>MU393990.1:2015882-3233853 GCA_022578575.1 Hypoxylon sp. FL0543 | reverse complement strand
AAACAAATCTTCATTTTTATATTTTTTTGTTTTTTTTTTTTTATTTTTTTTTTGGGGTGTTTTTTTCCAAAAACCCCCCCGTCGGTTGGCCCCCCCCCCCCCCCCCCCCCCCCCCCATGATATACAATTCTACTTGGCCATATCTATCAGAGCCGACTTGATATATACAACCTTGGAAAGGTGTTCATACATTCGTGAAGTTATATGATGAAAACGACACCCATCGCAGCGAGATGAATCGTGCCACACTTCTGTCTCTGCTGTCATCAAGCAGGGGGCGACGTCGTCGGCGCTGGAGGGAGTAGTGGCCTCTGGGTTTTCGGATCCTTAAACCCTCTCAAAGCCTCCTCAAGCATCAACACTCGGCTCTGCTGGCGTTTCTCGGCTTCCTCGAGCTCCTTTTCTCTCTTTTCAAGCTCCTCGAACCGTGCATTGAGTTCATTGATCTTCTCGAGGTTATGGTCCGGCTTTCGAGATGATTTATGGTACTCATAGACGATCAGAGCGGCACCCACCAGGAGGATGAAGGCATCGCCGATCACATCCGCAAATAGGTCGACCGCTTTGGCTTCTGGAAGAGGCCTGAATTTCCTTTTCCAAACACTTATTATGGGTAGTGTCTTCTTAGCACGAGACTCTTGGCTTGTTGTGCCATGCTTGGCACGAATCTCTTCTTCCTTCTCCACCTGCTCTTTTGTTTTTACTGTCGGTGCTTCTGCCTTCTCTTTCGCCCTCATTTCTGCCTCGACGTTTCGGAGTAGCGCTACCGACAAGCGCATGTTTAACTGGTGAATATGCTGGCCATACTTGGCGGCGAAGCTGCGGAAGCGCGGATGTTCATGGGCTTGTACTTTGATTTGATTCTAATTCTTATTGTTAGCGCATCATTGGGATACTATGCTTCTCGATGAAGGCTAGAATCGTACAGCGCCATATTTTGAGATATGTCTCAGGAATAGAGAGGCAAGTTTAAACAATGGCAGTGCTACCATCTCGCCTCGTCTCCAATAGGAAGTACTCAGACTTCGGTACGGCGAGAGGCACGGTAAAATCCGAGGACGGAAACAAAAAAGAGCGGGTGTCCTCGTTCGTGAATATATCAGATTCTTAAGGGAGTAATTCCATGCTTCAATGGGCTATATGCATCTAACAATGTGCTCTCAAGCACAATTTACCTTCACGGAAAACTGGCAAGCGAAGCTGGAAATGGAGTGGGAGCTCTTTCGCATCTTACGTAACCATGCGCACCAAAGCGATTCACTCTTGATTAGCGCGGGCTTATCGATAACGGCGCTAAGGTAAGGTACTGTGGGTACCTACCCAATCTGGTAGCTGCCAAGAAAACACTTTGGATGGAGCTCCAGAGCTGTCTGCTGGTTGCTCCCCCAACGGCGGCTGGGGTTTACTTGTAATTGAGTGGACCACTTTTCGAAGTGCACGTTGCTTTCGTACAACACACTACCAACTTTGAAGCTTGCAATTTGATATACCTGACTCTCTTTTGCTTCCATCACAACATTCTGGCTGCGAAGGATTGGCCAACCGAGTTGCATCTTTGCCTGCGTCTGCTTATTTCCGACTTCGCTTTCGAGCTCGATGTTCTTCAAGACGAGTAAGTAACCTATCTTTGTTGTTTCACCTGACTTGCTGTCGATGGTCTACACGCTCTTTCCCGAACAACCAAATCGGCGAGCTTGATGATTAAGCTTGGTCACCTTGAAATTCAATAAACCTAACTGTTACATACTCCGGGCGCTACGTATCTGCCTCTGGTCAGCCATTCGACTTGCCTTCTTTTTCTACAAACCGTCTAAGCTCGGATGGAGACGTGTTGCAGTTGCGCAGGAATTGACTAATTCTCGTGTCCAGAGCTTCAATCATTATCATAATACAACACGGCCCATTGAAACACTGGCGTGCTCTCACTAGCTTTTTTCAGCATTTCATTACTGCAGCATCCCGATGGCTGACCGACATCTGGCGGTGAAGCAAGCCGCCGATGCGGACGCCCTGACTCCCAGAGACGTTAATGCTCAGCTACCTAATCGTCCAGTCGAAGTCGCCAAAGCGAAAGCAGCACCAGCTACAAAAGCCGTTCAGAAAGAAAAGGAACTCCCTCCCCAGCCTCCTCCTGTCGTTTACGAACCTCCGAGCTTCGATCGCAAAGATGGAGCCGCGTACCAAGTGGGCAAAATGCTTGGGAAGGGTGGCTTTGCCGTTTGTTACGAAGGGTACATTGCCGGAAGTAAGAGCAGGAGAAAGTATGCATTGAAGATTGTCCGGAGCAAGATGCCTGCCAAGATGGAGCAAAAGGTTAGTTCAAGGTTGATTGAATGCTACCTGAGACTGATCCTAACCAACTGCCCAGTTTCAAACCGAGTTACAGATCCATTCCAAGATGAAGCATCAGAATATTGTCCAGTTCCTTCGAGCCTTCTCCTTCGAGAGTTGTACCTATCTCGTTCTGGAACTGTGTCCCAATGGTTCACTGATGGACATGGTCAAGCGGAGAAGGGGATTAACAGAGCCTGAGGTCCGATTCTATTCGGTGCAAATTGCTGGTGCCATCAAGTACATGCACGCCAAAGGTATCATCCACCGAGATCTAAAGATGGGCAATATCTTTCTTGATAAGGACATGAACGCCAAAATCGGGGATTTCGGTCTGGCAGCATTACTTGTCACAGGCAAAGACATGCAGACAATTCGCCGAACTACCTTGTGCGGAACGCCGAACTATATTGCACCGGAGATCTTAGAAAAGGGAAAGAAAGGCCATGACCATATGGTTGATATCTGGAGTCTAGGCATCATCATGTGAGATTTGTCTGCCATATCGTCTGCAGTTCGAAACTAACAAAGGGTGCCAGGTTTGCCATGCTCACTTCTAAACCCCCCTTCCAGTCTTCCACAACGGACGAGATCTATCGGCGTGCCAAGAATCGAGATTACGAATGGCCTAAGCCCGAGACTACTAACAAATACATATCCCAAGAAGCGAAGGATGTTGTCGCTACGATGCTGGAAGAAGCAGAATTGCGACCCGATCCCGACACTATCGTCCAACATGACTTCTTCATTTCCGGCTACCTCCCAACCTCAGCAGAGATGACAACGAAGCTACGCGACTATCCCCCTGATGGAGATCACTTCTACACTACAAACCTAACGCCGAGGATGGTGACCCAAAATCAGCGTGCTTTGAAGGAAATGTGTAAGAACTGTGAGGTGGGACCGTGGAACGGCACCCAGTCAGTGTATAAGAGCACGTGGAGAGAAGTCGCACTCGAAGAAAAGGCAGGCTTGACACCAATTATCCCACTCGCCGAGGGCATTGTTTATAGGCCCTATGAAGATGTCAGCAGAGAGCAGAACCTCGTACAAGTTCCATCTAGAGCAGCTCCCCAGCCGATCACGAAGAAAGAAGAGGAGAACACAGGAGGACAGACAGGGGCAAATGGCTTGCTACGAGCTCCCCCTCAAAGCTTCGCAGCGCAACAACGGGCACAAAGCCGACCAGTGAAGCCCTCTGGTCTAGTACGATCACAAACCTCGGATGATGCATCTGCACCTAGTGCCAGTGGCACTATGCGGTCGCGCCCCAAGCGAGAACTCCATGCTTCCTCTTCTACTACAGGGAATAACCTTACATCGAGGACAACCGCACTACCTTCTACAACTAGCGTATCTCGAACTGTGAAGGTAGAAGCACCAGCACCTGTCCCAGCGCCGGAGGAGAAAAAGCTACCTGAGAAGAAACAGGCAGAACGCACCCGGGCACCCAGTGAGACGGGAAGCCCTGCAGGAACCTTATTCGGGCCAGCAGAACGTAAGCTGGCAGTGCCAGAGACACAGCCCGACTTTGTGCTGGACAGACTTCGTCGTTTGCAAAGTGAGCTTGAGCGCGCTCTAAACTCCCGATCTATGGCCATTGTGGGTAAGGGACCAACGCCATCACCACCCCACATTGTTGTTAAGTGGGTGGACTATTCCAACAAGTTCGGCTTGGGCTATATCCTGAACGACGGGAGTGTTGGTTGTGTGCTCAAGAGCATACCTGGTAGCGCTAAAGGTGGCAAGACGGTCACACTGCCCCCAAGCTGTATCTTGGTTCGGGAGGCTGAACAACATTGTGCACGGAGGCACGAACCCGGATATCCCGACCGACACCAAATCGTTCCCATGACGCAGGCGGTACAGTTTTATGAGAACAACGGCGAGGCTGGTTTATCCACCGTCTTTGTCCACCCTTCACAGTTCAAGATCAGTGTCGCCGCAGATGGAACTCCAGGCAAGATCCCAGTTGGCCGTGATATCTTCGATTACAGAAAGCGAGAACATCTTATCCTATGGAAGAAATTCGCCAACTACATGATGGCGTACGGCCGTGACCAAGATACGACAACAGATGACACCGGCCTAATTCAGGTCCCCACGTCGACTAAGCAGATGATGCCACCCAGCGATGTGGTGACTTTCTATCAGCGAATTGGAGATGTTGGCTGCTGGGTCTTCGCCGACGGTCATCTTCAGTTCAACTTCCCTGACCACACAAAAATCGTACTTGATGCGACTGGAACCTGGTGCCATTTCTGGCACCTCCCCCAGGAAGCAGCTGAGAAGCTCGCAAAAACAGGAGAGCTAGATGAGACTGCGCTTGATGAACGAGCCGTCCTGTCTTACCCTCTGCAGACCCTCCTCAACTTCGCAGCTAAGCCGGCTATCCGACCGACGCGTAATGCTACACGCAAGCGGCCGGATATTAATCCTATGATACAGGGTATTCCCGCTGCTAATGATTTCCGCCGCAAGATCGAGTTCATTAAGAACATAGTCAAGGAGTGGGTCACGAACGGCGGCCTAGGCAACAGCAATATGGATCGCGAACATCGACAGCAGTGGACAGGTTCTCGCGAGACGGTCCACAGCGCACCCAGCAAGCACGTCTGGGTTACCATCGGAGCGCGCTGGGGAGATGAGAGATACTCGGCTCTAGTCGATCCCAAGAAACCCGGCGAGCTAGGCGCTGAAGTCGAGGCTAAGTCGAGCTAGTAATGCAGTGAGGCAGTAAGGCGGTTATAGATTATAAGGGAGGTCAGGTGACGAGAACCAGGACGTGAGAAACGGTGGCGGTAATGCTTTCCCGTGCCATGAGTGATGACCAGGCGTTTGCGTTCACCATCATACTTCGTTTTACGAGTCTAGGGTTCATTGCATGGCGTATTAGGTAGTGAGGCTATGGGCTAATAAATACCTATTCATTATGATTGACTTCAGTTTTACGTATGTGTCTGCTTTGCGGCTCCGGTGACTGTCTCCTTTTTATTAGTTTAGGAGGGCCTTGTCTTCTGATAATGAGACAAGAGCCAACCCGATCCAAAGCCATCCTGTAAAGACCGCCTCCGTAGGCACGTTGTATCTTCTTGAGAGATAGTACCATAGAGTAACTATTATAGTCCAGCGTCAACCACAATTCGAAATACTTGTGTTATTTCCGCTTTCAGTAGTGAGCCTCCTCGCCCGGTCCTTTGCAATCCTCCGGCGAGATCATTTCGTATCTCTGGCAAGCCTGTGTCCGCCGTCACCTTATTGGAGTTTCGCGAACAAATGGAATATACTATCATTACCCCTTGCAAGATTACGAGTGCGGACTATCAGCCCTTGCCATGTAGTTAGTTATGTTGGATTCCATTTGTACGAACTGTCTCCAGGTTCTTCTCGCGCTGATGTCGTAACAGCGGATTACACTGACGGTTTTCCTGCGAGAGATATTGCGTAGACTTAGTCGCAGAATGTTTTATTAGCGGTACTTATATCGTAGTGAGGATCCAATCTACCCTCTTCTCACCCTCGTGTCATATATGGCTTGCGAGACGTGTGTGCGTATTACTTAACTACCCCTATTTCACTTCCTAGTTTCAACCAAATACTGTAAATGTTTTATATAATCACCTATAATTACCTATAATTATATACCTAAACATAAACAACGCTGAAGTTACTACCACCAGTATACACTACACGAAACGCTCTTCTCGACGCCGGAGCGAGTCACGCCGTTGTATCGCCGTCGCTGGCGTGGTACACGCAAGTATTTCCCATTCCCCAACCTCGGAACGTTCGTGAATGACTCTCAGACGACGCGGCACCTCCGTGTAAGTAGTTGTGAGACGGTGGCTAATGTGGCCGGGATAAGCGGCATGAACGCGTCGCGCGAGAATCGCAGTCCTGCTCATCTTAATATCTACGTTTCTGCTTATGCCGTAAGCTTGATTTTACGGGTTGCGAGTTTCGCCTTGTAATAGCCGGCAGCGGGTAAAGCCAAATTAGTAATTCACAGCTTGACTTCCCGGGTAGTCCTGCGCGTCGCTTTCATGTCAAGTGACGGATACCGTCAGTACCGCAAGTAGCATCCATCTATGCGAGACACATTCACCGCCAAGAGAGTCGTAGCTGTGATTCAAAGTTTGCCTAGCCTTACCACCCGAGGCGGCATGGTCAGTAAATATTATTAATCATCGGATCCTCCAGATATATACAATAAGCACCAGGGCATCGGGAAAGGAGGGTATGTGTGCGGGTCGCGGGAGTGTCCGCTAGCTAAGTGAGTAGGAGGGTGTGAAACTTCAAGCCACCCTAGAGCCCGTTCCGTCCACCGTCTTTAGTTGTGCCTGAAGCCGCCATCCATTTCATGCCGTCTCATCTTATTAGCTTAGATAGGTACCCATAGATAGTAGAAAAGGAGGGAAAATAGAGAACAACGCCTTGTGTGGTACGAGCCGAGGGAATGGAGGTCATACTGGGTTACTTGCATTTACGCTAACCCAACATTTCTTCCTTCACCCCTTGCTCGGAACACATGCAAATGCAATGATTTTCGGTCGTGTCAGTCAGAATGCGACGGTCCAACTGCCTCTGTCCCATCAACAAAGCTGGGCAATTCTCTGGTCTAGGACAAAATAAAAATTTCCTGTTTTGCCATCTCTCAATCGTGATATTCGCCACGTGAAGCTCTTCATGAGCTACTCTGAACCTTGCCTTCTCCCTTGATGCGAAACTGCGAATGGAGATAGGGGCACTGCGTATTCTGAAAAGGCTGGTCCCTTGGTGAGTACTCTGAATACTTTCCAAAAATAGGCGTGCCTTGCCCTCCCAGGGCGAGACTCAGCCGTTGAGGCCCCCTAGCTTCCGTTTATTTGCGAGTTCCATTGTATAGAAGAAAACATTACATTACAACACACTCCTTGTCGTTAGGTTGGCTTTTCTTCATTTTAGCGTTGCGTGGCGGAGCGACGTCCATGGGCGTCCCGCCGCTCACCGCAGCCCGAATGGCAGCTAACCTCTGTTTTGCTCGCTCATCGCCCGCATCGGCAGCCTTGACATACCAAACGTTGGCTTCTAATATGTCACGGCGGCAGCCTATTCCCATTTCTGTGAAGTAGCCGACCGCGTATTGGGCTTTGACATAGCCTGGTTTGATGGCTGTTAGGAGGATGACCAAATACTGTAGAATTCAACTAGAGACTTACCGAGTTCTGCTGACCGACGGGCCCATTCGTAAGCTTCTTCTTCATCCTTTTCTAAGATCGGCTCAGCTCCGACCATATACCATGCACATAAGCCCATCATAGCCGCGGCATGCCCACGCTCCGCCGCACCCGTGTAAAAATGAACACTCAGCGCTGGATCTCGTGGGCAGTTTAGTTTGCCGTGTTCATAGGCATCCCCCATACGATAGCTCGCCTCAGCATGTCCGAGCTCAGCTGCCTGGGTAAATAGTTCGGCAGCGTAGCTTTCATCCTTGAAAATATCATCGCCATACCCAGTTTCGTACAATGTACCGAGATGATAAGGAGCAGCATTGTACATGGCATCTGCTGCCTCAGTAGCGCGCTTCAGCCATTTCACACCCTCCCTGTATCGATTCTCGCCCAGGTCTCCCGAGAGACAAGCCTTTCCAAGTCTCGTCATGGCGCCGGGATGATTTTTGGATGCTGCTGTCCGCAGAAATTGAACCGCCTTGGCTGGATCTTTCCTACATCCCCATCCAAATTCGTAGCATAGCCCAGCGCGATAAGCAGACTCAGCATGACCGTGCTTTGCGGCCAAGACGAAGAGGGGAAAGGCGGCGTTGTAGTCTTCCTTGCCCTTATTGAACAAGCCCGAGGCGTACCCATCGGCGAGGTAATACTGCGCGAAGGGGTAGCCGCCATTGGCCAGTCTTGTCAATATACTTTTAGCTTCCCGAACCAACTCAGCTGGTGACGTTTCCGTTTTGTCCTTAAGCGGACTTCCCTTCGGACTGCCTTTTCTCCGCGAAGGTTCCTCCAAATCTAAACCCTGCTCCTGCGCAGTAGAGATTAAGAAGACGGCAAAGGAATATTGGATGGAGAAATCATTTGTTTTCTTCACATTTTGCCTATACATCTCAAGGGTCTTCTGCGCACTTAACAAGGAGGCATTACTTCCAACGTTGTTGCGTAGGTAGGAGTTGTCGAATGTGATAGGGGCCGGAGCTTGCTGAGGATACGGCACGTTGAGCAACTCTGCGTAGGAAGTCGGCCGAGTCTCGGGTGACCTGCGAGAATGGATGGAAGGAGTGCGCGGATGAGCGCCTCCGTAACTTGGAGACCGCCCGCGCGACCCGAATTCGGAATATGCTGAGTAGGACGACTGAGGCCGCGGCATGGAACTCCTCCTCATGAAAGAGCTAGGGGTTAAGTGGCGGTTTATGGCCATACCCGGCGGCTCTGCAAGATCAGACCTCGATGAATTCCTCGAGTTCGCCTCTATGGGCACGCTTGCGACTCGAGGAAGAAAGGGCTGGTGATGGTATTGTAATTGGGGTACCGACTGGCCCTCATTTATTGACCCCTCAATGATGGATTCTTCTTGGGAGACTCCATCTGGTGCAACCCGACCGTCGCATGCCTCATTAAGACCTCCCGAAACTGAACTTGCGCTTGTCTCGACAGACGAGTCGGTTGACATCTGTTGTTGCGTGCTCGCAGTTGTATCAGATTCACGACTATGCCGGTTAGGGTCATCGCTGTGAGTACTATCGCTGAAGCTATTGCGGTCCAGGTCCGACGTAGCCGAACCTTCTACATATCCTGCTTCTGGTTGAGCTAGAGTAGGACTCAGAAGTTTCTCTTGGCCCGGTCTGTGCGGTAGATCGCCAGCATACGTTTGTTTAGGTGTCAAATTCCTAGGATGGTCGTACGTGTAACTAGGCGGTAGGGACGTGTCCGAAGATCTTGGGATATCCCGCGTATTGCCGGCCATTGGGATCGAAGACTGTTGCGCGGCTTGATAGCTATCCTCTATACTCGCGTTCGACGGTCGCGCCCAGTTCTCAGGATGAAAATTCACCCTCACCGGCGAGACCGGAGACTCTCTGATCATCGCGGACTCGGTCACCGGCGCGATAGGTAAGGAATTTCCGGACAGGCTATCTTGGGATTCGGCACGCTCATGTTGTCCGAGAGGTAGCTTTGGTATAGGCAGAGGTTTCCGCTGAACGGACCTGGGAGGAGAGGCGGCAGCAGGCGGAGGCGGTGGTGTTGGAGGACTTGTGACTGTAGCCATTGCTCTTAGGGATCGCTGCCGCGATGGGCCAGTGCCACAAAGTTAACCCCGAGAGGAGAGGAATGAGCACAGAGTCCTTAGAGCCGTAGCCCAATCCCAACCATTGATTCGTAGTAGCCTCGTTCCTACCAGAAATCGACCACCATTACACACATGGACCCTTAGTTTGCTCTGCTTTGACCGTTGTTCCACAGCTATAACTCTAATAGCAACTCAATCGCAGGTAACGAGCGAACGCCGGGGGGATGCTGGCTGTGGAAACGGGGAACAGGGCTCGGATGTTTTTAACAAGGTCGACCGAGTGAAAAGAACGAAAAAGCTATTGTATTTTATCGGCGGGGTATCTCAGACAATAAGTCTAATCGTTGATGCAAATTCTAGACAAGAAATCAATAAGGACAAGAAAAGACTCTGGCGTAGTGCTGTAGGGAGGCTGAGGCTACAGCGCCGCTGGTAGGGTGTTGTGCGATGTGTGCGAAAATGACAATGACCAGAACGGGAGACTGGACGTTGCAGGTTGACGAAACAAAGCGAGCAACCCAAATTCGATGGTCGGTCGGAGGTCGCAGAGAAGTTTAGGGGGGCTAGTAGGGTAGGTATGTACTTTAGGTAGGTAGAGTACTTCGTATACTTTCGCGACTTGGCGGGTACATGCAGGTGGCCTAGCAGCAGCGAAGCCCTGACGGTTCCACCCAAATACGGGTCTCCATTTAGCAGCATATGTGCTCTTCTACCAAAGCAGTGCAGTAAACCATGGAAACATTAAAGTTTGAAATGGAGATAGAGTTGACCCTTGACATTTAAAAGTACTAGACATGCCCTCGCGCTTTCGAAGAATGAATAGGTATTTTTATATTTACATGCATGTGTATATGTATTTCGAAATACCAAGGGCACTGCTGACTGCGCCGCTGATTGTCGCTACCAGCCGCCTAGTTCGGTTGGCGCATCCATGATGGCTTTCTTTCCATCTCAGCTGGCGCAGCTGTGTTCCAAGCCTCCAAGTGCGCTATAACGCGATGCCGTACTCGCATCTACATAATGGCCTGATCAGATAACTGCGGGCCTCTCCACTACAGCTGGATGATCACTTACAACAAAGTTTCGATTATGAAGCAGTCCGGTGGTATTGGCATGGACCCTTTCTCAATTGCTGGTCGTCAACGATGACGAATCCAAAGATCTTCAATCTCGACGGAGTCAGAACCAGAATTACAAGAAAATCCCTCTCGTAAAGCTGAGGCTGACAACACCAGAATACGAACTTGAGAGCACAAAAGGCGCCCTGCATGAAGTATACTACCTACCAGGTATGTACTACTTAAGGCGGATGGTCTGCTGCATTACCTTATTGGCTTCACCTTTCACCGCATATACGTAGGGCTGCCGTACGTTACCTGTCTCTTAAGTAGGGACCTTCCCAGCGTAGTACGGGTCAACTAAGTGGAAGCTTAAAAAAGCTCCTTTGCGTTCCCAATCTCGGCAGCACGGCTAAGGCTATGACACAGCTGTCACCGAGCACCCGTCCGGGCTGTCTATTCGTAAGGCCTTATTGTCACTCGCCGTTGGGTTGAAATATGACCCATTATCGTACGGAAATGTCAAGCGAATCTTCAGCTTTGGACCCTACTATTATGCGCAGCCTGCTAGCCGTAGTCAATAGTTGCTCAAAGGCGGCTCCAGAACAACCACCGGTCTCTGTCGCCAACCTGATATCGTATGGTGCCATTATGTTCTGAGATCTTGGCACCGAGATTAAGCCCTTTTCCAGCCGTCTCGGTTTATTTCCATTTCAGCTACAGGTAGAAACCCGCCCAAGAACAAAGACCAACTAACCTGTCATCGGGCTTCTCGGAGACTAAAGGAGCCTAAAGGAGCGCCCATCTTTTCGTTTCTCGTTACACGAAACGACCCCTTCTTTGGGGGCGCTAGGGAGACCACGTGTGGCAGTTCGCAAAAGCCTACTCGAGTGTATACATAACGGTACTGCCGCCAGGAATCCTTCACGTGTTCCTCACCGTTGGCCGTTTTGCTTGTTGAAATTTCTTTTTGATTTGCGGCTCTTATTACCCCATGTCCCAAGCCGATTATCGAGGTTGGCAGGAGGGCTGTTTTATCTAGATGAGCGTCATCGGTGGATCTAAAGCTTCTTGTTTCATCCCTATGAATTTTCGAGAACTTCAATGTTGTTTCAGGCGGGGTGTGTCTTGAACCGCCACTGCCTGACATTTTGACGCGGTTGGCGGCTGTAGTACTTGTACGTACCTACGGAATAGGTACATCCGTACTAAAGTCATGCACATGTGCGCATTCAATGTTGACTTGCAAAGATCTGACGAGTCACATGCGCCCGTTCAAGCTCTAACTGCCACAATTTCAATGCCAGCTGAACCAGTCGCTTGGTTACCTACTCGCGCAGTAATGCTACAAGACCGACTGCCCGACGCTTATCAGACCTTCAACTTACTGAATCTGAAACTGCCCATGAAGTTTATCTAACGACTTTAATTATTTGCCTCTGTCAGTGCAATATAGAAAGAGCATGTGCGTATTTGCCTTCATTAAGCTAGGGACACTGCTATTGGGAAGTCTCGGAATTTTCTTGCCAGGCGCGGGAAGGACACTAACTGCAATCGTCAAGGTCGATATTCATTAATGTTCGTATTCAATACCATATATGGGCTTGACCGGGATTGTTGTCGAGTCTGCAACCATACCTACATGTACATACCTACCTGGGTTGGCTGGACACCCAGGGCAACACGAGGCGGCCGACCACCATGAGTACATCTAGTTGGAGTATATACGCATAAGGAATTGGTGGGACAGATACATATGTCCAGGTAGTTATGCATTGATGACGTAATTACATTAATGAACTACAGTGAGTCTGGAATGGACTGTAGACACCGCACTGTATTGGACAGCCAGCCCCCTTTCCTGGACTCCTTGCTGTGGTTAGCACTCCGGGGTTTTGTCTCCTTCATCACCACCTTTTCTCACCCGGTCGCTACGCCGGCATAATCAAGTCGATTACTCTCTTCTTGGCCTCCAAGTCTCCCTTGGAGGTTCTTGCCTTCGCTAGGATCCGTATCCCTTGGAAGTCTCCTCTCGTTTCATTACACTCGCTCTAGATATCCACTACACGCTCGCTCAGAACCTCAAAGACGATATTTCTTTTTCCTTCAATTGACGCGACGGCCATTCTCCAGGTTGTAACAGGGGAAGAAGCTCGATTGGTTAAATTCTTAATAGTGGCGCTTCAGTGTTACCCATTGAGACCCGCCTAGCCCGTAATCCCTCGACTGCTTACAACACCCAGCAACATTCGGCCAACGACAATGCTTATGGTCAGGTCATGTTTATCCTGTTGATGCGCTGCTGAGAGGACAAATATTCTAGAGTAGACGGCGGCTGCAAGGGGAACTTTGCAGAGAAGCTGCATCGCGGGCATTCGTTAGACTTTCCTCCTTTTTTTGCTTTGCTTTAATTAGCACAGTCGCTTTTAGCTTTTAGATCGTCGCTATTTGGGGCAGGGATCCTCGATCCTCCCCTTTCGCTGCAGGCGCAGCCATTTGAAATCTTGGACACTGGAACTCGTCCAGTTGCCCACCACAACAAATCAGTGAGTAGAGGAAAAACACAACATCTGCGATATCATCATTTCCACCTACATTCACTTTATCCATACATAAAATCTTGCAGATCGTTTCTTACCATGCCCAGTCATTAGTAACCCCAGCCTCTGCTATCCCAGGGCCAATCCGCGTCTGGTCAAGGCGGAGAGCTGGTCCGCAACACGTCAATCCATCCGTGCTTTTGCTACGACCGTGTCCCGTCGGACACTGTCTCGACCCACGGACACCGCCATATATACTCGCTCTATACCTACGAATTAATATTCTTGATTTTCTTACTCCCGCGGAATCATGTCGCTCCCAGAGCGGCCCGGGCCGGCGAGTCCCTCATACGAACATCGAAATTCCTATCGACAATCGTCGTCGAGGCGCAACCGTCCTAGCGACATCGAAACTGGATATTATCCCGTCCCCGGACGGAGAATGTCTTCACACCAGCGTGCGCCTTCAGGAAATTCATTTGCTGAGACAATTCGCAATCCTAATGGGACCACAGACAAGTCACCTCTCTCCCCTTCTGCCCCAGAAGATGTTCCCGCTGGCGTGCCGTCGCGGAAGAGGAGTCTCATAAGACCTGAAAGAAACAGAATTGATAAAGATCACCCGAACTACTACTATCGAAAGCATGCCGCCAACATGGAGACGCTTCCGTCTTCTACGGGCAATGATCCGATCCATGAGGACCTGGAGGGTAAGACCGATATGTCGGGGGAACAGACGATTGATGCGACTTCAGATAGTTCACCTCCTCGAAGGCACCCCAGCGGGGACAGCGAGAAGCATAGGTCAAAGGTATCTCAACGAAGACGACATTCGGGAGGTCCTAAGATCTCCAAATCCTCCAGGGACGCCAAACGCCGGAAGCCGCAAGAAACGATTAGCCCACCGAGTGTCTGGAACGTGTACTGCGCTATTGTCACGTTTTGGTGCCCCGACTTTATCTTGAACTGTTGCGGCTTCCGTTCGAAGGCTCAAAGGAGAGCCTGGAGGGAAAAGATGGGGCTTATCAGCATCATCCTATATATCATGGCTTTTGTCGGTTTCTTGACGTTCGGTTTTCAGCAAACCGTTTGCGCCTCGCCTGGTGTTCGTCTTCATGTAAACGAGGTTTCCAATGGCTATATGATATTCCATGGAACTGCTTACGATCTGACGAAATCCGGTCACCCTCCGGCCGAAGGCATTCCACTCAAGCAGGATGGATCGTTTCCCAACATCTTATATGATCTGCCTACCCACTATGGTGGTACGGATGGGAGCTTTCTGTTCCAGAACGTCAACGGTAAATGCAAAGGTCTAATTACACTGGCGGACGGCTCCGACGTTCCTCACGACAACAGTGACCCGGAAAAACTTGCCTGGTATTTCCCGTGTACGACATTTAATCAGGACGGCTCATCGAAACCGAATTTTACTTGGCCGTACAACCAACCGGGTTACGCGTGTCATACCACTCAGAAAGCCCGAGACACTTTTTATCTCCAACTCCATGGCACTGGCGACGTATTCTACACGTGGGATGATATCAAAAATAGTTCGCGCAATTTAGTTGTTTATTCCGGCAACGTCCTTGATCTTGACTTGCTCAATTGGTTCAACGAAAAAGAAGTCAACATCCCGGACCGGTTCAAGGAGCTGAGAGACAGGAACTCAGGTGCTAACCAGGCCGTCCGTGGTCGTGACATTACCCGAGCTTTCCAGAAACCCGCGGACAAACAAATAGCTGAATGCTTCGAGGAGACTATCAAGGTCGGGAGTGTGGATACGGATACGGTCGGCTGCATCGCATCTCAGGTCGTCCTTTACGTATCCCTAATACTCATTCTTTCGGTTGTCGTGGCGAGGTTTGGGCTGGCATTGGTATTTCAATGGTTTATCAGCCGCAAGTATGCTGCTATTAAGACTTCGCAGACAGCGGACAAGAAGAAGCGAAATCGGCAGATCGAAGACTGGACTGAAGACATCTACCGAGCTCCTCCACGGATGCCCGGCGATGTTGGCAGCAGTTACATGGGGTCTGATAGGACCAGCAAGCGTGCCAGTACCTTCCTGCCCACAACATCTCGCTTCTCGGCAGTCTATGGTGCCGACAGGAACCCGAGACGACCGCAGCCGACGACTATGGCAAGCCAAGCTTCAACCGGGCCTCTGCTTCATCCTAACTCGATGTATAAGCAAGGCAACGATAGCAGGTCGAGCATGCTCCGTTCTGATCCGTATGGAAGCACGGCTAGCCCAATTGATGGTTATGGCCCGGCTGGTTTTATCCACGAAGCCGTGGTGCCACAGCCACCGTCGGACTACCAGCCCTTTGGCTTCCCATTGATTCATTCCATCTGCCTTGTTACGGCCTATTCCGAGGGAGAGATGGGTATCCGTACGACGCTCGACTCTATTGCCATGACAGACTATCCCAATAGCCATAAGGTCATCCTCGTTATTTGCGATGGTATGATCAAGGGTAAAGGCGAGAGTATGGCAACGCCTGATATCGTTCTCAGTATGATGAAGGACCACACTGTCCCTCCCGAGGATGTCCAGGGTTTCTCGTACGTGGCAGTAGCTAGCGGATCGAAACGACACAACATGGCTAAGGTATATGCTGGATTTTACGACTATGGCGCTAAGTCCGCCATCCCGGTAGAGAAGCAGCAAAGGGTTCCGATGATGCTTGTGGTCAAATGTGGCACCCCTGACGAAGCTACCAAGGCAAAGCCGGGCAACCGAGGCAAGCGCGACAGTCAGATCATCTTGATGTCGTTCTTGCAGAAGGTTATGTTCGACGAACGCATGACAGAACTAGAATTTGAGATGTTCAACGGCCTATGGAAAGTAACTGGCATATCTCCCGATTACTACGAGGCGGTACTCATGGTCGACGCCGATACCAAGGTTTTCCCTGACAGTCTGACTCACATGCTCTGTGCCATGGTTCGCGATCCCGACATCATGGGACTTTGTGGCGAGACGAAGATCGCCAACAAGAGACAGAGTTGGGTGTCGGCCATCCAAGTCTTCGAATACTTCATCTCGCATCATTTGTCCAAGTCTTTTGAGTCCGTCTTCGGTGGTGTTACATGTCTGCCAGGTTGTTTCTGCATGTACCGCATCAAAGCACCCAAGGGTGCCCAGAATTACTGGGTTCCTATATTGGCGAACCCGGATGTCGTCGAGCATTATTCAGAGAACGTTGTCGATACTTTGCACAAGAAGAATCTCTTGCTCCTTGGAGAGGATCGATACTTGACTACTCTCATGCTGCGAACTTTCCCCAAGCGCAAGCAAGTCTTCGTACCTCAAGCGGTATGCAAAACTACCGTCCCCGATGAATTCAGCGTTCTGCTCTCCCAGAGGCGAAGATGGATCAACTCTACAATCCACAACTTGATGGAACTGGTTCTCGTTAAGGATCTTTGCGGTACTTTCTGCTTTAGTATGCAATTTGTTGTTTTCATCGAATTAGTCGGCACTTTGGTCCTTCCAGCAGCTATTGCGTTCACTTTCTATGTCGGTAAGTTTATGAAGTCCCCTCCTAATTTATTGACTGTTGCCTAACAGAAATGTAGTCATTTCCTCTATCATCGGTCCGGTACAGGTCATCCCGCTGGTACTTCTTGCCTTAATCCTCGGCTTACCAGCTGTTCTTATCGTCGTTACGGCTCATTCATGGTCATACGTCGTATGGATGTTGATCTATCTCGTGTCCCTCCCAGTCTGGAATTTTGTCCTCCCGAGCTATGCGTTCTGGAAGTTTGACGACTTCTCCTGGGGTGATACTCGGAAAACCGCGGGTGAGAAGACGAAGAAGGCGGGCATTGAATACGAAGGCGAGTTTGATAGTAGCAAGATTACTATGAAACGATGGGCCGAGTTCGAGCGAGAACGCCGTATTAGGGACAACTACTGGGGGTCGAGGGAGAATGTCGCAGGGAGCAACTGGCCCCCTTCTGCTCCGAACGGGGGATATCACCACCCCTATGATGATCAATACTATTCGGATGCGTAAGCCAGAAAACGAGTTGGGGTGCTAAGTCGAGGATCATGAGATATATTCTTTGCTATATATAGGAATCTGGTGCTGTTACGGGAGGGATCGGCCAACGGCGGCCGTCGTCGTTCTAAGTTTTATAATCCTCTAACGCAGGATCCAGTAGCATTGGTGGAAGTCAATGTATAGAGAAGAACCAAGGGGGCTCTCGGCGTCATTCAGCGTTTGCAATATTGTACATAGCTCACTAGGTTCATCATACCGTAAGATTAATTGGAACAGTATACATAGCAACTCGGCAGAACTTTCGTGATTCTTCTCACTCGTCTCCCTGTTCATCTCCTGACTGTTGCTCTGCCGCATATCCGCACGTGGCTTTTCGGTGTAGTCGGTGTGGCGTACCTCCGGTGCATCGGTGTGCCAGGTACCTACAAGTAATGCGAGGGAGCTGTGCGACGACGGCGCCGACTAGTGTGCGCTGGTGGCAGAGACAAGTTCATGGAACCGGGTAGCTGGAATCGTGCTACGGTTGGGGCAGCCACAGGATCGCCAGCGCCGCCTTCCTTTGGGGAGCGTGTAGCGAGGCGGGATCTTGCACGCTTTTGTACCACAAACGTGGACGGTCGTGGCAGAGGTATGTTTTCCTCGGGAGCACACGAGAGTGTGAGTATGACATGGAGATCTCTTATGAAAAGACGAGACCTCTGCTGACAAGTAGGTAGATTTAGTCAGAATATGGATACCTTGGTGCTGGATGTCATCATCGCCTAGAGTCTTTGCCTAGTGTGAGTTACGAGACACAAAAGCGATAGAGCATTGCGCAACTAGAACTTTTGCAAGTGAGTCAGTCCCTTGTAAGCCACGATCTAGCATCTAGGTAAGAATTTGCTTCTGCCAATCCTAGAAAACATGGATTAGGGCTGTACTACACGGCTTAAGCTCCACGAATAGGCGAACAGAAGCGCCGAACGAATTCGACATGTATTATTGGAGCAGCGACGCCGCTCTGAACCATGTACGGTTTCCTCGAGTCGCAAAGTATAGCCTAGCGGTCAGGAGAGACGTAGGTTATCGAGAAAATCAGAAACAAGCGCTGGACGGAGCAGCTTCCGAGACTATTGGCACGAAGCGCTCGTCCAACCGAGTCGAGAGACCTTCGTCAGCTTAGTATTACCTGAGCATGCGCGCAGCCGGATTTGGAAGCAATCTCGGGTTCGAAATGTAAGATCAGAATGGGCAAATGCTACGCTGCAGCTACCCGCGCCCGCCTCTCGAGTGTGACAAGAAGTGACTCACGGTGGGAGGAAAAGAAAAGTATAGGGAGAGGCTCAGGCTCTTGTGAGCCAACCAGTCGGCCGGGGCGTAGAGATGACTTAGCAGACCTTGCGAGCACTCGCGGTATTAGCCAAGATGATGATTGACATGCCGGCACTGTGGTTGTTCTTTTGGGGGGGTTTTTCTTTCCTCCAGTGCAGCAAATCGATCATGTTGCGCCACCGTGCACCGCCAGGCAAGGGGGCCGGGAAGATGCTGGCGGCGCGCTGCCTTGCGATAATTTGTTGATGGGTTGCCTGATCTTCCGTAGATCAGCGGCCTTCACCCGCAATTTCGCCCTTTCTTGGGCTGCGGCCCGATGCACTTGACCCTCGGCTGTGGGGTCTGTAGGGCTCGAAACGAGAGTACGGTAAATAGGTTGGTGATAAATCGCAACTAACTAGGGATGGGTTTGACTTCGACGTTATGGTATGGCGATGTGAATCTTCACTGGACCGACTTACAAAATGACATACCTGCGAGATAGCCAATACATAGCTTGAAGTCACCGGGACGAAGTCCATCCGAGGTTTCCAGCCGAATCAACCTTAATCTTTGATACTTTTATATTTCCTTCTTTTGCCTCATCGTATTCAGTCCTCCCTTGCCTTTGTCACGTGCCTCAGAACGGGTATTGTGCGCCTCAAGGCACGCGACTAGAGCGGCTAGGGTTGGGAACCAGTTCACCAACCCGAGGGGCCGGGGCGGGCGGGTAGGCCTTTGACGCAGGGTGAACGGGTACGACAAAGCTGTGCCGTATTCTCGGTACCGACGTCTATTTGTTAGAGTCGTCCCCTTTACAGGACCCTCCTTCGGCGCTGCCGTTTTGGCTCCAACGCTTGAACCTAGTTGATGACTTTCCCAATGTTCGGCCAGCAATTCCTAAAGTAGAAAGCAAACTGGAAATAACTTGGGAACGTTGCGGGGCCATCCGTTCAAATCCCCATGCTCAGATGAACACTCGACACGAACAGTGTAAAGTGTCGATTTCCAAGTCGAAAATCGAGTCCGGTCTCATTGTCTCACCCGGGCGAGACAACTGGCTTTTATAACATCGAATACCGACTTATCATCATGAAGCCACCACCCACCAGCGTGGGAAAAGGTGAGAGTACCTAGAAACAAGAGCGTATTTATGATGTGTACTCGGCAAATGGTTCATAGAACGGGTGCTGGGATTAAAAATGATATATGATAGTTGACATCTGAGGAAAGGCGAGGCAGCCGGGTGGTCGGCATTGATATGTAATATTTTGAAAAAAAGGGGATATGACTATGTAGTTAGTTAAGCCGGTTGTCCTACGTGATAACTGTCGAACTTGGACCTGTCTTTCAGGTCCATTAGGTACAATTAGTCAAGACCTCGGAGTTCCCTGACTTGGACATCAATTCATTGACCATAGTTGGGCACATGGGATGGATGCAAGAGAGAGTCAAACGTGGACATGTGATGTATGGGGTTATACAGGCAGGGGTTGGTTTGTGAATGTACATGTAAGAAAGTCCAAAAATGGCTCTTGCTCTCCAAGAGCGCCCCCACTGTCCGGAGTGCTACCCTTTCGCGTCGAGCTAATGGGAATCGGTGGGTAAGGTACATTTGTGGATGCGACGATGATACATGTGTAATGCGTGTAGAATGGGTGTGTTATGTATGTATCAAGGGTAGGCACAGACCAGGCACCTAATGTACATACTCGTGCCATGTACTCATGCATGTAGGTGACAGAAATGTGGCATGGTCGTCATATTGGTCCGCTAGTTGCATTTGTTCTCCACCCGCGTAAGGAGCCCTCCATCTGTGTACATACACCACATACACTACCTAATGTACGCTATCTCTCTATCATCAGTTTGCCCCTTCCCCCATCATCATCAGCAAGCATGGAGTAGTGCAATGCAGGCGTGGAGCATTTGGGGCATTGGAGCATTGGAGCATGGGAGCATGGAGCCTGAACCGTCACTCTTATCTTATTCATCTTCTATCGATCGATGTCAATACCTCGCCTCCTCTGGCTTTGATGACATTCGAAAAATATCTCTTTAGTTATTATAAAACTCTTGGCTACTCGCCAGGCACAGCAGTACAATACACCAACAATACATACAAGCAAGGAATTACCACCCTTCGGGCTCCATCTCTTATTATTCCCGTCCTCTCTGCCTTCCCAACCCACCCTGCCGCCCCGCCACCGTATACCATCAATAGCCGCAAAGTAGGGGATCGCTGCAACTCTTGAGCCACCTTGGCGCCCTGTTGAAGATCCGCCATCCCATCCCACCCCCATCTTCAATACCTGTATATCTCCGCTACCTCCTGATTTTACGAACCAATAGGAACAGGCTGCAAACCAAAAACAGAAAAGCAACACGGTTCACTCCAGCGAGCCCCCAAACCAAGGCGGTTAGGCGCAAATCAGCAAATGACTTGAATACCTCCAACAACGATGCGCCCTCCTAATTCCCCACCTGCCTCTCCATTCCTCACTCCAGACCGGCCTCAGATCGACCAAGATGCTTCCTTCGAGTCTCCTCAGCCGCAAACCGCTGGACTCGACCCATCTGACCTCGACAGCCCTATGAATGACTACCAGTGGCCGCCCTCCACCCCGACGTCCACCGCCGCGAATGCCGACCTCGACATCGCTTACGGAGTTGAAGACGGGGATGACGACAAGAGTAGTAGCGACGACGATAACCACGACATGTTGGATGTTGACGTTGAAGAGGGCGGCGTGCCCCTAAACAATGTTGATATGGAGCAATCAAACGAGCAGGTCCACGCCATGACGTCTCTCGAGAGTCCGCTCTTTGTCCACCACGATATCCTTCAAACCACGCTTCCGCTTTCGCCCCTCTTCGACGTCGCCTTCATCCCTCCAGCTGCTCTACCTCAACCCCCGGAGCCGCTTCCGCCGTTACCAGATGTCCAGGATCTGGAAGATGAAGTCGACCCTGCAACTACTGGTCTCCATCCTATGGCCCTGAGCAATGCCAATCCCATGTCGCTCGGGCCGGAGAATCCACATGTTATGCAGTTCCTCGAGCTCTGGGAGTGGCAGAGCCACGCAGATAGCCAGCTGCGAGCAAGCGGTCCTGTTCCGTCCTTTCCACAAATCCGCAAGCTGGCGCGCGAATGTCCACGCCGAGTCGAATACAAGGAGCTGAAAGGTGACGCTTACGACTTCCAAGGCATCAACTGGAGCGGGCTCGGCGTAACGAGGAAGATGGCGCGGTGCCGTCGTATGGCGACTTTCCATAACTACGTCAACAGGTCGCATTCCGACTCGTGGCGCAACGCAGCGTCTGATAGATTGCTACGACCCGTTGAGAACTATGTCCGATATCAGAGCATGGATATCAGACGCGACGTTCGCTTGCTACACTTTCAACTTCGCAATATCCTAGGCGTCGCATCGCGGACCAGGGTGTTTTATCCAAGCTTCACTTCCATCAAGGAACATGACCCCACCACGGGTCGGGACAAGACAGCAATGCGCTTTGATCATCAAGGTGCCGCTCACATATCCACCTTGACCGCCAGTGACGACATCTTGATCGCCGGTGGCTTCTATGGCACCTATCATTACCGATATCTGGACTCTACTGGAGACCTCGAGGCTCACGAAGGACAATTAACAACCCATAACAGCGGTATCACCAATCATGTACAGCTTCACCCTTCCCGGCATTCGTCTACACCCTTGGCAGCTTTCGCGTCCAATGATTTTGGTTTCCGAGTCGTAGACCTGTCTACAAACAAGATCACGTCAGAAGTCATGTACGATTTCGCCATGAACTGTTCTGCGCTGAGTCCAGATATGAGATTGCGCGTCATAGTCGGAGATCACCAGAATGTGCTCATTACTGATGCGGAGACCGGTGAGATCCTTCAGGACCTTGATGGTCACAGAGATTTCGGCTTCGCCTGTGACTGGGCACCTGACGGTTGGACCGTTGCCACCGGGAATCAAGACAAGAGTGTCAGGATATGGGATGCTCGCAAGTGGAAGAATAGCAAAGGCGAGAGTACCTCCATTGCCACGGTCAGGACGGAAATGGCCGGTGCTCGTAGTTTACGTTTTTCTCCTCTTGGATCTGGGAAGAGGATCTTGGTGGCCGCCGAGGAGGCCGACTTCGTCAACTTGATCGATGCTCAGACATTCAATACGAGACAGACGGTGGATATATTCGGTGAATTAGGCGGTGTCGCGTTTGCTAATGGTGGACATGATCTCATTGCCTTGTCGTGCGACCTTTCTCGAGGAGGCGTCATGCGACTGGAACGATGCGACGCTGGAGCAGAAGACACATTCAGTTACGCGCAGAGAAAATACCAAGAACCCAGCGGCTGGTGGCGAACCCCCGGCTACGACTGGATGCAGAGTCCGGAACAGGTGGTAGCCGCTCCAACATCGCAAATGACGCTCACGCAGAAACGACGACAGGCTGCTATGTTGGAGAACTGGACCTTCTGACGGACCTTCTTAAGGACCTTCTGACGCAGAGGCGTATATATGGCAGAGAATGAGAAAGGAACAATGGAAAGGCGTTAGGAATACCTTGAGCATTTAAATGGGCAGCAAGCGACGGATTGATTCACTGCTTCCTCTTCCCCAGTTCACCTTTGTTATTATCCCCCCTTACGAATTTTTTTATCGGAATCCTCGGAGGGCGACCACGTACATTCATATGAGGGAGAGACGCATCAAAGAGCCTAGCCTATGGGAGACAGCACAAACAGAGTTGGCTTGGAAATAGTGAAGTTTAGTGGATATAACCGGATTGTTATAGTATATATATATAAGGGAGTTCACGGACCGCTTTGGAATTCGGCTTCGCCTACAGCCGGTACTCTCAACGACTTCCCGGCTTGACTATGTAGGCTTGGCGGGGTCGACTTGAGCGCGACGGACAGACGTGATTAATGGACCAGATGAGGGCGGATCGTCTTGTATCGTCACATGCATCTTTCATGGCATCGATAGCTGCGGGAGGAAGATTGACGGAATGACCAATACGTCGTTGATGAAACTTACCTACCTAGACATGGCTTCTGAGGCAGATCGAAGAAGGATATTATATACACCTACATATACCTATCTACCTAAAATATGTGTGTGTGTGCTCCGCGCCGAGATTTCTTCCAATCTACCTAACCTATCATGCGCATATCACAGTTTGGTCTTCCATCCAGACAACGCGTCCTTCCCAAGTTTATATGGAAAGGAGGACGGCTATTTTTCTAAGAAGAGATACCGGTTGATCTGCTCTTGAGTCGTAAGATGACGAGTTTGAATATGAGGCTAAAATGGGTAGTCGGACTACCCGTGTGGTATTCACTCCGGGGGTAAGAGGGCTCCGGCATGTAACCTACTGGTTCCCTCGTTCCTTATTGATCTCGGTGTTTCGCGCCCTGATTCCCTTCCTTCCCTGTATACGTCACGTCACTCTGTACATTTTACGGAAGAGGGATGTACCCAAGGGTCTAATTTACTGGCCGGTGCATAGAAGAGGTTTCATCGTCATCATCACCCTCTCAATAGTCAACTCTATAACCCCCCCAACTCTACTTAAACACATCTAGTTCAAAGAGAGCCGGGAGCACGAAACGGCGTACCTCAAGCGCCTACCAGGGCCTAACCCGAGCAACTGAAAAGACAAGTCGTAAGTTTCGTTCATCAAGTGAACTCTGCGTTGAAGCCAACTACCTATTCTAACCAACCACAACCCCCGGGTATCTTTCTCCCTTTTGACGCCCCACCCCCAAGTATGCTGCAAATGTGTTGAATTCATGATGCCAAAGCCGGTCCTTATGATGATGCATATGCCATGCCCCCGCCCCCCTTTCCTATGCTCTGTGTGATTCCTAGTGCTCCATTGAGGAAAATAACAAGAAGAAGCCAAGCCTACCTTCTGTAGTAAAATCGCAGCATAAAAGGAGAAAAGAACCACTCATATACACATTTCACACTGTCCATTTTCCCTTTCCCTTATGTAACCCTTAGTATCGACTCCTCCAGATAGAAATGTGTCCCTTACATTACTTAGAATCATGGTACACAGCCTCCTGGGGAACTCCCTTCCAGTACTTGGTAGGGACGAACGGCATCTTGGTGACGATAGCCTTGCGGGGCTTGCCGCGGACCAGGACGTCGACCTCGGTGCCTGCCTTGTGCAGGCCGTCCTTGATGTAGCCCATGGCGATGTTCTTATCCAACGTCGGGCTCGGGCATCCGCTCGTGACCACGCCGACATCCTTCCCGTCCGCGTCGACGATCTTGGCTCCCTCGCGGGCGGGGGCGCCCTCGACGGTTAGACCGATACGTCTGCGCTCTACGCCGGCGCCGCCCTTGGACTTGGGCTTGAGCTGGCTAAGGATCACGTCGGCTCCGTAGAAGGCGCCCTTGTTGACGTCTGTCTCGACTCGCCGGTCCTTGGCGACGATCCAGCTGAGCGAGCCTTCGACGGGTGTGGTGGTGTCGTCGAGATCATGACCGTAGAGGCACAAGCCCGCTTCTAGGCGCAGACTGTCGCGAGCGCCCAGGCCGGCCAGCCTGCACATCGCCCGCGAATCGGGTCCCATGGCACTGAGAAGCGCCTCGGTCACATCGACCGTATCCTCTGGAGGTATTGAAATCTCAAATCCGTCTTCGCCCGTGTATCCGCCTCGGCTGACGAGTATGTACTTGGCCACGCGGTTGGGGACCTTGAGGTCGATCCGGCGGCACTGACCGAACAGGAGGGTCTTGAGATCCGCCTTCTCGGGGTCGGCTACGATCTTTTGCAAGACAGTCTCGGCGAGCGGGCCCTGGAGCGCGACCAGTCCCCACTGTTCCATGACCTTGTGCTCAACAGGGGGCTGGCCTTCGCCGTTCCACTTCTTCAGCTCCTCGCTTAGGTACGATAGGTCCTTATCTCGGCACGCAGCGTTGGTGACGACGTAGAAGGATTCGGGACCCAGCTTCGTGATAATGGTGTCGTCGACGATTCCGCCGGTCTTGGGCCACAGGATGGCGCTTAGGGTGCTGCTGTTGACCTCGAGCTTCTCTAGGCCGGCGGGCGTGATGCGTTGCAGGAAGGCCATGGCGCCAGGGCCGTTGAATCGGTGCTGGACCATGTGGCCGACGTCGAACAGCGAGGAGTGGGTTCGGGTGAAGAAGTGCTCGGCGCTGACGCTCTGCCCGGCGTATTGCACGGGCATGTGGTAACCGCCAAAAGGCACCATCTTGGCTCCATGCTTAAGGTGAAGGTCGTAGAGAGGTGTCTTATTCAGTTCGCGCGCTGTAGCATACGCCTTAGAGGGGACATGGCTTGGACTCCTTTGACGAGAGTGGCTAGGGGGGATTGTCGTATAGGAAGAGTAAGGTTGTTGGTATGATGCTACTCCTATGCGCGCAGCCACGAACGCATTTGCGCTGCCAGTGCGGCTACCAGAGACCAAGGCGCTGCGGTTAAGAAGGGGGTCTCGTAGTCGCGGAGTGAGCGCCTTAGCTCGGAGGCCGAATCGTGAAGCCATGATCCTGCTAATTGGGATGAATTGATGCTCAATTGGGCGGAATGGACGAGAAAGTAGCGTGCACCCGGGCTGGTGGTTCAATCCCGAAATGGTGTTGACGGTGGAAGGGGAGCTCGGCGATGAAATAAAATGGAAATTATCGGTCGGTAAAGCGCCGATTGCGGCTTGTGGTGGGGCATGCATTTACGTATCTACAGATACGCCGATAATCAAGGTTCGTGATTCTTAAAATCACAGTTGAGGCTGATAAGGGACCCTCAGGGGTTCAACCAAGTACCCTGGTATGTCTAAAAGACATCCTGACCGCTACAGTGTCTAAGCTTTTGGTGTAACTGCGAGCCGTACTCTTTATTCTCTTATCATCTGCTAGAGCCATTAGGGAAAAAATGTCGAAATTTCAGAAACGCCTGGTAAGAATAAAATATCTAAGGGACGTAGGAGTTGAATGTGCCCCCTGACATGGCTCGAGTTGCAGGGTAATGCTTCGAAATCTGGGCTCCTATACACAGAGCCTTGTATAGACAGACTTACGGTGTGATTTTATTCACCGCTACCCGCGACTTTAACCAAATAGTGCTTGAGACCCATGTCATGACAATCCTACTTCCAAAGAAACTCCTTTTCAGCTGCCTACGGTAGACACAGACGGCTTGTATGCCAGCTGCTAACACGCATGCAACCAATGGATACCCATTGGCAAATGTGGAAAAACCGGCAATATAGTACTTCAATATCAAAGTGTCTAAGCCAAAACTCGTATTGCCGCAACTACTACTGTAAACTACGAACCTTCCAATCTCATTCTATCTCATAATAGCAGCATAAAGGGGGGAAAGGTCAATATATCAAGGACATACCCCAGCCGGGCTTCTCCGTAGAAGCCACCATCATCGTGGACGCAGTGTTGATCATCAGTCTTATTAAGGAGGAAAAGCAGACGAAAATTTGTCTCGAGAACGAATAAAAGCAGACTAGGTGCGAGGCCTGCTAGCCCCTGGCAGCGTCACCATTCGCATCAAGTGCTCTTTCACGTTCCGTAATACCAATTCGTACAGATTCCATCCCAGTACGCCACTCCCCTCCTATGCTTCCAAAATCAAACTTGTGTCTTCACTTTGCAGGAACCACCGCAACCGAAGAGAGCGAGAGAGGGTACCGAGATGAGCGTGATTTATGGACTATATCGATTGTTCCGGGAATATGACTTTGCGAGTTACAACCGACCCATAAACATTGAGGGAGAGGAAACATGGTGATGCGAGTCGGAAAGGGGAAATGACACTGCGCCTCCTCCGTTTACTGGTGTCCAGCCTTTCGGAGAGTGGTGGCGAGCCACTCTAGACCCTCATACAGACCATCTCCGGAAGTAGCGCAAGTCGATTGGATGTACTGCATTCCACGTCAGTATAGAGTAGGAAAATAGGAAGATGGAAAAAGGGTAGAGCCAAAACATACCCAAGCACGCTGTCTCAGACTGTGAAGGCCGAGCTTGTCGGTGATCTCCGCAGCGTTCATGGCGTTCTGTAGCAATTGTTAGTACATCCTATGCAGATCTCGGTTGCCAAGACGGGGGCAGCGTACAGGTAGATCCTGCTTGTTGGCAAACACTAGGAGGATAGCATCTCGGAGTTCGTCCTCGTTTAGCATGCGCTGCAACTCCTCCCGAGCCTCGACAATACGGTCTCGGTCGTTGCTGTCAACAACGAAGATGATACCCTGAGTGTTCTGGAAGTAATGTCGCCACAGGGGACGGATCTTGTCCTGTCCACCAACATCCCACACGGTGAATTGGATGTTCTTGTACTCGACCGTCTCGACGTTGAAGCCTGAGAACCGCGACGCGTGTCAATAATCAAGATAGAAACCAGCGATGTCAATGCTTGGTTGAGTAGAGCATACCGATAGTAGGGATGGTCGTGACGATTTCACCGAGCTTGAGCTTGTAGAGAATCGTGGTCTTTCCGGCAGCGTCGAGACCGACCATCAAAATTCTCATCTCCTTCTTTCCCCAGAGCTTGTCGAACAACTTAGAGAACGTAAGACCCATGGCTGCGACCTCGATAAAAAGACTCGGGAAATATCTATTATGGTGATGAGCTCAAGGCGACGTCGCGAAATCTGGACCGAGAAGGGGAGAAGTCAGTTACGATGGCAAGAGGATGATGTGATTGTCTGGCGGCAATTGGCACGGCCAGTCGGGATTTATGGGGCTTTAGAGGTCGTGAGGACAGATCGATTGGATTGCAAAACAGCGCAATGACTCGGAATGAATTGATGCTGTTGGCTGTGAGGCCCCGTATTGTTTCTAGGCTACCGCAGTAGGAGACGAGAAATGAACAGGTGGGCCGAAGTATTACGAAGTTGAATTTAGGTCAGGTAGCGAGATAGCGAAACAGGTATAGGTTGTAGGTATAGGTATATGTATATGTGTATGTGTATAGACAGACGTAGGCAAGGCGACAATGGGCGAGCGGCAAAGGATGTCTCTTTGTCGTGGATGAGGATGCGTGGGAGTTGAAGTAGTCGAACTTACTATTCTGCAACAATGAGACCTGCTCGGCGAAGGAGAGATCTCGTGGTGGTGATGGGTTATCAAAAGGGGGCGATGCGGTGGATTGTGGTTGGAGAGATCGGTGAAGAGAGAGAGTGGCAGAGTAGCAGTAGCAAATGTGTTTTTCAGAAAGTCAAGCCAGCAGGTTCTCAGGTTAGGTAAAAATGCAATGTGGCTGGAGACTGGGACGGACGCCGATGGAAAGGGACGTAATTACTTGCCTGCAGGTGCCAGTTGCTGGGCTGGACCTTGTATCTTATTTTTCTTAGTCGACTTGATAAGGTAAAGTGCTGACGGTAGGACTGGGGCTCCAAGTACTGGGGTACGGTTGATGTACTTGGGCGGCCCCCCTTGTGACGAGCAAAACTTTCCGCACTACTGAGCGCGCTTCTCTACATGATCGGGGAATTCCGAGAAGGTGACCGTCACGAGCTTGTAGCGTGTTGCAGCCAAGCAAGTACCTCACAGGTATCCTCGTCATTGTTCTTTGTATCTCGGAGTAAACGCGCTAAACCATCCCGACTAGAGCGCTCCACTTAGAATTCACCCCCTTGGCAGCATTGAATCGCCAAAGTGTCCATCTCAAGCCTCAAGCCTCAGAAGCTCGGTCGTGTGCCAAACGACTCTATTTTCAAGCCTCTCTACAAGCGAATACTCGGCAACACCAGCTCGACTCAAACTCAATCAAATACATCGGGTTTCTTGTTGCCGGGAATAAACTATGTTATTTTCGACTGCAACCCTATTGGTTGCGGCCGGCTTCTTGCAAGCTGCGCTCGGCCACAATATCCAGCTTCCCGCCCACGGGCGCGAGTGCTTCCACGAAGAGCTGCACAAGGACGATGTCATGACTGTCACGTTCCAGACCGGCGATAGGGAATTTGGTGGCGCCGGTAACCTCGACATCGACTTCTGGGTATGGCGAGACCTCCAAACTAGAATGCAAGTCCAATGACTTACACATTTTTCTGCGCGCTACAGATTACGAATCCCATGGGCCAGTACGAAACCTTCCAGAAGGACGTTTCGAACGGCGATTTCTCCTTTACGGCTAAGCACGACGGCAAGTTCCTCTACTGCTTCGGCAACGAGCACTGGGGCTCCAACAGCAAGGAGGTCTCTTTCAACGTTCACGGTATAGTCTACGTGTCGGAGGCCGATGCTCCTCAGGACCCCTTAGAAAAAGAGAGTACGTGTTGCCTATCCCTCAAATCAAGGACGTGACGTGTGTCGAATAAATTGCTGACTATTCCGCAGTTAAGCAGCTCTCCGAACTCGTTGACCAGGTCAGAGACGAGCAATCATATATCGTCGTCCGAGAACGGACCCACCGTAACACCGCCGAGAGCACAAACAGCAGAGTTAAGTGGTGGAACTTGTTCGTGATCGGAGTCGTGGTTGGCGAGTCTCTATTCCAAGTCTGGTGGCTACGAAGATTCTTCGAAGTTAAGCGGGTAGTATGAGTTCGTGCCGTAAGGCGGGACTCTTCAGATACCATCTTGTTTCTGGGACATCTGGCGTATCGTGGGCTGGCATTGAGACGGCGGGTTCCAAAAACATGGCAGGAGGTTCATGAGGTAGAGTACCATGTACTTTTTGTACAATAATGAAGAGAAGACATTTGGCACGTTATGTATATTCCCCCCAGCTCATCGTGTATTAGGACCACGCGGATCTTAATCTGACCCCTTATGAGGTCAATGCAAGTGGAGTCGGCCATTCAGAGGTGGATATACGTATTAAACAACCGACGTGTAGTAATCGCGTCTCCTATTCACTGCGAGGCAACTTGTTCAAGCTGTCAAGGCCATGGAGTAATTCGGGTGTCTAAGTGATCGCCTTTTTCTTTTTTTCACCAACTCATCTACATGCCATCCAATAGAGACAAAATTTGGCCTTCAGGAAGTTGGCCTCCTCATTCGCGGCCTTGGACGAGAAAGTCAGCGGCTAGGTAACCTAAAGTAATACGTATCAGGATATTCACTCCTTGTAAACCCTTCAATTGACGGAGAATCCACCATCATCACTCGCCAACCCCATCCCCAACTCCTTCATCAGACTATCGTATTGGGTAATCCCCCCTGAAGTCATTGCTATGCATCATCATCTGTGATTCTACAACGCGGAACGATTCCCGCTACTGATACAATTCGTTAAGTCGGGAAAATTCATAGACGGGAGAGTCTGTATACGTGTTTCAATAAGGAGAGATGAGAGGAATATAACAACTTCGGAGAGCGGGCGTCTTATTTGAGCGTTGAAGCCTGAGAAATTGACTTGCCGCCGGAAAAAGATCTAGAGTTACCCAAGGCGCCGCCGCGATTATAATCCGAGACATACCTAGCATTCGGGGCTCAAGGCCACAGGACTACTATAAATTAAGCTAAAGAACCTCAAACTGCGCTTTTGTGTCATGGGGGACTTTTTTCTTTCAAGTAGTCACTTATTGACTCCATAAGAGCCTCATACTTAGTCTCGACGAGCCCTCGACATCGTAGCATGAACCGCTTATTTTTCCACTCCTATGCCTTTTAATTACCAACCGCGGATATATACTTGGTCATAGCATTCATGCGCTCGCTAGTAAGCTTGAGCGAAATCCTCAGCAGCTCCTGCGCGACCTCGTTCTCCTCGTTTTGCAGCCTCTCCCAATTCTCCGTGTCCATGACCCAGACAACGCAGTCCTTGACCGCCACCACCGTCGCAGTCCGGTTTGTTTCCGAGAAGAACGGGAGTTCACCACACGTCGTACCCTGGACGATGGGCTCGGATAAGCGGCCCTGCGGCGTCTCGTAGTCGGCTCTAAGTTCGCCTCGTTCTAGGAGGTAGAAGCCATTGGCAGATTCGCCGCGGTGGTATAGCACTGTGCCCGCAGGATATTCCTTGCGTACGAAATATGGCTTCGCCCGGAACCAAAAATCCTCGTTCTTGTCGCTCACATCGTAGAAGACCTGAAGCATGAGCCGCAGAGGCTCACTGATGTTTTGCCATCTCGTGGACCGTCTCATTTCTTGCTGATTCAACACGTTTCTTGCTGCTCGATCGAGATGGTCTCTTCTCGGAGACTGCGATAGGAAGTCCAGCGACTGGCCAAATTGGCCTTTATTAGGGACATCAAGGTTGGTCGCTGGTGCCGGGCGGGAAATCCTCAGAGCTTCTTGACGAGCATAAAAGGTCTTCAGCTGCTCGTTCTCACAGCTTTCCAGAGCCGAATTCAAGTCAGGCATAAACATAACGTCGGGTCCATCAGCTCCCAGCCCAACAGCTCTCAGATCCCGGCCAATTCTGCTTTCCGCGTCTTGCCCGCTAATGAGAAGGTGCACCCCTTTCCCATTGAGAAGCCGATTGATGGTCTTGAATCCTTCAGCTGCTGAATAGTCGATGCCCGTAACATGCCACAGGTCCAGGATTAGATACTTAATGGGATGTTGCTTAAAGACTTTGTCTGAGATCAAACTGCGGATTTTCTTCTCGACGCCGACAATAGTGCCAAAGAAGAGGAAGCCAGACAACTTGATCACATAGGTCTGGCTACCAACTTGTTGCAAATAATGATGCTGTGACGGGTTCCGCCGGACCATTGAGCCGACTTGATCTCCGGTATAAGTTGCTCGAATAGCTGAGACTTGAGATGCGTGAAAAATGGCTGAAACAAATGCAAGAATTATGCCGACAAAGATGCCGACGACGAAGTCATAAATTCCCATGGTAAGTACTATCACCACGATCTATACCGAGCTTAGATTAGTCTTGACCACATAGATATAGGAGCAAGGAGTATAACTTACCGTCAGATACTCCAACAACTTGAGTTTCCGCCTTGGAGATATGAGAGCATCCAACAATAGCTCAAACCCGAGAACAAATATCAAAGTGCCGACAACCATGACTGGGATATATCCAATGATTACTGGCCCAATCGTCATAACGCCGAACGTAAGTGCTGCCAACATAATACCCGCCAAGCGGCTGTCACCGCCTGATCTCATAAAGAATAACGTATTTGCAAAGACTAGGTAGTTTTGGATGCTACCAGCAAGCCCAGACAGAAAGTTGGAGTAGCCGTGTAGCTTCAGCTCATGATCTAGGTCCAGATGATCTTCCCCGGATATTTGCGCTAAAGCAGGGACGTTGATGGGCACATGGAGTACACTGAAGAAAGTCAACGCAAACATAGCACCTACACATTCGAGAATTGCTCCCCAATGGACTAGATTGAACTCTACCGATAACTTTTAGTAACAGATTCGGCTCAAGGAATGGGTTCAAAGCTTACTGTAAAGTGTCCAGAAATACCACCACGGCTGCCCAGCTTCAGGTGCCTCAAAGATCCATCCAGCTTTCCTAAGATTTTCCGGATCCAGACTATCTATCGAAAAGACAAAGAAGTAGAAGAATATAGGCACGGATAAAATGTAAATGGGGAGAAAGTATTTTGATGTGATCTTCCTCTGGAGACCGAAGAGGATAATAGCCAGAGCAAGAGGTATAAGCCAAAGGGGGAGGGTATCCGACTGAATCAACCTTCGACCAGTGTCAAGATCGTAGCGGAATTCCTCCAGGCGCGCAGACACTTCGAAGCCCGTTGCAATTAGGAACCATCCGACACCGCCGATACATCCGATCAGAATGTGGCGAGGGATGAAGCCAACGATGTAGCCCAGTCTGAATTTTCCCATGAGGAAAAAAACAAGGCCAGTGAGCATGGAACTAAGAGCAAATGAGGTTATCGTCGTAGCGATGACTGCGTCCGGTTGATCCTCTCCTACTATTGAGGTGATGGTAGCCGCCATATTATGAAAGAAGGGAACAACTTCGATCTAATTATGTAAGTAGATGGTTACGAGCATTCCAGTTGAAGGCCTTACCAGCTCTGATCCGACACCACCCCGGAATAAACTGCCAAACGAGAAAGTCAACTGAGAAACAATCGTGCTGACGTAGAAGATGGATATTCCAGCCGGGCCGAGATTCGAGAAGATTGGATTGCCTAGCGGAAATAAGATCATTCCTAGGTGTATAGTTAGTCTTGCTGTCTCGCCAAGCATATCATCTTGGTTGCCGACGTACCGTAGGATAAGGCATCTAGTATATTTAGGAGGAGCCCGACAATCACAGCTGGTAAGCAATGTACCGGATCGACTACCGCTCTTCGCCAAATGACTTTCCTGTCCCAAGTCTTCGGGTTGACCATACCCTTGATGGCTCGAATCCTGCCTCGGAATCCATCCCTAAGCAGCATGGACGGTGGCCTTATCTTTGCCTTCTGACTTTCGATGTCGTCAACATCCGTAATGCTATCCGGAGAATCCGGCCTGCGTGATATCGTCCGGAGCAGGGGTGTCCTTTCCGACGTTCCATCGTCTGGATCCCGTTGGGATATGCCTATCGATGAGAGCTCTTCGGCGTTGTTCGGAATTTCTCGACTCCCATTGCTACTTCGCTCGCGTGGAGATTGAGGTGGAGAGCGTTTGAGCATGCTTGTGAGGGCTGAAGGTCCTGAGTCGGGGTCGGCGTCCGTCCTAGAGGCTAGCGACGAGGATTCGGAAACCTCGTCTATAGTGTCTGCGCTTGACGTTTGCAAGTCCGCAGCCGATGGGAATTCATCCTGGAATGCCGGCTGGTCGCGGCCTGGGTGGGACGAGGTAGACGATATTCGATTGAGGAATGACGTGCTCAGCCTATCCTTCTTGTCTGATAAAACATATGAAGCGAGCTCGGCGGTGTCCTCGCGAACACTTCGAGCGAAACTGGCACTGTCCACGGGAGCTTGAAAGGCTGTTAGTCGCAAATTAATTGGCAATGCAAGGACACAGACACTTACACAGATGGTCCCTGACGGAACCGGGCACGAACGACCTCGTGGGCTCTCTGTAGCTATGGGAGTTCAGGGAAGATGAGAGCGGTCGCGGGTCTCCTGCGGTTAACCGCGAACCCTGATTCGGATTGAGTATTTGTCCAGGAACATCTACTGGATCTGGCTGGGATGTAATGGAGGAGGACCTTCTCCTCCATGACGAAAAGCCAAAAGACGAAGCTGCCATATTGTATGGTCGAGCGTTCGTTAGCTCTCTATGACGGATATATACATTGAGAGCCGGTTACAGTGCGCGAAGAAGGGAGCCAGCAAGGTGTTCGTCGTATGTAATTGGGCCTAAGTCGGACCACGATCGTCATATACAGCAGCGGGATATATGCTACTGGAGGAGAGAAGAGCAGTGTATGACTTGCATTGGCGTAGGATGCAGTAACGTATTTACTGGATTTTGAAACGGAAAAAACCAACGAGATCAGGAGAATAGTATGTAACTTCGAAGCAGCGAAAGCTTGTTCGATGATAACGCGAGGATCTAAGTCTACTAACGTTAGACCTCACGAGAGAGCTATCAGGAAACTTAATCGACTACGTTTGCGACGCTAACCCCAAGTGGTAATTAGCAAGGGATAGTTACGTAGTTCGCATGTGGTCCTGGCTCGCAGAAAACTCTGGCATGTGGACCCGCTTCATATCGACAGGGATCTGGAGGGGCATCTCGGTTCTAGAAAGGCCCTAAAAGATTATTGGTGGCGAACATGATCTGCTAGTGACCGCTACGCCGTGATTTGAATAAATCACATTATTGGATGAGACGAATTGTTGTATAATATTTTGGTGTCACGAATAGCTATACTTAACGTCCGCTCGACGACACATAGATTTGTGGTCACGAACTACCGTGCGGCTAATAAACAGATGTTTGGTCTTGGGTTATGGTCGTGACATGCCCCTCATCCAGATTTCCAAGGACTCAGGTTGCCTTTGGATCCTGAAAACCAGGCTGCATGATGCAAAGAGGTCCCCAAACCACGTCTTCTACCGGTACATATGTAAGCTGCAGAGACAGTCTGTACGATTCCAATGGCTCGCTGAGCGCCTTTCTCGCGTTACTTACCTAAGCCTGAGACAGTTTGGACCGGAACATTTTAATTCCTATTCTTCGTTTTCAGCTGAATTTCCACGTGGTTTCCAATAGGACGGATATTTGTAGCCCCTGAATATCTACCATCAATATAACTAATTACGACTAGGGGATTGAGCAGCTCGAACTAGGTAAATACCTTAGAGAATGATATGTAGATGCATATGTCGGTTCAAAATCCGGGGCGGAACTTCTCCCGCGATGACTGCATCTGCATGCTTTCTTCGCAACCAACCCCTTCGGTTCCTCCATGATCACGGCAGGGTGGCTAAGAGCCGCTCTCTCATCGTGTTGGTCGATTACGTACTTCAAACCTCTGGTATTCGTCAATTCTCACTATGGTACCTTTTCAGCGGAACGGGCCTTCGCCCATGCAACGCGGTTAATAGACAGCCAGCGCATGCAACGCAAGCTTAGAAAATTCTTGTCGTCAGGTGTGAAGTTGAACATTTGCAGGAGCCTCCAACTCTTCCCCACATCCAATGCTCCTATTCGCTCCCCGCAAGAGTCGGCCTCCAACCGATGGCCAGCGCGTCCAGCGCTCTGTTCCGTTTGGTTCAGTTGCCATTACGCCTCGAGCTTGCGAGCTTGGACGCGCCAATTGGGTAAACCAGTCCTATACCTACCTATGTAACCCATCACTATTATGCTGATCGTTATGCGACTACGAGCCATCGTCTGTGTCGGATTGTCCATTGCTCCCTCGGAAAGAGGACAAGCTGAATCATTCCACTTAGCCACGTGAAAGGGCCCTTCCTCGATCTGCATTGGTTCTTCCGAACAAACCATCTGTATTTAGAGCTAGAGCGCCATACCACTGAAAGTTCAAAACTTTGGCGCGGCCTTTTCATGATTGGGCCTTGGGCGGTAGGCCAAGCATTCTATCGTACCGCCCACGTTCGATCGTCATCTGCGCCTCTCTTGTTGCAATTAATGTCGTCAGAATTTGCAATTCCATTTTGTCACAACGTAGTTGAGATTAGGCCATTTCTGCGAATTTGCTGCTCATCGTTCCAACATGCAAACAAGCTTCCGGGGAACAACCCCGTGCCGCCGCGATGGGAGCTCTATGCTTCGGCCTAACCGCTTGTAGGAGCCGCTCGGACGCCTTCGAGCATGCCAGATTGCTAGAAAAAGAGCTTCTCCACTGGGGTCGTGTTTTAAGTAGATAGACAAGGCTCCTGGTAAGTCGCTTCAACTGAGCTTTTGGAGATAACCTTGAGCGATCAGTCGTTCGACATCGCCCTGTCGAACATAGAACTGGCTGTTTTTGGTAAGTGTAATCGCACTGCGACGACGCATTAGCATACTTTCTTATTACTGCTCTTGCTCGGCGGGATAATCGTACCCATATTCGGTCTGAATTTCTCCCGCATCCTTTAATACCCGGACGTCAATGAATAGGTCACGAGGGGGTTCCAGACTGCCTGTCAGGTCAATGTCTGACCATTGGCCTTTGTAGGCGGCCAGCAGATCGCTGTACTGCCGAACGTAGTCTTCCTCTTGCGGACTCAAGCTGCTTGTACCACCATCACCGGCTCCCATGCCCGATGCGCCGGCGGTTCCACCCTGGCCGTTCCTGACCTGCTGCCCAGCAAGATCGACCACATCATAGTCTTTCCAGACAAGCTCCTCTAATCTATCTGTTCTCGTTCGGTGGTAAGCGAGCAGACAACGCTTATTTCTTCGCATGGATAAGTGGTTTATAAGCAGGGTGCATGCCGTGGCGTGATCCTCGTTGGGGTTGAATGACCCCTGGAATGGTTCTAGCAGATCTTGGACATCTTTATCCAGATCGCGGACCTCTCGTGTGACCGCGCGGACCAGTTCAGTCTGGTAGGGCGGTAGATGCGCCAAGTTCTGGGTCCTCTTCGCATGTTGAACCTGATAATACTTAGCTCCAGTTCATATCTGAAAAGCAATACCTAGTATTCCGAGTGCTTACAAGTTTATTCCCCAAGTCTCCGTACATTATTATTGATACTAGATGATGTATTGGTTGAGGAGGTCGTATAGTAGGCGAGTTTGCATGGACAAATCTAGAGACACGAAGGTGGTTCTACTTGATAGGCTTAAAGGAGAGCGGGACGCGTATATAAAATGGTAACGACGCGTTCCTATTCCGATTTCTATCAATCAAGGCGGGGGTCAAATTTTAGTGTAGTGTACATAAAGACAGTTTCAAGGGCCCCACGGTGGGGTCGACGTACCCTGGAGGTACGTAACTTCCATTGCTGTAGTCTTTAGCAGACCGAGGGGTTAGTGGGGTCGAGACAACGACAACCCCGCTAGGAGCTTCGAAATTTTATTTTCTCAAGCTCTATTCAACGGCCATCACGTCGCAATTATCTCGTCGCTTGTGATCAATGACAGACGAGCCGTGATCAAGCTTGTAATTCGTTGTCAGGGTCATTGATGACATATAGTTAGCCTGGAAGTTCATATCGGCGAACCCGTCCCAGATCATATCGTCGGCCTGTCGTGTTCCAGTTCGCCAAGTCGCGACTTGCTCCATTTATACTACCACCAATTATTTCATAGGGAATACCCAAATACAGTCGCGATGTCTGCATCACAGAGAATCGCCATCCTCTCCGTCTTCGACAAGACTGGTCTGTTGGACCTTGCTAAGGGCCTCGTGCAACAGAATGTACGAATTCTGGCTTCTGGGGGTACAGCCAAGATGATCCGCGAGTCTGGTTTTCCAGTCGAGTAAGGAGGCTTTCGAGTCGCGAATATGTATCTAATACGAAGCTGACTTTGTGAAGGGACATCTCAGCTATCACAAAAGCCCCAGAGATGCTTGCTGGCCGAGTCAAGACCCTGCACCCGGCTGTCCACGCCGGTATACTTGCCCGCAACTTAGCCTCTGACGAGAAAGACCTCGCAGAACAGAGTATCGACAAAGTCGACTATGTCATCTGCAACTTGTACCCATTCAAGGATACCATCTCCAAGCCTAACGTCACTGTCCCCGAAGCTGTGGAGGAGATCGACATAGGAGGTGTTACGCTTATCCGAGCCGCTGCCAAGAACCATGCTCGTGTCACCATCCTCAGCGACCCTAAGGACTACCCTGAGTTCTTGAAGGAACTCGAGAGTGGAGAGATAAAGGAGGAGAGCCGTAATCGATACGCCCTTAAGGCGTTCGAGCACACGGCCGACTACGATGCTCACATATCTGCCTTCTTCCGTTCGCGATATGCTGGCGAGGGCCAGCAGTATCTGCCTCTTCGATATGGTGCCAACCCTCACCAAAAGCCGGCTGCTGCCTACACAACATCCAGCAACTTGCCTTTCAAGGTCCTGAACGGATCCCCAGGCTACATCAACTTGCTCGATGCCTTGAACAGCTGGCCGCTGGTTAAGGAATTGAAATCAGCCCTCGGAAAACCGGCGGCTGCCAGCTTCAAACATGTCTCCCCCGCAGGAGCTGCTATCGGCGTCCCTCTAAGTGACGAGGAACGCAAGGTCTACTTCGTTGATGATATTCAGGGCATTGAAACCTCAGGCCTGGCCCAAGCGTATGCTCGAGCTAGAGGAGCTGACCGGATGAGCAGCTTCGGAGATGTCATTGCTCTAAGTGATGTGGTGGACGTCCCTACCGCTAGCATCATCTCGAAGGAGGTCTCCGATGGTGTCATCGCCCCTGGATATGAGGATGCTGCGTTGGAGATTCTCAAGAAAAAGAAGGGAGGCAAGTACCTCGTCCTGCAAATGGACCCTGAATACCAGCCGGACCCTACTGAGGTCAGAACTGTGTATGGTGTGACCCTCACCCAGCACCGTAACGATGTCGAGATTTCACCAGCTTCCTTTTCTCGAACTATTACCCCGAAAGACTTCGTCCTGCCGGAATCGGCTGCTAGAGATCTGACCGTCGCCACAATCGCCGTGAAGTATACACAGAGCAACTCGGTGTGTTACGCCAAGAACGGGCAGGTCATCGGTCTTGGAGCAGGTCAGCAGTCCCGAATACACTGCACGCGGCTTGCTGGTGACAAGGCCGACAACTGGTGGCTGCGCTTCCACCCCCGTGTTCTGGGAATCAAGTGGAAGAAGGGCACCAAGCGACCCGACAAGAGCAACGCAATCGACCTATTGGTCAGTGGCGAGCTGCCAAAGGCCGGCCCCGAGCGAGAGGCATTCGAGTCGGTGTTCGAGGAAGTGCCGGCCGCATTCACCGAAGAAGAACGTAATGATTGGCTCAGCAAATTAACCGACGTCGCCATCTCCAGCGACGCTTTCGTAAGTCACCACTCATCCACTTTGCCATCCTTATATCGTTCGCTGACGTGTATCCCAGTTCCCCTTCGTCGACAACATCTACCGCGCGCACCGCTCCGGCGCCAAGTACATCGCGGCTCCCGGCGGCAGTCAAAACGACTCCGCCGTCTACGAGACGGCCGAGAAGCTCGGGATCGTCTTCGTCGAGCAGAACATCCGACTCTTCCACCACTAAGTTAGGAGGTCATTGTGCTCCACGAGATGTGTGGACTAGGGAAATGGAAGGATGAATGTGGCTGGGATAGACAAAAACAGTAAAATCGCAAAATGGACAATATATGGAGAAATATACCCAATGTGACGGGGGCAAAGTGGGTAGATTGTGTACGCAAATGAGCTGCTGATTAAGATCATGAATTTACTTGTAAAAAGTCCTCGAGTAATGAACCTGTTCAAGAGGTGTTTGCCAAAGGAAAATTATGGGAGGAGATTTACGTTGCATGCTACTACTACTAAGAGTTTTAAATTGAGTCGTATTTGGGAGATATAGTTACGGATTACGAGGTCAAATCTAGTGATCACAACTTGGGAAGTCAAAGGAAGATGCTCATAAGCTTTTTTGTGCATTTACCCTGGCACTATAACCTCTATAGGGCTTCGCATTATGAGAAAATTCTCCCAACGTCATATCACCCGCCCAGCCTCGTCACAATCGTCAGGCATGCTTCATGGTTTCAAGTCGTACATCGTGCATTGAGAGTCGGCGTGGTGATTTAGCCTTTAAGCAAGAGCTGCTTAAATCTTCTGCATGGCAACCTATTTAATTGATTAGTACCTATGTTAAGTGGGGATGTAGGGGGGCACTTTGGGGACTTACAACATCCGTGGACTGGACGTAGTCCTCGAACCCTTGGATTTCCTCCTCTAGGTCGCTGAGAGAGACTTTATCATCCTCGATAACAAGGTTGATCTGTAGCTTCTTGATACCGAAACCGACGGGGACCAGCTTGGAAAGACCCCAGACCAGACCATCCTTCTCAATTCCACGTACAGCCTTCTCAAGGGCGACCATATCTGTCTCGTCATCTGCCAAAAAAAATTGTCAGTATAAAGGATCAGATCTCAGGTTAAATTGCGCAATCGTACCCCAGGGCTTGACGTCCAAAGTGACCATAGACTTGGCGATAGTCTTAGGCTTGGCCTCCTTCTTGGCCTTGTAGGCGGCCAGACGCTCCTCACGAACACGGACGGCCTCGGCATCCTCCTCCTCATCGTCACTGCCGAATAGGTCGACATCCTCCTCCTCGGCAGCATCAGGAGCCTTAGCAGGGTTCAGAGTAACAGCGGCTTCCTCAGGTCCGTAGACAGTGTAGGGCTTGGAGGCGTCACCGGGCAGGGTCGGGAACTCGTCTTCGAACGAGGCGATGTGCTTGTACCATCTCGCGGCGTGGGGGTACTTCTCGGCATCGGGAGCGGAGGTGATGGCCTTGAAGACAGCAACGTCGGCCTGGGAAGGAGAGTATCTTCGATGAGTCAGTCATAAACTCTTTGTCCATTTCGCGATTTCAAGCATCGGTAACAAAGATTTCGGTAAATCGGTAAGATCAGAGATGCACAGAGTGTGCTATTGTATTTGTCCTCATTTGACAGGTCTTGAGTCTGCTCAGAAACACGGACCAATGTTTCTCATCATGGTGGTGTATGGTAGTTGGGCTCGCGAGGCATATCTGACGCGGAGGGGTACGATGGTTACATCGGGACGTCGTCCTTGACAGTGGCGCTTGCGTGGGTATTGAAGGAACGGTTATAGAAACTTACCCGGTGACATATGATCGGGTGGTCAACCAGCTGTTAAGGACTATGTGGCCGTCAGTTGTGATCCATTCCATGAAAGTGCCCAGACACAACATGTCCAGTGGCCAGTCGCAATCGCGGAAGAAGGGAACATACCGGCTTGACCAGCGTCGCTGAGGAGATCGGTGAAACCCATTTTGCTTGATTTGAATAGAATGAGAAAGAAGAGAGTCTGTGGAGTGAATCTCGGGGGTATCTTGTAAGAAACGAAAGCTGGTGAAAGAAATAGGAAGATGTCAAGGTGGGGTTGAATATGGCGGGACAAAAGTATTGTGAAATATTTTTCGAGTAGGGTGGCCCAAATCAACCGGGAGCCAGCCACAATTACCCCCCATCACATCTTGCCTGCCCAAAAAGGTACATGGGTCTAGATCTAGTGTAGGTCAACTGGTGCAAGCCTGGATGGTTACGCCACAGACTGACCAATGAGCGCCACAGCTCGCCACCAAACCGCCCCAAACATATCTTATCGCGAACGGCCTATCGATAAACGTAATAAATGGAGCTCGAGCAGCTATGGTTCTATGGTTCGATACTTCGAGAAAGGTCCAGCGGCGACGACCGCAAACTAGCTTTGGAGCTCTCGTCGTATTTCAAACCCCTTCAAGGTTTGAAGCTTCGCTTCTCTTTCCTTTTTTATCATGTTTTATTCAAAAAGAGAAGTCTCTTGAAACGCTTCAACTATTCACTACCTTTCACCTACTCACCATAGTTGATGCTACCACACAATGCTGGCGAGAAGTCAACTTCTTAGATCTTCACGGCGAGTCGCAGACGCTACGTCAAAGGGACTCGCACGACTCAACACATCCCCTTCACTCTTATCAAGAGCTGCGCTCGTAAGCACAGCCAAAGTATTATCCAATGCCACTCAACCTACTCCCGCATATCGAACCTATTCCAATGGCAGACCTCATCCTCCCGGCGGTACTCACCGCATGAACATGGGCGGCGAGCCTGAAAAGCCTGCCTTGGAACAGTATGGTATCGACCTCACAGCAAAAGCAAGAGATGGAAAATTAGATCCTGTTATTGGCAGAGACGCCGAAATCCAACGTACTATACAAGTTCTATCGCGACGAACGAAAAATAATCCTGTCCTAATCGGAAGTGCGGGAACGGGAAAAACAGCTATCCTTGAGGGTTTGGCACTGAGGATAGTACGGGGCGATGTCCCGGAGAGTATAAAGAACAAGAGAGTCATCTCGTTAGATCTGGGATCACTCATCGCAGGTGCCAAGTTTCGGGGTGACTTCGAAGAGCGATTGAAGAAGGTCTTAACTGAAGTTCAACAAGCGCAGGGAGAAGTCATTCTGTTCATCGATGAGTTGCACACTCTCCTCGGTCTTGGTAAGGCTGAAGGTTCCATCGATGCCTCGAACCTGCTTAAACCGGCCTTGTCTAGGGGAGAACTGCAATGCTGCGGTGCTACCACCCTCGCCGAGTACCGGTTAATCGAGAAAGACGTCGCGTTAGCTCGGCGTTTCCAGCCAATCCTAGTTAACGAACCTAGTGTGGAGGATACCATCAGTATACTGCGAGGTATCAAGGAGAAGTATGAGGTACACCATGGTGTGAGAATTACGGATGGAGCTCTCGTGGCAGCTGCTACTTATTCGAATCGTTACATCACCGACCGCTTTCTTCCTGACAAAGCTATCGATCTAATGGACGAGGCGGCAAGTTCCTTGCGCCTGCAGCAAGAGAGCAAGCCAGAGGATATCATGCGACTTGACCAGAAGATTATGACAATTCAGATCGAGCTAGAAAGCCTGCGAAAAGAGAAGGACGTAGCCAGCCGTGAACGACGCGAGAAGCTCGAGGAAGACTTGAGGAAATTGCAGGAAGAGCAGAAAACTCTAACCGAGAGGTGGGAAAAGGAACGAGCTGAACTCGAAGGTTTGAAGAAGATCCAGGCGGAACTAGACAGGGCCCGTGTCGAACTCGAACAAGCACAGAGATCAGGAAACTTTGCCCGTGCCTCTGAGCTACGGTTCGGCATCATCCCAAATTTGGAGCAGAAGCTTCCCAAAGACGGCGAAAAGGGTCCTGACGCCCAAGGCCCTGACACCTTGATTCACGACTCCGTAACGGCTGATGATATTGCGAACGTCGTCTCGAGGATAACTGGAATCCCTGTGTCGAAGTTGACATCTGGACATGTCGAGAAGCTTATCCACATGGAAGACACGCTCCGAGAATCAGTTCGCGGCCAAGACGAAGCGCTGAAGGCCGTTGCTGATGCTGTACGCATGCAGAGAGCTGGTCTGAGCGGCGACAACCGCCCGCTCGCATCATTCTTCTTCCTCGGCCCTACTGGTGTGGGTAAGACTGAGTTGTGTAAGAAGCTCGCTGGTTTCTTGTTCTCGACCGAGTCCGCGGTAGTCAGATTCGACATGAGCGAATTCCAGGAGAAGCACACGATTTCGCGGCTCATTGGTGCCCCGTCCGGATACGTGGGCTACGAGGACGCCGGGCAGCTCACGGAAGCAGTGCGGAGAAAGCCGTATGCTGTTCTGCTATTCGACGAGTTCGAGAAGGCGCACCGCGACATCTCCGCCCTCCTCCTCCAGGTTCTCGATGAGGGCTACCTAACAGACGCTCAGGGCCACAAGGTCGACTTCCGGAACACCATTATCGTCCTCACGTCCAACCTTGGCGCTGATATCCTTGTTGGCGCCAACCCGCACCATCCGTACAGCGAGACGGAGAACGGCGAGATCAGCCCGGACGTGCGCAAGGCTGTCCTAGACGTGGTCGCCAGCAACTACCCGCCTGAATTCCTCAACCGTATCGACTCATTCATCGTCTTCAAGCGTCTCACACTAGATGCTCTACGGGACATTGTCGACATCCGGTTGAAGGAGCTGCAAGAACGCCTCAACGACCGCCGTATCACGCTTCAGGTCGATGACGAAGTCCGCAACTGGCTCGCCGAGCGCGGATACGACCCGAAGTTCGGTGCCAGACCCCTCAACCGTCTCATCACGACCGAAATCAGCAATGGCCTCGCCGACAAGATCATCCGGGGCGAGCTCAAGAGGGGCGACAAGGCTTCGGTCCGTGTCAAGGAGGATAACTCGGGCTTGGAAGTTTTCCCTGTGCCGGCGGCGGTGGAACAGAGTGAATCTGGCTCTTCGTGATTTTCTCCCGGGCTGCATTTGGCGTTTGTTAATTCGGAGTAGGATATGGAAATTGGGTATTACGAAATGACGACATCCAAGACGCACGAAGGAGTGTCTGAGCTTATGTCTGTATGAAACAAAAAATCAATGAAGATATAAAGGTACCGAGCCTTCGGTCTCGGTTTGTATATATTGTACATGTACATATATGTATATTGCTGTCTAATGGTATAATGGCATTCCACTCGGACTAGATACTCTCCAGTTCCATCATGGGTGCTGCTTGTAGCATTTAAAATTTAAGCGGTGCATCATGAAATGTTTGTACATCTGAATCGCTGATGCTCCTCCTTCACATTTCATATATTGTTGCGGCTTCTACCCTTTCTTGATATATAGTGTTATAGTAAATGTATCCTTGTCCGACGCGAGTCCCTTATGTAGCCTGATATCCCCCTTTCCCTTTCCTTTCCCTTATCCTCCAAGTCGTACATGTTTCGCATTGCTATGCTATATTCCTACACCATATTCCCATACCATGTTCCTATACCATATTCATGTACCATATCCTACAAGCGAACGTCCAGCTAACAGCCAATTCCAATCCCATTCCATTTCCAAATCCAATTCCAATGCTAACTCCAATCCACGCTTTCCTCATTTCCCTAAACATAAAAAATAATCTTGGGTGCAAATAACCCGGTAAGCTAACCCTCTGTCTAGCCCATCAATACAACAACTAGCTAAGTCGCGGTCCCCGGCCTCTTCGCCTCCTCGTGCCCAGACTCCCCAGCCCCAGCCCCAGCCCCGTAGCTGGAACCGGGCCGCGACCGCATGAGCGCCGCGCGCAGGCTCAGCGAGCCGAACATCTGCTCGTGGAACCCGAGCATGCCGGCGCTGCCGAAGGAGCTGCGCTGCGTGTGCAGGGGGCGTCTTGGCGGCGGCGACGGCGATGCGTCTCCGTCGGTGTCCGTGTCCGTGTCTGGGTCCCAGGAAGGGTCGGGGCTCATGTACAGCGGCCTGGGGACCGTAGAGCTGGGGCTATCTACGTTTTCGTCTTGGTTTTCGTCTTCATCTTCGTTTTCAGAGAAGACTTCGGGCGTAGCGGCCGGCGGCGACGAGAATATGAAGTCGGGCTTGGACTGCGCGAAGTCGTTGGCGTCGGCCTCGTGGCAGTCGTCTTCGCTTTCGGGTTCGTTTTCGTTTGCTTCGCTTGTGCCGGGTTGCTTAGCGGGGCTGGGGGTTCCAATCTCGTTGGGGGGAAGATTTGTATTAATCTCCTCCTTGGAGATCTGGGGTTCGGCCTCAGTCTTAGTTGTGTTCAAAGCTTGTCTATCTGCAAGGTCTGTCGATGAGAAAACCTCCGGATGGTCAATTTCAGTGGTGAAGACGTCAAGACTTTGGACTGCTTCTATATTATTTGATGGGTCTTCGTGGTCGGGGTTTGGACTGGCAACTTCAGCGCTATCTTGTGATAAATCGTCGTTAGTCTCCAGTACGGTGCTGTCGCTCTGCTCTTGGAGCGTTTGGCTGACGCGAAGGGGCGACGAGGTGATCGGCTTTCCGGCATGTCGCAGTGTTGGCGACGGGAAGGACACGCTTTTCGGTAAATCTGGCTGCGCTTCAACCCCGAATCTCACCGAGTTTCTCCCTTCTTCGTCGTCGCTGTCAACTACGGCGTGTTTTGGGTAATCCACTTCCCTGCTCAGGCTATGGGTCTTGGGAGTTATCACTGCAGAGCCTAGTTAGTAACTGCTTTTGGTAAAGGATTAAGATCTCGAGTTAGACTTACAAAGACTGCTTTCAGGGGAAGAACGGCCACCAAAATCTAAGCTGGGAGTCGATGAGGCAATTGAATGTGCATAAACTGCCGCTGATTCTGGTTCTTCCCCTTTGCTTGGCGTGACTGGCCTTCTCCCTTCACATTCCGAAGTCTCATTGGCGGTCATTTTGGGGATAGCCGGAGCGGAATACATTCGTCGGGGATCAACACGAATAGGCTCTTCGGAATTAACGTGTAAGCTAGAACTCTCGGGTTCTACGTAACCATCAAGCTTTGGCAGGAGTGGAAAAGAGCGAGCGCCTGTTAGTGGGCAGATGATAGCCGTCATTGATGATCGCCGGATGGGTATAGGCGGTCTGTATTTTGAAGGAGACGGGGGTTGGGAGACTTCGTGTTCGGTATCTCCAGAACTGGCAGCTGCGCATGCTAGATTGTAGTCCTCTATCATGCTCTTCGAAACCGATGTGGTAGGACTGCTCCATGGTCGTGCGGATTCTTCGCGCTGCTCCGTGGCATCCTTGGAGAGTGACTCGCTTGTCTCGGCTCCGCTCGTGGAGGTCGAAATATCCGCATCGTGAGTAAGGGTCTGTTCCAAAACGCAGACTCCCTTGCTGGCTTTCCCATTCTCCTCTTCTCCGTCGTCAAGTGTGAGCGTATCTTTGCAGATCATTGCGATATCCCGCTCAACGCGCTGTCGCAGCCGATCCAAGACATAAGCCTTCGATTTGCGAGCCGACTTCGTCTTCTTCTTTTCTGTCGTCTCAAAAGGTTCTCGAGCGACGAACGTCTTGTCTAAGATGAAATGACCTCGCTTGTGAGCTGTCATTCGGACTGAAATAGCGTTGCCTCGGAGTGTATCTGCGACTCCGGCTTGAATCCGATCCAACACTGCCTCGACACACCTCCGAGAGTAGGTGTGGGAGGAATCTAGGAGGAAAACAAGAGGTTCATCCAAGGACCACCCAAGACCGCGAAGCTCAGTAATTCTGAATTCTAGGTCGTTCATTCGACTGATAGTATCATCAGTGGCGTCCCGAACCTGGCCGAGAGCTGTCTCCACTTTCTTAACGAAAGTGAGGCATTTCTGGGCATCTGAGTGGAAGGAAAGATTGCTGTTGCAGTGTATAGTTCGCTCAAGTCCGGGAAATTGAGGTCCGAGGTTGTTCATTATTGCAAAGTGCAAATCCAGTCCGTCGTTATCGTGGTGTCGACAATCTTTGCAGCCGTCCAGGCTAACGCATAGGCCGTGGACCTTTTCGAACGCTTGCCTTTCCGACCTCAGAACACCCTCCAAGGCGTAAGAGGACTCGAAAAACAGGTTTTCCGCGCCTATCGAGTTCAAGGGTGCCGTCTGGCTACTACTGACATCGACCGTAGTATGCCATTCAGGTGGTTTCCGACGTTGGCATCGGCTTGTGAAGGAGAAGTTGATAGTGTAGCCGGGGACCGATTCGAAAGATTGTGATTTCTCAAGGAAATAGGAGCGTGGTACGCATGATAGGGGCTGAACGCGGCCGGCGCGGTGAGGGAACTTCCCTTGCTCCTCCAAGGGGTCGTCTCGTACCGGGCCGTCTTTCCAGACGAAACCTTCGTCATGATGCCGTAGAAACATACCTACTATGTGATGGGCCGATATAATGATTTCTCTTGCACCTTCGGCAGACAGGAGCTGCTTCTGGTATGATTTGTAGACCCTTGAAGCCCAAATTTCAGACCAACCCCTAATAATATCGATCTGAATCTCGTATCTCAACGGTTTGTCTTCGCCACTGGCAGCAGCGTACTCCATGGCGGTCGAGTCCTTACGGGTGATTAACTCGTGACAACAGTGGTCCACGCGTCGCAACAAGCCCTGGCATAGCGCCTCTGTGGCCTGTAGCGCCGGTGAAGCCTCATAGTTACGAGTATAGGAGTAACTCAGCGGTTCATCGAAGGTAATGGTGACTTGGACGGCGAGATTTGCCGCCACGGGGAGAGAACTGCGCGGTGAGGAGACCGGCTTCGTCTCCGGGGTGTCGTGGGTCTGAGGAGTTTCGGGTACGGAAGTGGGCTCCGGCATGGGTTCCTGGCTCTTCTTCCTTTCACGGCGGTGGATCCTGAATCTCTTCATATCGTGAACGAAGCTTCTAAACTTGCCGGGGAGGGGCCCCGACTTGGACCCGCGTTTTGACGCCTCTGACGCCATGGAATACTGCCTCTTAGAGGAGGAAACGAACGAATGAACAAAAGAACATGTCTACGTAAGTGGGTTATAGAGAAGAAGAGAATACGACACACATCGTGCACAAGTAAGAAATAGACGCCAGCGGTGCCCAAGCGAATTGGGATTGATGACCGTCAGTCTGGCCTAAGAATCATGACATGCCACATATCTGCGAGACCCACCGGCCGGCTTTGCGGTGCTTAGCCATGGGGGAGGAATGTAGACGGTCTGATTGGGGGCTTCCCGCATGTGGAACTTCGGTTGTTTTCAGCATTTTCATGCTGGGTCCTTACGTGAAAAGCCAGATCGTTATGCTGGGCGTACCGACGCGTCCTGGCACTAGCCGGGCAGACTCGGGATAGGCGCGTGAGCTCGGGATAGGTAAGAACTTGGTTACATCAAGCCAATCAACAAATCGCTCAGAGACAACACAACACCTGAATAAGGCGGCGGTTCCCGGTCGGGTATCCATACGACGGTGGGCTGAAACGACGGGCGCGGAGTAGACGGAACAAGTCAGTGGGGTGACTCCCATTCGTTCGATGCTGGCGCTTTGCTGTTCTCTTACAGATTACGTCCAGGTCGCAGGCGCCACTGTCATATTCGATGGGATAAATTAGGTACCTATACTTGGATCAATTTCAAGATTTGATGAGGAGGTTACACATGGCGTAAAATGTGAGATTAAGATTATCTGGACGAATTGGCATGCCAATCATATGCGTTAAGGTGTAGCCCCCGTGTAGCGCCTCTAGTGCAAATTATATTGCTGGAGGCACGTAGAAAAGGGTATGGGGACTATGTGGGTACTTGCCCGGTTATGTAAGGACTTCGGCAGGCACCGAGACCCAGTTGTGTGACCCAGTTACCAGATCCGCGGGACGAGCCCCGTACTGTGTCTCCACAACTGCAGCCTCCACCAAATTCCGCTCCACTGGTTCAACATATGAGAAAACTACATTTTATACTCACAACAATGCGAACCTAGTTTGTATTCGTATATGTAGGAAGCTGAAGTCTCGGCTTTTTTTTTCCCTTACGCTTGAGTGTCGATTGCCCTACACATAAGAATGGCAAGTCGGTGAACTGGTAAGAACTGATTTAAACGCTTACAGTAGATCGGTTGTGAATCCCCCATTGACCGCTTAAGGCCGTCGTAGGAGACAGGCATATATGAAAGAGACATACACACAAAAAGCTTCATGGAAACTCGCTCTTAGATCAAATATGTACTATAATGCTGCAGCTGTCTCAAAAGATGCGGTGTATCCTATCCTTTGATCTATGCGACTTCCAGGCCAGGCTCCGGGTAAATACTAGTTCTTTCTACACCACGCAATGCAGCGAGCCGTCTCTCCTCTTTTTAGCTAGCATATTCATTTCCACCTTCAATGAGACCATCAACGAATCTGCGCAGAGATGCTTTCTCGCTAAAGAGCCTCACAGAGGCTTCCCTTATACGCAAGGCCAACCAGAAACATAAAGACAAACAGGGTGAAAGGATCGTATGAGACACGGAGCAACAAGATGGGCCTTCACCACCTGGCTAGGATGCTGCAAGTATCAATTTATAAAGCCTCTCTTCGGCGGCTTCTAGTCCGCCTCTGATTTTAGACATGTCGGTAAATTTCAAGGACGACAGCGACGACAAGTACAGATTAAGCTCATACTTGGGTATCCCTCACCATAATAACCATGGAGGAGCTTAGTGAAGACGCCGCTGCAACCGGTGTCGATATCGGCTTCTCCCCCTTCGCACGTATCGAGAGCCCCCTCTTCATCCTACGACCGACACCAAAAGTTGTGAAGGACTGGGATGAATACTTCGGAACAGGAGACCTTTCAGACTGGCAGCGCCTCGTGTCCGACCTAGGCATCTCTGGACACTTCCCGAGCAAGACAAAATGTCGAAAGGTAGATGTAATCCCCGGGCCGTTTGTCACGTGTCTGCAGCTGACTTCCGCAGGTCCTCAAGCACGTCTGGGTGAACATAGTGGACTTCCTCGAGGATATCGAAGCAGGTCGTGAGCCACACCTCTTCGATAGCCAGAACGAACTCAGCTCATACACGAGAAGAACCAAGAAGTTCTACCCAAAGAGCATGATGCCGAAAGGCAGCCCGCTCCGGAGCCTCTGCGCCCAGATCGTCAACAAAAACACCCGACGCCGGAAATAAGATGATGGCGGTTGCTAGAGGCCGATTTGAGGAGAGGTTGCGTAGAAGGGGAGGGATATCATTCGTTCGACGCGCAATGCGGTCCTCTCTACTCTATCTGCCTAGTTTCGGATTTCCCATAACCTGATCTTCCCCGAGTCATTACCAACAGCTAGCAGATCACTCTTCCTACTAAATGCAACGTCGGATATTCTACCAAGTGGCGTCTGTTCTGTAGGCCAATTCCTGTAGACAGTGCAACTTGGCAGGTGTGCTAGCCGTAGAGCATCTTTCTTGTGTTTGCTGGCAAATGCCAATATTTGGCCATCAGGGCTGAACGTGAGTTTTGTGACCGGCGTTGTAAGTTGCATGAATCTTCGAGTCGGTTCGGGTCGCTCCTTGATCTCAAGCTCCTCGTCAGAGGAAGGCAATATCAAGTCTTGTCGATCGTATATGTTTGTGACGCCGCTGTTTGAGCCAATTGCTATCCATCGGTCTCCTCCGAGAACAACAGGGCCGTTACGGCCTCCCAATGCCATCACCGTCCCGCCGTTAGAGCCTTCATCATTCCAGATCGCCAAGAAGCGCCTTGTCGCCATGCTCCATTCTCCAACCTGGCCACCCTTGCCCAAGATTGTAAGACCATGACCATTGCTCCACCAGGAGAAATCCGCAATGCCACCTCGACTGTCAAGCCTGGCAGCTGCAATCCATTGCATCGTATTGACGTTCAAGATATTGATAATGCCACCACCCTTTCTCGTCGTGGCAATCAAGCCCAGATATTGCCCACAAGGACTGAGCTTAAAGCGCTCCCACGTCCTCTGTTCCAGTCGATGACCTTGTATTTTGTTGGTCTTTTGTATCGTCCCGGTAGGCAAGTCCCACGAGTGGATGTACCGTCGCCGTCCAGCGAAGAAAATCTTGTCGCCGGTAGGGTGTAGGAATTCGGCTCTCCGAACAGGCACATGTTTGACTTGCACGGATGTCAAGAGAGGGTGTGGCGTAGGATGAGCAGTAGGGTTGATGTGGTGCAGGTACATTACGGAAGACGTGCTGGAAGATAGTAGGACTGGGTATTCTGGGTGGAAGGCAAGAGATGTGACTTCGTCCTTGTGTGTATCGGGTATATCACGAGATCTTTGAATGTCAATGACCTCTGGACGAAGCTTCCTCGACTTCTGACCCTTGGGCTCTCGTAGCATGCTGGCATCCCGGAGGAACTTATCCAACGGTAGCGCAGATGCTTCAACATCCCCTTCGTCATTCGCCTCATCTTCTGATATGTCCGAGTCGCTTGAGGCAGCCGTAGATCGTCTCCGACGCTTAGTCGGACGTTCATCGGCCTCTCGTGCCCATGCAGGCAGTGGGTTCAATCGCAGGTATTGTTGCCGAAGCCTTATGGTATATTCGGTACCACTTATGACATCCTCCGCTTCACTAATCCGCAGCTTTCGCAACTGAGTTGCGTCCGCTAGTGATATGGTCAATCGCTCGTCGTCACTGTCTTCCCAGGCAGGTTTGTCCTTCTCGGAAATTTCTTGGGTCTTCAGAGCTGGTGCCAACTCAAGCTCCTTGTCACCGCTGGAAGCAGCTCCTCCCACGTCGAATGTGAAGAGGTCGGCATCGTCCACATCCTCTAACCCAGTCCCTGGTTCGTCGTCTTTATCCCCAGGACCACCAAAGCGAGCGTCTTCGTGATCGGATCTCGATTCGTCTGCGAACAAATTTTCGCGGAAATTGGCTGTGTCTCCAAGCACGAACCGTTCAAGTTCCTCTTCGTCCGAGTCCTTGTCGATCACTCGCGATTGTCGGGTTTGCGGCGCGGTTTCTTCGTCGCTGTCAAGATCAGAGCTTTCTTGACCAGACGAAGACGTAGGGTCGTCGTCCTCCATTGTATCTACGGAGCGGTGCGGAAGCATCGTGATCTGAATTTGCTTGTCGGCGTCGAGTGTAATAGAACTTCTATCGCGACAAACCAATTGAACTTTTTTTTTCTTTCCCTATCACGATAAGCCTAGCGGGTAGTCCACTTTTTAGTGTACCCCTGCAGCCATAGTGGGGCATCCCAGTCAACTAGGAGGCTGGAAGCATACCTCATATCTCAAAGCACCTAGATGTAAATTATAATGAGCATGCACTTTATACATTTTATCCTGATGATTTGCAAGAATGGTAGAGCAATAATAAATCCATGTGATAAGTGAGGTAATATCGTAGCTAAAACGTCGCAGCTGTAATCAATTCGCTTCTCAATATGCCCAGCTCCTCGCTTACAGACTGGGGACTGCGAAGCGTCAGTACCGCACCTTTCTGAGCGATATCGACGAGATTCTCAACACTGCCTCCTTGTGCCAGACCCGCGACCAGCACACCAAGGAACGTGTCGCCAACTCCATTCACTGAGACGATATCATCCACCTCTTCCACCACCGGGAAGAGTCTCATGTAGACCCCTCCAACGTCTGGGTGGTCATTACGGCATCTTGAGAGGATGAACCGCTCATATGCTGGGTCAAACAGGCGAGGATCGCCCTTCTTCAATACCATCGTTAACAGAGCGCCGTAGCTACCCATCTTTGTGATGATAGTGGGGATGTACGGCAGGAGCTGGATGACTTGCTGCGGAATACCAGAGTCAGTCATGTCGATGGATGTGAGCTTGACAAAGCGATCTCTAGCTCCTCTCATGCCGAAAGCGTCAATGATCTCCCACCAACGTGGGTCATCGAGGTACTCGTGACGGTGCGCAGCCGCGTGCATGGCTGCTAGCTCATACTGATTTGGTGTTGCTAGGTCAACACTGGCGTTCGGAAAGACCCCCAGACTTTGAAGGCCTATTTCACTGCAGAATAAGCGAGCTGCTTTCTCCTGTGAAACTGGTTCGAAAGCCACGTGCGCATGATTTTGCTTGCCGGAGTGTATCCAGCTTCGAACGTCACGAGCTGCCCAGTTCCCATCGACCACAAGCCACTTAGGTTTCGATGCCTTTACCGTAGAGTTCCAATGTTCGGGAAATGAGTGTGAGGCAAAGATGCCCATATCTGCCATGCCAAGGACTAGGTTCTTATTGGCATCGTTGACAGCCACGTACTGAGCAGTCCGGGTACTTGGGTATTCCTCGCGACTTAATCGTCTAATACATGACGTATCCATGCCGCCGGATTCTAGCGAGGAGAGTATGGTCGAGCCAGCACTGTATCGATCAGAAGCCACGTCGTTGACTATAAGCAGCTGGAACTTACAGGTCATCACCAACTATGCTGCAAAGCCGCACTTTGGGATTTTGCATAACCCTCTGGGCGGCAAGCGCTACGTTGCGACCGACACCGCCAATATATTGGCCAATATGGGACGGGTTCGATGTGTGCAGATGAGGAGCAGGGTGTTCTAATGAGTCTTCGCCGGTATAGTCACAGCACAAATCTACAGCCACAGAACCAGCAACCAAGATATCGGCTTGAGAAGCAACCTACGATCGTTAGTCTAATCCAGGTTACCGCAACAATCTCGACGAAGCGAAAACATTTTCCGTCCACGACGTCAACATGTACTAGGAGGTATAGATACGAAACCACACGTTCTTACCTCGATCTCATCCGCTGTCTCGCCTACGGAAGCACTTCTGTCCACAAAAGAATGAAATTCGATTTGATGCGTCACCCTGTCCCACATTCGTTAGAGTTCCGGATTACGACCAGGAGGAGCTTAAAGCTCACGATTTATTAGACGGTACGGTATCACCCGCAGCAAGTCGCGAAAGCGCAACAGCTATCTTGGTAGCTCGCTCTACATTTGCCCGTACCAAGACCTTGTTCGCCAGCACGCTTCTGTCTTCAGAAAGCTCTCTAATCCTCGTTAGAATGAAAGGCGTGTTTTCACTGCCGAGGGCACCTTCCTGCTTCGATTCATCGACTGCTTGTTCGATGATTGCATCCATCTCGCTTCGCGGGATGGAAAACTCCTCGGGTATAGGATTAGCAAACAGTAGTCCCGACTCAATACCCAACCTCTCCTGCGCCAAGATTATGGCTGCCGCCTGCTCCTCATTCTGAACAACAGAAGGGCTTTTGACACCACTATCTCGGGCCCAAAAGGCTGGGAAATCCACGGCACCTGTCCGACCATCTGCGAAGGTCGATACAAGCACGCCTTGGGTTTCCAAGTACTCTAGAGTCCTCGGAATATCCAGAAAGCCCTTGCAACCGCTGCTGATAACTGCCACTCTCGTTCTACCCAGCTCGGTAAGATCAGCAGAGATGTCGAACGATTCATGCCCGCCACGATGCACACCGCCAAGGCCGCCGGTTCCAAAGACTCGAATTCCGGCAAGCCTTGCTAGAATCATTGTACCCGCAATGGTGGTACCTCCGTGGATCTTATTACCCGCTATGCCCTATGGAGAGGTAAGCGCAAGGTATGGAAGCATAATATCGAAAGGTAATAGATTGCGGATTCACCACATACCATACCAACTAGGTACGCAATGTCTCGTCGGGACGCCTTCTTTGGGGAGCCTTCAACCATGCGGGCCACTTCGTCGGGTAGCAGGCCGACGGTTGGTACGCCTCCCAGGATGCCAACCACGGCAGGCACACCACCATTTCGCCGGACAACGCCCTCCAGGTCCAAGTCATTACCTAGAGCCCCATGGGTATAGATTGTGGATTCAAGAGCGACCACGGGTTTATTTGTAGCCAAGGCATCAGTGACTTCTTCAGACACTCTGAGGATACCCTTTAGAGCCGCAAGATTTCCCAAGCCCGATGGCAAACGTAGTCTCCTAGAACATGAGAATGGGCGATGGTGACTATGGGCGAATAAAGTATGCTGGTTAGCAAGATTAGAGCAGTTCCTGGCCAACATCCACGGCCGGCGTAGTAATGCCATGGTAGGCAGATCTGAGCTTCTGGTTTACAGCAGCACTAAGCGACGGGTAGAGATTATCTCAGAGCTAACGTGGACATGAGAGTCAAGTAAGTCAGGACCAGAATAACGTCTCTCACAGGCCTTATTATACTTCCTTTTACTCCTTCATCTTAGATGTGTAAGTCCCATTAGTCTGCCGCCGATCGGATGCTATAAGGAGGTAGCACGCCCTTTCGCGTTGACATGAACAGCAGCGTTGAAGTTGAAAGGTGCAGACTCCACTAAAAGATGCGAGGATAATTCCCTAGGTGCCTTTTTCGGAAAGGCCCGCAATCTGGTCCCATCCATGGATCCATGATCATCCAGCTGAAGCTAAATTAATCTGCTTAAGTAATCAAGTACCTAGGTACCTAAAGGGTGCTCCTTTTAACGCATTTCAATCTGAAACCGCTGCGTTGTCTGTCTTCAGCTTCATCGTCATCTTAAAACCCCCATCTTCCTGACACTAGAACTAGGAGCACGGTTAGGTCAGGTCTGGCGATGGATACCTTAGGTGCGTGTCAACCCTATCGCTGATAATCTGACATAAAGAGGACTGGCAATACACAGGGTCCAGATCTTGAAAGAAATCGTTCTATTTATGAGCGAGGTTGTTTTCGCCCTCATCCGTGGGTGGGAGACCTGCGCCAAGTGTACTCTATTCAGGATACCCGTCATTCTCATTCATGCTCCCGAGGTAGGGCACTATGACAGGGCACTCTCCCATGGGAAATCTCCCAAACTCGTCCGCCTGCTATGACAGGGGTATCTCGTTATCCAGATCTTAACATAATTGATGCTACTCCGCCGCCGCTTTTCCATCTCCCTTATGTACTTCTCTATTGATCCTCTATCCAATAGCGATAGTCCTATAGCTTACAAGTATATAGCCAACGCCACCCACCTCGTACTTTAATATTCTCGTCCAATTTTGATACTATTTCCACTTTCCAAAGTACCTAAGTAACTGCATTTTTAGTGAGACCAATCTATCTAAATGAAGAATTTATCATATCCTGTTTCCTTCCTCTCATTGTTCATCTCTAGGGCAATAGCCCTCAACTTTACTATCGCGGGCGGCCAAATATTCACGCCTGGTTTCGCCATTCTCGATGCGCCTCAACCAGGTACGCCTTTAGGCGGAGGTACGTATCCCTGCTGCACCCGTAAACCGGTTCAATGCCTAATACTCGGTACCCAGATACCATCGAGGTAGCTCTTGACGTAACTGCCAATGGAAAATTACATCTGCCTCCTTATGGTGCCGACAGTCCTAGTCGGATTAACAATATCACCATTTTCCTCTATAGTTATGACACGGGAAGGAATTTTACCATAACGAACGGGACGGCTTCAACGAACAACGTCAGTCTGGGCGACATTATGCAGTCCGAGCCGGGAAGCACAGTCAAGCATGTCAAGTGGAACTGGCCAGACTGCCTAATCGGTGACGGGAAGCCAGAGAATGCGGACAGTGATCGTGGGGCCTACAATGTCAGTACATGGAATCAGCAGAAATATCCTCCTGAGGTCTAGTTACTTATTCACTACTCAGATATCTATTCGCCAAAACTTCAGGCTCAACGGCGAGGACCATTATACTATCTTCGATGTCCCAATATCGGTCACAAATAAAATAGACTTCACCGGCAACAACCCTCCTTGCGACTCTGTCAACAATCCTCTACTCACGCCACAAGAGATTGACGCCGAGTCAGCTAATAGCGTCGGCGTTCTGTTCGCCCCGGGAGATGCGACTGTTGTTCAGCAATCCGGCTCTGCCGATAATGATGGAGACGGACTTGGTCCTCCTAAACCAGAAGCAAACCCAGGAGAGGGCCTTGGCGGGGCGAATACTCTTGAACGGACATCAGCAGTACTTTGGATCTCTTTACTGTCTGTAATCTACTTTATTATGAGGTAGTTTCATACACTATTAATCCAGTTATTGGGAGAACATAACCACCTCAGTTCAGACGTTAAGTAGTAGCTTAGTACACGGCTCTACTACTCCACCCCTATAGTTCCCCTCTAACACACTTAGTTGTTCCACGTTCCCATTTCACCTATTACGCGGCCCCTACAATACATACTTATATCAAATGACCAGTATCCTTGTATATTACCGTACGGTGTTCTAACACACGGACAGGCATCCAAGGCATCCAGCGAAGGGGACGTGGTCGTCGAGGAACATACAATTTTATATCCCCGTATCTCGATCATGAGTTACGAATATGCCCAAGTAGGTATTCTATATATGCTCTAAGTAGTCAACGCCTTCCTTACACACGCTCAAACAGTACACAATACACGAAATTAAGCGGTTATCTATGCCACAACTAAACTCAAGCGGTATGAAGTTGGCCCAACGGGTAAGCTAGTCCAGAACTGATACTAGGCCGCCATGTGCGCCTTTGACGCTTTTGTCCACCACATTCCATTCCAACGCCCATGAGGCTCTTCGCAATTTCGTTCATCCCTTGCCGACAGGCTCGGCAAGCTTGCTGGACCGTATGCCATTGTCTCCTCTACACGCCTAGGCCCCGAGTAGCTAGATCATTCTAGCACGTGGACATTTCAACGACATGAGAGCTCATCGAGGAGCATTCTTCCCATAGAGCTATTAAATCCACTAAAATGCCCTTTATTAACTAGCAATTTTTTATAATTCTTATAATTTTACAACGCAACGGTTGGATACTTTATAATATTGTAACATAAAGACTTTTAAAACTTTCCATTTAGACCAGCCCTTGTATTAAAACCATTACAAGTATGTTAGGAATAACACTACAGGGTTTACTCCGTTACTCATGGGTTTACCCTTGTTCGACACACTCCTTCAGTTAGCCTTCCATTTCACCATTGTTGTTTCAAAACATACTTATTGTTCTTTTTTGAATAGCCTCATTAAATCTTAGTACAGCTCTATCGATCACCTTGCAAGCCATAACGACAATGTATTGGTTCAAAAATAAGTTCGCTTTGATACCGCTTGTGAAGAACACTTGCTTGGTTCTAATCAGATAGTTCTAAAACAACCGGTATTTCAACAAAACCATTGTATTTTGGAGGAGGAGTATATAGATACCTAGGTAGCTCACATTCGTATAGCTCACACCTACCCATCCAAGCAGCAGAAGCTACAGACTTACTATCACCCTTTATCGACACAAATAATCTACCCGGCTAAGGCATCGCAGTCTTTCACACTCTAGTTTTGAAGACATCTCAACAATACCAACTTTTTCAACTAGGCGAACATTTTCATCATGGATACCAAAAGCACAACAAATACGGAGGCCGGCGCTACCCACAAGGAGCAGCCTCGCCAGAATACACCTGGTACGTCTACCAACACTACCAAGTCTACATCCAAAAAGGCTTCTCGCCGTCCTTGGAAAGTTAAAAGGTTTCCTCAGCGCAAGCCAGGCAAACATTACGAAAGACAAGACGCAAAAGCCGACGCCCAAGAGTCGAAGGTGCGTAAGAAGGAGTCTGCTCAGAAATATGGCCACTACAGACACTCAGATGACGAATTTGAAGGGATCCAAGTTGAGGACTACGAGAGTGACTATGAGCCGTCCGACGACGACAACGACATGCCGTATTGCGAAGATGATGAAGAAGCTCCTCTATATGAATATGAGCCGTTTAGGATGGAGTATGACGGGATAAGTCGGCCGGAGGATGTTTACGGATACCGGAGTGATCATGACGATGGCCGTGAACGCGAGTATTCAAGCGACGACGACTGAACGCCGGGATTATCTTAAAATGGCAGAACAATGCTTTGTTTGCGGTGCCTAGGTCGCCGGTGATGACCCGGCGACTAAGCATTGGAATGAGAGCCATAGCCATGCTCTGGAATGCACCGACATTCCCTTGTACCACCAGAACGGACTGTTTCGGCATAGCCTGAAGTAGCTCTACCTTTAGAATGGATAGCTAGATGTCACACTTAATGTAGTCAACGAAATTGAAACGAATATTTCTAGTTGTGTGAAATTTTATGAGCTTGATCGTGCTATTATTTGCTAACGCTTGTCCATGCTCACTGATCTTGACTTATTTCAGGGGGCAAGTTACATTAAACAAAACACATACCTAAAGTATGAACTGGTGATGAGATCTATGTACAAGGTGCGTCAAGCCAAAAGTTGACCGTGGCCGCATCTGAAACATTTCTGAGTTCTGGGGAAGATAAGTTTCTCATATCCGGACCGGACGGCGCTACGGCGGCTCCGTCTTAAAATACAACTCCTAACCATGCAGTGGTTCTTAAACCAAATTAAAAAGGTATTTATATATGGGGGAGATGGTCCCCATGTTCCCATGACTTGTTGGCGGGGCCCTGTGACCCTCGAGCAGGTAGGGTTCCAACGAGCGTTGAGGACCCGGCGAACTGGAGTACCATATACTCCTACCAACCCCCACCTGAGTTTGGACTATTCAAAGCTTCGGCTCGGGCTTCTCCTTCCTGCCAGTCTTGACGTGCTTGGAGAACTCGCCCTTGAGTAGAAAGTCGGGATATTTCATGCCAGTATCAAGACCGACGGCCATGCCCTTATTTCTCCACTCGCCGCCATCCACAACGAGAACCTCGCCGGACACGTAGTTGCCTGCGTCGCTGAAGAGGTAGACAGTGGCGTCAGCGATATCTCTGACTACCCCGAATCGACCCAGCGGGATGCCAGATGCGAGATCTTTCAGATTGGCCGACCTGCTAGACAGTCTCTCCATACCCTCGGATCCTTCAATGCCACCAGGGGCGATGACATTGGAGGTTATCCCGTACGGACCGTATTCCAGAGCCACGGACGCCATGATGGAGTCGACCGACGCCTTTGCAGCCATCACGTGGGCCTGCATGGGCATGCCGGTATAGTGGAAAGTAGCGGATACGTAGATGATTCTTCCGCCCGTCAGCCCGTCCTTGCTGCCTTTATTTCTGGCGGCTGATTCGATAAGATACGGCATGGTGGCCTTGACGGTGTTGTACGTCCCAAGGACATCAATTTCCATAACGGTTTTAAAGCCATTGGGTGTAAGTTTTGAAATAGGGGCTACGAAATTGCCTGCAGCGCCGGCAATGACGAAATCAATGGCACCGAGCTCTTGAACACACCTCTCGGCAGCCTTGACCAGGTCCTCGGGCTACGAATTTGTTATCATGTGATTCGGCTGCTGAGGCTCGAGGTTATACGCACGTTTCTCACATCGCATCCACCAATGCCGATGACCTTTGCGCCCTTACGCGCTGTCGCGATATCCCTAGCAGCCGCTTCTGTCTTTTGCGGATTACGGCCGATGATGCAGGCATTTGCTCCTAGGTGTACTAAGGCTCTCGTCTGCGCGCTACAGATGGATCCAGCACCGCCGGTCACGAAGGCGACACGGCCATCTATATAGCTAAATCTCAGCCGTGCAACAAGGTGACTTCTAGTACATAGGAACTAACTGAAGATTCCCTCTCTCCAAACGTTGCTCACGTATTCAGACGGTGGGACTGGCATTTCGAAGGACGTCGCGCAAAGACCGACAAGCTTGGAAACTGGACAGCGCTTTGATATCGAGGTGTAAATTATGCTACAGGTGGTTTCAAGAAGTAATAGTAATGACAGGTTGCTATTAAGAGGACAATGATACCTATAGGGATATGAACTTGGCACACACAAATAAATCAACAACCTCCAAGTAAGACGGACAAGATGGACAATGAGCTCAGTCCGTATGGTGATTAGAATATTAAGGACCGGTTTGAGGTGTGACAAGCCTCGGCTCCTTAGAAGTGAAGCTCCACAGCTTGCTGTACGTAAGGGGCATAGGCTACAAGTACCTACGTACATACTATGTACTATGGTTACAGGCCTAGAAAAAACTACCCTGTCAGGTACTGGCACGGGCCACAAGGCTACCGCACAGGCCATTACAGGGCTTACGAAGTACTATTTGGCGTGTCAGCTGGCAGAGCTGTCCACGTAAATATCCCTACCTTACCTAAGCCGTATTTGGAAGATACATACAAGGTAGTTTTATTTACCCCTAACACCATAGTACATAGAGGAGGCCACACCGGATCCACGTCCCCGTTTTGGCGTAGAGCGGCAAATCATTAGTACCGAGTTAGCGTTGAAGCTTGGACCAATTACGTATCCTCGATATGCCATTTGCAAAACCCCGCCAGCCCGCCAACGCCGCCTAAGAGTCAGTTCTCGACCACTCCAGCCATCCGAGCCTTACCTGCATGTCCATACCTATGCCAATGACAAGGCGACATCCAAACCTGTTGAAGACCTGAATTATTCATTGTTATCTGCCCATTTGTGGAATATCCATATCCTTTGACGCCCAAAGCCAACCAAACGTTATGTACTAGTGTGCCGTACCTACGTGTACCTAGGTAGACTCCAGGCGCACCGACGTTTGCATCATCTTCGACTCATACCACTCCATGCGATTTTGTACGGCAACACCCCACGCTTGATTCTCTGGCATCACCGATTTCATTCCGTCCATCTCTACTCGGCCTTCTATATTTATAGAGGCAATGGCATCAAGAAAGGTGTCCGTCCTCAAATTCGTGGGGACCGTTTCGTTGGGTCTGTTGACGGTGAGTCGAGCCACTTTCTTGGATTTGCCTCTCTAGATTCCCCCGCGTCCAGCATCACGATGAGCCACTTCGGCTATGCTATCAACAACAAACCCCAAACACTCATCCATCGACCTCGGAGACTCTTTATATATAACTAAATATTAATGAATGAATTAGGGTACTTCATACACCCTCTCGACTCTGACGATCCCGTCTCTCCTCGAGCTACCCTCCGCCTCGGCTGCAGCTAAGGCGTTCCGATCTCTCGCATCAACGGCAACAACTCACCTCAACGCCCTAACGACACTTTCCGGCTCAGCATTCCTCCTTGCTTTCACCTTGTCGCCCCGAGGCTTCAGGCATCCGTACCTCCTCTACACCTCTTTGTTCTGCTTCGGGACCCGCCTCGCCGATTATGTAACCCCATCAATCTTCGGCCAGCCCACGTCGAGCTCCTCCGCCGCTGCTCAACGACGAGCTGCATTGGCACAGGCTCGCAAGGAAAAGCAGACTGCGCGAGGCATGGAGGCTAGCTACGAGGTCCTCGGTGACGCTCACAGCGACGAGGGTGTCAGTGGCGAAGAGCTCGAAGAAGATATCAACGGCGAGGAGGTCCGCAGCGAGGTCGAGTTCTTCGTGCGGAATCAGCTGATACAGACGGCCATTTCCGGCATCGGATTCATGATGGCGGTTGTTGGCATCTGGGGAGACGGCGCTGTCAGTGTCGCCGAGACAATCGTCGTTGAGTTTTGAGTGGAGAGCGAAGGTCAAATGATGCAGGAGCACAAATTTTAACGATCCGATTCTCACCGCTCGTTTGAATTTGGGGTAGACGTGGTTCAGCTATCCGGGGTTTATGTCTTTGAAACCACAAATATCCAGGGGGGTTTTCAGGAGTGTTCGTTTGAACTAGCTGTTGTATATTCTGCACTCTCATCTCCCAGACGCCTCGCCCACACACATGTAATAGGAAAAGGAAACACCAAAAGACATAGCATTCATGGTATAAGCATCCGTAATACGCAGTGTATTAAGGTTGTATCACTATTAACGTTTACTCATAAACCTATGGCCAATATCTACCTACCTTTTCAACGTCTCCAATTTAACACTCAGCACCCGATGCAAACCCTTATAAGTGAAATGGATCCATTGACACCTATCGCGATACTCACTAAGTACAAGCAGAAATACACAATCCTCATTCACTTTGGTTGTTATTAAAACGGAACCAGGCACCTTAAAGAAGGTGGTCTATGTACGTCCAACTTATGAACCTTGGGTTAGAAGGGTACCTAATATGAGGCTTATGATGAGTCAACACAGAATTGCCTGGCTTGGGATGGACGTGAAGCCCCGACAGCAACGTCCAGTATGTACTAGCCATGTCCCCTATCTCCAAACACGACTAGTATTTATCAGAGCAGCTGTAGAGCCGCACCCCGACAGTTGAGCCGTCCAATTCTAGAACATCTCTTGACAAAAGCCATGTGGCAACCACACCTCCGACGCTGCAGCCTATGTACGCAAAGAGCTAATTCTGTCTTCTTGGAAGGCACGCCGAGGCGGAGATTCCTAGGCCTATCAGTTATATTACTGCGGTCCAGAAGTGAGATATAATTAGGATCGAGACCGCTGGAATTATAGTGTCTTAGATAATAGCCTGTGGATAAGTGAGCTCTGTATGACCATCGAGGAATAAAGGCTAAATTCACATTGATACGCTGAGCCGGTGTTTATATGTGCGATCTTGGGGAGGATCGAGTAGATCGTTGTCATCTTCGTCCTTTTCTCTTCTCGAAATCTTCAAAGCTACCTAGTGGAAAGGCTGAGAGAAAGGCTTGAGTACGTACTGTGAGCTCCGTTCGAAGCAGAGCAGAACCCGAAACGAAACCGAAAACGAAGAACAAGGACACCATGCGCGGACCGAGAGCCGGACGATTCGCCATCTGCCTATCCCTAGCGGGCCAAGCAGCCTGGGCCGCCCCGACCACGAGTATCCGGGAAGCCTCCTCGTGCACGGAGCTGTCGGCCTCGAGCCCGAACTGGAACATCACGAAGGCGGACTCGTCGGACTGGCCGGGCGGCGCCAGCGGGCGCGTGGAGCTGTTCGCGGTGCACATCCCCACGGGCACGCCGCTCGCCTGCGACGTCGAGTACCAGCTGAACCAGACGACGGGGGCCATCGTGGGCTACGACCCGGCGCTGAGCCACGCGTGCGTCAACTTCGGCGCGGCGCCCCTGAACACCACCGTCACGCTCGACATGGCGACGCTGCGGCTGGACCTCGCTAGCGTGTGGACCTGCGAGGGGGACGACACGACGTACGCGGCCACGGGGTCGGTGGAGCTGCAGCGGGACACGTCGCCGGGCGCTTGTCTGGTCGAGCCTACGCAGGTTGGCGAAGCTACTACGTGTCCTATCGCCAATGTGTTGGTCGAGGGAAAACTCGCGGAATAAATCGTAGCGGGAATCTTGCCAGTTTGTTGGGAGTCAATCGTGGCGGCAGTGTTTAAGGGGGTGATGTCTGAATACGGGAAATTGTAGAATACTCCTTTTGAAGATATTGCAAATGGGTTTACGACCACAGTAAAGGAGACGTTCGCTCCATAATACCCAACAAGTTTGCGATGATCATCATAACAAAGCTTGATAGCTCAGCGTAATTCAACTCTATACAAGTAATTTAGAGATTCCAATGCTTCACATGGCAAAAGTGTCTGGGCTGAATAATCAGGCCCCCGTGTTTCAACTAACATAATCGTAGCTCTCTCTCTCTCTCTCTCTCTCTCTCTCTCTCTCTCTCTCTCTCTCTCTCTCTCTCTCTCTCTCTCTCTCTCTCTCTCTCTCCAAAGCGCGCAAGTTGCAAACAATAACCGAAGCCGGCACCACGTAAGACGCCAAGTAAGCATCCACAAAACCAGGAGTTCACTCCACATAATCCCGCCAGCTTCACAAACCCTACCCTAGACATCTTTCCAAGCCATCACCCAAGGATACGAACGTAACCCCCTACACCCCAACCGTCTCCTCCAGCGAACAGGCCCCGTCATGCAAGACCTTATAAGCAGGCCGAACGTTGTCCCTGACGGGAATCGTGATGGCGATGGTCTCGTCGCCGCCGGGGTACTGCGTCCGGTGGCCCCAGCCCGAGATATCGCTCGTGTCGTCGGCGAAAATGAGGCCGTACTTGCCGCCGTGCACGACGGCCTCGTCGGTGCCGTTGGGCAAGCTTACTATCCCAAGAATCAGCGGAAGCTTCCATCAAAGGCCGAGAAAACTAGGGGGACTGAGAAGAACTTACGGTGCGCGAGGCCACTGACGAACCAGACGTACCTGTGCGGAAGCACGGTCATTGTAAGCTCCTATCCATGCAGAATTCATACCGACCTCCCATACAGAAGATAGATAGATATATGCATGAGATAGTCAGATCAAGACTCACTGCTTCAGCGGCGCACGGTGCAAGCCGCCGTCGAACCGAGGCGGGATAACGGTGTAAGTAGCATTAGCCAGATCCCCCAGATTCAGCGTCTGCGTGCCGGACACGCCGGGGACGTCGGACGTGACGAACGGCGTGGTCAGCTGCCAGCACTCCAAGACCGACACGCCGTCCCTCCCCGTCAGCGTCGTCAGGTTCAGGAACTGCTCCGCGTGCGCGACGCCCAGCATCAGGGCGCCGAGCAGGGCGGATATGCGCGCCATGTCTCGGTGTGTCCGTAAATTGTTCGTTACGGGATCAAGACCCGAGTTCGATGGGTCGATGAGGTAGCTTTGACGTAGACGGGAGTAGGACGACTAGTAAACCCTCCGAATCTTGACGACGATGCCACCGAAATATATACCGTCCAGGTTACTTATATGATCGTCAGCCCCTGTTCATTAGTAACACCCATAAGCAAAGGGGTACCCTACCAGCCTACCGAATCCATAGACATAATAACCTCAATCTATACCAAGTATTCATTCACAGTCCGATCAGCGCCGCACCCATCCAGGACCCAGGAACCACGACAAAGCGAACACCAATAACGCGCCCCCCTTTCCCTTTCCGAGCAGCAAGGCTTCAGCTCGAGAAAATACTCGGGTCCCAGCTGAGGATAATAAACCAATAACCATCAACGTTTTCGCGAAGTGATCCGCCGTCCCGGCCGTAGACAGGGATCCGCTGTTGATGAAAAGACGAGAGGATGAGATCAGCAGGATTTCCCCATCGGGACGGTCCCTGCCATCGCCCTTCGCTCTTAATAAGGGCGCGGGAAGCTTGTACCGCCTCTTACGAGAGGACCAATGAGAATGCAAAATTGGTTTTGCAGAACGTTCACGGACGTAGTGGGGTGCGAAATTTTCAACTCATTTTCGATGCAGTTGAGGGGTTGATGACTCGTGCTTGTCTTCTATGATAGGTTTTTGACAGAGCGCTTCTCAAATGGGCGCTTTGAGCCGTGTCGAAATCTCCACTATGTTCTCAAGAGACGAAGGTGTCTACCGTTCGACTGAGACGAACGATTGTAGACTCCCCATCTGGTTTATGCAAGGGATTATAGTTTACTAAAGTTCGCACAACTTGAACAGTTTGAAAAAATTGGTATTCTATCTGTATACACAGTTGTCCGCAAAACCTGCATAGGATACATATCCGCATTCCTGGATAACCTGGCTGCGGCTCATCGTCTCATCGCACACATACTGCCTCGACCTACTCCTGCTAGAGTTAGATTCGGGACGTGCCAGCCTTCGTACCGCATCACTAGCATTACTGTAGTCATAACAATTCACCAACGCCAACACAATCTCGCCGCCTTATTTTAGTAAGTTCTCTTGAATGGCGGGACAGCCTTGCATTCGTTCTCGTCCAAAGTTGTGCCGATGACTCGTCGGTATGCAATATCGACATTGCCATGGGGCTTCTTCTGGAAGGTAAGAGTGTGCTTCATCCAGTTCTCATCGTCTCGCTCAGGGTAGTCTTCTCGGGCATGAGCACCACGAGATTCCTTCCGGTTGGCAGCGGCAGTAGCAGTTTGAGTGCTGAGGAACTTATTAGCATGCTTTTCTTTCATTACACTGAGGTGTTCAATGACACTTACGCGCAAGTGAGCAAGTTTCTTAATTCGAGAGTCTCAACAAGATCCGAGTTCCAGATCATGCTGCGGTCCTTGATTCCAACTTGAGAGAATGTGTTGTCGATCTCGGTGACTCTCTTCACACCTTCATCCAAGCTTTCTTGTGTACGGAACACGCTCACATCTGTCTGCATGGCCTTCTGCATAGCGAGTCTGACTTCGGCCGTGCTCTTGGGGCCATTGGAGTTGCGGACCTGGTCAAGAACCTCAATGGATCCGGCACCAGCGTCGGCACTGATGGGCTTAGGCTTGGTACCAGGAGTGAAGTTGTCTCGGATGGTGTGGGAAACAGCTCGCCCGAAGACGACAAGATCCAATAGAGAGTTGGCACCAAGTCGGTTAGCGCCGTGAACAGAGACACAAGCAGCCTCACCACAAGCGAACAGACCAGGAACAACCTTGTCATTACCCTTCTCATCAATGGTGAGAACCTCACCAGTGTATCTCGTGGGAATACCACCCATGTTGTAGTGGACGGTCGGTAAGACGGGGATGGGCTGCTTGCGCACATCAACGCCGGCAAAGATAGCAGCAGTCTCGGAGATACCAGGTAGACGCTCAGCGAGGATCTCAGGGGGCAAGTGGCTTAGCTGAAGGTAGATGTGATCCTTCTCGGGACCAACACCACGACCTTCTCGGATTTCCATAGTCATGGATCGCGAGACAACGTCGCGACTAGCCAGATCCTTGGCGGTGGGCGCGTATCGTTCCATGAACCGTTCACCCTCAGAGTTGAGGAGGTAGCCACCTTCACCTCGAGAACCTTCCGTGATCAAGCAGCCTGCTCCGTAGATACCAGTGGGGTGGAATTGAACGAATTCCAGATCTTGGTTGGGCAGTCCAGCGCGGGCAACCATTGCCATACCGTCACCGGTACAAGTGTGTGCAGACGTGCAACTGAAGTAGGCTCGACCATATCCACCGGTAGCTAAAACGGTGTTTTGCGCAAGGAATCTGTGTAGAGTGCCATCTTCCTGGTTGTAGGCTACGACCCCGCGGCATTCTCCGTCTTCCATTATCAGATCGAGAGCAAAGAACTCAATGAAGTAGTTGGTGCTGTGTCGAAGAGATTGGCCATAAAGAGTGTGTAAGAGAGCGTGACCCGTTCGGTCAGCAGCCGCGCAGCATCGGTATGCCTGGCCACCTTTTCCATACTTTTGCGACTGTCCACCGAACGCACGCTGGTAGCTAACGAACAATTGTTAGTAGTCGTAGTACTTGATACAGGTCGACCAGACTTACATTTTGCCATCTTCGGTTCTGGAGAATGGGCACCCGTAATTCTCCAACTCGATAATAGACGCGGGTGCCTCTCTCGTCATGTAGTGAATAGCGTCTTGGTCACCAAGCCAATCCGAACCTTTCACGGTATCGTACATGTGCCACCTCCAGTCATCCTCATGCATGTTTCCTAGTGCGGCATTGATACCACCTTGTGCGGCGACCGTATGACTTCGCGTGGGAAAGAGCTTGGATATACAAGCTGTGTTGAATCCAGCTTCCGCCAGACCGAATGCCGCCCGCAATCCGGAACCACCCGCACCGACAACAATGGCATCGTACTCGTGGTCCTGCGGCCGGGTTAGAGACATTCACTATCTCTGGACAAAGCAGGAGGGTATGCGACATACAATAACGGGGTACTTGCTGCTAACATGTACCGGCGCCTCCTTGGCCCGCAGTGGGTTGTTCGCGATGATCCGAGCTGCATGTGGGAAGAGTCAATTAGTGGCCAATTCAATTATACGGCTAGAGCGACGACACATACAAACGGGACGCGTGGAAGAGAAGGTTCTGGCTTGGCATCTTGCTGCTCGAGAGAACTGTCAAAGCGGAAGAAGAAAGTCAGCGATTCGATCCCAATCCAACTCGGGAGTCGCCGATGCGATTCGAAATGCTAAGCAATGGAGAGAGAAACTCACGGCGGAGCCAGCGGCAAGCCTCCTCAATGCCATTGAAGATGCCATTGTGGGTGAAGTATATGAGAAGGAGGGGAGAGAATGGGTTGCACCAACGACGGACGCGGCTCTTCTCTTGTCCTGCAAGTTCGGGATCGGGCAAAGGCAGAAGGCGAGGAAAAAGTTAGTGATGATGCCGGCGAAGTTCAACCGCAGCTTCCTGACGATTGGGAGCTGGTCCAATAGCGTCGATTCTGATTACCGAGGGATAATAAAGCCGGGCCTTTCCACGAGCGTTTTGCTCCAATCTATCGTACCCACCTTAATCAACCCACCTTTCCCAGTAAGCACTTTAGCCACCGATATCATCATCACGTGCTTGATACATATCGATTGCAATTAGATGGTATCTTATTTACCTAAGCATACATACCTCCTAACCTATATAATCATATCCTTTCTTACATACTTGTACACATAATCATGTAGATGGGACTATTAGAAGGGAGCTCCCAAAAAAGGCAAAAGGAGGCAACATCTACATGTAGACAAGTACATGTAAACTGCTTGGACGATTCCGTTCTATTTGATATCGATGACCATTACACTCTGAACAAGGCAGGTAGTGAACATAGCCACTATTTAGTGAACAAAGTTTATTCAAATCCGGATGGCCTTGTCTTTTTGTCATTTGACTGTCAAAACAAATGGTCATATGAACATTTCGTATTTTGCCTTAACTCTATCGTACTTTTGGCATCGGTAAGAATCAGTCACAAGTCTAGCTTGGTTATTTATAAAGTAGAAGGATAGCTAGTATACGAATTAGCTGTATCCTAAGATATACATGAAAGCAATACCCAAAGGAGGTATGCATTAGTCTATAATTTGCCTCTCTGGGGGCAAGCCTGCTCCTCATGCCAGGTATGCCCAGAAAGCCCAGGAGAGTACCCGTCCTTCTAACAGGCCACTCAAGAAGTCTAGCTGTATACAAACTAGCCAGCGTGCTCTGGGGCACGGAGAATGCAACTAAGTGTAACCTAGTGGCTCTTCCTGCTTTTGTGTCAAGCAGTCCACAAATGCCATCAACCAAAGTCAACAATGCCTCTGTGCTATTTGTTCGAAATCCCGCAATGTGTTTTCTCTAGGACGCCAATACCTGCCGCAACATCTCAACGAAGTTGTCTTGCAAACGATGTACCTCGCTGACTTCTGGTTTCTGTGGTTCGCCGGCGCGAGCCTTGAGGCGATCCTGTCTCTTCGCTCTCCTCCGCCTCTCGGCTTCTATGGGGTCCATCTCGTCCTCTTCCTCTGCTTCGGCCTCATCGTCCGATCCGTCATCGTAATTCATATCCTCTAGATCCATCTCGTTAAGTCCAAAATCGCTGGCATGAAAGCTGGTCATACCCGGCATCCCGGCATCGATGCCCACTCCCCCTTCGGCAGCCATCTTTTGTCGAGTCTTGTCCTGATGCCACTTCTTGCGAGCTTCCTGCCAGGCAATGAGCTGATTGATCTCCGCGATGGCCTTCTCCTTATCTATAGTTCCGCTTGCGACTCCTCCTTCGAAAAGAGCATTTATGTCCAACGCTCCACCAGCCGGTCCCTTTCTTAAGAATTCCAAAATGCCTTCAATCCAGCCCATGAGTTGTGTGAAGAGGCCGTTGTCGTGGGTATGAACTTCATGAATGAACTTGTAGAAATTATGTTCGTGACGTTGACACAGATCAATAAAGGCCTGCACAGTCTGATTCGGATCAGCCGAGGCATCCTGATCCCTACATTTCTCGACAACCTATCCAGATGTCAGTACTTTCGAATACAATCCGCGGAACCTACACACCTGAATCATGTCATCGATAAAAACTGCGAAATCAGTGATGCTGTTGTATACGTTGGCTGACTTATAAACCCTCACGAGGGGTTCATAGAAGATTGTGAAAAGATCCCGAAGTAATTGGAGGGTGACGGGCTCCTCGATCAGGCTGAGCATCATTGCCTTGTCGCGTTGTCTAGTCTGCAGTTTCAACAACTGCTTCAGATAGGAGAAAAGCTGGGCACCTTGTTTCAATTCCTCGTCAACATTCTCAACCGCGCTATTGAAAGCTACATAGGCGTTGTACAGCCTTCCAATTTGCTCGGGGGTGAGCGATGGTTCGAGAAGTTCGGAGCGTAAGACAGCAACGATGATGTCCACGTTGTCAGACTCTGCTTCCTGGCGGATCGCAACTTTGATATGCTCTTCGGCATTGGTAAACTGCCTAAGCTTTTGCACGAAGACATCATCTCCGATCTTGGCAGCTAGGGCATCGATAGACTTCTGGTAGCTCCGGATTCCATCGTTCAGAGTTAACGAGAAGATGCGCTGCATAAGAGAGCGAGACCCAAAAGGCTGTGCCAGGAATATGTCGAGTACACCTGACATGACAGCCGCGGGATTGGCAATCCGAATTACATTTTTCATAATCGTGTAAGGAATCAGGGAGTGAATTCGCTTCAGCTGTGCAAATAGCTCAGGTGAATTGTCTTCGGCGAGGAAGAGATGGTAGATAGTTGCTGCCACTTCAATGCGAAGCCACTCGGCGAACTTCTGGTACTGAAGGCTTAGATCCTGGATGGTTTGCTTGTTTTTGATCTCTTGGAGAAGCTTTGTCAACCCGTTGCGCTCGACAATGTCTTGGCGAAATTGCTCCATGTACACGTCCAGTTCTGCAGCTCTTTTCCTTGCTATTTCGTAGAACTGCCTCTGTTCTTCTACACGTTTCTCATCAACGGCTTTTCGCCGGGCAATATCCTCAAGGTCTTCATCAGTCGGCGTAGTGGGATCATGTGTCAAGAATTGCTGCAAGGATTTGGTCTGTGCAATCTGAGGATTGTGTAGCAGATAACGAAGGAATGCTCTTAATGAAATACGCTGGCTTTCACGCCAGAGGATCGCATTCTGGGCATGTTAGTAATTCCTCAGCTATAAGGCGGGTTGGGAGAGGGGGGCGTACATCGAAGTTAGCACTTGCAGCTGGGCTCACTGTGTCGTCCATACTGGGGCGCGGCGAAGCACGGGAGGAAGCTGTTGACTTATTCCGACGATGATCTCGAACCGTCAAGTTCTTCATCGAATCCGTAAGTCCGTTGCCCTGGGAGGGAGGAGCAACGGTAGAAACAGATGAGACAGATGAGAGGTCGGACTCGTCAGCGCCATCGGTCATACGCGACAATAAACTTGACGCGGATGTATCCGACTTGTTCTTTTTTGGCAACGGAGGCAGAACTTTGCCCGGAAGCTCCGTTCTAAGCTGCCTATGTAATCGGGCAAAGTCGCCGTATCGTCTGGCTACATAAAATTCAGGCTCGCCTTTCCTCTTGACACGCAATAGGAATTCCTGGAACAAGTTAGCTTAGGAACTTTGACAGCAGATTTCAGAGGTAGCGCACCGCATGCTTGTGGCGCCGAATATTTCTCTTGACAAGTGTGATTCGCACTCCGGCAACGTTGACATCCCACCCGTTAACGTAGTTTCCTTCTGGCATAGTATTCAGCAGTCCAGTATCGATGGCATCTCGATCGACAATCTCCATCTCCGCGAACCTTATCCGCTCTTCGAAACCAGAGGCCGTAGGGACCCCGGAAACCATCATCAGTTCGACCAGCTTCCGGCATTTTAAGGCTAGTTTGCGGCGTTTGGTCTCTTCTAATCGATCCTCGGAAGATGAGATGTTCTTACTAGCGAAGGACTCGAGAAACTAGCACAAGATTAGCTTGCTGCAAAGCGCAAATGAATGGAAGAACCAACGCACAACTTGTAGCTTGTCCTGCCAAAACTCCTTCTCTTTCGCCTTGTCTAGGAACGGAAACTCTCGTACATGATGTACGAATATGTAACGTAATATGGGGAGCTCAGAATCGTAGGGCGATACCTCTCCAAAGTCTGACTTGAAAGGCGCGCCGAATCTACGAAGGGCCGTGGGGGAGTTTAGCTCGGATATTTCCCAGTTGACTTGTTCGGATATGAGCTCCCGCTTGAGATCTATCAAGAGACGATAATTAGCCTGGCTGCAACTGGAACCGTCCTGGAGGAAGCACAAACAATGCTCTTGTTTTCCAGTCAGTGTCTGACCTGGAGGGGCAGGGGAGCTGCCAGCTGGATCGCGGGGCGCGCCGTCTTCGGTGGCATGCGCAGCAGCAGACATCTCCGATACTAGACCCGCTTAGGTTCGGTTTTCACTATTGAGAGGATGGATGAGAGTATCCTGCCCTCCTCGTACGTGTGCAATCTTATTTATTCTCGTTCACGGTCGCGGGGCGCGTATTGCTATACGGGCCGGGTGGACTGTAGCGGGGAATCTCCAAAATCGACGGGAATTGACGTAGTCAGCCACACAGTTCTTATTCTCTCGAATCCCGAAATACTCGATTAAGTGAAGAGAATCAACGTCGCGTAGTTGAGATGGTGGTATTGTAGAAGATAAAGAATCGATTGTACAATAAGGAGAGAAAGAATAAAAAGAATAAAAAGGCAAACAAAACAAGGTACAGGGCCTAGACTTCTGAGGCAGTGAAAGAGTGGAAGTTGATGATGCCCCGTTCAAACTAACAGCCTACAGACATGTAGCAGGGATACATACATGTTGCGGATGTACAATACATTCTCTGGTATACTGTGCCTTCTTTATGACGTACTGTCCTTGTTCACTCTCCCGGGTCCTCGTGATCAATTGCGTTTGAGACGTCGAAGCTTATCTTAATTAAAAACAGCTAGACTAAAGACCCGAGTTCTCTTAGACCCCATTCCATAGGCGCCGTCGAACGGTAGCGCTTGCCGTACCTACTGCTTCTCCAGTTGCGAAGCTACAAAGTGGCTGAGGGATGACGTCGGCAGGCCATAGTGAATTAGATGCTCCACTGTCTCACACAGAGTGCTAACACTTAGTGTACACATGTAGGTGTTATTATCCTATAAACCTGATATGAAATAGTTGGATGGCTCGAGATTCGAATGTTGCTGATGGCCTCCATGGCAATTCACAAGGATTGGAGCTTATGAAGCAGCCTTTGTAGTGTGCACTTAGTAAGGTACTATTATGTCGAAAAAGGAAAATGTCGCTATAACGACTCATGTAGGACCATATGGCCCATGTTACGCTCAAGCTCCACAGCTTCAGCTGTGCAGGGCTGAATGCCAAGCCTTGATTCGCGGAGGACATCACGCGGCTAGAACGGCATACAGAGTCAGCTAATGAAGTCCTACATCTCCTCTGACCCTTATGCCGAGTTCCGTGTCGGTGTTAATATGTATGTATCGGCCATTCTACTATAGACGCATCTGGATAGGTTTTCTGGGACCTTAGAAGGAGAATTGATGACACCATTACGTCCAAGTGAACGAAGGAGCTATAGTTTAGTTATCATCGTACGCGGTGAAGTCATGATGAGATAGATAAAGTTGTTGTCATGGACGGGAAACATAATGAGTACAGTGACTTGTTTGGGCGGGCGTCGGCTGGCTTGGTTGAGCGGTACTACCTATTATGTCGTCCTGAATCGAATTTAGCTAAGGGAACTTCTAGAGGGTATCATTGTTTCGTTTGAATACGAGTTCGGTGGGTAACCAAAAAATTTAGGTTTCCGTGCTCCCAACTCATAACTCGTCAAAAGCGCGGAATACATCCTCCTCGGCAAGCTGGCCATCTCTCCTAGTACTGAGCGCCTGTCTTACTTCATCCACCACCGCAGCAACGCTCTGACTTTGGTTGCCGGCCAACTCGCTTATATCGGGTCTTCCGTGTTCGGTATTCGATGCTGTGATTGTGGGTATTAATATATCCTCGGACGACGGGGTATACTGCGACCCGACGAAGAGGAATATCAGAGAGAAGATAACCACGGATGTGATGATCCATATTATCTTGAGGCGTTTCCTCGTCCTTTCCTGCCATTCCATATCTGCCCTTTCCCAGTCCTCGATTCGTTCTCTCACTATATCCACCCGTCTACTGAGAGCCTCGACCTTACCGCGGCCTGTGTGTATGCGCCCTTGTAGTTCTTCGATGCGTTTTTGTTGGTCGTCAAACTGGCCGAACGAATTCGCCTGCTGCTCTAGTTCGCTCAACAATGCTTGCGATTCTGCTTCAAAGTTCCCATTTAGCTCCTGCGATATGCCCGCGAGCTCTTTAAGCGCGACGACGGTGCCCTGAAGTATACTGAGCTTCTCCAGAACAGCGTAGTACGTTTCGTCCAGTCGTCTTGTCGTCGTTGTCGAAGCAGTACTCAGTTCCATAAGCGACTTCCTTAATCCCCTATTGCAGTGTCAGCTATTAGGAAATCATGGTCGTTTGTCCTACATGAGGTTACGAACGCTATTCTCGATGCCGCTTGTTCCCTTTGCTCCCGCACAAGCTCTTCTTGGCTCATCGGAGCCGGGTGGGGAGTGGCGGTTCCAACACTACGTAGTGCATCCTCAGATGCCGCATTCATCATGCCGATTCTGAGGCCCGAGTCAGGGTTCGCATAAGGAGTCGTGCCCTCAGATCGGGGTAGCTCAACTGAGCCCCGTGGAATTTGAAGCAAAGGGGTTGTGGACGAGGGAGTGTGGTCATCATTGTCGCGATCCTTGCGCTGATGTAGGTGATGCAAGTGGTGGTATCGGGGCAGCTTGATTGGCGACGATATTTCGGTTATCGATCGTTTGACTTGATAACGAGGCCGCTGTGGCGAGGTAAGGGAAGGCTTCAGGAGGTCGAAATCTTGATTCTTGGACATTTTTGCCGCTGGTACCACCTAGATATTTAGATGCCTAAGGTAGAGCATGCCTTAATTAGATCGCAACCGTATTGGCAAAAGCATGTAGGAAATGTACTGCTGCGCATTTAGAGTGCATAAAGTGTGTAGGTTAACTAGGAAAGATGGGAACAAGAGCAAGCTGCCATTGGATCGGTAGTTGTAAGAAACAGGATATAGCTTGCAGCGGGCGCACCCCCACTACGGAACCTGCCGCGCTTTCACATGTCACATTTAAACAGCTGTGTATCTAGTATCATATACGACGCAGCATAAACTTAATGGAAACCCCTTTAGGTACCTATGCAGAAAGTTTGACGGAGGATCTTATCGGCGAGAGTTTATTTGCGTAACTACATATGTTCGTATCAGGAATTCGAATTGCTCTATTATCGACTAATGCAGCATGCTTGGGTAGTTTCATGCTAACTATTGCGAGCAGAGGGTCTCATAATCGTTCCCGTATTTGATTCGGCTTTCGCCTACCGGCTCACCTATCTTAGATTTTCATCAAGGTAATACTTGGCGGCTTCTGACCACGGCTGAGACCTCATATACGCCCCATTAGCTCTCCCTTGCGCCAACAACGGCTGATTAGGAACAGAGTCTCGTCTGGTTTAATGCAGGGCCCCTTGGAATTGCCGACGAGGAGACTTCTATTTCCTCGCCTCTCACTTCCGCCATCACCAGCCGACTCGCTTGTGCTAGGTCCGTGCTCACTTGCTTTCTTCGTACGTAAGAAAGTATCTGTCGTGAGTATAGGCAATTCTCTTGGAGAGCGTCCAGTGGCAGCTCATGAATTGAGGAGCTTGTTGCGCTTCTCCTTTCTCTTTAGGCGCTCGACTCGTTTCTTATGCATCTTCTCCGCCATTTTCTCATACCGTTCCTTCTCTTCCTTCGCCGCACGCTTCTCCTTGATCGCTTGTACTCGTTGCTAAACATTTTGTGTTAGTTGAATTCCATTGACCGCATGGTTATCTTGACGGTGTCGGCCGTACCTGTCTTTCTGCCTCCTTTTCATCCTTCATATCCTTTTCCTTCGCCTTCGTCGCAGCCATTGCCATGCGAAGCTTGCTCCGCTTCTCGTACGAAGTTAAGCCGGAGCCCGGGCGAAAAGCTTTTCGTGTTGCGTGCCATTGCTTTCCTGTAGACCGCTTGTATAAGTCCTGAACTGAATACAAGCATGTAACCGTCCTCACCATTTTTGCGCATGCCTAGAACCTCTGGCTTCTTCTCGGGCGCAACAGCGGTACTCGACATGATGATGACAGATGCCTGGAGTAAATGGTGTGTTCGTAAAGAGCGATCGGGGCTGATGCAGTCCTAGTGTGGAATGTTACAAAATGGTACGCCTTTGAACGAGGTGCTTCACGCTGTCCGCAATGTACAAAACTTCCACTCGCGACCAGAAAATTACCGGTAAGATCCCCACCAGAGAGAGATAAACTGGAGCATTCTCGCATCAATTATTCTCCGTTTGCAAGTTTTGCGGGCCAGCGGGATGCCAAAATGTGGGCCCATCTAAACAGGGAATGCAAATGCAGCGCTCACTTCAGAATCCTGATTGGCTCACACTTTGTACCTGCATTTGAGTGCTTAGTGCCTACATTGAAACAAGATGAAATTTCCAGGTTACTCGAATCGGGTATTTTTCTTTTCGTTTCGTCTCACCTATGTACAGGTACCTCAGGTTGTGTCCTCTCGTGTTATGGTTTCATGAAACCAGAATGAGTTGTACTCACATGTATTGTTTATTCCGAGCTCGTTTACCGCATAGCAAGCTGCAGCGTCAATCTGTCAACAACTGTGAAGGGATTCACTGGCGACTCAAGGTTATCGCGAAATACGTGTACATACCTACCTACCTAAACGCATTGTCAATTATCCATTGATACGACTTCTATTTAAAGATACCCGCGATGGTCAGTGTTGGAACTCCAGAATACCTAACAACAAATCCACAAGGCAACAGTCTAGGGACCTTTTGCTGTGGATATAGGTATATGACATCGTCTTCGGCTTACGGTGCGATTGCGGTATAACTACCAAGCCCCATCTGATCCTTGGGGGTTAGATATCACGAGGCAAGGGTCTCTCCACAGAGGATTTAGTGAACCTGCTGGATCGCTTGTCAGGTCTTGTCATCAGTTCACTTGACCCCCAAAAGGTAGGGGGCCCATCTACCATGGATCCTAGCTATCCCACCGCCGCAGAGCGCTCCGTGTCCATATCCAGAATTACAATAACATGGGCAGTGAGGCTTAGACATAGCCGCCAGCAACACGCGGATGCAATGTTTTGTTGCTTGGGGTTCAAGGTCTAGGTAGTGTACAGTTGGCAATTCTTTAGGCGAGATTAATTGTTCATTTACCGCAGTATTCTTAGACCCAAGAGGCAGAGGCGGAGTCGGAGATGATAAGCGATTGTTGGCCGAACATTGATTTTCAGCTTGTCTTTGACACCTAGTGGTGAGGTTTGTTGTTAGTTTCTTTGCCATGCAGTATTCTAAATTGTTCCAAGTCTTTATGTAGAAGCATCTATCTTGACGGACTGATGGAGAAGAAACAATGGAACAAATGCAACCTGATAATAAGATCGACTAAACTAGTGTACTTTTTATCCGGCCAAAAACCCACAGACTCATGCAGAGTTATCTGAGCGCCTCGAATTGGTCTGACTTGGTTGGCTGTAAACCATGAAGAGCTAATGCGACGGCTGCTTACAGGCTTGCAGCAGTGTATAAGGTAGCAAATCGTGGCTACGGTTAGACCGGCTGTCTGCTTTTGTGCTAGAAAAACGGCCGAGTTGCGTGGGATGGATGAAACTTGTTACTTATCTCAGCTTATTTTGATGTTCTGCCTTCGTTTGCCGTTTGACTTACTCGCCCCCAGCTTGGAAGTTTGAATTGCCGGTAAGAGTAATTGGAAGTAGGCCACTTAGAGACCGGGAGGCAGCATGTATTACATTGAACGGCACACTTCCTTTACTTTTACGAGAAATGATACATGTGTAGGATTGATTAACCTAATTCTGAAGACTCCTCCAGCCGCAAATGCAACAAAAACCACCAAAAAGCAGGAGTAACGGGCGAACGATGGCCAAGAAGGGATGGGGGTTGCTGCAGGGGGTCCCCGAAGACCCAGAGCATACGTCCGAAAAAGGAAAGCGGCCTTTTTAACGCGGGCTGAGTATTGTACACGTCGATGCATAATTTCCCAGGGTATCCAGCAGGTCTCCAGCAAAGATCAGGTACATACATGGATATAGTATGCTTGCTGAAGATACCTGTCAGGGGTATTCGGGAACCACGAGACTTTTTTGAATGAACCCTCTCCAGGAATGCTTCAGTTATTCCTGATTGTCTGATTGACTGAGAACTTACGCAGTACGGAAAATAACCAAGCACCCCCTGGCCATTCGCACCTCGGTTCTGTATTGTCAGGGAGGCCAGTACCTACGCTAGGTATTTCATTCAGTGAGTCGCGCATCGCAATAATTCGATATGCGCTTGTGTCGTTCATAATGATGGGGCATTTGATACCGACAACAGGAAAAGCCAGCATCGCATACAGTGCTGATGTGTCCTACCCATTTCACATCCAGGAGGGTCGGCAATGTTCCCTACATGTATCTCCACGGTTTGTTCGTTCGTCATACCTCGCACGAGCCTCAATCGGGTCGTAGACGGCACAAGTCGTTGCGGCCATGAGGTCATGGACCACTTAGGATGGCCATTCGAGGTCCGCATCTATGTGCGAATTCCGTGTATGGGTGCGCGGACGGGCCATTGGACGTGCTCTTACGAAGATTATTTGGAAGCAGTAGTGAGATGTACCTAGTCCGCGTACACTAGGCGCAATCTTCTGCAGGGTCCCATTACGGAGAAGCATCCCCTCGGTGTGACTGCAGATCGTGTACACTCCGTGCATTTGTGTTAGTTGTGTACTCCCTAACTACTACTGTACCTAATGTACATAGGTTTTTCGGCTCTTCAATGTTGTCCTCGCAGCTTGATTCATAAACTGTAAGCGGCAACATTTTAAATTCAGCCGTCTCGAACTGGCCTCGAATGGGAGCTTCCAGTGACGTGTAGACGTAAACTTTCTTTGTTGGATCCAAGGATTATTAATGGTGGGAATTCGAGTCAGGTCATGTTAGTTGCTTTTTGATACGCATTTATTACCTAAGCTGAGCAGGCCGTAGTCAAACGGAATAGCAATAAGGCATGAAATATTCTCATTCCTCTCCATCAGCATCATTTCAAAAATTTTGAACACATTTAAGTTCTTGATTAGATGTTATTAGATGTGGTACCTGTCTAGCGTCTCGCGGCAAGTGCAGGCCACTCATGAAAAGTAGGTACATCTTGGCCGATGCACCTACACTAGAGACCCCCGTCCCTGCAAGCCCGAGATCCTTATTATATTACGTACAGTATAGCGTTAAAAACACTTTATACACGCACGGTCCAGCCGGCCACAACCCAATAGCCTAACAGTGGCTTTTTTCGACTTGCACACTTCCATCCTCCTGGCATCGTCTGCCACCTACGATTATCTCCTCAATCCTCCTCTCACTCCCACCTCAATCCTCAACCGCCACCACCGACCACTGGCTCAATTCCAGCAGCAAATCCCGTCTTCCTAAGATTTGCTCTGGTCTTGGCCGTCCGCTCCTTTGACAAATTCTTCAATTCCATTATCATCTATCCTTACTTTGTTTTGCAGCCATTTTGTCGAAAGGCATCAGAACGGTACACAGTCGTCCACACCGTTATTTTGAAACCGATCGTCAACGAACCTTTTCGCCTCGCACCCACGACGAGGTACGACTTTGTCCCTTAGGGCCACGATTTCAGTAGCCTAGCTATTTATTGTCATCTGTTAGGAAACTAACATTAACTTACCATCTAGGCGCCCTCCAGATTGCGACCTCGCGCATCGCCGAATTGTCATGTCCGATTAGGCTCTTCTGTCCGACGTCTTCCGGCCGGTACAATACTCGGAAGATACTCTATGCTATTTCTCCATATCTAGTTGTCGGTCATTTGCCGCGGAGCGGCCCGAAGGAAGATGGCCACCGCATTTGTTGCCAATCGCCCGACCGAAACGACTGCGATGAGCGAACTGAACGATGTGCCATCCCACCAGCTTCGCATTGCGGCGCTCCAGGACGAGAGTATGGTTCAACCGGCTATCTCGACCCCTCACGCTGCTCCGCGCATGAATTTGCCACCGCCGAACCCGCACTTCGTTTTTCCAGCTCGACCCTCTTCGGCTTCGGCGCCATCGTCGTTCTCTCGGGCATCAGGTCGACGACCTCAGTCTGTGATAGAGTTGCCAAATCGAAGTATGGAATTTTCGGGAGACATGCCCAGTCCCACGTCCCGATCGCCTGCTCTCCCAGACTTCAGCTTTAACCCAAGCGCCAACCTTACCCCAGAGACTGCGGGTCGTCCTTCTCGATATCCGGCTCTTCCAAATTTCTCATTCAATCCAGGTGCAACGCTTGGGCCCGACGAATCTTTGCTAAGTCCCCCGCTTTCTCCGCCTTCGCCAATGTCTTTGAACCGCAATGGACATCGACGAGGTGGAAGCGAGTTCGTAGGCGGCAAGCTGAAGGCAGGCCAGTCGATTACTGTGATGAGTACGAGCCCAACCAGGTCAGAAAGTGGCCTTGCGTCGCCCAAACTGTCTCCTGCAGATGCGCATCCAAGAAGAGGGCATGCCCATCGTCGCTCTGGTGCAATTTCTAGTCACGATCTCACTATGATATTAAAGCCAAACCCATCCTCGCTGAGGGGTAGTAGCGCGCCTACCAGTCCCGCCGATTTTGGTGAAAATCGCCGCAATTTTCCCGAACCGAAGAGCGAGTCTCCCAAACCCGAACCTATTCCACAGCAGGAGAACGAAGAGGTGGTTCAGGAGACGCCCAGTCAACCTACATCACAGTCTAACCCATCCCCAAACTTGACCGCTCGCACTCGTGTAGGATTTTCCGACACCCTAGAATTCATCCCTCGGCCTCTGTCATTGGTCTCAACCGACACATCAAGTACGATGACAGTTCGTCCTGGCCATAGAATATCGGGGAGCATCTCGTCCATCATGTCAGCGACGAACGGAACATCCATCGATCGTGATCAGTCAGGATTAATTGGATCCCCTGTTTCTCGCACAAAGAATGACTCTCGCCCCAGTACTGCAGGTGCTGTGTTAGAACGGTCCCCAAGTCTTCTCGTGCTTAATGGAGATTCCCCGTCGCCACGCAGACGAAATTCGATCCCATTATTGATAGGACTTCCTAAGGGGGATTCCGAGTCTCCTGCAAACTCGAGCCCCTCAAAGACCCCTAGGAGATGGTCATTCTTTGGTCTCGAGTCCCTTGCGACTGGAGGCTCGCCGATGAAATCGAGGTCAGCCAGCTCAAGCTCATCTGAGACAGTGGAGAAGCATTCGGGGCCGGCGGCTTCATCTGGAAAGCCCGCAAATGAGCCAACCCTCGTCAATGGTATGCTTCGTTCAGACAGCAAGAAAGCTTCGGGGAGAAAGAAGAAGCAAAAGAAGGTGAAATCGTGGGCTGGGTCCATTTTAACACGGAAATCCAAATCACGCTCTCATAAATTAAAGTCGTTGCGCCGCCGCTCGCAGACGCCACCGACTCGGGAGGTCGAAGATCTGGATGACAGTGTTTTCAACATGCCTGAAATGCCTACAGCGCCAGTTGTCATGGTGACTGAGCCTACTCAATCTGATGCAGATATCATGGCTGCAAAGCCCATCCGATCACACGAAGAGGATGCTTCTTACCCTATGATTGACCTCGATGCGGCTCTCGGTCCTTTCAATACTCCTACCATCCGCGATCCTCAGTGGGAAGAGGCACAGAGAGCTGGTGCTCCCCCAAAACGTCAGCTTCACAGTGCTGCCGGCCTGAGAGGTTTTAGTGGGCCGGGAATGCATTACCACCGCCGTGCCGAGAGTGCCCCCGAAATGCCTCCCTTTGAAGCTGCGCGATTCGGCATCCATCGATTCGGTAGTACCTCAACGATGGCAGATGTGTTCGAAGAGGATGAAGAAGAAGAGGAAGACCCGAGCGCGAAGACTCCCTCAGACGAATCCGCTAGCGAAGCCCGAGATGGCTTCACTGACGAGTCCGAGTCGTCGTCCAACAGCGAGGATGACGCAGCTTCAACACCTACGCAAGAACGAGAGCCCAGTATGGTCAGTCCAAAAGACATCCAGCAGACTCTCGCTTCGGCCAAACGTAAAGACAGCGGATCAAGCTTGGACATGCAGCGACCAGGTTCCAGGTTGAGGACCGAGAATCTTCCCAGTGGTCTTCGCGAGGAAATCATTGCAGAGGAACCCAGCTACGTCACATTTAGGCGTGACAGTACCCCGGGCACTCCGGGGGCACCATGGGCTTCGGACTCGGAAGCGCCATCTCCCCGCCAAATTATACATAGCGATGTTGACCCGCTAGAAGTGAACCCTGCTATGCTCCCTGCTCCCTCGGTTATGCCCAGCACCCCCTACTCAATGAGCTACTCGTCGTCCTTCCCGTCGCCTCGCTCGCCAATGTCCTACGATGCTCATAGAATCTCAACCGCACCTTCCTCTGTCACTGATGAGAACAACTACCACTCCCTGTTAATGGGTGAGCCTGGTCCTGAACTAGTACGCATATCAGTCGAAGTTCCATCCTTGACCAGCAGCAATTCGACCACAACGCGGGATAGTGCCTTTATTCCTGGCGTCCAGCCTCGGAACATGCCATTCCGCGATCAGCGACCGGCTTCGTTTACTTATACCGCATTCGGTCGTCGAAGGTCGAGCCTAGTCAGTCTTAGTCGATTGATTAGTACTGCCCATGGAGGAGAGCGAAGTAAACTGAGCATGGAAGTACCTTGCGAGACTGAAACGGAGAAGAAGCCCAAAATGAGCAAATCCAAGCGCCTTAGTCGAATGATGCAGTTTTGGAAGCCAAAAGGATCAACTGGGTCTTGAGGAAACTCGTCTAGCTGGATTTATCCATCGCAGGCAAACAGTTTACGCCCAGACCGGGCGCACGCAACTAGACATAGGACGGCCACACACTTTGGCCTTCGCTTTGGTCTACTCACGGATACGATGAATTTCATGTATTCTCACGTATTTCTCACTACCCGCACGAAACCTAGTCCAACGCCAATGGACAGCTCCCTAACGGTACTTGAAATACTCTCACTAACGACTTTATTTGCACAACATGTATTGTTCTGTGCGCCTATGAAGAACCCGAAATGTCAGGGTTCAGTCTCACAATCGTTGTTTGCTATTATTTTCTTTTTATTACGAACGCATGACGGCACCTCGCGCCATTTCATGACCACGACTCGCTTTTAAGACTCGAGCCTGAGCTCGTTATTTTAGAAGACGAAGAAACTGAATGGCCATCTAGGCTAGTGAAAAACACCCCATTATCCTTCGATGATGGCTTTGATTTCTCTGGACATAGCGTGTGTGGGGGATGATATGGATGGAGAGGTATCTGAGGAAGATGTTCCATAGAACTTCAAGCCAGTTGTTACATAACCTTAAGGGCAGTTGCTCATTAAGGACTACTTGATGGCATGGGCTTGTGCACAGATAATAGTGAACATAAATTTACTATGCATAAGCTCCGACTGCTGATTCCTTGCGATCTTATATTTGGTGTGATATAGGTACCCGGAGTACATTTAGCATTTAATGTTGAGAGTCCTTCTTCAGTGAGTAATGAGTGCATCGCTCTGCTTTCGTGAAGTACAAGCTCATTCGTATGCAGTCCAGTAGTATAGGATCGCCATGGAAGATTCAAGCGGTGTAAGAATACAGCAGAAGTACAGACGAAGATGAGTAGGTAGTTGTTGTTCGGAAATGCGATAAGACATATGGTGGCTTAATTGCATTAATCCACTTTGCTGTTCACGGTGCTACCGACGCCGACGGCGTTCTGGCCACCGAAGCGAAGCCTCGGCATGTGCCGTCGACCCAATCAGACCGCGGACGCCTTGGCCAGGGAAACTTGGGCTACCGAGACAGGACATCCGTGCCCGGAGCTTTATTATTGTTACCATCATTAATTTGGGTACCTTACCCGTACCTAGCTAGCTGGCTGTCGTCAACGAAACCGGAACGATCTCTCTCTCCACGATCCAACTTCGATTCTGCGCCTCTGCCCCCCTTTCTTCTACTCTCGCCTGTTTCGTTATTCGATTTGTATTGAATTTGGAACGATAGAAGCGAAGGATATACGCAGTTACGGTAACATCCTCGATGTCGTCCTCAGCGGTGTCGGTGTCGGCGTCGTCCGCGCGCAACGCGACGAAGCGCCTGCTGAAGGAGCTCGCGGTCTGGGAGAAGGAGGCGCCGAGCGAGGCGGGCATCGAGCGGCTGGGGCCCGTGAGCGAGGACGAGCTGCTGCACTGGGAGGCTGTGATTAACGGACGGGGCATAGGGTCTGGCTACGACGGTATGTATCTTGGCTTCCCTCCTTACCCTTCCTAGCTTCAAATCTCCTATCGCCTATCCTCTACTCATGTAGATATATATCCATTACATCCTGCTAACGACACGCCATCAAACAGAAGGGCGCTGGCTCCTCGACATATCGATCCCGCCGTCGTACCCCCTGCAGCCGCCCAAGATCTCGTTCCGGACGCCCGTCGTGCACCCCAACATCGCGCTCGGCAGCGGCGAGATCTGCCTCGACCTGCTGAAGGAGGCCTGGACGCCGGCGTACAGCATCCTCGAGTGCGTGCGCGCCGTCCGCATGCTGCTCAGCTGCCCCGAGACGGACAGCCCGCTCAACGTCGACGTGGCCGCCCTGATGCGCGGCGGAGACGCCCTCGGCGCCCGCAGGCTCGTCGAGTTCTGGGTTCGCGACGAAGGGGGTCGGTACGAGGGGAGATGATGAGGAGGGCGGCTTAAATAAGGAACTGGAGGATGCGGCGGTGATATGGGAATACGCGATTGGTGGCTACCTACTCTAATACGGCCAGGCTTGGGTATATCAATACGGCAAATGGGAGAAAGACGGACAAGCACAGTTCGACATAGGTCTTGATGATAAGGTAAAGGCGCTATTTGCAAATTTGAAACGAAGGGGGTTCACTGGGACACAGATAGTTGATAAGGATGAGGACATCCATGATGGAGCGGGCGTTTGCGGGCTATGAGACCTCGGGCTGCCGCCTCCGACGTATGACCCCGGTATCAAACTGCTACCTTAATTTGACGATAATACGCCATACGGTAATTTGCTTCCACAAGGGTATCGGGAGGAGCCCATTCTGTTGGTTGTACGAGTTTCCAATGCGCCAAAAAGCGACTCTGTCCGGTCCCCTCTGCGTGCCCGTCGGGCTCCTTGCTTGGTGTAACAGTTTTTTGAAAATCAATGATTCCCCGGCCTGCGATGCTGCAAAATAAATTATCTACACGAAGTTCCTTCTCTTTGGTCCACACAGCCGTCGCTGGCTGCGGAGCCTTTCAGTAACGGCATGCTTCGTCGTCGCAAACAAATACGGCCATGCGTGAACTCCTCATCTCCAAATGCACCGTTCCGGGAGTCATGACAGATTACAAGGTTCGTTATGACAAAAGTGATTAGAGACGCATTCCAGTTCCGTCTTCTATTCGTTGTAATGATATACCTACACCTCAGTTAGCCGATGTACGTCCTCAAAAGGTATTGGAGTGGAGGTAGTACTTTATAGTTAGGCAACCCCGTAGCACGCCAGCCTAATCTTCTTGCCATCTTGGCGAATCCTTCGGTCTCGATGAGGTGGTAGAATGGGAATGGTGGGAACATGGCACCATCGCGGTGGACGTCTGCCTTCACTAGCAATGCGGTGCCACCTACGCCATCTAAATCTACTTCCATATTTTTCTCATCCTCCTTCTCATTCATGTATGCCATCAACGCTCGGTAGGTCGCCATCTCGGAGTATCCTTCGAGGATGATGTCGTCCGGACCCATCTTGGAGGCGAGCTCCTGCGCAGTCGGGCTGTCTTGCCAGCTGTTGAAATCGTAGGGTCGTTCAGCGGGCTTGCCTGTTTCGGAGTCGATATATCTCTGGTAGCAGTTGGGTACGATAATAGGCTTGTCGTGTCCTGCAAGATCTTGTATCAAGGTAGGTGGTGTCTCGACAATATCGGAATCCAGCCACAGAACCCACGAGGTGTCAGCTCCCAAGGTGGTGAATAGCAGCGAATTCCGCGCTCTGGACATCGAGGCACGCCTCGCCTTCTGGTTCTCCATCTTATGCCGCTCGCTTTCATCTTGTGAAGTCAACGGAGGATCAAAATCTTGTCGCTCGATAATTACGCTCCTAAACCGCTCCTTGGCCGGGCCCTTCTGCGTCTTGGTGATCTGGGCCTGCAGTGCAGTCGTCGCTGCATTGCCCTCCTTGTTCTTGGGCAGTATGAAGCCAAGTGTGACGAGTTCGCGAGGGTACTGCAACTTCAACAGGTTATCCCAATATTCCTGGTAGAACCGTGCCATCGGCGTTAGAATCAGGACATTTTCCCGATTGCCAATGGGATCCGGAGTGATTGTGACATTGTTCAGGTTGAAGCGCCGAACAGGCGGTCTTTCGCCGATGAGACTAGACTTCGCGGCGGGCTTACGGGAAGGCTGTCGGTTTGCTTTGGCGGTTTGCGAACTCGACCCAGTATGGGAAAGGAAGTAAATTATGAATAGGCATAGTATCGCGCCGATGGCCAAGGTAACATAATTTGTCCTCCGCAGACGTACTGGCCCCATCGGGCGCGCCATCGCGTATCGATGTTGTCTCCCGGATCAGGGCGTCTCGCAGATCGCTGAGGCCAGCGTAAAAAAGGAGCGATGGACGGAAATGAATCACTAATTGGCACGGGCCATCGAGGGCATGGGAATCGAAATATTATCGAAGTAAGGATTTGTAATTGCTACGGGTTAAAGGGCGCAAGTGAGTCGTCGGGTGATCAGCTCGCCGACAGAGGGCGACGATGCATTAGTCGTCGTGGTTGTGATGAGGCTGTCGTAGTGTCGTAGTAGAAATTTGTGGTTAAATTTCCCATGGCGACTGACTTGCCAGATAACACTAAACTGTAATCGATTCAGGTCGCTGCTAGCAAGGGGGAAGGTACTAGCACACTCAATTGGCTAGGCAAAGTACATTCAAGGTGCAGGTTCTTAGCCAAGCGCTCCCGTTTGTTGCAGTACGAGGCGGGTTGCCTTAGCGCACCCTACATACTTACATAACTGTCAGGCGCGTTAAGCCAACTCAGCTCATTTAAACGTACTGGAATGGATCGTATCGCATCAATCCCCACGACTGGTACATGCCGTAACGCTTGTGCTCTAGCATCAGATAACCAGCCAAAAGACTTCCAGGTTGCGAGTCACACGAAAGCCCATCTTACTGCTACCTTTATCTTTATAAATTGGCATACTTGTCAAAAATACTGCAAAAACCTTTTCTCTAAAACAAGGTATGTAGTTGAGCATTGTCTAGCATATTAAGTAAATGCAGGCTTATCGATCATCCTCATGCAGCACCTTTACAGTTCACCGGAGGCCTAAAAAATGATACTAACACTATGGATGTCCATGCATAAGGGGTCACTCCTAAGCCGGAGTTGCTATTCACTGATAGTCCAATCCGTCCATTGATCCTTCCATGAAGTACCGTGCTTTAGTTTAGGTGGCACTTACATGCATGTGGTGAGACAAGCTCATAAAAGTAAATAGATGTTTTAAGAGTCTATAAGATTGGTCACCAGTATTCAGTCGTCCGTTCGTAGAAATATGCATGTTGCAGTGGCATGAAGGTCCGCCAGAAAAGGCATCAGTTTGGAAAACGATAGGGTAACACAGCTTTGCTAAGTGGAAACCTGTCAATTACACGTGCGTTTCTGTGACCATTGACAAATGCTCCTACACGAATATATGCGACAAGCCCATTGTTAGGGTGTCCCAGTACGGGTGTACTACTGTAGCCCAGGATGGGGGTGGTACCTGTGGGGCTCAATCGAGGGCCAATCAGTGGCGGAATAGTGAGACATTTTGGGGCAGGCTAGGCCGGCCTATGGATGTACTGTACCTAACTGGAGTTTAGCTGCTGTTGGAGAGCCCCGGCCAAAAACCCGCCGCGACCAAATGCAGGTGATCTTCTCCATATGTGCCTACCTACATTAAACTTAGCTTGACCTAGACTCCTTCAATCACCCGTTCCCATATTCCCATCTCCGTCTCCGTCCCCTCTCTCGACGGCCGAGATAGGCAAGATTCGAGGTCACCAGATACAAGAGAGACCCTTTCCCTTCTTTCTACTTCTTCGCGTCGCAGAACCCCGGGATCACATCGTCCCATTACTTCGACTGCCTTCCACCATCGTAGTCTTGCATCAGCCTTGGACTTGGCCACCACGGCTAGATCCAAATGCCAGGTACCGCTCATGGTGTATTGTTGCTAATGAGTTCGCCCACCGCCAGTAAACATTCCGGCTAGCTAGAGGACTATAAACACCTCAACACTCCGGTCTCCTTTCCCAAATTTCCCATCTAGCCTCGCCTCGACTGTGCATTTCCCTCGAGACCGCCAACCCCGACGAGCCAGGTATTCGCGGAAGCTCGGACGCTTCGAAACTGACTCGGCACGCCACACGGCCCGCATAAGAATTCAATTTCTCCCTGAACGCCTACCCTGCCGTCGTTCCACAGCAGTTCCAAAGTGCGGTCAACATATCACCTCGGTCTCTCTCCCTTCACAAGACATTCCTGGTTCCCTAGGTTCACCTGTATCTCACTCCTCCATTCCAAAGTTGCACACCAGGGGAGCCGGTAGCTATCCATTTCTATCCATTCGTAAGAGTTATCTTCAATCTCAACAGACTGGTTTTATATCCTGTTTAAGCCACACACCGACCCCTATGCAGACGACGTAAGGTAGACCGCCTATGCCGTTCCCGTTGGAAATGGAGCCTGTTCCTGAGACTGAGCGGATGGAGGAGTTTCGCTCCTCTCCTCTACCTACTCTACGTCTACAGCAGCCAGCTACGATCAACACCAATGATCTAGATTCTAATCGCAAACCCCTGAGCCTGCGTCGATCGACCGAACCCCCCTCACCAAGCTCGCCATCTTGGACAACTGCTGCTTCTCTCCCGTACCGACCTCGAACCACATCGCCTCTGGCGGGTTCTCACACACGTTCCAAGTCCGCTGCGAGCCTTGCACCACCTACCATTGGTCGTACGCGATCTATGCCGGGTGTTGACGGCTCCGGTCGTATACTTTACCCACCGTTTCGCCCGGACAGTCCCTCCAGCTCCCCTAACAGAAACCGAATGCCGCGGAAGCCTGTCGATGAAGCTTACCCTCCGAGTTCACCCATTCGTTCTTCTGTGTTAGAGATTGACAAGAGATATGATCCGTACAGTCCTGAAAATCCCCCTGTCACCACTTTGAGTAATCCGACTCACCGGCGTACATCTTCGCCCTTTCGATTCGGTGCACCGTTGCCATCCATCTCGATGTCTTCTCTAACAGGACCTCCATCAGTCGCAGCAAGTTCACCTTCGCTCAGAGGTGAAGGTACTTACAGCTTCCCCTCTTATTATCCATCGTCATCTATCCCGTCGACGCCGAGTTCCATAAGATCCCGAAGTCCCAGTATCTCGAGTCTAGAGACGATTCCCGATTCTCCTGATGCCGAGGAAGCTGCCTTGGAGGCTGAGAGAATCGCCCAGTTGAAGGCTGCGGCCGAAGCCGCTGAGAATGGAGATTCCGGAGAAGCAAAAGGTCGTGGTAGCTTTGACATGCCTACTCGCGGAAGAACGCTAGGCCTAGGACCTAGAGATAAACGCAAGCGTTGGAGTGTTTGCGGGGCTGAACGACGTGGCGATCTCGATTTGGAGACGATATGGGAGGATTGAGTGTTCCCAGCCGCGTGGAGATGAGTGAATGACTGCTTTTGCGCGGCGTAGGACAGCATGAAAGGCGGGTCCTGGTCAAGTCTGCGAGCATATTTGATTTTAAGTCATAGGAAAGGCAGTATGGCGTTCTGCAAAGGCTGCTTGATACCCTATTGCGTTGCATTTCATAAGGAGGCATGTCATCACGAAAGGTTAGCAAGCATTATATTACGTGGCACGCAGCTTCGGCAGCATGATTCGGAGCAGATAGGCAAGAATTGATCTCGGTTCATCCGTTTTACCCATACAACTTGATCTGGCTTCCCTGAAGCCGCCGTGTTTCTAGTATAACGTGGCATGATTTTTGAATGTGCTAGATTAAAGCTTCGAATCCGTGTTTACTTCAAAGGAAGATACAAGACGCTCGGAAGTAAAGATTTACATGGGATAGGCAACCTATGTCTGATATGATATAAAGTCCTTGATCTGGTAGTCGTAGAACATACATTTAGTCCAGCAGTAGCGTGCCAGCTTATGCACACCTATATGGCTTAGCAGTAGCGCGTGCCTGGGTTGTCAATAGCAATGCAGTTTCGTCGTAAGCATACGTCCGTATCGTTTCTAATAAGAAGTATATACATTTTTAGCAGAGTTAAAGTCTCGGCAGATATATGTGGATTTCAGAGGGCGCTATTGGGCATCTCATTTCGACCATCTCGCAGAGAAGCCATGTTGGTGTGTCCTAAAGACTTGCTTTCAGGTACCTGAGGTAAGACATACATGTATTATTCTTTCAATGATCGTAATGGCATATGGTAAAGATTTCAGAATTGGATGTCTACCTTGGTGTCTAATCTAACAAGGCTCGATGGATTTAGCGTAGATCATGGTGTAGGTAAAGAAGTTACCAGCCTACAAAGGAGCTCCCCATGACGAGACAGAACCCTCGGAGTGTTGAGAGAATCAACTAGCTGTCAATATTCGGTACTATGATTTGTATTTTCTATATTCATCTAGTCATAAGGGGCAGAAATAGCCAAAAATAATCGCCCAGAAGCTAGAGGTCTCCTATTTTGTGGTATGGAGTTGTTGGTTCTGCTCATATGGAGGGAGTTAAGCAGTCAACAGGTTTACAAGCCCTTGGACTCTAGCGACTTACATGATAAAGTCTCATAGCTTTCCTCTAGGGGGAAGGTGCGGTGTACCTATTTATGATAACGTCGTTCTTAGTCTTTTCAAATAAAGTCTAATATAATCACTCGATCGTCTAGCATGTGCATGTCCTGATGATCGTTCCACTCTTCTTGTCGATGTAAGCCATATTAAGTTCACAGCATGTTTCAACCCAAATTGCTTTAGACCACCTCGTCTCTTTTCAAGCTTTGATTCTATCCTTCTCCTTACTCCAACGGCATTCATAACTCAAGAAGTTTCCTAGGCGGAATCAGCCGTATCTTTAAGAAATAAGGCTCCAGCTCCCAGATTGTATTCGATATAATTAGCCCAAGCTGGGGATAAGGGATAACTGAGCAAAAGAGCTATGAAGCTATCTAATACCCGGGGATCGTCGTACATATGGGGAATGATACTGTTTATCCTGCTGTCTCGGACCTAACCATCACGTCCCTCCAGGTCCTCACAATAGACAGCTCCTGAGAGGTTGAACTCAAAGCGGCGCACATCTTAAACTTCTCTCCTCCTTTCGTTGGGCTTAAGCCAAGTCTAGGTCCAAGGATGTTTCGCTACAGCCTAGGAGAAAACGAACACGGCTCAAGCCGGGGGAAGCACAGGTGCCTGCACTGGTATTCCACAGAGTGGGCTTTTGACAGGCGGATTCGAGATAGACGATGCCGTTGACGAAGCACTCTGATCGAGAGACACAACTCGAGGATGTCTGAAAGACCTCCCAGCGGATAGGAAGTTTTAACGACGTATCCGCATCAAAGCTAGACAGAATGCTAGAGGTATCGTCAAATCACAGAGAGTAGGTTATTATCCCAGAAGATGGGTGCTTACTTGATACCATGAATGGAGTCTTGAGGTAGCTGATGTACCTAACATGAGTTATAGGGAGTGTGTATCGCAAAAGCAACGATGAATAAATACGGCGAGAAAAAGAAAAAGAGCAAAGACAGCTGGAAGAGTCAGGGAGGAGGCCAGGAGACGTGGATTCGAGGACCACCATAGAGGACGGGGGAAAGCACATACTGAAACTGCACCTTCGATATGAATACGCGAGTTCCTAGGTCTACCACCTTACCGTCCATTACCATAATCCCCTAGCTCCCAGGGATCCATGGGCAACAATTACGCACAGGATAGCTACCTACCTTCAGTTCCATTCGTCTAACCATTGGCGGAATTCTCCCAACGTCCGAGACTGAGCTCACGACAGAATATGCCCCGAGTATCAACGACCATACTAGAATCGACGACGTCCGCATGGCGGGAGGCAGACTCCTACACCTGTCCTGATGTTGCCGACGTATTCTCAATCCCAATACCAGCAGTGCCAAAGGAATGGTCTACGATGAGGGCATCGACAGCTTTTGTTAGCGGCATCGTCTGTCGGTGACTTGGGCTGGCGCCCTACTTAGCCCTACACTAGCCACATGCCAGATATATCTATTTCAGAGAGCATTCATACATCTCCGCCACCATCGCTGACAATGGTTTCGCCTCTCCGTTAGCTGATAAAGCTTTGGACCTAAAAATCCGTCGGAATATTTGGTTTTGTTGACTTTTCGACACTAGGTCCAGTTGCTTCAAGCACGTATACTCCAATAAGTGTACAGAGCAGAAAGCTCCTGGCTCAGGACCTCAATCACCGTCGAATGATTCAAACCCATCGTCTACGCAACCAGATTCACCATCGAAGGAGACCCCAAAGCAGACATCTTCAAGTTACCACCCTCCCTCAGTTGAGGAATAGGAAATACATTCATTACGTACCAACTTATAACATCTCGAGGTTAACCAACGTCGGTTTAAGGACCGAATAACATTAGATATCGGGGACATTAGAAGTGCCGTATAACAGTTGGTGCAGCAGCCATCACCGCAGGCATACTAACCTATGTCAATATACAATCCCTTAGGTACCTATAGAGTAGCTCAGCCAAGAGCTGGCTACTCTCTTACTCTGCTTCATCATTCACAATCGCAGACCCTTACATTTGGTAGCTCTGCCTGTGTCTGTTTTCAGGTCCATTTCCCTGCCTGTCGACTATCGCTGGCTACCGGCTTCTACGAAACAGCCAGCCCTAGGAACATCAACGACAGCGCCAAACCCCTGGGAGAGCCCCTACGGCTGAGGCATCAGAGGATACACCGCCTCCCGAATACTACATGCGAACACAATGCTGTGCACGCAAATGAGCACTTGGAGGGCCAAGGCTCACAGGACAACCAGGCAGAAAGGAAAGAAAGCTAGTAAGTATACTGCACATTATCGGATATTGGTCTCTAATGCAGAGGAAAGTCAGAAGTAGTGGTACGCAACTGCAGAACATTACATTCCTGAGCAGAATACACGAAGCTGTCCTCTTTGAGGCATGCAATTTAAGGTAACTATTTGCTGCATCTAGGAAAACGCTCCAAAACACTCCTTCCAATCGTACATACAAAACACCAAAATACCCTTCCTGGCGACACTTTCGTTGAATATAATAACCCATAAAAGAAAGGTAAAAAACGAGTAGCTCGGTTTTAGTTAGGTCTTTAGGGAGAGAGAGTGTATCAAGCACAAAAGCATCTATCCCCAACAAGGATCGTTGTTAGCTTTCAAGTTACTTAAGGTGCATATCTGCGTGCACATATATATAAGGTATAGTCCTTGAGAAATAGTCACCTCATCGGCGCATCCAAGTGAAGCCCGGGTCTCCACATATGTCACTCATCCAATAATTATTATGATTTAAACGTCTTCTTTCCAATTAGAGCTAGTTAAACCCGAGCACCCCAGCTTCTACAGACAATGATCCGGATTCCCCGATGGATTCCCCCACCACGTCGGGAACGGATGCGGCGTCCCGCCAGCGCCGAAGACCGCGAAGGAAAGGATGAAGATGACCAACTGGGACCCTCCGTCCAGCGCGGCCCCGATGAGATAGTTGTACTTGTTATAGATGTTAGGGTAGCGACGTCTCAGCCAGACTTGCGAGAAGACGCCGACGGCTATGGACGACCACATCCACGAGGTGTTCCCGTAGTAGTTCAGACCGGCGTACAGGACGATGATGGGCGTGTTTATGGGCCAGTCCTTGAGGCGGGGGAATACCTTAATTAGGCCCCAGTGGAAGAAGGGCACGGCGAGGCCGATGACGAGGCCGAGGGGCACGATAAAGTACGGGCCCGACTTGCTGTATATCTGCTTCGCGAGGGCCCAGGTGACGGCCTGGGAATTCAGGCTCTGAATGACGGAGCCGCTCCAGACGTTGTCGCCCTCCGGGTCAAGGAGGATTTCCCGCTGGCTGTTCACGACGACCGTCATGACGACGTAGTTGAGGCCCGCGCCGAGGAGCGTGCCGTAGATCTGGGTGAAGAACATTACGCGGTGGGGGACTTTGGTGTATTGCCCGACTTTGAGCCAGTTGGCCAGATTGACCGCGAGGAGGATGACCTGGTGGGACCAGCTGGCGAAGTACAGGTTGGCTAGGGGGAGACCCGGGTGAACCGCGCCGGCCACCATCTTGGATATCTGGTTGGTCGATACGCCGTTTCCGTATAGCCCGTAAAGGATGCAAGAGAAGGGTGCGATGAAGGCCCCTAGGAGAAGAGCGATGATGTAGCCCCAGGCGGGAAGCGTTGTCTCGCCTATGATGTTTACAACCAACCCGGCGAAGAAGCAGAGAAAGAAGAGAGCCAGATACCACCACTGAGGCACCTCTTTATATTTCAACATCGCCTGGTAATGCGGATCGGGTTGAGTCCTGCTGCGCGCCTGCTTCCACGCGAGAACCATGTCTTTGCTGTAGAATATGATGACGTGGGTGATCAATGCTCCTATCGCCAGATTCTGCGTGAAATAACCCCAGACTGTGGAGCTAGTCAGGAACGGTAGACCGACTTCGTTCAACTTGTCGTAGTCGACGACCCCTTTATCGTTCAGAATCGCCGTTGGGTGGAAGACGGTACCGTTGCTAGAAAAGAGGGACGTCGACATGAAAGGGAAGGTTTTTGCATCCCAGGTATTGCTATAGTATAGTCCGAGTATCGCAGCGTATAAAATCTAGAATAATTGTCAATTCTGTACATTCTTAACTGGGATAAGGGCTGCAAACCACGAATCCAATCCAAGTATTCAGCTGCTGCTTGAGAGGTAGCGATAGATACGTGCTCTGAATGTATTGCCAGTCGAGGCTGAAGTTGAGGATACCCAGCCCCTCGTTGGAGGAAGCTCCCCCGAAGACGTGCGAGAAGACGGTACGAGTCCTCTTCGGAGCGCCGAGCGACGCTAGACAGAAGATGGAGATCCCACTAAACCATGGTATGATGTAGGCTGGAAATAATTCCCAGACGGCGGCGAAGGCGAGCGCCCAGCCGAACTTGACGAGACGTTTCCTGTTGGCATGTCGATCAAAATGGAGGTTCTGGAAAAGCACCACCTGCGGAAGGGTCGACCAATACACCATCTCCGCGGGATAGACAATCAGCGGCCGTAGAAGGCCTGCCAAGACAAAACCGCAGAGCGAAATGGAGAAGGTGGCGAGGACAGCGGTGGACGCGGAGACGGTGCGATTGTAGAAGAGCCGTTCTACCGCGTAGACCTCAACCCCAGATAGACCATTGTTACCGGAAGAAGCCACCAGCGAGGCCACGACGTGCTCTTTGATACCGAAGGGTTGCCCAGAATTGAGGAACCTAAGTACTTTCTGCAGGAGTTTTCCTTTGAATCTGTCTGGACGAGGAGTCGATAGGGCCCATGCCTCGCCGAAGACGAAGACCAATACTGCCCCGGCATGAGTTCGGGGAACCATGTGAATTTCTTTTTGTGGAGGGAAGACCTACGTTGTATGAAAACAGCCGAAACTTGTACCTGGAAGGGTTTGAACGTATAAAGCATGGTGATCACACTGGAAAGGGCCGTGAAGATGGTGCCCAGGACTATTGACCGGAAAGTCAACGCCGGATCCCCGTCGTCGCGACCCGATATCAAGAATCTTGACACGTCGGCCCCTATTGAGATGGGTGAGCCGTAGAAATTAGAAGAGACGAAGTGCACTTGGTTACCATTTCGAATGACGGGATGCCCTTTGACATACTTGACATCATCGTCATGTTGAGGATTCTCGATCCCGTCCTTGTCTGCATCATGTCGCTCGTCACTGGTTGGCGTGGTAGGTGCCTCCGTGACAGTAGCTGTCTTTTGCGTTTTAGAGGCACTAGAGACGTCTTCTAGGACAGGTGCGGTTTCGATAGGGTCCGACATTTTCTAGAGAACACATGGAAGATAGTTAAGGTCGCCAAGAGACAAGCTTTTAGCACTACCGCGTCAATACATACCTACCTTGCATGAAGACACAAGGACAGATCGAGGAAAAGTATGGAAACTTGAGCCTCATATACTTCCAACCGCATACGACCCTGTGTTTTGTGCCTTACCCGACTTGTAACAGTATTCCGTTGGTACCACATATTTGATTGATGGTGCGATGTTCAACCCGAATGGCGGGTGCGCAGGTGTAAGTCTACGACTTTTGCCAGGATCGACACCTGCCTAACGTGGAAATCTAATGATGGATAGGTCGCCTAGGGATGGCTGCAACGTATGGGCAGGTCGGTAGGCGGTTTGCCGTTGTTCCTACAAGCTAATGGCATCAAGATACGGGGCGATGTCGTGACCTAACTAGAGGATCCACCTCTAGTCGGATGACATGCCGAAAGGAATCTGGATATGGCCCTTCTTTCCACAATCGCCTGCGCAGCTCGATGCCGCATGTTACGTACGTAGCAGATAAGACAATGTCAACAGGCTATATGACTTGTGGAAGGACGGGAAGAATATCTTTTGGAGTAACGTGGGTGGGGGGCACCGGGAGCGACGCCGGCATCATTCAGGTTTTCCCTCACTTATTCGTCCGGTAGGGTCGTTGCCAAGACGGAAAGGGCCCATTTTAAGAGTCTATAATCGGGATCAAAGAGACCATATGGACCGGACCGCGGCTAGAATGAGTCAGCGGAAACGAGTTCCGAGTTGTCGAAAGCTTTCCATCTTGGAATTGTCAAACAGGCATAGACTTGGGCGCCAAGCCCCTCGGGTGTGGTGGTGGTAAAAGCACACATGCACCTAACTTTAATGTTACCAGGAAGGTCCAGTACTACCATCTCCCGAAGGAAACCCCTCATCAGAATTCTGGTGCGTCTATAGTGGGTAGCCTTGAACAGAAGATAAGAAAGATTCTTCAAGTATACAACAATATACAATTTCCCAGAGAAATTGAAGACTGACGACCGAGGGAAAAAGAGGTGATAAAGAACGACTTCTTCTCATTCCGAATCAAAGGACGCCACGATTCTGCAATGTCCGTAGCATTGATTACAGCGGGGAGTGCCGGACTCGGGGCGGCAGCCACTCGGCTCTTCGCCAAGAATGGTTACCGGATCGTAGTGAACTACGCCAATAACGATGAGAGGGCAAACAAACTCCTCGAAGAGTTGCCCGCTTTGTCTGGCGATAGCAAAAGCGAGAATTTCATCAGCATTAAGGCTGATCTAGGCAGCCGCGACGAGATTAACCGCCTAATCCAGGAGAGCGTCGCTAAGTTTGGTCGATTGGATGTAATCTTCTCCAACGGCGGCTGGACTCGCTTGTAAGTTGCTTGATCACTCAAGTGTAGCAACCAAGTTGGCGCAGCATCTCCGCATATCTGCCGCTCGAACCAAGCGTCCTTCCCTTCAGAAAACCGCTAACATCTGGCCCAAAGCCGTGGTATGGATAGCATCGATGACAATGCGCACGAGGACGAATGGGATCGCGCCTTCAACATCAACGTAAAATCCCATTTATGGTTGATGCAGGCCGCTAAAAAGTACCTTGACGAAAGCGAAGGCGCCTTTATCACCACTGCTTCCATCGCTGGCGTGATCCCCAGCGGTAGCTCACTGGTGAGCAATATTCGGACTAAAGCGCGAGGTTGAAACTCCTAATATCATCAAATAGGCATACGCCGTTACCAAGGCCGCACAGATCCACCTAATGAAAGCGCTATCTTTCATGGCTGCCCCCAAGATCAGGGTGAATAGCGTTTCTCCTGGATTGCTGCTCACTGTGAGATACTTCAAATGCTTCCAGATAATGGCCAAAGGACCTGACAGACTTCTCTAGGACTGGGCAAGCCGCTTCCCAGATGATCTGAAGGAAGCTCACCGGCAAAGAACCAAGTTGAAGCGCTTCGTCAGCGTCGAGGATGTCGCGGAGCAAGTTCTTACTTTCGCCAAGAGTAAGAGCACGACAGGAATGAATATTGTGATTGATGCGGGTTTCCTTCCCTGATCTTTTCGCGAGACAAGCCCCCTTGTTTCTAAGTATCGGCGCTTTCCATATGATGAGGATGGACGTGTTAATCTTTCAAAAGGTGATTAGAATGGTGTTTGTTAGTTCTTTATTCCTAGTCCTTGCTGGAAGCCTTCATGAATTAGCTGTCAGACGAATGAGACTTGACTCGAACCCAACGTGCACTTGTGTTGGAAGCAAGTATCAGGGCGCAGGTCACCTTTTTACACCCCGTTTAGTAAGGGCTATGAGTCATAGGGGAACATTGAGGCAGGAGGCCCGAGGATAAGTCTTGGCCCTACGGGGCCATACGCCCGACCGGTAGCATCATGCGGATCTCGAATGCGGCTCATCAAACATCGTAGGTCAGCAGCCTACCAGGACCACGGCTGCGGTAACTACATGTAACAGCTCCATGAAGACGAGAATGTCTGGGTGGAAGGGGAAATTGTGGTGCTAATTGTTAGCAGTTCTCCCTTTATGCACATTCCCAGCCAGCCACGTGGGAATGTTGTGTGGGCTGTGGGTCCCGTAATGCATTTGTATGCAATTATGCATATCTGTTAGGCTTCCCGTCAGCTGAGTGAGTGAGTTCGATGTCTTTTCCTTGTGACACTACATAGAGGACAACACATCGCTCATCCACATTGCTTGCCTAATTCCGCATTTTCATATTTTTGTATTCTTCCCAGTCTTAGATAAGTACCTGCACAATCTACTCAAAGGTCTGGAACTTGCCTCCAAAGCTACAGGTTTGTTTACTATTTCCGGCAATTCATAAAGGCGTCTGCATCGAACCTACTGCGGATACTGGACGGTAGGGCTGCCGAGCACTTCGGGGAGGAATGGAGGCCTTCTCCAAGTGCCTTCAGGCGCCGAGTGAGCCGCGGACGACTGCTATCATTGCAACGACAGTCGCGACCACAGTTGCGCTCATCTCGCTGACACGGTTTGCGCTCTGGCCTAAGAAGCGCGCCATCATTCCCGGTCCCCTAACAACTGCTTTCCCTAGACTTTCCAAGGCTGAGGTTGAGAAAATTCCATACAGCCCGGACTTTTTCCCAGGAGCGAGGGATGTGGTTACACCAGTAAGTGTGCCTTCTGCCTCTATCCTCTCTACCAAAAGTTAACGTCGAGGTTCTAGTACGGCAATATCCGCGTTTATGAATTCGGGCCTGAAGATGGTCGCAAAGTCCTATTTGTCCATGGCATCAGCACGTCGTGCATGACCCTCAAGGATATTGCCATACCGCTCGCTGAAAAGGGATGCCGGGTCATGCTCTATGTAGGTTGTTCCAGAGACCGCTCACATAACGGAATCAAATCCATGATACCCTATTAACCGGTCGCAGGACTTATTCGGACGAGGTTTTAGCGATGCGCCTGGTGATGTGCCGTACGACACCAGACTATTTATCACGCAGATATTGCTCGTGCTGGCATCTTCGCCGCTATCATGGACCGGCGATAATGGCTTCCACCTCATCGGCTACTCGCTTGGCGGGGGTATCGCCGCCAATTTCACGGCCACTTTCCCTCGCATGGTCGAGACTCTAATACTTCTCGCGCCCGCCGGGCTAATTCGCTCCGAAAACTTTGGGCGCTTAACCCGGCTCGTCTTCACGTCTGGCATCGTGCCGGAGCGCGTTCTGCAATGGCTCACTAAACGCCGCTTACGAGAGCCAATCGCCTCGTCCGTGTCCAAAAAGGTCAGGAAGTCATTTTCTAACGGATCCTCCATACCCCCTTTTGAGAGTGAGTATAAGGAGGACTACGTCGAGGTCGCTGTGCAAGAGGCCCGAGACCCCGTGGACGAACCATCCCAAACTGCCTTCGAGCTCCAGGTTATCAGACAAGTCCACTGGGCGCTCGATAACCACGAGGGATTCGTACCGGCCTTTATGTCGACGATCCGACACGCCCCGCTGATGGACCAACACGAGTATTGGCGCCAGCTAGCCAAGCGGAAACCAGGAACTACGGCCGTGCTGCTCGGCAAGGACGACAACCTGGTACAGAGGGACGACTACACCGAAGACGCCCTTCCGCTCCTCGGCGGCAAGGACAACGTGTTCTGGCGCGTCGTGCCCGGCTCGCATAATTTCCCATTCACGCACGGGCCGGATGCGCTGGAGCGAATATACGAGTTCTGGGGCATGAAATAGAGCGAGATTTTTATAGAAGTTGATTTCTGAGCATTTGAACATTAGACGGGCCACTGCAGACCTCCTTTATCTGAACTAATATAAACTAATACCACATCTGCGAATCTGTGCCGAACACGACGGGATTCGTGTGAAGAATCGTATCGTTATAACCCAATTAAAAAAAACTATTAGCCTAGCAACACGCCCATTTCCCTGTACAAAAGACGTAGTCTTCGTGTCATTATCCTCGAACATATGCATTTTCGTATCCGTTTTCCATTCGTAACGCTCCCGTTTAAGCGTCCATGGCGTCGCGTCCGTTGAGGGTGATGATGCAGGTCGAGATGGCCACGACGTCGTCGACCTCGTCGCCGTTGAGGACGAGGACGGCGTCCTTGTCGAAGCCGTAGCCGGCGACGCGGCCGACCTCGACGCGCTGCTGGTTGAGGCACTTGTAGAGGATGCCGACGCGGCCGCGGGTCATGTCCCAGAAGTAGGGGATGCTGTGGCGGACGAAGGCCTCGTGCTTCCTGTCGTCGAAGCCGCGGCCGCCGACGGGGGCGAGCTCGATCTCGTGGCGCGAGTGGGGGCTGCCGGGGGGGAAGCGGACGGTGGAGGAGCCGAAGGAGACGAAGGTGATGTTGAGGTCGCACACCTTGTCGCCGGAGCGGCCGTCCGTGATGGTCTTGAGCGTGCGCATCATGTTGCCCGAGCTCTTGATCTCGTAGGCCGGCGCCGAGCCGTTCTGCGCCAGCTTGCTGGCGACCTGCTCCGCCTCGTCGAGGAAGGCGTGGCTGAAGTCGCCCTGGAAGGGCGCGCGCATCTGCCCCGACAGGTCGATGATCTGGGCCGTCTGCTTGAAGTGGATGCAGCCCTTGAGGTAGAAGACGCGGGTCGGCTGGAGGACGACGTCCTCCTTGATGGGGAAGTCGTCGGGGTGGAATGGGTGGCCCATGGTTTTCTTAATGCTTGTTTTTTTAAAGTGGTAATTGTAATAATATAGTTATAATCGAGTAGAGATGTGAATGATAACGACCTTCTTCTCCTTTCTGAGTTCCTCTGCTAGTATGTCACTGAAGCGGCTCGAAGATGCTTGGAGGTTCACGATATCGGTTCCCAAATAATACAATGGATGTAGTAATTACGGTTACATTACCTTAAGTTCAGCTATACAATACCACCCAGTCTCGCAGCGAAATCCAGCGCCGTGCTGCTTATAACGGGCTTCCGTGACACGGGGGTTTCGAGTGTGGGCGGCCGTCGCGGAGGAGTGTGACGTCACCCCCTGTCCCATTACCCTGATTTTCCAACCATGGCTTCTCACCAAGTCCAAGTTTTCGAGGGCTGGAATGTGGCGGCCACTGGCGTCACCGAGACTAATGCGAACCCTATTGTGCTCTTTGTAATAGGTTTGGTGATCTCGATCGCTGTGGCTGCCATGTCCCTGACATCGTGTAGTCGAATTGTGTGGAAATGGTGTGAGACGTGAGGCTCGTCGCTCACATTAGGTAGTTTAGCAAGCTGCCCAGTACGCTAGAAGGACTTGAAACTCATTATTCTCAAAGTTAGTACCTAGTTCGTCGGAAACTTAAATCGTCTCTCTAATCATTCGGTGGCTGTCCGAACTTTAAATCGTTCATAATGCCTACAATCTTGCTCACTCGACCCTGACGTAATAGGTGACACCAATTCAGTTCGCAGCATATAAGGATGAGCTTGCTACACAACGCAATTGGAGAAATACTAACCGACGGCTTGAACTATTCGGCCATTGCTGGGAGGATTCAAAGAAGCACGTTTTTATTCATCGAGATAAATCATCAATAAGATAAATCGTAAATAAAAAGTTGCTAGCCTGAGTAATACATCGTTCGATTTCTTATACGCTTATCTCTTATCAAGAATGTCATCCCCGTGGAGCGCCTCGGAGAAGCAGCATCTCCCAACGAAGGCCGCTCACACGTGGACCTTTGATATTCTACGAGGTATCGACACATACGCGTTACGAGCCTTTCTTAGGGTGTTATACGGTAGCTCACTATTATAATAAATGTTAATTCAGCAAGGTCACGGCGTTAGTAGAATTCGAACTCTCTTGGAACCTCATTCGAGGTCGTGACTACGAGCCCTTGGTACTTTTGGTTAGAAAATAACTTACTCAAGTCGCATACGCATTTGGATGGATATGGATGTCACCGAGGATTTTAGTCCATATAGAGCGGATGGCAAGCTAGTGAGTGCTCCATTCGCTTGCTGTAAGGCACCTTCTAATTAGACATGCCGAAATAGTATGGCTTCGTCTGTGTAGTGACGGGAGCTTCACAACCTGTCGGCCAGGCCATTATTCAGGAGCTAGCAGGTTTGATAGATTCCTTCTAAAGACCTGCGTTTTCGAATGCTGACGGCAAGTCAGCTCACGGAGCGGCTTGTATATATGGTATAATCAGCTTGGCTGATTCTCATTCGGTCAATCGGCAGCTGACGGTAGCTAGCATGCGACAGGACTGCAAGCTTAGATTTATACAAGGAACTTATTGGTGCACTGGCAGACGAGTGCCCGAACTCCAAGGTCATCCCGTACCCTTTTCACGTTGCGAAAGAGGATGAGACGCTCGTATTGATAGACGAGGTCCTCAATGCCTTTGGCAGGTTGGATGTTTGGGTGTGCTCTTCGGGACTCCTGGGGCCGCCTTCAATCGAAGCTACCACGCCAGATGACTTACAGAAATGCTTCGAGGCCCATTCGTTGGCACCTTTCTTCGCATTGAAATATGCACCTGCTGCGATGGCTAAGTTGACGGAGAAAAAGGCCTACCCAAACGCTACACCGAAGAGCCAGAAATACGGCAGCATCATTGTTATCAGTAGTGTTGCTTCCATCCATGGTGGATGTTGGGGACCATGTTATACAATGGCATCTCACGCCGCTCTTGGAGTAGTGAAGGCAGGCGTCGCAACTCTAAAGGGCACCGGGGTGCGAATTAACTGCGTATGTGACTGGCCTCCTCGGGTTTTGCAAGTCGCTTGGTAGAAAGGAAAGCTAACCTCAAACGTCCAGATATCTCCAGGTCAAGTCGACATTGGGGTGGACCTCCAAGGTGTGAGTGAGCCCACATCGAACCTAGGTAGCTGCATGAACATAACATCGAATAGTTAGATATGAGGGGGATGACCACCCAATTCCCGCCCGCTAGCCTTCAGAAACCGGAGGTAAGCATGCTAACTCGTTGATATTGTCGTCCCGCTGACTAGATATCTAGGCTCAACGAACGACGATCGGGCTGGAGAGAGCTGGCAAGCCCCAAGAGGTGGCACGCGTTGCCGGTTTCTTGGCCAGCGGATTCTCATCCTACATCACGGGTGCGAATCTTATTGTAGACGGCGGTGCATCGTGAGGCCACCCCAGTCTGCTCTTGTTCATAATGTTTGCCAGCTAACGTGAGTTTGCAGCGTCATGAACCCGTTAACAATTCCCATCTGAAAGCTGCAGTGGAAGCAAGATGTTCCGGCCTGTCCGGTAGTTAGTATAAAATAAAAACCATCGAGGCAATACAAAAGTTGTGAATGCTAAGAGGTAAGCATGTAGATTAACACCTACTATATAAGCTAGATATTCTTAGCAGATACGTCTAAAATATGAAGGTTGAATGGAAAAGAGAGTTTGCTCTCGACCGGATGGGAGAATAAGGAAGGTACCTATGAATGCGGCTAGTCCTTATCGTGAGATGTGGACCGTCTGATAGGCAGGTACTTCCTACGGATAAGATATCCTTACTGCCGTAGTCCCATTCCGGCGTCGAGTCAAAGTACTTACGTAACAGCTTAGTAATGAGGATAATCCTACTCTAGCCGTTGGAGACTATGCACACCCGTCCGGCTTCAACACTGTTTTACTTATCTGAATAGTCGAGGGAGTACACGATGTCTTCCCAATTCGAGAACATCTCTATCAAGGACGATGCCTTGGTCGACGCCACCTGCCGGGAATACGGGCTGACGAAAGAGGAGTTCAGCGAACTGCATAAGCGCTGCGTCGCCGCTAAGTCGACCGCTTATTGTCCGTACAGCAAGTTCCGGGTTGGTTCGTCCATCCTTTCTACCGGGGGAGCCTATTTCAACGGGGCCAACGTCGAGAACGCTTCCTACCCGGTCGGTACATGCGCCGAGCGTGTAGCCTTCGGCAAGGCTGTGACAGAGGGGCACAGAAGAATCAAAGCCGTAGCTGTGGCTACCGACATCTCACCTCCGGCTAGTCCCTGCGGGATGTGTCGTCAATTGTAAGTTGAACATGTTCCCTCAAAAACATTTCAACTTACAGAAAATCTAATGACCAAAGCATTCGGGAATTCTGCGACCTAACTGCTCCTATCGTCATGTTCGACAAGGACAGCAATTATACGGTTAAACGACTTTCAGAGGTAAGGTGACCGAAGATAGCATGAAAGATAAGATTAGCTAATGGTCGTACGACTAGTTGTTGCCCTTATCCTTTGGACCTGAAGCTCTGCCTCCACCGGCACAACACTTTGTTTAAAGTAGAGTATTGCAGAGGTTTTAGCATCGGACCTGCATATCGGCGCTGGGGTTGTTTGCTCGTGTGGCTGCTGTGTCGAAAGGGATGTTCTAACGGAGTTTAGCTCGTTGGCGGTAAAGTGCTGCTAGAAATCTTCAACCATCTACACGTGTAGTTGGGTTAGTGCGGGGGTTTTGGGAGGGCTACCAGATCCAATAGAGGTCCCCTCTGTTCACTCCAATGCAAAGGCGACCCAAGATTCATCGAGTATGTACCCCAAACCTACATATCTATAGATAGTGTACCTACCTGGATAAAACTAAAAGCGTCCGGGAATCAACTCATTTCTATTGATTCAGCTCATATGGGTATCTAATGTATGCGTTATAATCGGATAACAGGAGCCAGTTCGGCCCTCGGTCATGCTGTTGAATCAATGGATCTTCCCTCTAACCACTCATTCGTTTGAAGAATCCTTAATATCGTCTATGACTGGTTCGCTTGTAATATTTTAAGCTGGAACTTGTCTCATCTCTCACCGTATACTTCGGTCTCCAGTAATACCTAACCCAGCCATGACGGCATGTTTTGTATGAAGTTAGATCGAGACCTTTTCGAGCGTTGCTCTAGAGCTCGCCGAAATTGGACCCATTCCCCACGAGGGACCGTCCCCGGGATTTGTTGCAACTAATGGAGAAATACCCACATGGACCCTTGCAAGATCTCAAGAGCTTTCAAGCGCGCCAATCAGCAGTCTCAGTTGTCGGACCGAAGAAAGGGTAGCTTGCGAGTTTGTGCTCTCCCGCCTCCGCAAATCCTTCTAACGGCCGACCTACCCCGTATCCATAGGTGGGATGTGGAGGAACCTAGCACCGCAATAAACGTGGTGATTGGCAGCTTGGAGACTACCGTGACATTGAAAGACAAGATGTGGAGAAGCCTACGACCTGGGCCGCCTGGCTGTCTGAGGGAGACCACGATTGGGCTGGGCCTCGCAGTGAAGGATCTGGGAAATCTGATGAGAATGTGACGTCGGCTCCAACCGTCGAGCTCACCTAGGGTGAGTTATTGCACCTATGGCAGCCCGCTTTTGCCTCCGCACTCCATCTTTGCAAGCCTGGGGCCGGTGGCTTCGTGAAGGCTCCTCATATGGTGTATCGTCCGACGCGTACTCCCCTGCAACGGCGGAAAATATCCGAATGGGTCTAAGATTGTCCCATGCTACGCAGCCAGCCAGCCAGCATGAGGAACCTACGACGTGTGTCCGTTGGGTGTCATCGGATGCATGCAAGTGAGTTTATTATATGAAGGGTTCACCCCAAGCTGCTACCCTTCTTTCTTGGCTTTTTCCTCCGCGCGTCAGCTTGCTTCCCCATTCTGTGATAACCTCACGAGGAAAGCCGTCAAGATGTCGAAGCTTCCAAAGATCAGTACGTCAATGTTAGGCTCCCTTTTCTCTGCGTGCGTGATGCTAACATGCCTTAGCCAATACCTACTTCATGGCTATTGTAGCCACTGTCGGAGGTATGCTCTTCGGTTTCGATATCTCATCCATGTCCGCCATCGTCATTACCGACCAGTATCTCACTTACTTCAACAATCCGTCTGGTATAACACAAGGCGCTATCGGATCTGCGCTTGCCGCTGGCTCTGTGGTTGGTAGTTTGATGGCCGGTCCTATTTCTGATAAATTCGGTCGCCGTGATAGGTAAGTCCAAAATCAGAAGCCAATTGCCTAGGTCGATATATAAGTCAAATGCTAACGTTTATTCAGTATCATGTTTGCTTGTCTTTGGTGGCTGGCTGGGACTGCAGTTCAGGTCTCTACCAGAGGTGTTGGCTCTTTGATTGCAGGTCGTATATTGAATGGCGTCTGCGTCGGCATTACTTCTTCCCAGGTGCCTGTCTACCTTGCCGAGATCGCTAAACGAGTAAGTCTCACCGAGTGTAATTGGGTATGACAAAGTCTAACAGGTCTTAGGATTCTCGTGGCCGTATCATTCTTATCCAGCAGCTTGCTATCGAATGGGGTATCTTGATCATGTACTTTATTGGCTATGGAGTAAGTTACTTCTACTGTACCTGTACGCCGAGTTCTCGAGCGTGTGGCACTCGCTAACTCTTTCCTACTAAAGTGTTCCAAAATTGAGGGCACGGCGTCTTTCCGAACTGCATGGGGAACACAATTCATTCCCTGCGTCTGTCTCATAATCGGTCTCCCCTTCCTTCCTCGATCTCCAAGATGGCTTGCCAAGGTTGGCCGCGAGAAGGAAGCAATCCAGACACTTGCCGATATTCAAGCTGGCGGAAACAAGGACGACCCTCTTGTTATTGCGGAATGGGAAGAAATCTACACGGTTCTTAACGCAGAGCGCGAGACGATTCAAGGATGGAGGAAGTTCTTCGTCAAAGGCATGTGGAAGCGAACTCTTGCCGGAATGAGTGTGCAAGCCTGGCAGGCAAGTATCCCGCGACGTAATCCCCAGATGAAATGACGAGAATCTAACACCCTAGTAGCAAATGAGCGGCGCCAATGTCATTGTCTATTACATCGGATACGTTTTCCTGATGGCTGATCTTCAAGGCGACGTCAACCTGATTTCTTCCGGCATCCAATATGCACTCTTCATCATGTAAGCCAGATACCTCAGTATTCAATAGTTCACGGTAGATACTAATAGTTTTTAGCTTCACCACGATCATGTTCTTCCTCATCGACCGTACCGGACGTCGGCCGCTGCTTGTATATGGCGCCATCGGCATGGGTGTCTGCCATTTTGTTGTCGGTGGCTTGCTTGGCACCTACAGTGTTTCTGTCCCTGAGGGTGTCGGTGGCAACCACAATGTTGTTATTAAAGTCACCGGCGCACCTGCTCACGGTGTCATCGCATTCAGCTATCTCCTCATCATCGTCTATGCGCTGACTTTGGCCCCGGTCGCTTGGATCTACGCGGCTGAAGTTTGGTCGCTTGGAACCCGTGCCACCGGCATGTCGCTAGCTGCTGTCGCCAACTGGCTTTTCAACTTCGCCTTGGGACTCTTCACCCCTCCGGCTTTCCTCAACATCAAGTATAAGGTATTCATCATCTTTGGTGTTCTCTGCGTCGGCGCCGCTATCCAGGCCTGGCTTACTTACCCCGAGACATGCGGCAAGACCATTGAAGAGATTGAATTGTTATTTGCCAAGGGCGCGCCACCTGCATGGAAGACTAAGAAGGGTGGCTCCCGCCTTGAGGCTGAAATACAGGCTGTGTTGAACCGCAAGGAGGCAGGCGACGATGTCCATGCGGTCGTCCATCCGGAACTTGAGAAGACTGCGTCGGGTCCGGTGACCAAGGAGACGGTTTGAGGCGGTATTTTATAATAGCAGGAGTTGTACTAGCCTCGATGAGCAGGAAGGGATAGAATGTAACTTATCACTTTCTCATGCTAAGAGAGAGGTATAAGTGAAGGGACGAATTCCAGCGCAAAATATACCACAAATATTTGACTTTCCGGGTTCTGTCCCATGAGTTATGCTGAACCAGGTATAAACCCCGATATTTACTTAAGTATGGAAGAATGCCTTATTAGTACCTAGCCAACTTAAGCATATGCGATGTATGGAACGCGCTTGCAAAAATCTTTTCCATAGGGATTCTTTAACGGGTTGATTTCTTAGCTGGTAAATCATCTGCTAATTGCTTCGCTAACTGCTCTTGCTATGGATACCTGCCTTTAAGCAGGGTTTAAGCACAACAGGAGCTAAGGCCTAAATATGCATGTAGTACCTATGGAAAACTATATGAGGAATTGTGATAGCTGCTATTACTTTTTCATAGATACCTTATCCAGATGACCTGCCAGTCATCCCTCATGGAAAAGACTTTTTGCAAGACCAGGCAAAATTATCCACTACCCATTAACGTAGGTACTCTATGGAGGTACATCCTTACTAGCTGTGTCGTTTAGTTTGTTTCCTGTGATGCACCTGCAAACTTTACCGTTCGCCAGGGACTTCGCATTCCTTGCATGTGCATTTACGACTGCACGCTTAGGGAACAAGAACTTGAGCTAAGAACGGAATAGGAACTGCCCCACATCCGTGTCGGTTCCCCTTGCCCAGTCTGCCCAGTCCAACGTCGGACTCAGATCGAGACCTCAATGCGCCAATACACGGCGGCTTAAGTACACTCTTCTCCTTATCCTCAACCTTTCTTCCCCTTGTGAAAACCACACCGCCCAGTTCGCTTCACCCGTTGCTCACGTTCGCCCTGGCAAAAGCCGTAGCTCATGCGTCTGTCGCTGATGCAATAATACCTGTACGTTATGTATTTATAGTGCCTTGTCGAGGTTGATCACCCCAGTAGCAGCCAATTCGCGCTGGTTCATACCAATTCAATCCCAGCGATCGACCACTTCCGCCCCTCTCAGTCGCGACGCCTTCTGGTCGTAATCCGCCTCCCACGCCCATGGACCAAGCAGACGTACCGGCTCTGCTATCACGGCTGGCAAGCGACGAAGATGCCGCGCGAAAAATGGCAGTCTTCAAGCTGCAATCCTCCATAAACGACCCTTCCTTCGCAGATGTCTTCATATCTTCCGGTGGTCTCATCATCCTTCGACGCCTGATTATGAGCACGAGCGGTAATACACTCGCATACTCGCTACAGAGTCTAAGCCGACTGCTGGAAGTGGATATGGGCTGGGACATCTTCGAGGGAGCAACAGCAGGCGATTTGGTCGAGCGCATCGTTGAACTCATTGTCACAAACCCGCTAGTCAATATTCTTCGAGGTGCCATGTCCATTCTGGTTGCACTTGTCAGCCATTCGCAGTCAAGATCGTCGGGAGCACATCCGCCTGTGACATTTGGATTTCGCGCGTTGAAACCGGCCGTCGCCGTCTACCCGCAATTCTTCGAGCTCGTCATCCAACAGCTGAACTCGGCAGACCATGCCCTCTGCGCCAACGCCCTCATGCTCATCAATGCGCTTATAAGGGATGCTGTGTCGAACGAGAACGAGAACGGCAAGCCAAGTGGCAGTGGAGAAGAATGGCCTAAGTTTATAAGACGATTACAGGACCTGGGCCTGATCAAGTCGGTATACAACCTGATGCAGAGCTCGGCGTTACAAGACCTCGCATACCCACTATTGGAGTTCCAGTCTCTTACTAAGGTACTGCTTCAAAAGTGGCGACAAGTCCAGGTCGATGTTGAGAGGCCGGAGCATAGGAGGGCATTAAAGGGACTGCACCTTGCAAGCGCGCCGAATAGAGACCACGTGAACGGAATGGGCAAAGTCGAAGAGCTCCAAGAGTCTGGAAAGAAGGGCAGCAGAAGGCACAATCCCGAGAAATGGAGAAGACTTGGCTTCGAGACGGAAAGTCCAGCCGGAGAATTCGAAAACGCTGGATTCCTTGGTCTGATGGATCTTGCGGATTTCGTGCGAAAGAACGAAGACGCGTACCAGAAGTTGCTGCTAGAGCAGTCTACTAAGCCACTTCACGAGCGCTGTCCGATTGCCAGGGCGAGCTTAGCAGTCACTCTCATCCTGTACGAGCATTTCGATTGTGATAGGTCTGAAATGGAGGATCTCCGGGGTTACCAGCTGTCAGATGGGAAGCACCAAGATAAGCTCTTCCGCCCGCTACTCCTCCAGTGGTCTAGGTTACACACAGGTGGTTTAAACGCGTTCTTCAAGCTATGGAAGTCTACTGGTGCGGAGCAGGACGATTTCGAAAAGGTCGCGGAGCTGGTTCGTATACTCGTCGACCAGGTTGTAGGACAAGCCGGCCGATCGAAGGACGTGCTCGAAGTTGAGGACGACTTGGTTGAATACGACTTCGGGCGACTGCGCGAGCTACAGATGGAGCTTTTGGAACTCTCGTTCGATGACTCGTGGGGTCAACATCTCTACAGAGTACGGGAGAGTCTGAATCAAGAAGCTCTAACGTTTATTAAGGAGCAACGTGTCAGATGCCTCTTGGAAGGTTCCTGGTTTTCGAAGCCAGCGCCGCGAAAGGACAGCCAAGGCAACAGCTTTGGAAATCGCCGCGCGGCTAATGGTACGCTATGGAGATACGCAAAACTATCGCACAACCGTCGCTATCTACACTACGCCGACTTTGGATTGCGAACCGGCCCAGAACCAAGTCTGGATTCACTGACCGAGAAGGTAGACTTGCGAGCAGTCAGCTCTGTCACCTCTAATGTCTCCGTTCCATCCAACGATGCAGGTACCGAGTCGAGTAATAGCACAAAGATTACGATTTTCGGTTATGCCGACCCCGAGGAAGCTCGTAACGCTCAAGACACGAGCAACCTTAAGGAGGCGCCACTGCTTACTTTACATCCATTGAATCATAGCCTGGCGTCGGAATGGTTGGACGGTTTATTGATGCTGCTTGGCCAGGCTCCGATAACAGCGGAGACCAACAAGCTGATCAAGCTGGTCCAAGACTACGGCATGAAGATCAGACTGCTCAATGTCCGGATGGAGGCTACGTATGCGGGGCCTCCAGAAGGTGCAGGTGTAGTACCGAGCAGGGAGGGACTCGACGACAACTATTGGTATGAGATCTGAGATGGTTTGACGAGGAAGCGATGGCCTGTGATTACGTTATCTGATGCTCTTGTTCCAACAGAGGGTATGATTCGCATGTGTTCATGGGGCCTTGCGATCTAGAGCACAAAAGTTGACATTACTGCCCTGGTTTCTAAGCTAATGGACGTTCGGAGAGGGGAAGGCCAACGATGGATCGTTTTGCTGAGGATACCACATTTTTGCTTTTTGCATGCATAGAGGATATACCCCCGACTGAATTGAGGCTCGCTGTTGTAAAGAACTTGCTTACACTGAGTGTGTACACTACCTGAGTATAGCTTCGGAAGCACAAGGTTAACAATGAACCTGGTTTGACCGCAAATTGTATTAATGAACGAATGCCTCCACATACCTCCTTCTAGCTAGGCTTATCGGAATCTCTATCGGATCAGCCCTTAATGCCCGATGATTTAAGGAGCCCTTCAGTATCTAGGTTGCCCCACCAAGCTTTTCGACTTATTGGTACGGGTGTTTCCGCGTTCCACTTTATAACTTGCCTCAAATTTCAGCAGCAGCTCCAGTCCCCCAGCCACCGTCTTTGTACCCTACCTCAAGCAGGTACATCACTTTCATCAAGACCCGGGCCCGCCCCACCGTCGTTTGTTAAGCTTGGATCTTCCTTCGTTGTTGCGATAACAGCATCAAAGCATCGAACTTCTAGCTTTCTAAGGAGATCCACGGGTACTTATCACTTAAGTTCGCATGGCCGCGACTACAACCTTCATTTACTGAAATACGACGTATCTATAAGGCTGAAGAAAAGCTTAGCCTTTGCAGAATGATGCGGCCGTCGCAAGCTCCTAGCACGCCCTCGAGCAGCAATGCTCCACGCAAAGGCCTTTTCCGAAATGGAGTTTGGCACTGTAAGTACATAACCTAACGGCCTGGAAGCTGGAATTAGCCGTGTTGCCTCGTCTTGATATTGCATTTGGACGTGTCATAGTGCAAACGCTATAGTACAAACGCTAATTTGATTCATCCTCTACCTACATAGGCAATTGTATACCTCGTCTACCGGCGGTCCTGCTCCAGGTCAAAAAGGACTCGCGCAACAAGGGTCGCTCGTTCTACACTTGCCAGAAGGACAAGGATAAGAAGAACAAATGCGATTTCTTCCTATGGGCTGAGGATGCGTACGAGCGAGAGGTCGGCTCGGTCTTGACCAATTCGCGCAGCGAGGGTGAGGCTACTCCGAGCCGTAAGCCCAAGAAGAGACAGCGGACGCTCCATGAAAGCATCACCCCGGCCACGGAGAGAAGGCACTGGTCTGAGAAGACCCCCGTTACCGGCTTGGCCGAGCTCAACCGCATGCTTAACCCTGGACAAGATACACCCTCCGCGACTGCCAAGAGCTCGACTTTGAAGAGTAGCTCAACACTGAAGGGTAGCCCTGACGCTGCTCCGGAGCCTGTTTCCTCGTCAGACGACGATGATGGCGATGAGCCGACTCGCATGTTGAATCCTAAGTCGCAGCCCGATGCGACACCAAGCACGCCATCGGCAGGATCTAAGAGGAAGCGGCCGGAGGTCGAAGAGTATAGCGACTTCTCGTCCGGCGAAGAGGAGGAGCTCGTGGCTCTCACGAATAGTTCCGAGAAGATCCAGAGCAAGCATCGGAATGCCTTCGAAACACCGACGGCCAGCAGAACGAACGTGAAGGTTGAGGACGGCATGCCCACGCCTCTCACCGAAAAGCCCGTCCGCCGCGTCCTATTCGCCGACCCGGAAGTTAGTAATGCGAAACGCTCGCGTACGGAGGCTTTCGTCGCTGCTTCGACTTCTATGGACGCACAGTCGTCTCAGTCGCCTTCTTCCACACCGTCTTCATCGCAGCAGGGCTCGGGGAAGGACGTCACACAAGAAGTCATGGCGCTGCTCGAAGGTCAAAAGCTCGACAACCAGATCCTACGCAACGTTCGCAACGTGCTAGAGAAGCACGCAGCGAAGGCGAAGGGCCTCGAAAGAGGACGCGATGCATCGCGCGAGGCGGTCAAAAAGGCCGAGGCCCGGGTCGCTGCGCTGCAGCAGCGGGTTACGGATCTGGAGAACCAGAGAAAGTTGGACTCCGAGGCGAGAGTCAAGATGAGAAGCGAGCTCATGAAGCTGTACCGCGAGAGCTAGAGGCTGGTTGAGTAAGGCCGCGCGACGCGGTTCGGTCGGTATTGGTTGTATTGGTTGTATCATGAGACACAATTAATCATTGCATGAGAAAGAAAAATGGCTTACTGAGAGGAAGGATACCCTTTAGTTCTGTTCTTGATGGGAAGCTAGGAAAAAGGCAAAACACCGCTACGAGTCTGCATAGTGCAGGCAAAATGATAATGATAAGAGGCATCGCCTAGAACCGACGAAATGACACAATACCTAATGTTTATTATAATTGCTATCTGGGAACTCGTCTCTACCCTGTGCCTGCCGTCCCGGGGACCCCCATTAGTCGTAGACAAACACCATTCAAACACCATTCGGTTGCTGCATTATGTCATGATTTCATTCCTTTTTCTTGGTCGTAGCCATAAACCCAGATCCTTAGAAGCGAGAGAAAGGATCTAGTCGAACGGTATCCTTCGTAACTCGCCGGCACCATGCTTCTTCGCCGCTTGAGCGGCTGCAACCGCACTGGGCACCTTGATACCACAGCAATCGCCCCAACTGTTGGCGTTGTGTACATGCCTCACTCCGTCATGCTCCACCACAACTCCTCCCCCTTCGACTTCGTCCTCTTCATCTGCCACACCTGCTTCGGACTCGGTGCTCATACCCTCCACAGCAGGGACCAGCGACCCGAAAAGGAAGTGCTGCATCACTGGCAGCTTCCGCAGGACCTCAGCCACGAACATCCTCTTCATGCCACCTTCTATCTTGCTCCAGCTCTTGGCCGAGGAAATATCGTCCAGCATCGGGCTGTGCCAGCGCAGGCCTTTGACGGTCTTGGTGGTGTTGACGAACTGAACCTGCCCGAGATACATGTAGTCGTGGCCGAACTCCTCGAGAGTCAGTTGTTGGTGTATGGCCAGCGGAGTTATGAAGGGATGGTGGAGAAGCTGGCTGGCTCCGAAGAGGAACGGCAGGAATTGGTAGTCGTCCAGTCCCCAGACACCATGCGAACCCGCGGGCTCGAGGTAGTACGTCAACTGGATCGTCCGCATGAGCTGCAGATACCGGACGAAGACCTTAAGGACCAACGCCTTGAAGTCGGCCTTGGTCAGTATCTGCAGCTGGTACAGACATAGCAGCCATATGATGAAATTGAGCTCGTGGCCCGAGCCATAGTCTATCCGGGTGCGGTTGCCAAAGGAGTGGTTGAGATAGGTCTCCACCTCCGCGACGGCTTCTTGGGAAGCCAACCCGAGCCGCGCGTGCCACGAAGGGCTCGCGGCTTTGGCCTTGTCGAGGTACGTGCGGAACACCTTGTTTCCGAACCGCGACTCCTCCGACTCGTCCGGCGGCGTTTCCAACACCAGGCGCTCCGCCTCATCGAGGATGCCGAGAATGGCCTTGACGCTGGGACTCAGCTCGTCGTCCTTGACGGCGGATATGGGGGTGTCGACTACGGAATCTGAGAGGCCGAAGACGAACGCGAGGATGAGCGTGTAGGTTGGTGATGAGAGGAAGAGCTCGTGGTCCTTGGTGGACAAGATCCGCCGCGTGGGGACCTGGAATGTGTGAGATGAGAGGTCCGGCGGCGGAGGTAGAGCTGGTGTCTCCGGTAATGGGAGAGGATTTGCGGGTGCAGGCCGCCGCCGACGTGGTTCTAATTTGGGCAGCCTGTCCTTTAGATTTGGAATCGTTGGTGCATGATTTTGAGTGGCCATATCTTCTGAGTTGTTCATAGGGACTGTTATGAGATGACTGAGATGCACGTGGGTTGGTCGATTCCTACCTATAGACGATCTTTATAGGTATACGCCACAGGAGCTCTAGTTGCCCCTCTCTGATGTATTAATTGAATAATCCATTTATTGAATTAACGTAAGAATCCGATGGAAAGCTCTATACTTCTGTATACAGAATGCAGATACAGAGAAAGGCGGGGCTGAGATACATGCACGGTACAAGGTTCCCCACCTGTATCTAGGGTTCCATGCTTAGGTAGGTACTGTACCTGATTGAGAAAAAGTTCGACCCATCGTCATCTCACCTTACGATCCCCAACACCTACACTCAATCGCAGGAAGATGACTGTCAATACTGAGCCAGAGGCCTTACTGTCTCACCTCCAAAGCGCCGACGGCTCTGCTACCTTCTCTTACGCCGGGTACACTGTGATTGGGGCAGTGAATGGGCCGATCGAGGTGCAGAGACGAGATGAGCTCCCAGAAGAGGCAGCAGTCGACGTGATCGTACGACCGGCTGCAGGGGTTGGAGGTTCGATTTCCTTCAAAACTTCCTAATGCCCATATGAACATCAGCTGACACCTTCTCCTTTAAAGGCACGAGAGAAAGACACTTGGAGTCGTTGATTCAGTCGACTTTGCGCCAGATCATCCTCGTAAACAACTTTCCACGCACCCTCATCCAGGTTATCTTACAGGTCACCACGGCTCCGGAAAACGAATATGTAAACGCCAAGGTTGTTCAGGCTGGTTCGGTTAGTTTGCACTCCTACATAAATTTAGTATGATGCAGATTATGCTGATGCTATGTGCGATACTCTAGAACCTATCTATTCTACCCGCTCTGTTGCAGACCGCAGTCCTCGCTCTCCTCTCTGCTGCTCTTCCGCTGACAGCGACATTGTCATCGACTTCGTTGGCTTTCGTTGCGGATGGTCAATCGAAGAGGATCGTCTTAAATCCTTCACCGCGAGAAATCGAAACCTCGGAATCGTTCCACGTTTTTTCGTTCACCTCGCACGATGAGTTGATCCTCGTAGAAAGCGAGGGAAACTTCACAATCAAAGAATGGGATGACGCTTTCGCAGCTGCTCAAGGTCAATGCTGCCAACCGACCGCCGAGAACGATGGCGACACTCCTATGGATGACGGCAATTCAGCCGGCGTGAACTTGAAGCAGTTCACTCGATCTATCCTCCAAGAAAAGATAGCTTCGGATCTGCATTGGAAGTGAATAAATCTTCTTCCAGCCTCAAAGGTTAAACCACGTATCAGCACGCACCACGAGGCGTATTCTAGGGACATGACTGGCTAAAATCTGGACGGCAAAAGCGCCAGACCGGCGGTCTGGAAATGGCCACCATTGTCTCCGCAACGAGCATGCCAGGCTAATTATGCCCAGACAAGTTTGATGTTCCCGAACGGACAGCCTCCAGGGAGATATTCGGGATCTTCTACCAGGTATGGTGGATCACCATGTTGGGTTGATAGGGCCCTTATTTACCTACATTAGCTGGCAAAATGTTGACCAAATGCGCCCTTTGCTGGACGGACGGGAAAAGCGGCATCTCTTCTAGGAAGCTAACGATAATGTAGGCCTTGTTGATACTTGCCAAGAAACCTGACGGACAAGCCAGCCAGACTTATCAACAAGCCTGCCACATGGACACGTTTGGGACTTTACAGGATAACGAGGACGGCGTTTCATCTAGGACTCGCAGCTGATCGAGTGTAATGGCGACGGCATGGCACCCTTTGATAAGCAGTGTTTGCGGATAGCCACTACACACATAGTTTCTAGCCACGTTTTGTCAGTTAGGACTGTTACAAGGTACCGAAAGACTGGTTGACAACCCTCTCGAAATCCGATTTATTCTTTGATCCTCAATGGAGAATCCCATCGGTAGGCTGGGCGGCTAATAATTGTTTCTGGGTGTATGATCTGCGCAAGGTAGAGCGTTTTGCTCGACGGTGTTCCAGACGCAGGATTCGCCCTGAAGTGGGAAGTCAAAACAACCCGGCATTATGCAGCTATGCTCGCAGGAGATCAAGGAGGCTCAAGAGTCCCTGTCGCCTTGCAGTTGATTGACCAGTTGAATGGGAGAGACCCAATTTAGAGAGCTCCGAGCATGTGCAAGCCCTGTGTTGGGAGCTGGAAAGATGAGACGGGTCTAATCCCCTTATGCGTCGTTCGCTTACGCATCCCTGCCTCGGGGTTGTAAGGTGAGACCTGGCGCGAAAAGACATCGCAGAAACTGTTAGGGGAAACAGGAGAAGTGCTGGTATTTGGTGGGTCAAACCACCGCCACGTACCCTCCACTCCTCGTTTTCATGATCTTTTGCGATACAATACGCCGCAGTCCTATACGGTGTCCCGGCGCTTCCATTCGGCTTTTACTGCTGTAAGCGGTATACGGGGTTACAGTCCATAGAATAGTGTAGGTGCAATTCCTCTTACCCTCTTACCTTCTGCCCGTCAGTTGGCTTCCTTCCGCGGAGTACGCAGGTACTTCTAGACTCCCATCTTAACCGGGACCCTTTCCTTCTCCACCTCGATGCTACTCCACAGTCCATGCACGGGGCTCCCGAGCTTGTTGGAGCACCCGCTCAAGCATCCATGGCTATCCACATATGGTCCTCCATCTCTTACCTCTAAGTGATCGATTCACCTTAAGAAGTGAGTCGAGCACGAAGCTGTCCTCGAGAGTCTTGTCTCGCTGGATCTTCAGTCACCTAGACCCCAAGCCTTTCTCTTCTCCAAGCTTGTTTATACAAGCAGCAAAGCAGAGCTCTGGAAGTTCTTGCAACTGACATCCTCAGTCTCTGCGTTTCTTTGACTATTTTCGGGCCTGGCTGCTTCTTTCATTTCTACTTATCATCTATCTTCTATCGTATATATTATTTTAGAGTTGAGCTCGACTTGTATTGTTAATAGGCTTGCCGCATAGACCTCGAATCTTCATTCCATCAACGACGTTAAGACTTTTCTCGAATATCCACCGGAAATTTACTACCTTCCCGTTACTCAAGCCTTCAGCCACAAGCTCGATAATACGGCCAGACTTCCGCCGATTAATAATCTAATCTCAAGATACTCGGACCACATTCATACGGTCTAATCGAGCGGGTTCTCACATCGTCCGGACTTTATTTCCCCAGACAACGTAAGACAGCACATTGCGTCACACGTCCCAGGGAGCAAGAAACCAATTCCATCTCTAGGAAGAACTGCCGCTGTTGTGACGGGACGACATCACGAGACTAGTGTGATACTCGGGTTCAATCTAGTGTAAGTGTCCTCGACGTGATTTGTCAAAGATGGGACAACGCTTATGCTATCACTGCATGGATTCGTCCGTCGTACTGTCACCGGGATTCGTGTGCCATGATTATCACATATTGGCAATTAGTTTTTCCACGCCTTGTCCCACGTGGATTGTCTTAATATTAGAAACGCTGTGCTGACAACATTGAGACTGTAGGTCTAGCACAATTCGCTATTCGACAGAGAAGCGGCTTTCGTCATACAAAGTCGAATCAAGATCGCGGATCGAAGACGGACATAAGGTTCCAATCGACTGGGTCCTGCGGTGTTCATCAATCCTGCACGATTCGGAAATAGCAAAAGGGCCTTTGTTGGTCATCGGATTCGGTCTTTTCCGTCGAGCCGTCTCGATACGCGAAGTAGAGGTACCTTTTTACTTGGGTACGGCTTCCAGGTTGTGGCGCTATGTCCAATTTAGGCTTGATGGGGTCTCCAACGATGGGGGTACATCCTGCGCTCAGCGGCACTAATCCGCTGGAAAACGCTGCTGACAGCGGGGTCGGTGTCGGTGCCGGTGCAGGCCAGGTTACCAAGTCTTCCTTCGTCGCCATCTCAGACCACCCCCTGCGACAGCCCGGGTCGCCTACGCCTACAAACTCCGACACTGCGCCGCTGATTGCTCCCAACTCCCTCCCATCTCAATCCCAATCTCACTGCGATGCTGATCTCGACGGTACAAAACCAGAGCCTTCCGCTCTAGCCCTAAAAAGCTCTGACGCCATCCCCAAGAATCAATCGTTCGGCCACCGCAAGAACGCTCCCTCAGTTGAGGCCGTCCCGCGCCAGACTCTCATGAAAGCACTGGCTTCTGTCGCACGAAACAATAAGCCTGAAGCCCTCTCGTTGAACGGCATGTTGTCCGCACACGCCGCGGGTGATAACCGACCGTCCTCTTCGTCACAGCAGCTCTCCGACGCCCTTTCCGAGCTTGCCGCCCGCAATATGACCCCGACCACGGCATTCCCCTCTCTCCAGTCGCCCTGCTTCTACCACAACCGATTTGATGACGCAGTCGATATCGACAAGGTTTTGGAAGAAATCAAGAACGATGAATGGATGTCGCACTCGAGGCTCGTTCAGACCGCTACTGGCGTTCGCGAGGTCTCAAAGCAGTTGCAACGCCGGCCTATCCGCCGCGCTGTGCGCAGCGTCATGATCGTCACCAAGGCCCGCGACAACGAACTGGTTTACCTGACTAGGGAATTGACCATGTGGCTCCTCAGGACACCTCGGTACGGCTCGGACATTGGTGTCAACGTCTATGTTGACGCCAAACTGCGCAACTCGAAGCGCTTTGGCGCTTCCAGTATCGTGGACGAGGACCCTCGCTTCCAGTCTATGCTGCGCTACTGGTCTCCGGATCTTTGCTGGAGCAACCCGGAGAAGTTTGACCTTGTCCTGACTCTGGGTGGTGACGGAACTGTGTTGTTTACTTCCTGGCTATTTCAACGAGTCGTTCCTCCGGTTCTGTCCTTTAGCCTGGGAAGTCTCGGCTTCTTGACGAGCTTTGAGTTTGAGAAGTATAAGCAGCATCTCAACCGGGTTATGGGTGAGGAGGGCATGCGCGTCAATCTTCGCATGCGGTTTACGTGTACTGTCTTCCGAAATGGCACTGCGGGCCAGGATATGGAGGAAGGAGAGCAATTCGAGGTTCTTAACGAACTCGTTATTGACCGTGGCCCGTCTCCTTATGTTTCTAACCTCGAGCTCTACGGCGACAACGAGCTCTTGACCGTCGTCCAGGCCGACGGTTGCATCTTTTCCACTCCTACCGGATCAACGGCCTATTCTCTTTCGGCGGGCGGGTCTTTGGTCAGCCCTGATCTTCCCGCCATTCTCCTTACTCCGATCTGTCCACACACACTGTCTTTCCGACCTATGGTGCTTAGCGATACCATGCTTCTTAGAGTCTCCATTCCGCGCAACTCGCGTGCCACAGCTTATTGTGCTTTTGATGGAAAAGGCAGGGTAGAGCTGAAGCAGGGTGATTGCGTTACTATCACAGCCTCTCAATACCCTTTCCCCACCGTGATGCGCACTGGAACCGAATGGTTCGATAGTGTTTCGCGCACGCTCCAATGGAACACGCGAGCTGCCACCCAGAAAGGCTTTGACGGCAAATCAACGGGTCAGTCAGGCTCCGTCAACGGAGAAGATGAACCGGAATGGGACATTGACACCGATTCTGCGTACTACGCAAGCGAAGACGGCAGCATCTCAGCGAGTCCTTTGAGAAGACAGATGAGCCTCTTAGGCATGTAGAGAGGTCATAGACTTAGAATCCCGGGTTAGATCTAGATGATGGCGTACGAAGCATTGATGTCTGTTTTCCCCGCACACATTGCGGGAGGGTTAAGGTGGTCTCGATACACCTCGAGGAGTTCATGGGCGTCGTATAACGAATTTCCACGGAGAAAGCGCGCCCAGGGTCAGATCCCTGCGAGCGGTGATTTGGTGTTTGATTGGGTATTCAACTACGGACAATTCTTATGTTACAAGCACTGTCTTTACAACGCCAGTCGCAACGATGGCTATTAGGTAGACCCTTACGAATGAGATTCACATGAGGCCTATGTTCATACTGGGATTCTTTGTAATGTGAAACGTGAAAGATTTCTAGGTGAACTGACAAAGTTGGGGGCAAATCACATGGGGGATAGGCAGCCCAACTTCGGTTGCCAAAGTCGGCCAACGTCCATGCGGCACAGGTTTCATCAAGATTCGAAGCTGGGCTTAGTTGAGATTGTGCGAGGCTGAGAGTTAGATTTATGATGTTGGTGCCCAGATGGCGTCTAACCTGGTCTCGTCGAGAGCAACAAAGTCTGGGGGTCGTTAGACTGTTACTTACTCGTTGCGGCAACGTTTAAAGGTTTGCTGCTTGGTATAAATAAACTTAAGGTTCTTACACTTATCATTAGGCGATAAACAGTGTTTACCTACATTGGATTCTTGTGCTGTCATTTGAAAATATTTAACTTCTCAGAATTACAGAAATTTATAGATTTGCTTTGTTGTTCCTCGCTTATTTGGTGGGTTGGAATTGTGTAATCAAGGGTCCAAGTCAATCTATATTACCTATTATACTATGGTTCAATGCATGCTCAGGCCATCCTAGATCTGTTATTATGCGTCTTGATTGCGTTAAGTGGTTGGTATGTGCTTTGAGATTTCCCCTCGCCAGAAGTTTAATAACCAACATAGGATGGACCACAGTATGACTTCAATTAACTCGATTAAAGTATCAAATTCTAGCTTTGCGGGTGGCTGGAAGCTGGAGCTTGGCGTCCTTTTTTCTCCAGCGACTCATGTATTTTTAATTAGCGCATTCCATTTGAACTTGGACTGTTTTGGTCATAATCAAAAGAATTTCTGCCCGTCTACCTGGAGATGTCACGCCTCAAGTAAATAAGTTACCCTTTTCGGACGGGTCGACACGCGCCCGGAGTTGTGATTGGCCAATTGGGAAGGTGGCCCAAGCTTCTGCATTGGATTTCAAGACGCGGTCTTGATTACCCGGACTGACACGCCAAAAGGCCCACTATGATCTATTACTCCAACACCAGCCCAGCTCTTTCTCAGTTCACTCTCTTCTGTCTGGCCCAGCATCTGAACTTACCACCTCTTCAACATATCTCCTCGACGTCACAGTTAGTATCGTACGTACGTATTTACGTATTGTAAAGGGGACTTGTCTCTCGTTTCAATCTCCTGTCCCATCTCCTACTCTCTGTATATCATGCATGGTTAGAACACTCGTTACAACATGTCACACTTAACCGCGTCTACACCTCCCACCATGGCACCCACCCACGAATCTCCCGAAGGTCGAAGCTCTGTTAGCTCCCAGAGCAGCAACCCTGACTCGTCTGCCATGTCCTTCGAATCCTCCTTCCGACTAGAATCCGGTTATCCTACACACGACTCCTCCGAGAAACACCCCAAGGGCAAGCGGAAGAGAACCACGTGTGTAGACTCAGTTACTCCCCTCATATCACGAGTCACTGCATTTGCTAATTGTATTTGATCTTTGCGTGTAGGACTCAAGACAAGGCCATCCTCGAAGCCGCGTATAACGCCAACCCAAAACCCGATAAGGCGGCGCGTCTCGATATTGTGAGTCGCGTTTCGCTCAACGAGAAGGAAGTCCAGGTTAGTTCAACTATTCGGCTGCGGCAAAAACGCGCTATAGACCTAGTTAGAGGTCGCGTGTTGGTCCTTGAGGTTTAATTATTTTCATAGATATGGTTTCAGAACCGCCGCCAGAACGATCGTCGAAAATCGCGTCCTCTTTCCCCGCAGGAGATCGCAGCACTTAGATACGGCGGTGGAGTCCAAATCCTATCATCCGACTCCGTCCCCGCGCCGATTGCCGCGTCAAACGCACCTATGCGGCCGTCAGACGCGTCCAGTGAGGATGAGAAGCCTCCCGAGGTGGAGAAGCCTTCTCCCAGCCCCCAAAACACGACACCCGAGCATTCTGCTCCGTCGTCTCCTAGACTAAGCGGCACGGGGCATCCCGCGGGGGATAACGCTGCGGGACGGGAGGCTGAGAGTTCTGAGAAGGACACGCCGCCGTCGTCGCAGAAATCCGAGCCTGCGAGCTTCTCATTCCTTCAGAGCTCGTCGACACCAGCCACGTATTGGGCGAACCGACGAAGCCTCGACAGTTCCTTCGCGACTCCTTCTCTTTTCGGACGAACAGGAGATGACTCATTCAGGTTCGTCTTGTTCATTCCTCATATAAACGCTAGTATTGACATGTATACCAGAATCGAATCGTTTTCGTCTTCCTTCGGTTCAGGTGCTAACAGCTCGCCCGCCTCTATTCTTCCGCCACCTTCGTCGTCTTCCTCTCAGGTGCGCCTGTCTCTTTCCCTGGATGGGAAAGCCGAATTAGTTTCCTCTCAGCCATCCCCGCCGCGCCCCGCCCAAGTGCGACTACCAGGAGAAGCGGATACATTACCACCGGTTCGCTCCCACCGAACTCTTCACAGGAGCCGAAGCGCTCTACCCGGAATCACACTTCCACCCATCTCAACTCTTACTGCGCATCTTCCCCCGCAGCTCACCCGGGGTCGATCGCGGGATGTTCAGGCGTGGGAATCTTGCTGCGAACCCGACACCCGGGACGAGCTCACGAGGCAGGCGGAAAACGAGTCATCGGGGTCCGCGGTTGCGGCTATCAGCCTCCTGCGCTCCAGCAGCAGCTCCGCCAGCCTCAACAACTTAATCCACAACCACAACAGCACCGCGAACGTGCTCCAGCCCAACCCCAACAAGCGCAACGCGCCACAGAACAAGCCGTCGCACCGCGAAGGAGCGGCCAAGAAGGCCAAGATCAGCCGCGTGACCAGCAGCGTGGCACGCATGCAGAGCCTGCCGCCCGCATCCGCCTCCCTCGTAGACGCCGCGGCCGCGGCGCTCGACCCGGAGAAGAAGCCCGGAAAAGGCAGCTTGACCACGATCCTCAGCCCGTCTGGTAACGACTCGGACAAGGAGAACTGGAGCCCCGACGAGGACGGCAACCCCCAGCAGGGCCGCCGGCGACCACCGCCGCCCTCGCCCAGGCCGCAGGCGCAGAGCCTGGCGGGCAAGAACCCGCGCCGCGTCGGGCGCGTGCTCGGCGAGCAGGACGGGGCCGCCAGGCGCTCGCTGTTCGGCAGCCGAGCCAACACGGCGCCGCTGTCGAAGCCCCGCGACGGGGGAGGCGCTATGCTGATCTTCGAGGATAAGGAGACCAGCGGCAGCAAGACGCGGGACGCCCCGAAGCGGGACGATGCTGCCGTTGGCGCCCTGCTGCCGGGCGAGGTTAGCCCGAGCAAGCGCGGCGACATGGACTGCGTTGCCGGATTGCTCTCGCTTAGCCAGGGCAACTGGCGCTGAACACACTGCGTTGCGCTGCTGGCTCCGTTATCAAATTTGAAGTCAAGGGGAGCAAAGCTCGAATCATTAAGGCTACCTAGTTGTGCGACTTGACGAAAAGGGTACATAGCAGGTGGTCTGAAACTTGACTATATCACAGCCGGGCGAGTATCCTCCAAGCCCGTGGAATTTACAGTTGGCGTTTTCTGGCGAGAAAAAAAGGGGGTTTGGTTGGCTGGTCGGAAAACAGGTGTGCTGTTGAGGATATATCCGCGGCCTAGTCTTCGCGCGTTGTACCTACGTCCCGATCCTTTTCGTTTGCGGCACTCCGGCTTGACTTGGGGCCGGCGGCTGCGTATAGGGATTTGGTGTTGGAGGTTTTGCGAGCTCGTTGTCGGCTGAGTAAGTAGGATGGGAGTCGTTGGCCTCTGTGTGTCGGTATTGAGTTGCGTTGCGTTGCGTTGTGTTGTGTTGAGGAAGCTCTGCGGCCCTGTGCCTGGTAGTTGAGGGGCCTACTGGGTAGCTAGCTAAATATGACGGACAACTTGTTGCCCGTTAGCACGCTGTAGGGAGCTAATACTAAACCGAATCAACGAATACCTAACTGAGCGTTTGGCAGCTAGTCTACGATTACGTGGGTATCGTCATGCCTCGTAAGCAAAGCGGTTATGTATTTCGATTTACGAACGGTGATGGAGTAAGGTCTGCGGATACACAAGTGTTCACAAAAACATTTCGCATTCATTCGCGCGTTGGTATCTCAACTATCTCGTTATGGTACAGCAAACCATGGCTCTATTCAAGAGCAAGCAAACGACGCGGACTCATACCCTTACCTGATTTGGTTCGGTTGCGTCGGCCCGGTCCAGTCCAATTAATTCAATTCTCATTTTCCGCCGTCATTCGTGGCTCCCTGCCAGTTCTCCATCCTATGTAGGTATGGTATAGTATTACAAGCTCGAGAGCACGCTCTGCACGCCGATGCTACGCGCGTCTTCTCGGCTCAGGATAAAGGCCTTGAAGTCGGCCTTGACGAGCTTCTTGGCAGCGATGCTGCTGGCGGCACCGGCGGCCGCCAAGTTCCTCGAGCGCTCGCGGAGAGCCTCGGGGCCGATGATGAACAGGTAGCCGATCTCGGTGAGCAGCTCGACGGCGGCCTCGACGTCCTTGGATAAGGGCCACTCCTTCAGCGTGGCGACGTACTTGGCGATGTCCTTGGTGACCATCAGGCCGCCCGTCGCGTTGACCTTGAACTTCTTGAAGTGCTCGAAGAGCAGCCGCTGGATCTCGAGGGCAAGCTCGTTGCCGAAGACCTCGAGGTTGGCGCCGTCGACGGCCTGGTTGATGAGCTTTGTGCATTTGGATAAGAAGAGGCAGATCTGAGTGCAGGTAGGCGTCTGCAGGGACTCGATAATGCTGAGCTCATCTTTGGGTAAGAAGTCGAGCTTCTTCTGTGTGGCCAGGGACTTGGAGACCCAGTTTACGATAACGTCGACTGTGCTCTTCATGATGCTGCTGGCTTTTCTCTCAATGCTCTCGATGCCCATCTTAGCTTGCGCCTCCATGCTTCGTCGCACGGTGGTGTTGGGCTCGGCGAGGCGGATAAGCACCGTGTTAATAACGTGGTTCATCATACTGCTGATCATAACAGCAGGTCGGACGGATGGTAGATAACTGAGATCAGGCTCGGTCTTTGCGTTCTCTTGAGACGTGGCCTTCTCAAGGGCCGCTTCCAAGGCCGTCTCGACGTAAACTTGACCCATATTGGTCAAGAGGAGGTTAAGTAGGATGGCGACGTCTTTAGGAGTGTCGCTCTGGCTTCCTAATTCTAGTGTTCGTCGAACACTCTCGGCAAGCCATTTCAGCATGCGCTTAGCAGTGTCTGTACTTAGGACACCTTCGGATTCTGAGACTTCGATATCGTTCTTGTTCTTATCTGTATCCTGGACACCGGCCACTCTCAACATCATGGCCTTCTGGGTCGGGGTGAGATCGGATGACTCAAGTCGCTCTAGATACGCGTCCTTAGCTGATGCCATGAGCTGGTTGGTCTGTTGGGCTAACGAAGCCATGAACCCGGTCGGCGCCTTCTTTCTTCTAGAATGGTATATATTGTATTTGAAGAGGAGCGAGTTGAACAGCTCTTCGAGACTCTTCTTCTCCCGCTCGATATAGGAGTTGCCTACTATATACGGAACGAATAATTCTTCCATCTGCTGGTCCAGTGTCTGTGCTATCTGGGTTGAACAGGGCTCTGGGTGCTCGGTAAGACCGTGAGACTTCAAGTCTTCTACTAGAGTACCAATGTAGCTTCTGGAAGAGTGAAGGGATCGAAGGAAGGCTAATGACGAAATGGTATTGGCCTTCTCCAAAACCATTTCCAGTCGTTGCTGTATCGACTGTTGGAATACTCGTTGTATGAACTTGATCAAGACGGTCTCATAGTAAGGGAACGCCCTCTTGATAATGAACGATTCTTCCTGCATGACGATCTTGACTTCGTCGATAAGTGACTGAAGACTTGGCTCAACACCAGGGGGTTCGGCATCGGGATCCGCTAGCTGCTCCCAAGTCTTTCCATCCGTCGTCACCTCATCAGCCATGAGCTGGTCCCGATCGATAAAAAACTGGTGTTGGTTGACGAAGACCGCAATCACGCTAGCACCTCCGTTGAAATCGTAGAGGACCTTAGCGCATTCCTTCATATCATCGAAGTTCTGTTTGCGGTAGCTGTTATTAAACTGCTTAAGAAGGTCTTGTTCCAGCGTCTCGCAGAATTTCTCCAGCATCTCTCGGGTATTGTGTCTCTTCTTTATCGTCTCGGCGTCGCCGTTTGTAGCACCATTGCGGTGTAGTCCGTTGGAGTGGCCCCAGGCGGCAGGATCCAATCTCTCGCTGATTTTCAGCAGCTGGTGTGCGATGACGGCACATCTTACTTTGTTCTCAGAGCTACCGTTAAGTTGAATGCCTTGCAACAATCCAAGCTCGCCTAATTCGCTGACTTGGAGCCAGCATTGCACCAGGAAATTGGCGTCCTGCGCTCGTCTTCGTTTCCTGTCCAGCTCCTCCAGCTTCTCTCCTATCTGGACAGCGATGTTTCCGCCTCCTTCGCCACGGCTGACTCGTTCATTCTCGTTGGGGTTATTGAGAGTAAGGTCCAGGGCTTCGAACTGATCGATGGACTGTTCCAACTTGCGACCAAGAGTATCGACAGTCTGGTCATGTTGCGTTTCTGCGCGGCGAACTTGGGATAAGAGGTCCGACTCTCTTGCCTGAAGCTCTTCTGACAAGCTGCCTAGGCCTTGTAGTGCATCTAAGAAGGTCTGTTTAGCATATAGTCCTCACGAGAGATAGGGATGGTAGCAGGTCTCACTTTCAAAGGTGCGGATCAACGGTTTCGGGTCGAAAGCTTGCTGGGCAGGGCCGGAGCGACGATTGGAAGACAAAGCATTCTCGGCAAGGTCGTCAACGAAATCGCGCACAATGAAGTCCTTACTCGAGAAATCTTCAATGGTAAAACTAGGTGCCTTGGGAAAGAGGGCTCGCGATCCAGAAGATGCGCGCTCCATTACTGCAATCAGCTCTGGAAGGTGTTTCTTGCTGAAAGCCTCTCTGAGTTCCTGCCACGAGCGTGACGTGCGGAAGATTCAGAGATTCTGGCCAGCAGAGGTTTGGCCCAGGGTGGTCACTCGAGAAACCTAGTCCGATGCCGACTCTGATCGCGTTCGTGGGGTTTAAGGCGTGTCGACGAGGTCAGTGGACGGCATGATGTCGTGCCGCACGATATTACACTAAATGCGATTTAGTCTTTACGATGTACATGCAGGTAATGAGAATACGCAGCATGAAAGATGTGTACACCATGGGCTGTCTTGGCAATTACAAGGATCGGCGAACGTTTGAACGGTTGGAGGCCAGAAGAGTGGAGGCAGGGCAGCTGCAGGGGTAGATTCGCCGGGTGCTACCAACTTTAGCTGTGGCTGAGCTCCAGGAAGCTTTGACCTGACGCCGCCCTGGACCGCAGCTGCTATGCTACTTGTATACACCTAGTAGCTGAATATCGTGCAGGTGGCATGTCGCTATTAATTGAACATTTTAACATCTGATCAGAAGAACTCAGAGGCTCGCCCGCACAAGCCTACTCATTGCGCGTCGAAACACGAATCTCCCTCTGACAGTTGAGGCTATGCGAAGAATCTTTCATTAAAACCATAGTCCTCCTATACACTCTTTTCCCAAGTCAACACATCAACCACGATCATTCGCAACACGGTTCACCATGTCGTTCGCTGCCAAGGACATCAAAGTCTATAGGGAAGACGAAAAGGCCGGGCACAGGAACGTCGGTGTGAAGGAGCGGGAAAAGCTTGTTAAAGTACGTGCTCAAATTCAATTCCTCTTCATTAGACTTTCAAGTCCGCGTCTTTGAACTGACATGGACGTCCGGTCGTCTGTAGAACTACCTCCCCGATCCGCCCAGCCGGTCGCGAAGTCGCAGTCGCAAGAGAAAACATGAGGCGTCCCACTTCGGCATTAGGAAGTTCCTCAGAGCTCAGCTTTATGCATTCATGTACATATTCGTGCACGCGATCTTCTCCGTCTACATACGCATCCGCGTGGCCTACCATGCCGTCTCCCTCCGAGTCCTCTCCATACTCAAATACCACCACAACACGCCAGACTACGTCCGAAGAGACGTCAGCACCTTGAACAGGCTGCCGAGACATGTCAGCGTGATATTGACTCTGGAAGATGGCGGGAGAGCAGGGGACGCCTTGGAGAAACTGGTCAATGAAGCATCCGAGGTGGCAGCGTGGTGCGCCGCGGCAGGCATTCCTCGACTATCCATATACGAAAGGACAGGTAACACAATCCCAGGTATATCCTGCCCAAGATTGTGAAGCTGACAGATACCCACAGGAGTGTTGAAAAGATACATGCCCCAGACACATCGTGCCTTGGTCCAGAAACTGAAGAGCTGGTTCGGGAAACGCCAAGCGCCGCCGGTCTCCCTCTCTACTCGTGGAGCGTCAACTATCTATACTGCAAACCGAGAATACTTCGCGCACGACCAGGTTCCTTTAGAAGTTGTTCTCATCTCAGAAGATGACGGTCGGGAGGCGATGGTGGATCTCACCAAGGTGCTGGTTCAGATGGTCCAGAAGGAGAAGATATCCGTGAGCGATATCACACAAGACGTTCTTGACAATGAGCTATCCGAGGCCGTCATGCCGGAGCCAGATCTGCTCATCTCTTTCGAGCCCTACGTCGACCTTCAGGGATATCCGCCGTGGCCGATCCGGTTGACCGAGATATACTGTGCACCCGATAACCAGGGCGTCGGATACCAGGTGTTCCTTCGAGGACTGCGCAAGTACACAGAAGCGACCTTTAAACTAGGGAAATAGAGGGGATAGATCCAGCTAGACTACAGGGCAGAGCATGGCTTAATGTGGCTCCATGATGGCTTTTCTTCACAGCATTCTCATGATAGACGGCAACACAACGCTGTAATGATAATAATTCTCTTAAATGACGTTGTACCACTGGCCAACCTCGCTCAATACAACTGAAGACTTTTGAAAAATTGGAAACAACTTAAGTTTGTGAAATTCCTAGATGTCTGATCTTATAGCTGCAAGCTTGCTATAATAAAAACATCGTATACGTCTAGAAGAGTATACGGCATTATAGAGTGCGAGTACGATGCCTTAATGAACCAAATTCAATCCTATCCGACCATCTAATCCGTCAGAACGCTTCCCCTTTTTCACTTTATAATTGATAAATAATATAAAAATTCCAGGTAACTCTAATACGGGATTGTAATCATGAATATATATATATGCACACATCCATATAACTACCATGCTTACGTAGAGAGGTACATTCTCAGCTCCCACAGCCTGACGCACGATATGACGCACGCACGTCGCACAACGGAGGCCCAGCCGCCGTCAGCCTTGCACTGTTAGCGCGGGCCCGATCCCTGTCGAAATTTCGTCGATCCCGGGGCCTGTGCCGCACAAACCCACGGCTCTTACCTAAGTTTTGCGACGGCGAGCCACAACTATCACACGACCAGATATACTATGGCGGTATGTGGAAATGTGCTTTGAAGTTACGTACGTCGTATGATGGGTCTTGCTCACCAGGAAAAGGATACCCCGACAGAGGAAGACGCCATGAGTAGCCTCCTGCGTCCGCCCGTCATTCGGTCCGGCCTCGGCGTCCTGGACCGGTCGCTCTTCTCCAAGACGGTCAACCTGGCTGCCGCCGCCGTCGCCGAGAGGAAGAACATCTCGGCGTGGCGCCAGAAACTGCAGAGGGAGAACGCGCTCTTGGCGCTCGAGAGGATCCCTAGCGTGGTGCCGCACCCGGACCAGAGGCTGGCGGCGCAGGGCACGAAATGCTTACTTCTGCATCCGAAAATCAAGGCTGGAGGTAAGGTTTCAGCGAACACCACTCCGGTCATTTTAAGGGGTTCGAGTTTTGACAATGGCGATCGCAGTGCCTGAGACGTGGACCCCGGTCGTCCAAGAGGGTGTAGCGAGTAAGGAGATAGGAGTGATCCCGTACGACTTGTCGCTGGGCTATGACTACTGGTCTTACGGTAATATCATGCATTCGAAGCGCTCGTCACGAGTGCGCCGGTTAACTTGCTCTTCTAGAGGATGTAATGAAGTCCCTACTCCCCCCTGATCTACGGGACGAGCATGACGGCATCCCGGGAGGTTTCAATCACGCAGGGCATGTCGCGCACATGAATCTAAGAGAGAAATTCTTGCCCTACAAGAAATTAATCGCAGAGGTCTTGCTCGACAAGAACCCATCGATCAAGACAGTCATCAACAAAGTCGCCAACGTGGGAACCGAGTCCGAGTTTCGGACGTTCGCATATGAAGTCCTTGCCGGGCCAGACGATCTCAATGTCGAGGCAAGAGAGAACGAGTGCGTCTTCCGGTTTGACTACTCTAAAGTATATTGGAACAGCAAGTTGGAAGGAGAGCATAGGCGGGTTGTCAATCTCTTCCAACCCGGGGAGGTTGTGTGCGATGTGATGGCCGGGATTGGCCCGTTCGCAGTGCCGGCAGGTAAGAAAGGTGTCTTTGTCTGGGCAAACGACTACAACCCGGAAAGTTATCGCTATCTCGATGAAAACATCAGACGAAATAAAGTAAGTGGCAGGAATAGTATGGCACTGTGTTTATCTTTTATCGAGTTGACAAGCCATCCCAGGTTGAGCAATATGTGCGGCCATTCAATCAAGACGGCCGGACGTTTATCAGGGAAGCAGCCGATCTGGTGTACGCAGCATCGACGAATGGTGAGTATGCCGTTTCGGGACCGAGTAGAAAGGAGCAGCGTAGTCGGCATCCGAAGTCAAAGACCGACAAGTCAGCACCAAATCCGGAACCTAAACGTACGCGCATACCTCCGACCATTTCTCATTTCGTCATGAATCTCCCTGCATCCGCTATCACTTTCTTGCCGCACTTCCGTGGTCTATACGCCGGGCGAGAGCAGCTCTTCGCTCCTCATACAGGTACAAAGTTGCCAATGGTTCATGTCTATTGCTTTGCGCCCAAGGCAGACGATGGTGCGTCCCTCATACACATCTGCGAGCGCATCTCTGCAGAGATCGGCGTAAGCATGAAATTAGGTGATAGCGAGAACGCCCATGAAGTGACCGTTCTGGAAGTTAGGAATGTGGCGCCAAACAAACACATGTTCTGCGCGTCCTTCAGGGTGCCCCCTGAATTGGCATTTGCCGCCCGGCCTTGATTAAAGATCGAATTGGCACTCTACGCAGTAAATAGACAACCGCTGCGACGGTATACCACTTTAGGCGTTGGGAAGCAACTCAGGATCTGCAGACCATTGCGCCATAAGCATGTGAAGACACCCAAGAATAGCGTTGCAGATCAAGACTTCTAGACCTGTGTGGTTTGTCTCGAGGGCGGGACTGGCCGCAAATGGTGGACCAATGCATAGGGCACAGCATAGAGATGGGACGCTGATACACTATCCATAGCAGGAGCTTGTTGACGCCAGGTTTAAGGGAAAATCACGGCGTCGTGCAACGTTTCGCATGCAGCGCGGATCAACAGGCCCGCCGTAGGATATTATGATCCGCACCTGTCTGCGGTATACTCAATTGACGTGTGTCACGGCGCGTATCGCCTCCGGGACCGCACCAACCAGGGGAAACAACGATAATCAGGCCTATCTGAATGGTTGCTCCCTTGTCGAAGTAGAGAATTGCTATCTATGTAGAGAGTGTACAGACGAAGAGAGAGAGGGAGGGTCAGTGCGATAGCCGAAAACGTCCATGCAGATAAGCATGCATGATTGCAACTCTGAGTTTGCGTCTGTGGCTGAATTGAAATGTCCTATTGGATAGCCATCCAAAGCTCTTTGTTAATAGCTGGTCGGCGCTAACTCGTCTGGTGTATGTAGATGCTTAAAACCAGGTATATCAGCAAGGAAAACCGACGCGACTTGCAGCGGCGCAACTTGTTAGCTTCCTGCGGCTTTATATTAGTATCATGTCGCTGTAAATCCCCCAGTTACCATTCTGATGTCTAGATGATTTTACGTGATAGTTTTTGTTGGATAAGATCATGCGAGGCTAGTGCTGTCGGGCTTGGTGAACCCAGCCACCCGGCCGTATGAGTTTTGTTCAATGTTCGAGACTTTCAATCGGGGCTGAACACTAGGCCGGAGTGCCAGAGCTTTATGTAGATATATGGACCCAGTGGACGATGTGGATGGTCGGTGTGGCCCGTTGCTTTTGCTCCGTCCTGGTGCTGACAGGTCATTTGCAGCCATAGTGTATACGAGGTCAACTTAGGAAGAGCTTGCTCTAAGCAAAAGAGCATAGCGAGCATATATCGGTTCGAATATGCAAGAAGAAAGAAAGTGGGGAAGGCATGCGAATCCGGGGTGCAACTCTGCCTTTGGCCTTGTGTCACATTCCTTTCGACAAGAGAGTACCGGGGGGGATATGATTGCTCGTTTGCGTGGTTGCGTATTCGCGACTTATGATGGGAGGCTGTATTTCCTCCATTTGTAAAAAGATAAGACGCAGCAATAACAATGCGTTGATACGCCGCCGGGGAATCCCTAAGCCACGAGGACTATGCGTATTCCTTTGAATGCAAACCTATAAATGCAGATGACGATTCCATGACGGTGCCGCGACGTTGTGAGCAGCCGGCAATATGGCCCGTTTGGGTGGACGTCGAAGTTGTAAGATAATTAGGTGAATATTCCTATCCAGTGAACGCCGAATCCGTCCCTGCCGAGAATACTTCTGCTGTCCATTAGGAAAACGTGGAGGACATGTAACAAGACACCACGTCTCCCATCCACACCAGTTGGCAGGTAGCAAACAAGTGGACTGCGAACCGATGTGTCGGCAGATTGCAAACGGCACAGGATCCGTAAACTTGACTTTAACAATTAGCTCCGTCGGGCGCTTATCATGACAAGAACCATCGTGGGCTCGGGACGGCTCGAAGTTTGTGCGCCCATAGGACCCAGCATTTTATTCTGTGCTACCAGCGAAAAACGGCTGCGGCGTGTCAAGGGTGATAGCTGTTGCGTGCTGAAGCGACCATGTGAGAGCTATCTCATTAAAGTAGACTCCATAAGATAGCCAGTGGTACTTGCATAAAAGCAAACTCAGTCCGGTAGGTGATGATACGCACATGTAGGGGGCTGAGTAATTTTACAGCCTTCAGGAGTCGTTTCTGATTTCCATGGGCTAATAAGAACAAGAACGTTGAGTAAGTAGTTACGAGCTTGCTCAAAATCTCACAACGCGATGTCAATTGCTGCGATAGAGAGGCTGGCTTCAGCCATGGTTAGTAACTCATTAATTTATCTCGGGCTATTTTCAAGACTTAGCTACTATCCATGTATGGTCGGATTCCCTGCTATAAACCGTTACAGTATAATAGACTCGGCGATAAGCATTAATATACGGTCCTTCAAGATCATCGCCCAGGTCGTTGCTCTTAGACTGGTCTAGCGTGCCTGGCTAGAAAAGTATAAGGGATCATAAGGGATCGCAGATTGAGTTGCCATGCTAGTGTTTGCTATACAATGGCAGGATGAGAGCGTTGAATCGACGTCATCAATATCAAGTCGGTGTGCCGGGACCTGGTCGTCGGTCAAGGCTCAATCACACCACGGCAGAGGCTTGGTCCAACGATTCCATAGCTCCGTATACCAGGCATGGCAACGCCGCCAAGAAAACCGCAGGAATGGACTGGCTTGCTCTTCAATCTTTCCATTGAGGTGTTGCTATAACTTGAGGATTATCTGCAGGGTGCTTGGCAAACCATAGTCTACCGGAACGCCCACCTCGCTGTGCAACACAAGACTGCATGCACCTGCTGTTACGTGTAGTTGCGATACTTGGCATATCTGGTGCAGGGAGCCAGGAATGAGTGGCAGTCGCCGTAATTATCAAGGGCCACCAAGATCATCAATCTCTGACCCAGTATGGCTGGTTGCAGACTGCAGGGACTAGAGCTAGTATCAAGATGGAGGAGTTGGAGCAGCTCGTCGGTAGTATAGCGTCTAATGCTGAATCCATAACCTGGTATGATACTGCTGCAATGACGTTGAAGCTGGATATCGTAACGTAAGGAGTAGACGGATTCTGGGCCAGTCTCCGCGAAGGAAGATGCTAAGTTCAAAGTCGTCAAAGCTACAGTGCAGACTCAGTGCTGGAAATACGTCACACGGGCCACTGCGGGGGTGGGGATTGGCGTCGTACGGAGTGAATGGGGTATGGAACATGGAGAGCATACCTAGGTAGGTAGAGCATGGAGCATGGAGTAAGAAGGTACGAGCTGGTATGTACATACAGTACCTACGTAGGTACATACATTTCGTATCAAACGGCCATGCTGTGGTGATATATTTGTTGGACACTCTGGTAAACAACATGGTATGTCTCTTCTCATTCTTTACTCTATTTTTCCTCAGAAGGCCTCTGAAAGTACGCACTTGGAAATAGCCAAACCATAGAATTTCAGACGGGAAAAAGGGGGGACTGGGACTGCTTCTCCTGGTCTGGTCGGATAGCATAACGTGCGGCCGGTACTCGTCTCCAAGACTAGTATAAGCGAACAACTCACGTTGAAATACTGTGTAGATAAGTTATGTATTAATGAATGAAAATTGGGGTTTTGCGGCAGGACTCTACAGTAGTGTTAGGTCTATATACTAGTTCATTAAGGGTCGAGAAGATCGGTATGGTGTCGAGCCTTTCAGACGTACATAATCTTGCGCCGTGTCATTGGTTCAAGGTTCAGATCCGAGCCTTGAATTTACGTGCTTTGTAACTAGTAACAAAAGGGCCAAAAACTGTTACGTTATTAGATATTAGAACATACAAGCTTGGTATATTATACGGCTGTTCCTTTACGCACGAGTCTGCGCATAGACTCGCACCTCCAATGCTTACATAATTCGACCACTCATGTTTTAATGTTTGCAACAAATCCCCCTCCTCTTGCTTCCTTGCGGCCGCTCCTCGCGTCGGCGCCCCCTGCGATGTTGACGGAATAGGCTTTGCTTGCCCGTCCGGGGAAGATAACCTACGCACCCATCAATGTACTAAACTCCGCCGATCTCCTTTGAACCTCGTGGAACTCAAGATCTAGCCTCTCTGGTAGACTTTTACTATGTATGTTCTTTTAAGTGGGCTTGGCGTGAAGGCAGTTAGAATGCATACTGTAACCACGCAGGTCCTTACGTGATCAGGTTGGTCGATTGGAATGCTCCAGTCCAGCAGCCATGGAACTTTTCGTAAAGCGTCCGTTCGCGCCAAGTTGACTTAACCGAGTATGGTTTCCGAAAGAAACTTTTTTTCTACCCTCTTTTTTCTCTAGGTAGCCCCGTAATTCAACCGAAACAAGGAGAGGCGAGCTGAAGAGAGAGGGAAGTCCAGTACTGTAGTGTAGAATTCAGAAACCATCCATCTACATGGTTTATGGTCTAGCCTGTGTTCCCACATCTTTTTTTTCCCCCTTCGCTAGGGAAGTGTAAACTGAGACACTCTAGATCCAGGTCCATACCAATCCACATAAAGAGTCCACCCTTCCGTCGGTCCTGATTTGGTATTTATTTTTCGAACTCGGCCATTTTTTTCGGCAGCGATCGTGAGTGGCCATCGACCAAGACAGGCGAACGAGTCCGACCGCTCACAGGAAACGCAGTCCACAATGGATGTCGCAAAGTGCAATGCTAAGGAGCAGGTTAATCAACTGCGGCGCAACTGGTACATAAAGGGCTTGCATTGTGGTACTAAGGTACGTATGCAGCTAAATATGCATGCACTATGTAAGTGGCATATACCTATATGTACGTGGGCGTGTAGTGCGAGTCTGTACCAGGTAGCCGCCTTAGCTAAGGGACTTGGGCGCCAATGTGACTTCGCCTATCTCAGGATACACCTGGGCACATGTTGGTTCCGGCCGTTAATGCAAAACCTCCTGTGCCATGGAAGTTGTCTTGTTCGCATTCCGGCCCTTCTCCACTTCTTCTTTTTCTAGTTCCGGCGCATACATGCATGGGTACATAGTATAGAAACATAGCCACGAAGGCGAAGATGGAATTAGTGGGCCGGATTTGGTGTTATCAGCGCTCGTACATAGTTCATACGCAAGTTCCTGCCCCCCCGAACTTCAGGGAGACCCCGGCATCTGCTCTTGCATCTGCGGATGTCCTCGCAACTTATGCATGTTAAGCGCATACTGTGCGTCCCGGCGAAAGCTCAAACATACATCTGGCAGAGCTACATGTAGACAGCAATAGAGGGTTCCAATTCTGCAAACGGTGATAAATTACCTGCTCACGTACATGGATGCAGGTGCTTATATTAAGAAGATTGGAACTTATCTTGTGGCTGCCTTTAAGGTTACATGTACGTAAGTGATACATACACTACATATGTAGGTGATGTATGGAGTAATCCGTGGCATGCCGCTAAGAAATGCAGATAACAGGATGATTCATAGACACTTCTATGTATGCATGTAGCTAGTACATAATCCGGACGCATCTGTACTTGAAGTTCGCCCTTGGACCTTAATGCTCCTTGTGTGCACATGCGTGTATTCGTACTGCAGCAGTTAGTACAGGTAGTACAGATAGAAACCCCTCTCCCATTATGCTTCCAGACCATCCCATCCAGATGCTCTCCTTCCATCGCTGCCATCCAACCAGGTCGAGTCACCCCCATGCCGCTTCCCCCAGTGGCCACGCTCCGTGACTGGCTGGCCCTGTCGACTTGCAAGTTGCAACCCCTCAATCCTTCCCTGTACATCCTTGCAACCTTCCGATCTCCCGGAATTCCCACCTTCTCGTACTTGTACTAGCCGTACTGGCAGACTTGGCCGTACTAGCCTAGGGCACCTTACTGTACTAACATTTTTGCCGCGGACTGTTTTCGATCCAATACTACGGTCCATTAAAACCAATCCTCTTAAGCCTCTTATCTAGGACCAGATTCCTCCCACACACGTACAACACTCCACAACCTTCGAATACCCGATTTCGATCTTCTCTATATACGACACATTGACCTTGCCGTCGATATATCCGCGTGATCCTGCCTGAACAATCGCAATTTCTTGTACTGAACAGAGTGGAGTTGTATATCGGCATTACCGAGATAAGTGCCCCCCCCGGTTGCGCACTACCTTTGACCCGTCACGTCATCCGGAAATTCCCCAGCCAGGCGAAAAGCCTTCAGGAACGATTCGGGACCCTTGGCATATTGAAAGAACACCATCGTGAAGGCATATAATCGTCTCCTCAATAGACGATATTTCCGTCCCCATGAAGGACGGTGCTGGCCCTATATTGGAGTTGTAAGAGTAGGAGGAATTGGGGTTCTTTAGCCTGAGGGAGAAAAAGGGAAATTTCGAGATGGCCGTGGTCCTCCCTTCAGAAGACACCGACATCTTCTCACCGTCAGCTCTGAGGAGATCCCATTCTCAATCAAAATTTATGTCGAATCCAGCGCAGAACTTCCATGCCTCGGCTCCTACGCCTAAAATAAAAGATGCGTTCCGCGAAACGTATCGAGAAACGTATCATCAACATACCCATATAGCGCCCAACTCCAGTCCATCTTCCACCCCGTCGTCTCCTCGGACCCTCCAACCCGAATCTACCGATCCCTCTTATTCTTCTACACCAGCTACCAACCTGTCCCTAGACGGACAATGCGACGACGATATCCGCATTCAGCCCGAAGATATCTTTGTTCCCGAATTTGATCATAGCCCGTATTTCGGTCCGCTTGAGGATCTAGAGCCGCCTCCGAGTCCTCGAACCGGGGATTCGTATACTGTATCCCCAACTGACCCTGACACTTCGGCGTCTCCCTCCCGTCCGGAGTCACCAGACACCTTAGAACGTGCCGAAGACGATACGGCCGTAGAGCACCATCCTACTCAACACGTCGACTACCTGTCGCACGATTGGAGGGAAGAGGACATTTGGTCGTCGTGGCGGTATATAGTCTCCAAGAGACGCGAATATAGTAATGGGCCGCGACTCGAAAACGCATCTTGGAGGACCTGGATGAAAGCTAAATATAAGTTAAAAACCGTTACTCCGGAGACGCTAAATTGGTATGTTTTCTCTTGACTTCACTATTCACAAATCTCACCCGTTTTCTAGGCTTAAGGATTGCGACGTGACTTGGCTGTATGGGCCTTTGCAAACTCGCCATGGGGAATTATTCTCCAATGATGCTGAGCAGGGGAGCTCAACACTATCGAGGTGTGACTCCTTTGTGAATAAGAAGCCTATTCTCAAGAAGAGGAGCATGTCAGAGATTATGCTTCAACGTTCACTATCCTCCTCATCCCTACTGAAGCAAGCTACGGCCGTAGTCCAAGCCCAGCAATTAGATGGTGCTGTTCGTGTTGGTCGACCGATATTACACCGCGCTACTACAGACTACGTCACATTTCCCTTCTCATCCAGGAGGAGTGGCGAGAATACGAGCATTGTACCTTCCGCAATGTCGTCTGGCATTGTTTCGCCTTCCTCGGGACGAAAGCATATTCACTTTGCCGAGCAGGTTCAGCAGTGCATTGCAGTTGACGTGAAGGGGGATGACGACGATGAAGGTGAAGTACCAGGACCCTACCGTTGGGCATACGGTGATGACAGCGACTCCGACGACGGTGCTATCATGATGAAGAACACCAAGACGTCAAAGAAGCCTGTCATCCCCCGCAGAAGATCCCCGATCAGCACTCCTACCGAAAGCAAGACTATTGCGATGCTACCTTCAACGACTTTGAAGTATAGAGAAGATTCTCCAAATCCGGAGACTGCGATGAAGCACAGCACCGGCCATTTAAGGAGCCCGCTCCTATCGCCATCATCCTCGCAAGAAACCTTAAGACCTTCCAGGACGTCAGGCTCATTCTTTGTGGAAGACGATGATGGATTTGAAGGAGATGGGAAGTCTCCAACTCCAGTCTCGAGCCCAGTAGATGGAGCATCATTTTTTAAACAATCTATTGCCCAGCGCTCAGGAAGCACAATTAGTTCCAACGATGAACCGGCAGGGATGCGTCGGACAGAGAGTGGTATGTTTATGCCATATGAAGACGGCGATATTCAACCTAACGATGGTATCATTGGTCGGGTGATAGATACAGTTAACACCGCTCGGGACATCGCACATGTCATCTGGAATGTTGGTTGGAGACGATGATGGAAACGCCTCTCCTAGTTACTGAAGTACATTCTGCCGAACTCAGGCCATCAATGCATGGTTTGGAATTCTTCTATTCAGCGAAGACACATACTATCCTCGGTGCTATTCCCGCTGAATCGAAGCACCATCACTCAAAATCTGCATAGTATCATTTATCTAGCAGAACAACGATTAATACGCTAATATCTTCCATTCAAGCTTATCGCTTTCAAGTCACAAAATTCGGGACGTGGGGCTGGAGTGCGGAAAGAAAACTACAAAGGCACGGGCATCACGGCACACACGAAGGTGATACCCTTTTATCGGCGATTTTATTGGGCGTTATTTGCGCCGATTACCATCGGAACTAAACAGTAGGCGGGCGAAAGGATAGCTGGGTCAATGTGTAGATGGGGGACAAAAGCAATATTACCGAATGCGGCTTACACGGGCGCATACCTGAGGACAGGAAATCTGGCAGCTTCGGTGGATCATTCTCTCGACGCGACAGCGAGGGTTGTACAGCTTGATACGGCACACGGCGCTGTAGAATAGTTTAGGGAGGCATTGCTTGTTTGCGCTTAAGCCGTATTTTCTCGCAGGGGAGCACCGGAGATGTGCTAGCCGCCAGCCCTGAGAGCCTTCGAGCTTTGATCGCGCCTGGTTTGTTTTTAGAGCCTGGTAGGCATCCAGTGGCTTTGTCCCAAGCAGACTTACATAGTGAGACAATAGATGGCTTACCGGGGCCTGATGATCACGACACAATACAAAAGAGAGTTCTTGCATGTTTTGCCTTTAGCTTTTGTGCTTGGTGATGATTGAACCGTGGTACTGTAGTAGCAGTGATGGCGTATGTGTCGTTTACATGCATGCTAGATTTCTTTAGCGGCTTCAAGACGATCGAAGTTGTCTTGAAAATCATCGTAGTAACTAATAACCAGGTACATAGATCATCGCCAAGTTTAGCCCTCGACGTCGACTTTGGAACTTTTGGATCTCGTGGCAACCTAGGTCGGTAATCCGTGTAGACTGGTCTATACGAGGAATTGGAAAGTACCTAGGTAGTGCAAGATTGTACATATGCAATAGTAATGGAGAAATACGTATATGTTTCAAATCCTGAGAAGTGGGATGCGGCTTACTGTACATAACGCACATTGTATATATACATGTCATTCTACATTGCTATACCTATACACGCCGGCTAGCTATCCATGTCTTAGGCGGCGACGCTTACGCCTACGTCCCCGGAAGCTAAAGCGCCCTCCAGCTTCTGACTGTTCTGTTTTACACCTGCAGCAGCTCCGTCTTATCGCCTTCCGGGGCGATGACCAGATCCTCCCTCTTCTTCTCCAGGACGCGGAGGGCCTCGACGAGGATCTGGTTGGCGTGGACGTTGACGTTCTTCAGCTTGACCTCGTACACGTCGCCGACTCGTATGTCGGCCATCCTGAGCACATTGTTCATGTTCTCCGAGCGGAGAATCGCGGGCCTCTCGAACCAATCCAGGCGTCCCAGGGCAGACCGCTTGCCGTGGACGTGCACGACGTGGAAGCGGAAGGTCTCGGGGATCTCAGCCTCGCCGAACTGCCACGCGCGCACGAGGGCCTGCAGGATCCACTGGTCCCCGCCGTCTCCGCTGATTAGGGCGCGCGCCTGCTTCTCGCGCACCCGGATCATGGGCAGCATGCGGTCTAGCTGCTCGCGGCTGAAGGGTAGGAAGCTGTCGTCCTTGTTGCCCACAAGACTAGCGCCGCGGCGTCGCTCTTCTACAAGCGCGGCTTCGATTTGCCAATGCACGATCAGGTCTGAGAATCGGCGCAGCGGCGATGTAGCTTTGGTGTACATGGGCACGCCGAGGGTGAAGTGCGGCCCCGCCGTTGTAGTAATTTCGTCGGCGCCTATGAGGGCGCGCAATTGGCGCCACTGGTGCTCGTCTGGTTTGGTCCCTGAGCGCAGGAGAGGGTAGAATACGTCACGCGTGTATTGCTGCACGAGGGCGGCGTTTTGCGTGGCGTACGGCTGCGAGCGGAATGGGATTGGGATTCCGCGCTCGTGGCACCATTGTGCGGCGGTCTCACCTGCTAGCTTCATGGCGTTCTCTACAAGGTCGGTCCCGGAGCGATGGGAGTACGCGATCCTGATCGCAGGGTCCCCAGGCGAAGATAAGAAGTCATCCCTTTCGCGCTGCGGAAGATGGTCAAAATAGGCTTGAGCTTCTGGCCGGGGTTGGAAGAAAGGCGTAGCTCCTCTGCTAAGCCGCCGAGCCTGAATAGCTTTTCCTAGTTCTGAAAATAACGCTAGCTCATCTCTCTGGTGACTTTTCAGATCTCCAGGGCGAGTCATCGGTCTCGGTGCTGGCTTGGGTTCTGGAATAGGACCCAGACTCAACTCTGGTCCTCCGACAACAGGATCGTCGCGGTGGTCTTCTATTGCTGTAGCAACATCTTCGCTGGTCATGTACACGACATCTGTCAGGATTCCGGGAGTAATTTTGTGGTCTAGAATGACACCGTCTCTGTTCACCAGAGAGCTAAATGTCAAGCAAGGCTTATTCGGAGCCAGAGAAAATATGTCTTGGCTGATGCCGCTGGGAAGCATACGCTCAAAGTGGCCAGGTAAATATATTGTCTGTGGAATTAATTCGGCGTATTTTGCAACTGGAGTCTCGGCTTGGATAGATGAAGCCGGATCAGCCACGTGGATGTGCATCCAAAACTGGTTGGGATCCGAAGTCCGCTCTAATGAAACGCCATCATCAATATCCATGGTGGACTCGGCGTCAATGCAGTAAGCAGTGAGGCCTTCCCAGGTGTGCCTCATAGGGCCCAACCTATCCTTCTTCAAGTGGCGTTCTAGATTACCAAAAAATGGTCGAATGTAGCCTCCCCCTGGCTTAATATCCACACCTGGGAAGCGTATACTATATCGAGCAGGAATTTCCCATGACGGTATCCAACCGACTTCCTGGAGGAAGGTCCAGCCTGTTGAGGGTGACAGAGTTTCGGCGTCTCGGTATCTGTCGAGAGCTCGCAAGAGAGCAGAGCCATGGCATTGAAGCTGTGAATAACTCGGGAATTTCTGGTAACAAGCCCATAGTTCCATAAATGATAAGAGGTCGATATCTGTCTGAGACCATTCAGGTACCTTCGGCGCTGGGGCCGACGTCTTTACTGTTGATGGGCCAATGATGCCACTCTTTGTCCACTGCCGTGTTTTTCGGCTTTGGTCGACAAGCTGGCGAGCCTTTTTGATGAAGTCATCAACTGGGGTTCGCCCGTCCTTCGGGCGGTTCCACGCCTTTTCCAAATATTCTCGAACCAGGTTCTCTGCTTTCTGTATGATGCGAACCTCGGACAACGGACTAACTTCGAAAAGATATGATCTCTTGTGGCCCGTCTGTCTGAGTGGCCGGAAGAAAACTTCGTCTTGCAAAAGAGCTCTGTGTACGGCATACAAAGATTGGGGCTTGAACTTTCCATCCTCCTGATAAGACTTAGGAAGCAATAGTTCGGCAATTTCGTGCAGGGTCAGATACCGATGTTTCACCGGGTCGCCGATGAAGGCGCTGGATGCATCCAAAGTCCCGGCATTCGCCTGGTACACGGCTTCGGCTTCGTGGGAAAACTGCAACATCTTACGCAACAGCGGAGCTCCGGTAGCTCTCGAAGGATTGTGGTTGAGGTCCTGAAGAGCGTTCATAGCTTCTAACGGTGTTGTGGTCGATGGCAGTTCGTTGATCACAGGCTCGAGCTCAGCTAGCGAAACGAAGTTGTGGACAACGAAGAGCGTCTTTACGCCTAGCCCAGTAAACCACTTGCCGCTACTTGTATAGTAGTGCTCATAGCCATTGAATCGACCTAAGCAGATGGCCAACATTGGTCGTCTCGAGCCGTCAGAGCTCAGCTCGACCATGTCCCCAGGTTTTACGTTGGGATCCTCGGAGCGCAGGTCTCCTAGTTCGTCGCCATCGAACAGCGGTGAGTTAACTTCAAAAGTGGCCATGGTCACGTTCTGCGGTCGAGTGATCGTGTTTGACAACTCTCCCATATCGGCGTAATCACTTAAGATGGTTTTCGCTTCGTCTTGGTGCTCTTCATCCCATTTCCGTAGGCGTTCTCGGATGGGGAGCTTCTTGCTTTTTGCCTCCTCCTCCTCCTTCTCCTCCTCACGTGCACGCATCTGGGCATCTGGAAATTCTTCACTTGATGCGGGATGCCGCACAGTTGCTAAAGACTGTAACAGCATGTTAGTATCAATGCTCTTATGATGGCCGATGGAGTAGCTGATCACATACCCTTCTCCATAGAGGGTGTTTGGCTCTTGGCAAAAGCCTTGTACTCGACCTTGAAACAACTGCATCCGACGTGGCCCTCTGAAGGGCACACCTCCAACACACATAAGATGACCTCGACGCTTGTAACATTGTGCTCAGGGGTCGCAAGTTGAATGAAAGAAGCAGTCCAGGTATGAAATTCAAGTCATTTGGTTGTTCGTGGCAAAATTGTTGCAACTTTTTACTGCAGTCAGGTGGGTCCCCGCCTTCCTTCATTGGCGGCTGCCGAAATCATCGTTGCAGCTGCCTCGGGCCGCCAGCAGTTACGTACGCCACCTGCCTGTTTAGTCTACTTGGTACGTACATACATACCTGGCATATAGGTATGGGAATATCTTCATGCATTAGGTGCCTACCCACCTCCTACATTTGTACCTACGTGGACAGATGATATACCAACATATACGCATCCAGATTGCAAGTATACTCACAAATCATGTCTCATTTACTGTCGCCTGACAATTTTGGAGAAGAATATTCACTCACTGTACCTCTGCACTAGGACAGTTATCCCAAAATATGATCCGCCATCTACCTACCCAACCACTTCAGTACTGCTTTCGAGTGTCTCACAAGAGCATAGCTTCAAGATATGCCTCTTGCCTTTCAAATATTTGTCCTAGTCACCAGATGGAACGTGAAAGAGATCGTCGAAACTTGCCTTCGGGCCTACATAAGCAAACATTATGTCATACCCTCAAAGACTAGACCGTCGTCTTTGTCCAGTAGCTAGACTCTTCTAATCACCTTCCGTCCTCAGGTCCTTCTCCTTATCCCTCCTCAACTTATCACGCTTGACGGTCTCCTCGTCTAACATCTTCCTCTTCACGAGCCTCACTTATAAAAATGGCTGTTAAGCACATTGCAATTTTGGCCCTAGCCGGCAGCGCCCTCGCCCAGATGTCGAGCATGGAAAGTGCCGCAATGTCATTGACGGATATCTCTCCCATGACTGATTCCACCTCAGGCTCAGAGCCAACCGATTCTTCCACCGATATGTCGGGCTCCTCTATGACGGCTGTGGACAGCGGCTCAGCAACTTCTATGCCAACCGAAGTGAGCTCATGGACGTCGGCCTCGTCGAGTGAAGACGCCGGCGAGACTACGTCAATGCCGATGGAATCCTCCATGTCTGGCGGCACTGTGACCGATATGTCATCCATGACCACTGACACGACAACAATGGCAGGCACGCCGATGAGTACGGGCGGAATAGTGTCCAACGCTACCGGAGGTGGAGAAACGCCCGTTCAAGGTGCCAGCGCCGTAACTGGCGTCTCTGTAAGCTATCAGTAATATATGTGTTTTTGTCCCGTTGACTAATCGTGGACTTAAGGTCGGACTGTTCGTCGTGTCCATGGCACTCATTACTTTGATACAGCTGTAGAATTAGCGGCGGACTATGCATATTATGAAGGATTGGCAACATATCCACCAGACGTTCTTTCAAATAACCCTTTCCTTGCCCCAACGCCTAGCAGTAGCGATGGCTTCGACTGGTTGAGGTGGAGGCGAATGGTACTTCTCCTAGGACAGTTCTAAGCTCCGACGGCCTACAGCTCTATCCATAGTCCCTTCTTACAGCGAGATTAACAGAGAATGGTTTTTTTTTTATATTACCCAAAATACAATATACCTCTCCTCATGAAAGTGACTTCGCAAGGTGGTCTAGATGAACGTAGATCTCACAAGACCAGACAGGGGCAAGAACCAATTTTTGAGGCTCTGAACGGCAACGGAAAAGGAGATATAACTAAGCCGTATGATAGGAACTAATTTGGAAGGAATGATAAGATTGGCAGTCGACATACCCGAAAGGAACACGTTATTGAAAGCTTGAAAATTGGAGATATGGAGGATTTGCATGATCTCGGCTCTCGATAGATAGCTGATCAATTAGTCTGCGAAGATTCTTGCCCGATTCACCGCTGCTAGGCAATATCGCCACAAGTTACTGGGAAAACAAGGTTGATTGCAGTATACCGGCATCGCTATTAGTACGCTCAGGAACGATGGCAGACTATGTCTATGATGCGTAAATCAAGGACATCCAACTAGCTTTCCCACGACAAGTGTTAACGATTCCTATGGCAACCTAGTATCGTAAAAAGAGAGAGCCCTAAGCTGACGTTCACCCTGACAGGCGGCTAGACTGTATGCTTCAAAACGACGGGGCCCTATTAACCTAGCATTAATCTTGTTTTAGATCCACAACTCAGCTAATACCCTATTAAAGGGGCTCATCAAGGCTCAAGGCTTAAAGCACGGTGAAGCATTTTGGTTAAGGGCTCACCCTGCTTACCTACCTAGGTATGTATGATTAACTGCCGTATGTAGCATTAGGTAATAATAGGGGAAAGGAGGCTAGGATCTATGTAGACTATTAGTCCAGGAGCCAATGCAACACGACCGATAGCCGGTTAGTGTGCTGCATGGTGGCGTAGTAGATACGCTGTTGGTCAAGATTCTGGGGTTAGCGGCTCATGGGCACTGTACGGTGTAATGTATACTAGGTGCAACGCATGGAGCAGAACAAGAGATATGTAGTAGCCTACCTGGGTACCTAGTTAGCTAGTGTACCCGTATGATCACTGATCATTGATCAGAGATCAGCAAGCGCAGGACTTGCTGACATCTGAGATCGCTCAGCTGTCGGATATGCAGGCAATCCGTCATCAAGGTCGGCTTCTACCATGTACGTCTGTACAGAGTAGGAAGTCCCCAAAGAATGGCAATTAATCCTCCAGATCGTAATGACGTGGGTAATCGAAATATGATTGAAGGAGAGAATACGAGCCAATCAAACAAAGGCCAAACTTCCGAACAAGAAAAAGGAGCGCCATTTCATTTTTGCCATTTCCCCATCTCCATCTTGGTGGTTGACGCGCTTGAGGGTCTAATTATACTTGCGAACAAGGGTAACAAGGGTAATTCGTATAAAAGGTTAGTCCTGGCAAGCCCAGCTGCAGCTCTAGGACGGAATAGGTCTAGTCAGGGTCGAGGTCATTTCGCTTAACGTGTCGGGCAATTTCCCAGGGCAACGAAGGCAAGACCGTGAGTCCCCACAGCAAAATAGGGTCGCCTTCCAAGAAGGGCAGACTTTACTTGCGGAGGCTGTATTTGATTGGCCGAGAGCATAAACAATTTATGAACACACTCTCAATCGGGACAAGCTTACACCCTTCCCTACGCCCCTTACTCGCCGTTTTCTCGAATGAATCCTCTCAACCGGGCCACTTGACCACATCGGAGCTGCCCATTTTCGTCCCCAAGTGACCCAAGATGGATGTTACTTTTGCTTCATTTTCGGAGTTGGTCTAATGAGCGGCTAGGCACCGTGGCCAGCTAGTACCTAATGTAGCCTTTCTCACCTGTGGAGGATTCCGCGAGGTGGTTGTTGTCTGTTGTCTGTGCGAATCCGACCAAGGACGGTGCACGCTTGAACAGGCACCCCTGGTAGGGATCCATTCATCACAGGAACCATTTGCACAAGATACAGAAAATGGAGAGCAAGGGACCCAGGATAAGCGGAGACCAACGCTGCCAGTCCCAGCAGCCAGGGGACCATATTGCCAAAAGCGACCACCAGGTAAAATTGGCGCCGTGCAGGCCCCGAAGCCACGGCGCCCAAATAAAAGTACAAGATCTGCCGTTCCCATGATACCCTCCTTTCCTTCTCCCTTCCTTCCTCACGAAACGACCCTCTTAATGTCGATGCCGTGACAAGAAAGCATCTCCCAGCTTTCGTCCTTGTTTTCTGCCGTATCCTACCCACCGCTTCACTCTTTCAGCGGGCACTCGTTTTCATCACGATATCACGAAAAACAACAAATAGCTCTACATTTAGAATTCGCGCAGCCGGTCACGGTTAATTGGAATTTGGTACCCAAGAGATTTCAAAGAGACGGTAATCATGAAGGCGACTATTGCGGCTGCCGCTGTTGCGGCTCTTGCCGGTGGTGTTTCCGCCGGCAGTGTTCACCATCGACACGCCCATGCCCACGATGCCATGCGCGCCCTTGAGAAGAAGGATTACAACAACGGCACTTGTGGATGTACCACCATCTACAGCACCTACTATGGTGAAGCCACTCGTACGTGCCGAAATGTTCCATTGTGTAACATTGGCAGTGATTCCTAACCTGCAAATCAGTTTCGTTCCCTCCTGTCCCGAAGACTACTTCCACGCCCCCGCCGGTTTCGACCACGTCTACCGCCGTCGTTGTGCCGACCCCGGTTCCTCAGACTTGCTCGACTACTGGTGTTTACACCTTCCCGGCCACTACCGTTACCCTGACTGAGTCGACCACCGTCTGTGTTCCCTCTACCACCGCGGTTCCCAGTGGCACTCACACCATTGGTGGTGTTACCACCGTCGTCACCACCGCGACCACTGTCACCTGCCCGTACGCCACGGTCTCCACCAGCGAAGGTGTTACCACCAGCGTCATCGAGACGACTACCTATGTCTGCCCGTCTGCTGGTACTTACACCATTGCTCCTACCACGGTCACTGCCAGCCAGCCTACTACCGTTACCGTCCCTGCTGTCACCAGCTATACCCCTGGCACCTACACTCAGCCCGAGGTTGTGACAACTGTCACTGAGACGAGCACGGTTGTCTACTGCCCCTTCGACATCCCTACTCCCAGCGCCTCCACCACTCCGGTTCAGGTCCCAACCAGCGCCCCTGCTGTTTCCGTCTCTGTCTCCGTACCTGTTATCGTGCCGACGCCATCCTACCCTGCTTCTTCGCCCTCCAGCCCGAAGCCCACCGGCTCTCTCGGTGGAGCAGCTGGCAAGGCATGGGGTATCTCGTACACTCCATACGAGACCGGCCCGGAGGGTGGATGCAAGAGCGCTAGCGAGGTCGCCAGTGACATCGCCGCCATCGCCTCCGCCGGTATCAAGACCGTCCGTGTCTACTCCACTGACTGCGACACCCTGGCCAACGTTGGCGGTGCTGCTGCCAAGCACGGTATGAAGTTGATTCTCGGTATCTACATTGACTCCCCTGGCTGTGATGCCCACAACCCCAGCGTTGCCGAGCAGATCAGCGCCATCAAGAGCTGGGGCAACTGGGACCTTGTTGAGCTTATCTCGGTCGGTAACGAGGCCCTCTTCCACGGTTACTGCCAGCCTTCTGAGCTAGCCGCCCTCATCACCAAGTGCAAGGGTGAATTCAGCGGCTACACTGGACAGTACACCACCGCCGAGACTGTCAACATCTGGCAGCAGAGTGACGTTTCTGCCGCCCTTTGCCCTGTCGTTGACGTGACCGGTGCTAACATTCACGCTTTCTTCAACACTGAGACGGATGCTTCCCAGGCTGGCCAGTTCGTCAAGAGCCAGCTCAACCTTGTTGATGATATCTGCCAAGGCACTCCCGGTATTGTTCTGGAGACTGGCTGGCCCTCTCAGGGTTCGCCCATGGGTCTTGCTATCCCCGGCGAGTCCCAGCAGGCCGAGGCCATCGCTGGCATCGTTAAGGAGTGCGGTGACAAGGCTGTCCTTTTCAGCTTGACCTCCGACCAATGGAAGGATGGTACCACTGCCTGCCAGTGCGAGCAGCACTTCGGTCTTGCTAAGCAGCTTGGTATCAGCCTGTCTGTCAGCATTTAAGTTCATGCGTGCTCAATGACTCACGAGTGCCATTTTGTACATTGTCACGTCTTTGTCCAAACGGTTGCAACATACATGCTCTAGCCACGGAGGAGTTTATGGTTGGATTAACGTTGGGGTGTCCTATTCGGGCAATCTGGCTCGTCTGCGTCCCTAGTTCCCTTTGTTGATTGGAGCGATGTCAAGAGTGGACTGGCGGCGCAAGTGAGCGAGGCTATTTTTGAGTCGCACAGTCTAGGTGCCACAATACTTCGGGCCTGTCCAAATGGGTTCTGATCCATAATGTTGTAATCTACTAGTGTCTATTATCGGATAACGTTGTTTGTCTTGAGTATTTCCCTAGTGTTCGTTACTGTCTTGTGTGACTGTCTCTAAAGTCCCGTCAGAGTAGGTAAGCCTTGTAGTTGTCGGAATTACCGCGGCAGGCCGTTGTACAATTCTTGATAAGCATTGTAGGTTGCCACAATAATCCACAGAGCCTTTACCAAGATTCGTGTACCCGTTAAACCAACTTCTAGGCAGCTAATTCAGTATCGGCCATTCCAGCTTATTTCATTACATCGTAGTACCACCATTATGTTGTTCAAACTGGCCTCGGTCTTCGCCATCCTAGCTTTTATATCTACAACAAATTCTCTCACATACATGGGCTGCTTCGGTCCGCCAACCAACCTCGACTTTAATATGCGTCACGTCTTCCAGTCTGTTGGGGCCTGCCGGCTGAGGTGCAAAACCTCAAACCTTCCGGTGCTAGGCGTGACCAACGGGACCGACTGCCTGTGCGGTACTTCGGTCCCTCCATCCAGCAGTGCTGTAGAGGAGTCTTGGTGCGACTCGCGCTGCTCGGGGTTCGCACTAGAGATATGTACGGTGCTATATTCTCCTGTATTTTTAGTCCGAGCTGATAGGGGGAAATAGGCGGCGGCCGAGGCTTCTTCTCGATTTTTCTCATTGCGGAACCGGAAGCTTCTGATGGGCCATCCGGCGAGGGTTCGACACAGAGTGTTGAATGGATAGAAACGGGTGTCACGATTCCACTTGCATCGGCTACGAATTCACGGTTTTTATTGTCGGGCAGTGGTGAACTATAGTGGGCTGGAGCAGAATTCATAGCCGTGCTTCAGTCAACCCTATATCGACGCAGAAGCTACCTAGTAGGTATGTTTTGATTTATTTATTTTTAAAAAAGACCACACCAAGAAACTCGAAGTTCATATCACTAAATGACGATTCAGATCAATCATTCTTTTATTGTAGCATATCCAATCTATGAATTATTCACGATTCAGACGAGCTCTAGACAGCCACTGGCAACATATTATAAGATGTGCCCGAGCAACCGATGAAATCATTGCCGCTAGCTCCGGTATGAGTGATTTCACCTGCCAGCTTGCACGATGTGTTGATAACAACCCGGTCCGGTCCGGGTGACCCTACGGCTCGTTAGCTTCCACGTCGTACTCAGGAGAGGGCTATTAGCGAGACTCACCGCCAGTATACACACTGCCGCTGGATAGGAGCGGGAATTCGAGATACGGCCCAGACACGGCGAACGAGAAACCCTCGTAGTTGTTGTACGTGTGCGGGTAGCCGCCGGGGGCGCTTCCGGAATTGTAGTAGGTGCACGCTTTCTGCGCCGCCTGGTTCACGGCTGTGGCTGAATAGTACGTGGACCCGCATGTCGTCGCCGCCTGATCCGCGCGCTTTCCAGTGAATGGGACGGCGACGGCGGATGCGAGCAAAGCAGCCAGAGGCAGGAGGGAAAGGCTATTGATGGGAAACATCATGTTTTAAGACGTAAGTTTGGATTGTTGGATTGTTGGTAAAGAGCGAGTTGGTGGTTCAAGGAGTGGTTTGAATGAGTAGATCACGATGGACTGCAGGACAGGACGACACCAGAACAACAGGACTATACTCTCCATATATATACTCCGTGACAGCACACTCCTGGCATGGTGCCTGACGATCCTCCTTCCTCGCAGGGCAGAAAGAACCGGTCAGAATTATTCCGTCCGTACGACTTGCGCAGGCCACGCTCGAATGGAGCGGGAGTTGCTTCTTCTGGAACGAGCACCGAAGGTCTTGGCGGCCGGTGGTTCAGATAGAATGCGACTCAAAGTGGAAGGTCAAGGATAAACGGTAGAACGTGCTGATAAGGTTGGCGGAGATTGCGCGATCGTGAGAATGCGGGGATGGAGTAGCTCGCCGGGTGTGAGGTTCTAGACTTTCGGGTTCTGGGACTCCTGATAGCTTTACTGCTATTAATCATCGACTCCGATGCAGAGACAGCCTCTTTGTCTTCAGTGTTCGCCTTGCCTACTTGCGTAGCTTTGCTGAGGGACAGTATTGTCTTTCAGCTTGATGTGGCTGTAGATTAGCTCTTAGCGAGTGTCTTCTAGAATGATATTCCGAGCATTCGGTATAAGCGAGACACACAGGACAGAATCAGCTGGGTCATTGGGGGTGTTTATCTTGAGCGTTCGCCGAAAGAAGCGGCTTTTCCAATGTGTTCTCGAACTCCTCAGGTCATTTACTCTTATTTTCTCCGTTCGGGAAGCTTATGGTAGGATCCTAAAATATAGAAGAAGGGCTGATCTCTTTTCATAGGTATGCTTTCCTTAATAACTATCAAGCCTACCTATATGTCTTTTACTAGAAAGTCGTTACTGATTTATTCACTTAAAGACATCTATGAGTATAATGTCGGTGGCAGTAAGGGAGCTTAGCCTCTACATAACCAAGCATTCTATTCCAGTTCCTGTTAGCCTCGGGGCTATTGAAGCGGAAAGCAAAGTACACACATACCCATTCCTTACCTCTTCTTTGACACATAACGTTGTGGTGTTTTATCTAGAAATAATACATCAAGCCGGAAGAGAAGACGTTATTTGCACTTTCTAGGACCCGGGTCTGTAGTCGGGTCCTCTCCCTATTCGCCTCAGACTTAATCGCTTCATCTTTGCATAGATGAAATCCATGAGACTCCTCGCGTAGTTCAACGTATAATACTCCACATACCTAGTCTATCTCGCTAAGAAATATGAAGTAGGTATGACTACCTAGGAAGTCCGCAACCTTCTTGGAGTCTTACAACAATTTCGAGTTCGTTTGACGGCATGACTGAAGTCAAAGCTGAAGTAAGGTGTATAATGCAATAGATCCGTGGGGTCTATCACACAGAATCCTGGAATGTAGAAAATTCAGTGTCCCGTCTGCTCCTCCTGAAGGCGAATTAGATATCGCTGGACTAGTAATCGGCTCTCGGTCAGCTAGCGAATCCTTGGTGTTGTACCTTTTTTGCTCCTTGACAAATCGTTTTATCGATATTCTCCATTCTATATTGCAATAACTGGTAGTCTTCCCGATCGGTTCACTGGTTACAGACATAGACAAGTATATAATATCGGCCTCTTGTTAAATCTTTAAGACAGGTATTAAGGTGCTTAAGTAGGTCGTCACGTGGTGGACCTAGCATAGGGGTACTAACGACGTTACGTGAGGAGTTCTATACCTACATGTACCTATCAAAGAATCGCAGTATGTGTACCGGGGTTTATGCTTTATCCTTGGTGTCTCAGGACCGAACCCCATAGCGCCTCAGGCCTCTAGTGTCGAGGCCCCTACGGATTGGTCCAACAGGTCATCTCTGGTAGATCTGTCTCCTAACATAGGCATATTTTTCGATCTGATTATAAGAAGAACCCATCCATGGGTAATGAGAAACGTTTAATTCTTACTAGAATCTAAGGAGATTTAGAGGGGCTTGCGGGGACCCTGTTCAACCTAGGTTATTCATCATTAGGACTTTGCACACCACTCCTGACGCGTTTAGTCGTACAATCGATCGAGCATAGCCTGTATCACGTCAACCAGAAGAGACGGCAAATCTCACTAGTGTAACACAATGACAAAGATGAGGAGTAAGCAAATAACCTTGGTTATTGCGGGAAGTCACCGGGCCATCACATATTATCGAGGTAGGTAGATTGCCTATCCATATACATAGGTGCCTAGATGGTCATTGGAGATGGCAAGGCACAGTCTCATATCCACTCTGAGTGCGCCGTCATCCCCTATTTCCATCTCTATCTAAAGTCTCTCCAACCCCTAAACCGTCAAGGTACGTAAGTCAGTAACCTACTGTCGACTGTTCACAGAGGCTACCTCGGGCTGGCCCTTTGAGCCGGATACTGCCGCTTCATTGTCGACTGGCCTAGAATGGCGCTTGCCTAAGACTACATAGGCAATGGCAGCGACAATGAGAAGGGAGGCCACACCGACACCAACACCAATACCTGCCTTCGCTCCAGTAGATAGACCATCACCTCCAGATCCACCTGAGCCTTGGTTGCTAGTCGTTGATGAGCTCTCGGTGGTGGCGCCGGTGGCACTTGGCACAGGAGCAGAAGTTGAAGATGAAGAACCGGAATCGAGGCTCGAAGGAGTGACGTTGAAGCAAGGGGGCGGAGCGGCAAGATCCTTGTATTCAACAAACATCTTTTGGCAAAAATATATGTCAGCAGCAATCCTATGTTGAGGATCAATGATTGTGTCATCTTACGATATCTGCGCAGGCGTAAAAGGTTTGGTTCCTGCCGCCGAGCTCGTTGTCTATGTTTGACCAGTACTCCAGTTGAATGGTAGCGTTAGTCCCGACATTCACCGTGTTGGGAATACTGGCGATCTTATAGCACTGGTGGCCGGGCTCAATCTCGTTGACCTCGCTGACAACCTGCTGGGTGAATTGGCTCTGAGTAGTCGGTGCTGAAGACCTATCAGCACTGTGACCAACGAGTTTGGCGGTGTGACTGACCATTATCATACGCAATAGAGAAGTTGACGTTCCAAGCATCATCCGCGATTGAAAGAGCAACGGTACCCGAAGCTAAGCAGGGCAGGATGTTAGTTGAGATATACTTATAAGATGCTAGTAGCGTGTACTCACTGAGCGGGAAGTTTGTCCGGTTGGTTACGCCGCTGGAACTTCCACAAGGCGCAATATTATCGGCAGAAGCGCTCCAAGGTCTGTTCTCAGGCCAAAGGAAAGCGACAGGCCCCATGACAGTGCCTTCGAGGCCTTCACCGTGAGCCTCGCCATCGCCAGCGACGAGCTGGGTGGAGGCCAGCGCAGCAAGGTAAGACAGCTGACTGGATCTCATGTTGAGTAGACTGGATGTTTCAAGTAGCTACCGAAGAAGAAGAGTTCTATAGTGCGTAGTTGTTGACACGCCTTGCGCGGAGGTGTCTGTGGCTCTGGAAGGGAAGCCCTTTGAAGGACAAACACAGACGAAGTGGAGAGACGATCTTATAAGTATTAGCTGTGCAACAGTTGCAATTTACTATAATCGATGGGAAATTCATTTAGCACATATAGCCGGCCCCTCGTCACAAGCCAATCACTCCGTCGCCAAGCTAAAAATCCCACTGTCTGGGTGTCAACTGGTACGCTCGGTCATTCGCCCGAGATAAGCCGGCAAGAGGCGGGCTGTAAATGACTTTCCACCCTCCTTTCGGACGGTAAGTTCGCTCCTTGAGTAGTGTTAGTGAGCAGGCCCACACCAACATCCTGATGCCTCGACTTTTATTCTCATGTCCACTAGGACAGCTATCGAGAATATGAAATATCGTATCAATACTCCTGAGAAAGTGCGAGAACCGAAAACCCTTGATCTGAGCATGGCACAACGTGCTTGGCCATGCAGCGGGGCTTCAGGTCTGGCCAGCCTCGCACCTAAGAAGTTGGACAGGCCGGTCTCCGAAGCTAATTGGCCGAGCAACCACCGCTTGGTGACCACTGACGACCTATACACCCCTCAAGGTTTAGGAAGGGCGGCAATCCGATGACGGTAGACTAGCTGATGCAGAAATCGATGGTCCTCGTCTAAGTTAGGAAGGTCTCACGGGAGACCCATCCATTCCTTTTAGAGTTCGATTGCTTCTTTCCACTCCACTTTGCAGGATTGACAGGTACACGAGCTTTGCGTATAAACGAAGCTGCCGAGCTTTCTATTACCTAAGGTATTATTCCCCTCGAGTCTTACAGTTCCTCGCCTAGGTAGGTATACGTCGTAAGAGATACCTAAACTCACGCTAATTTGTATTAGTACAGACTCATTTCCAGCTATATGTAAGCGTTATCGAGAAATATGTTAGATTTCTGAGGCAAAAAACTCGAAGATAGTACTAATAACAGTATCCACGGAACGTCAGGGGCTATGTTATAGATGTCAGCAAGAGACAGCTGGTACGTAACGAGTAACGGATAACTCAGGTCTAGTAACGTGGTAGCTAACTCCGTCCTCACCCTAATATGGCGGCCTTCTCAATAGTGTGGGGTTAAGTGGCCGTCTCCAGCTAGACCGTGTAGAAGGGCATGGGATGAGAAGAGAATGGGGCGAATGGGTTTGCATGTTGGCACTTTGGCGGGTGAAGCTGAGTGGCTAGACTAGAATAGTGGTACGATTTCTTACCAACCTTAAGATCGTGAACACCCCGGTTCCCATGCAAGCGAGCTCCTCATGTTGCTCGCGTAACGACAAAATCGAGTCATTGTTCCACAGCATGACTTGGCATCCTCGATCCTACATAGCACACATGGCCGAATTTAACTCCGAGGGCGAAACTATTTCAGCTCAGCGTGAGGACGTGCTGGGAATGCACATGTGTATTCTTGTTTGTGTTGATATCGAGTGATACTAACGCTGTTGGATCTGAGCACATAAATCGGAAGCTCAAGCTCATCGCCTATTCTGTGGCCTGCATGCTGGTTTATCTGATGGCGCTAAGAGAAGATCCTTGCTCAATATCCATGCCAATCTGCTTTTAGCTGCAGAAAACCTGGCGCCAAAGCGGAGACAACAAACGGGGTGTGGCACTCCATCTAATCTTATCAATCTAATCAGATCAGACGGCCAATCCAGGTCCAGAACTCGGACATTTTTTGTAATAGTTATCGAAGAGACTTGGGAGGAGGAGACCAAGGGATAAATCTCGTGCCACCGAGGCCAATCTACATCGCTAGGGACTTGCCCCGATGGCGTCGAGTGCTGTTCAAGGAACTGACTGGAAGAAGTCGCTTGCCTTGCCCTTTTACGAGCAATGGTTTGATTCGATGTAACAAGGATGAGAACACTTCCTTGGCTGGGATTTTGGATTACCCTGCTCGAAGGTGCTAAGCAGGCTATGACACATGCAGTACTACTGTAGCCGTGCCTCGGACTTCATGATGGATAGCAACCATCAAAACTAGGCTAGTTTCTAGGCATGGCTCTTTTGCGGAGGGAATTCTCGAGAACAGAGCAGCGAGATAATACCGCTTCCGAGGCCTTCAGCCTAATCTCCGAGCATCGGCTGGCGTTGCATTGGCCGTCTAGCTGACGCTGGTCGAACCCCTTACCTTAGCTGGACGACTGCGTGCATTCTCTCCGGATCTCAGCTCTAGAGACTACCTGCATGTGAGCTACATGCTTATAAAATAGTCAGCCGCTGCTGCTATTCCACATATTCTTCGTCCATCGACTCATCTATCTCATACGGGTAATTAGACGCCACTACAAAGTCGTTCGCTTTTATTTTCCACACGCTCATTCTCAACACAAATAACAGCCAAGATGGTCACTGTTCGCTCGGCTCTCGGCGTAGTCCTTGCTGCTACCGCAGTCTCCGCATCCACGGACGAGCTACAGCTCTTTGCTCGTCTGCTCAAGCGCCAGGAGCCCGGCTCTCCTGCTTACAACTGCCACGATAACTGCGGTTAGCATCTTATATCAACGTCCATGACTACAGCACAGTGACACTGACAATGTTCTTTGATTCTAGGCCAAGCCATCATCCAAGGGCGTAGTAGCTCTGATGTGTGTCATGATGACATATTCTTGTCCGACTACAAGGCTTGTCTCCAGTGCGCCGGGCCGGATAATCAGGACATATGGCAATACTACGGAGGCACTTTGACAAAGGACGCTACCTCATGCGGTCTCTCCACGACGCCGCTCTCTGGCAAGCAACCAGATGTCGGACCGGCGGTTCCCGCAAGTGGCGGTTCATCTAGTACGCCGCAGTCGACTCCGTCAGCAACTTCATCGGCCACTGAGGCCCCTTCGTCGGAATCATCGGCGGTCGTCACTAAGAGTGCTCCTTCTACTACAGCGGATGCGAGTGCTCCTTCAATCCCCGTTGAAACCGGATCTGGCTCCGATTCCGCGACCGCCTCTGCTACGGAATCGGCTTCCGTAACAAGCGCCGCCTCCACCTCCTACACTCCTACAGGTACCAGCGGCGCGAGTGGCAGCAGTAATGGAACGGCCCCCACGGTCAGTCTCATATGTTTCTCTCTTCCGAACCATGAAGACCTTGAGCTAATCGAAATCTAGTCTTCCGGAGTTGTTGTAGTCAGCAGTGCCGGCAAAGTCGTCTCTGGTAGCTCCTTTGGGTTCTACGGCGCCCTAGCTCTTGGTGCTTTCTATGCTGTCACCCAGTAAAGGAATCAATGTAATCATAATATCCCGACCGGAGGATGTACCTGTGTAAAACACGCTGTAGCATAGATGATCATAAATTTAATGCACACTGTACTCTAATATCGACCTATCATGGCGACTTCTTCAAGGTCAAGCGGTCTTAAGTCTATTACGAGGCATTTCCCATCAACATGATGTAATGCCGCACTTCAGATGACAACGTTATCACTACTAAGTGACTACCGCTTTTTACCTAGTTGCCGAGCGATCTCTATGGAGGTGGCAAGGTTATGCAGCCAATTCATACCTAGAATTCCGTATCTCACCTACTATGTCAACATTCTACTTATAAGATACGTAACGTCAATTGCTTGAGCATAATTCAACGGTGTGGTTGAATCGAATAGCCTCATATGAGCTTAAACGCGGCGTAGGCAACGTCTACTTTGAATCGGCAAGGTGTACTTGCTACAGAGTGCCGTCCTTAACTCGAGCAATGCAATGCGACTGCAAGGGTCACTAGACCGAGCGGTGTACGATGTAGGTGAAGATATGGAGATCTGTCTCTATTCATGTCTTATGAGCTGATTCTATGATGCACAGATAGATAACTCGTGAACGAAATCAACGACGACGTCCAGATTAGTAGTAAGATGCTAACATTCACGAAAAATGAATACCATCAAAGTAGGAACAGACTTATGCGAGTTAGTTATATTCCTCCGCCGTCTTTAAGTCTCCCCACTCTCTTCATTCGTCTCTTCCGAATTACCCGTTTCCGTTCCCCAGCCCGAGCACTGGCCATGATCTTGCCACTCAACCCGTCGTATCAGGCACTAACTTACCTTGTTCAAGCCAGTTTCCGGTCAAGGACCAGGGATCGTGGAATCATTGTAGCTCTCTTTGGGCGTACACCCAACTGATCTGGTAAGATATATCATATGCTGAGTCTCAATCTCTGGAGTGTATTCCGTAGCATGGGCTTGACCCTGGGAGTTTAGAGCTCTGGAATATGATATATCGACTTGAACAGCAATCACTCTGTGGAGTTTCCGGACCTGGATCCTAGTGGCCCTTGAGCGCTTTGGTAGTCGCTGCGTGAGCTTAATCCACGTTGAATGTCTACCTAGATTCAAGTTTAGCTGGACACGAAACCTACGTGCCATGGATCTGTCTGTTTGCCTAATTCTTTTGGTTCAGATACTTGACCTGTATCCAATAGGGGGAAATAAGATCAGATCTTGTTAACGTTATAGCCTACCTAAGTCTTGATTACCAAATGTACCACGACGAGAATGTATATGATCATCAGCAGCTGGTATATTTGCTTTTACGAGACGGCGAGTACATCAAACCATAGCTAAGCCGGAGCGGATGCGGCGGCGCAGCGGTGCTTCGCTGTTCGTGTCCTCCCAAGTCGTCCGACGACGCCGCAGGCCAAGCCGATCGAAATATTACAATTGTATGTATTCGCGTGCGAATTGCTGTTGAGCCACGTCCCCAATGCGAGCCAAAAGCCTATAACTTCGTACTCACCGCGAATGAAATGCCGGGATTTCATGTAATCGTATATCCATTCACTCGGGTCCAATAGGGTCTTCCCGTGGTAGGAAGTTTGTTCAACCTCGTGTTTGACCGCCACCGTGTGGATTCTTCCCCGCTGGAAGCGAATTGCGGCTGGGCTGAGATCTGCCTGCGCCGCGTCCTTTCACCGTCAGCCTCCGGCATCTCACTCCCAGGTAGATCCACGTAGGCGCTAGCGCTTACCACGTCAGAACGTTCCGTGGCTTCATGTACGGAGATAGAAACTTACATAAGGCGTCAAAGACAACTTCACACATCACACAACTTCATATAAAGACGACGGCCAGGTTCGACATTTCAAACCTTCATCAACACATCAGCATCTCCCAAGCTTCCAAGTCAACTACCACAACTCAACAACAATCTCCATCACCATCCAATCTTCACCCCAAAACCCAACATTCAAAATGCAGACCACCGCTTTCCTCGCCACCATCGCCCTCGCCGGCTCCGCCGTTGCCGTCGCTCCCAGCGCCATCATCAACGTTGAGGCTTCTCACGGCGGTGCTGGCAACGGCCTGACGAACACCACGATTACCGTGCCGATCGACACCACCTACACCAACCCTGCAGACCTGAACGCTGTTTCTACTCTCTACCTCGTCGGCTCCACCCCGGGTGTCGCAGTCGACTCCATTACCTGCACTCCCTACAAGTCCACGGACGGGTAAGTAGACGACGCATCTCAGCTTCGGCTAGTAGAATTACCGGCTAACGCAATGCAGCACTGGCTCGCACGGTCTGCCTTTCACCAGCAAGACCCCTTCGCGCCTCTCGACGAACACCGTCCAGGTCGGCAGCATCGTCTGCCACACTGCTTAAGCTGGCTCATGAGGTTCACGATAGCATACAGCGTTGCTTTTTTGGTATAGATCTGGGGATTGAAGTTGGACCGCCGCCTCGCGTCGCAACGTGATGGAGGCGCGCTCGCTCCTAGCGGAGGATGATGGGTTGCATTATAGACTTGGGAACAGCATTGGTTGTGCATAGCATTCGATTCGCTCCTTAATCGCCTTATACAAATATACATACGTCATTTGCTTCTGAACATTTATGAGTCGAGGATGCTGCTAGTACCTAAATTTCAAGGTGTGATGCTTGCTGCCTGTGCCCTGTGGCGGAAGCTTCGTATGCTTGTCTTGGCGGTGCTAGTATTGGCAAGCTTGCGCGAGGTGGCGGGTATACATTTAGTATAGACAACATGCGGCTTACAATTTTGCAAGCCTGTTCCGGCACTCCGGGACCCTTGGCGGGCGCATAACTAGTGGGAGGCCGCTGGACGCTCATCATGTAGGTACCAGCTGGCTACTTGCAGGTGATGGATCAATTGCCCCGCGTACTGCGCCCCCCGCCATGGACCTACTGACGTACCTACCTCATTTATGGATGTCTCGATGGAAGGTTCTTTGTTGGCTCACAGCCTCAATAGCAACAGCTTGTGAGGCGCAAGCTTTGGCAAAGTCGACTTAATAAAACATTATATTTCTCCAAAAGGGCTATCATTCTTCGTTGTCTTTTTTCTCATCTTTCTACCTGCTCTCCTAGTAATCTACCTAACCTACTGCATCCATCTTTCCCCCAATATACCTACCTTTTCACTGCTGCCGCTATTGGTCCTGCTGAACCCCGCACCCCCTACATCACTGAATACCTGCAGACTCATCGAACAGCAGACGGCCATATCGGGGTCCTAGTTATTGTAGTCAAGAAATCGTGTCAAATCTAGGAGTGAAAGACAGACAACCATAAAGGCCAATGTCATACCCATACGGGCAGCCGGGATATTATCCCGGTCAACCGCCGCCGCCGCAGCAGTACCCTCCTCCTCAACCACAAGGTCAATACTACCCTCCACAGCCACCTCAAGGCGCGCCATATCCTCCTCAGGGTGGTTATTATCCTCCACCGCAAGCGAGTCCTTATCCCGGCCAGCCCGGTCAATATCCTCCGCCTCAGCCTTACGGAGCACCACCGAGCCAAGGTTATGGAGCTCCTCCCGGCCCGCCTCCGGGTCAATACAACCCACCACCCCAGCAAGGATACCAATACCCTCCGCCTGTAGCCAGCGGACCCCCCACTCCAGCCAGTCTCGGTTACGGCCCACCTCAGATCATTCAATGGGATGCTACTCCGGACGCCCAAGCTTTGAGATCGGCGATGAAAGGTTTTGGCACCGACGAGAAGACATTAATTCGCGTCTTGTGTAATAAAGATCCCTTACAGATCGAGGCGATCAAGACCGCTTACTTCCGAACGTTCAGCCGCTCATTAGAGAAAGATATTGTATCGGAGACAAGAGGATGGTTCGAGACTGGACTGGTTGCGATTGTCAGGGGACCTTTACTCCATGATGTCCACCTTCTCCATTCTGCGATGGACGGTCCTGGAACGAAAGAGAAAGTGCTCAACGACGTCTTGCTAGGCCGGAGCAACGCAGATATGAACGCCATTAAGAGCATGTATCAGCATACTTTTCACAAACCGCTTGAGAGCCAGGTGAAAGGCGATCTGAGCATGAAGACGGAGAGGCATTTCCTGATCGTGCTAGGAGCAAACAGGGCGGAAGACAGCGCGCCGGTCATCCCCCAGGCCATAGACCAGGACGTCATGGAGATTTACCGTGCTACGGAGGGTAAACTGGGCACGGATGAGATGATGGTGTGCTCAATTCTGTCTACACGAAACGACAATCAAATCCGGGCCATCAACCACGCCTACGAGCAGAAGTTTAGGCGACGGTTGGAAGATGTTATCAAGAAAGTGAGTTTAATACCATAAAGGCCGTCTTGTGCTACCAACTACTAACAGTCCTGTAGGAATTCAGTGGACACATGGAAGAGGCCTTGCTATTCCAGTTGCGGCATGCAGTCGATAAGTACATGCACGCGGCGTCTCTGCTAGAGGACGCAATGGCGGGGATGGGAACGAAAGACCATCTGCTCGTCTCTCGAGTGGTCCGATATCATTGGGACAAGCAGACGATGGCAAATGTCAAGGGTGCCTACCAGCAGCGCTACCGACGAAGTCTTGCCAGTCGCATCAAAGGCGAGACGAGCGGGGATTACCAGAGGCTCATGCTTGGCTGTATTGGGGAACCGGTCTAAATGCGCCTCGGGAGAGGTTGAGGCCGTGAGAGATCGCTCAGCACCAATCGATTTTCTATCGGGAATCTCTCGTACGACGCGATGGCTTTCTGCTACTATCCATATAATGTTCGCGATGACCATTAAGAAGGGGGGAGGTGTTTCCTTATGATACCTACCTTATGTATTCATACTTTAAGTTCAAAGTTACTCAAAAATGCTGTGGCTATCCGCACTTGCATGTAACCACCACTGAAAGATTATACTTTAAGCTTTTTTGATTCGTGCAATGCTTCCGATTCCCGATCTAAACTACTGTGTATGTACGACATGGAATATAATGCGGCGTATCTTTATGTACGCTATGTAGTCCTTGGCACTCACGATAGCCCTCGAGGGAATGGTGCGATCGGAATCATCAACCCGATTCGCGCCTGGCATTGGTCCGTTCGGCCTCACCAGAGCAAGTCCGAGATAAGAACAGTGTACATAGGAAGCTGGTTTATACCCAAACCAGATTAGGTCCCAGCTGCGCTCAGCTGATATTTGCATCCCATGGATGTGGGGAAGATACCTAGCTCCCTGTCTGTCTGCCTGTCTGCCTGTTAGCCGTGGCACTTTGAAGTCTATTCCCCGGCAAGAACTTTTTGACTTTTGTCTTTAGCTTTAGATTCGACGATTGTGTCACGGCGTGCTGCTTTTTTTCTTTTCTGCTTTTGTATAGACTTTGCTCTAGTTAAGCTGTGTCGTGTTACAGCTATCCGCAACTCAGTGAGCAGCTTCTTAAGAGTTGCGGTAAAGAAAGCGCAGGGCAGAGAGTTCTCGGCGTGTTGTTAGTTATTCACAAAGGATTCGTCCGTTCGAGCCTTGGCTTATTAATCTCCGCACGCCGGCTAACTAGCTGACGATCACCCCGTATTTCGGGGTCGCTTGGGCGTTTCGCTATTGAAACTATGGACAGAGCTAACGGACGCTTTCTCCGTTACGCGCAATGAGTATATTATACACCGGCCAACATGAATCCCTCGTGTCTTTACTGCCAGAGACCAACTCTTCCTCGTTTTCTGCTTCTCCCCGGGCCCAATTGGGTCACCGCCTAATTCCCATGGACGCCACCGCTTGGAGCTCGATCGCGCAGGCGGCAATCGCTGGGACCTGCTTTTTGCTATATATCGCCCACGGCCTGTTCCCTAAAGGTCCGCAATGGCTTCGCCCTTTCGCGAAGGAGGAAGCGCTTCTTCCCGACTTTCGTTCGAGACCTTGGACATTTTGGACACTTTGTCTTTTGGCCCTATCCGCGATCGGACTCGTCCTGGCTATCCTGGCCGCTATATCACCGCCATTTAATATTGTCCGAATTTTGGAGCTCGTGCCATGGGTTGTGACTCTCTTCATCACGGCCGTGGGCCGCCCCAGGAAGACGCCGAAAACGCTACTAACCCTATTTACTGCGATTGTCGCGTGCGGTATCGTGTCGTTGGTAGCGTGGTATAGTGAGACGGAACGTGTGAACATAGTCCATGTCGGCGCTGTGGGGGTGGCACTGGCCGCCATACTCCTCATTTTGTCAATGCCCATGCGAGATCCGGAGCTCGATCCAACTGGTATCGCAAACCCTGCCGATGCTCCGACTTCCCAACTTCGGAGTCCTGAGGATAATTTGAGCTTGTGGCAATTTATGACCGTATCATGGATGGGCCCGCTGATCTCTAAGGGATATAAAAGCCAACTAAATGACGAAGATGTGTGGTCGTTGCCATACGACTTCCAGCACGAGAGATTGCACATATTGTTCCGAGATCTTAAGGGCTCTATAATAAAGCGTCTTCTTTCGGCAAATGGCTTGGATTTGATCATCATCACCTTCCTAGGACTTATAGAGACTGCGGCGAACCTTTCGAACCCCGCTCTTCTGCAACGCTTGTTGCAGTCTATCGAGAAGGGACTTACCTATAGAGACGAGTCTTTCTTCTATGCATTGGCTATCTTGCTGGTGCGGCTGGTCGCTTGCCAGTCGGGTGTCTTTCTGCTGTGGTATAGTCGGCGGGCATACGAGAGGTCGCGTGGGGAGCTACTCACAGCAGTTTACGCCAAGACGTTGTCACGGAAGTCGTTTGGACTTCGCACAGATTTGGGCGAGCCTCCTCGAGATAGTGGGAGAGAATGTGGCGTCGAGCCTGGCGAAGAGACACCACTTCTTGGTGCAAAACCACCTGAGGAAACCCGCTTAACTCGTCTCCTTGAATTCCTCAGGCTTCGCAGGAGTAAGAACGAGACTAAAGCCAAGAGTACTCAGGAGCAACCAGCGTCGATGGGTAAGATCCTGAACCTGATGAGAAACGACGTTTATGAGGTAGCACAGCGATTTTGGGAATTTCCGTCACTCATCACTCGACCATTGCAGTTGATTTTGTCCCTCGTTCTTATCTGGCAACTACTGGGCTGGCCTTGTCTTCTTGGAGTGGCTTGGGTAGTAGTCCTCCAATTTTTGAATGCTGCTTGCGTACGTTCGTTGATAGATGTCGAGCGGCGTCGCAGAGTCGCGGCAGACGTCAGGCTTCAAGCAACTACTCAGTTCGTTGAGGCTATCAGACCACTTCGATGGTATGACTGGCAGTCTAAGTGGTTACGAAACATTATGCAAGCACGGGCGAAGGAACTACATTTGAGGATCATTGCGAGCTTGTGGACCATCGGAGTCGGCGCTACTAACCTTGCTGCCAGCGCTCTTTTCCCCGTATTCACTTTTTTTGCAGTAACGTATATTGCAGGGCGACCCCTGCCGGTTGATGTCGCATTTCCTGCTCTCCAGCTCTTCACGATGCTGGAGACGAGTCTGAAGGAACTCCCGAATTTGATAACGGTGCTCCTGAATGCCACCATTGCCATAGGACGTCTCGAGAAATTTATGAGTGAACCGGACAAAGAAGAGGGTGCTTATGGCGAAACTCCCTCCGAGATCGAGTTCCGAGGGGCATCTTTTGCGTGGCCGACCAATGGGAAAATTGTTCTGGAAGATCTTGACTTACTTTTCCCCCCTGGGCTGACTCTCATCCATGGTAAGGTCGGTTCGGGAAAGACAGCCTTGCTGGAAGCTATCCTGGGCGAGCTCAACAAAGTCAAAGGCGATTGCACTCTACCCAACGAAATGGTGGGTTATTGTGCTCAGTCTCCGTGGCTTCAGAATATGAGCATCCAAGACAACATCCTCTTCAACTTCCCATTGGACAAGAGTCGATATAACGAAGTTTTGGACGCGTGTGAGCTGTTACCTGACCTCGCCAACTTTGCGCACGGAGATAAATCCAACATCGGGGAGAATGGCATCGGTCTTTCCGGAGGTCAGAAGGCTCGAGTAGCGCTAGCAAGAGCCGTATATTGTCAATCTCGCATATTATTACTGGATGACCCACTCGCAGCATTAGACCACCAGACAGCTCAGTCCATCGTCCGCAAACTATTCCGCGGATCTCTTCTTAAGGATCGCACTGTGGTACTCGTCACACATCGTGTTGACCTGTGTCTATCGCTCGCGGACCAAGTAATCGAGATTATCGATGGAAAGGCGCGCGTTTTCGACTCCGATGAGTATCCCGGAGAATTCGACATTCCGTCGCAAAACAAAGGCGCACTTATTGAGGATGAACCCCCTGTAGTCAGCGAAGAACTGGCCAACGCCGCGATCCCGGATAAGTTCATTGAGGATGAGGGCCGAGCATCAGGCGGAGTTGTAGCGAGAGTCTATTGGACATATATTAAGGCAGGCAATCTAACGTACTGGGCCGCCGTCATCGCCATCTTCTCTCTTTTCCGCTTTGCGCGTATATTCAACTACTGGTTTCTCAAGGCGTGGGGTGAAGCGTACGGGAGCGTCAATGCTCGACCCTTGTCGGCTGATATAGCAAATGATATCTTCGATGGTTTGCCAAGGCCAGATGACGATGTTCTACCGTGGCTGTTGTGGTATGCCATTCTTGGGCTCCTAATGACAGTTCTATTCGTCCTCACTCAGTGCGGTCTTACGATCATCCTTTATCGAGCGGCCAAAGACTTGTTCGCTAGGGTCATCAACCGAGTGAGCAGCGCGACGTTCCGGTTCTACGACGTCACGCCCGTGGGCCGCTTGATGAACCGGTTAACTTCTGATATCGGAATGCTGGACGGTGGTGTCATCCAACCGCTTCAAAATTTTGCTTTTTGGTCTCTAACCTGGTTGAGTTCCATGATTGTTATCGCCCTAACGACACCAATATTCTTCATCTTCGCACTTGGGATGACTATCTGGTTCATTGTCATATTCATGCTGTTCTTGCCAACCTCCCAGAGTCTTCGCAGGCTCGAGATGGTCACACTTAGTCCGTTGATGTCAAATTTCGGTATTCTCGTCGACGGACTAGCCACCATTCGAGCATTTAGGGCACAGCCAGTTTTCCAGAACCGTAACATTGCCGCCACAGACACCTTCCAGAAGATGGACCACTTTTACTGGAGCTTACAGGCATGGCTCCAATATCGATACGACTTGTTATCTGCTTGTTCGATATTCGCTTTGACAATGCTGGCTCTGTACCAAGGACTATCGCCTGGTCTAACGGCTTTCGTCCTCACCAGCGCTGCTCAGTTGGTTGAGGCTACCCATATTCTATGCAAGACATACGGTCAGCTCCAAATGGACTTCGTATCCGTAGAGAGAGTGGTTGAACTTTTAGACCTGGAAGAGGAGCCTAATGGAGAGATAAAGCCTCCCCCTGATTGGCCATCATTTCAGGACAGCATTACGTTCGATTCGGTGACAATTAAGTACGCACCGCATCTTGAACCTTCTCTAGTAGATGTGTCTTTCACAATTCCCAGCGGGGCAAATTGTGCGGTATTAGGACGAACAGGATCTGGCAAGTCTACGCTGGCTCTGGCTCTCCTCGCAACAATGCATCCCGAGAAGGGGCAGATCAGAGTCGGCCACCTGGATATCTCCAAAGTGGACGTCCATACCTGGCGTCAACGCATCAGCTTTGTGGCACAAGACCCGGTACTATTTCCAGGCACGCTCCGGGAGAATCTAGACCCGTTGGAGCAACACACCGACCAGGAACGGCAAGAGGCACTGTTCCGAGTCCTGGGGCCGAAGTGGTCTCTCGACTCAGTGGTCGATGTTGGAGGCAAGAACCTCAGCCAAGGCCAACGTCAGCTGGTCGGTATTGGCAGGGCTATTCTGAGAAAGAGCCCTATCATCATCTTGGATGAGGCGACTGCTTCGATTGATAAGACGACGGCCTTGGCAATCCAGGATGTCCTGTTGGCGGAATTGAAGGATAGCACAGTCATCACGATTGCCCATCGACTAGAAGCAGTCAAGGACGCGACTTACTTCATTAGATTAGATGCCGGCCGCGTGATAGAAGCAGGTCCAGCTGGAGAATCAAAATAGGAAAGGGCAAAATGAGTGTGACTTCAGGGAGCAACTACCTTGGAAAATGCAGCAGATTGAACAACTGGGCATGTACGGCGAATTGGCAGGGGAAGTTGGAAGGCAGGTACACTTGCGAGGAAGGTACATACAGCCGACCTGACAAAAATAAACGCGTCCATATCAATCGATACATATTTATGTACACATTTACCCCCTCATGAGTCAACAACTCCTCTACAACAACCGCCTACGCGTCCAGATATCCTTAGGTACTCATCCAACAGTCTAATCAGAGGCTAATATCATTACGAGCCAGTGTTACTCACAGTAAACACCAGTGGTGTGAAGATTTACCTTGGCCAGGGCAGCCGGCTGTATTCTCTTCTTCTAACTCACCTAAGTTGGGAACTGCCAAGGCTTGACGCGCCGACAATCAATCGCAGTCACTACCTAAGTATTTCTCAATCCTCTACAAATCTCACCCTGTCCCGTCTACCTCTACATATTAGTACGCATCCAGCACTTTTCATCCCCGCACCACTATCTTTCTCTTGAAGAATTATCACATCACCCACAAGCAGGATGGCAGCACCACTCGCCAACTGTCCTCCGAAGGGCAGCAACAAACGAGAATGTCAGCTTCCTTTCAAGACCTTGCCCAATCTTTACGAACTGAGGTGCAGTCTCAGTGAGATAACATCAGAATTCGATTGGAGTGTCCCTGAGGGGGCTGGAGATCCGACCAAGCAGAACATCTATCTGCGCAATCTCGACAAGTTCATCAACGATTTTGAGACTCATCGCGAGGAAGACAACCTGGAAGAGTTCAAGAAGACCCGCATGCGCCCTGAGTTTGCCGCTCTTCCAGAGAAGGAGATCTTGACAAAGATTGCCGAGCTTGCCCAGACGCGAGCCCTTTTCATCAATTACCTGCTTGCTACACGCGTGACGCCCGTCATGCATCAAGAAGACTTCGACAACCAAGGCCCCCTCACCGACTCGAAGGACAAGAAAGCTATCGCGTGGTCGATCACTAGAGATCAAAGAGCTTTAGCGAGGAAGGCGGTTGAAGCATTTTGGGGAAAGACCGATTCCGGAAATCCCCTGCCAGATCACCGCCACAAGGCTATGGGCATATCTGCCTATGAGGACTGGGCCGACCCCATCGACGAAAAACTAACCGACATGTGCGTTCCCCTCGAAATGAAATTCCAGTCAGTGGACTGGAATGTGTGGGGCCCTGAGAAGGTGCGGGATCTGTTCTAGAACGACGGAACTCAGCCTCTTCCGAAGCCTATATACAGAGGGGAAACCAACGACAGTGGCCACGACAGCAAGCGCAAGAAGAAGCCGAAGAGCAAGGACGGGAAGGACACTGAGACCACCAAGGACACCGAGACCACCAAGGACACTGAGAACACCAAGGGCACTGAGAACACCAAGGGCACTGAGAACACCAAGGGCACTTCCAGCAGCAATACCGTTGGCGGTGGCAGCGGCGGCAGCAGCAAAGGAACGACGAAATTCACCAAGGAAGTCTCGAACGACCAACATACCAGGAAGAGGCGTGCTGTTCTCCCAGCCCGAGCTGACGACGCATCCGAAGAGGAACCACAAGTGAGAGTCTCGCCGAAGCTTGACAAGGCCAAGCCCCATGACACACCGAGCCCAAAGAGAAAGGGACATTAGCAGGCGAGTGATTCATAGGGAATCCGAGATGGAGTCTAGGAAGATGCCTAATTGATACGCATATTCACACTCGCGTGGTATCCTTCTCTACGCAGTTGCATGATACAACATGAATGAACGTTAGTGCATGAGGAAGGAGTTTGAAGTTTAAAGTTTGAAGTTCGAAATTCATATTTCGAAGATATGAGATGACAGAGGATCGAAGATCGCTTGAATTTCCATGCGGGGTGCTTCCATCCCGCTTTCAACGGGCCATGAAGATTGCTTATGTCTGTACGATAGTTTGCGTTGCGTCCGCACCTCATTGCTTTGCCTTAATTGAAAAGTTCCGACCACAAATCGTCAAGCTGTCAACCTATAATTTGGCCGAACCATAGAACAGTAACTACTTACGTGGATAGTCATACAGAGCCTAGCCCTTTCAAAATTCGGAGCACAAAGTAAAAGGTTTGGTTATTTCCGATTGTGTGAGCCGGTAATACACAATTATAGGAAGTTTGTTACGGTCGATACATTACATCATCCGTAGTGAGGGTTCACGTCATGATACTTCCTCTCTCCAACAATATAGTTGCCATACGATGAACCACCCAACAATGAATTAATACTATTTTCGACAAACCAGCTAAAAAGACTTTAACCTCCAAGATGTCTTCAATTCGCCATCTCCATCTTGATACGTCGAAGAGACAGCCATTGCTCAGGGCTCAGACAGTTCCTAATGAGGATACCACGCCATTGCCTGTGAAAAGGGTGCACACCGATCCTCGAGGATCGAAGGGTGATGAAGATGCGAGCATTTACTTTATCGGCACGGCAACCACGGTGCTCGAGTGGCAAGGAATCCGTATTCTTACCGACCCCAACTTCTTGCACGCCGGCGACCATGTGCACTTAGGACCCGGCGTAACCGCTCAGCGGAAGACCAATCCGGCCGTGGACCTTCACGAGCTTCCGGCACTTGATTGCATTTTATTGTCGCATTACCATGAAGACCACTTTGACCGGCTGGTTGAAAACTCGCTGAACAGATCCTTCGACATCATTACCACACCGCACGCGAAGGACTGCCTCACTAGTGAATCCAAGGACGAGCCGTTCCAGCGTGTCCACGACCTGGACTTCTTTGAGAGCATGATGCTTCATATTGACCAGAAAACTCCCGAGGGACAAGGCAGAGCACCCTCTATCAAAGTGACGGGAATGCCGGGGAAGCACGTGCCCCCGGGACCACTTGCCAAGGTCAACGACATACTCAAAGCGGTACCGCCTACTAACGGGTGGCTTCTCGAACTTGGCTATACGTCTGGGGCTCCGACGGGGTCTGATCCGAACTCTATCGAAACGGGATATCGGATTTACATCTCGGGCGACACATTGTTCGTAGACGAGCTCAAGGAGATCCCAAAACGGCTTCAGAATGAGAGGATCGACCTCATGCTCGTCCATCTTGGGGGTACAACGATTCCGAGCGCGTCAGTACCCCTCGTGATGGTGACGATGGACGCCGAGCAGGGTTTGAAGCTGATGCAGCTCGTGAACCCCGACTTGACCATCCCAATTCACTATGACGACTACGACGTCTTCTTGTCGCCCTTGTCGGACTTTAAGAAGAAGGTGGACGAGGAGGGTTGGGGCAAGAAGGTGGTTTATCTTGATCGCGGAGAGCAGTACAAGTTCAGGGTCCGCGGGGCTTGAATAGGGGGCAAGTGGCACAGCAAGATCCATGCCAGGACCCGTGCGTATAAGAGGAACTACTTACTACGGAATATGTAGGCATGCGGAAGGCTGCAGGCTCGCGGGCCGTATTATCGACGGATCACATATAAATGCTGATTCGTCATCGATCTAATTGACTTTTAATTATCCCTTCATAGTAAATGATGTCGATAAACCACCGTGTATTCATTTTTATCAAATGACTTGTAAAACAGCCTAAACTGACGGGTACAAGCGCTGATATACCCTCTTCAACGTGTCAACCCAAGTTGTAGGCTTGTGCGACGGCATAATTTCTTCAAAGAAATATCGGACGGGAGAGGCCTGGTCAATGAAAGTAAGTACTCGCCCTAGCTTTCTGTTGTCTCACGCTGCTTCCCGAGACCGATTCAGCCCGCCCATTTACAGCACTGAATGCATGGGGGCCGGTTGGGGGTTCACCGGTGTGTTATGCATCCCGTCGCAGTGTGCATTATTATTGATACAAGGTGTAATGCCTATAAAACAGATTAGGAAAGCCCATGCGATAAAGATGATTGATTAATACACTAAGTCGGCGTCGTGTAAGTGAAGGTACAAGGACATGCAAGACGAGGACAAGTGTTGGTAGAAGTGGCTAGGCTAATAGCCAGGGGGAGAATTGAGAAATACCCTAATTTCAAAAAGAGAACAGATGTCATTGGAGCCCTGATAATTCAACCATGGTCAAGACATTTTACCTTCCGTGTTAAAAAGGCCAAAAAAGAAGAATACCCAATCAGCCAATGTCACACCTTTCGCGTAGCAGGACAAATGAACGAGCCAATCATTGGCCAGCTTGCTTATGATAGTGTGGGTCATTTATAAGTTGCCAAAATAGCATCTGATTAAATGGCCCATGTGCGAGTCATACAGTACCTAATATTACATAGTATAACTTGCACGTGGGGCACTTAAGTTGTAACACCTTTCTTAAATGGGGCAAATATTAAGTGCATTTTATGTACTTAATCGACGCTAATCGGAGCTAAAATCAGCTACTAAAATAAATTGTATGGCTCCACCCCTTTAGAAAAAAAAGACATAATAATCCCGGTCACCCTCGTCCGCCCTCGTTATTTCGTCTGTCTGCTATCCGCTCATTAAATTCAGTTCTCGTTGGACTTTTTGGCGCATAGGATCTTTAGATAGACGTTCGTTCATTTCTCATATAGTCACGGTAAGTTGAGCTCATGCAGTTTGTTGTCGACGCGGTTAGAGGCTTCACGCGTGCTAATTGCCTTCACAGGATCCTGCATCGACGGGCGTACCTTCTTAACCTTTGGAGGATAGCTGGGTGGTAGGTTGGCAGAAGGTACTGTTGTATAACCAGTGCTCCTTCGCCCCTTACAACATCAACATCGCAATACGCGTCCCCACAACAAAATTCCCTAAATACTATAAGTACATGTACTGGTTCATGTTCAGTGTTTAGCGATCTGCACGCGTGGGTCCTTGAAGGAATCCGCCATCGTCGCATGTGAGCAATTTGAGTTGCGCCGTCATGGAGGCTCAATCGCAACCACCTACGGCGTCGCCCGGAACTGGATCTGGATCCGGATCCGATCCTAGCCCAACTCCTGCCAAGACGCCTTCACCTGTTAATCCTCAGCCTGATTCCGCGACACATTACCCGAATGGCCTTCCAAAGAGTATCAATGGCCTTAAGGGTGACGGGGTCAATGGAGCCAGGTCACAATCACCAACCGCGGAGAGGCAAGCTGCAGCAACGTCAATTCCGTCAGCTGCAGCGCCGTCTCCGGCAGCGTCAACCCCAGTGCCGACGAGAGCTGCGCCGGCGTCAGCTCCGACACCTACACTTCCTTCCATAGCGGCAGCACCACTTAAACCACCAGTCATGCCTGCAACTTCTGTCTCACAACCATCACAACCAACTCAACTACATCAACGCCTGCAGGGTCAACCTTCATCAAGCTCACATCAGAAGATCGCCATCGTGGATCCGCCGGGAACACTTCCACGACAGAGAAGCGGCCAGTACTCTTCTCCCTTGCAAAGTTTTCCTTCTCCAACAATAGGATATAATCTCGAGGATCGCAAGTACCGCGACGACGTATTACGACTCACACATGCTACGCAACAGTCTGTTCCTCAGGCCGTGAGAAGAGTCGTCCGTGACAACTGGGAGAAGTGCCTGCTTGGTTCTGAATTTCATCAGTTGTTTATTGTGAGTGCTCTCTTGTTCAGTCGCGTTGTTGATATGCCCCTTGTTTATCTTCTCTTGTTTGTACTTCGTCGCTCAGGTAGCAATGCTTCATCGGTCGTCTCCTTCCTTTCGAGTCGCAATTTTTTGAGATGATATAAGTCACTCTCAGTTACCTAAAGCACGGGGCGCGTCCGAAACCTCTGACGCTCAAAGCTTTCCATAATCATAGTGGATCGCCGCGTTTCTATACCATTGCTTGTATTTTTCCCCCATCATCCTCTCTCAACCACATTGTTTTCTTTAATGCCCCAGATACCGAGTACCTTACCGCATTCACGCGCAAACATCAACCTTGCCGCTTCTCCTTTCTGCTTCCACTACTGATATTTCAGCTTTATACTAACGCGATAATTAGTTGAAAGCTGTCATTACTCGTGTGAATGCAGTGTGGATTCGCAAATTCATCAACGAAATCGGTGGCAAGATGGTATCCACGTCGAAGCATGAGCTCATGGCGCACTTCGCAGCATCTGACCTGGATGAGGTGGCCAATGACATCTTAGACAAGGCTAGCGACTCTTTCCTAGACCAAGCGTTGGAGAGGAGACTGAAGACCATTGACGCTCGTTCTCTCATCAATGCCCTTGCCCGGGCTGAGCGACTAGGTTACGAGCACAATGACATCAGTGAGGCTCAGAAGGAAAGAGTGCTACCATTCAATCCAACACCGTCGCTCAACCCAACGCCGCGTCCGGCCCCAGACCCCGGCTCGAAGCCGCAGTGGCCTCCTAATACAACCTATCAATGCAAAATATGCTGGCGCATCTTCGACAGCTTCGAACCGTTTAATTATGTGAGTCGCGACTAGTTCACTAATCTGGTCACTGCTGACCTGAAGATAGCATGTTCAGAAACAGATCTGTTCCAAGCAACCTCCAGACATGGCAGGATTTCCATTCTCATGCAATAATTGCGGCGCGGGGTTTACAACGAAAGTTGGTCAACAATATGTAAGTGTCTCTGACAAGCTTCTGGTGGCAGGACGCTCACTTTAGCAATAGCACCTTGCGAACCGCGTATGTGGACATCATGGTACGATGCCAGCAACTCCCAAAGCCCCTGCAAATTCCGGATCACCTATCGCGCCTCCATCTAGTACCAATAGCCCGATTCAAGCTCCAGCTCCAAGTCATTATCGCTATCCTAATCCGTCTCACCAAACTGCAACACCGGTACAACCTAGTCAAACCGCCGTAAGAACTCCTAATTCCCAACCTAAAGATCAGCACGATCCATACGGCCATCTGCACCCTACTACACGGATGAAGCTGGACGAAGAGCTTAAAGCAGCTGAGATTACATACGCTGCTCGCTTCAAGGAAGCCGAGGCCATCGAAGATCCGGCTCTACGACAAAGCAAGCTCGATGGACTTCATAATAGCTTCAGCACGAAGCAGAGTATTATCCGCAAGAAGTATGGTGTCCGTCTTCGAAACCGCCGTACCAAGGCTGAGATCGATAACGAAAAGCAGCGCATGGGCTTGAAGCGTGGCAGCCCAGGTCAGCCGGATGGTACCCCGAGTGTCAAACGCGCTCGGACTGATGATGGACCTTCACATCTAGGCTCACAAGTAAGACCGCAAGTTCCTGGCAGCGGCGCTTCTGAGCCAAGGAGCCATCTGGCCGTCTCAGATATGAGCGCAGGGCTAGGCGGATCGAGTGCGACGGCCACCACGACTGATCCAACGCAGCCGAGTTCAACTTCCTCTCAATCCGTTCCTTCACAGCATCAGGAACTTGCTCAGAATAGCCTCGCAGCGCTCCAGAAGAAGAAGGGCTACCGTGTCTCGACCCACGTTACACAGCCGACTGAGGTCTCTCCATCTGACAGCACGATGGAGGGTTCTACTCCCCAACGGAGCAACTCGGCTGCAGAACCCATAGTTGTGGACGATGACGACTCCTCGGATAGTGACTCGGACGAGGACATCCCGGCGAGTCTACCACCGCGCAAAGCCAGCGTCACACCTTCAAAGGGAAGCTATATTGGATAGTGCTATTCTGCCCCTCGCAAGTACCCTGTGCTTAAACCGGGAGTTGCTGAGTTTAGGTAGTGACCCTGGCTGTCGGTAGTGGACACAGTCTTGTCGCCGACACAGTCTGGGTTGGTTGGAATCACCCCCCATTCACCTCCATCAACAATCAATCCTTCTTTCTTCTTTATCACTGTGTACCAATACGACTAGGAAGGTTTCCGCATTTCGCATTGTATCTGCACTGCATTGCATCACGTCACATCACATTATATCCACCTGGAGTTACGAGGCATGGCGCAGTTTCCTGTTTTCGTAGAACTGCACTTGATACTCTTCGAAGAGAACATTGAATCACGGATCGGAAAGGGGAAGAGAAAAATTGAGGGTTTATCATGTTGGAGGGGCGTCTAGGGTATTATGCTCTGAGACGCTTAGGTTAGGCACACTACTGATTTCTTTGCGGAGTTGGCTACCCAAGGTTGCTTCACGTCGCCGACCTTGCGGAAGGGGGTCATATGGAAAGGAATGAAGGGAAAGGAAACGGAAAAGAGCACTGGATTTGATTCGCAGTTGCGTTTAGTTGATACTGCGCTTGCATAGTCCCGACTTCGTCTGCGCGGCAATGACAACCGCTCCAGTTCCGCCGTTATGCGCACTGGACTGAAGTTGTCGTCTTCCCGCATGAAATTGGTCCCTTTTTCGACACACATGGACAGGATCCTGAAGACAGCTGTGTCGTTAAGTTGTTCTCAATACATCTTTGTTGAGTTTTACGTAATGGTATCTGCATTTGCATTCGCATTCGTATCTAAGTAAGGAGGTACAGTAGCTATGAGGAATTACACTCCCACTTCGTATCCTACACTCATCGAGACCCTATGGGAGAAGAACAAAAAAGAGAAATGGATATCCCGTAAAACTCCATGCTTCCCCGGCCTTCTTGCTAGCTACGTACATACATACATGAGGCAGGTATCTCGATTGGGGGGGCCTCGATCATGACGGCTTCTTCGAGGCCGTCGGTAAGAGCGAGGTAAAACAAGGTAAATAGGAACATGACGTAGTCGCAATGGGTGTGCGAAACTGAAGTAATCAAAAGGCAAAGGGATAGAAACGTGATCAGTGAGGCTCAAAACTCCTCCGTTCTCTTCCTCGGGGGTATCGGAACCTCGTTCAATCAGCCTCAGATGCTATAGCACGAGAGGAAGAGACTACTAGTATTTCGGCCGTACACCTGTCGTTTGGTCGCTGTGCCAAACACAGTTTCGTTGTCGTGGTGCAACGCACACTTGTCCAGGCCGAAACACGGACTCCGCCACCGCCAACAGCACCTACGACCCCGTAACCCGTCGCACCCACAGCGTAGTAGGCTCATACTCAGCATCGCGATCCATGCGCTTGTAGGCGCGGTGCAGCTTGAGCCCCAACTCGTAACTCTCGCGCTCCACCTCGGCGAGCTCTAACCTCAGCGCCTCCACCTTTCTCTTCTCCTCTTCGCGCTTCTGGATGACGGCTGAGGAGGCCAGGAGGTTATCCGTGGGCATCAGCTCCGTCATCTGCTTGATCGCCGTGTTCAGATTGATGCGCCGGTTGCCCAGGGCCTGCAGCTTGGCGTTGAGCTGCGCGACGCGGTCCTGTGTCTGCGACTGGGTCTCCGGCGGAGCCGGCGGTAGCGATTTGTCCTTGTCCGGGAGCGAGGCAATGGATAGGCGCGACGCGTTCCTGTCCTGGCCGACGCCGCCTTGGGATATCTGGCGGGGGCGCGAGACGGCCGAGGTCATGTAGTATGAATCGAGGCTGATCTTCACGGGCTCGATTGGGCTGCTCCCCCGCGAGCGAGCGCCGTCGTAGCCTGACACTACAGGGCGCTTGCGATCGAGGATCGAGCTGCCTGGAGCGGGCGAAGGCTCTCGCTGCTGCTGCTGCTGCTGCGTGAACTGCTGAGGGGGAGTAGGGACCGGTGGGGCGTTTTGGTCGATGTCGATGCTCTCTCTAGGAGTCGACGACTGCTGGGATGTCGCGTACGTGGTCACGCTGAAGCGGGACGGCGGTTGTGTCCATCCGTCCGCAGATGTGTCTAGGGGAGGAGCTGAAGCTAGAGCTGGGTGGGCATGGGGTTCTGGTTGCGAGTATATGGATGAAGAGGTCGACTGCTGGGGGTAGTGCCCAGGTACTCCTGCAGGTTTCCTCCGAATTGCTTTATCGTTGGATGGGACCTGCAGCGACTGCTGCTGTGGAGGATGATTCTCCTGACCTCGTGGCGCGGGAGAATTCCTTACTGGAGCCATGTTATCGTCAGATAGAGGTGGACTCGGATAGGTTTGTGAATTAGCACTCGGATTCGTGACCGCAATGCTGGGCGAAGCCGGAGACCTTGGCTGAGGGGAGAGCTGGGTTGAGGTACGACGGTTGAAGCCCCCGTTGTGAATACCTAGACCTTGAGCTGGCGGGGATGTCGCAGATTCGGATTCGGCAGAGCTAACTGGGGATAGAACACTGGTATCACGAGGTGCCCGCTTGCTGCTCTTGCGTGGAAGCTTCAATGGAGCTACGTCCTTCTTGTCGTTCACTGGTGCAACGAGCGTCGTTCGACCACTGGCTCCCCGCCATTCGGGTCTCGGTGCTGGTGCTGGCTCCGGTTGGGCGCTACCGCTGGGCTGTCGTATTCGACGTAAACGGTCGCCGAACGAGATCTGACCTTGCTGAGTTTGCTTGATTTGTGGAGGAGATACCGAGCCTGCTCGTGTCCCAAGTCCCTGAACAAACTCCTGCGGATTTACTTGCGACGGTCTGCCTTTCGAATCTGTAGTGGGTTCACCAGTGTTTGGGTCCCATCGTACATCATGACCATACGGCCGTGTCTGCCTTAGTCTTTCACGGGACTTGGTCTCACGAAGGGCATTCATGGCGGCATCTGAATTCTTTCGACGCTCGCGGCGTATCATTGGAATGTTGCTGCGAGATTCAGTTCTAGGACCCTCGGGCCCTACAGCTAGTTGAGACATGTCTGGAATTTCCTCGATGGGAGAGACATCGCCCGGATTTGGCCTACAGCAGAAGACAGACGTTAGCTTCTTTAGCTTCTTCAGTTTCATGATTGCTTTGCTTCGAATGAGACAGCTATTATTCCGCATGTTGTATCCAAAGATGTGGATATTAATAGACGTTTCGCTCAGTTTAAACGTCTTTCTAAGAGAGAACGGCTTCTAAAAAAAAAGCGACTAGGCTATGGCACAGAGGAGAATTGAGGTGATTTGCGCGGTCAACCAGGATATAGGTGACGCCAAATACCTAGATTCACTTGCAAGTCATGCCTCGAGCTTAACAATATCAACCCCATCCCTTCCTCCCCTTATTCAGGTGTAGCTCTTTCTACCCTTTCATCTCTGGCGCAAACAAAGAAAGCGGTCGCACTTACTCGTCCCTCGGTGACAAGGCGTCAGGAGAACTCGGCGGGGAAATCTCGTTCGGGTCGCTACGCGGAACTTCAAGTCTCAGTTGCTGTGCGGCAAAGGTAGCGGCTTCCGGCGACGGTTGCGAATATACCGAAGATACAGGCCGGCCGTAGCCAGAAGGACGATATTGACTCGGCGCTTGCACAGGCGGTGCGGGTTGGAGGCTCTGGCGATTCTGGTGACTACAATACCGTGGAGTCAGCATAAATGCGATGAAAACATGTGAGGACTGCAACAATTGCGACAAAGTGCAACAAGGTTTGACGAATGCGGTACGAGGATCATGATCCTGTTGTGCATTTCTCGCCCTTGCGTATTCGGGAATTACTTGTTCAATCCTCCAATTCGCTGCGCTTGGGGGCTAGAAACGCAATTGTCACTACAGCATGCGGGAGGCTGTTGGCCTCGCCGTTGGCCCGTCGCTCAACATGATATCGGGGGCAATTCAGGTCATAACCGTCTTCCCAAATTGATCAACACACTTACCGTTCGGGTGCGTAGTTGGGGTCCCTTGGAGGTCTCTGGGGAGGGCCTCCTGCTCTGATCGAATACTGATATTGGCTGTCGCCTCCCTTCACGCCGCGACCTGTCGACGACGAGTCTCGCGAATTCTGCCAGGCTTCGAGTTTCTTTCTATTCAATTGGGGACCCCGATCTTTTGGGGTATTTCGAAGACGGTCGAACATGGCGGCGGGTATATTCTGCGGTATAATGCCTACTGGAGGGGCGCCCTCGGAACTTGTATCCTCTCTCGCAGTGTTCTATACTAGCGACGCTCGGAGGTGTTAGATCGCCAGCCAGGGTGGGACACTCCCGACTAAATCGACCTTGGCTAGTTAGAAGAAGTGATACCAGAGACGGCGCATTAATTCCGACAGTCGCAGCTTGAGAGAAATCGCCTGTTTTCCCGGTCTGAGGAAAAGTGTATGGGGTGAGGATTTAGATTGTTACTGGGAATCCCCCTCTAATATGTACCTAAGCAAGTGGTTCCAGGTGGTATTTTGGCCTCCAGTGACGTTGCGCTTTGGTCTTGTTTGCCTTGGACTTGATTCGTACCTCTTATTTGCTTGGCAGAGGCGCTGTCGAAGAATCGCGCCTCTTTATTTATTGTTGTTCAGCTGAAATTTGGGGCGATTCCAAGCCGATTCACCAATTGCCAGAAAGTCCCAGGTATTTGCTGTCTGGAAGTATAGCAATTCCGAAATGTGCTCGCTCAAAATATCACCGGCGGGCAGACGGTCGCATGACAGGCCGTTTTCCGCCTATCAACTGGGTTGGAGCCGTGTTAAGTCAACACACATGCGCGTCTCGGTCTTCGCGCTAGGCGCTGGTTCCTGAAGATCGGTAAACTAGTGCCGTACGTTTCAGAGATTAGATTCTAAATTGTATATCAACGGCATTGTATAAGAGCATGTTTGTCGAGAGAAAGGAGAGGGGCAGTGAGCTTTGGTATTGCATGTTGGCGCATCTGAGGGTATCCAGGTATAGTTGTATGTACCTGGTCCTTTAATATTACCTCTCGTCATCTCGAAGAGCCAGCTGTCCGTCAGCCTAATACATGTAGTAATCCTTCTGCTACTCTTCCCACTTCATTACATGTAGTATGCATGCTCTAACCTTAATATAGATTTAGTATTCCGTATACGAAAAAGAGCCGACTCGTAGAAACTCAATCGATAGTGTCACCGCACGCTAAGAGTGCTTGCAACGCTAGCAGCGTATCGTAACCGCAGAAAGCACCCCACAACCTCTAACCTTGTCTTATCCATATGTGTACCTATTCAACAGTATGGGCAGTTCGTGAGATTTGAAGCTGACTGCATCTTGCCTCTGTGGGATACCATTTCCCTATCATAAACCTCAAAAGATCAACAAGTATCAATGATCACATGTTCGCATAACTTCAGTTTATGGCCACATTAAAGAATTGAATGGGCCCTGAGAAGCCTGGACCCTGTGGGGATCCAGAGCAACTGTTTCACTTTAAACTCAATCAACATGGCGTTCAGGGGTCTGCGAAGAAAGCAAGGAAGCAAGCGAAAAGGAATGGCATTCATCAGTCCTAATTAGGAAAGTGGGTTGGTGGGATCGTTCTCCATCAGCCAATCGTCGCAATTATCCGACTGCTGCAGATAATAGACGCATTTACGTACCTACCTACCTACCTTTATGCTCCTCTGAACTGAACCGGCGCACATGACCTTGCAATGACCGTCCATCTCTTACAATGGCCATTGTCTGTGGGCTTTATGCGAATCACAGCCATACAGCAGAAAAAGGTGAGTGTATTTCATCCAATTCATGGCATTTATTCCCGACATTTGATGTTTGCGTTACTACCTAACCTACATGTATGTAATCACTGAATGAATACGTACATGTATGGAAAAAGCCGCTACAAGGACACAATACCCCGGTTACCAGGGTTAGTAGACTACATAACGATTATCTCACCATCCTTACGATTGTCATGGCGAGACGATAACAACAGGTAGACTCCAATCACTATATTGCAGAGGACAGTTCACCACCTTTTACAGGGGCTGGTACAACTTGCATAGGTAAGACAGTGAGAGCCAGAGCTCTGTTATGTGTATCGAAGATATGAACGTAAACTGCTAGACTTAACTGCCTCACATCCTGATTCGATGAGGAACTTATCATAAAGAGAAAAGGGTGATAGAGCATTAAACTCATTGATACGGTTCGGTATATGGGAGCAGATTTATCTAGCGTGAAAGAACTAGGTGTTCAGTTTCTCTATCTCTTCCTTTCCTTGTGCACCAATATCGAACAGCGGCTATGATGACAACAGACTCAATAGAAGACATGCATGCAACCATCTCACCTCGGCTTTGGGCAAGGCCTCATTTATCGCACGTACCGGTTCCCAGATTGATCGTTACTACCCTTGTGGATACAGTATCCAGGACTTCTCTACGCCCTGGATTTCTTATGGTTCTGGACTGAGACTGTTGTTAAATGAGAGATAACTAAATGCGGGACAATAATCCTCGCCCTCGCCCTCCTTTACAGATATGGGATGTGGATGGATCTGCCAGTTATGTAACTTGGAACACACGAAGATGCTCGACAACCTGCGCAAGGCTTTACTAAGTGTCTAACAGCAACCCAATAATTGAATGCAAGTGGTGTACCAGTATTGGGGAAGCATGATGCGGTGGCTGGCATTATAGTGTCATATTCTTTTGGTGCTCCTAGTTGGAATCTAGGTTCTCCATATGTGTTATGAGCCAAGGGCTCACTCAGGCCTTCTGCATGTGGTGCTTAAGACTCGGGTTTGCACAGGCATTATCAAAGAAGATAGGAGACCGACTCCTCAAGGCCGTAGACAATACTGACAGCAGTTTCCGCCTCGAGCAATCAAAGACATATATACTAATGTACCTACCTAAGTATGGAAACGGACGATAACCTTGTATAACTATATGTAGCGTCGAAAACCTATAAATCTAAAGAGGTCCATAAGCACAAATAATGCTTTAACAAGCTATTTGCACAGCTTCACCTATACGGCTACTAAGTAACTCTGGTGTTCTTGATGCGGCTAAATAGTGACGACGTTTCGGGAAGGTACAGAAGGAGACAATGTTGATCTGACCTGTCATAGCTTGTGTTCGAAAAGGGGCCAGAATCAATACACACAAGTCTATACTCGGGCAGGTATGCAGAGGTGCAGAGCTGGTACTGAGCTACTAATTGGCTCGCATGAAGGCATCACGCAAATCACATGGATAATGCTTGGGTGTGTGCAAGGAGACGTACCGCCCAAAGAGGATAATTATTGCCGCAAGTAAAAATGTAAACATGGATGTCTGATCTTCCAGGGGCTCCAGATCGGATGAGCCCCACTACCTAGCTATCACGTGCTTTCTGCCTTAGTTTACCGCCTTCCACATCCTAGAATTCCAGTAGTCACGTGTAATAGTAAAATGACCCACCATCGGCTGCAGATTATTCCGATCCCAATTTCCACTCCACCAAAATTCGCACTATTGTTTCTCCGCTCCTATCTCATTCTTCCTATCGCCCCACTCCGTCGCATTAACCATCTTCCCTGCTTTCGGGAAAACCTCGGCTTATTAGAATGACTAAGTCGGGATCCAAGGCCTCTGTGGCCCCGCGCCGCAGCTCCACCTCCACGGCACCAAGCGGTGGTAATATTCATTTTTCAAACTCGGCGGACCCTGATGAAAGTTTCAACCTCGAGAGATTCCCAGGAACGCGAAGTGGACGAAGACGCAGACCCGAACGCCACCGTCCCCGTAATCGCATCCGTCGATACTCTCGATCTAGCCAAGCCGTCTCTGACACCGAGACAGATCCTCCCTCTTCTGATCCACCTTCTGATCCCACTTCTGGTCCCTCTTCCGGTCCCTCTTCTGGACGCCCTTCTTCCCCTCCTTCGCGCTCTTCTCCCTCTCCCCCACCACCCCGCCACGAGGACGACGGCGACCACGACGACCACGACGACCGCAACGACCGCAACGACCCTATTCAACAACTCCTAGACGCGGCCTCGCAGCGTCTCGAGGAGCACGCCGCCAGTGCGCCTGAATCGTCTCCAGAGCCCACGTCTAGATCAGACTCGAACATGGCGGCTCAAGAGGACCAGTCGCAGCAGCGCGTCTTCGTCGATGGCACGTTCGCTGAGCTAGCCAAGGAGATGGCCGACTACCTCCATATCGGTGAGGAAGTCAAACCTTTACTTGAGAAGGACCAGAAGGACGAGGTCCTTAAGAAGATTATCATCGCTTCGCCTATTCTCAACACCGTTCCCGAGAAAGAGTTCCAGTCTAGCTATAACCTCCTCATCTACCTTGTCCTGCAGTCTGACAATGCCGGCATTCTTCTCCCTCGCGTCTGCGATAACCTAATGAAGCCGATCACGACTTCACCGGTCCACGGACCTGGCCTTGCGCTCAACGCGCTCACGACCATCTTTAACCTACTCAAGCCGGATAGCGAGCGCGACAACGAGCTTCGCTTCAACGTCTTCATGGCAATCTTGCGATTCGTCAAGCTCAATGGCTTTTATGACACGCTTAAGCGATGCCTGCCAGAAGTCAAGGGATGGCTCAAGCAGTGGGAGACAGACGAGGAAGATCAACGCAAGTTGTACCTCGAGGTTGCTGAGGTGGCGCACGATGCAAGTGACGGGGAGTAAGTAACAAATCCGCGAAGCTGCACTATGGATTTAGCTGCTAACCAGGATACGCTACAGGACCTCGTATCAATACGTTCTCAATGCTCTACGCACCTTCGACGAGGACGAGGTCAAGTCCGAGGAAGCACAGAAACTCGCTCTCCGTGCGCTTAGGGTCTCGATCATGTCCCCTACTCACTACGACTTCCAAGACCTTCTGGCAGTACCAGCCATCCAAGCCCTCTCTGAGTCGCATCCTCTCTATCACGAACTACTCGTGATCTTCGCTGAGAAGGATCTAGAGGACTACAGCGACTTCAAGGAGGAGCACGAGGGCTTTATCGAGAAGGAGAACCTTGATGGAGACAAGCTACAGCGCAAGATCCGACTTCTCACCTTCGCCAGTCTTGCAGCTAGCACTCCCAACCGCGAGATTCCCTATGCGAACATCGCGAAGGCACTCCAGATCCCCGAAGAGCAGGTCGAGATGTGGACGATCGACGTCATTCGCGCGGGTCTCGTCGAGGGCAAGTTGTCTCAGCTTAACAAGCTATTCTTAGTGCACCGAACAGTGTACCGCGTCTTTAGTGAGAAGCAGTGGCGAGAGTTGAACGACCGTCTCGGCGGATGGACCAGCATCATTAAGAACGTCGTCGCCAACCTACGCCGAGAGCAAGCCAACGCCGAGGCGCATAAGAGACGCGAGGCAGAGGATCTCGAGCGACGCCTGGCGAATGCGGGAATCGGTGGTAATTCGAACACCGGCGGTGGAAGTGGTGGACGCCGAGGCGGTGGCGATCGCGGTGACCGCGGTGAACGCACTGAGCGTGCGCCTCGCCGAGAGCGAACCGACGATGACGATTAGGTCACGAATTATTCGCTCCCTCTCCTCTAGACGTTTACGTCTTACAATTGGTTGCATATCGGTACGGCTTATGGCATGGCGTCTGCGGCATCGAAGGGCGAGGGTTTCTATGATTTCGAACGATTCCTGGGCATGATCCCCAGTTCCTAGAGGGCGGTATGAGTTGTGCCTGCCATGTTGCCATGATACACTGAATTGTTGTTTGCACAATCATTGCTCGCCATTGCGCGAGCAAGTTATCTCTGCGCCATGCCGTTCTGAAAGGCCCAGAGTTGGCCTTAAATACCTTTTTCCTTTCTCTCTTGAGACGTGTATTTAGAGGATACAGAAAAGTTCATCAGGGAAAGATGTCCTAATTGCGAATGGCCAATGGAAAAAAATTCGGGAAAATCTCTATTTGCTTCTCGCTTCTATCGTATCTCATGGAAGTGGAAGTGGAAGTGAAACGCTAACCTTCCGTCGTAGAACGTAGATATGTAACTCAGACGCCGCCCACGCCCTCGGTCGTCTGCTCTGCCTTACGTACAATTCCTATGTGCCTCTGCTTATTACGCATTCGTGATTCTTTGATTCGTAACCGTGTCTCTAGTCTTGTCTCGTCTCGTCTCATCTTCTCTATGTCCTAACTCGGGTAACTTTAGGTAACCGAAAAGCGAAGCTGAAAAGAAACATTATAATTCTCCCATCCCAACGCCCATGTCACTCCGATTCTTTTTGGGCAACTCTGCCCAGCACGCGAAGGGCCACGGCTCCGACCGCGCCGGCGACCAGGCCGAACTAGGACAGCTGGAGGCGCCTGGCGATCTCGGCGCGGGTGGCCTCGAAGACCTTGTCGGGGTCGGGGCGGGCGTCGACCTTGACGACGCGGTCCTGGCGCTCGAAGTAGTCGACGACGGGCATGCTGGTCTCGACGAAGGTGCGGAAGCGCTTGCGGATGGAGTCGGCGTTGTCGTCCTCGCGGCCGGAGGTCTTGCCGCGCTCGAGCAGGCGGCGCTCCATCTCGTCCTCGGGGCAGTCGAAGAAGAGGACGAAGCGGGCGGGGACGACGGCCTCCTCGAACTTGAGGGCCTGGTCGAGCTTGCGGGGGAAGCCGTCGATGAGGAACTTGCCCTTCTTGCGCTTCTTCTTGTTCTTGTCGTCGCCGTCGCTGTCGGGGGTAGGAGAGGGCTCGTGGGCGGAGGTGGAGGTGACGGCGGTGGGCTCGTCGAGGACCTGGCGCATGGCGGCCTCGAGCAGGGCGATGGTGACCTCCATGGGCACGATGGTGCCGTTGCGGATGTGGGTGCGGATCAGCTCGCCGAACTCGGAGTCGGGCCGGCTCTGCTCGGCGCGTAGCAGGTCGCCGGCGGACAGGTGGGCGAAGCCGTAGCGCGCGACGAGGCGCTCGCACTGCGTGCCCTTGCCGGCGCCGGGGCCGCCCAGCACGAAGATGACGGTGACGTCGTCCGGCGAGAAGACGGGCGTCGTGCGGTCCTTGAGGTTGTCGATGGTGGACATTGTTGCTGGCTGGCTGGCTTCTTTACTTCTTCTTCTTCTTCGGATTTGGTTTGCTTGCTTGCTTGTTGCAGAGGTTGAGGGCAGGGGGGATATTGGAAGTCGAGGTTCCGAGTTGTCTGGCTAGCAGGGAGGTCGGACAATGGCTGGTTCACCGTATCTCAGAGATTGGTCTGTCTCTCGGTTGGCGCTCAAGGTATTTGCTCCGAGAAGAGAACAGATAGTGAGACTTCTTTGACAAGTACACGGGAAAGTAGAAGGTCGGAAACAGGGAAAGGGGGTTTTGTTTACCGTCGAGAGGTTTCGTCGGTCTGGTTGAATCGATGCTACTCCACGGCTTAATTTCTTGCTGGTGGATGTCCCGCACTTTGCTTTGCTAGCATTGACCTGGCAGAGCGGGTCTGATAGCTGCAAGCCCCTCCTTTTTCTTTTCACGGCGTTGAATTGCATGTGCCGAATACTTACCTACTTGTGACCTCGTTTCGGCTGTAACCTCGATTGAGTCAAACTGGTGCTTCATCGTTATTGCATGATAGGGATATATCGCAGAGTCACATTCCATTCAACATCTCAAGCCAGACATGTACCTGGATAACATCTGATAGTATTTTGATGTGCGGTATTCATCATTCATAAGCCATTAGATATTCGCTACACAAGTGACAGGGGAATAAAGGGATATTAGAGGCGAACGATCGAGTTGGTGGTATGGCGAGCAACCTTTCCTCCACGTGGTGAATTTTGTGTAATATACAGCATCCGTCCCGTCTTCATATGACAGCTACACAAACAGCTATTGCGGTCTCCTCACAGGCGCATTCCTATAAATCAACTGTCACTATCCATCCTCCTCACTTAGGGGCTACGTTCCTCTTTCAAACTGGGAGACAAGCATAGGGTAGGGAGGAATGTGACATCCCAACACACGAAGAACTTACCTGCTCTCCGCCCTGGATCTAACCATGAAGACGTAGCCCGCTGTACCGAGACCGATGATGGCTATAAAAGGCCAGAATTTGACGGTGTTGTTGGGGCCTCTTGGAGGCTGCGTGCTGTAAGTTCGCAGAGGCCATGCAGAAGATGGTGTTCGAAACCGGAACGGCGGCGCAGGCCGCATAAGCAGGCGCTGCGTGGGAGCCGTTGTAGCCGTCATTGGGTACCAGTGAGTCGGGGGCCGTTTCTCTTTTGTTGAAGAAGAGCTTGGAATTAATCAATATGCTGCTGCGGCACTCGAGGGCTTCAATGCATATCCATGCGCCGCAATAATAATAATAATAATAATCAAGCTGTGACTTTTTCGGACGAGCAGGATGATGTAATTTATGAACCAACGGCCCACCATCAGCCGATGAGACCTCTCCAGCTGGCCACCAACTGGCCGCCGTTTGAGGAAACGAACCTGTCTGGCGACGGCTTCATTCCTTCACCTCCACAAAGACTATAATAGCACTACTTCCATATCATGGGGAAAGTCTAGGAGCGGCTTCCCGAATCCGTATATGCTTATTCCTATCTCCGCTAGATAAGAAATAGCGTGCTGTAGCTCATCCTTCGAGCATTAATGTAGGATTAAAACCTGGGTAGTCGAGGGATTCGAGCCGACTGGTAACCGAAGGACCGTGTCCACGGCCGCCACAGCCACCTCATGTTTCACGTTTTATCGAGAGCGAACAGCGCCCTTTGTTGTGTGACATCACCTTCCACAAGCTCGCCATTGTCGCAGGTGTATTGGAGGCCCTCGTACGCTTTCATGTCAGTAGACTGCGCCTTCGGAGTAGAACTACCTCCGATACTCATGATATTGCTCTCGCGGCCGATTCGCACATTCATATGTAGGGACCCTGCGTAGTTACAGTAGACATAGCCACGTGGGAGCTGTTGTGGAGATTCTGCTCCTGCAGGACAATATGGTAGCTTACGTATAGCCAAAGCCCCCTTGCTTGATATACGCATGTAGACTCGCGCAATGGATAGAGACGGACCGACATGTCGACATGGGACTATGAGTTGGAGGATGGAACAAGTAGTCACGTTTGACTAGTCGCCAGCTACGGTAGCAAGAGAATGTCGAACTGATGGATATCTTATTGAAGAAAATTGCTATACAGTTGTAGGTATCTGCTATTATAGTAGTTATATAAAAGTATTCGTTCCATCCCCGAGGTATATCATGAGTTCGCCAGTGATCCAAAATACACATGCCCAATCATATAACCTCGAGAACGCCGCGTAGTGGTGGTAGTGGCAGCAGTTGCCGGGTCAGTTGAGTTCGTTGGCTCCTAAATCCTATAGTCGTAGATAGTGATAGATGTCGTGTGATGTGACCAGGGAATCCAAACAGCGTCAACATGGCCCCTTTTCCAGCTCAGCTGAACAAATGAAATTAGGCTATATCAAAGTAAATAAAAGTTTTCTTTCCAATTTACACCGGTCTACCGCGCCTGACCGAAACTCGTCTTTACTGGCGGCGGGCTCTTCATCACGGCGTCGGCATACGCTCCTGGAATGGGTACTGCATCGTACTGAATCTCTCCAGGTGCGACAGGGGCGTGCTCGTTGACGTTGGGGCTGGAGCCGAGACCCGGCGCGGTGGGGGTTGTAGGTGTTCGGAACGCACCCTGACCCAACTTGGGGGTGGCGGAGGGCGCTTTGGTCGGCGGAGCCTGCAGCTTGAACGGCGCTGGCTTGCTTTGTACCGCGAAAGAGGATTTCGGCTCGACGATTTGTGCGCCTGGCGTAAATGAGGGTCCTTCCTCGATCTCGGATAGCGATGCGTAGGTGTTAGGCGGGAAGCGCGGCGACATAGCGTACTGAGAGAACGATGGCGACTTGGGGCCGAAGCCTGGTGTGTTGGGGGCGGATTGTGTTCGTAACTGGGCGAGATACAGGTCGGACCTGGCGCGGTCTCGCAGGTCCATCGACTTGGCTAGACGTCGCTTGGTGTAATATCGGTAAAAGACGACGCTGTATAGAGTGATCGTAATGACATCAATTACGATCTCAATGATGATGCAGATCAGGGCCCAGTTCTAACATCTTGTTAGTGTCGTAGCTCAACGCAAAGCGCTCCTTATGAATACTCACCTGAAGTCTGCAAACGAGCTCGTAGTCGACTTTCTGCGAGAAGAGATCGGCACGATGGTTCTGGACACACGCCCATCCCCACATATCCTGATTGCCACTGTTGTTTCTCGTGAATTGCAATACACCCGCGGCGGCAGCCCATAGGATAACCGATGCTATAAACCAGCCGACAGCGAACAACGTGTAGTAGACACCGACTTTCTCGGCGCGGTGGTGACCGCCTCGGCAGTAGCCAATGAAGATGAGGACGCAGATGAGGAGGTTGACACAAGAAACACACAACACGAGGATTTGCGGCCAAGTGTTCGTGCCCGTTGACCACGCCGGTAAGCCGTTCTGTGCTGGAAGACTCTTGGTTGCGTGGAAGATGGCGAAAGAGGACGAAAGCATAGCTAGAATGATGGTGCTGCAGCTGAAACTGACGCCTCGAAGCGCAAACTTGGCCATCCGCACCTTCGTCTTGAGACCCTATCCCGTGTGTTAGTCTAGACCTTTTCAGTGCTCAATTATACTCAACCTACCAAATCTCGTTTTTGTTCCTTGTCCGTGTCTTTCTCCCGCTTCTCTAAGATCTCCTCTTCTCTGAACGTCGGACTCAACGGGTTGTCGAATCTCCTTCCTGGTGTGCCGGGAGCCTTCATTGCGCTTTTCAGGGGCGACTTCGGCGTCATAGGCACGTTTGCTGGCTCGTTCGAACCATCATTAATATATCCGAACCCAACATCGGCCGGTCGAGCCTTCTCATCTCTTCCAAACGGCATGCTTCGGTCTTCTACTGGTGAATAGACTGTAGTAGCTTCCGCAAACCTCGGTGTCCTCGGTGGCTTAAGTGATGCCGTAGAAGAAGAGCCGGTGGATGATGATCGCGAAGGAGCTAACTTGAGGGCGGCGGGCCGTTTTCTATCGTCCTGCGGGGCCATTGTGTGGGATGGTGTAAAGAGGAAGGAAAGGAGCGGAAAGGAATAAGACCCAGTCTATGTATACAGGCTACTGCTATATGTCCGTAGGATAGCTTCAGGAATCGAGCCTGTATGTATATAGCCAAAAGATAGGAATGAAGCAGTATAAGAAATTTGGAGAGACCAGCTATCGAAGAAAGAAGTATTCCAAAGCTGAGCAGCTGGGGGCAGCAGAGGTTTTGAGTAGGCGCCGCGGCAACACGCTACCACCTCATTCGACTTGGCTGGGAATGTTCTGCATGGGATGATGAGTTTATGGGGCTTCTGGAGATGCAATGAGATCGCTCACAGTGGACCGGGGGGTAGGGAAATCCCCCGGACGCAAGTGTCTGATAGGGCAGCTTGGACAAACCCCAATATCCAAGTTGTACGATTATGAAAATAGACGCCCGGAGGACAGTAGTCTGGCGCCGCAGACTAGCTAGGTTGTATCGGGAATACACAGCTAATCGTGTCAACGTCGGTTCCAATATCAGGTGGAACAAGTCACAGATTTCTGATACCAGCTCAACCGCGCATATAGAAACATGGGGTAACAGAAAAGGACCTCATGAACTCAAGGACAAAGCTGACAAGTAGACACACTGAGAGGAAGGCTTAGTATATGAGCGCAGAGGGGGACACTGCGCCGCTGGGAGGACAAAATGTCCCACGAAACAACGATACTTCCGTGCCTGCGGGAATACAAGCATAATGATAGTGGTAAGACGGGTTACTCACAGGATAGGCTATATACACCTATCAGCGGTTAGGTACACCCGGCACTTTATTGGAAATAGGTGGGATGTACATGCACTGGAATCGACAGTCCGTCGCTGCGGCCAACCGCCTCTCGGATGCAGGGCTGGGCGACAATTGGCTGCATTCAACGTACCATGATTGCGAATGAGGTCGAAGACAAGACCTGACATGGCCGGGGACCCTGCCCCCAGTTGAGCGCAAAGAGAGGGAGAATGAAATGTGGTTGGGTGCGTGGGACTATCCGGCGCGATTCTTGCTGGACGCCTGGACGCCTTGATTGACCCCTGTTGGCGATCTACAGATTTGATAGGCAGATAGCCATCCATCAGGGACCCGTGCCATCTGCAGGGTGGGATATGCAGCCAATCAGAAGCTGTAAAGGCGTGATTCCGTATAACACTATGCAGCAGCCGGTTGTACCTGGGCGGTAAACTTCACCACTTATTGAAGCGACAAGAAAACTGGCATCGGCCTTGTTCGGGCTTCGAGTCTCGGCTTTCCCATTCCCGCCATTTCACGGTGCCTTTTCGTGCTCACCTTTTCTGTCCGTCTCGACAAGATCTCTAGCAAGATCCTGAGCAGTATTGCCCCCGCGTGTATCTTGCCTGGCCATTGTAGTGCAAGGCGCACGTTGGTGAAATATCTCTAGAGCGCCGCTCGAGGGTACCTGGTCTACTCCACCAGCTAATGCAGCACGTAAGAACTGTAAGCTGATGCTCAGAAAGTTTCCTTCTGGGGCTAAATAACGGATCAGTCGATTGTGCTACTCGGTCAATTTCGAGGAAAATAATCGGGTGGGTGGTTCGTCGTGATGAATGTAACCCTAGCGCCCAAAACGTTCCCCCTCCCCGGACCCCTCGCGCAATGATGGGTTGGCACGGACGGCGGGAAGTGAGGCCAATCTCTGATGAATCCGCATGCCATGTACTACCGCACCAAGGTGGCATCACTCGAGTCTTAAAGACAATCAAGGCTGTAATGCGCTGCCAAGGCTTTCAAAGGGATATTTTTAGCGCTTTTGCTCTTCTGGCCAATGGGGCGGCGCTCGACTGGACGGATAAAGTGCATCGAAAAGAGTAATTCTGCCATATATCAGAGCTGTTAAACCACATCTGAACGGTCTAGATGTCATACGGGCATACATACTAAGATGACACTGATTTCAATATAATGCCTCTGGCAAAGATCTAAATACTAGAATAGAAATCCGAGGCGCTATGTAACCTACGTCGGACGCAAAATCACGGTAAGGCTGCATACGAGTATATTTGTGCGCAGGTAGCTGTCGTGACCACAATTCCCGTGTCGATATAGTAGCTTTATTCAGGTTATCAGTCGCCACATCGGGGGCATAAGTTTCAGCCTTGTCGAAATAAACATCCAAGAATAACCCTGCAACATGGATATGGAGATGAATGTTCAGTCGGTTCAAATGGGGTGCAGTGAAGTCGTCGACATTGGGTAAAATTGTCTCACCAGTATCGTTGTACAACGTTGGCACTGGGATGATCCATCACCACCATAAGCAAGATCGTCCTCCTTGGGTAACGACATCAAAGATTCTTGAGTTGTCGTTATTTCTTCGAACGACGGCCGCTTTCAAGCTGTCACGGATAGCCCTTCTCCTCAAAAAAGATCTCTTAAGCGGCGTAGAGCCTCGCCGTCTGTCCCAGACCGCATAGGAATTTCTGCGTCTGCATGGATATGAGTAGCATGAATGAAGCGCAGCATGATGTCTTGCTTTGCCTACTATTAATTCTAGGTCCAATGAGGAGCCTTGTTACATAGTGATGCTCGTTTAGACAAATAATACTGCCGGGAGACATGTCTCCTGTGATTGATGAGGAATTATCAGTCTATCTAAGTACATGCATTTATGCAGGTGAAGCCCATTTCGTATTATGTACCTAACCAAGTTGCCAAAAAGTATGAGTCGTCTGTACCCACCACATTTGCCCCTCATTGTCTTATCTTATCGGTCGCAATAGCAGCCAGAAGACTCGTACCACAACTTTGGAAAAAATCCCAAACTCCGCCGCCTAACGTCATTTTGTAAACTCTTCGACATTCCACCAACCCATCCCGCAAACGGCTCACGCTCTGATTTTAGTGAGTCGCATACTTCGAGAAACCGAGAGCCAATTGCAAATACTCATTTCGAGTTTACGACACAATGTCTGCCCCCGACAAGTTCGGCAACGACATCGAGTCGGATTCGGATTCTGGCAATGAGTCAAGCAACGACTCTGTCCACGATGGCGCTGAGGAGCAAGACCAGAAGCCGCTCAAGTCGGCCATGAAGAAGTCACCGATGACTGCCCCCCCTCCCGTCCAACGGCCTCCTCTCCCTCCCCAGACCGACGCGAAAGACCTCGATCTCGGCTCATTAACCCCGCTCACACCTGAGATCATCGCGCGGCAAGCAACCATCAACATTGGCACAATCGGCCATGTCGCCCACGGAAAGTCAACCGTTGTGAAGGCCATATCTGGTGTCCAGACTGTCCGTTTCAAGAACGAGTTGATTCGAAACATTACCATCAAGCTCGGATATGCGAATGCCAAAATCTACAAGTGCGACAACCCCGAGTGCCCTAGACCAGGATGCTACCGAAGTTACAAGAGTGAAAAGGAGGTTGACCCTCCTTGCGAGCGTGATGGCTGCAGCGGCACATACAGACTATTGCGCCATGTCTCGTAGGTTCATCCCCTTGTCTACTAGGTTATTGCTGGCTCTGACAACCTTTAGCTTCGTGGACTGCCCTGGTCACGATATTCTCATGAGCACTATGTTGTCAGGAGCCGCAGTCATGGACGCTGCTCTCTTACTTATTGCCGGCAACGAGTCCGTACCCCAGCCTCAGACCTCGGAACATCTTGCAGCCATCGAGATCATGAAGCTAGACAAGATCATCATCCTCCAGAACAAGGTCGACTTGATGAGGGAAGAAGCAGCCCAACAACACTACCAGTCTATTCTGAAATTCGTCCGTGGAACACCTGCTGCCAAGTCTCCAATCATCCCTATCTCCGCCCAGTTGAAGTTCAATATCGACGCCATCAACGAGGCTATCGTAAACACTATCCCTGTGCCTGTCAGAGATTTCACACAAGAGCCGCACATGATGGTTATTCGATCCTTTGATGTTAACAAGCCTGGTGCGGAGATCGAGGAGCTGAAGGGTGGTGTTGCTGGTGGTAGTATTCTGCACGGAGTGTTGAAGCTTGGTGATGAGATTGAGATCAGACCAGGTATCGTTACCCGAGACGACAAGGGCGCTCTCCAGTGCAAGCCTATCTGCAGTCGTATTGTGTCTCTAAACTCGGAGTTCAACGACCTAAAATACGCCGTTCCTGGTGGTCTTATCGGTGTTGGCACGCGTATTGATCCCACCCTCTGCAGAGCTGACCGGCTGGTTGGTTTCGTTCTCGGGCTCAAGGGTCGCCTTCCTGCTATTTACAGCGAGATCGAGGTCAACTTTTACCTCCTGAAGCGACTGCTCGGTGTCCGAACGGCAGACGGCAAGCAGGCTAAGGTTGCGAAGCTGACCAAGAATGAAGTCCTCATGGTGAACATCGGTTCTACTTCTACTGGTGCTAAGGTTGCTGCTATCAAGCAGGATGCCGCTAAGCTATCTTTGACCAGCCCTGCCTGCACGAATCTGGGCGAGAAGATTGCTCTTAGCCGAAGAATCGAGAAGCATTGGCGCCTCATTGGTTGGGCTACCATCACGGCGTAAGTTCCAGTGACATGCAATTGTTTCTATTCTATCAACTAACACGTCGTATAGTGGTGTTACGCTAGAACCTACCGAGTCTTGAACCTAGGTCAAGTGCCAACTACGATACGAAAGTCTTCGGCATGCTACAAATTCAGGCATAGGTCGGAAGCATAGCATAACTGAGTACTCCTGGACATGAAGGTCCGTCATCAACAGAACAGCCTTGAAGAGATACGAATAACCTCAAATCGAGGTTCATAGGGCTGGAAGGGAGGCATGATCTCCGGGGAGAGCCATGTATTTGGACGAGTGCGGCAGAGAAAATAGAAGTGAAAAGTACCTACACGCCATGCTAACGGGCTTCGACCTTGTGCTATACCTCTGAATAATCAAAGGCTCTTGTAGCATTCGTCCGTAGGCAATGGAAAGTAACTCTGAGTTAAACTGAATGAGTAATGTGGCTGTGACCGCGACTAGAATTGCAAAACTATATCACGAAACCACTCGCTCTGCGCCAGCATGACTTGTGTGTTCAGGTTAATCGAGAGGATTCTTCCCCGAGACAGTTCCATGGTGTGTCACAGTAAAGCGTACGAAGGGAAAATAACTGGTAATGGTATAGATCTCCGGGTTTATAAGTAATACCACTGCCCCGAGCTCTGCGGAAGAGACTCGCTAGCACATCACTTTTCACATTTTACTCTAATACCAATATATGGAGCAAAGTTGTAGGTGCTGAATTTTGTTAGCCGTGTCGAGACATCTATAGCCTCGATGAATATACTCTATAGCATATCGTTGTGGAACGTCCCGGCTGCCTCGAGTCTCCCGCGCATAAGATCAAGAGACGATGTACGGCACAATGGGCAACGGGCAAGGAATAACCGAAGTCGAAGTGCGTGTATCGAAACTATATACAGCATGACAATCACCAATCATGAAGCACCAGTTCATTACAATTACTTTATTCAGGTTCCCGTGTCCTTCATTTCCTAGTTTTCCGAGCATGTTTCACAAGGTTCTCTATAACTCCCTCGAACGCCTCTCGGTCCCCGATCTTCTCGTCGGTGCGCTTCTGCCAGTATCCCAGCACCTCGTTTGCTAACACCTCCATGTCTTGCAGTTTCTTCACGTGTTGCTGGAGCTCCTTATCCGTCATACCGCCCAAAGCCTCATCGGTAGTCGTGCAGAGCTGCTTCGCAGCAACCAGATCCAGTTCGGGTGCTTCGGGCTGGCCTTTCCGCCGTTTCGAGGCTGACCTGGGCTTTTCCTTGCCTTGTGAATCCACAGAGAGCGACGAGTTGTTATCAGCGTCCGCTTTCCTAAGCCTTGAAACAGAACGAGAGTCTGAAGACGTCCGCAGAGAGCCATTTGATGTGACACGATGAATAGAGGGCAGCACGAGCTTCTTTTGCTTGGAAGCGGGTAATATCTCATCTAAATCCACTGGAACACCAAGTGATACTAGGAATAAACGTCGTATCCGAGACCGGATCCAATCAGGCGGTTGAAGCGGGGGCGGTGCTGCAAGTTGTGACCACAGAGAGGCACTTCTAGGATTGAAAAATATAGGATTGTCCTTCGGAGGCGAGGGTAGGGCGGGGAGATCTTGTATATCAGGAGAGAATAAGGCATCCAAGTATGGTTCTGTTGCGGTTAGGATGTCCTCCGAATCAAGACCGTCTAGATCTAATATAGGCTAGTAGCAAATAAAGTCAGCATTGATGTGCGGCTACCTATTGAGGATCCTAAACGTACAAATGAAGGTATTGCGACTTGAGGTTGGGTAGGTACAGGAGCCGATACTCCAGCCTCAGCCGTTTGAAAACCATCATCGAAGTCGCCAAAATCCGTATCTCCGTCACCTTCTTCAAATTCGTCAAAGTCGTCACCAAAGTCATCTTCGTCATTGTCATCGGCGTTTCCCTGACCAGAACTTTCTGCTGACTTCGCCGTTGACGATTTTATCCGTCTTTGTGTTACTGGCGACTTAAGTGATGGGTTTACGGTTGTGGAATCTACGAGCGCAGGGTCAATCGCACTGGGTAGCTTAGGAGGACTTGGCTGCCGTACCGGTTGCTTCCTTGGTGGTATCAATCGAGGAAGGTATCGGATTTGCCTCGCCAGTACCATCGGGTTTGCGAACAAAGTCTGGAGAGGCGTCTGCTTGATGAAGAGATTCGTGATACCGATGAGTTGAGGATCCAGGAACGTCTGCCGATTCCTCAACCACGGTCTTTGGAATCGGGTGACCCCCAGGAGTCACAGGTCTGTCCGGAGAGACAGATTCTGGTTTCTTCTCATGGATGATGGCAATCTCATCTGGTTCGGCATCTTCTGTCCGCTTCTGGTAAGCTTCTGTGCCCGGGACTTCGCCATATGACGGTTCGTCGTCCACTTTCTCGACTCGTGTTCGTGGTACTGGAGAGGCAGATCCAGGACTGCGCTTAGGAGAGGTCTGGGCATCAGAGAAATGCTCATCAGAATCGGACGATGCTGAGGTGAACAGTTGTTAGTTCAAGTAGAGGCTCCCAATGAAGACTGACGCATACCGAGCTCATGAGCACCGGGGTCTTGTGTACCCTTCCTCTCTGGAGCCTCAAGACTCGCTGATCTCCTTTCTCCGGGCATTACGAAAGACTGTTGTTATGGAGGCGTTAAATTTAGAATGTGGTGTGCGAGTGGTTCACAGGTTCGAGATATAGCAATTACTGCGACTTGCGGTCTCCCTTGTCAACAGTGTCACGGCTTGTTGTGAGGGGTATTCTAAGACAAATTGATAGACTATAGGGATAGGAGAAGACGATGGCTCATAAGTCCTGATCTCGGAAAATGCTGTAGGATCTATTGAAGGTGTGCGAGGTTGGGAATCATCTCTGCAATCGTCCTGCCCCTTGATGTGAAATAATGCACAGAGATCGAAGACATAGTTCAGGGATCGTACCTGACAGTTAGGAAGGCGGCGAGGGTGGGCAGGTAGAGTCTAGCACTATGGATCAAATGTACCTATGGGCTGACTCTGATTACATAAGGCCCTCAGGTACTACCGAGCCTTTGTGTGGCTGAAGCTTGTTACACCCAATGTTGGGCCGTTGCTGCAGCTGAAAACTTTGAAGCTCATATCGTCGAGTACGTACCGCATATATGGCCCGTGCGTCACATGCTGGTCGCGTCTAAGCTTTAACATCTCTTTGAAGCTCGTCGCGCAAAACGTGGCCGGTGTGCAAATGCATGCTTTGAAAATAAGACAATTGGTAGGTAGGCTGCCCACCCTTCCTACATCTACATGTTCACCGGTTGAGTTCGATTCGTACTAATTCTTCTTTTGCTCATCAAGATACCTTAACCATCCCACCCTCAACGTCCGTTTGCGCTGCATCTGGTGAATTGCCAAACGCAGGCACCCAAGCCTCTTCCCTTTCTGGATTGAGGATGAGTGCAGGTTATTAACACAACTGACCGGACAGGCCATCGCATTCCAATAAACAAACACTCACCCATCGGACTACATTCGATCTATTTACCCTTCCCCACCTCGCCGACAAGACCGGCATCATGTCGTTGTTCGGCAATAATGCAAGCTCAGGCGCACAATCCAACAATGCCACTACATCTAGTGCACCTGGTACTGGTGGCTTGTTCGGTAACTCAGCCCCTACCACTTCGTCCAACCTCTTTGGCGGCTCGTCTACCGGTACATCAGGCTTCTCCTTCGGAAATGTAGGTGGAAGCAGTGGTAACACACCTAGTTCGGCCGGAACTGCAGGCGGTCTGTTTGGAAATACGGCGTCCAAGCCCGCTGAACAGAAGCCTTTATTTGGAGGAGCAGCTGCAAGCAATCCGTCTGGATCAACAACTGCTACGCCAAGCACTGGATTATTCGGTGGCAGCTCTCAGGCTTCTGCTTCTAATCTCTTTGGTGGCGCCGCGAAACCAGCGCAATCTACCAACTTGTTTGGAAACACAAGCTCAACACCAGCATCAACCGGTGCTACGCCGACATCGACCTCGACGACAACAGGCGCCTTCCCTGCCGGTGGACTTTTCGGATCAAAGGACAATTCGAAACCAGCGACGGCAGGTACTTCGTCTCAACCCGGCGGTGGCCTTTTTGGTAGTAAACCCAGCGGCGGCAGCAATCTTTTTGGCGGTGCGGGCTCGAGCAACACCACAGCTGACAATGCCCCTGGCTCTGCTTCTACGGCAACGCCTACAAAACCGATGTTTTCCCTGAATTCAACTACACCTGCAGGAGCTCCTCCGACCAAGCCTACTACCAGCCTCTTTGGGAACCCTGGAACACAGGCCTCAACTCCCTTTGCATCTGCTCAACAGGGTGACAAGCAAAACCAGTCTGGTGGCCTGTTCAAAGGCGCGGTCGGTTCCTCGCAGCCTGGTGCGGCACCAAGTCAGCAGGCATCCTCCGCCCCAGGCTCTACTTCACTTTTTGGCAACGCCGGCCAGACCCCCAATCAACCCTCTTCGAATCTTTTTGGTGGGGCCAAGCCTGCTGATAGTTCTGCCTCGAGTCTTTTCGGAGCGAAGCCCGCGACCTCGCAAGGCAGCACCCCGGCACCTGCAGCAGCGTCTTCACTTTTTGTACAGCCAACATCCAAGCCGACCGAGGCATCTGCAGCTAAGCCTACCAACTCTCTCTTTGGGGGAGCTAGTGCCGCGCCAACCACGTCGACGAGCTCGTCTTCACTGTTTTCGGGTCTTGGTAATACATCGTCTACACCAGCTAGCACGTCTGCTTCTGCTGCTCCCGCCACCACACAAACCAGCTCCCTCTTTTCAAATCTCAACAAGCCCTCTGGAACACCCGCCACATCTGAACCACCTAAGACACAAGGGAATTCTCTGTTTGCCGGCTCAGGGAAGCCGGCCTCCAGTTCCGCAACCACTGAACCGGCTAAACCTGCGTCTAGTCTCTTTGGTGGTGCTGCTTCGACTTCGGCTGCAGGTAATACACCAGCTGCAACCACTGCACAGAGCACTGGCACATCGGCTTCTGCTGCCGCTCCCGCCTCAGGCGCCACCACAACCGCAGCCCCAGCGGGGGCCTCGTTGTTCGGTGGCGCTTCAAAAGCGACCTCATCAACCGAGAGTGCAGCACCCCAAGCTGCCACAGGCGCTAATCCTGCCTTGAATGCCTCAACTGCTGGCCCTACTTCATCTATGGCTCGACTCAAGAACAAGACAATGGACGAGATCATTACCCGCTGGGCCACGGACCTCTCGAAGTATCAGAAGGAGTTCAAGGAGCAAGCCGCTCAAGTGGCTCAGTGGGATCGCCTTCTAGTCGAGAATGGAGAGAGAATCCAGAAGCTGTACTTGGAGACCTTTGAAGCTGAAAAGGGCAGCCGCGAGATCGAGCGACAGCTTGTTGGCATTGAGAGCCAACAGGAAGAGCTGGAGACATGGCTTGATAGATATGAGGGCGAGGTTGACTCTATGTTCGCTAAGCAGATAGGACATGGTGAACAACTCGCAGGCCCCGACCAGGAGCGCGAGAAGACCTACAAATTGGCCGAGAAGATCACCGAGCGATTGGATGACATGGGTCGCGATCTGTCCAAGATGATCAAGGAGATCAACGACATCTCCGGCACACTGAGCAAGGGCAATAAGCCTGACGACCCGGTAAGTTTATCCTACATGTTATATCTATGCCATGTATGACTAACGTCTTCACAGCTGAGCCAAATCGTCCGCGTCCTCAACGGACATCTTGCCCAGCTCCAGTGGATCGACACCAACGCTGCTGCATTGCAGGCTAAGGTTGCAGCTGCGCAGAAAGAGCGGAGCACGATCGGCAGCCATTACGGCGGACCGGAGCAAGACAATGTGGACAGCTTCTACCGATCCTACATAGGACGTAGATAGGCGCAGAGTCTTCATCTGTGTCTACTAGGCTACCGGGAGGTGATTTCTATTAGGTGAAGCTTGGTTGAGGAGGGTAAGAAATCATGCAAGGAAATTCGAGAATTCACAGGTCATGGCACGCATTAGGATGAAGGGATCGCAAGAAACATGCTATGTCAAGAGATGAGAGTCAATTCTTCTCAAGCTAGCAATGAGAGCACGGTGCCTACGTGGGCAATAGCCGTATTTATGTACACTAGGACATGGCAAATGCGATGGCTGAAGGACGAATCTGGTTGAACTGCTTCTAGTGACCCGACCAAAGCTCGCGCCCCGACGCTATAGGCGTCTTAATCAATGGACATCATTTCGAACCTCCTTCTCTTGCATTCAGCCTTTAGTTCTCGATTTAGTTGTGCTCGCCGCCTTGTTCCTTGGTCAACTCATCACTGTAGCGGAAAAAGTAAGCATTAGTTAACCGGGCCGCATCGTACGATTTTTATGTAGAGGGGGAAGATCGGGTTTCGCGGAGCGGCTTACATGTGGTCGGACAGCTTCTGGAGGTGGTCCTGCTGCTCACGGAGCTTCTTGCGGAGCTCGAGCAGCTTCTCCTTCTCACGCTGGCGGATGGCGTAGTCCTCGTTGGCCTTCTCGCGCTTCTGGAAGGCGTCGCTGTTTTTGAAGTCTCCGTCAGCCTTCTTGTTTTTCTTGGTTCTTGTCTCTCTTGCAGGTTATGATTTCCCCCCTTTTGCCTTTTCCTATTTTATCAATGTTTTACAACCTAGGGGAGACGGGAGCTGGAGAACTGGCAGACTGCGGACTGCAGAGCATTCAATTCCGCCGAGTCCCTCCAATTCCTCACTGATGAGGTCATGTTTGAGGGGTATATTGATACACGTACCCTTGGCCACCCATGCTGCCTAGCTTGCTCGGTGCGCCGGTGTCTCCCTCGGCCATGGCGCGGAAGGTCGTCGTGAATGCTCGGCGGGAGGATGCGATGGCAAGGCCGCGGGACGGGATCTTGGTCAGAGTTTGACGGTACATTGTCGATTGCGTTTGGGAGGAAAACCGTCTCTATAGAACAGATTTTCGGTCTTAGTTGATTATTTACCCTGCGAAGATAGTCATGGGACGATCTGGGAAGCAAGATACCTGAGGTGCTATTTAATTGGTTTGCGAGAGTGGTGTGATGGCTGGCTGGCTCGGGGGTTGAGGCACTTCCTGGTTTGGTGGAGGTCGTCGATTGGAGCTATGAAGTCAACGGCACAAGCTCAGGTCGGCGGAAGAAGACGGGGCGCACGGACCCAGACGGGGCGGAACTCCCCTAAAAGCCGTTACCCATAACGTGCTGAAATCTGCCTAGTGTAGACCTTTTTCACGTTGCTCAGACCATTGGATACCACATAACATCATCAGTGTTCAGTGATCACGCAGAAATTCCAGTGGCCTGGAAAACCTTCGTCCTTTTCTTATCCACCACCACGCCATTCCCATGTGGTCATCTGATATAGAAGATTCGTAGATCCGCCTAGCATTGGAATCTCGGCGGCGTACCATTTGAACATACCTCGGGCTACTTGAATAATTCTCTCAGGTTTAGGCGATTTGCAATTGCTTTGGATACCTCACAATCTAGAACTTCAACTTTATGCACTCTATCCTCTTAACAGGGTGTACGTCACAACTTTCGCCATTATCTACGGCATTTTCGACTGCCCATGCATGCGTGTTGTGTGCGACAGCGATGCTACCTTCAGTATTAGTTTTGAGGCTGAATGGGTGCATTAAGGACGATACATGATCGGCTATGCCGATATCATGCCTGCTGAGGTAGGCAGTCGAGCCCGGCTAGAACTTTCTCCAGCTCTGCTAGGAAATAATGGGGCCAACCTGTAGGTATTATGAGGCTCCAGTCTCGAAGGCATAGAAGGTGCATAAAGTTTTGAACGTGGTGAGGCAGTTCCTGGCCCTGAAAATCGGGGTAGGCGAGATACTTGGCAATGCATGGGGTTTTCCCTTGGAGGGGATGTGACGTTTTATATATGGCGAATTGTACGACTTCCTACATACTCTTGATTCTAGGTCGAGTTTGCATTGACGATACCCAAGTCGAGATCAAAATCGGACAAATGAGGGGTCTATGTAGCTCGAGCGGTAGCCGGCACGGGTATGGCCCCGAATAAGGTGGCTCAGCACAGTACAATACAATACCAGTGGATGTCATGTATGAGCTATTTGGGCTGCATATGTTGACGTATATGCCGAAATTCTTTCCCCTTATCTTCCAATGGTGGTGGCATCCAGATTGGAACGCTTCCATTTGCCCATGGAATTTCTCAGGACAAAGAATGAGGTGGCTCGTGCTCGGATCGGCCTTGAATTATCTTCCCGTGAAGTTTGCTTAGCTAACTCGAACCGTAGGACCCTTTCCTCGGTGGTGTCTAAGACATTGAATAAGATGAATGGGGTGGGTGTCATTTGGATACCCTTTCTATTATGAGTATCGCTCGACGCTAGATTAAAGGTCATAATGGAAATGAAGATAGGAGAACCAACCCAATTTTGATAGCATCTGAGAGCGCCTCAGGTCATCCTATATCCTTCGAGGCTTGAGTTTTTATCAGGTGCCCAGGGTGTCATGAGTTGGTACAGGCCGGGGCATGAAATTGCATTCTTGAATTACGTGGGGTACAAGTACCTCCGTATGGTGATACACATGCAGTTGTTCAATGGTGCGGACACTGACGTAGGAGGAGTGAGCAGGGAGGGGAGAAAAGGAACAGTCCCTTTTCCCAAAATATTAGATACAGGCAGGTCCCTACATGTAGGCGGATGGGGGGAATGACGAACAGGCACGATAATCGCAGGAGACGTGACTGCTTCAAAACACAAAGAAGGTGGAAATTTGGAAGGTAAAATCAAAGGGGAAGAAGTACCTAAGGAGAGCCTTCCATGCCTCATCATTATCAGGCATCGTGCTGAATGTGATGTACATTTTCAAGTATTCAAATATGATACCGGCGATTAAGGGAAGTACCAGGCGTTTAGATTTGAGGATGACCCCTTTAAAGCCTTGTTCCATTGTCAAATGATCCGTCGCCCACTTGCCAAGTTTATAGGCTCGTAGCTCACTGGCTCGTGGCTGGCTCAGGTTCTGTTAGGCTCTAGACGGAACCGGTACTGGTAGCGCTGGGTACCTGGCCGGGGGTACCTACGTAAGGTACCTATGATGATGTACTGTACAAGTGCGCCTGCAAATTACAAGATGTATCTGAGGTTACTGCCCCTCCCACGCGCACTGGGCACACACCCGGCTCTGCCTCTTTCTCTTCACTTCAGGCTCCCTCTACCAACTCTGCCTACCTCCTACCAACAAAACCGAACCGCTGCACACTTCATCGACACAAAACTCTCCCAAAACTTTTGCTTCCCATTAATCAACCACAACCACAACAACGCCAACTTATTCACTTCTTCCCTGTCCTTCGCGCATCCTTCTTGTGCATCTTCCAGCACGAGTCATTCCTTGACAAACCCATCTAACAAACCAGATCACAAGGTACGTCCACCCTCGCCTATCCTTTATTCTCCTTAATTCCCCGTCTTCTCCTACACCTGCGGTCATGTTCCTTGGCCTGCTACCCTGAGTCCCGCCTTACGCTTTCGTCATCGCCCACATCACGACCGTCTCCCTCTTGCCGCCATACACTCGACAACACACTCATCCGTGGTCCATTGCGCCTCGTGGTCTGAATCAATTGATCATTGCGACAACATACACATCTATCCATCTATCTACAGCACACGCGTTTTCCACTCGCATCCGCTGGCGCAAACCCCACCGACTGCGGGGGATTCGCTCTGCTTCACCGTCACACCTATCGGACTTGTAGATATCCACGGCAACGCAGCGCGTTCCTCGAGCTGCAGGCGTACTCATCTCGATTATTGCCCTGGTATTGTTATACAAATTCCAGGGCTTCTTGTTATTCCTTTTTAATGGGCAACAACACTTCAGTTCCTTCCCCTTTTTAACTCCACCCACACATCGCATTAGACTCGTCATTATCAACAGGCAAAAAGCATTACGAAAACCGAACCGCAGCTAACTTAGTACACTCTACCAGTTCCGGTCTGACAAGATCTCACATCGCCAAAATGGGCCACGAAGACGCTGTTTATCTCGCTAAGCTCGCTGAGCAGGCTGAGCGCTATGAGGGTATGTGATGTTATTTTGGTTGCCTTAGCCTCGCAGAGTGGCGTTGCTAACATGTGTCATCAACAGAGATGGTTGAGAACATGAAGATTGTCGCCTCCGAGGACCGCGATCTTACTGTCGAAGAACGCAATCTCCTTTCTGTCGCCTACAAGAACGTCATCGGTGCCCGACGTGCCTCCTGGAGAATCGTCACCTCCATCGAACAGAAGGAGGAGTCTAAGGGCAACTCGTCTCAGGTTGGCCTTATCAAGGAGTACCGACAGAAGATCGAGACCGAGCTTGCCAAGATCTGCGATGACATCCTCGACGTTCTGGACAAGCACCTCATTCCCTCCGCTAAGTCTGGAGAGTCGAAGGTCTTCTACCACAAGATGTATGCCAACCGACCTTAAATTCAAGACTATTTTGAATATCCGGCTAACTACAAAATAGGAAGGGTGACTACCACCGCTACCTCGCCGAGTTCGCCGTTGGTGACCGACGAAAGGAGTCGGCCGACAAGTCCCTTGAGGCGTACAAGGCTGCCACCGAGGTTGCTCAGACTGAGCTCCCTCCCACGCACCCCATCCGTCTCGGTCTTGCCCTGAACTTCTCCGTCTTCTACTACGAGATCCTGAACGCTCCCGATCAGGCTTGCCACCTGGCGAAGCAGGCTTTCGACGATGCGATTGCTGGTAAGTATTGGACTTGTACGAGTCGAAAGAGCGCGGGGCTAATTCGGATATCACAGAACTTGACACCCTTAGCGAGGAGAGCTACAAGGACTCCACTCTCATCATGCAACTCCTCCGAGACAACTTGGTATGTATCCGTTATTTATTCCACAGCTGCGTCACCCCGCTAATATATGATTTAGACCCTCTGGACCTCTTCCGAGGCTGAGCCTCCCGCAGAGTCCGCTGCTGCCCCCGCCCAGGAAGGAGAGAAGGCCACCGAGGCCCCCGCCGAGGAGCCCAAGGCTGCCGAGTAAAGAAAAAATGGTGCCCGCGTCCCTTACTAGTCTCTAGATATTAAAAGGGTCGATTGTGGAGCTGGGTGGAATCTGGTGTCTATGGAGTGTTTGCTTGAGAACCCCCTTCTCTGAGATTCTGCATCGATTTGTTATTTTCCTCATGTGGCAACTGCACAGGCCAAAGACTTTGGAGGGTTCTCTTTTTCCCCACAGGCAAAAAGGGCTAAAGAGCTTTTGGGAGGTCTTTCGCAGAATGCTTGCCCTTTAGACTCTAATGCAAATTCGTCTGGACAATAAACCCATACTTTCTACTACTGCAGCTATAAAATCATGGAAATGACGATGCGACTTTCCTTTAGTAATAGAAATGAAATCCGTATTACAGCAGAGTACCTAGTTTATACTGAAGATAACTGCTCAAGTATGTGAAACCCAACTGACCTTCCGGGTGGAAAAGCTCTGTAAGAATTCGTAGGTTGCGCAACTATTGATTTAAAAGACAAGCCTTATGTAAGTGAAGACACCAAGTATATCGATTCTAAGTCATAAATCATTTGATGTATTCCATCATGCCCGAATAACTCCATACCCTTTGAGTCTCCCAGCCGTGAGTCGCGAGAAATGAGTAGTGCCCAACCTTCTCCGAGGATACTCCTTTTATTCGAGGCACGAAGCTAGGCCTTTGAGATGATCACCTTCATACCATGTCGGCCATATGTTACTTCGGCCACGTGACATAATTCATCTGTGGGGGTAGAAACGAGAGTGAGCCTACCGAATTGTGTACCTAGGTAGTAACGAGATCAACAAGCCCGAAATTCCCTAAGTCGTGTCACATATACGATGATGTGACATTGTTCCGAACCCACACCCGCTACCTCTGCGAGCCGCTCGTCCCGGGCCCCGCCGTTGCAGATCCGGACAGCGAGATGCCCCAGTTGAAGCTCCAGTTGAACGTGAAGCCCCTCCCCGTGCCGCTGCCGCGCCTCTCGCCCGCTGCTGTGACGGCGTCATCTACCCCTTCTGGTCTCCGGGGTACCACTACCTCCTCGTGGATTCTGGTGGCAGTGGTGGGAGCTGCTGTGGTTTCTTCCTCCTCGTCTTCGGCAGCTGCGAACAGGACCCGGATCCAGAGGCTGCAGTCCAGGCACTCGACCATGAGGACGCCGTCGTCCTCGAACTCCTCGAGGTTCTCCTCGGTGAAGGCGTAGCCCCGCGCGTTGCCGCACCGGCAGCTGCGGTAGTAGACCCCCCGGCGCGAGTCCCAGGACAGGTCGTCGAGGTCCACGGTCTCGACGCCCGTCTGGAAGGAAGACTGGGCCTGGCGGTGGGAGGGGGAGGCCCGCAGCGCCCGGTCGTATTCCTGGCGCTGCTTGCGGTCTGAGAGCACGGTGTAGGCGTGCTGGATCTGGTCTACTGTGTATGTGATGCGCGGTTGGGGCTGGGATTGCGAGGGCTGCTTTGTAGCAGGTTTTGAGCTAGACGGTGATGATGGCGACGAGGTCCCGCCGGCTGCCTTGTCCGGGTGGTACTTCAGGAGGGCCCGGTGGTAGGCCTGCTTCACTATCTTCCGCTGCTGGGCCGCGCCGGCCTGGCCCTCCAGATGTTTGGGAGTCAGTGCCAGGATGTCGTACAGCGTGGGCTCCGCTGACGTATTGGAGATCGGGGGCGCCATTTGTGCCAATTCAGCAGTTCGAAATGCTCATAAGCAAGGAGGCAGGTTCGCTGGACGTGCTGAACAAACCTTAGAAATAGCGAATCTGAAGCATTTATTTTAGGATGTTGCGAATACGTCAAGATGGCTTCGTAGCAAACCGGTTTTGAGAAAAAGTTAATCGGCGCCACGTGATCACGTGAGGGACCTGTCCGAAGCTATTGATACCATCCCATAACCGCGATAAAAGCGAGAGCACGAAGCCCGGCACGAGGCTCTCCTGGATGGAGAGTTGTCCTAAAGGACTTACTCCTTACTATATCAACTCGTCGGGGCCTCATGATTGCATTCGCATACTGGAAGCTAGAGTACACTCTAGCGTAGACAAGGTGAAGTTTGCGAATATGAGTGGACTTCATCACCACACGCAACATAAGGTTGTCTTTCGAAAATCCCGGAATAAGGGACAGCTCAGATGCTCTTGTATTGAGTAACACATAAGTTTTATACATTTTGCCTCGCGGGCAATGTAGTGCCATAAGATCATAATATCGTCGTTCATCGTGGATACTTGTTCCACCTGCTCTTCCCAACCTATCCTTCCGTCAGCATTGTATCATAGAACAGGACAAGACGACTTACCTTCCGCCATTCCCTGACAAGTCTCGGCATTCCCAGCATGGCCGTTCTTCTCTTTTCCATCCTGTCTCAATATTAGCACAGGTATCCTCGAGAGGAAACTTCTCTCCAGCGAGCAAAGCGCTTTCCGAAGAATAGGGAATATCGCATACTTGACAGCCAGCATTCTCTCGTGTAAGTGACCCTTGACAGACTGTCCAACACCGGTACCGCGGACCCTCAGACCGTGCTCGACTCTGTTCCGTATCCTCTCCTCGGTGCCCTTAGATGTGAACGGCAATAACTCCTCCACTCCTTGTTCTCTCGCCAGCTTTACAAGCTCTGCCTGCCGCCTCAGAGAGAATTCTGGATTGTGCCATTTGCCAGTCTCGGGGTGTTTGTGCGGCAGGAAAGGGTTCGGCGTCGCGCCGTCTTTTATGGTGTTTGTTCTCGTCGAGGACGGGAGGATCTGGGTCGGGGGGTACTTGGCGAAGAAACGCTGCAGCCGCGGGTGCAGCTGCTTCGCGAGCTCGACGTATCTCATATTCGTCGCCATCTCTAACGGCAGTCAGAGATTAATTACTCAATGCGGTTGAGATTTGGGCGACTGGGAAGACGGCGCGCTCGTAACTTGCGAAGAATCGCAGAAATGCAGAGCTCCCCAAATTTTGTTCTGGCTGCTAATTGGCAGGGGTCTGCTCAAGCTAAAATTCCCGATTGGCCTATCCATGTGACTAGTGGCTTGAAGCAGTTCTTTGCAACCGGTACCCCGACACGCCGATTCGCTAGCTCAATCATGTTTGCCTTCAACCTTAAAGTTTCGAATCAGACGGAAACCAAAGCAACTTCGTGATTGTATATACTTAATTACAGTACTTCAAACCAAGAGACTTGGTATTCAAACTACCCATTTCTGACGAGTTTAAGCAGGTTTCGATCATCGCCCGATAGATCATCTGCTAAGTTGGAAGGGGATTTGCTAGATTCGACCGGCCTTTGTTAAGGCTCACCTGCATCAACGTACTTTAACCATGGGAATGCAACCACGAGCCGGGTCGCTGGCAGCAACGAACGGAACAAACGGTGCCAACGGGAATAATGGAATAAATGGCGAAGCAAGCAGGCGAAAGGAGCCTCTCGATATAGAAGAGATCTTGCGCAAGAAGAAAGAAGCGAACGACGCTCTTGCTAAGCCAAGATTCATTCCAAAGGCGGAGCGCGAGCGCCTTGCCGCAGAGAAGCAGAAAGAGGAAGAAGAGAAGCGAAGGCGAAAGGCTGAAGAAGAAGCACGAAATAAATCTAGCAGTCGATCTACCAATGCGCCGGAGCTCGACAGACGATATGGCGATCGTCGCGACAGAGATCACAATCCAGTTGTTCCAACAGGGCCCAGGGCTATGCGCCAATCTGGCCACGACAGACGCGAAGCTAACGACCGCGAAGATGGAGACGGACGAGGGAAGTCAAGAGGAAAGAAGGGGTCAGCAGGAGAAAAAAGGCCAGCCCCAGAAGAGACCGAGGCTGCCCTAATACGAGCACGATATATGGGCCCAGAAATGAATCAATCGACGTTCTCGGCTAAGAAGAAGCGGAGGAGAACAACGGAAAAGAAGTTCAACTTTGAATGGGATGCGGAAGAAGACACGACCCAAGACCATAACCCCATCTACGCGGAGAGGGCTGAGCCGACCTTCTTTGGAAGAGGAAGGCTGGGTGGATTTAGCGACGACATGACGGAGGAAAATGCAAAGAAGTACGCCATGTCTCTTATCGAACGCGATCCCGAAAATGGAAGACAGCGAGCGGAAGAATTGCTGGATATGATACAAAGGGCAAAGGAGAGGGCCAACCGCAACGGGCTAGGGAAGCATTGGTCTGAGAAGAAGCTTGAGGACATGCGCGAAAGAGACTGGCGTATTTTCAAGGAAGACTTCGGCATCTCAACCAAAGGTGGACTCATTCCCAATCCGATGCGAAATTGGGAGGAATCTGGTTTGCCTCGACGCTTATTAGATATTATACACAAGGTCGGGTACGACGAGCCGACCCCAGTCCAACGCGCGGCAATCCCTATTGCTCTGCAGGCAAGAGACCTGATCGGTGTCGCTGTTACTGGTTCAGGAAAGACGGCAGCTTTCTTATTACCTCTACTAGTGTACATCTCAGAATTACCGCCATTGACTGAGATCACGAAGAATGACGGCCCGTACTCATTGATCATAGCCCCAACCCGAGAGTTGGTCCAGCAGATCGAATCAGAAGCAAAGAAATTCGCAGGACCACTAGGTTTTACGGTTGTCAGCCTTGTCGGTGGACATTCGCTTGAAGAGCAAGCGTTCAACTTGAGAAATGGTGCTGAGATCATTGTTGCTACACCTGGTCGTCTAGTCGATTGTATTGAACGACGCCTGCTGGTTCTGTCTCAGTGTTGTTACATCATCATGGATGAAGCAGATCGTATGATCGACATGGGTTTTGAAGAGCCCGTTAACAAAATCCTAGACGCGCTACCTGTCACCAATGAAAAGCCAGACACCGACGCCGCTGAAAACGCTCAGTTGATGAGCAGGCATCTAGGCGGCAAAGATCGATATCGGCAGACTATGATGTACACGGCTACCATGCCGGCAGCTGTGGAGAAGATTGCCAAGAAATACCTACGTCGTCCCGCCACGGTGACCATCGGTAACGTTGGCGAAGCTGTGGACACGGTCGAGCAACGAGTCGAGTTCATACCTGGAGAAGACCGCCGGAAGAAGCGCTTGCAGGAGATCCTTTCATCCAACGAATTTGCACCACCTATTATCGTCTTCGTCAATATCAAGCGCAACTGCGATGCTGTTGCTCGAGAGATCAAGCACATGGGCTTCTCGGCCGTCACACTTCACGGTAGCAAAACGCAGGAACAGCGAGAACAGGCTCTCGCCTCGGTGCGAAGCGGCGCTACAGATGTCCTGGTTGCGACGGACCTGGCTGGTCGTGGTATTGATGTTCCTGACGTGTCTCTGGTCGTGAACTTCAATATGGCCACCAGCATCGAAAGCTACACTCATCGTATCGGTCGTACGGGTCGTGCCGGCAAGAGTGGTGTCGCCATCACCTTCCTGGGCAACGAAGATGCAGACGTCATGTATGACTTACGACAGATGCTGTCGAAGAGTTCGATATCTAGAGTACCGGAAGAACTAAGAAGGCATGAAGCCGCGCAGCAGAAACCAACCAAGGGACCCAAGAAGCTTGAAGAGAAGGGCTTCGGCGGGAAGGGAGGTGGATGGGACTAATGGTTACCCAGGTAGACAATAACTAAATCGTACTTATGTCACCTGTCATGAGAGCAAATATACCTAGTTTTGGTTGACTCTCGTGCTGTTTCTTTCCATATCTTCTGGTGATAACACTTTCGTTCTAACTACGTACAGACAGCGATGCTATACCTAAACCAAGCCAAATGAAAGACGCCTACCTATATTCGGTACATGTCATGAGGAGCGAAATCTGATATATCAAAGCTGATGAGGAAGATGCTGACTAGCCCCTCTATTACCTGACTCAATAAACATGAGACATCTAGTAGGAACATCTGCGTCAGTGAGTGGAAGGAGAAACAGCGGATTCTTACCTAAGGCGGTGGCTATGTCCAGCCGTTGGGGTCTTGAGTTACACGGCAGTTGACGTCTCAATAGCGAGTTTGGTCCGAATATCTATACATGGCTGGTTTTCCCGTAGACTTCGATTCGCCTATATCCGCCCGTACCTATCGGGATCTACGTTCTAGAATCCCCCAAGTGAGATGCGACCCTGCATGAGATTGGTCCCAAAAGTTGCAGGTTCGGGAAAGCAGCCGGCCGGTTGCTTGAATCGATACCATCAGTTACCGTAACTGGTAGGTACTTGCTCCGTCGGTATAACATGTCTGTGTAGTGCAGTATAATGCTGTACAACGCTGTAGAACGCAAGGTTTGTCCTGGTGTAGCCAATGGATAACCCCTGCATCCCACTACGCTACACTACACCGCCTGCCCTCCGTGGCGTCATTTTTCACATCATCGCTTTTATTTTTTTCATTTTCCTTTTCTTCCACATTCAGCCATCCATGTCCATACCTGAGGTGACCATTTTCTCGAACCTTGAGGGCCGGTTAGAGGGCTCACCCCATTCTTAGCACACACAACCAGAAAACCCAAGGCGCCTGTTGGCCTGGATAAAAAAGAAAAGGGTTTGCTATCTGTACGAATAGGGATATCACTCTCTTGTCATTGCCCCTCTTTACAAACGCACTGTACTTGTACATAGCTGGGATACCTGAGGTACTCCTCTATGGTACTATTGTATTACCGCATGTGAAACTTCCGAGTTACCACCTTCTGTGTATTATATGACAATTGTATTATATCACATCGCACTCTCTTCCTTCCTCTTCTCTGCACATGTCTTTGCGCGCCGCTTACCGTGCCGAGCTCATTTCTCGCGTCTCAACACCTACACGGGTTCGATTAAGACCTTTTACTGCCCGTCCAACCATATCTCTGTGGAGACAGAATCACATCTGGCGCAGTCCTGCCTTAACCTCTCCACCTTCTTACGGGTATTCCTCACCCAATTGACCGCCCTCCCAACCTGATTAGGCTCTGAGACTAATGCGGAAGCTAGACCTAGTCCACGCCTTGCGAATCACTCCTCAATCACATCAGTCTCACGATCCTCCCCTTTCGAGAAGGCTAGATCCATTACTCTCTCTCGACCCCCCGTTCGACACTGTTCTTACCGCAGACACAATATGTGTAGGCTTGCTGGAGATATCGACCACACCGGAGGAGCTACACCGGACCCCACCGAGGGCCGTGAGCTCCTCCCGACCAACGTCATCCCCAGACACTACGATGTGACCCTGGAGCCCAACTTCGAGAAGTTTACCTTTGAGGGAAAGGCGCTTATCGATTTCGACGTACAAGAGGAGAGCCAGTCTATCTCTCTCCACACCATCGAGCTCGACATCCATAGCGCCCACGTCAAGTCTGGGGAAACCATTGTTAACTCTTCCTCCGCCATTACTTATGATGAATCCAAGCAAGTCTCCACAATCGAGCTCAAGGATGCCATTCCGAAAGGCAAGGCTCAGTTGGAACTTAAGTTCACTGGCCAGCTGAACGATCAGATGGCTGGGTTCTACCGTTCTACGTACAAGAAGCCTGATGGCACGGAGGGCATCCTTGCTACAACGCAGATGGAGGCCAACGACTGCCGCCGAGCTTTCCCATGCTTTGACGAGCCTATGCACAAGGCCAAATTTACCATCACCCTTATTGCAGACAAGCACCTGACATGCCTCAGCAACATGGATATTGCGTCCGAGTCAGAGGTGCACTCAGAACTGAGTGGATCTACGAAGAAGGCCGTCAAGTTCAACACGACTCCTCTCATGTCAACGTACCTCGTTGCCTTTATCATTGGTGAACTGAACTACATCGAGACTAATAGCTTCCGAGTGCCAATTCGAGTGTACGCCCCGCCTAGTTCAGATATCGAGCATGGCCGCTTCTCCCTCAATCTCGCAGCGCGGACTCTGGAATATTACGAGAAGATCTTCGGGGCCGAGTTTCCGTTACCCAAAATGGACATGGTTGCCATCCCCGACTTTGCGGCGGGGGCTATGGAGAATTGGGGTTTGATCACCTACCGAGTTGTTGACCTTATGCTGGATGAGAAGGCCAGTGGTGCGGCTATGAAAGAGCGCGTTGCCGAAGTTGTGCAGCACGAGCTAGCTCACCAATGGTTCGGAAACCTGGTGACCATGGATTGGTGGGAGGGTCTTTGGCTGAACGAAGGCTTCGCAACTCTGATGAGCTGGCTAAGTGAGTTTCCTGTTCCGTCGAGGACTATTGTGAATGATCTGCTGACAATGTAATCCACTTAGGCTGCAACTATTTCTACCCAGAGTGGAAGGTCTGGGAAAACTACGTTACCGACAACCTCCAGAGTGCTTTGGGACTGGACTCGCTGAGGAGCAGCCATCCTATTGAAGTACCAGTCAAGCGCGCCAGCGAGGTTGATCAGATTTTCGATGCCATTTCCTACTCCAAGGGTTCGTGCGTCCTACGCATGATCGCCACCTACCTTGGCGAGGAGACCTTCCTGGAAGGTGTCCGAAGATATATCAAGAAGCACGCCTACGGCAATACACGGACTGAAGATCTGTGGGCAGCCCTAGAGGATGCCAGTGGCAAGCCTGTCAGGGAGATTATGTCTACCTGGACCAAAAACGTTGGCTTCCCTGTAGTCCAGGTTTCGGAGAACGAGAGAGACAGCTCGATTCGCGTCAAGCAGAATCGATTCCTGAGGACTGGCGACACAAAGCCTGAAGAGGACCAAGTGTTATATCCAGTCTTTCTGGGTCTTCGAACCAAGGACGGTGTAGACGAATCCCTTACGTTGACGAAGAGAGAAGATGTGTTCAAGATCAAGGACTTGGACTTCTTCAAGCTGAATGCGAACCACACTAGCATTTACAGGACATGTTACACGCCAGAACGCCTCACGAAGCTAGGGCAGTCCGCCAAAGAGGGACTGCTCACAGTTGAGGACCGTGCTGGTATGATTGCCGATGCTGGTGCTCTTGCCGTATCAGGTTATCAGAAGACGTCTGGTGTTCTGAACCTATTGAAGGGTTTTGACACAGAAGAGTCGTTTGTGGTATGGAGTGAGATCATTGCCAGGGTTGCGACTGTGCAATCGGCATGGGTATTCGAGGACGCGGCTGTCAAGGACGGGCTCGAAGCCTTCGTTAAAGAGCTTATTAGTGAGAGAGCCCATAAGCTGGGATGGTCCTTCTCAGACAAGGATGGCCATGTTGAGCAGCAATTCAAGGCCATGTTGTTTGGTGCGGCTGGAATGGCTGGCGACCAGAAGATCATCGCCGCGGCCAAGGAAATGTTTAAGAAATACATGGCAGGCGACAAGTCAGCAATCCACCCGAACATCCGAGGCAGCGTCTTCAGCATGGCTCTGAAGTACGGTGGACAGGAAGAGGTAAGTTGTATAGATGTTTAAAGGCTGATTGGAATTATGCTAATATAGTGTCTAGTATGAGGCTGTCCTCAACTTCTTCCGCACTTCCAGCAACAGCGATGAGCGCAATACAGCACTGCGCTGCATTGGTCGAGCTAAGGAACCAGCCCTCATCCAGCGGACGCTCGAACTCGTCCTCAGCGGCGAGGTCAAGAGCCAGGATCTGTATCTCCCAGCTAGCGGTCTGAGGAGCCACGCTGAGGGTATCGAGGCGCTGTTCAGTTGGCTGACCGAGAAATGGCCGGAAATCCATAAGCGACTTAGCGGAAACCCACCTATCCTAGGTTCGATGGTTACGATCTGCACGTCCAGCTTCGCGAAGCCGGAACAGCTCAAGAAGGTAGAGGAGTTCTTCAAGGACATTGACACCAAGACGTTCGCCCAGCCCCTTGCTCAGAGCAAGGATGCTATCCGCAGCAAAATTGCATGGCTGGAACGTGACCGCGATGACGTTGCGGCGTGGGTTAGAGAGAACGGCTACAGCAAGTAAATAGTGGACGATGGATCACGAAGTTTACGTATAGGTTTAGAGGGTATTGACTGCAGCAGAGGTGTTTAGAAAAAAAAAAAGAAGCTCGAGAGATACCCTAGAAAAGAATAGAGAAGTCATCACAGAATAAGGAGAGTAAGGAAAATAAAGAAAGACAAATAATAAGAAAACCCATTGCTTTACTTTTTCCATGAGCTGCTGCGTTGGCTCATAGAATAAATGTGTTTGCTTCGCTGGTGGACGTTTGGAGTGTCCGTACTTGTAAACAAAAACTATAGCACGACGACAAGGTCTAGGCCTGTGGTATATCACATACCTACACTACCACTACGTACGTATACGTGCCAGGTGCCTAGCAGATATAGAATTCCCCAAAAGGTAATCCGCAATGAAGTACCACATAATCGGGCTTTCTGAGTCTTGCCTTCAAGTGGTATAGAATCACATACCCTAGGCCTTATAACGTATAACGCATGCATCGAGGGCGGCTGATGCGTGATTATATGTGTTCTAGCCTCTCCCCAACAAGGCAACTAAAATGGAGGGGCAAGGGGCGCAGGCTCCCTTCTCAACTTGACGCACATCGGACCGGTCATAACGCCAACGGGCTAGCCAACACTTTTTAATTTTGATTTCAAGCCATAGGCAACGGAGTAAAATTTGGGTACTTGTGTAGCCAAGTAAGCTTGGCGTGTGAGACATGTACCAGCCCCTCCTTCCTCCGATGCCATCCTGGTGAGGTCCGTCGCCGGACCCCGCCAATTACAGTCGTGCCATTCCGTTTGTTCACTGTTCACTCACGTTGTCCGTTCAGCCCACGCTGCAGCAGCCCACCATGCCCACCACTTACGTCGAACGAAACATTTGCTACCTCATAATTTCTTATTCTTGTCCGGGTTCATAACTTTCCATTCTCCTCCCTCCTCTTCGTTTCACCATCATCACCCAAGACCTAGCTCAATTCCTACAGATCAGTAAGTCTTTCAGCTTCGTTCCCTCGGCCAGCTGTGAATTAATTCACAGTACTCCCATATCACCGTTCCTTCTATTTGGTGACAATCTTGTAGCTACCCCGCCATCCCACCACGCTTCCCCTCCAATCCCTACAGACCCCTACAAGTTTCTATCTTGACTCAACTCTGAGGCATATACATTCCTCTCCTCGTATTGACTCAGCTACCAAGCTCCGATTGAGTGAATTTCCTACCTACAGGGCCACTCGTATTAATTACCTGAACCTCGCATTGCCTCTCAACTTTCTCCAGTTGAAATCCTCCAAACTGACCCAACGTCTTCCTACAGTATCCTACTTAAATATACTTCAGATATCAAGATGGCCATCAAGAAGATTCACGCTCGTTCTGTCTACGACTCTCGCGGCAACCCTACCGTAGAGGTCGACGTTGTCACCGAGACCGGCCTCCACCGCGCCATCGTCCCCTCTGGAGCCTCTACCGGTTCGTGCCATTACCAAACAACTGGCAAGATATTTCACCTACTAATATGGTTGTACAACAGGTCAGCATGAGGCTTGCGAGCTCCGCGATGGTGACAAGACCAAGTGGGGAGGCAAGGGTGTTACCAAGGCCGTCGACAACGTCAACAGCATCATTGCTCCTGCGGTCATCAAGGAGGGTCTTGATGTGAAGGACCAGAGTGCAGTTGACAAGTTCCTCAACGACCTGGATGGGACACCAAACAAGACGAAGCTTGGTGCCAACGCCATTCTGGGTGTCAGTCTTGCCATTGCCAAGGCTGGTGCTGCTGAGAAGGGTGTCCCTCTATACGCACACGTCTCGGATCTAGCCGGCACCAAGAAGCCCTACGTCCTCCCCGTCCCCTTCATGAACGTCCTAAACGGTGGTTCTCACGCCGGTGGTCGACTGGCATTCCAGGAGTTCATGATTGTTCCTTCTTCCGCTCCCTCTTTCACCGAGGCTATGCGACAGGGCTCTGAAGTCTACCAGAAGCTCAAGTCTCTTGCCAAGAAGAAGTACGGCCAGTCTGCCGGCAACGTTGGAGATGAGGGTGGTGTTGCTCCCGATATCCAGACTGCTCAGGAGGCTCTCGACCTCATCACCGAGGCCATCGAGCAGGCTGGTTACACAGGCAAGGTCCACATCGCCATGGATGTAGCGTCCAGCGAGTTCTACAAGGAGGACGTCAAGAAGTACGACCTCGACTTCAAGAACCCCGACAGCGACCCCAGCAAGTGGATCACCTACGAGGAGCTAGCTGCCTTGTATGGCGACCTCGCAAAGAAATACCCCATTGTCAGCATTGAGGACCCCTTCGCCGAGGACGACTGGGAGGCATGGAGCTACTTCTACAAGACTCAAGACATCCAGATCGTCGGTGATGACCTGACGGTCACCAACCCTATCCGCATCAAGAAGGCTATTGAGCTCAAGGCTGCTAACGCCCTGCTCCTGAAGGTGAACCAGATTGGAACTCTGACCGAGTCCATCCAGGCTGCCAAGGACTCGTATGCCGATGGTTGGGGTGTCATGGTTTCTCACCGATCTGGTGAGACCGAGGATGTTACCATTGCCGACATTGTCGTCGGTATCCGAGCAGGTCAGATCAAGACTGGTGCCCCCGCTCGCTCTGAGCGTCTCGCCAAGCTCAACCAGATCCTCCGTATCGAGGAGGAACTCGGAGACAACGCCATCTACGCCGGCGAGAACTTCCGCAAGGCTGTCAACCTATAGGTTGCATTGCTGGAAGCTGGAAAAGATAGACGCGCTTAATTTGTTACGATTATGATAGGGATGACTGGGGGCGGTCAGCTCGGGTAAAAACGGTCACCTAGATTATTAGCTCGTACTAACGGTATTGAATTCAAATGAAAATGTTCAATGTGTACTATCTGGAGTCTACATTCCATGCAACTGTGATGTAGAGATCGGGTTTGTTCTCCGTGCTTCCAGCTAGCTGCTGCCGTCCAGCCGTACCCGAAAACTCGGCATTAGCACGTAAACATTCCGGGTGCCTACGTTAATTCCCCGGTTACGCTTCGAGTCTGGCGAAGGAGGAACTTGATATACTAGACATGAGGATCGAGTATTCCTTGGTTCTGTAGAAGTAGACCTAACCGTTTATTACGCTGAAATATAGGTATGCTATAATAGTGGAAGGTGCTAGGCTCAATGAACTATTGCGGGCATGAGAGCCTTGTAGACCATGTCATACGATAATGAACACGCAGTTACTACCTTACTGACGGCGTGAAGCGTTTCGGAGAGCTGCGAGGGCGTCCAGAGCAGGAGACATGACACGACCTTTTCCGGGTCTGGATACCCTAACCATCGGACATAGGGCAACGAGCAGCGTTGAATAGTGTAAGAGATATTCAGACGAGTAGAGGTTGTATAAGTATACACTTGACACTATGGTTGTATTGATGCAACATTCCGTTGCTGTATCATTTGTAACTAGCCTCTCTTACGAGGTTAACGAAATAAATATATGATAAAAGAGACAGAACTAGTCTAGAACAGAAATACTGCAGAATTGTCAAGTCATTAGCTACAGATATCGTCTAACAGGTCGTCCAACATGGCGCGCAGTCATCCGACGTCGTAGTAGAACTAGGTAGAGAGGCTAGATCTTTAGCCCACCGCGATCAATACGTTGTAAAGACCAACGTTTCGCAAATTTGCTAAGCAGCGTGCTGCGCATATGTGAAATTTACCTACTCGCCCATGTTAGTTGAGCTTGAACCACGGCATAGTTTATGCGAGAAACGAAAGGCAACAGATCCGTCTCTGTCAGAAGTCCGTTTAATACATTTCAGGTCCGAAGACCCGATGATATAAGAGGTACCAGAAAATAAATGAAGTTTGGTGTGTATCATCATGAGAAAGGGGATAAGTAGGATGTTGAATTGGACTTGGAGAGCTTACCTTGATATGTATAGGTTGTTAGAGTTGGGGATGAGATGCGAATGCTTCGATTTAGATAGCAGAGATCAAATGTCTGCCTTTAAGCCATCTAGAGTAACCACGATGCAAGTTCTGCTGGCAGTTGTGATTGACTTGAGGAAGGAAATGAAGGAAAGAATAAATTTTGTCGAAGGTCCAGACCCCAGACTTGGCAAACCGGCGAAACTTCGGTCCTTGAACGAGATAAGGTGGACCGCAATGCACTGACCACCACATGGCAGCACAAGCCGACACACAATTTTCCCTTGCAACTTTGAAAAATTAAATCCTCCAAAAGTTTCGCACACGATCTCCAACTTCCAACCATTCCGACAACCACCACAAGTCGACAAACACATCCGCCAAAATGGGTCGTCTTCACTCCAAGGGAAAGGGTATCTCCGCCTCGGCGCTCCCCTACTCGCGCACGCCTCCCGCGTGGCTCAAGACCACTCCCGCCCAGGTTGAGGAGCAGATCTGCAGACTGGCCCGAAAGGGTGCTACTCCCTCCCAGATCGGTGTCGTTCTCCGTGACTCCCACGGTATCGCTCAGGTCCGCGTCGTCACTGGTATGAGGCAATGGCTCCGTATGTCGTATTAAACATCAGCTAACTCTGGAAACCAGGTAACAAGATCCTCCGAATCCTCAAGTCCAATGGTACGACATGAAAACCCCCCATTCGAGCTTACGAAAGGCTGCGCATACACTCTACGAAAGACCATGGTATTCTTAGGAAACCATGGCGACAATAATGCCGCTGTTGGTCAAGGCTGACGGTGCGATCTTCATATAGGCCTCGCCCCCGAGATTCCTGAGGATCTGTACATGTTGATCAAGAAGGTGAGTAAATGAATGGCATTGTGTACACATGGGCAATGGAAGCTAATCCGAATACTACAAAGGCTGTCTCCGTCCGAAAGCACCTGGAGCGCAACCGCAAGGACAAGGACGCCAAGTTCCGCCTCATTCTGATCGAGTCGCGAGTCCACCGTCTCGCTCGCTACTACAAGACCGTCGGTGTCCTGCCCCCGACCTGGAAGTACGAGAGCGCCACTGCCAGCACCATCGTCGCATAAGCGTGAGCACCCCGTTGGAGGATGTATTGCATGGAATGCTTGGCCTGGTCATGGAGTTCGTGGAAACGGAATTGCTTTTCGAGCAGCCCACAAAAGGGTGAATGCTCGGTTCTACTAGTCGCATAGATAGGCGAACAATGAACAACAATTGCATGACGAGAGATCAGTAGAATCTCGTGGGTTCAGTTTCATCATTATTCGCCTCGGCCTCATAGAAGTGACCTTGGGTTGTGTGCACAGTACTATCAAAGCATGCCCCAGCTCCTCGTACAAAGCAATGGTATCATCGTAGCTGAAAGTGAAATTCTATGTGTAGTATCATGCATGTTTCGCCCTTGCCAAAAGACTTTTCCCCTCCTGCCTAGAACTCCATATAGATGCTTCCTCCGCTTCACTGTGATGACGACGTCTCCTGCTCCTTCGCTCGCTGTATGAGGTATTCGCCTAGCACTCGCAAGGGATCCTTCGGCCTGTGGAAATGAGAAGTATTAGCACCCATACGACGAAGTAGCGACTCTTGCATGCTAATGCTACTATACTAATAATACCAACACGAAGGGGACGATGGGCTGACTAGGGGAAACTCACTGGTCCTTAGCGATCATCTTCATGCCGTCCAACAAGGGACCCGTAATCCTCGAGTTAAGGTACTGGCGCACGGGGGCGCCGTGGGGGGGCGCCTCGGCGGGCATCGTGAAGCCGGCGTCGGGGTGCTGCGAGGCGGCGCGCGACGAGCCGTTCTCCTTGTCGCCGTTGGCGGTGGTGCTGCGGAAGGGCGTGCCGGTGCGCGGGGGCGCGTTGCTGCCGGGGGCGGCGGCGGCGGCGGCGGCTGGACTGGGGGCGTTGGACATTGTCGTTGTTGCTGCGACTGCGGTTGCGGTTGGGGGTGCGGGTGCTGGGGACTGGGGGAGAGAAGAAGAGGCATTGTTAGCTTCGTCGTTGAAGGTTACCTTGCGACGCTGCGAGCGGCGTCGCGGGCGGGAGGGGACGGCTAGGCTGCTAGGGGGAGTTAGGTTGGTGGTGGTGGTGGTGGTGGTGGAGGTGCTTTGTTGCGGGCGAGCTTTGCGTACTGGAGCTGTGCTGGCGGCATTGGCTTCTGCGGACGACGGCTGCTCTACTGTCGGGGCGGGCGCTTCGCCGGCGATGGGGGCTGCGGCTGCGGCTTCGGGGCCCTGTTGGGGGGCCTGGCCGTAGACGACGGGGACGGGGACGGGGGTCTGGCGGATCTCGTCTGCCATGGCTATGGCTGGTTTGCGGCGGCTTGCGAGGGGGTGGAATTGGTGGTGGTGCGTTGTATGTACCTTGTATGTGTGTTGTGGGTGACGGCACAGGAAGATTTACAGTATTTCTTCGATGTGGACGTAGGAGCTAGGCAGGTACGTGCAAGTATTTATTAGTTTTGGATACTTCTTGCTGGCACGGCGACATGCGCTACGGATGTTGTAGCTTATCGGCGAAGGTACTTGTGCTGTACAAGTATATCGTCGCGTGACTGCGCGTTTCCACTTCGACTAGGGAGGAACTCGCGTCCCACTACGCGCTCAATTGCAGTGGCTATTTGGCTATGAAGTCATTCCAACCCTCTTTGTAATACTCGCGGTTTTTATATAAGATTTTTCTCCTGAAATTAGCCAAAATGGTTGCCTCCTGGGATCTGCAATAACGATGGATGCTTTCGTCAAGAGATTAGATTCATCTAGTGCTCGGAAATCGGCTCGGCCTGATAGCAAGCAAGATCGAGTCTTGGAGGAACCACCTACCAAAAAAGCCAAGCGGGAGGAGATCTACGATAGCGACGAAGAGTCAGATCTAGATCTCCAGCCTGGTAGTCCGCCATTGAAGCCATTGCCAAGCGTGCGGAGGGTCAATAGTGCAACTTCAGGGGTCGAAGATGAGACCCCGCAAAATTCAGAGGCCGAAAGCGAACTGCCTCGACGGACCGCCATCGAGAGTTCGCTCCCCGAGGTTAAGTCTGGAAAGGAAGCTCTTGAGGAGTATGAGAGCTTCAAGGCATCGCAAGGAGATGATAATACCACGAGCGCCGCGTCGAGGCTCGAGTCGAGGAATTGGGTGAAAGGCAAGACTTCCCTCTACGTCGATGCCTTTAATCTCGCTCTCAGCACAGTACTCGATCAAGAATCTCATTTGTTTGATGAGAAAGAAATGTATATCTTTGACCAATGGAGCAAGCTAAGCTATGACGCCCAATTCCTGTACGAGACCGAGCATAGAGTGAGCGCCAGGTTTACGCAATTCTAAGTTTCTAACATGATCTCGTAGATATGTACGATTGTTTCTGAGGAAAACTGCGACTTGGCATCGCATCGCCCGTTTACGCTACCATGATGATATTCAAGATGTTGAGGCAGCTGTTAAAGAGCTGCAGAGAAACCGAGATCTGCCGCCCGGTTCTTCCAGCTCCCAGCCCGCTTCCGAATCCACGGTACCGGCGCTTGCTTCTCTGGCTCAAGACCAATGTGTGTTCCATGAAAGCTTCACTTTTGCAGATACGTCAGAGCAGTTTATCACGGATGTTGAAGAGGCCGTGGGTCTTCTCAACCTCGACGAGGTAAAAGCCCTTGCCAAAGAGGCCAAGGTTCAGGGCAAGAATAAGGCAGATATCGCAAAGTCTATTTGTAGAATGAGCAGCCGCCAGGTTGGTCTTTTCTCGATAGGTCTCCGGCGTTCCAGTACCACTGGCTCTGTCGATTCGCCAGAACGAGGCACGCCAGAGGCAGAGTCTCCAGGTCCGGGTCTCGGCGAGGATTCGAACAGGAGAAAGCATTTCCTCGATAAAATACTAGCTATAACCGGGCCCTGTATAAGGCTTTCTTTGCCAGTCTTCCGGCTGTTTGAGAGGGTTCACCTAGTCTTCTATCGATCGACCGAATGGACAGAGAAGAGTCTGACTACGATCATCCTTGCGAAGATATCAAAACGCAATTTTCCAAAGTACGTCGTTAGCAGATCAGGCAACATATTCGCATCTAGAGCTCAATTGTTGGAGTTTGAAACTGCTATGAGGACCGAATTTGCCGTCGACAATATTCTAGAATTCAACGGACCTGTCACAGAAGCCGGCTTTCGTCAAATCATTGACACCTTTGAGCAAATATACCCAAGATGGAAAGCCTTGTTAAAAGAGGAACAAGAGAAAGAGGAGAGGGTTTACGAATCAGGAGAAGGGGCGTACCTGAGACGGCTGAATCCTGCCCACCCGTACACTCGAATTGTTCACAAAGCCGCTTATGTCTTTGGTCGGCTGAAAGAACACCGGCGGGAGCACGCATTGCTGACAGAACTACTTGATCAGCGCCTCTTCCACCTAGCTCGTCGAGGCGCCTGGTATCAACGGAAAGCTCTTCTAGAAGAGCATTACATGTACGCTCTGGAGCCTGTTCCAACGTACAAGGATGCAGAATTGCAGAAAAAGCATTGGAAACGAATTGCGGCAACAACGTGCGAGACTGCTCTGGAAGACCGTGATTGCCATCTTATTTATCATTATGACATACAAAAACGGCTAGTCAAGCTCGAGAAGCAGCTTAAGATTCCGAAGCGCCTGCAGCATGACTTTGGACACGTCCGGCTACAAAAGCCCGCGGAGCATTTTGTCGAAGGCGTCCAGATTAAGAAGGATGATGCAGTTGGAAAGAAAGGCCGAGCAGTAAGCACCAAGACGATATGGGTGGACGAGGCAGAAGGCGGAGGTGAATGTAGTGTGGAAGCTATGTGCCTAAGCTGGTACCGAACTCAAGGTTGGAAGGGTTATCACGCCGAAGGAGGGATCATGAGGACCCTCTTCGCGTACCTCTTCTTCGACATATTGTTTCTCTACATACCTAACGTCTTCCAAACCGCGTATCAGACGTGTCCGCTCGATTTGCACACGGACGCCTTCTACCCCACTAGAGCGTCTGAGATCAACCATCGTCTCGTCGAGATCGCAAACGGCGGTGCGGCGAGGCTCATCGAGGAAGTGGATCGGCGGGAACGCGAGAATCGTACCTGCGTCGTCGGCCTCAGCTGGGATTACGAGCTGAAAGATCTCCTTGAATTGGCTGACTGTTTTGACGGGGCAGCGCTAGCCGCTGTGTGTAAGGTCATGGCACAGGAGTATGGTCAGAGAGGCGGCGGCATCCCAGACCTGATCCTCTGGAGAACGGAGCCTAACAAGGAAGTCATGTTTGCCGAGGTCAAGAGCGCCAACGACCGCCTCAGTGACACGCAGAGGCTTTGGATTCACGTCCTTACCGGAGCAGGCGTGAAAGTTGCTCTATGCAATGCAGTAGCGAAGGAAGTCAGGGAAGTCTGATGGTGACAGTCAAAGCTCATTGCAAAAATGCAAACCTACGCTGAAGAGTCACGGATGAGAAAATGCTACTTTCCCGCCATTGATTCTTCAGTGGCATACCAGTGGCGTACACACGGGGATGAGTGCGTACGAGCGCGGTTAGGTTTCAAGCCGAGATCCCGCTTCGAGTATTCTCTACGTACCTATACTGCTGCAACATAAGGATCAACACCAATAGCAACTAGCTATTCACCGAATTGCAGCCCGTGCTGTTTACCGATGGCTCCTGTTCACGCAACACCGTGATCAGTTGGTCCCATCCCCTGTCAGTAGGAAATCGGCGACGCCTCGCTCCCACATCCTATGCACTCTCCGATACTTTCTCGTAAATGGCGGTCAAAAGCTCGCCAAGCGGAGCCATGCCAGTTGAAGGCTTGTGTCCAACGACACTGTGGATACTTGACGTTAGGAGTGACCGAAAGAAGCGTGATGCATCGTGATTATACTCCACGCTCCTCAAAGCCGGAGGAGTCATCATCCTGGAGAGGCGTGTCGTGGCATGTCTTGTCTCTTTGGGACTGTATCGAAAACGCGGAGGTCGATACCGGCTGGAAGTATTGCTTTTCTAGAGGAAGAAAATGCAATTTTCCCTGCAGAAGGTCAACATACATGACCCCCGCCGATCATCACACATGACGCATGGTGATAGATATTCTGACAGTGTACGATACGTCCATACACTACTACCTGAACTTAAGAGATCATCCCACGAGAAGCAAGCGTACAATGTGGAAACAATTGCCGCGATAGCTCGTGTTGGTCACCATGCATCTAGTTTACTCGCAGCCCCGCGCGCTTAACACGAGCATATTATACATTAGCTTGAGAGCAAGACACAGACCTGGGATTCCACAGAGATGAACCTGGAGGACGGCCGGGGCGCCGGGACGCATCCTCCCTGGCTTAGGCTAGCATGCCCAATGAGATTCGTAAAGAGCGGCGGAGATATACCCTCTAATGAACACAGTCTGGTCGAACCTGCCCAAGTGCTAATAACAGCAGTCCATTCCTAATAGCAATCTGGGGCTCATTATTGTCAATTACTGCGGTGGCGGTTCGTACGACTCGCCGCATGAAGAGAACATAGAGGATTGACACTTAGCTGATGGAATGAGCATTCGGTTTTCATACCAACTACCTGGATAATGCCTGCCACGTATCGGTTGGCGGCAAGCTGGGATTCCTGCCGTGCTGAATATAGGGTTGGTTGCTCGTTTGCTGGCGGCTCTAACCATTTCTTGGCAGGTGAAGACCAATGATGGATGTCGATATCACACTTACTCCAACACGCCTTATTGTTTACGTATTATGACCTGGTATCTTCTATGCCAATGTGCAAGTTAAGCGCGGCCACTTCCTGCAGGATGGCTACGAAAGGCAATATCTTTAGCAACCCTATATACAAGCCATGTCCTAAGCGCGCAAAGACGACTAATGAAGACATTTTGGGGCAATAGTTAGCGTGGTTATTAACATGGTTCGGCGGCGCTTAGATGAAGTACGGCGGCTCCACAACTTTGGATCACTTGGGGAAGGTGACTGGCATAGAATTTTTCTAGACGATTTTCACTTCGGGTTAGAAGGAGAGGTCGTCGTCGTCCTGGCCTCGAGATCTGGCCCGAAGGAAGCGCGCGCTGGGGAGTCGTCTTCATCGAGACTTGAGGACGTAGTTTTACGGTAGATTATAGACTCTAACCACCAAGGCAGACTACACCAAAGTCATCCTGACCAATAGCAGCTTCAGGATGCCTTTAGCCGGATGTTGTGCGTCATGTGGCGCGCGCTCCGCTCAAGCCCGGCTAAGACCGCAAGCCCCAAAGCGAGACAGAGGGCGTGTTCATGGGGAATAGAGAGCCTCTGATTGTGCAAGACTATTAAAAACCGAAGCAGCCAAGGCGAACCGCGCGCTGAATGAAGCAGCACCATGATGTTGAACAAGAATCAAGAATCGAGAAGCTGAAGACGGAAAACGGAAAACAGAAACCAGAAGCAGAAAACAGAGTACCTCGTTTTACATAAATGGCATCAACCCCCAAAGTTTACGATCATTGTATCTGTGTAATCACCTGTAAGACACAGCGGGACCCTCCTCGCTCAGCATCGACAAGCCTTCACGACGCCTGAAACATCAAGATAAGAAGTATTGTCTTTATTTGCCGTACGACATAATAGCTTCTACATCAGCACGCCACATCGACGGCCATCCCGCGCGATCCACTCTTCAGCTCGTTCAGCTCAACACCCAACAGCCAGGTGAATGCCATACCGTGATAAAAAGCGCATCTTGTACACGATCTCGAGTGTTTTGCCGCTCAAATTTCGGCCAAGGTGAGTCGTGAATGGTGGCAGCCACGGTTGTCTTCCGTGACGGGAAGCAAGATGAGAGACAGGGGGGACGTCAAATCAGGAGAGTGGGCAACGGAACGGCGCTAATCAGGAACCAAATATAGCAAATAAACCCAGTAGCGGCAGCGCTTAACATACCTCCAAAGTACCGAATACCTCCGATCCACTCAAACCCAGCAGCTCAATCCCGGCATTTTGCGCCCTAGCAAACCGTAGCGACAAGGAGTGCCCAGCCAATCAGATTCAAGCCCTGATAAGTCCTTTGGACGCAGCTAGGTTCAGTCGACAGCAACCCCAGCTCAGGTAGCTTATACCTCTGGAGGGTCTTTTTGGGGTGAATCATTTAATGAGGAACATTGAACGTAAGTCAAGTGCCTTCATGTACTCCTACATACATACTATGTGCTCCCTATGCAACCATTACCCAGGCTCGACGCAACTCAGACTAATCAAGCAGAGAAGGGTCAGCAGCTACCTGCAAATAGCTGGAGGTATACAATTAAAGCTCTAAAGGGTTTGGATCCTAGGGCACCTGATCCCTGCCGCCTATAAGCAGCCAATTCCATTACACCTTCGCTTCGCACACCCACTACTGGCCCACCACTGCCGCCGCCCTCGACTGAGCTCAGTGCTCTTGACCTTTCTCTTCGCGCCAACGCTTCCTCTGCACTAGCCGGTCCACAAGGCAACCTTCCTCGTTTTCACACTCGCGCCTCTCTCTGACCCCAAGCCTGCAGCGCGTACTGATAATAAACACATCAGTCGTGCTGCCTTACTCGGTATAGGCTACACGCCAGAAGAACACCTACCCGTCTAAGCCTTCACGGCTACATAGCACCAGCACTAGCACTAGCACTCCTTTGGAGCCACACCCCTACCATTGGGATCTGTCACATCGATCCTAGTGTTTCCAACCGGGGAGTAGCTTAGCTTCCCGTTGGCGCCTTCGTCTCAGCATCGACTAGGTTGCTCTCCCACATCCTTGTCCCCACGCAGCAACTTTATCCTCGACCCGCCAGAGTCACATATTATAACCACCTGTCCCCCTCATTCACGACTCACCTAGTCCCGTCTCCCTCCACCACGGCGACTTCCTTGTGCAGCTTGTAGGCATCCCGTCTTCCTCTTCCTCCGAGTCATTCGCTTGACTTGAAGCCATACCAGCAACCACCCTCGACTTAACTTCACCTCAGGGCTCTTCACCATGCCTACAAGCAAGCCAAAGCTCGCGCAGTTGACTACTCCAGTCACGGCCACCTTCCCTTCGGAGCTCTCTGCTCTGTCGGCCAAGACGCCTCTCTCCGCAGTCCCGGACTTTATCAAGGAGGAGTTTCCTACCAGCGCTAGAACTCCCATCAGCCCGCCTACAGCATATATGGATTTCCTGAAGGCGATGTCGGTACCCTCGCCCGTTGTGCCGGAGAAGAGGTCATCAGGAACAAGCACGCCAGAGGATGACTCAACCCAGGAATCAGTACCATCGACCGCGAGCAGCGAGCAGACGGACTGCTCTTGCAAATGCGGCAATTATAAATCACCGGCCGGTATCCCACCGAGCCCTTTTTCAAGCCATCCGATGTCCGCACCGCCAACGGGAGCGACATCTTTTCCCAGCCTTCACATGCCGCCATCGCCTGCCGTATCAACGATGGATTCGCCTCTGAGCGCAACGGCGCGATCTCCGTTCAGCGCGAGATCATTGCGGTCGCCATTCGACTGGGAAGCGGCATTGAAGTCTAGGTATGCGCAGGATTGCAGAGCGCATAAATCATCGAAGAGTGTACGGCACGTCCGAGAGGTTGTCACGAGGACTGTCACTTACACGCCAAGGATGGAACCGGCGCCGAAAGGCAAGAGGAGGAAGACGACGCATTTAGATTGTCCAAAGGCTCAAGCCGCGGCAGCGACGGCGGCAGCAGCCCGAACCAACACGGTCTAAGCACTCGATGAAAACCACTCGACATCCATACTACTCGATTCCGAAGAAACTAAAGTCTTGACACCTTCCACTAATCTTGCATTGGCTTCTACGCCCGCAATTGTCATCTAACTTCCATTTGTCCATATCTACTACATCTTCTCACTCATTCGACTACTCAACTTATCTACATTCTCTACCTCTCTACCTTCTCCGAAATATTTATCAGCATTGAAAAAACCACAAGAAACGCCACCGTTTGAATCGAGGGGTTAGGAATCTCCATTCTGGTTCATGAAAACGGTGGGACATGACTTTACGGCTTCTTTACGATCTAGATCCATGGCGTACCCGGCATTACAAAGAGCATGGGATTTGGGTGGATTTTTGTCAAGAAACTACGTACGATGGAGTTTATTGGCGTTTTGCTGGCGGGCATCAGCAATCCTGGGAACCTGAGGCTTGCACAGCGATACCAGGGGAAATTTTGGTTCAATTTTTGTTCTTCTTCGACTTGCTTGGGTGCGTGCATGTGTGCGTGTGTGCGCGTGCGTGTGGCCCCTTAGGAAAGGGGGGACCAAAGGGGAACGTGGAGGGAAGCAAGTATCATTGGGCTGCTATGGGATAGGACGGGATCAAAACTTCGTGTAGCCAACATCCGTACCATACATTGGCATTGTTTAGCTTGCTACAGCTTAGTATTCGGACCATCTGTTGTTTGACGAAGAATTCTCTCCATACGCGAACCCTAACGTGAACTTGCCCTTTTTTTTCTGAGACCCGTTTATTTATTTATTTATTTTGAATCGTAGACGGGAACGGACGTTGGATGTTTTCCACTAACGCGACCTCTATGCGGCCAGGAGGTTGGGCTCGTAAGCGTTGACGAATTCCGACTTGGATTGGGCCAAAAAAAAAATCGATTTCGGTCAAGAGTGTGGCCATTGTTGGTGGCCTCCTTATCCGCGGTCTCCGCCCTCTCACGCGCATCTTTATTTTTGTGACCACGCGAACCTGGCCGCGGCAAGTAGTATGTGTGTAGGTAGTGGCAACCAAGATTGAGGGGTTCCATGACCGAGATCGACCGCACTTTTTCGTCTGTTATTGCTTATTCTGCTATCATAGCTTAGGTAGAGAGTGGTTGTGTGAATAGGGTGGCCTATACTGTCTAGGTCTCGTGAACTTGGCGTTCTTACGTTATACCCACCATGACTCTGACTATACTCGCTTCTGTTCCTGATCATCGTCCTATGCTATGTGTGCTTATTCTATTTCACTCCTGGACCGTCCGAAGTCCTAGAATATACCCCGTGGCATCACGGACAGGTACTTACACTTGTCAGCTTTGACATGCCTGCCTGGTAGCTACATAGATATGTAGTAGATTCAACACATACCTGGTCTGTAGCTGTGCTGGGTGAAACATTTGAACTAATACAGAGAGTAGTGTATGTACCTAGATACTAAAAGCGCCCCGACTGCGGTGCTTGAGAAGTGTGATTGGCCAGCTTCTGCGTCCCGACATCCTGGAACTTGCATGGCGGGGCTTCGACCAGAGACTTTAAGAAACGCGCTAGTCCCCTTCGGCTATAGGGTCCCCATTTCGAAACTGGAGCAGAACTTAGAAGAACTCTGGAAATCGCAAGGCGCAATCTTCTTAAGCGCTGGCTCTGAACCGAGCACCCCAACCTCATTGGCTCAAACCCTGACCATGGGCAGTCCAGGGGGTGGGCGTGTCATGCAGCGGTTCGAACTCTGCTCCCTCGTCGCCATTGGCCGGAGCGAGGGTCGTTTAAGCGCCCGCGACCTTTGGCTGTTAAATTGCCCTTCCTCCTACCTTAGCAGCCTAGGTATGATGGATCCGATCGAGCACTCAAAACACTACTGCTTTCGTATGTTACTATGTAAAGTGCCTTTCTGTCCCGTCCCCCGCCAGATCTTCCTCCTCCGCAAGGCCCACCCCTCACGGGAATTTCGATCCATGCTGGTGATGGAAGCAGGTAGACGTAGGAGCGCTAGGCAGGTAATAATCTGTACGAGCTTTGCCGGGCTGCTGCGTTGGGGGCGGTGAGTAGGGGTGACTTTGTTTTCCTGCCCGCCGCAGACACGGACGGCCGCTACCGAGGTGGCCATCCATCCGGGGAGCTGTCTATCTTGCAAACGGAAACGAAGCGAGAAACGCGCTCGTTGAGATGGCCAGGCATCGTATCTGGGCCTCGGCTGCGGGTACCTAGATTGGGGTCTTTATCTGCCATGACCCATTCCTCAATGTGAACAGGCCTGGCGCGCTCCCCTTCCTCGATCGTGAAGGGCTCGAGCGCAGTATGATCTAAAAAGGGATCACAAAAAAGCCCTTCGCACTCGGTCTGCTCATCTCGGACGTGCGACCGCCAGGCAGAAATGTACTAGGCGGCGGATGGGTTCCGAGGGAACGGTGGCAGTGCGCCGTTATCACGCACCGGGGCATATGGCAAAGGATTGTGACGAGGGTCGCAGTAGCCTGCCTCCATGCCGGTATCCTTAATTCGAGCCAGACCGTGCCGTCGGGCATGCCCTGTACCTGAATTTAATCGTCCCTCACCTGGTCTAAGTGTGCACCTCAATTCACGAGTACTGGATAGAAAGTTTACGTTCGGCTAAGACTATCCCGAACTTACATACATAGATATGTCTCGGGGCCAACCATGTGAATATATCGGTACCTAGTAGGCTAACTATTTGTTGATAAGCCATAGGTACTTCTTCACGCTGTCCAAACTGAAAGGTCCCGGTCGGTTCCAATCGATACGTTGTTTTGGAATTGAGACGCAAAGAAGATGGTTATTTTCCGAAGCGAGCAATATCATCCCGACGATCGTGTCCCTTGCTCTAGCTGTGGATCTATAATTGTATATGTTATTAGGTATACCCACCACGTTTGCGGGACTCAACAAAACGCCGCAAGGTATCGTCGTCGACACCTAGGTATTCCCTTCAGAGTGCAAGCGAGGCATGCTCCAGTCATACTCATGCTTGCAGATGCTGGTGCTTATTGCGCATATAAAGTATATACCTATCTTTGAGGAGAGAGTATCAATCGTCTTGTGAGTACCTCATTCGTCATCACCCCTGCGATCGTTGGTGGCAGGCGTACGTGAGACGAGGCTTTAGCTATTATTCCCTTCTCCCACGTGAGGGGATATATACCTGGTATATATCCATGTTCCAACAGCGCCTTCCCCCACGGAAAGCATCCCTAGGACCCGGAATTTCTCTACGTGAGTTGTAATGAGAATTATAACTCGTCTAACCTAACCCATTCTTGCTGACACCGCTTATCACGCCGCAGCCTCGCATCCCCAGAGCGCCTCGTGCTTGCCTTCTCGCTACCATAACCTTGGGTCTTGATCTGCGGCGACGGGAACGGTTAAGAAAACTCTTTAACCTCAATCTACTATTGAGAGCGATACCAAGTCTCTATCGCTCTTCGCATCTGTCTAGGTACTTAGACCAGCGGTCCTACTACTCTATCCTTCTCCCAAAGGAGATCAACGCGAATAGGTCGAGGTTGGGGGCCATGCATATGGGGCTCGGAGTTCGCTTCTTCGCTAATACCCTTCGCGGCCGCATTTATTCGATATATGCCTCACTGCCTGCCTGCATGGGCCTAGGTCTATCCAGCTTGCTTTGACTCATATATCCCTGTGTCTTAGCGATGGGCTACTTCAATACGTACCGCGTCAAGGTTCGTCTGTCATGTCTCATATACACGGCGCTATGTGCAGGCATCTAGATACCTGTCTGGACACCGGGTAGGTGGAATAGAGCATCCGGTCCGCGCTGGGACGTTCGATATCAAGTGGTAAGATGGCATGGTTCCGTGTATTCGGTACCTACCTACGTACGCAGTTGTTATCATCCAACTAGCTACTAGGCGAGCTAGCAATGGTCTCTGGGACCACCCGTCCGCTCGCTGGCTACCTTATGTACTTCCAGTTCCCCTCTTGCTGCTCTAGTAAATGACTTGGCCATAGCTACCATGAACTCGGAATCTCAATGACCAGTGATGTTGAAGAAACTTGGCAACACCATGGGTGCTCCTCCATTCAAGTCAGACATCTTACGTTCACGGTCATGTAGAAGTGATGAACGTGAAGTGACCCTAAGACCACTCGAGTGACGCCATATATGCTCGATGATATGCTACAGACTACCAAGGAGAAAGGGGATAGTCGCAGGTCGCTTCCCAGATTCATGCCAGACCTGCTTTCCTATATATCTATGTACTATGCCCTGGACGAGAATCTGTCTTCCCCTGAGTTTTAGCCTCGAAATGGTAGTCGCCACCATGCACAAGAGACGAACTCCGGCGCGCTCGATGCTCTTTCTCGAGATATTCGGTGAGGCTCTTACTCGGCTTGATATGCGGCTTCCGATGGACTTTTCGGCGTGTCGACAGACGAGCTATGGAGCTAGTCGACTCCTTAACTGCCGCGTTGCAATTCTGGGAAGCGTGCGCGAGATTTGGGTTGGGGCTCCTGATGGTTGACGTCTTACTTTGTGTTGAAGTCCTAGCTGGAACGCACTTGCTGGAGGAGCAGGTATCGTGGGTTGTTTATCGGGAAAGGCTATTGATGACTGCCTCGTCTGATTATAATCTAGATAGTACGGGTACCTAGGTAGGTAGACGCACGCGCGCACAAGTGCACACAGACACACAGAGAGGGGGAGAAGGGGGGAGAAGGGGGAGAGGAGAATACCACTTGGGCTACATATAGAAAGGAGATTTAGTAGCCAGGCACTTATTTCCAAGGGCCACGGCAGGCTTTCTCTTACAAGTCGTCCATACTTGGTTCTCGTGGGATCCAGCGCTGCTTGGCCGTACACTGCATCGTTTTGCCTTCCTCGAGGGAATACGGTACTAGTATGTGCAGCGCTGATATTGCGCCTATTCTTTCTTTTTGGCGATAGTATCATGGTCAGTTCAACGAAAAGCCGTCGGTTCACGAGGTCTTTCTCATGTTAGGTGGGTAGAAGAGCCAGGAATGCTCCTGGAGGGCGCGAAGTAAATAGGGGGAACGCGCGAGTAAGAAATGGCTTGGAGAGGCTCAGGCACGTCGGGGCGTTCGAAGTAAATCGAGATGCAAAAGAACGCAATGCGACTACGAAAGATCAAATCTACCTATTGGAGATGTCACTGTGGTCATGGATCTTGAAATGCTTATTGTATGTCACTCTCGGGCAAGTCCATGCGCCTCACCATGAAATACCTCACATGCAATTTTATAAGACTACCGTGTTGATGATTTCCGCCATGAAACGTGTACAGACGATGGCCGTGGCAGCATGGCGAGCTTGCTTCAACTACACAGCTAGTTCTCATGAAGATTGAGGTTAGTCTTCAATAGACTAGAATATTACACGTAGATAGAACCATCTTGAGTTTGCCATCCTTCGCCAATGAGTGCAATATTTAGCAAAGCAAGATCTTCGAGCCAACCGCTAATGATGCTAGAAGCCTATTGTGATAGGAGCTGTGCGGTCGGCTCGGGGTCGCCTCTTTGTCAGTCCCGCGAACCGGTTACCATGGGGTACGCCTCGCCGGAGAGGGGGTTGAGAGTAACGAGCTAAGTCGGTTATGTTGCCCTAGACTATTCTAGAAGTTTAGATCGAGCAGCAAGAGCCGTGTAGGGTGGACATCGACTCAAGAGTGACGTATAAGAATTGGATGAGCGGAGTGTGGTGGCGGGCCGTCTTGCGGGTAATGCTGTGTCTTGAAAGGTATGGCAAGTCTAAACGGGATGAAATATGGAAAGGAGTTATCTCTAAGATATAGATTTGATACAATCTAGTTGTTGAAGAGTGTTGTAGCTTATGGTTATCATCCTATGTGTATCCTCTCGGGGGAAGAATCTCAATGTAGTTGAGAGGCGAGTGGATGAAACTTGCTGTATCTATCAACGTACCGTTCTATGTAATATCTGAAGGCACCGTCCTAACACGAGATACACTTCCCGAGTCTGAAAGCTACCTAATTAATCATTTGAGATGGCGAAACTTCGAGCACGGTAACCGTTATTTCCAATGAAGGCACACAAGGAATCTCAGTTGGAAGATATTCTGGTTTCCCCCTGGTAACAGTTCTAGTCACAATTCCACTAGACAGACATCCGAACCATGCTTTTTCCATATGGAAATTGGAGGAATTGCCGTCGAGAGTCTTCCAACAGTCACAGCTTCTCCCGATCTCCATTTGCCAGGGAGTAATGGCGTCTTTGCTACTAATGCTAGCGGTCTGAAGCAGACGGAGATAAGACATCTCCTCGGACCTACCTAAATATGCAATAACAGACATCTACAATAAGAGTAAGCTTCAAGTGAAGCTTCTCATTTATTCCCATACCCGTAGGCGAAATTCCTCGTCGTCATAGGGCCTGGTCCTACTACGGGAAGGCCGGGTGATATGATTCGCCGACTGGTCGGGCACAGTCCATAGTTGGGCTTGCGGCCAACAGATGCGGCCCAGTCAGCTCTGTCCAAGTGGCTACCCACGATATCTCAACGACTATTGGAGAGTAAAGTGGTGTTCTACCGTATGCGGGACTGTGGCATTATATTGGAAAGGGGACGTGGTAGGCGATCGTCGCAAGGCCCGAAAAAGGGGGTCGACACGACCTTCCTGTCGCCCAACATGAGCATACCATAGAACCTAGCCACTAGCTGATCTATTATGAATCCGCAGATCTTCTGAATCGAACTAGAATAATATAATTGAGGTGCCATGAATAGGAACTATGCCGTAGCTTACAAGCCTGACAACTTCGTGTTCCCGAGTCGTCTACCTCTTGCCACCATGGTGCTCTGCCTTGACGAATCTGTGAAGTAAACGATGTAAATGCGCTCTTCATGTCCGGTTATAACCCGCTTCTCTGCTACGCCACGGCATTATGGATGGATTGGACATGTTTTCTTAACTTGGTATCATTATTAGGGCCATCCAAACGAGTAGTGGAGATGGAGGGGATAAAAAATCCTTTGAGGAGGTTAGGATGAGGTCTTCAGTCAATGTAGTTCGTTAGAGCTACCAAATTAGAAGGAGAGGTGCGGATAATACATCCAAAGTCCCTCGACGTGGGAATTGAATCGTAACCAACAAGCTTCCTATCCCTAAAGCGTCCTACAGAGTATCGCGGAGTCTCCTTGCCGAGCCCAATATCTTGCCTCCTGCTACATATGAGTATGAGCGTGGGATCATATCGTTGGCGTCCAGCTCCACTGGAGTTACAGTCCCTCCTGGAAGGCCAACGCTTCATCACCTATTTGGACCGTCACAACGCAAACACGGTGGCCCCCCTTTTCCGCGGAATTCACGGACTGTCGCCCACGTTATACTAGCTTCGTTTCACACAAGTTTGATATGCCATACAAACAACCAGCCTCGAGAATCGACTAGTCTGAGACCCTGGGGTGGAATATAACGAACACTACCTTACGACTCGGCGAACACGTGTAGCATGACAGCTCCGTCAAAGAAGATCATGGTGGAAATTGGACCATAGAAACGGGAAGGTAGAGTAACGTATCGAGATTCCCATAGGTGGCGATATGGTCCCTTGGCGGAGCTGAATTCCGCGTCTCGGCGTACAATACAAAGATGATCTGCTCTATTGACGCGAATGCCATGTCACCATACTGGGGTTGGTGGCTTGTCTGAAACCTTCATGTCATGGTGCAAATGTGAGGCTGTTATTCCTCGGAGATTTCCTCGGAGTCGTGTTGTATGTATTTACCTGTTTACACTGACGGCTTGTTCAAGTTTCCGGTCCTATCACGACTGATCTCAAGGTAGCAAGGGAATCTTGGCAGTGGATAGGCGTCGATAGTGCTGGTAGTATGGAGGAATATAATCGGGGTTGTCTAGGGGTCTCCATTTTGTGGATTCATCGAGGTCAAATAGTCGTTTCTGGGCTTAGTCGCTCACTCGTAGGATAGTAAAAGTGCTTCGACGCTTACGTTATGTAGTGTAGCTCAAGATAACGTCAATCTCAGACACAATTTGACTTCGTGAAGATCCCAACTGATATGGGCTTGGAGCTGCCATTGGAACATTTCTATCCAGGGGTGGCTCTCGGGTGTAACCAGTCAACAGCTTTTACTCCCCGGCACTGGCTCATTGTCATCTGGGCTTAGATGGGGATCAGGGAAGCTCGGTGATAATCACTGTGTCACATTGACTAAGAAAAGAGGCTCCGGGGAAACTTCCAACTTTGGGGTTGGAGAGGCTTCGGATAGGGGTAGGGGCTGACGCGCGCAGAAGATCAAGCTAGTTACCTCTAACTGTGTTGCGTAGCTGGTAATGACTAGTGAAATTTAACAACACAGAGTGATCTGAAGCGTTGTTATCGTAGACTTTGTTGAAGGGATCTCTGTAAAATTAATGCTCACATTTCTGTCATGATGGGGCTATTCCGGCCTCTGAATAGGAACATGCATTAGACATCCATGATAATTACTATATGTAACGGCGTGTATTACGCGAGTCACTCAAGCCAACCAAGTTTCCAAGAGGCACTGTGGGAAGTAGAAACAGAGCAAAACCGAGTTTCCAGTGCCACATTGAAGCAATCTACCTGGCAATGGAGATGTCAAAGACCGCCATAGTAAGGGATATTGGCATTCCCCAAATTGATGGTACCAATATTGGAGAATGACCATGTGATAAAGACTATCTAGTGGAGGCTTGAATGCTCTTGACCCTTTATGCGGCCTAAAACTCTAGGCGCCAGGTACGCGAGACTATTCGTAAGCATAAACGTGGAGATGGTGTGGATGTGTGAAGTCGAATTGGAGCGCGAGGACCCGACTCTGACTTCCCATTCGCTACCGTACCCCCAGACCTCCCTCATGAGCTTGCTGCAGATTTGGGAAATTGGCGGAACTGTTTGATCGTGGCGATTCGAGGGCAGCTTCCGCTCCCGCAACTGGTTGGTTACTCAACTGCATCTAGCAAAGGAGCAACCGGGTAGCTTAAGCAGGGGCTATGAGGCTGAAAATAGCTAGCCGTCTCTGTTACCGAACCATCGAGAAGCAGGAGTAGTTAAGCCTAACTCGGCGATTCTGGCGTCCACGCTCGATATACCAGTGCCATGTGCGCTGGAAAGGGCAGTCGATAACCTGATATAGATACATTTAATTAAATTAATTGCCCCTGGAAGACGTCAATGGCTCCCAAAAGCAGGGGGAAATGCTGACAAGACCTAGGTTACGACGACACTTCCAAGATGAGACATGATCTAACAACAACAACTCGGCGGATTCCAATTCGCACTATTGCCCAGTATACGACTGGTTCTGCGAAAGTAATAATTCAAACATACTAGTTTGAGTAGTGTTGCGACGTGAGCTCTAAGCTGGCCTCGAAGTGGCATGACCAGCTATGCCTACTATGGACGCTGATCGATCTGCCCCACGTTAAGCTTGTCGTCTGTCAATGTCAATAGACCGATGCCGCATGTGACAATCTCCCACGCGAACGGATGAGATGAGGTCTTTTGCGCCGCAGCTCCTAAAGACAAGCCATTGCATACTCCATACACATGGGTTCCGAATTCTGCAACGGGGTTTGATGTGGACATGCGTTGCTTATCTCTACGCTATGTACACTACGCGACTTAGCCAAATCCCTTGGAGTATGTACATCCATCCCTCTCCACCCCGACGCCCAAGTATCCACGCAAAATAAACCAGTGAGCTGCTTGCAAAGTGAAAAATCCAAGACAGTTCTGAACCAGTCACAAAATTCATACGGGATCGAATTTCCAGCCACTCACGACGAACTTATCGTTCGAGTCTGGCCTGCGGACCCTGGCTACGAATTGTTGGTTTACCGCCTTGTTTATCATGCATCTCTTAATACGCTCCCTATAGCCGGTGACGACAGTGTCGTCTCAGCAAGCGATAAATGCCTTTCTAGGGATTTCGGTCTGAAGTAAGCTACTGCAAAGTCTCGTTACACCGACTTTTCCCTGCTCAGGTCAATTCGGAGCTCAAGTAGCCAAAGGCCCGAGACGGACGTGATGCCTGAGCAGAAGGGGAATGGGCCCCGCCGCCTCCCTCTCCCTCTCTCACCGTCAGAGTGATGCATTCAGCGGACGGCAAAATGGGTGCAAGATGGGTGTGCCAGTTTCACAGTGCCTCCGTTCGTGTGGCAGAGCCCTGCACTGTGATTGCTGACATGCAGATATTGAGAGCCGCCAGGCAGAAAATCTCCTCCACAGTACTTCCGAACTTACCTGTTTTCGCTGCCGAACAGGGCCGGGCGGGCCCAGTCACTCCGTGACGTGTAAACCAGGGAGTTGAAATAGGGTACCGTAAAACAAAGAGTATTGCCCATTCCCTACCTATGTATGTATAACCTACACAACTTATGAGAGAATGGCCATGCGCAAATCACGCGTTACGTGGATGCTGGGTGTGGGAAGTGACCTATAATTAGACTTGGGGCACTGGGCTCGCTGCTCAAGCTTGGTCTAGAGCATCGTGTTGTCAGCCAAGCTACTTGCTTCGGCTCTTTCGTCTTACGACCGTACTGTAGCGCGTATGTAGGGCCGGGCCTGGGATGCTTAGCATAAATAATAGCAGGAGTCGCCACACGCCACAATGATCGCCCGCCATGCTGGCGTCGATCTGGGGAGTGGTAAAGTGATACTCGATGTAAGGGCTATCACGGTTGCGACCTTTGCGCCGAGTTGAGATTGCAGGTAAGTTAGGTAGTGTAGCGAAGTAGCTAACCGCTGATGAAGTTATTACCGAACTTCGAATAATAAAACGAGAGATTGCAATTCTCACCAGGACCTGGGCGAGTTTGGTCTGCCGCCTTGAGTGTCCACTGACCGGCATCTATCCTTGGTTCTTGGTAAAGCCGAAAGTTACCATGATTAGCCCAAACCCCGCTGAATCTCACCATCTACACTACATACAGCACACAGCACACGACAGGGACTTTTGCTAAGCTCTTGGTGCTGTCCTACATGCGTACGGAGATGGATGCGATGTGAGCTTTTGCGCGCGGGGACCTGGAAGAGCGGCACCCCTGCCAAAACACGATTCTGCCGTCACTCGAGAAGGACGTGCTGACACGTCAAGCGGACTACATACGTAACGAACAGATCTCGGAGGGGGGGGCTGGAGACAAGAAAGGACGTACAGGAGAGACCCAGCCACCGGCTCCGGCAAGTTACTAGAAAGCATTTGTCAACGCAACTCATGTCTTCTATTTTTCTAACGCGCATGAAAAAGGCGGCTGCTGATTATGTATGTCGTATTACCTCGCGCATCGAGATTGTATGAGGAGACATTATGCCCCCTTGCAATCACAAGACGCTTATATGGAGCTTACATATGTGACGAGGACGAGTAGTGGTATTTGGTAATTAAAAAGAAAAAGAAAACAAAAGGGTCAGAGTTGTAAAGGCGTCATTGACAAAAGCAGTGAAGGAAGCGAAACAGAAATGGCACACACCAGCCCCAGCCGCCACAGAGACTTTTAGTGGGAGCCAGGGTTGCGCTGGTTGCGCTGGCCGTCCTGCCATGGATCACAGTGTGTCTATCCCTACGCTGGCACAATAGCGGGGCCAGGCCCATGTAGAGGACCCACAGGGAGCCCACATCGAAGATTTCAACAAGGCAGCTGATTAGTCACAAATGCAGCCCCATTAATACGTCGGGTCCCTCTGGGCCCCCCTCAGGCTCGCCTTCCCTCAGTTTTTACTCGCCTCTGCCTATTTCTCACCAATCAATCCCCTCTCGCTCCACCACTTGTTGAAAAATTCATCGAATCAATTGCCTTCCTCACACGCTCTGTCTTTTTCATCCAAACAGCTCCCAGAAAGTCTCTTTCCAAAATATCGAATCAAATCGAGCCCTTTCTGGAGCCCTGGTTTATAACTCTATTTCACCCTCTGGCCACTGATCTTGTCCAACATTTATCCGCTCCGCATTATCTGGGCTGGGTGAACTGCCCGCTGGAACCCCCTTCACCTCTCTGGTCCAGTAACAATCCTCGGGTCACCTGAAAGATCCAGCGTCCAGGTACAAAGCACAAGGACAAGCACAACTAAAAAAGCAACACAAGAACACAGCCAACCAGACGCGCCCATACGTCAACTTCCGCACAGGCGCCTATCGCATCTGATACCAGCGTCTGATACCAGATACCTGACACCAGATATCCATCGTCGGTACTGCTGTCGAGTTACGCGCAAAAAAAAGAGTCTCTTTCATGCGTGCCATTGCACGACTCGGTCGATACTTACCCATCTAGTCGGCTCCCCTTGTGTGCGCAACAAAGGCGTCGCGTATACAGCCCCAACTTATACCACTGTCTAGTGAAAAGTTGTCGCGAGAGGTATTTCCTCGGTTCCTTATCTTCCCCTTTGTCTTTTCATATAAGCACGCAGTGAATTTCCAGTCGCCCTCTCGATCTCCTGTTCCTTTCTTCATACCCTATACGTCGTATTGAATGGGGGAACGCCCATGATTCAATTGTAGCCAGTAAGCGCTCCAGCGCAGACAGGCGACAAGAAATCCACCCCGAAACCAGCAAATCATCGACCTTCTCGGTGTCCGCCCATATGACTAACACCTTCGCGAATAGATACAGAGGCCTATCATCGCCAACGGAACTAGTTTCACTATTGTCATTGGCTCTGTCGGCTCATCAGGTGATTGATCTTGTCTGCGGACAACAATTGTTAAGATTCCTCTCCGTTCAATCAGAACACAATCACCATTCTCGTTGCCCTCGCTTGGGAAGCCTCGGGGCTGAGAGAGATATCGAGGCGCGTCATTAGCCCTCGCCCTTGATCCTCTGGTGAGTTACCTGCCGTACATCTTACACCCTTTCTCTTTCACACCGGGCTGTGTTGGCCCAGCTTCCTCCCACATACGCAAACAACCCCGAAAGCCACCATAATCCCGGCATATAGCTACACCCAGCTATTTGCAACATATTAGGTTGTCGCAAGCTTACCCCGGAATGGTACTCTGCTCCCCCAGATGCACCTGCTCGTCAATATCTGATCCCATTCTTTGCTTCGCATGGCGTAGTAATACTTATACTTGCACCTTATTCATGGATCTATCCTTTCTCTTCTGTTGTTCTTGTGAATTAACCTACTGACATCTTTTCGAGGTAAAAGACGCGGTCAGTCCCATCACTCCGGCACGCCGCGCAGGTGAACCCAAGTACTCGGGAACCTGCCAAAAACAGGTATGTATCTCTTTGGTACACTCGCACACCTACGTCGCTTTTCCCTTTATCCCCCATCTGCCCGCCTGCAACGATACATCCACACACCATCCACACCCACACTGCACATATCATCTCTTTCCCACTATGGCAAGGCTTGACGATCGGGTATGCCCTCTTCAAGTCGCAAACTCACCCGCTCAAGGCACCAACAGTCTATTCTGGCGTAATTCGTCTCGGCCCTTTCCTTTTCCTTCCTTGTCCCTTTTCTCCCGCACACCTTTTCCTTGCTCTTGGTATGGGTAGTAATCCAATGCCTCTTCCCAAACGAGCTACATATATGTGCGTCGCATGTGTCCGACAAATGCATGTGCCTCTAGCCAATCGCCCGCGATGCAGCCTTGAGATTCTCAACCTGCTGCATAGAGCTTCGAGAGCCTAGCTCCCACGGCTTCGCATGGTATAGCTAGCATCGGGCAGCCTCTGCCTTGCGCCACCGCTGGGCAATGGAGTTGGATCTCATGTAGCTCTGTGTGAGCTGGTCGACAGGGTGGGGCCCAAGCTTGTGCATATTCCGTCATGCATGCCAGCGCATCAAGTGGTGGCCCAGCGCGAAAAAAAGGACGATTTCTCACCCCCCTCCACCCCCCTCCCATCATCCGAGCTTCCCTTATACATAGCATACCGAATCTAATATCTTTGGTTGGATAGATCTCCACATTCAAACAGCCATTGCGAATAGGCCTTGAGAACGAGCTCGAGCTGTCTCGCTAGGCTACCCGTTCCCGCAGAACCATTGCCTATAGGCCCGTTGTTGAATTGGATAGCCTCACAGCGGCTCACGTATCCCCGGATTCTCACGTGGTTCTTGAGTTCCGTCTTTGTTAGGATCTGAATCATCCTGATCCCACCCCGCGAGATACATTCGTTTTGCATATGCCCTGGTGTGACCCTGCGTGCACCTACCACATCATTCACTTGCCAGCTCATCCACGCATATCCAATAGATTGGATGCACATCCAGCCTACTTCGCGGCTACCTAAGTGACCAAGGGCAATCCCAACGCGTTGTGCCCAACTGCAGCCAACCCTACAGCCTTTTATCTCGAGGACGTCAAGCAACCCGAAACTAGCTTTGCACGGTCTTTAATTCATCATCTCAGCAAGAGCCTGTACCACTGCTATATCCTAAGTGGCCAACAGATTTCCTTATTAGACCTACCCGCTTGTCTCTGATTCGTATCGCACAAGAGACATTGACGTTTAGGTGCTGCAAAATCCCCGCCGCCCCGCGCGCTTCCCGTCCCCGATAATGATGGACTACGCGCAATACCAGCAACCAGCACAGACGGCGCATTCTGGTTACACGAATTCAGGTGCTGGTAACAATATCACATCTCCAACGAGCCACAGCATACATCAGCACGGCGTTCAGACCTCACCAATCCTTCCATCGCAACACCAGACCTCGACGCCCGGACAAGGACACAACATGTACCAAACCCAGTACGGCGTTCCCCAGCAGGGGATGCACTACGGGGTACCCCAGATCCAGGCGGCTGCTATGGCCGCGACCGCTGCAGCAGCCGGTGGGACCGGCTACTCGTACATGCCTTCAGATCCTAGCTTACCTCAGAATTCACCAAGGATGACACCAGGAGGAAAAAAGGATTCGCGCGACCCTCGATCTCCCCAGCAGCTGAACAATGTAAACCAACTACCGGGACGGCGTTTAAGCCAGGTCACCAGCCCCGGCGTCCCGAATGCGCCCATGATGAACCACACAAGCCGTTCCGCTGTTGCACCTCCTCCAATGCCTCCCACGCAGTCCATGCCCCCGCCTCAATCGCCCGAGATGACGGCGGGCGCTGAAGAGTCACCGTTATACGTCAATGCGAAGCAATTCCACCGTATTCTCAAGAGGAGAGTAGCGCGACAGCGCTTAGAGGAAGCATTGCGATTAACGAGCAAGGGTCGGAAACCCTATCTTCACGAGTCTCGGCATAACCATGCAATGCGAAGACCTCGGGGTCCCGGCGGTCGATTTCTAACTGCAGAAGAGGTGGCTGAGATCGAGAGGAACAAAGGTGGTGGCGAGGACAAGGACGGAGGTGCGGTTGAGACGACAACCGCGAAGACCGGCTCCAAGAGGAAGTCGGAGTCCCATTCCACCGCACCCAATAAGAAGGCGAAGACAGAACCGGAAACGCCTGACGATGAGGATGATGACGCGGAGGAAGACAGCTGAGGAAGGCTGCGAGCCACACGACATTTTGCTTTGTGAGCAGTTACGACGTTACGACAAGCTCGATTCTTACTACTTATACCTTTCCATAACCGGTCTCGGGCGATGGGAGCATAGTAGGGAGTCTTTTTTTCGGAGGGATGGTTCGTTGCTTGTGCTGTTTCTAGGTGGTCGTCCGTGCCAGGATTCCACCAGTGGGATGTCAAGGGGCGTCAGGACACTCGCTCTCGATTTTCCTAAACCGTTCCTTCATCGCTCACGCGATACTTTCTCCATTCTTTTTCTTTTCTAGCCTTTTTTTTTAATGCAATCGCATAGTTGGAACATTCGGCGGGAAGGAATACGGTCTAGGGAAGTCTGACGGGAGGGAAGATTGCATGGAATGAAATGAGATGAACGGATGGATACCCCCTTATTCGCCAGCTACCGTTGCCGTTGCTTTTTCCGTCTTCTCCTATTTTAGTTCGTGTCAACTACTTTTTGGGGCGGATGTATTTTGCTGAGGCACGCACACATGTGGTCAGGCTACCAAAGATGTGTTTGGCGAACGGGTGGCGTTGATTTAAAGAGACCAATGCAGAGGGCGAAAAGAAACAGAAAGCAAGGAACGATTCACAGCCCTGCCAAAGATTGGAACAAAAATAAAAAAGGATCTCGTCAGAAACCTGGACCCCCGCTCTGGGACAACGGGATGGACATAGATTTCCAATGGTAATCCGTCGCCGGATGATAGGGAACAGAGAAATAGGAAACAAGAAGTTCATTTTGCGCTTCGATACATTACCTATTTTATATTGCAACTATGTATTGTAATGTGGCTTTGATGAGCAGAGTTGCTTGCAGGTAGTGAGTGAATGACTGTTTGTTCTGGTTCGATCTGTAGTACATACGTAGGTAGTGTATGGAGTAGTCCATGTAATGTAGCTTGTTTGGCTGGCTAGGCGGCTAGCTACATATGTATTATAGCAGCATCCGAACACGTGATACAATATCAAAGTTTTGATCCACTTTTATTTGTAGGCCTTTGACTGATCAGTCCAGCGAATCGGGCATCGCATCTGCATCCAACTACAGCACAGAATCTGGAAGACCAGGGTCTGCTCTCTCAACATTGAAGACTTAACCGGCCCCCAAGATGCTATTCTTCAGGTATGTCACCGAACTGGTCCTTGAACGTCCTTTGCTTCCCCTGGGAGGAAGTTTGGAAGGCTACTTGATGCTTGGAAAGGTGGCTGCCGTATTGGGATGAGGGCATCGAATGATCAGGATCGAGGCGTTGTGTCTTACTCTCTCACTACCTTGCTGCCGGTATTGGGAGGAGTTATGGAGGAGTACGGTGCTTATGCTGTTACTATACGGGTCGGAGCTGGGATGTGAATGAGCACTGCTTCGCGTGCTTTGCGTGCTTCGTCACGTGAACCGTCCACGGGCACTGGGCATATGCTCCAACATAGGGTCCCCTTCCCTTCGCACTTCCACGCGCTCCAAACCCGATCCCATGGAGTGACAGCGCATTTTACGGAGACGGAGTTGCAGAAAGATGAGGGAGAGGCAGGCTGGAAAGCAAGCCTTCAAGGACAAGGCAGAGGAAATGGGCTGACGTGGATGGCGCGAAAACAGTTTCTTCAAGACGCTCATCGACCACGAGGTCACGGTCGAGCTCAAGAACGACATCCAGATCCGCGGCACGCTGAAGAGCGTGGACCAGTACCTCAACATCAAGCTCGACGACATCCAGGTCGTCGAGGAGATCAAGTACCCGCACCTGGTAAGTTTTCACGCAAGTCTGCCGTGCGCCGTCACAACCCTACTTTTTTTTTTTTTTTTCTTTCCCGCCTCGTCTTGATTATCCGTTACGGGATCCAAGTTATACATGCATACATCTCATGAAAACAGGCGTGGTAATAACTGCTAACGAAAACACCCCACCACGCAGAGCTCCGTCAAGAACGTCTTCATCCGCGGCTCCGTCGTGAGGTACGTCCACCTCCCCGCCAACGCCGTCGACATCCCGCTGCTGGAGGACGCCACGAGGAGAGGTTCGTCACACGTTACTTTACTTTCTTAATTTACTTCCCCACCTCACTCAGTCAACTCTTTCTTACCCTACGCTTCTATTGCTGTATTTTCAAAGCAAGTATCGTATCTCCGGGTAGTACTTGGGAAACGAGTCGATATATCAAGCCGGCGGAACCAACTAACGTTTCGCAATAGAAGCCGCGCAGCAAGCCGGGAAGGGGAAGTGAGCACAGCACCTAAGACAGCGTGAGGAGAACGCAAACGCAATGATCCCGGCGAGAAAGTGTTACAGCTTGGCATGGGTGGAAGTCCGAACTACCCCCGGCGGGGCCAACTAGAATCAAGGAAGGGAGATGGGTGGGATCAGTCGCGTTAGTTTTGGCATGGAGCAGGGGAAGAAACCAAGTATAGCTAGCGTTGGCTGGCGAAGATGAGAACCTGCATATAAGCCGTATTCTGACACCGCCATGAATAGACGATGAGTGCACCCTTCACGACATAGATCAACCTCTCCCGCCTAGTAGTCTTGTATAAGCCTTAGGGAACCATGACCCTTCAAGCATCTAGGCTAGCTCCGCCTTAATGGAATTGCTTTGAGGATTATGTAGACATCAACGACACGTCAGGAGTCAAGTCTCGAGTCACCAAGGACCTCGCAAGATAGAATAGTCCCTATCCTAAGAGTCCATCCACAAAAGGGCAATCCATCTCCCCATGACCTACCACCAAACACCCCCGCCCTTCCCATCCTTCCCCTCCCAGAGCCCCGGCTTCTCCACGCCATCTGTAGAATCCACGCCGTCCTCCTCGCCCTCCAGCACCTTCACGATACCGCCCTTCCTCCGCTCCGCGAGCCACCGATCGATCCACCCCTTCATCCGCCTGCGGCTCGGCTCGGACCCGACGTTGACCGTGGGCACTACCTTCTCGATCCGCAGCGCCATCAGGAACAGCGCCAGCTCGCGGAAGCTGCTGTGTTCCGAGTACGGGACCCCGAAGCACATGGCCTCGCGCGTGCTGCCCCGCTGCGCCACCAGGTCCGCCTTCTTGAACCGCGTCCTCCACGCCGGGCCGTGCAGGATGCCCGTCGTAGGCACGCTACCCGGGCTCACGTTGGCCGGGATGTTCTTCGCGGTGCTGGAGCCGCCCCTGTAGTTCCAGCCGCTGGGCCTGAACCCGACGATGCGGGTGAAGTGCGGCTTGTACCCGTCGAGGTACTCCTGCAGGGTTTCGGCGCGGATCTCCATCAGCATCTGCATGTGGACCTGGGCCTCAAGCGGGTTGGACGTCATGAGCGCCGCAAGCTCGGGGTCGCCCAGCTGCTGGCATATCTTGATCTTGGACGGCGACGCGAAGATCTTGGTCCCCAGGGCTTGTGCGATAGCCTTGCATATGCGCTCCTTGCCGATCGAGTACGTGCCGCAGACGACAAGGACGCGGTTCTTCCTTTTCTGTTCGTTTTCTGCTTTGGCAGTAGTGGAGGATGAATTGTCTCCTTTCTTCTGGAAGAATTTGCTCACTGTGCCCTTTTCTTGCGATAAGGCGCTCAAAACTTCGTCGGCGCTATCAGCGTCTCCCGATATCGACTTACAGAATTCGGCACAGGCTGAGATAACGTCATCTTGTGGAGGGAAGGAATAGCGAGGGTTGAGGTACGTTGTATCCAGGTAGCAGACGTCGACCCTTTGTTGCTTCAACTTGCCAGAGACGGCATCGATAATTTCTGGTTTTAGTAGTGAATGTCCTACGTGCGCCGGGCAGGCTCGAAAGTCTCCGCAATGCAGAATCCGCTGCTTCCTCTTGTTAGGCCCCTTTCCGATGGCCTTCTCGAACAAGAACAACGAACTGCCCGGGCAGTGGTTGGCCGGCAGCATGGTGACCGTGGCCCCTTCGGTCCCTGGGATTTCAACAGTCTCCTCGAACTCGAGCTCCTTGACCCACTTTGCCGCTGTTCGAAGTTGGCTTTTGACAAGGCTTCCTGTTACCTTGCTGCAGTAAATCGGCCCATGGCACCAATTAGCCGTCAAGCCGATATAGTGGTCGCTGTGGAAGTGGCTCAGGAAGTAGGCGTTACAGCCTTTTACGGCGCCGTACCGAAAAGCGTCGACACATATGGAGAATCCGGGCATGATCTTGTAGAAGGGACATGTGCGCTGATAAGCGGGTTTGCCGCGCGACGCATTTTCGGCAGCCGCAGCTGAAGCCCACGCCGCATCTTCCGCATGGCCCGACATCAACTTGCTAAAGGCTGAAGTAGGTTGGTTCGTTGTGCTTCCAAGGCTGATAGGATTGGCCTGCCCAGGTCGTGGTACTGCGGCTCTCGCGAATCGTTTACCAACCTCCGGCGCATCAACAATTTTTGGAGGCGGCGGCTCCTCTGGCTTCGGAAGGGGCACGGGGTTGCCATCTAGACAAGCGTTCACGTGGATCGTAGCCTGATCTGGGGTGATACCAGCGAGACTGGCGTTACATAGTGGGCAGCTTTCTACAATCCCTTCATCGTCCTGAAAGCTGTCTACCATCCCATCCGAAGTATAGTTCCCTGCTTCCTCGGCTTCAAGTCTCGCCTGCTCTTCCATGTACCGCCTTTCCAGATACTCTTCTCCGTCGTCGAACTCGTCGACATCATCGAATAGCCCTTCCATATCCTCCAAGTCTTTGAACTCCTCATATACCGATTCGCCTTGCTTGAGCGACGGAACCTCCCGCATTTCCGGACAACTGTCGTCCACTGGCAATTTGGGTATGAGAACCGCTTCCGACTCTGCAATCCCACTTTCTGGTTGTAATGCTGTTTCGGCGGCCTCACCTTTCATGGTATTTTTCAATGGCGAGGAATCCATATCATCGTCTTCGCTATCCGAGTCAATTATAAACCCGCCCTTCTTTGTACCTCGTTTTGTCCGCGTCGGTTCCGGTGTCGTCGAGCTCGTCGGCGTGGACTCCTTGCCCTTGCAAAGCTTGCGCTCCGAGCTACGTAACAGGCTCTCTGCTCCATCGTGACTCAGCTTCCTCCGTTTCGGCGACCGCTTCCCGTCTGCAGCATCGTCCGCAACACCTGCGTCTTCAAAGAGACCCGCGCTATCCTCGTCGTCCTCGTCTTTCGGCGGCGTTGGTCTACTATGTAAAGCGGGGGCCGACGCTGCTGTATCCGCAGGACCGGCGCAGAACAGTTGCTCTTCGACATCGACCTTCTGAAAGAAGTTGAGAATATTCCCATTGGCCGGCTTCTTCTTGCCAATGGGGGTCTTCGCATTCGAGGCCTTGCCGCCGCCGAAGTTCAGCTTCGATTGTCTCCGAGGTGTCGCGGGTTTGGCTCTTGTCGTCGGGACTGGCATCTTGTGGAGCGCTTCGATGTCGATTCAGGGAAGTTGAACATATCTACAAGGGAAACGTGCCGCAGGAGAAGTCCTAAGACGGTTGCAGATTTGGCTGGCGTCTAGATATCACAGGTAGTATTTGGGAAATGGCAGTTCAGATCTATCAATCAAAAAGTAAGGGCTAAGGTATTAGCGGGAGCGATTGCGATTTCCCGCCAGGTATCCGGCGCTCGCTCGTTGCAACTGGCGTTCAAGATAACTCTAAAGAGAGGCGTTCTTGCCAATTCGTGCACGTCGGCTTGCCTATGTGGGATTCCTTTTTAAGAGGTAACATGTATCAAAGGGGATTTTTGCCCCTCGTACGGTGCTCCATTAGTGCGTAACCGACAAAACGAATTTCGCGGATGAAAATTGGTCCGATTCATTTAAAGCCCTGTAATTATAGGGCTTTAAGCGCTATAACCCACTATAGTTTTAGTGAGCTTTAGCGCATATAAGCGCTAGAGTTTTAGGGCTTCAAAAAAAAAGTCTCCGAGCCTTACACCGCTTTCCAAAAGAAGCAGTTTTAAGTGGCAGGCTTTTCCTTTTTAGGTTACACACTTGCCCTTTTTAGGTTACACTGCTAGTGGAGTTACCTTGCAACAGCTGGAGGTTTTGAAATAATGTTTTTTTCGTACGTACTTTTTTTTTTTTTAAAAAAAAAAAATACTCGCCTTATATTACAACATTTATATTACTTATAGTGCTACTGCTATTGCTATTGCTATTGTTGTTGTAATTTAGGATTGAGGTTTTTTTCAGGTGTTGTAGGTTGCGATCATGAGTTTCCCAAGCTTTGATTGGTTGAAACCGAGTAGTCTACTTTCCTAAAAGGGTTTTGTCGGTTACGCACTAATGGAGCACCGTACCCTCGGTCGGGGCTAGTATTACAATGACGCCCACTTTTCGACGCGCCTCATTTACGCGCTGTCACTTGACATTTAACTGAAAAGCAATTTCCGTAAACGCCCCCACATTGTTCTACGAAGAATTTTCACTAATCGAGATAGAGGCAGATTACTGCGGCTGTGCAATAAAGAAATCAAATAAATTGTGTATTCTTCATTCCGGAGTATCACTCTTATACCTTAACGCCATGCTAACCGACAGCTAATTGATTCTTAATAATCATGTTTCGTTCCCATCACATCTAATCCTCGATCGGTAAGGAAGCGCAATCCCATAATCCCAAGCTAGTCCCAAGGAAACAAGAGAATCGTCTAAGACCAGGCCAATTATTTGCTTAAACATCATGAACTTCCTCAATGTCGTGAAGAGGCCGCTTCCTTAGCTGCGCCGCTCTCGTCCAAGGTCGGCTCCTCGAGCGTCCTGTCGCTTGGCGCATCCTGCGATCTAGCAGGTGACGTCCTGTCTACCGCTTTCGACTTCTCACCCTTGAGCGAGTTGACGCTGTGACTAGTATTGCCCTTGAAGTAGTCGTAGATCTCGTGCGTGTAGTCTTCATCGTCTTCATAGGGCGTAACGGACTCGGCGTCACTAGCAGCTCTGGCAGCCTCTCGCTCCTCCCAATCGGCACGCATATCTCTGATCTTGGCCTTCATGTCCAAGTCGGGGTGATAGTTCTTTCCGACACCCGTCCATCTCTCCCACATGGAAAGGTGGGCTGGGTGGATGGCAATGCCGTGGTATTCGTTCGCCTTGCCATCAAGAATGTACTGCCATCGACGCTCTTGCTCCTTGAGATCAAGGCCAGTCGTGTCCGGGAGCCAGACCCACGTGATAAGCATGCCGGCAAGGCCAAACCAGGGGACGACATAGAACTTGGTCTTGGTATCGATATAGTTATACAGGACTGAGGCCAGAAGCGCACCTGCCTTTCCAATCATGGCCGAAAACCCGTGGGCACTGGCTCGGATCTGAGTGGGGTACACCTCTCCAGCGACGAGGAAAGTGACCGAGTTGGGACCGAATTGGTTGAAGAAGGATGAGAGGAAGTACATAGCCTGGAAAGCATGGATACCTGCTGGGCTGGAGTAGTAGTCGTATTTGAATGCTGGGACTGCAAACATGATGAAGCACATCAGGAAGCCAACCTAATTGCATGTTAGCAAAACGCAACTCTGTTAGAGGGAGAAGCAGCAAAAACTAACCTGCTGCATAGTCTTCCGACCATACATTTTGTTGTCAATCAACATGGAGGCCGCGTAGTAACCAGCAAGCGAAACGACAACGTTGACCAAGTTCCATGTCCAAGTCGTCATGATCGAGCTAGGGTTGTCAGAGATGACCTTGATGAACTGGCCTTGGAAGAGCTTGTTGCCATAGAAAAACACGTCGTTGCAGAACCATCCGCCGGCGGTAGCGAATAGACGGCCGCCAAAGTTGCCAATCGTCAACTTGAGAGATCGGACGTCGTATCCCGTCACTTTCGACTTCTTCTTGGCCGATTCGAGTTGTTTGCTGGCAGACTTCATCTTCCAAGTACGGTAGTAGGCAAGCCATAGCGTGCCGATAGCTGGAAAAGCGAAAGACAGGCGGAAAGCATACTGGGCAGCAGTTGTCGAGTACGGAGGGTTGCCGTGGCCGCGGTTGAAGATGACCAGGAGGACAATGAGTACAACTTGGTTGACGAATTGACCCCAACCTTGCATCAAGAATGCCATCGTGACTTTCCGGCCACGATGGAGACGATCATCCCTGGTCGACAGTCTACCGGCGGTCACAGCATTTTCCATGGAGGAGGTAGCCGTAATGGGGTATTCGCCGCCGACTCCGATACCGTAGACGAACAAGGACCAAGCATACATGATGACCCAACCTTGGAGCGTCAAGCCCCAAGATCCGGTCAGCATGAGAAGACCGAGCAACATGACCAAGGCGTCTTGTATCAAGCCCCATCGCCGGCCGATCCAGTCGCCAATGATCTTTATCTATTGTCAGTAATGCTTCTATATTTCAAGGCGTGAACGAGGGAAAACATACGCCAACGGCTACTTGGCCAACCATGATACCGATGATTTCTAGGTATGTCACGGAGGCGACCCAGTTATTGCTGCAGTCAGGGGCGTCTTTCTTCCAGCAAGATGGCCACACGGTCTCAAACAGAGGCTCCAGGTTTCCAATCGAGAAGAGGACATAGCCTTCTAAGCCGAGACCAGCACCAGGGAGGATGGCGTTTCTGAAGTACCAGGATACCGGGCTGAGAGGATCTTCTTTTACCATGGCCCAGATATTATTGGCTTCTTTCGAAGATTCAGCTCGATCGACCTTGCTGACGAACGAGTATCGCTTCCAGAAGGGCAGGTCAGCCCAGTAGACCCCGTTGTCCGTGTAAGAGTCGTCAGGGTGCGTCAGATGCGAGAAGATCTGTCTCTCGTAGTCGGTGGCATAGCTGGCGGAAGCCCTTCGAGGGTAGTGCTCGTGCTCATGACCCGTCACCGGGCCGTGAGGCACAGGAATCTCTCCTATAGGGGGATCATGTTCGTGATGGCGACGAAGGAATCTCGCCATAGCTCTATGTAAAGATGATTGTAGGGTAACGGAGGAGAGAAAGGTGAGACTGGGGAGTCGGTCGGGTCTTTAAACTCAAAGTTGACTCTGATAGGTTGTTTCCAAACTCTATTGCAATAGGGATGTGTTACAAAGTTGGTGAGATGAAGGTAGTGCCGGCTTGACTTTAGGGGAGGCGGTGGATAGGGCTGTTCTCGTGCGCCGTTTTCCGAGAGATTGGAGAAAAAAGGTTATTCTTTAAATAGACATGCGACTCGAATATCGAGCACCTTCCCAAGTACGAAGGTCTAAATATCCGAGATAAAAGGTGCAGACTCAAGGTGCGAATAGAGTTCTGTCACAAGTATGGAAAAAAAAGAAAGTTTATGAGCTTGTGGGCGAGACTTGGCCTAGCCCGGAGTTATATAAGTCAACTAGCAACTAGTTAAGCGGGAAATTTCCAACGGAGGAGCCGTGGCGAGCTGCCTCATGAAGGGTATATGTTTCCATTAGATCGGATATGCTACGACTAGTTCGTACCGAGACACTAGGTAGGGACTAGGTGGTACTGAGCACGATGGGGATTCTTGGCTCTTGACTGGCACGCTGCGATCCCCCACAAAAGCTGTTTAGGGGACCGACTTTCTTTACGTACCATGCGGGTCTAAGCGACATCTTGGCTATGGGGCTGTATCGCCCGCGTCAGAGGCTTTCGACACCAGTCCCTCAGTAAGAACCACTGACGAAGAGGGATGTACCCCAGACACCAGTCAGTGAATAGGCCAAGAGAGCCAAGTTCTGTCGCTGACGAATTCGATGATCAATCAGCCGTTGATCGTGGGCAGAGTAAACGTGTAACTCTGTCAGTCTGTCTAATAGAGCCCTGTTGGAAGACAATCTCAAGACGGAAGCCGAAAATCGTGGTGGATTGTCGTCTTTGACGTAAAAGCACCATCTAAAGGTATCCGAGTCAATCTTGTTGGAGGTTACAGGGGTGAGTTTTTTGGATCTTGAGGCGGCGAAAGATGGGCCAATAAGAAGTGAGAATTCGACCACGTTTCTTTCCTGGGCCAGATGATTCGGCAGATATCCTTGCAGGGCTAGTTCCTGTCAAAGGTCATAAGTACCTAGTCTAGCAAGTAAAGCCGTGCAGGTACACGAGCTGAAGACAAGGGACCATGCGGGCCGACGCCGGTTCGAGATGCGTGGACCAGGCTATTCCAGGATGCCGGTCACCGAAGGCAAGCCAACCTGCCAACCTGCCGAGGAAGATTGTGCGAGAACCACCAAGAACGAGGGCTAGCTCGAAACCCCCCGCTGGACTAGCAGATAGCAGCCAGGCGGACTAGGCCGGGTGAAAGGCACTGAGAGGTGGTTGGTCAAGACAGTTCCACCACTTCGTTAAGACATTGCTAAGCTTTCGCTCGGCGCTGCAAGACACATAATTCAAAATGCTGTGCAAGGTGCCAGTCTTCTGGGCAATACGGCTCTAGAGTCTTGACCGCATAACGACTTTACCCGAATTCGCAAGTGCTCGTGTGATGTCTTGCAATTTCTGTCTCTGCCGCAGTTGGCTGTGCGTGCGGGGAGATGTCTCTGTTAGATAGAAATTTATTTTATTTCGTGATGCCGATTAGGTGCTACCAACCGTTAAAACGTGGATTTCGTGAAACGTGGATTCCGATAATAAATAGAAACGTCTAATGAGCAATGAGCAAGGGCAATGGTGATCCGGATCCATTGGATACGGTGCAATACGCTACGTGATCGTATTACCATAGTACATGGTAATCCTGGCAGACTTGGGAGGCGTCAAGCTTCCCTCTTTTTGTGACTGTTGTGCAAGACATCCGAATCCTTCTAGAGATAAGATACCCAAGCATGGTCGCGGCGTGCTCGGTTGCTGCACTCTCATACGGCGTTGCGAGAATCAGATCGAATCAAATGACGAGAGCTGGTCATCATCACCCCCAAACCAAACCTACCTGCCAATTGCAACCAGAACTTACTTTTTCTGCTCGAATTGATAATTCGTAGACCTAATTTGTTCACCGGTTGCATCAATGTGTCAGCATTATATCCGAAGATTTTGCTGTGATCTATCATTCGCGAAATCATGGGTGTACATGTTAGGTATCTTTGGAGGCACAAGTCCTTCGGGCAATTTAACGTTGCGGCGTTCTGGGCGTTGTAGCGCAAACCATCCCCTTGGTATCGATAAGCCACGGAGCTTAATTGAATACACGTGATCGCGGGTCATAGCTCTCGCGTCAGACGCGTAGGGAGTAGGGGAGATCCCAATCCACGGATTACGATGTGCACTAAGTCCCCGTAGGTTTCATGTCCTATTCAGAAATCATGATTCTGTAGGGACTACCGATAATTATCGTGCGTTCAAACTTTTCGGTCTGCGCGCGGAAGTCTCGAACCCAATTCACAATGCCTCGCCACTCATCTCGAATCAAGAAGGCCATTGTGGAGACCGCCGCCGCCGCCGCCGAGTCCGTCGCACATCCGAACGGCACGCCCAAAGCCAGAGCTGCGAAGCGCAAAGCCGTCGAAGAAGCTGCCGACGACGAGCCCCTTACCGTTGTCGAGGAACCCCAATCTTCAAGGAAGCGGAAATCAGACAACAGCAGCGTCGAGGACGCCGAGGAAGAAGCCGCTGCTGAACAGCCCAAGACCGCGAAGAAACGCAAGACCGCCAAGGCGAAGACTGAAGACCTCATGGCCCTGGCCAAGCGCACCCTGATCAATACTCTCAAGAAGTCTATGTACATTGGCGCGCATGTCAGCAGTGCGGGAGGTTCGTCATGAGTCCACCCCCTATATGCCATATCTCCCTCAGAGCTGACATATCCACCCCCTAGGCGTACAAAACTCGATCAACAACGCCGTCCACATCGGCGCGAACTCGTTCGCACTGTTCCTCAAGTCGCAGCGCAAATGGGCCAACCCTCCGATCGCCCCCGAAGCGCTCAACGGATTCCTCACGCTGTCAAAAGAGCACAAATTCGAGGTGCACAAGCACTGCCTCCCCCACGGCTCCTACCTCGTCAACCTAGCGCAGGCGGAGAAGGAAAAGGCGGATCAGGCATACAACTCGTTCCTCGACGACCTGCAACGGTGCGAGTCCCTCGGCATCAGGCTGTACAACTTCCACCCGGGCAACAGCAACGGCGAAGACAGGGCGGAAGCCATCGGGCGCATAGCCAAGCAGCTGAACAGGGCCCATAAGGCGACCAGCACCGTGATAACGGTGCTCGAAAACATGGCCGGGCAGGGCAACGTCATCGGTTCCACGTTCGAGGATCTGCGAGACATCATCAAGCTGGTAGAGGACAAGAGCAGAGTGGGGGTCTGCATAGACACGTGCCACGCCTTCGCCGCGGGCTACGACCTGCGCAGCCCCGCCGCCTTCGCGGAGACCATGGCCAAGTTCAACGACGTTGTGGGGCCCCAGTACCTCAAGGCGTTTCACATCAACGACAGCAAGGCGCCCCTGGGCTCGCGCCGGGACCTGCACGCCAACATCGGCACCGGCTTCCTCGGGCTCCGCGCCTTCCACAACGTCGTCAACCACGCCGCCTTCGAGGGCATGCCCATGGTCCTCGAGACCCCCATCGACCGCAAGGGGCCCGACGGCAAGACCTTCGAGGACAAGCAGGTCTGGGCCGACGAGATCAAGCTGCTCGAGCGCCTCATCGGCATGGACCCCGACGGCGACGAGTTCAGGGCCCTCGACCAGAAGCTCCAGGCCCAGGGCGCCGCCGAGCGCGACAAGATCCAGGACCAGGTCGACCGCAAGAGCGCCAAGGACGCCAAGAAGGGCGCCCCCAGGAAGAAGCGCGGCAAGAAGAAAGCGGAAGCTTCTTCGGGCGAGGAAGATTCCGACTGAAATACCTAGGTAAATTACCTAGAATTGTCAAGGCCCTTACAATCCAAACGTCACGTGGTAGCAATACAAGCTCTGGGGCTCTTTCTTTTTAAATGGGAATTGTATGTATTTGGAAAAGGCAAGGCGTCTCGGTACTGGGTATGTAAAAGCAAACGCAACTACTTCTGCTAGCAACTTTGTATGAATAGGAGCTGAAAAGTGCGCCACCGCCGCCTCCTTCGCGCGTCTACGTAATATACCTAGATACCCAGGTATAGGTAAACATGCCGGTTAATGATATATCGATCCTCACCCCCTTCACGGTCTAGAACCGGAAAGCTCAGTGCTCCCATGCCCCAAATCAACCGCACCCAACGCCTGATCATGCAAAGCGGATCTGCCATGGTATAAGTCAGCGTCCACCGTCGTTTATCTCGTTCCTCGTATCCAGTGCCCTAAAGCACGAAGCCAAAGCGGCCATGATGATATGTATGATGCGGAATAGCAAATCAGTGCCTCCGGGCCTTAGCCATCCCCTCAACCCGTGCCATCAGGCCCCTCAGTCCGATCCCCTTCTCGCAGTTGGCCTCGAGCCACTTCTCCATCCGCTCCCTGATCCGCCGGAGACTCCTAATCACCGGCATGCGTCGGCCGTCCTCGGCGTCGACGTGGCTGCCCGGGTTGAGCAGGACGTCGAAGCACTCGCTCCAGATCTCCGTCTGCCAGTAGCGCTTCAGGCTCTCGCGTGTCTTGTAGCGCCGGCCGGCCGACGTGCCGAGGCCGCCCTGGTCTACTCGCACCGTCTCGATGTACTTGCCGAACAGGAGGGTGTGGATGGTGCCGGCGAGCCCGTGATAGTCGAGCTGCCAGGTCCAGGGGCGGCCCTCGCGCACCTCGGCGCAGTCGTGCGCGTCCGTCTTCCAGTCAGCGATGAACTGGACGTCCGGGTCGAAAGCGCGCATGTCGATGCCTCTTCCAAAATCGATGAGCACGATGCCGCGACTGGCCCAGCCGCCCGAGCCGTCGGCGTACCACTGGCTGGACAAGGCGGTACCGTCTTCGTCGAGGCGGAGCAGACAATTGTCGGCCTTGAGGTCGCCGTGTAGGATCTGCTTGGAGTGCAGTGCCTCAATAGTGCGCAGCAGCTCGATGCTGAAGAACATGGCGAGCGGCTCGTCCATGGGGGCTTTGTTCGTCTCGCTGAAGAAGTTGACGACGTCGAGCAGGGTGCCGTGCTGGTGGAACGGCAGGAACAGGAAGCACTCGTCCTGGTACAGGTGCAGTTCATGCGCCGCCGAGATGGAGGCCGTAGCGCGGTGCTGGGGCCCCAGGCGTGTGGCCGCGAGACGCATCATATGGAACTCCCATGCCGTAGGTGGCTGCTCCATCTTCAAAGCTTCGAGGGCCGAGCGCCGAGTGGTTGCGAAGGCTCCCTTGCCCATGGCGCTGGGAGCGTTCTCGTCATCCTCTTCGGATTCGGGGGACGAGTTCTCAACAAGGTAAACTGGGGCGAATGCGCCTGCGCCCAGTTCCCGCTTGAGAGTGTACTCGCTCATGATCTCGGGGAACTCGAGTACAGGCGGAGAGTGAATGGTGCCCGTCTTGTCGCCATCTTTCTTGGTTGCTGCCTTAGCCATGGCTTTGACGAACTTTCGAATTTCAGCACCTTTATCACACCGCTCATTGCGATGATCATAGAAGCCAGAGTACGAGCTGAGAGGGGGGTGCATGCGTTCGAGAATCTCCTCCCGAACAGCTGCGTCGACGGGATTGCATTGCGGCTCCTTGATGATCGGTCCCTTCTGCACCTCCTTCAGAGCCTTTCGTTGACTTGGAGGAGTTGCCGTTGTTGAGATCTTGAACTTCTTGAGGACAGGCTGAGCGATCTTTGCAGGGGAACGTTTGTCACTAAGAACTTCCCGCAGAGGACTACTCAGCGGCTCGAAATCCTCATCATCTTCCTCATCATCCTCCTCTTCCTCCTCTTCCTCCTCAGCCAAGTCATCACTAGTATCTCTCCTACTAGGAGTTTTGGTGCTAACGCAGTGAGGTTTAGCTCCGGTGATGAAGCCGACAGAGGACTCAGTGCGTTCCGTGATAGGCGTCATGAATGGGAGGCGATTGTTAGCCACCTCGGCCGGGTCCCTATAAGGTCGCGTAGGTGCTTCATAATCCTCGGGCGGTATGGGTATAAATCGAGTCCTAGTCCTCGGGGGTGAGTCGTCTAGTTCTTCATCGTCGTTCTCTCCATGGTCCTTAGTATCGATAAGGTCAGAGCCATCCGAATCGATCTGCTCATCTTCGTCTTCTTGCTCGTTATCGGTCTCGTCATCGATCTTTGGGACGTGTTTCTGCGCCGTGAAGTCTGACCACTCACTAACGCTCTTCACATCCGAGGTTCCGTCGTCGTCGCCGGCCTCGCTGGTTGAGATCCGTCTCGTGGTGTTGACGCTTTCTCCACCACTAGTGTAGTCGCCGTCGGTCATGTAGTCCTCATCGTCGCTCTCCTCGGCTTCCTCCTGGGTGGGCTTGAGAGGTGCGTTGAAGATATCATAGATATCGTCGGTTGCTGCCCTAGTATGCATCGTCATGGTTGGCTCCGAGTGCGCACTATTTCTCTTCTTGATCTTCGGGCCTGATGGCGAGTCCAACTTGGCTTTGACTGTGAAGGAATTAGTATGCTTGCCTTCCAATTGTCTGCCGCCCTGGATGAAGCAAAGGTGGTGGGAGGGCTGGAGGAAGGTGAACTGACTGATTTGGGTCTCGTTAAACTCCATCACCTTCTTCTTTTTGCTTTTCACCGGCCGTGAGTGGTCCTTCACTGCCCCATTTTCATCCAGCACCACTATATCGTGATGTACTACCATTTTCTCTGCGATCTGGCGACTAAGCAGATCTACTTCAGGCGAGTGCGCACTCGCCAGTTCTGGCTGCTCCTCGAGGAAGCTATCATCATCCCAGCCGACATCAAGCCAGCCCCGACTCGCAGCCCATAATTCTTCGAAGCTAAGCTCAGTCCCTGGTTCTTCCGGAGTTGGGTAGATAGCCTCCAGGTTAACAAAGATACGTTCCCTCTTTCCGCTTTGGGAATTCACAATTACTTGGTGCTTAGAAGGGGCAATGACAATATGAGAATCTGCTATTCTGGACAAAGACTGAATATACACAATCGGGCAAGCGCCATGAATTAGTCCTGCTGTCATCAACAAATGGGCATTGCCACAAGGGAATGGGACTGTTAACTCACAGGATCCCGGAAGACAGCCATCTTGGGCCCGCTGCTTTTCTTTACTTGCGTTGTCAACGTTTCTCCAACCCAAGGCTTAGCCTCCACCACGTTCTCCTTCTTACGATCCGCCAATGATCCTATCGTATCCCAACCCTTTGCGCCTCCACCCATCGCCGACATCGCGCTCGGCTCAGAACTGGAATCTGAGAAGACGGCCAGCTTAGCTTTCCCGGGCTTTGAAGATTGACCACCGAGACCCATGTTTGGTCTTGGGGCTTGGGGGTCCGCTGGTCTCGCCGAAGCAGCAAAGGGGTCGACCTTGGCCATGAGGGCTGGACGAACTGTTGGTAGCGCCGGCGAGGATGGGGCGTCTGCCGCGCCAGGCTGATGTGCGCGCCTCTGCTCAAACTCCCCGAACTTGCGGACTAGTCTCTGTACCGGCCTCGCGTCTCGTTCGATACCCAACTTGTACACTTCTTCTGCCTGCGCCCAGCGGCCAGCGCTTTCCAGCCAAGCAGCGTACTCCTCATAAAACAGAGCCAATCCTTCGCCAATATTGTGGCGCGATAGGAAAACATACGTCTCTCGAGGAGAGTCGGAGAAGAATCTGATGTAGTGGAGCCACAGCTTCAGATATCTAGGGTCGTTCTTGTACTGGGCTGAGCCGATGAAGGCTTTGGTGGCGCGCTCGAGTAGAGTATGCAATTGCGACTGGGGTGTTGCTTGCGCAGATGGATACGCGTCGAAAGTCCATCGCACATATCGGTCGAAGACATCAAGGGGGTCGTCTGACTCGGAGATATTTGCGACCTCCTCTTCGTACTCGGCTCTGATGCAATCGTTGATGTTTTTGGTGTCTGTCGGTGTAGGTGTCGAAAGTTTGTGTAAAGGAGACGGCGAGAAAGCCTCAGCGAGCTTCTTCGCAGATCGGCCCCCGGGCAAGGACTGAATGTTCTCCTTCTGCCCTTCGATTATGTCGAAATCAATGAGATCGCCGGCAGCCATTTTGAATTCAGACAAATAATGGCGACAATGGCGAGCCTTGGAATTACCTACAATGATTAGTATTATGTGTTGTTGAACTTGAGAGGATCGACGTGCGACCGCCAGAGTGTGGAGTGATCCATCTAAATAACCTAAAGTTTTACCCTTGTCGCTTGTTGACTGTTTTGATGCTAGTGGCTGCCGTTGCCCCGACAACTTGAAGTATGGGGATATTTCACCCGCCTCGGATATTGAATTAAGCACGCAGCAGATACCTGAGTCAATCAACATGCTTTACAATAATACTGTAGTGAGTAGCAAACGACGGCGATACAGACGAGTCCAGATGTGTTTTAGGGGACAATATGTATTTTCTCTACAACAGTCTATCTGCATATTTAGCAGCGGCAGTTTCTCAGCTTTTTCGCGCCATCGATTTAACCATGCTCCTCCCCAACAGGATACGGAGTAATCAGTACTTCTATTGTGTAGACAGTAGGGGAGTTTCAATCTGAATAGGGAAAGCCTTGATAGCTCTCAAGCAACCATCGGCCAGAACGACTCTTCCAGGACCAAGACTCTCTTGAAAATCGCCATCGAGCCCGCAGCAATGACCTCCTCCGTATCTCCATCTTGAAAGTCGGCCGAAGCATCCAGACACTCCTGGCACTCCTTCACGAAGGCCTGAAACTGTTCAGAAGTCCAATTTGGGATGAACTCCTTTCTCAGTGCCCCACCGTCAAGATCCCCCTTTGTATCTGCATTTTCCGAGGCCTGCTCCTTTGCATAGGTCCACGAATCTAAATAGACCTTCTCAGTAGCCCAGAGTACGACCAACCCATCAAGGAGGGTTTTCTCCAATTTTCCCTGGGGCTGTGCGCTGAACGAGTCGAACAAGTCGATGTAGTCCTGCGTCACCTTGTTAGGTGCGAACCCAGCCGACTTGTTCGACAGGTTACCTCCTTCAGCCACAGGGCCAGGAGCCTCGAGGTCCAGTCCGTACTTCTTGGCATTTTCTTCGAAGAACTGTAGCTCCCTCGTGATACCCGAAAGAGCAGTTTGCAGCAACGACAGGATCCGCCATTGCAGGGTCTTTGAGGTTCCTTGGTCGTCCACCTTAGTCGGTAGCTGAACACGGGATATCAACCCTCCGATAAATCTGATATAAGCCTGAGCGTAGAGTCTATCTTGGGAAAGCCATTGATTGAGGTCCTCGACAGCAAGTTGACCTTGACCTGCGAGACTGAGAAAGTGAGATCGCGTGGCCCGCTCGTAAAGATCCGTTATCTCGGGGCTCGAGAGCAGATACTCTGATATGGAAGATTTGGACATGGTGGCTCAAGTACAGCTCTTCGCATGCCCATCTATGTATTAAACATCAAAATGAGTATGTAAGGTAGTTGGCTTAAGCAAGAGAATGATGCAGCTGCGGATGATTCAGTTGGTAGATGTTGTTATATAGCACTTTCCACATAACTGATTCAAACCTAGCAAACCTCTGAAGATTGAAAGCGCCAGCCATGGTCCAAACAACAGCGAAAGAGCGCAAGAACAATGAGTAAAGGTTACGTAATAATACAGTCATTCTTATGCTAATGTTTCATTGGTGAAACCGTTCATCATGGGTACAACCTTGGCTTATTGGCTTATATAGATGAAATGGCCTCCTCGTTCGAATCTTCCAACCATCCCACAGATCTTCGTCGAAACCAGTAGATGTATTGGTGAACAACAGGGCATTTATTGTGCACAGACGACTCGAGTGAGATGAAGAAGGACAGGCCAGCCTAATCCGAGAGTAAGGGCAGCAAGCATTGATCTGGAAGTGGTCGTCATCCACTGAGAGGTCGGGTAGCAGTTGACCGCTTTAATTGTACCTACTTATTTTAGACAGAAGACGAAATTTGCCAACATAAACATATGGCTTTCTACCAGTTGACATTGAATGTGGGATCCGAACGACCATGATTATGTCGTCCTAATGAACGATTAACACATCCTGCGGTTTCACTGGCGAGCACTGTCGTTTCGCCGCATTAGCACGCTTCTTCCTTCACGCACCTACGTCGTCGTCGTCGTTGTTGTACAGATGGCAATCTTGCAGGCTCTTGCAAACACCTGAGCCTGAGTTACCCGCGGACCACATCTTCGCAATATCAAGCAACCCTTATCCCCAAAGAAATGCAGAATAAACCCCTTTCCCATTACCACGCTCCGACCTCAAAGTTCTCCTGTGTATACTGTATTAGCATTGGTCCTTGCACAGGGAACCGGCACACTTACCTCCGGGAAGTACGTTGTTACTACTGTTCTATCCGCAAACTTTCGGCCTGCGAGGGCTTTCAACGCTTTCGTTGCGGACTCCGTCGTATCATACTTGACGTATATCTTCCCAACTCCTGCAGACTGTCGGCTGCCACCAGTAGGTCGAGGGACTTTGAGGTCTAGTATCCGTCCAAACTTCGAGCATTCCTCCTGGACGTCTTCACATATTTCTGGGAGGGAATCAGTGAGAATGGACATGCCAATTGGAAATCAAATCTTACCTTGATAATCATCGTTGTCCATCAATTCCTCTGGTGTCACCATGTTGAGCAGCTGCAAAACTCGTGACTCTTCTGAGTCGTTGGCAGTGGTTCCTGCGAGCATTGACATAGCACCCACGCCCATCTCCACGCCGGCCACTTGGGTAATACCAATGCTAGCTTTCCGCACTTTGAGGTTCTTGTCGCCGATGACCATTCCATTGAGGCCCTGGATCGCAATATCTGTTGCAGCAGGATCGACGAATTCACAGAATGCGATACCCTGTTGAAGGTTAGCTTCAGCAATTAAAGCAGATTCAGATTTCCCAGACAGCTTACGCGTGATTCATCAGTGCCCGTATCCTTGACCAAGGTGAACGCTTTGAGTTCGCCGAAAGAGGTCAAAAGCTCCATGACTTGGTCTTCGGTAAGATAGGGGGGTAGGTTGGCGATGCTGATCTTGTTGGGGGTATCCATCACAATGTTTGAGACGACGCCGGGTTTGTATGGGGTATCCTCAACAATGGCTGGCACAATGTAATCCTTCGGCCGTTGTATTTTCAGCCCATGTCCGCTACCATTAGCAGCACCGTTCGTCGCATCCTCAGGCTCCATCGAGATGCCATCAAAAGCGAGCGCCACGGTAGCTTCCGAGGCGTGTCTGAATTCGAGAAGGGCGAAGGACTTGTCTTTGGAGATCTGGCATAGAACACAAGGATCGGTACTCTCGACAACGTTGAGGCCATTCAACTGAAGATTAAAGAAATTCATGATACTCTCTTCCGTTGAGCCAGGAGGGATATTATAGACGATCAGTCTTTTGCTTTGTCGAGAATTGCCTGGCTTTAGCGCCGCACTGTTGACGGCACCGCCGGGTTGGTTCATGAAAGCTTGCAGCTTCGTGGGATCCATAGGCTGCTGTCTTGGTGCTCCTGGAAGGGGAAACATTCCAGAGAGTTTGGCTTGTTCGGCAGTAACATTCTCGTATCCGGGAGGCTTAATGTCCCATTGTGTCATGCGTCGTTTGCGCTCTAGGATAGGAACAACGTCGGTAAGGTCTGGCGTAGGTTCCCGCTTCTTGGGTGGCGGTGTGGGACTGCGGCCTCGTCGATTCTGTGCAAAAAGGTCGTCATCGCGGTTTCGCTCGATCCTGTCACGGTCTCGTCTGTCACCGCGCCGATCCTCAAATAAGTCGCGGTCGCGTCGAGGAGGGCGACCAGCATCTTCGCGGCGACCATCCCTCCTGGAACCACGATCGCGATCCCATTCTCTATCTCTCCTGTCTCTGCCACCTCCGTACCGATCTTCGCGCTCACGGTCTCGATGGCTGCGACTGGAAGCGTATGCATCCTCATCTCTCGCGTCACGATGCGACCGACGAGGCGATCTACTTCGCCGGCGTTCGCGTCGATCACCTCTCTCTCTCCGATCATCGCGAGCAAAATCTCGAGTCGAGCCATGACGGCCATCTAGATGCAATCGCTTAGTCAATTTGTCAAGCGCGACGATAGAAACCAAAATGAAGATGGAAACTCCTTACCTCGAGAAGAATAGCTGTCGCCGTTCATGGTGTCGGTTTGAATCCGCCCTAGGTACCTGTAATCGAAGGGCTGTCAATTAGAAAGATGAACGGGCGAATAAATGGTAGGGCGGCAGAACAGGGCAAAGGACTGAAGAAGTGACAAGCTCTACGGAAGTACTGCAGGTATGAAAGTTGAGCTGTCGACGGTGGAGCTTGCAGCGAGGCTGGAAAATAGAAATTTTGGCTGGTCTTGTCGGAAGTTTAGACTTAACGGAAGCCGCTGAGTGGCTCAAGTGGTACAGAATACGTGCGTCTAGGCCCGATTTGGCTTAGCTGCATTAGATTTAGCAGATAACAGCCCCGCTTTCCTGTTTTGGGATTTTCGATAAAGGGAAAGGGTTATCGGGGAGGCGAACCAACGACCATCGATTGAAGTTCAGAGCCCCTTAAAGTATCTTCGTACATACAGTAGGTAGACCTACATGTATGTTTGTAGATGAGACTGAAATTCTCTTAACAATCTCTTACCGCCTGAGGAAATAATAACATCCTCTTACTCGTCTGATAAGGAAAGATATATTGGATCGTCACTCTCTGAACCAGATGTCTCCTATACGAGTATCCGAATGGCGAAAACTCCCCCTGAGCCTGACTGACTTTTGCATCGAAACGACTCTCCGTTGTGGACAGTCTTTTCGTTGGCAAAAAATAGGCGACGAGTGGTAAGGTTTCCCCTGCTCTGATGTCTTGATAAATTCTAAACATGTCACTAGGAACTGTGTCCTTTACGGCCGACTGCTCTCATTGAAGCAGGATAAAACCCATCTTCACTATAAGACGGTCTCATCCACTACTATCCCACCAACGTTAACACCCCCACTGTCCATAAAAGACGAACCTGATAGCAAGAGTGATGACGACACTGAGGCACTTATTAGGCATTATTTTAGTTTAAAACATGACTGTACGTTCTCTCCAAAATTGCACGGCATCTTCTGCATTGCGCAGTCGTGAAGCCAGCCTTACAATTACAAGGCTATATCAGAGAAAATTACCAGCAGAGTTGCTAACTAAAGTTATCATATTGCAGTGACAGCACTATATGACCAGTGGTCTAAATCTGATCCTAACTTCCGGAAAAAAGCACCGAGGTTCACCGGAATAAGAATCCTCAGTCAAGACCCATGGGAAGCTCTAATAGGATTTATATGCAGCAGCAACAATAATATTTCACGCATTTCCCAGATGGTATGTTATAGCAGTAACCGGCATATCCTGGCACGGGCCGGTTTGATGCTAATGTCAGACAGGTCCATAAACTCTGCAAACATTATGGCCAGTTGGTAGCGCACATTGGCGACGAAGCATTTCACGACTTTCCAACTCCTCAGGCTTTAAGCGGGAAGAAGGTGGAAGCTCATCTGAGAGAACTTGGATTTGGTTACAGAGCCAAATACATTGCCGAAACAGCCCGTATTGTTTCTGAGGAAAGACCAGAGGGATGGCTTGAAAGCCTTATAAACCCCGAGAACCCGGGTTGGTATTCAACGAAAATGGGTACGGCCGTCGAGTTACCTACCTATCGACGTGCTCATGAGGAGCTTCTCCTTCTCTCGGGGGTTGGGCCGAAAGTCGCAGACTGTGTCTGCCTCATGGGGTTAGGCTGGGACGAAGCGGTCCCTGTAGACACGCATGTATGGCAGATTGCACAGAGAGATTACAAGTTTGGTAAGGTCAAAACCAAGACCTTCTCCAAGGCCATGTATGACTCTGTCGGCGATCATTTTCGGAAGATTTGGGGTAAACAGGCCGGATGGGCTCAGTCAGTACTTTTCACGGCAAACCTGAAATCTTTCTCGGAACATGCCTCAGGCAAGACCCAAGAAGTCGATATCAAAGTTAAAGTTGAGGATGTCGAAAACGCTGTTGCCCCCGATCAGCCTACGACTCATTCTCGGAAGAGGCGCCAGCTCGCTGTGATGGAAACGATAAAGGTTGAAAAGCAACCTCGCACGGAAGCGGTACGCGCTAGCAAGAGGAAAAGAACCAGATATTGAGTGTAACGTGAAGCCATAATACTTGGCGGGCGGTCTTAGATCTCCCCTGGAGTACTGAAGGAAATATTCTAGGGTTCATATTTTACCCTGGGCGTTAGGTTCAGCTTCGTCGAAAGTGTTGTAAGCTTAGTGGATTAGGTAGGCAAAGCTCACAGGCAGCCGAGGGGAAAGGAAGGTCACTTAATACAGTTAGACGTGGCTTAGGTGAATAGAGAGTGTAGATTTTCTTTACGTGGGTTGTTATCTCCATTTATCCTCGAGAAACAGGTCGCCCTCGACTGCTTTGTCGTTTTCGTACACCTACCGACGTTATTTCCGCCAACGGTATCACAGCTCAGCTAACAGTCCAGCTTTGCTCTAAAACTGCACCTCGGTTAGTTCCCAGCTCCTCTCTCGCTAACTATCAGCAGTGTTTGGAATACCACTCCTAGAGATGCACAAGCTCGTAGAAGAGCCTTCCAAGGGTTCATGTCAGAGACGTCTTGACTTTGAAAGAAGTCTGGATATTCTGAAGCCAGCATTTTTTTTGGCGCAAGCCGCAGTCAGCTTGAGCGTCTCTGGACCTTGCTTACCTCGGGCCAGCAAGACCCAGAATCACCAGCCGTTCAACAGACTATTGATCAAGCAGCAGCCTTGCCTTATACAGAAAGGCTTCAATCAGCAGACAAGCATACCGACTTGAATCATTCAATTGAATCTGTGCCGCTAGCTGTATCCAGGCATCTAGATGCTAAGTTTCTTCCCCCCATTCGTAATCGAAGCGGCGCGGAGACAGACCATCACACAGCGTTCAATAGTCCTCCGCTTTGACTGGCGAAGTTAACTACGCCGGTATGCTTCCACCATGCTATCTAAATACCCCCCGATCTAGCATAGTCCATATCGCTCCATAGCTCAGATTGTACAACTAGTGGTAGGTCTGACATCCATAGCGACTCTGTTATTCACTAGTAGGTGAGTGAGTGTTGTAACGAAACAGCTTATTATTCTACCTAGGCCCCTGAAGATAGCTTTCGAGATACTCTGCCGTCGAGGAGCGCAATACATCAACGACCATAGAAGTGTCTGACCTGGGTTGAGACGACTTGACAAGGGGCAATGTGTCATCTTACTACTTACCTGTAGCAACACATATACGGCCAAGTCCTCCGTGCAAATATATATTAGTCGCAGATCTGAAGTTCACTGGTTTTCGTATTACTAGGTAGCATTAGTATGTCGAGTCTTACCTTCCGTCACGGGTGACGAAGCTACGTCAATAGAGAAAGGGGGATCATTCGAACTCCCGCCGCTCTCGGACTATCACTGTCCTGAACTTGAGAGAAAATCACGGTCATGCCCTCCTCCAAGGTCCAATACTCGTGAAGAAGCAGCTGTAATCTGAAAAAGGAACACGTGATGCATGCCCGTGCTGGTCATTTACACGTCTCTCTCACTGCGGTTTGATCGTATACGACGACCAATCTAAGTCATCAACCTTCCCGACGGCAATGAAACATACTAACACTCCGTCTAAGCGAAACTATGCATGCAACGTGGCATTCCTACCTGTTATGACAGAACGGAGGCTGTTTCAGCGATGGAAGGCCTCTCGGCAGGGCCGCTTATATTAACTACACGAACGAAAACCGGTCACCATGGAGCGCCATTGAGATGATATAGCCGCATGATATATCTCGCTTCGTTTATAGAGAACCCTCAATGATGAATGGACGTATCGGCTACGCTCCGTAAGACCGGCAGAACGGGCATCGTGCGACGTCGCACATATTTAGCCGCAACGTCTCAGCCGACAGCGGGCTATAATATACATCCGAATTCGTTGGGTCCTCGTACTCGATCATTGAGAAAAGAAGGTTAATCTACGTCTATTTGCTTTTCCAAGCTCGTATTCGCCGCTACGACCTTGTTACCTGGTATTCGGATGGAGTTTGGTAAAGCATCATTACGACGCAATGACTCGCTCAAGCAGGTTGGGAATACCTTCTAGCTGCCATGGAAATATTTCTTGGGTGTGTGTGGATTGTCATTCACGAGTGGTAGAGTAGCCACTCAAGGCCATGTTAGTAAATACCATTCAAGAAGTCTACAGGCGGTCGAGCATTTGTTTCTCTTGAACCCAGATACTTAGATTGGCTGTTGTATAATATACCTGACTCCTATAGTTGCCTCAGTCGGACATCTGACCACAGAACCACAGAGATTGCATACTGCCTGCCTGCTCGTCATCACACCTCTAGGGTGATATTCCATTGTTTCCTGACGGAGATATAGTCAATATATGACAATAACTTAAAAGCCATTTATCCCCATACTATATGACACACTTGTCATCCTAACTCCTGCCCCAATAGCACACCTCATCCTCGCAAAGTCCTACGGGTGACGGGTTGAGCTCCAGTACACCAATCACACTACCACGACAACATACACTATGGCTCTGTAACTACCGTCTTAGGTAATAGTGCCTCGCATCGAAGGACTCCAAAAGGATGAAGGATCTACATCCTTGCCCCGCCATTTGCGAGAGCCTCCTTTGGGCGAGACGGATATGGTGCAGACCCAATTGCGCCATAACCAGCTCTGGAGGAAAGAACAGCGAACATACAGATTTCACCGGTTTACCTATATGGCATGAAGCTGTGATCAATAAGCTCCTAATCTGGAAGCGTGCCGGCGCTTGGGATTCTGATCCCTGCCCAGTTGAAGGGCTCCTTGTGCCGGTAGTAGATTCCCAGCTCTCCGGCACGACATACGGAACTAAGGGCAGGAGTTAAGTTTTGCCCCCCCATTACTCGCCATGCGTTGCTTGGGAAGCAATCGTGACTAATAATTTCTCGTCAACAGCGCTTCAACTTGATGGCCGTGTATACAATGCAGGTAGGCCCCTCGTATAATCATCTCCTAAGCTTTAATGATACTCTGCCACGTATTGGACCGCGAACAGTCCTCCACAGTACTAGTCACGAAAGGGAGAAGGCTTCTAGGCATCGATTGGTCGAATGGTTAGGAACTGGACAAGCGCTTATGGCGTCGAACTACGCTAAGCAATCGATTCTCGCCCATACAACGGTCTTGAGCTCACACTAAGAGATCACGGGCGGATATAGCAATGAGTTTAGTTCTCCATACTCCCCGAATAACTCGAGGATGCCCTTACATTCGTCCAGCTGTTTAAGTTCCTAGGCCACCTTCTCCTTGGAGCTTAGATTTGTTCTATACAAAGAATTAGAGGTTCGATGTTAGGAGTACTTATGAAGTTTCCAGCAACAAGGCCGGATGTGGTGTAAAGTTGCGCGACCTGAAATATAATCACCATGTAGAATAATTACTACTCAAGCTTGACTTCCAGAGCCTAGAAATTGGCGAATCACCTATTTGGTTTTGTTTGTGGCTTCCCAAATATTTACATATAAGCAGTTCCATACTACAGTGCTGTGAGGGAGAAGGAACAGGAAGGCCCAGCGGCCATGGTTTCGGAAATGCCGAGTCTCTACGAGAGGCAAATCTCCGTATGCCTACAAACATTCATACATATTCGAATATGAAGTAATATTAGACTGCTGGTAGGGTTTTCTGGTATCCGCATGTGCGTGGTCAAAGCAAGGCAAGGGTTTTCCCATGGATAAATTTTATTTTCTAACATGATAGGTGAGATTTGTAATAGCATTGCATTGGCCTTCTCCAGCCTGATGCAAAATCGCAAGGGGCTCTATGATGAGAGGTGTGAGATTTGGTTTAGGGAAAGGCTGTGGGCACGGTCAGCTCTACTAGCGCCACCAACATGGCATCTATCTTGACATGTTGGAATGAACGGCGAACGAGGTAGAGAGGGTAGCCCTGACACCTTCGTCTCATCATCCGTCAGGGGGTTTCAACATTCACGAGAAAACATCGAAAGTATTGATCATTATTCGGTGTTTTCACGGTCAATATTTGGTGCTGAAAGGAAAGAAATTAATGTCAGCTGTGCCACTTGAAGTTGTCACAACGACGGAAGGGAAACTAAGAAAATACAGAATCCGACGTAAATGATGGCGGCGCTAAAGTCCGGGGAGCCTGAAGCCGTGTTCAACTTTAGTAAAGTCACCCATCATTCAGAGATTATTTACTCATTTCTTATGCGCAGTAAGTAGCCTTACCGCCATCGGTGTCTCGGAAGACAATAGCATGAGTTGGCCGAGCCTGAGCTGACACTTGCTGTTCGCTGGAAAGTTTTCCGTCGAAGTGCATTTCCTCGTAAGCCGGAATGCAATAGGCTTGTCTTGGCTCAAAGTGGCATCTCACACGAAATAATATTATTGGATGGCTCCACTCGGATGCAAGCCTCATCTGCCATATTTTCTAAAGTCCGAGCCCGTACCTAGCGTAGTTTACGAAATCATCGTCGGCCTCGTCGGTGTACGGCATCCTTCTACTCGTTCCACATTGCGTTGATTCATCTGGGGTAACACTTTCTACTATGTATGTCTCTACATCCTTGCCATAACGGAATCCAGGTCAATTCAACGGTTTTGACTGATAGCCCTTACCAACTACCGAGTCCGAAATGACAAGAGAAAAAAAGGGTCTGAAGACTGAAATAGCCGGAATGGAGCTTCGCTAGGCTGTCTGCGCGTGCAACAAGGAGCATTTATTGAATCCTTGTGCCAAAGATATCGTGCGTTGGTGTTGGGGAAACGTTTTCATGAGGAAATTTGCTAATGGCACCCTCGTCAACGTTGGTCGGCGACCAACCTTCACTCTTTTCTCCTCTCAGCGGCCGGCTTCGGCAGTGTGGGTGCGCTAGCTACCTCCATCAACACGCAGTTGTACTAGTTCGCTCCCATTTTGGGTTGCAGCTAGAGCTTCGCGCGGTCATGGCAGTAGTGTAGTGTATGTTTGTATGTAAATACACGTATTCTGACCCGGAATGCTCGCCACTAGGCCATACAGTATTCACCTAGCTGGCCCTTCATAGTAAGCGTGGTGCCAAGACGAGGCAAGTCTTCTGGATCCTCGAATACCACTATCACTGCCGCGTGGGCGGGTGTTAGACCGGGACCCTGGCTGCCTAGATATCCGGCATCCATACTATGTAGTCCTTTACGCTAGGTTCCCCATCCTCTATTCGCCTTGCAAGCCACGCGGCTCTTCTTCGCTTTAATTAAAGGCAAAAATAGAGCATTTAGTATAATACCAGTTGGAGACAGAGCTTCAAGGATGAAGTTCACATCAAGCGCCGAGGTTGCTGATTCACTTTCCATTCGATTTCGTCGGGTAAGGTACGTGATATCCTAGAATGGGTTGTTGCTGTTAACGTGCAGATGGGGGTTGCAAGGGGTCGCTGCGGTAGAGCTGCGCTAGAGACGCCGACTTTTATAAATTTACCTGAAACGGATGTGATCGACGATTATCTATCAGGCAAGCGACCGGGATCTAAGTGGTATTGCCAATGCGTTTTTTGGGGAATGCCAGTCGAACTTTTATTTGAAACGCACCCATGTTCCTTGGCTGTGTCCAGGTCGGCTGTGACTGGGCGGTCTGATATCCCCGGGGCTGTTTAAAGTGGACGTCAATATCTCCTGCGTAATTTGGAGATATAGCACAGTTCGCAATGTGTTCTTAGTCGACGTGGTTAAGCTTCTAGAAGATAGCCAGGATGGCTTCGAATAAATCGAGTTGACTAAAAGAGAAGAATGGCTGATTATTGGGGGCTATTGAAGTGTGGGAGAGTTTGCGACAAAACGAAGGATACTTTCTAATGTTTGTTAGCAATTGAGAGATGGTGCTACTACCTGCATATAGGTACATGTGCATGTTTGTAGTGTACAAGTTGAAGAAGGCCCTGACTGGGTGTGCGCAATGGACCTACTTTGGCACATACATGCATATAAGTTTGAAACGAGCTACATATATGAATCTACCGTTAATACCCAGAAAGCGGGAAGGTGGCCTTATGGCTGAGGGAAGTGCCGTTGACACATTGCTGATCATCAACATCGTGCGCACTCGGGAATCTGGTTGAACTTGCCAAGGGACGCTAAGGCCACTTGCACTTATTCTACGTCCTCGAGATCAATATATTAATCTAAACGACTATCGACCTTTTTGAATATTGGCGACGCCATTCTCGCCTTTGTAAACATGAAGACTTACGTCGCTCATGTATTTGTATGCGGCACAATATACATTATTCTATCTCATCCTACATTAGCCCCATTATCCCATTATAGGGCTCTCCTGCAAGTGTGTGCAGGTGTGTACCTAGGTATGCATATGTGTGCTGACGAGTTGCAATAGTCTGCCGTAACGAGATAGTAAGTCTGACTTAGCCTTATCGTTCAAGATCAAAGCGGAATAAGTGCTACGGATAGAGATGAACGCCAAGCGGTTAAAAATTTGCCATGCAGCGACCTTGTCATATTATGATATCGAATGCAACCTGGCCTGCGGGTACTTGAAGGTGAGGCCGCAGGGACTCGGGATGCGTCGAACGCTTCTGGGAAAAGTTGCTAAGAGGCATTCTCTTAACTCCACTAACCAAAGAAGAGGCTGACTACATATTCCTCTTCAACAATGGAGAAAAGGATAAAGACCTCACATCATGCATATAAAATATGCTGGAAATTGGTAATGCCCGGGGACCTATCTAATGTACGTACCTAGGTAGGTAGTAAATGACGGAAACCATTTACCCACGTCCATGCAATTTGAATCTCGTAGCATGGCTTATCCGTACGCGGTAAGGCCGCGCGAGTGCAATATGGACTCGAGCGGATATGTTTAATATCAAACGCCACCACTTCGTAACTCTACCTCCCTGTCGTGATCGAAATGATGAGCAAGTCATCTCACCGTGCATGCACTAGAGGCTCGGTACCTAGATCTTTGACCTTTTTGATGATATGGTTTAGTGCCGGCCACGTGTTTAGGCAATTGACTAGGGAAAACGGGTATCCGTCTCTTGGGTCTTGATACCCACGCACATACGCAACACACAGCACCTATGTAGGTAGGTTGTGTTGTGGTCCCCGGGCAAGAGACGGCGGCTACGATAGCTTGTTGATGGCGTTTTTTTGACTTGCATGGAGCCGCTGGACTGGATCGCGGAAGTTATGGCTGGCGGTGGCTTGTGATGATTGATTCAATGTTCCAATTCATTCCTGTAAACGACCGAAGGTTTGCCCGGGCCGCGCTCTGGCCTTTCACTAGATACAAGCTTAAAAAAGGAGATTGGAGATTGGAGATTGGCGCGCCGTTGACTAAGCCTTGTTTTAGCCTTGAAGAAGAACTCCATCTGGCATATGACGTCGTTTAGATCGTGAACTGCCGTTTTATTTGTTTTGCTCATTTAACTGGCAATTTAAACCATAATGTTAACCCACCACTTTCATTGATTACGCCTTTCCTTTTCGAATTCACACATGGGTAGAGAGGTTGTGTAGTGTAGTGTATATGGACTGCTGTGTATTCTGTATTAGACCTACACGTAGTGTACTCTGAGATAACGACGTTAACGAACACCCCGTGCCTGGTAAGTGTGGCTGCATACATGCCACACCTTCGTAGGATCGAGAGAACAGAAAAGCAGGGCTTTGCATAAGCATAACAAATTCGACGTCTTCAATTCTTTTCTGCTATTAGCCTCAGGCACGTATGTTGGACCTTTCTTAAGTTATCCATATTGATTGGTCATGGCTTAATTCTGCTTCACCCCATTGAAAATTATGTATTCGGATTGTGTCATTTGTAAAATGTGGAGGCCCTGGCCTAACGTTGTATTTCCCGCTAACCATAGCCTGGCCAATTGAATGACCTTCCACCAGGCACCTCAAATCCTTCTCCCGACATTTGAAAGACTATGACGACACCCCAGTCATCGCCAAGAGATTACCCGTCAAGAGGTTAGTAAGGTCTCTTCGACCCCGGAGAAGGTATTATCGCAGGGCTTGTATTAAAGTCCCTGAAAAGAGATATTTCATAGACAACTTTGGAAGTCCCTACATCGGGAATTTCTGTATTATTGTCGATACGGTCGCCAGGTGTTCCTCTTCGGTCTTGTTTCGCTGCAAGTCGCCATACACATCTTTCCCAGCCGTTTGATGTCTAGTCCGTCGTAGGGCTAAAGGATAGACAACGCGTTGTACACCTAGCCACGTACTCTCTACACAAGTGCAAGCTCCTGACTGAAATGAAATGTATAGTATATGCCTATCTTCGTGCTCGCTTACCAGATGTTCATCGGGCTGGCAAATTGAGAGACCCAGAAGCCCCTCCCTATCAAAGACGTGTAAGAATGCTAGAAGCAGGGCATCACCGGGGTGCCGTCGTCATACTTGCACAGGCCTTCCTTTCGCCTGCCAATCCTGACCGACGACGTCAGTCCTGCGAGCAGTGGGCAATAACCGTTAACTTTCCCCGAGGGCAGTGCCGCTTAATTAGCTTCAAGGGCTTGGGAAGCTGGCCCGACTGGCTCGAAGATACCGTCATATATGCAACCCTCGGTTTCATCCCGAGGACATTGTTTTAAATCTTCTTGTCCGTACGTAGTGGGCATGGCTATTCCATCGTCATTCCCATGGTTGGACTCAGTCCATTCTTATCATTTGTGCCCTTAATCGCAGTCCACAAAAATGCCAAGACATCGTCGGCTGAACACGACGACTCCTCTGCCGCCACCAAAATAGTAATTAGTGCCGGACCAAGGGTAGGCCTAAAGTAGCTTGATGCTGTTGGTGTTCAAAATAACAGAGAGAAAAAAAGGAAAAACAAAGCAAAGATGGAAAACGGTTTCATTATTAATGCCCGTACAATGCGAAACGAGCAGCTATTCTTTTCCTACTTGTTCATCATCCCTTGATACCGGGACATAGAACTCCGTCTACATACCCTTAGTCATCAACGTGGCTCAGTGTTGGCCGCATCTCGGGTCGTAGAAAAGTACAACTGAACGTTCTTCGCCCACTTTTGAAAGGGACCACTTTTGTGGAGTCCCTTACATGTGTCCAATTGCTATTCACACACCGCATGACGTAGTTATTTGCCAAGAGCCCCAAGCTAGGACGCTCTTAGCTTCATCCTTCCCACCAAAGGGGAAAGGGTCAGGCAGTGGGACATGGAAAGCCCGACTGCAAGCATTCCGTACCATGTCTAACAACGTAGCTGCCCAGAAAATTCCAGTTCTTCTCCAAGTATGTATGTATTTCCCGAAGGAGGGGGCGCCATAGGGAACACGCTGATTTATCAGATGGGTTCGAGCTGTAGCGGAGTCGCTAGCGCCGGCAGGCAACAAAAATGAAGGGCCAAAGAGAGAAAAAAGTAAAGAACTGTGTGATAAAGCACTGAGCCGGCTTTGTGTTCCCTTCAGACCCTGCATAACGGCAACCCCCATCCTCCCATCCTCCGCATCAGTGGCGTAAGCTAAGAATGAGCCTTATTATGTACAGTGCTGTACATTATAGAAAAACAAACAGGGGGCTCCACGGCAGTGTTCCACCGGTACCGGTACATATCATAAATTAGCACTCAGAGGACGCACCCCCGTGGTAGCCTTAACCTTAGACCCTTGCCGTTACTTTTAACAATACCCTGCCATGCTCTCATCTCCTTTTGAGTACCGTACCTGCCCTACACAGTTGACACCGCGGTGGGTTGTGTACGCACTTTCTTATTACATGTACGTACATATGTACACACCTCTTAGTCCAATGGCAATTCCCGTACGCTACCTACATACATACCGTACCTCAACCTCTTTTTTTCCTTCGCCTCCATTAGACATACACTACATACACAGTATTTGATCCCTGCGCTTCTTGTCCCACTCGCCCCAATTTATCACCGTCTATTGTGGGTTGGAAGGACCCTGATACCCTGGGATACTTTCCACAACCCGCGCTGGAATCCCTTCTCTTCAGTTGTCTAATGCTGCTAGTTGACGTACTAGCTGGCCACTCCCATCACACCTAAAATATCACAGGCACCCAAATAAGAGGATCAATCTATCCATAGATGTCTGTAAAACCTGCCATCCTGCTTCTCTGACTGTGTCCCTTCCGCTTTGTCAACTCTCAACGCCTTCGACGACATATCTCAGCTATTGACGTCGGCCAACAGAAATAACACCGCAAAATACCGAACTACAACAAAAACGCACCTCCCAATACCTTCCTTCACACAAAACAAAAGGGCAGTGTGCCGTATACAACAGATCAGCACCGCGCTGCGAGTCTTCTTACCTGGGTTACCTGTAACAAGTACTTACGCTCGCTCGAATTATTATGTACATCTGACCTCCCGGATATCTGGCCGCTGCTGATCTTCTACGCTTCGGTCTTGAAACGAGCCACCGAACTCCACATTCTCATGATCAGTCAAGACCTAAAACGGCTGCTATCAAATTGGACACCATCTTTCCAAATTTCAGCCCTGGTTCGATCTCTTCAGTATCCTACCCTACCGCGTTCTGTGCAGCACCCTACAGTGTATCCAACCCTGCCCCGACCTGCTTTAGTACGGGACATTGGATTGTCGATCAATCTGTTCACCGTCGTCACTGGACTCGCTGTAGGCTAAGGACATTGGTTCCACCTGTCCCAATTGCTGGAGGGCGTCAAGCTTCAGACGATTTGGCTCGCCTGAAAAGTACCGGCTAGCCCCAGTTTGTACCTTTGTCCAACTATTCGGGGGTTCCTGGTCGCATACTTCCTTAAGTGTCCTGCCAAACACACTTAAGGCTCGCTGATCCCCCTCCCGCAGCTCGTGACGGATCTTCTTCACTGGATCTTGAGAGACAAGTCACCGCCTCGGCAAGGTGACACGAATCTGTCCCCTTCGGGATCCCGCATCTGATCAGCGAGCAACCCAAACTTCCCTAACTTCTTTTTCACTCGAAGGGAAAATAGGAACCCGGTCGAAGTGTTGGAAAGCCTCAAACTTCCAACCTTTTTATCTTACGATATATTGCGTCGAAGATGACTATGACTCTTGATAATCAATCACGACTCGGGGCCCTCAACTTCGAACACATGTCTTCCTACTCCAATCCTCCGCACTTCACCAACCCGTGGGCCGCGGGCTCGTCTGGCCAACATGGCAGCCACGGCATGTACTCGCAAGGGCTCAATGCCAACTTAGGCAATCTTGACTCAATGGCGAAGCAACACGCCGCGAGGACGGGTGCCAACAACAGTGCCTCAATGGCATCGTATGGGAGCATCCCGGTGACAGCATCTTCAGCAGGTAGCACTCTCATGGCGGACCTCTATGGACAGCAGGACTTACTCAATATGCCGCAAGATCTTTTAAACTTGAACCGAATGCAAACCACGTCGGCCGCTTACGGAGAATCGGCGTACGCGACAGCGACGGCTGCTTCTCCTGTTAATGCGACGTACTCGGCGTCGCCGAGCTCTTATGATGGCGTATCGGGGTATGCGCCCGCGCCCATGCGATCAACTTTTGCCCTTGCGCCAGAAGCCGATAATCGAAGGTATTCCCAACCGTCACTTTCTTCAGTCTCGATAGTCGATCCCGGCTCAGGCGACGCGTCTCGCTCTCAGTCTCACCGGAATTCATTGGTTGACATGAATCACAGAGGTATCCAAAACGACGACCGGCGGAGCTTCGCCGATGCTCTCGATGCTGGTCAAGGTATGCTAGCGATGAGCCAGGAAACTCCTCGTGCGATATACCCTCCAGGTAACCGTGGCAGAGGTTCTGCCGACTCATACGGCTTTCCATCGACACATTCGACAAGCTCATCCATTTCTTCGGCAAGCAATTATGGTAGTGGCTATTACGCTGGATCGGTCGATTCGTCTGTTAGTGATTACTCGACGGCTGGTTCTGATATCGAGTCCGTTACTTCTCGCACGCTGCCTCGACCGAATTTGATGACTCAACCTCCCCCTGCTCCTCAATCGATGATGGGGCAATTCAGTTCGAAAGTGTCGTCGAGCACGCAGAAGAAGCACAAATGCAAAGTTTGCGACAAGCGGTTTACTCGCCCAAGCTCCTTACAGACGCATATGTATAGCCATACAGGCGAAAAGCGTAAGTGTAGAACGAGGAGCGCGTGTATTGATTCGGGATGAAGGCTAATATCAAATCTAGCCTTCTGCTGTGAAGTTGAGGGTTGTGGAAGACACTTTTCTGTTGTATCAAATTTGCGGCGACACCGGAAAGTGCATAAGAACGACGCCAAGTCCGACGCTGGATCTGAGGATCATCATGACGATCACTCGGACTGAAAAGAAAGAGAAAGAAGTACACGCTTCATGACAAAAATATGTTCGATTGTGCGCAAGGTTACGACTTAGAATTTACGAATGTCCTTGTTATGCGGATACCTCATGTCGAGTCACGTTTGATCAGTCTCATGGTTTTAGAGGAGACGACTTACCAGCATTATTTCCGGCCTGATGCTACCAAAAACGGGTTACCATATCATGCCCCTTGTACGAAGGCATCATCGAAATTTGTTTGCGCTGCCGGTTGGAGTGATATCCAGGAGAGTTTGAAGCGCCAGGTGCATGGATGAGCTTATAGATTTTGGGGTGGGCTCATTTTATGGCATTGTTCATTATCTTGTCTTCGCGTCCGTCGCTTGTGGCTACCAATCGGGTTGGGGTCTGGCCACACACATCAACATCTGGCGGGGTTTTGGAACTGCTTTTCTCCTCGAGGATACCCTCAGACGGCGTTAAGGTTATAAGGGTCACGGGTCGGGCGAAGATCGCATGCATTCGTTTTTGTTGAGAAGCAGCAGCCGCCCATGGCGTTTCGCAGAGTTCCCGTGACGACAGCTTCTTGGAATGAGAAAAGAAAAAGAGACCAAAAGTGACACGGAAGAGCGAGAGCAAAGGGGAAGACAACTTGTACTATTAGCTAGGCTTCGCATATACCCCTAGAAGGCAGAGCATTCGTCTTTGACGTGAGATGCCTCCTTTTTTGGTGTCTCCTGTTGAGGAAACCTACATTCGCTACTGCCTCTGTAATCTAATTGTTGATATATAAGGCGTTCATCACAAGATAAGTACTGGCTCGATGTCTGACTCGCGTCGCGCTACAACTGGGTCTTACGACTTTGATCTATCATTTTCATCAAGGATAAGAATCGTACAACACGGCGAGTATAGCCTTGCCTCATCGGTTTGATTCTCGTTCACCGGCCTATCTGACGTGAACTAGGTCGTAGGAAACCAAACTGACACATCACAAGCGCAATCAAGCTTCCAACCGAATATTCACCGGTTTTGTAGCCGCTAATAGGATCCCCGTCTTTTACTTCATAAGCAGTAGGTATATAGCACGATATCGACCTAAGCGGCTGGGCAACCTGGGGAACCTTGACTCTCTACCGACCGACATGTGCTCATCTACTTGGAGAGCGGTCGGGATGGCCGAATGTGGGAATCCCTTAGCCCCCTGTGTAGGTAGGTAGCGTATTAAAGAACCTCTCAGATGGCCAGATATTAGGTTAAGGGACGATCCACTATATTACCTAGATACAATAGGTAATGCCCACATATAAGAACCCCTTCTCTGTACATATGTTACAAAACAGCGGGCTTTCTCTCACCCCGTCTCTCGACGGACTGGCAGTTAGTACGAGAAGTAGCTACGTATTCGTGCCCCTTTTTTGCCTTTCCCGCTCTATTATCCATCCCATCGGTTACCAGCTCCATATACACTACCAGGAATACCAGAGATGCCTCATGCCCCTTCTAGTGTATGTATGTATGTATCCTCCACAAGTGGATAATCCATGCTTCAATCAGCCAAACTCTTACCCGCCGGGCAACGGAAGGGAAAGAAAAGATCCATTCGACGTATTTCATGCGTTGTACACACATATGTCCACCACTACACGTACTGTATAGGTAGGTATGAAGTATGTAAGTATGTGTGCATGTATGTATGTATGTAACCCAAGTCAAGCCCCGTCGGTGAACCGTTAGGAAGTATTAGGATTTCGCAATATTTTTCAACTCTCCCTATGAAAGAAAACCGGGGAACGGCGCACCTATGGTAACCGCGCCGCAAACTGCAACGGCGTATAAGACACATAAGACGCCCAACGGACAAGGCCAATAAAGTTGCTTCGCCGCCTTTCTTTGTCTCGGTTCCCCCCCGGCAGTCTGCGAGATATCGTATCACAACCGTGGACCTTACCTTATTTCATTCTCAGCTACCCACACATCATCTATGTATGTAGATGCCTACATGTATGTATGTATGCAGGTAGAGCTTCGGTACGTACCTCGGTAGTAGTCTGATGGTTGAATCCTTGTCGTTTATCTACATGCTGCGTAAATGCTACTACATATGTATATGAACATCCATATGATACATTCGAACATGCCTGTTTAGGCCCGCGGTCCCCTCCAAAAGATCGTCATCGCTAGGTAGCTAGCAGGCCCCCCCTTCCCACCCCGTCCGCATGCACATAAACGTACTACCCAGCCAAAGTTCGCACCTGACAGCGGCTCTTCCCCCCTCCCTTTCAGGACATGAAACACGCTTAATGCTGCGACGCTACCCTAGCTGGCCCTAGCGTGCCGGCCTAGCGCTGCGCGCGCGTGTGTGTGGGCTCTACGCTATTCCAAGTTCTTCCCATCGAAGGTATCGATATATGAATGAAGAAACCGGAATCGTATAGTCAGGACTGCCAAAGTAGGTAAATACCTCCCTAATAATCTCGTTCCCACCTGCTGCCTACCTACTAGTGTCCCAGTGTCCCCCGTGCCAGCGAAGCCGTTCATTAAAAATCGTATCATTATGACTTAGCCTCAGGTTCCTCAGGTTCGCTTGGGCTGCCATTCCCCGCCATCTGTTCCATTCTCTTTCCATATCTTCTCCAACTCGACGGCGGGTATCTCGACTACCCAGTATTAACTAAGCTAGGCTGGTCTACGCTACTCTACTCTACAGGCTGCGCTGGCTCTGCATATCGCGGCTGTTCTCTGCGAGGGAGTATAGGTAAGGGGGGCGGGAGAAGAGCCGCGATCCCTTCCTAGACCGGCTCGGCGTCCAATCTCGCTCCACAACAAGAATCCGGAGCGGGGAGTGTGCCTACCTATTACGGACAGCGCGGCTGATACGGAGGTCGACGACGTCAGCAACCCCTGCTGATTATAGCATCTGATTCAGCAGCCGCCCTACATAGATCTATTATTGTGGGATGACATGAGTGAAGAGGTTGCGAAGAAAAAACTTGATAAATGTGGCCCGTATTCCTTACCCATGGAAATTCTCCAGAGATACGAGAGAAATTAGTGGCTGCTACTCAGCCATTAGCAAGTGTGTGAAGATCCCTACCCGCTGCTTCAAAGATAGCGGGGAGACCCTGATGACACCTTTCCACGTGAATGGTGCCTGGGTAATCGATGGTTGCTCGGCACATTGTGAGAGATGTGGGCTAAGTGTCTGTACTAACAAGACCTCCTAACCTACATAGATGGAGACAGAACGTGTTGCGCGATTCAGGAGTCCCTCTAATTTGACATATCGGTCATGCGCTTGACAGTTAACCAGGACCATGGCCCTTGACACTGCAACAGTTTACCTGCGAACACGACAAGGTAAAGGCCCGATTCTGTCACATTGGACGGGACCTTACTAAATGGTGAAAAGCGGACTCCGTCGAGATAAAGGCCTTCGATAGGGGACCGCTAGATGGGAGATGGGTCCTGCTTCTCATGGCGAATGTGTGTGTGCAGTACGTAACGTGCCGCTGACGACAGCTAGGACACTTCATCCACACCAATGATGCGGGCTTGCATTCCCTTTTCCTTTTTCCCTCCCTCGCTCTGTTCCAGCTCTCCCTTGTCGGCAGCCACTCTGGCGCAGAACGAGTGCGCTGGAAGGGATGAGCCGAAGCGAAGAGGAACAGAACCGAGGGAGGAATGAAGAAAGAGGGGCGGAAGAGAAGCCAATATGGCACTTGCGAACTGGCATCACGGATAGTTGTGTGCTAACTAAAAAGGCTGGCCTAAAGACTCAAAAGCCGGTCCAATAGCCTTGGACGAAAGATGCCGCCCAATGACGACACAGCTGATGGTTAAGGGCCTTATGACGTCGGTTGAGTACCAGGGTCGACCACAAGTCGAACCTTCAATTCGGCGGATTCGGCCAATGAAAGCGGCGCCCAAGGGAGGAACAACTGGCTACGACAAGGAGTAGAAAAGCATTGGCCAGGTGGTCGTTGGAATTCCATAGCCAAGACTTCGCATCGTACAGCCACATGTACAGGACGCTGTGATCTTCAGGGTCCTCCTTGTGCTACATACAAGGTCCCGCGGGGAGACGGGCGCTCGCTGGTGGAGGGCCACACGTTCACCTTCGCATGATTGGTAGTGAAACTGGGACTCGACACGATATTCTGGGTTGGTTTCTGGCCTCTCCAGAATATGCCGACACTATTGCGAATGCTATATGTAGTGACACCCCAAATTTGTCGCCGGTGACGAAATCCTGGGTAGGTGGGAATCCTTTTGCCACTCGTGTTTTTGAAAGAAAAGGTCGTGCGCGTGTTGCTGTTTATATAAACAACCATGCGACGAGTGCGGCTTAGGCGAATCCGCATCATGCCGCGGGACTGGGGTGCTATCTCACAGGGTGCATAGGCCCTGGGACGGCAGGATGAGATGAGATTCCCTTGAAACACGAACCCGTGAAGTACCGGTCGCTCGTACCAGAGCTTCATTAAGTCCGATTTGAGGTTTCTCTTTGACATACCCACCAGTTCTAGGATGGCAAGAGATGGCTAAGCCAAGGCCAGGCTTTGCTGTGTGTCTGTTGACGCGTCCGCGGCTTGGAGGAGCATAGCTACGGCATTGTGGTGGCTTGCTTGCGGTGGGAGAATGAAAAGAGAGAGAGAGAGTTACCTAGTGAGTGTAGTACAACTATCTTGCATGACGACCTCCACATCTGGCATTCATTTTGTCCGCGGTGCCGTATGCGCTCCTTCCCCATGGAGCATACCTAGGTACGTTTCAAGTCCTTCCACTGCCGGGCTCGATATATTGGGCCGGTTCCATGTTGATAGTCGTGGGTCTGTCTATGTATTCGACCTCTCTCATTCACGGCCCTGGAGCGTCGCAACTGCACCAGCGGCAAAACCAGTGCTGAGATATTATTGTGGTTCATTGTCCCATCGTCGAGTCCGCAATGGTCATCTGGGAAGTTAATAATAATAATATTAATACTGGAGACTGGAATCCCCGTCGCATTCGACGGTGTCGGATCTATGGGCTAGTAGTGTTCTGTAGTGCAGTGTAGAAGGGTTTGAGGGGCTGGGGGGGAGGAGTAATTGCGAATTTGGCGCAATTTTGAGGCCGGTCGTTGGGAAATGCCTTTGGGGGCGGTCAAGCGAGCTTGAAAATGACATCACCCTGCAGGAGGGTTTTCTTGCTTAGATCCGGCGACGGCGTGTGATTCGCCCCTATCCCGGTAGTGGTCCACACGTACAGGTGCAGGGGAGCCCATAGCCTACTTGAATATTGGCAGGGATAGATAGTGCTGAGGTTCTCCGTACACGCCCCCCCTTCCCCCCTATCGGCCATGTACAGCGTTGCAGCGGTATATTCGCAACTTATAGCACGGTACTTCTTCTCCACAGCGGAATGTGCATACACGTACAGATGCGGCAGAATTCGGACACCCATAACTTACTGCAACAGGCCCTTCCCAGCCCTGGATACATATGTCCAGTACTTCTAGTTCATTAAGTCATCTGCGTATGCAATATACAAACGTGGTATACCATCTTTATTAAATCTTCACCTACCCTTCTTCATGTATGGGCATTGGTCAAATGCCATGTTCTGGGGCCATGGGAATGCGGTTGATACGCATTGAAGCGCTTTCACCACAGCCTCTTATGCTCTCTCCATGTACGCTACTGTACCTACTCTGTACGTATATACTCACTGTAAGGAGTAATATAATTCAATGGATGCATGCTCGCAATCTTCCGAATGTGTACCCATACAATATAGAGGGTATCGAATATGTACATACTATACATACTGTATGTGAACGTTTATGTGGACATCTATCTAGTGTAATACATACACGCTTCATTCGCCCTTCCTATCGTGTCTTGTCTCGGAGAATTCCCGTAATTGGTATTCTGTTCCTATCGTTCCTCTCCATATACGGTATACACCTCTTCTCTATTCGAACTGACATACATGTAGTAATACATAATTGCCATGCTAAGCTAATATTGTTATGTACCTAGTGTATGCCTACCTATCCAGGTAGGTGCATAATGTAATAATCAATCTCGCTAAATACATCCATCCAGCCATCCATCCATCCTACAGTACTGCCGGTGAATTAATTGATAATTCCTCCACTATGCTATACTATACCATACCATGTTACGATTATTACAGCTAACTCGCACCGCATGAGATCCATCGCTGGTGAGTTATGTATTGTGCTTGCTCCCCTTTCACTTCATAGGTTACCACACAATGCGTTTGGGGTATCTCGCATCGCTTCGTTTCTTTGTTTGTTCCCGCCCGAAATGCTACCGGCTCCCAGCCCACTACCTCACCGCCTCTTGTTCAACATGTGTATGTATGTATGTATGCACGCACGCACGACGGAATCGAGTCTGCTGAGTGGACGGGACGGGGCTTGCCCGTCCCCTCGAAGAAAACCCGGGGTTCCTTGTCCGTGTGAGCTGACCTGCTCATGCACCACTGCCGATCCCTACCGCCTGCGTTGCGTGGTCAGAGTCGCATACCGAGCAGATTATGTAGCGTACACTATCTAATGTATGTAGGTATGTATATGTATGGGTATGTATGTACATATGTATGGGTAGAGTAGGTGGGTACGTATTTCAAGTACCGCTACCCCCGAGCCGATTTCTGTGTATATGTATAGTACATATCCAACGCACGTGAAGGAAGCATTCCGTCTCCAATCCAATGGCAAGTCTGGTACTCATGTATCTTTGCCTTCCAACTGCGGTACAGACCGCTCGTGTTAACGTAAGAGATATACTGTGTTCGCCTCCGCCGGAGTTCTGAACAACTTGTCCACACGGATGGCGAAAATATTCCCCCTTGCCATCTCAATACTTTTCGCTTGCGTACGTCCGGATGCCTCGATGAGGAAAGGGGTGGGTTACCAGAAAGAGGGTCTTGGCGCTTACTGGCCTTGCCTTGTCTAAGACTGAGGAAAGGAAAAAGGGGAAAATCACGTAATCTCAGATCTAATCCGAGTCCGAAGGGGGCACAGCGGAATACGGGATGTTGCGCGTTGCGGTACCTCGGTCGTTCCTACATTCATAGTGTAGGTACAGTAGAAACGTCGAAGCCGGCACGACCTCGAAACCGCCGGCCCGTAGATCTAGATACGTTGCGCGGGATGGACAATACCAAGCATGGCCCCGTCCCAGAGCGCTGGATTCGGAACTCGGGAAGGCGTCAAGGAACAAAGGAAGATTAACAAAGGGCTCTACATTACACTAAAATGGTGAGGCGACCCTTCATCCCATTTCCCTTTGAAGTAGATGATAAGCTCTGCACTGCCGTTGATCGACAGGGACCGTGTCGCGTGGTTTTTTTTTCTCTCCCTTGAATTCTGGGGAAAGTAGGGAAGATCTCGAAGGGGGAATAAGACGCAAGATCAACTTGCGACGAAACGACGCCGCGTATTGCGATCATCCATCGAATGTTTCTGGAACTCTTCCAAAAGATGTCAACTACGTAACGGGCAGTCTTTCGAAATCCTAAGGTACTTGTGATCATCATACGATCGCTCTAATGTACAGTACTTGCCTGTGGTAACCTTCAGGATGCTGTATATGTCAGCAGCATGAATTTACATGTACTCTGAAACGACTCCTTCAAGCCTCAGCGCCTACGAGAAGAACTGGAGAAGCTACCTCAAATGTTCACCAAGTAGCTACTACGTGCATGTTATATAGTAGGTACCTTACAAAATGCCTTTAAATAGATACATCTACAAGATAACCCAATCAATGAGTTGGTAGCACGATTGCAACAGTTGAGATATCGAGAGATATCTCGACAGAAGTTACTTAGTCACACTACCCCTTTACGGCTACAGTTTGCTTGTCTAATATGGACCTGCCTATCAGAAATCCAGAGGTAAGCAAGCTCTCCTGGCGATGACTTCAACGTCCATCTTTCGCTGTAGGCACGACTTCCGCAACTTTATATCGGAGATCTATTCTCGACGGAGACTTAATGATTGGATAAAAATAACTGCTATTTCGAGGTTTCGTGATCCCAGGACAAGTACCTAATGTTGTTCACCGCAAATGCAAGGTACTAGATACACCATGCTCTACCAAAAATTCCCCAAGTTATCACAATCGCTCAAGCTAATGCTTCTTAATGAAGTCTTCTGATTACATATTTCGCCTAATTTTGAATCTACCCGAGTAAGTACCTATTGTACACCACCAACCGAGTCCCAAACCAAAAATTTGGCCAATAACGCGGCCTCTGTTGTTTTCTTTAACTACCATCACTGTCTATAGCACAATCGCCAATTCGGGCCTGTCAATACCCTCTTCGCTCAGATTTGGGTAGTACGGCACCATGGCGTCAGCGGCCTGCACGTACGCGTCGTTGTAGAGCCGCCAGTAAGGCTGCCGTACTTTGCGGGCGGGATGGAACAGTCCCGCCCATACGTAGTTTAGTACGAGACCGGGCCCGACAGCCATCCGGATGGCCTCGATGGCCTCCACGATGCGGTCGATGACGTGTGGACTGGTCTCGAACAAGTTAGGCCAGAGAAGGTTGAGTAGATGTACCATGGCGTCTTCGCAGCCCAGACCAACTACTCCTAGTGCAATATGCTTGACCACAGACGCGGCTGTCTGTCTATGTACTTGATCACGGTCGATTAGAGCGTCTTCGAGAAGCGGTGTAACAGCGTACACATAATCTTTGGCCATTTCTCCAATGTATTCAAAGAGGAATGACAAGGACTTTAGCACACCATTCTGGACGTTGAGCTCGGGAACCCGGTACTCGTTCATCAAGGCAGGGAGAACGGTGAAGGGAGCGCAAGTCTCAGCAACGATACCAATCGCAACGGCCGTGCAGACACGAGACTGTCGCTCCTGAACTCTTAGATTGTTGAGTAAAGTGGCCAACACGTCCTGCGGTCCGATAGCCTTGGCGATGAAACCAAATGTGTTGTTCGCTGCTCTTCGAATGCCTTTCTTGTGCGCCTTCAACATGTCTAGCAGTTCGAAGCAAATTCGCATCCACTCCCTGGCGTTAACACTCTCTGGTCCGCGATCGGCAATTCGGCCGACGAGATCGATAGTATTTTCCTGTACCTTTTCATGACGGTTTCGCAAGATAGGAGTGAGACGGGGTAGTAGATCCTTGATCGGGGGCTGCATCTGACTGATACCGACGACGGTAACGATGCTTCGGAGGGCAGAGAGGATAGAGCCCAAAACCTCGGGATACTCCTCGCCCAGGTATTCATATAAGACAACACCTAGCTTGCCCATGAGTGCATCTTCACCGCATTGCTTCATCACTATCGCAATTCTGCTGATGAGATCTGCAGCCTGCTGGCGAATCGTTGCGGATTTGTTGTTAAGGCGCCACAAGATAGTTGACACAATCTGCGGTAGATACGGCTTACAACGTTGGCCTAGAGCGTTAACCACCGTTCCAAAGCCGTTTAGCATGATGACATCCTCAACACTTTGTTCCTGGAACGAATGAAGGATGCCGTCGATAAGGCGCTCCTCTAATCTCTCTCCGATATCTGCGGCTCCCAAGCTAGCAACCACTTTTTCGACAGTCTCCACGGTCATTTTGCGGTATGCTTCACTTTCATCCTTGAGATTGCCGACTATTCGCTCTAGGATTTCACTGGCGCCAACCTTCTGGGCAATATCGACTGTAGTTTCAACCTGTAATAGATATGTTAGCAACCAGATTATAGAAACATCAAGGTGGGATTAACGTACCACTTGTCGGTAGTTTCGCTTATCAAGCGCCATGCGCCTGACCCAGAAACTCTTGAAGAATTCGTCAAGGACATGCTCCTTGAGGTAACCAGCCGTCACACCTTCGGTGCCCGCACACTGAGAAACGACCTTTAACACGACCTTTTTCATCTCCTCATCCGGGGATGAGAATTCCCGGAGAAGAATGTCCATGACCTGTGAGGTATAATAATTGGCGTATTCTTCGTCCATGAGCGGGATGATATAGCCGACGGCCTTCAGGAAGCCGGCAAGGCCCTTTCCACGCTGCTTTCGGGCGCCGGTCCATAGGGGATTCAGGATGTCATCAAAACTTTCAATGCCATAAGGGTTAGATGCCTCAGCGAGAGCAGCAATGGCTAAACTAGTTACCGTTCGGACTTTTGTTTGTTCATCGTTTAGGTTCGGGCCTATGCAGTCCACGAGGCCCTTGAGGTGAGGCAGTACGGCGCATCCCATTAGAATAGGAATCTGCTGTACAATCTTGACACCGGTATGACGGGCTTGCCATGATTTCTTGCTCCGGCACACGGCGTTTAAGAAAGGCAAAAGAGCAGGGATACCCAATGCCGAGGCCACGACTGCAAAGGCTCTTGCAGTGGTGTTCCGTACGTATTCGTCAACGTGATCGATATCTGGCCTCATTGTGCTAATCATTGTGGCAAGGCCAGCAGCCTTGCTGAGGTTGGAAATAATCTCACGACCCTCGACCCTTGCATAGTAGTCTTGGTCAATGAGTAGCGGTTCAATGACGACCAAAATTTTGTGGACGTAAGGGCGGACGAGGTCATCGAGCTTCCAGAGGATACGGTCGATTACCTTGACAAGTAGATGGCGCTCTTGGTCCTCCAATGTCTTCTCCATCAGAAGGGGGAGAATCTGGTTGAAAAGAGGTCCAGCGCCGAACTGCCTCGCGTTATCGGTAAGTTGTCTAAGGGCAGTCTTTCGCATGGGAGGAGTACCGTTCTTGATCTTCAAGAGTAGCCTCATAATCTTTCGCTCTTTCAACTCTTCGACGCTTAGACTATTTTCGTCAGAGCCATCTGCTAGTTTGCCGAAATAGGCCATATCTTCCTGCTTGAAGAACTGCAGTTCTCCAACTCCGGGGATTTCCTTAGGCATCTGGCTCCCTCCAAGTCTTGTGCTCTCTGGATCCTGCATCATGAAGCCACTGTAACTTGGCGGCAGCGGCGTGGCCGCAACCCTGTGAAGAGGAGCATGCGTAGGATATCCTGGAGGCGGGTCGAGGGTTTTATAGCCTTGTTCGTCACCAGGAAGAAGCGCGTTCAATTCTTCATCGCTGAGAAGACCAGGAGGGCCAGGCATGTCTGCTTTGATAGCGCCAACTCCAACCGAAGATGTATGCATCGGCGTGACTAGACCGCTGTTGCCGACCGGAGTCGCGGACGGTGCTTGATCCCATCTTGATCTCTTCTTAGCCCCATCAGCAGCACCAGGAGTAGAGAGTGACGGAGCCTGGTCCCATCTAGACCTTTTGGACTTGCCTTCTGCAGGCTCTGACGATGGTTCGTCAACAGCCGTTGATGCAACATCCCACCTCTTCTTGCGCTTGCGTCCAGCTGTCACTGCCTCGGTCGACCCAGCCTCCGCGTTCTCTTTGTCTCCGTCCTTGAGTGTTGCTTGATGTTCACCATCGATGTCTCTGCCTTCGCGCTTTGCTTGAATAGCGCGCTTGACGCGCTCTTCTTCTCTCTCGATCTCTCTCCGCTCCATAATATCTCGATACGTATCTCCTTCCTCGGAAGTAGCCCCTTGGCGATTGAAGGCATCAGCCCGCGTCGGGGTGAGGACGCGATCAAAGCGGCGTTTCTGGTAGTCGGTTTCGCGGTCGATGATCCTCGTGCTGTGTTCGCCTCTTCCTGCAAAGGGGTCATCTTCTTCGACTCCATTGCCATGGGCGAATTCGTCGATCTGGGCGCGTGTCGCTGTATACTGGCCAACTAAGCGACGCGAGTCGTCGGCATCCTCCATCTCTTCATCTTCCCCATCGGCAGCGGGGATAGATGTGAGATATCCCGCATACTTGTCATTTCCATCGCGGTCGTACAGTTCGGTGTCGAAAGACTCGGTTAGCTTCGCCTTGGTCGAGCTCTCAGATCGCTGGTTCTTGGGATCGCGGCCGCGAGATCCTTTCTTTGCAGCAGCAGCAGCGTTTCGCTCAGCCTGGAGCTTTCTAACGGTCTCGAAGTCAGCGTCATCCATGGTGAATAAATCAGCCGGACGCTGTCTTGACCTTTTCTTAGATGAAAACGGGAAAAGGAAGGGCTGGCTGATGGCGAACGAGATTTCATGTGCTGATGAGGCTCTAAGTGGTTAGCTGATCAAGAGATAACGAGAGATGATTGATTACCTACTCAAGCTAGGACCAGTTCTTCGCCTCGTCGGAACCTAGCCACTAGCTCCGCTTAGGTAAGCCGTGGCGAATTTAGTGTGACTGGCTGCCACTCACAACCTTCCAACTCCACAATTGAGATAGTACGCTAGTGTCTCAGCAGCTCAGGGTGACGAAAGAAAAGTGAGATTTGAAAGAACAGCTAAAGGGAAATCTGAAATGAATTCGTTGCTTAGAATTATGTGGATGGGGAAGACAGTGCACCATTCCTCGGACGATTGCGTGCCAGTACTGTATTGTTAGGTACCTAATCACAAGCAGGCTTGGCAGCAAGAGTTACTCTGTAGATTGACTACGTTAACTACCGCCAGGCTGGCGTAAATGAGAGCTCGACATCAAGCTAATCTCGACTGATTCCGTCCCTTTCAACTATCTGTACGAAGTATACTCTTCTCCTCCCCAGCCAAGACTCCCGCACTGAACATCTCAATCCTTTCCTATCAAACACTACCAACCCATCGCCTTCTAGAGTCGCGATGGCAGCATCATTCCACCAGCAGCCGGGGGACGAGACTGCGAGGCAATTCTGAAATATACAAAGGACGGCAGTGAAGGGCTAATAACACATGGGGTTGGGGGAAATAACTAGCATGTAGACATTAAGTTGGTTGGCGTTGTCGTAAGTCGTAAAAACGCCAAAGATTAGTAGAAATCCTTGGCGGATGTTTCCTTGTTTTCGGTATTCTTCTCGATATTCTTATTTCTGGAAATCGACAGGTCGGCCTGTCCGTTGGGTATCTTTCGTATTATTTTAGTTCCTTGGCTCTCAGCAGGCGTCAGGACTGCTTGCTATTTCCTTCCGAGCAGCACTAGACGCATACGATGATGGAACGATGCTTAAGTATGCTTCGTCCAAGACACGGTGCACAACTCCTTGCATTGAAGCAACGGCGTTGGAGGCACTTCTCACACGTGAGGAGCTCCTGGTCTACCCTGGTTCAAGGAATGAAGGAGTTCGGCCGGCGGTATCCGTTGCATGCCACTACCACGATCGAACATGGACGTCGGAGCTGGGATATAACCTTCACGCTTCTTGCGATATCGGTCTAATGCAAGACCTGCAAGTACAATAAGTACCATCAGGCCTAGGGAGATGGCTAGTCCAATAAGAGCAACAAACACGAGCGGCATGCCACCACCTGGTAACCTGATTAGCATGTTGGCAGGTCGAAATCTCGGTGAACTTACCTGAAGACGTGAAGAAATTCTCCTTTTGTACGAAGATTCTGGAGATTGATCCCGTTGTACTATCGGCGTTCGAGGTGAGTGCGTAAGGTCGGATAGTGGTACCATTGAAAATCGCGCTCGATGCTGTACCGAAACCAGGTATTCCAATGGAGCCTGTTATTAGGAGGACCTGGTTGGAAGCGATGAGGTCTGACGAGTCATGAGACCCGGTTATCGTGAACATTTGCAAGCTGCTAACCACGGTGCTTTCATCCAGTGCGACTCCGGCAGTTTTCCAAGATGAACCATCGTATTTCATCAGATATGTCGAACCGTTGGCTTGAGTACCAGCGACCCAGACTTGATTTCTTTCACTATTCGCGGCAGTCAAAGCGCTTACAGGACCTGGAAGTGCCGAGGCATCGGAAAATTCACTCCAGTGAGCACCAGATGCATCATAGGATGCCAAATACACCTCAGTCTCGTTAATCGTCAGGTTTCCGCCCGCAAGTAGAACCGAGTTGCTGGACCACATCATGCAGTTGACATCGCCGCCAAGCTCGACTCCAGGCCGGTTCCATTGACTACTTCCGGTGCTGAAAAGACAGACGCTGGGACAGGGAAGTGATCCGGCCCTGTCGAAAGAACCGCCAACATAGACGTCTCCCGTGTTCGGCCGTACGGTGACGGAAGAAACAACTACATTGTCTCCAGCCAGAGGTGGGGGTTGAGCGTTGAATGACTTCGATGAAAGGCTGTACGAAAGAAGACCATTGACAGCGGATCCCCGGGCCGTGCCATTAACTCGACCACCAGCATATAAGTTATCATCTTGCAGTGCGAGGGATAAGAATACCGAGTCCTCAGATATCTCAGGGCCTAGGCCCGTTACGGTGTTCGAGTCTGCGCCATCAATGAAGGCTAAGTTGTAGATAGTCGATCCATTGGACGCAGTCGCAATAAAATGTCCACCGAGAACCGTAACATTCTTTCCGTTATTTTCGTAGAATGCCCCAGCGACGACACCAGCGATAGTATCGGTCCTATTCGCTAAGGTCGCGTGGCTAGAGATATTGCTTGCAGCACCACTTGAGACGCTGACCGATGGCTGAACCTTGATGGGAAAATTGCCAAACCCGTTAGACAGGGTCGCAGCCCCTTGTGCTCGGAGGACCTGGGAAGACATGGAGCCAGCGTACAAAGTCTCGTTATCTGACACTTGAAGTGAGGTCGAAAGGATACCGGCCAGAAGCGGAACCGGGCCGTTTAAGTTCTGTAGCCAATTGCTCTGTGATTTGACCCAAACGGCAAACCCAGACGTCTCAACAACTTCATTACTACCAAATGCAAGTAAGTGCGTAAAATCTCCAGTTAGGGTGATGACATCTTCTGTTGCGCTGTTACTTAGGTTCAACGTTGTCGGCACAATGCTTGTCACAGAGCCGTCGACGCCAGCCCCAAGAGGCGTCCACGCATTACTTGAACTGTCGTAAACGGCGACATTGGTGAGTCCCGTCGTGGATCCATCTCGGGTATTATTGAATCTGCCGCCAACGAATAGCTGGTTGCCATCCATATACATCGATAGGACTTCACCATTAAGACCACCATCGAGAGCCACTGTCTTGCCACTGTTGTCGATGGCGACGATATTGCGCGCATCGTCGGAGGTGAAGTTACCGCCGATATATGTTCTGTCGTTGGTAGCGACCAAGGAAGTCACTGCAGAATTATTTGAGAACGAGGAACCGAGCTTAATGAAGGCGGAGCTAGAAAAGTCAGATGTATCAACTGTGGCGCGACTGGGGTCGTATTCAAACAGCCCATTCAAGCCGCCTGTAGAATTAATCAGCTCGAATCCAACTCTCTGGGCTACCATGACGAAATCATTGCCAGGTATAGATTGCGATTGATCGGGTACAGGCGTCATCGTAATGCTAGGTCGGAAAGAGCTTGAGCTAGCGTCGACAGACCCAATATGAAGTTGATCATATTTGTCAAACTCATTAGTCTGATATAGGATCCTGGGGTCCATCGTTCGATTGGCACCAGTAGCTGTCAAGGTCCCAGATACACTTATTTGACCACGACTTAGACAAGTGTTGTCTTGACGGCAACCCGGAGTGTACAATTTGATGATGTACTCTCCGGATTCTCTGATATCTGGGTAAAACACGACGGAAGCAGCATCGGAAGCAACAGGTTTCGATAACTGGGCCGACAGATATTGAGAATTGCTTTGTCCGGACTGTGTCACGGTCCAAGGGCCTGTGGTTGTCGCTGTCGAGGGCATCGATGTATTGGCACAACTCGGCTCATTGAAATCATTGATCGCGAAAGCAAAGATGTCATCCTGGAACAATTGAATACCATCGAAGCCGCCACCGTTACCGTACCAAGCCGACACATCGATCCTGAAGGCATTCATTCCGACCCGGTTCACAAAGTGAAAATCCTGGAACTTGACTGATGGATCATTGCTGAGAGGGCATTCGCTAGTACAAGTAAGGTTCTGCTTCGTTGCTGGGTCGATATACGTGAAGTTCATGATGCCGTTAATCGGTTGCGCAGTAAACCTCCACGTTCGTGTTCCCCGGCCATCCTGATGGGTATTCCAGAGTCGAAGTTTGGTGGGTTCGAAACCGAAATTGAAGGTAGCCCTCCATGCTCCTGGGGTATTGTCTTGCAAAAGCCAAGTATTCCCAGCGCCATCGACTCCATCGGTTTTACAAACAATGTTCTTCGGGTCACTGAAACCTGCTGCTGATGTGCCCTGGTCAGCTTCGATAGTAGCAGTAGAAAGATTGATAACCTGGCCATCAGGAGTTCTCGGTGCGCTCGTATTTCCCAGGCCGGTAAAACTGCCGCCGAAAATTATATGACCACTAGGCGCCTTCGTGATTGAGGTGACTGGTCCATTAAAACCAGCGAATGGCAAGCTTGCCCAGCTTTTCGACGAGAGCCATGTTATCGCATTCGTCGAGTCTGCTGTTCTAAAGCTACCTCCAACATAGACCTTGCCAGCCGAATCATCACACAGCAAGCTGTTAACTTGACCTGAGAGATTAGCTATAGGGGTGACCTTGGAGGTATTCGGATCGAAAGAAGCGATTCCAGGCGATTGTACTCCACCTAAGCCCGTAAAGTTACCACCCAGGATAACCTGTCCTTGAAACATGCACATTGTCTGAATGGATGCATCCGCTTCCAGAAGACTGACGAACAAGCCATTTGGTAGCCGTGTTAGGAGCTGTTCGGACCCGTTGGTATTGAAAGGCTGCTCTGTTTGACCTTCGAATTGGTAAAGAGATATGCCACTAAAGTCGCCAGCGATACCGACCCTTCCCAATTGGCTCGTATCAAGATCCGCATCGGGTACCGAATTGAAACTGATAGCTTCTGAGAGGGACGCTAGAAAGGTGAAATTTAGGAGCCATGTCGGCAACGTCGAATGACGGCTAGACATAGCCCATCTCCTGTGGAATGATATCTTCATGATTGTTTTGGCCTGTGACCGAGGCGAAGTCAAACTGCCCCGGTCTCAACAACGGCCAATTAAATTTCCACTATCGACGAAAGATCGTCTTCCAGCACGGCGCAAACGCTCTATTTTCCAACGGAGTCCATAACCTCGAGGGAACAGTATATAGCGTGCGCGAGAATGGAGCTAGAGGCTAACGGAGCGGTGCGAATTGAATTATGTCGCGGTCTTGTTTTGATTCGATATGGATCGGGTCGAGTCGTGCGAAACGGCAAAATTACTCGATGTGAGAAAACAAAAACTAAACGAATGGACTGTCGAAGAAAGCTCGAGGCGACGGCGGGTTGTATCAGTTGGAATCGCAAAACCAGGTCGATGTTTGTTATTGCTCGTCGCTGGGCAGATTGCGTCGTCTCCCTCGAGTTTCAAGATTATGGGAAATTGAAGGTTCGGGTGAGCTACGATTCTAGCGTCGACGGCTTGGAATGGGAATGGGCTGTGCTGTAGTACCCGAGAGCCTACTGTAGAGTGTGTTGTCACCTAGGGTGGGGTGGTACCTGCACTGGTACCTTATTAGCTCATTTACTTCCAGGTTGAACCTTTGACGAATTCCGTCAATTTTTACCCAAACCAGCCCTGGCTCGAGAGAATTGGATCGAAACATGAGATGAAGACAGGGCTCATTGTTCGAACAACGACACCAGATGGTAGGGAATATCCTATAAGAAACAAGCAAACGCTGCTCCCATGTACAACATGATATAACACGAACAGATCTGAATTATCGGTGGATGACAACAACGGGAAGGGGAATTTGTCACTAACCAGTTCTTCAATCGATACCTGTGGCTTGTCTCACTCTAAGAGGTGATGCGTGTTGCCAATTGTGACACCTGCGAGAGGGAGTGATACTTTCCTGACCACCAGGCCGCACAATATCCTAGGTGATCCCACAGTCTAGTTCGTTCTACCTTGACTTCTGTTTGATTAGGTACCCAGGATGTAGACAGGGGGACTAGCCCGATTTGCCAAGTCGGATTTTGGGTGTATCTCTGGTGATTCTTTGGGAACGAGCGTGGTGGGAAAATAGGAATTAATCCCTTTTGAGACGGAATGAGCGGTTGTGGACGGTGGTGACGACACGATCGCACTTGGTGTGTCCCAGAAACTTGTTGCTGTGAGAGACGTGGCCTGCCGAACAATGCTGTCCTCAGATCAGGGGCTCGAGTACAAGATGGTGATTGGAGCGCGGAAGATATCGAACGAGTGACTAGTGTAGGAACAAGGGGAAAAGAAGGAAAGAACGGGAGAATGGCGCAACAAGCGATCACAAAAAGTTATCGCACGCTTTCTTGAAAAAGGAGTGACAATGTTCTTTGGTGTTTAGTTTTCAACCTCGACTTCGAACAGTGAGAAAGAGCAGCCAGCATTTCCACATGAGAAGAATTGATGGAAGAGCCAAAGGGAAGGAAGGAGGCTTGGGAGGGCCTGCACCTGCAGTAGCGTAATTTGCTGCTGATTTTCTGGGCAGGCACAGACAGGTTACTATGGTACCATACTCCATGTGGTCATAAGGGGCGGTAGCAAGGGGCGCCGCGTATTTGAGTCGTTGCTTACAGGGGGTTTGTTCCTGAAGGCCAAGAGGAGCGCGCAAATCTCCAGGGCTCATCATCCACATCTGTGACTGGACCAGTCTCACCGTCCAACTACAAACGGCCCGCAAATATAGGCCAGTACGGGATGCTACCCGAGGTCTTACAAGGAGGTCCTTTTCGTGTTTCTGAAATCTCACATCCCTTCCGACCAATCCCGTACTTCGTCAGCCTCTTTAATGAGATGGTCTGATGGACACCTACATACACATATGTAAGGCGACGGGTATGCTAAATGCATTTCGATGGCCTTCATTATTAGCGTTTACCCTGACGAAACTCGATGAAGGAATGCAATCTATTCCACTTATTCCAAGACTACATACTCAAAGCACAGGGGACTTCAAAGGTGATGGAGCAAGCAGTATTGCATCGGAAGATACAGTTAGGTACCTACCTATGTATAGTGTATGTATACATAGGTAGAAAGGGAGAACAGTACTCTTAAGAAGCCTTCAAGGTCTCGAAGGCTACGTAATCTATACTAGAGACCCATCAAGCGACCCAAGATCCAAAAAACCCACAAGCAGACCTGCGGGTTGGGAAGACACGCTTGGCGCGGACTTTGGTTACCAGTCACGGGAGATTCTGGACAGAGACTTGGTGATCTACACTAGGGTTACGAAGTTTGACGGCTTTGGCTGATCCCAAACTCCTTCATGCTCCGCTATACCTAGGTATGGTTCTTATTAAGCGGCTTAGAATCCACAGTTAAGCCTTATCACTACATAGACTCTAGCTATGTAATCATGCCATGCTCGCGATGTTTGAACGGTCGCATTTGCGCATCATGCGTGAAGGCAAATACGGCTGTGTCGTAGCTCATGTCTCATGATTTGGTATTATTGCTTTGCGCCTCTTCCAAGTTCATTCGAGTTTTATAGTCGCGTGGGCTCTCGAAGAATTGCGGCTCACCACCCCACATTCCTCGCTTCTTAGCCTTTGCTACACTCTCCGCAGCCTTGTACTTCTCTTCGAGGCCACCAAACTCGGCGCCACTCTTAGCCTCGTATGTTGTAGCCAAGCCTCGTTTTAGCATCTCCAAGCCAACATCTCGGCGGAGCAGCCACCGTCTCACAAATACGGTGGCGACCACGCGGTCATACTGATCACGCTTGTATATCTTGGCTCGCACACTTCGACCAAGTATATAACTCGATAACCAGGCCAGAGCATCTGTCGAGAACGGTTGAGCGGTTCGTCCGAAATGGGCACCTTCCGGCGCGTCAATGCCAGCGAGGCGTATGGGAATCTGAATCAGCTCAAGTTAGTTACGGAGAACAGATAGACAGAAGCCCGCTAAGTGAGGTCAGGTTTAACCGACCGTCTTATTTCTCAACTCGGACTTCTTGATTGGCACCCTTCGTAGCCAACCCCACCCAGCTAGACGGCCGCCCGGAGTGTGGTATAGGTGGAAGTTATCTCCATCTCCGACACTCGTAACTCGACCAAAGATACTTCTCTTCCTGAAAAAGCTCGGTTGGATATGAACAGCTCCAGGGATACGGCGCAGGTATGAGCGATAAATCTTCAAAGATGCGAGAACAGTCGTTGTCACAAGCAGAGTCGGTATCCAATTTCTGGGATCTTTGTAGTGCTGCCAGTCGGTTCCATTCAGACTATCAGTCCAGGGGACTGGCTCTCTCGAGGCCTCTTCATCCTTTTTGGAGGCAGAAGTGAAAGGCCATACCATTATAGATTACGACTTCGACTTGAAGAAGTCTGCGGCCCTTAGAACCAAGTGAGAGAAATTTGTTGATATTTGCGAAATGCCCAAACAGAGCTGGCGGGGGATGCACAATAGGCGGTGTCGTACGCTTTTGCGACTTTTCCGAATAAAGTAGGGGACTATTTGGCCTTATCTTATCTATTCCCTCGCTGCGGTGGCCCCACTGTCCCCCAGTCAAATCATTGTTGTGGATCGTCCCGGCTTGAAACTGCGTGTTACAGAGAACTCCATCGACGTCAATATGCAGCTTAAAGTTCATCTAGGTATATGGAGCTTGCTTTATGCCGGAAAGACCTAGTAAAATGCGGGCAGCATCTCAAAGGTGAAACGCAAATAATCAAGACTACATCAAATCTCGTGCTAGACGCTTTTATCTCTCACGGACAGATTGCCAGTCTGAGCGTAAACATTGACCTCATGAGCAACGACTACACATACACATTCTCTACGAAAATACCTACCTAGATCTACGTTACAAGTCGTCAACTCCCCCTTCCGATAACATTCAGCCACATCATCGCGAAGAAACATTCATGGCCACCCACACGCTCATTGGATTATTACACAACAGCTCATAGGAAGGCGATTTCTTCCTAAGCCAGGTACCTCCTACACCCATTCGCTGAGAAGCTTGGTGTTGTTCTATGTATATTCGTTGGTTTTCGGCCGCATACCTGGCAGAATTACAAAGTATATTATAATCTACGGGTCGATTACCAGCTCAGGTTTCTCACGTGGATGCTAGTTCCCAACTCTCACAATGTCGAACCCACGGAGGAGGAGCGTTCGACTGCAGGAGTCAGAGCAGCGGCCCCTTTTAAGTCGCAACGTTTCCGGCTACACCCGAGAACAAGAGCCGCTCTTCAGCTGTAATACAAATGCCCATGCCCACCTACCGGTGTATACGAATATTCATAGGATACGACGGGATGTCATTAGCATAGTCGAAGACTACCTCACGCTCGAGCAATTGACAGATTTGCGGCTTAATATATCTGTTGTCCGGCCGCTGGTAGATAAGCTCTACGAGCAGAACGATATTTCTATTGGTACGTACATCCGTTCGAAGTATTTACGTTATACAAGCCTGAAGCAAGATTCTCCCTCGAAGATTAGTCCTCCTTTTTGTTAGATAAGTTGATTAAACAATGAAATAACTAATGGCAGTCTAGTATATTGCTTACTTGTCAATCGGTCTCACTTCCTACACGAACAGGAGCATATGACAAACAGACAGAACGTTCATTTCACACGAGCCACGCTCTGTGAGCTAGTAGCAACTCGCATCCTGAGGCGCTTTGGTGATGATAACCCGGGCTCTGAGGGATTACTTCTGCTGGCGAACATCTTGGTTGCTGGGTTTGGGCCGTTTCAGAACGCTCCCGAAGAAGTCCGCCAAGAGGCTTTCCTTGGTCCTACATGGAGCCAAAATAGAACGCTCCCAGCGCTTGAGGTCGCCATCTTAAGTAGTAGCAAGCACTTTCTCAGTTCTACACACTGCCAGAAAGTGTAAGTGAAAGTCTCATCATTCTAGAGTCTATGATGAAGCTCACGTATGTAAACCAGGGTCAACGCAATCTACATCGGACAGGTCATTTATACGCCTTCTACCTTCGGTGAGTTAAGACAAGATCTATCATTTAATTCTTCGTCCTCTATCCACCTATCACTTTCAATATTTCCCATAAAACTAACATGACGACAGTATGTGACAACAATTGCAATTAAAGGCCTTCTCTTCTACAATCACTCTGGAGGCGAATATTTCGTGATTTATATGGTTGCTAACTTCAACAGCTGGATATGATACCGGACAGATATAAGCAGAAGCCCATTTCACTATATGAGCCGCGCGAAGCGCCCCTATTAAATCAATATCGCCTCATAGTGCCTCGCACGAGAAATGTGTTGGAAATAATCCAGTTTATCACACTCCTTACCCTGTATCTCCTGTTTATGCTTGAGCGAAACCCGGAGTATCTAAGCATCCTCGAGATTGCTTTTGCAGTTTATGCATTTGGATGGGTTCTTGACCAGTTTGCAACAATCCTGGCACATGGATGGTGGATCTACCTCGACTTCTCTACTCCATCTACTTTACTAACTGAAGCAATAGGAACGTTTACACGCAAAATCTTTGGTCGTTTCTAGATGTCATATTCGCACTTGTGTATTGGGCCTATCTCATATTGAGGATCTACGGTTGGAAGACTGGCCAACCTGAGCCTGGCCAGCAAGCGCTCGATGTACTTGCGATGGGGGCACCGGTACTCGTACCACGACTGGCGTTCAACTTATTGTCGGACAATTTAGTATTTTTGTCTCTACGGTCGATGATGGCGGATTTCACTCTGCTTACGCTCCTGGCGGCGTGGTAAGTGCCATTCGGAACGCAAGCATGATTTTCCTAGAAACTTTACCCAAGCTGATGAGAAATAGGTGTTTCTGCGGGTTCTTGCTCTCTATGGTCTGGCTTGCAGAAGGTCGGCACAATCTCGTGTAAGTAATTTGATCTCGCAATGGGTTCCTAAACTAATGATCCTCAGGACTATTAGCAAATGGATGCTCTGGATTTGGTTTGGCTTGGATGGCACAGGCGTTTCACGTTCCGTAAGTGAAATGAAAACAAAACCAAGTACTTTATACTGGGATTGCCTAATCAATTACTTTGTAGACGGAATTCCACTGGCTTCTAGGGCCGATCCTGATGATCACATTTGCATTTCTGGGTAATACCCTATTCCTGACAATTCTGGTTTCGACGCTCTCAAACACATTCAGCACCATCGTCAACAACGCTTCCGCCGAGATCCAATTCCGAAAGGCTGTCGTAACGCTCGAGGGTGTGAAGAGCGATGCAATATTCGCATACCAACCTCCGTTCAATATTATAGCCCTGTTCATTCTGGTTCCTATGAGGTTTGTTGTCAGCCCTCGTTGGTTCCACAAGATCCACGTTGCGACTGTCAGAACGATTAATTTACCGGTGCTTCTCTTCATCGCCGTCGTTGAGAGGAGGCTTCTATGGTCAGATACAGAGCTGGCGGAATATCCGACGGGGCAACAGCCAAAGAAACGACGTGGTCGGAGTTGGTTCTGGGAGAAATGGAGGATCACAAGTCACGGTGATATCCACGCCGTTTTTGACATTCCTCCTCCAGATTCGGTTGAAAACGATATTGCCGTTGACGATGAGCTGACGCACCACATGATTCGGAGGCAGTTTGCTCGTCATCAAAGTTCCACGCTGGTAGAGTCTAGCAAAAAACAGGATAGTGGCAATTCGAGTCAGCAAGAACAACAGCAAGAGCCTCCAATCAAGGCGCCGAGTCGCAGAGACTCGATAGCTCCGTATGGTATAACGGAGCAGATACGAAGCATTATGAGCGAGTCATCCGAGATCGAAGACATGACTGGTCGTCTAGGCGCGTTAGAACGCACCACTTCGAGGATTGAGAAGATGCTAGCGAAGATGTACACCGATGCTGACGAGGGCAAGGTTCAAGGGGGGGAGGGCAATTAAAGGCGATAGTAGCATATACTAAATCGAAACAATTATATACAAGAGCATAGTCCGAGTTTGGCATGGTGAATTGATATCAACTTCGAGCGTTCTATCATTTACGTACTGAGGTAACAATCTAGAGGACAGAGGACTAAGGGCTTAGCACTGCATCAAATACGACATGTGTGGTGCGTTGGCGTTGGTTCCGTCCGAGGCCACCGTGATTTGGAGGTGACTAGGGCAAATGATTTGTCTTGTCCGATTGGTGAATACTGCTCAAATGAGCACAGTGAGTCAGGAGAATTAGGTGAATGTCGTCAACACCTGAGCGTCTGTGCTTGTGCTTCGGATGGCACCTGCAGGTGCGATCTGGACCTCGAACACGAGCACAAGGAAAGGCCCTTGCACTTGGGCTCCTACTCAAATAACTGTCATCTCTACTTAATCATTACAATCTCTACACATGTAGTCAATTTATCACAGACGAGAAGTTTCGCAAGCAGAACCTGACAAGTTCTCCTACCTGTATTTGGATCGACAACGTCGAAGCTACCTGGTTTGCCGAACTATCTATTCATCTCCCCCTAAGAAGCGAGGCGGAATGTGCAGGACAGCCCGTACGTACCTTCCAGTCCCTTTTTCTTTTTGCCTCTACACGCCTCGTCACAGATCACCTATGATCGAAGTTGCTGACTCCAAGCTTACACGCAAGACTTCCGCAGCCGCTGCTGTCGGCACCACTGGCTGCACATCGCCAAGCCGTGCTGGCCGGGCAACGGGTTCAACACGTGCCCGAAGTTCGGCTCCGGCGTGGCCGCCAAGCCCACGCGCATCATCACCATGGACGGGCTGTGCCCTACCTGCCTCATGCCGGGCCAGTACGACCAGCACCAGATTCGCATGATCGAAAACGTCGAGCATCGCGTGCGATGGGGCGCGGGCCCGAGTAAGTGCGAGCCCGGATGCGAGTGCGCCGTCATGTGAGGTGGAAGGCTGGCGACGGAGGTTATACTGATGAGGTGCGCGCGGTGATGCATGCGCTTCGGAGCTGGGTGAGGATGGGCATGGGCTGCTTCTCTGCTGGATGATGGGTATACAAGGTGATTTACCCCAGTGGTGACGTGGCTGCGTGCAAGGCTAACTATAAAGTACAGGTTAGAGATCAAGGAGAGACGTGTAGGACAGTCTCCGGTCAACGGCTATGCTCGCCATGATATCCAGCTGGGCCTAAGCTTGGGGGGTTAGAAGGTGTACGATAACGGGCTTCGACGTTGGTGCTGTTCTTGGAACCTGGGAATCAGATGCTCGTACTTTGACAGCTGCCCGCATCTAGTCGTGCATGACAAGTAATAATGCAGCTACCTATCGTCTGGCTCTGATGGGAACCTGAGGGACATTGATACACTCATCGATCATCTGTTACGTAGGGCCGAAGATATCACGTGCTTAGACTGATTCTTTAGAAAAATTTGCTGCTCGGCCTAACTTTGCCATTTGATGTTGCTTCCGTCACCAACGCAGCAAGAGATGCTTCCGACACCCGATACTTCGCACGTGGCGTACGAGAGGATATACGAGCCGGCGGAGGATTCCTTTCTGCTGTTGGATACGCTTTCCTCTGCCACCGAGACAGCATTCCTTCAAAAGCGATTTGGAGACGATTATGTGCCGTTGGTGGTAGAGATAGGACCCGGCTCGGGAGTCGTCATCGCCTTCGTCAATGCGCACGCGCAGCTTCTCTTCGGATCCCGAAACGTCCTGACTGCGGCTGTCGACGTCAACGGGTACGCATGCAAGGCGACGGGCGAGACTACGAAGAAGGCCGCATCGGAAAACGCTGCGACGTGTGGCAGGTATCTTGACGCTTTCCAAGGCGACCTCGTCACGCCCCTGAAAGACCGGCTGGTGGACGTTTTGATCTTCAATCCCCCGTACGTGCCAACGCCTGAATTGCCAAGGCAGCCCGGGCCGGCGGATCTGCCGGGTCTGGATGCGAAGCCAACGTTTGATGACGATTCCTACATGCTTTCGCTATCCTATGCGGGTGGGAAGGACGGGATGGAGACGACAGATAGGTTGATCAACAGCCTGCCCCAAGTGCTCTCGAGTAGGGGGTGCGCATACATCCTGCTCTGCGCACAAAACAACCCAGATCGTGTTAGAGAGAGGATTCGAGCGCTCGGGGAAGCCTGGAATGTCGAGACTGTAGGATCTAGTGGGAAAAAGGCCGGGTGGGAGAGACTGCAGATCATTAGGATCTGGGTAGAGTAAACACGTGATGACTTGGTTGTCAATGGACTTTATTATTCTCGTGAGCTTTCAGCTCCGTATGGAAAATAGTAGTGCGAGGAGCCATACCAGCTTTTGCCATTCTTCATGGTTTTCAATTAACCCCCAACGCCGTAGTAGTAATGCCCACTTCCTCCTGTAGTCGAGTATAACATCTTCCAAGGCACACCAGCCTCTTGTACCCTCCAGAAGGCGTAGGTACGATGTAGCACTCTCTCGCCAATACCTCCAATTTCAGCGGCGAGTTCCGCGTGAAGAACCCTTCTACGGCCTGCCTCTTCCACGACCACGGGCACGTCCTCTGCCCCTGCCACGAAGTCCACCTCGGGTACCTTTGTCTGCAGCCTCTTTGCGCGCCTTGTTCTTGGGCTTTACCGAGTCGTCGATCAGGAGTGTATCTAACGGGAGAGAGTCGGGAAGGATGAAGTATCGGATGGTGGAGCCGCGGATGTTCATTGTGTCCAGAGAGATGGGGTCTTGGCCCCGAGCAGTCATCTTCACCGTCCGCAGAGCCGTGTTCATCAGAGGCGAGACCGACGTGATTGTGCCGTGTACGATTGTGCCTAACGAGCAACTTTGTTAGATATCATGCCAAAAGCGAGTATAAATAAGCCGGGTAATGTGTTGCGTACCATTCTTTAGCTCAATCGTCACCGTCTCGTTGGCGCACTTCATCAAGAACCTGGAAACAAATCATAATTAGCACCTGAGCCGTGGATGTAGCTTCTTAGAGAGACGATTTAGCACTAGATTATGCTCTGGAATTAGTGGATTGTGCTTACCTGACGAGCTTCATCTTAACTGAATATCGGTGTCTTGAAGGATAAGGTGCGATGTTCGGATGTCGCGATGTTGTGGGAAGCTCTATGAAGGTCGCGGTCGTTGTTTAGTGAGCGAGCTTGCATGGAACTCGCAGGTGTGAAAATTGACTAGAGCTGGAGTTTGTCACGTGACACACACCTCTTTCATGCCTGGGCGAGCATGTACCTTGGTATCTTTTATTTCCCTAGGCTGCCCCAGCTTTGAAGCTTCAGCACCTATGTACGTATATGCATATGCGCATATGCACACAGGTATGGATATGTACGTAATTCCTTCTTGATCTATATCACCAAAGATTATATGGCTTCCACATTGAATACACTACCTACTGCATCAGTGTAGATTCTAATCTGTAATTTCGTCCCCAAATTGGTATAATTCAGTATATGATGTCTAGTTCTTCTCATCGAACAGACGTTAGACGTAGAGGGTGCAATGACGGTATGAACTCCAAAAATTCTGAAACGTAGAGGTATCTATGCCACCGACCAGGCCCTCGTTACAAACGCTCGTGCAAATGCTACCCCTGGCTCCAGTATAGGTAATGAGATCGGTCAGATTCATGATTCACTTGTCTTTCTCGTTCTCGTTCTCGGATACTTTCTCCCATTCATCCTCGGTGCTGACGCTGGATTTGGTCCCCGACGATGATGTGGGTTCCGCCCGGAGCTTCAGATCTCCTGTTTGCTCCGTAACCTCCACCTCTCTGCTACCGGGCGTGGGTTTCCCTTTTGCAATGAGGGCCGGGGTAGTCTCTACTTCGGTCTCACTATCTCCAGAGGACTGCGCGGCGGCTCGTTCGGAACGTGCTTTCTCTCTGGCTTCTTTCGCCTGGGCCACCTTTAACTCGGCTGCAAACCAGTTGATAGCCCACCACAGACCCCCACACAAGAACGAGAGTATTATGAAATGTACGCTGTATGTTGCGATCAACAGAATGAATAAGACGAGTTGTAGACTGGCGAAAGTGGCGTTGGTTGCGACTAGGAGTGTTGGAGTCGTTCCGGGGGTGAAGATGGACTCCCAGAGTTCCTGCGCAAAGCCTGCCATGCTGACGTAAGAAGAGAAGACTCGGGGTGTCAATGCGACAAGGGCTATGTAGGTTGGATCGATATGCGACGGGTAGAGAAGTGTTGCTAGCAGAGCTCCTAGTACTCTAGTGTCGGAGAATTAGTATGGGCAAAACGGTAGCAAACCAGATGATAGTGACGATGTATATAAAATCCTATATAGGAGCGTATATCAGAAAGATGTGAGTATACTGACTTGATTTAAGGCTAACGTGTTGTTAGGCAGCCACAAACAGTCTTCTCCCTATGTAGTCATGGGTGACTGGACGCGGCACAAAGAAGCTGGTCGATTTAGCCACAACGCAAACTGCGCGACTGACTAAAAGGGACCGAGACAAGTAGAGCGGGGCAGCGAAGACAGCTCCTAACCAGAACCTTAGACGTTAACGAATGGCTGATTATCGGTCAACGCGCCAAACAAAAAGTGATTTCTTACGGACACCAGCGACGAGTGTCAACCCGACGGACTAATACGCGTAAAGATGCCCAAAGAATAGAGAGGTTGGGAGGAACTAGAGGAGGGGAGGAGGACGCTTTGTCGTAATAAAGGATATATGTATACCTCGAGGGGCAGGTACGCCTAGAGGTACCTACATTACCGTGCATTTATACATGTACATATGGAGAGGCGGGGCTTGGAGGGGCTCGGGCTACAACTTCCCAGTTACCCATGCTGCCATGTTGACATTGTCGATAACGGGATGCGGGAATGCCTAATCGGTACACGTCAACCCCCTAGGTTTATTAGGTATGAGATATTAAAGTACTGAATAGCATGTATGCACAGGGAGAGAAATGGCGAATGATTGATATTGCTGCTTGTACCAGATGAAGCGCGGCTTCAACGAACCGAGGAGCTGCCCACCTACCTACCTACATCATGGATGTACAAGTAGGGAATATTATCAAAGGTGCGGAATGACCAAAAGCACCGAATTCGTCTCTCTCGTGGGAATACCTAGGTAGTTCCACGTTGTCCTATCTAAATGCGTGGTGGGTAGCAATGAAACAGTCGCTTTGAGTAAACTTTCTGAAGCCATCAAATCATATCGGGTGCATTTCGATGCCCATCGCCAGCTCCAGACATTACCTGGTTACATCATGTTATGTATCTTAGGTACTCTTATCGATAGCCTTGTGCAGTACATAAGCAGATAAGGTACACCGCACCTGCCTGGATCTCTGGTGTACGCCGATCCCTTTTCAAGTAAAGGTGCCAATCTTACATAGGTGGTGTACCTAGGTATGTTTTACGCGCCATGTGCCCCGTGCAACCGGCCAATTAGAAGCCTGGAATCCCACCTCTTTCTGCTAGAAGGCCTCTCGGGCTTGTCCAGACTCGAGCGGGCTTCCAACTGATGAAATACATACACATACATGACCTACCATTGCCTTGCAACGTACGACCAAGATACCGTTCGGATATACACACACCACATCTTAGGATAATAGTCATCTTCGTTTAATCGCGTTACCGAACAGCTAGTCCTCTCCAAGCCGTTATTCTGAATGATACCTCTGTAACATCGTACATAGCTTTCCTGCGACTAACGCTCACCACACATTGGGTAGCTAGAAGCTCCCTGGCATCGACTCTGCGCGACGCACTAAAATTGCCTTTGTGACAAGTTAATCGCATCCCTACTCTGCGCCATCGATCGCCGGCAGCGCCTATCGTTCTCGACAGCATGCGATCCGATGCTTTAGGGCGCCTTTAGTATCGAGCGATTATACAAGCTAGGGCGAGTACCATAACGAGGAAGCATCATGGCGCACAGCACAGATTCGAGTTCTTCCAATCAAAAGGATTCACTGGTTTCGCATTCGCAAGCACGGCAGCAAGAGAACGGTCAATACCCGCCAGAATCTTCATCCTCGGAGGCTCCTACACGCGAACCGCCTGTCCCAAGTTTACACAGACTTCTTAGAGGGAAGGTTCGGGAATGGGAAGCAATAGAAGCGAAGCCTAGGCCGTTGCAGCTCCTTGATCTTCCTGTTGATATATTGAGACTCATTGTGAAAGAGGCAGGTCACATACCTCTGACAGGTAGCTCTAGAAGCCGTGCTAACGGTTATTATATATTAGGTCACTCATACGAATGACTTAACCTCTTTAGCCTTGACGAATTCCACGCTTTACTATCTTACAATACCTCACATTTATGCCCGGTTCGATATTGTCTGGCCGGATGACACAGTCCCACCATCCGACAGCAAAAACGTCGATGCATTGACGTACGGGCTAGCTACGCTGTGTCTAGGTAGTAAGTTTGCTCAGAGGACGAGATGGTTGCGAGGAAGCTCTCTGGCACAGTCTAAGCCCTCGCAGAGGCTTGCGGACAACCAATACGCGAGATACACGCGTAAATTCTCGCTCGGCAACGGACCGAAGGACTGGACATCCGAATATATGGTCACGAAGGAGAGCGGGAAGATGCTGGGAACATTGGTAGCTATAGCTGTCGGCAAGATGGTCAATTTAGAGACATTCGTGTGGGACATGCCCACCGGCGTTCTATCAGAAGTCTTCATGGCCCTCGCATCCCTCCAGGACCATTACCCTGAAGGTGAATCCAAACTCGAGAAAGTCTGGATTCGCTGGCACGACAACTCCGAAGCTCCTGATGCTTCCTCGTCTATTTCGAGTCCGATCCAACCTCCTCCGCCACCACCCCTAGCCGTTCCGCCCATGGGAAGTACAGTAACTCAAGTCGGCAATCCGCTGCCCCATGATTTTCACCCGTCCGTGACGCAGCCAATCAAGTACTCGGAAAGTCAGGTCGAGTATCCAACATTCAGCGTCCTGCCGCCGCTGAAAAGCTTGACAGTCTTAGACATTGACGAGCTCGCCTACTTAGATGAGATGTCGGTTCTTATCGAGCGTTCAAGGTTTCGACTCCGAGAACTTCGAGTCGGAATTTCGCAGAAAGCTCGCATAGCTGACTTTGCGCAAGCTTGGGATAGCTACACTTTACAGCAGGTCGATCACGATGCTCGGTGGCCTGGCGAAAGTCGAATTGGAGACAGGAGACTGGGAGGGGTGCTAGGGGTGCTGGTTGGTAGAATATACGACATACGACGAAAATCTGCTGTAAAGATTCAAGAGAGAGAGCCGACCGATGCCGCCGCAGACCAGAGCTCCGCGTCACAATCCATTGGAACCGACGAACTCAGCTCGGCCAACAATGGCGTTCATTCACCTCCTGAGCAAACAAATATCGCAATGTCTAGTCAAGCACACTTGCAAAATCAGCGGCAACCCAATGGCGTGACAGCCTTGGGTCAGAACACTGTCCGACCATGCGCAGAGAGACAACGGTTAGATGGGAAACTCCAGCTGGAGACTCTGGAGCTTGAGCGGGTGCCTCTTTCGTTGCAAGTCTGCACAAGAGCTCTCGATTGGAGTGTTCTGACAAGTCTTACAATACTAGACTGTATGTTTGTTGAACACCTGTGGAGGGCTCTAAAGAGGCAATATCATCCCACAGCCCCAGCTCATGGCTCGCCTGCATCTGCGCCAACTCAGTATCACCTAGCACTAAAACAGATACATACCGATACCACAACAAATAGCCTTATCAGTTTCATTAAGGAAACGCTGGCGCCGAACAGCCTAGAGGTGCTTTTCTTGCAGGATCGAAGGCGCACGTCAGGCCCCGTTGTAAAACTCGACCAGATATTCAAGGGCGCGATAAAGCGGCATCGATTGAGTCTGAAGAAGCTTCTGCTCGATAGCGCAGATGAGACACAAGAAGTCCGTCGTTGGACAAACTGGATGCTTAGCAGCGAAATAGTGTTCTACATCACAAGTGGGCGCATGCCGAATTTGAAGGAACTTTCTGTGGTAATTGATTACAAGGACTGGGTAAGCAGGAACACTGATCCGAGTTAGCTACGGCAGCGTTGATTGCATACGCTAATGTCTAATTCCCTATAGCATCCATTCCTCCAGCGACTTCCGAACATTCCCCAGCTTCGTTCTTTACACATACCCCATATGCTAGAACACCTTGGTACCTTCGAACCCAAAGAGATGGCGCTTCAGATTGTTGACATTGTTACGCTACGACCAGAGATTCAACTGTGCTACGTAGGTATAGCCAATAAGTGCTTCGAGATACTAGAGGCTCGACGAAACGACATCAGCAATGGCGGCTCAGAGGGGGGCCTCGGCGGAAGTCACGGAAACGGTGCCATTGTGATCGATATGGATGATGACAATGAAGATGACGGCAGTGAGGCTGACGAAGAGACGGAAGAAGACGATGATGATGTGAACGATGACAATAGCACCGGCAGTCAAGCGGGCGCCGGGGATGACCTGACCGACGTGTCTGATGACGCTGAGTCCGAGACGGACTCGTCGCGAGAAGGCGACCTGGTGGGGTCAGCAGCACGGCTTCGTTTACGTGAGATCTTGTTTTACGACGACAAGGTGGCCATATTCAAGGCGAGACACGCCAGGCTGTGAGCTGTGACTCGCAGCCTTGGGGGCCTCGGGGTTTGATATGCTGTATTTATTTTGGGGGCCGGAGTCTAATATGTACACGGCTCTTTACTCAGGACACAAGCGGGTTGATTTTTTCTTATAAGGGAGAAAAAGTGCGCGCGTACCTAGCAAGAGACGTAAGACTTGAGAGCAAGCTCTCTATTTGCCTCTCACCGACAAACTGGAAAAGTGACCGATCTTTTTTTGCGTCCCTGTTGTTATCGCATTACCGAATGCAAGGGGAGACTGTATATGGATACGTTTAGAAGCTCTTCAGCTCCCGAGTGCTGCTGAAGAATACGCCACTGGTGAGCTGTGTTGTCCCGCTAAATCAGCCGGGGGTTGCTGACAAACGAATCAAGGCGTCGGGATGGTACAGTCCGCCAAGCTATTCCAGACGGTGCCTATCCGGCTCCAATGAGGCCTAACAGCCCCCTAACAGGCCTAATGCAGGAACTGGGACCAGCTATGGTTAAGTCATTAACCTAAAGGTACCTAAGACTCATAGTCGACCCTAGCAGCCCTGGGACCCGTCTTTTCAGACTGTCGTCCTCGCTTCACCGTACCCAGCAATCTCTCACTGTCGTGCAAGGGTGCCTTACCGCCATCTCACCTTGCCAAATCCTTTCAGCCCCCTCGAGCAAGTACTCAGGAAAGGACCCATTAACAACGATACATCTGGGGATTAGAAGTTTTTTTCCCCCTTGGTTCATGCTGTTGTCCGTCAGAAAAAAAAGAACAGAAACTAGTACATTGTATATGTGTGTCTCATGCTCACCGATAGTTGGTGCGGTCTTTTCCTTTGTCCTAGAACCGGAAAGGCTTGTTGCAGAAAAATGCACCAAACATACAACACTCCGCCATTTCGTTGAGGACGTGCTACGACCGCCCTGCTGCCCTATTTACTAACCGCCTTTTCCAAGTAGAAAAATTCGTCGAGGACGCGTAGGAGGACTTGGAATTTCATTCTTTTGAAATCTCGGCTATATTCTAGTCTGTTGCGGCGTTTTGTTCGTTTTTCATCCTCTTCAAACTGGCGGAGTTGGGCTTCATACCTACTTTTACATTACATACCTCAAAAACCGACTGGCTGTCCACTGCCTTGTCTTTCTAGGAAAATATTTTTTTCATGTGAACAGCGCCACCTTCAACCTACACGCTCTCTAATGGATACCTTGCCGGTCGAGCTTCTGAGACTCATCTTCTCTCACTGCGACCCCAAGTCGGTTAGAAACCTTCGCGAGGTCACTCGGATTCTGGCAGACGTGGGCTACGAGTACCTGCTATCCTCTGGTTTCACCGCCGTCAGTTGGAGAAATGATATCGAACGGCTGCACTCCATCGCACTCCACGAACGTCTGAGAGGAAGCATCACATCTATTTGCATATTTCTTGGTGAACTTTCTTATTACGACGCATGGAGCACCTCATGGTAAGTGTCTTTTGGGCATATACAAAATATTATTTCAAGTCTTTACAATCATCTATTCACCCACGGATATCTCGAAATCCCGTTTATATGAATATGGTGTATCCCATCATCCATGGCCCATGATCCCATGTCAGACGGTGAAATTGAGCCCGGACTTTCTTATTCAGAGAAGCCCGGACATTGTTGCTCACTCGTACCTATCCGCAGGTTTCAGCACTTCGTGACACCTCCAGATCAGCGCAATGAGGTTATGGGGTCGGCCAGGCAGGAGTTTGACAGGATCGAGAGGGGACGTAAGACGGTTGGCCCATTGCATCTGAGGGCTGACGACCTCCGAGAAGCATGCTCCGCTCTTCCAAATCTCAAAGATTTCGAGATCACATTCACGCAATGTCCTCTCGACAACGATCTCCTGAGGGAGGTTTTTGACTACCCCAGCTGCAGGAAATTAGACCGGCCGCAGACATATAGCAACTTAAATGCTATCATATTCGCACTCCACGGTATTCCCTTGTCCTCCTTCAAGATTGATCGACTTCCGCTGGAGTTGTTCCGCCTGCCGGCTCATCGCACGCATTGGTATACGCATGCTCAGGCGTTCAGTAGCTTGGAGACACTCAACCTAACTCTGGATCCATCGGGGTTGCAGGGCCCTGGCTCAGCCTTCAGGGCCGTGAATGGACTCGGTCGCATCTTGCAACTCGCCACGCAGTTGAAGAAACTCAAGCTTGCGTTCCATCCGTACACCAGCGAGAGCTCCAAGTTTGCTCTCTCCTTCCGGGAACTCTTTTATGACTTCACGTTCAAACAGCTCACCGACTTGACCCTCGAAGGGGTCTCCTGCGAAGAGGACGATCTGAAGGACTTTCTCGCGCGACACGGCTCCACCCTTCTTCGACTACGTCTTGGTGGCCGTGGGCTAGCCAAGCCATTCGAGGTCTCGCTGGGAGGAGTACATCTGTACGAAGGGACGTTCAAGTCGCTATTCACGGGGCTCCGCATGAAGCTGCCCAAGCTAGAAAGACTTCACCTCGAAGGCATCTTCGAGTGCGAGCACCACGACCTGCCCTCTCACGAAGCCTACAACTTTTACCCGCTGACCAACGAGAACTGGGAGGAGGTCCCTCGTCCCAAATGGGTACGCAGTTCGCGAAAGACGATCAATTGCCTTCCCTTCGAGCACTACGTCCTATTTGGGGGACCCTATCCCGGAAACGCCTTGACCCAGCAGAGTTATTGAATCCAGATGCCGAAAGGCGTGGAATAGGGCTGGAGCTGCCGGTCGGGCTTGCTGCGTAGGGAATTGCCAGGCCAACATCATCATCGCCGCCATCATTATTATCTTTCGTTATGAGAAACGTCTTTTGATTCAATTTTTGTATCACCATGAACACGAGCTCTTGCATTCCAAAGGCGAGCGGTCAGGTGGAGGCGTCGGCGGAGCATGAGAATTTCAGAGCGACCCCTCTCGCGACTCGGGATGCGACGGGAGAAAGCGAATCAAGCATGAGCCACGACACCCATTCCTTCTTCTTTTTCTTCACTATTGACATATTCTCTTCGTCCATCTCACTCTTTCGCGGAATGGGAGCATATATAGAGGTTCACGACGGTTTCTACAGGTGCAATCATATCTCTGGCGTTCACCCCTATTATACTACTTCATGTTTATCCAAATTGCTGCTTTCGGAGACGCGGCCGGTTCTTTTTTCATGATATAACGTTTTATCGTGTGGCAAGCGTCCGCGGATTGGTTATGTGGTTTTTCGAAGCAGCCGATTCTGTTACTGGGTCTTGTCGGCCGGATGATGAGACGGTGGGTGTATGGATGAACGAATGAATATGCAGATTGTATCGTATTTGCTATGCTAGACTGATGAAGATCTCACGAAAATTAGATTGACTGCGTTGATATATATGCTTTACCTTCTCATACGAGCTATTCTACATATACCTCACCTTATGTGACTAATTACTCTGCTTAGCTGCGGCTACCGTCTTAGGATCAAGATGATTTCCTCTCTCTCTGTTTCTCGAGGGTGGTCGAGGCGCGAAAGTACTGGTATACTTATAGGTCGCACCAAGATGAGGAGTAGATCTCCAATGGGAATAAACAGGCTGCAACTGGCTGTCGATACTGGGTCAGGATGAACTTCAGCCTGGAAGTGGTAGTAACGGCCACCACCCCTCCGGCTCGTCGTATATATGATTCGTCGTGTACATAGGTTGGTAAGAGTTGCGGTGTGCTTAGCGACGCTCTGAGCTCAATGTCGGTGCACCATCGTGTATCCTCAGTATGTCGATGCTCAATGCCTGAGATACAGTGCGATCAATGAATGCGACGCTATACGTTCGAAGGAGTCGTCACAGCGTTCTGTCCACCATTGGCCCTTTTGCGGCTCTTGTTGCAGCCCTAGTCAAGGGCAATTCTAAATATATCACTTGCGCGAAACTTATTATTAAGAGCGCTCCGATCATCGCCAGGAATCAGGATCTTGTAGATGTCGAGCCACTAAGGGAACTTTGGCACGTGTGATTATGTCGTAGGAGAAGGGCTCTCGTCTTGCGCCGGATCTAAGCAGATTTTGCTAAATTTACTTCAACTCGATAAATCTATTAGAGAAGGCTGCTAAACTTTCCAGACCGCCAAAACTCACATGATAGGTATCATCTCGTCAACGAACAGTCACCATCTTACGAGACTCGTATGAGTGGAGTTGCTCCTGACCTCAACATCTTTCGCCATTGCTATTAGTGCCTTGGCTAAGCTACACGGCCAGATTATCCTCAAAATCCCAAGTTCCTTCGGGACCGTATCCAATAAACTTTGCAGAATATGTTCGACGTCGAAGCTCGATTCTCTTTTTCTTCTTTAAGTGTTTAGGCAGTAAGGTCAGTCTACGTGTCTAAGGCCCACTTGCCACATCAGAGGGTTTGCTTCTTCGATCGATTGCCTGAGATGGCCAAGTACGGGCCAGAGAACAGTATTCAAGAACGGCTTGAAATTTCAAATCTCTAGATACTTAAACGAGTTAGGCATGTTTCTGTCTTTGCGTATCATCTTGACCGTAAGGCTGGGAGCTAGGTATGCATATACCATCTAAAAGGCATGACGTAACCGCTTAGTGACTTTAGCTAAAGCTCCAGGTCATTAATAAGATCGGTTGTCGGGATATTCCGGTTTATTGCTTAGTCAGTTCGTAGGTAACCGTTGGGCGCCCGAGGCTTCAATCCAAAGGATTCAAACTTCAATTTGGAAAACGCCGCAAACGCCGTCGTTTCCCAACTTGCGAGGGTCTAGAACCAACGGCCTTGAGGCCATCATCAATATCCTATGTAGGCTAGGCTAGGCGGGCAGGATAAGCTCGCAAATGCTGCGCTTACTACATGCCCATTATATTGAGGGCCGCGGCACAGTCGGGACTTGTTTAGGGGAGATTTACGTATTGTCGAGAGCTGTAGATTCTTGCGGTCAAGAAAGTGGCATTTTGATACAATACCAAGGTATGCGGTTGATTAGGAGATTTAATTCTTTCATGGCCTCCTTATTTCTCTTTGTCCTGCTGTTCTTTTTTTATCTGCAAAATGTTTTCTCGATGCGCCGATGATCCCGTCCGCGGTTAGCTTAGCCGGGGTAGCCTTGCTTCGAACTCGGAGACAAACTTTTCCAACGGCGTGGGAAATCTGTAATGTAGGTCAGATATGTGGACCAAAAGCACTTATTACTTGCGTATGCCAATACGTAGGCTAGACCTCGTATCACGCGAATGATGGGTCATGCTAGGACATCCTAGGACGAAAAGGATCCCTCGTAAGGAGTAATGAGAGCCACATGACGGATCGCCATGGTAACAATATCAAGCTGCAGTCAGATGAGGTTGCTCGTTTGGAGCGTGAGCTAAGCCTTAATTATCGCCCGCGAATAGATTGCCTCGGGCTGCAGGTGAGAAGGTCCTAGGAATTTTAGCAAATCAAAAACATATGGCGAAACCACTCTTCCACTAGCTCCCGTACGCCTGGTTTCGCATTGTGGATGCGTAATCTGTGCTTCTTGTCGTGGATTCGGCTTCAGCAACGCATTGTCGAAAATATCCAATGTCGATGTTATTCGACAATCGACTGTTACAAGTCCATAATCGTCTCACGGATTAACGGTTAACCTGGGGGTTTTCCGCCACCAAGGGCTACGGCGTGAAATCAGATCAGTTCATGTCGTGCTTGTGATCAGTGCGAGCTGCATTGCTGCAAGCGCCCATCTGTCAGTGGAGTTCGGGGCGGGCTTGGCAAGGGGCATGTTGTTCCCGTTTGGGTCCTTCCTATTGCTACCTAGATGCCTCGCAGGGCTTTATGGATGATTTCAGACTTGAACTTCGATCTTTGGCGAGTTTACAGACACGATTGCGAGGGGGGAAAGAAAGAAAAAGAAAATAGAAGTTCCTAGTACATACACCATCACAGCCTGGACCGACATGAGATGGGACCCGGAAAAAAAAGAAGCAAATGAGAGTTAGCTTTCGTGTAAACAAGGTTTCCATGTCGATCGACTCGAGATCCCGAGTCCCATCTGATGAAAAGGATCGATAAAGAAACTCAATTGGATACCGCAGGCGTGATCCTTAATATTTCGTATCAAGTTAAAGCATATTATTAGACTATGCGATTATCCTAGTGCCTGTTTTAGTTAACGGTTTGCTCGTTTCATTTTAAAGTCCTTCAGCTGTGTAAGTGTAATAATCATTTGCGGCAAGAGATTCCAATATTCTCACTATATCGTATTAAGCTCAGCGTTCAGCAACCCATGTTGATTATTCCAAGGATTGGGTTTTGCTGGGAATCATATTTTGCTTTTATCTAAGATGAGAGAGCGTTTATTATGTAGCTATGCAGTCAATGGTCGGGTCTGCCATGGTGATGCCTGTACGGTGGCCATGATTTGTCTTCCGCCTATCCCGCTCAGATCAGATCTCCGCTTCGGCATCGTATAGTCTTGTCTACCTCAACCAAGCAACCACCAAGATAGCCACTAGATGAAAAGGTCGGCCTCATCAAGTGCCTACTTTGAGCATGCAGTAGTAATTCGTTTGTAGGCAGGTTCCTGACTCAATTTGTTGTTCGTTCCTGAATTCATTAAAAAAGCCGGGCAGTGCGGCAACCCTTTCAAGTAGTTAAACACCCCGGCTCATCGCTGGATGCCCTAAAGCGGAATAGGCTTCCCAAGGTTTCTTTCATATCTATGTACCCCTGGCCCTGGCCTGCCGGGCGTGCCTACCTTGCCTGACCTTGGGTGCGCCACTTAACATGCATCTATGCATGCATCTTAAGCCGTTTTGGGGTTGGCTTCCCAGTCAAAACGTCACTTTTGTCTGCAGCCACTTCGCTCTAGCCCGCCCGGCCCATCACCCTGTTATGTATCTAACACGCTGAGGGAGCAACCTGAACTGCCAACCGTTGTTCGAGTTGTCGTCAGTTCTTCCCAGTCCCCTCCCGTCAGAGTTCTGACCCGAATCTTCGGATCCATTTCTTCCTCCTCAATGTTGTCGGCCCAGTGCCTGCTTGACGAGCAGCCTCCAACCTTTTACGTTCTTGATCTGATTAGTTGCTGGACCTATAGTTGTGGTCTCAAATAAGAGGGAGCCTTTCTGGGACGCGCAAACTGCGGAAGGTGACGATCCGTGCTTCCTTAGTTGCAGACAGCCATGCAGCGGGTTTCCGCACTCCTCCCGTGGGATCGCAGCAGATCGAGCACAAGCACCAACCCCAATAGCAATAGCAATGGCAATACCAATACCAATACGGTCGACCGCAAAAACAGCGTCGATATCGTCCGCGGTTGGGCCGACAAGATCCCCTCGCCAGTGAACCGATTTAGCACGTTCAGGTTCAGCAGAGACACCTTCTATCCAGCGACCCTGGATAAAGAATGCGAGAAGGCTGCTCGCATTCTGAAGTCATTTTGCAGTATGCCCTCGCGCTACCCGCACTTTGTAAGATAAACTAATGCGCGACCACAGGTGATGGTTTTTCGATCCCAGACGACCGACCAGGGAGCCCATCGACCTATTCAAGCACCCATTCGTCGCATAGATTTTTGAAGAAGATACCTCCGAGGATAATACAAAATGCGGTCGGACTTGCAGTTTTCACTTCGATGCGATCTGGAATATGGACCTCTGGGTCTGGCGGTAGCGGCGTCTTGATTGCGCGCAAAACAGACGGAACATGGTCTCCACCTTCTGGATTAATGTTGCAGACGGCCAGTTTACGCTTCATTTTCGGCGTTGATATCTACGACTGCGTTCTTGTAATCAATAACTTTACCGTCCTCGAGGCTTTTGCTAGACCTCGATTAACACTCGGCACCGATGTCAGCCTGACTGCCGGTCCTCTTGCGGCCTTGGGGTTGCTTGAAAATGATGTCACATGGGCCGATCTAAGCGACAGGGCAATTGTATACGTGAAGGCGAGAGGACAGAGTGCAGAAGTCAAATTGGACGGAATAGTGGTAACTGAGCGGGCGGACGAAAATGAGAGATACTATGGGATGAAGATCAGTGTTGCCAAAATCCTTGCAGGCGACATCAATCAAAGCATGCCCCAGACGCGACCGCTAACCGAAGTTCTCAAGGCTGCTGAAGGGAGAACCGACTACGATACGGCCCTTGTTGAGCAGCTTGGTTCTCAGCCGGCGCCAGGCGACGCGACCATTGAATCACCCAAAACGTCAGCGCCATCGCCGGCGTTTGGTCTGCCCGATGTCGATGACCCAGATCCCTTTGGTGTCCTAGCTCTCGAGATGGCTGGAATGGGTATTCGTGAAGCGGGTACGCGGCTGAGACCTGACAGCAGTCAATTCGAATACAACCCTAGTCCCACGAGCCCGTTCTTCCCTCGAGCTGGCCGCCAGAGTGTCGATACTTATTTATCGCGAAGCAACAGAGGAAGCTATATGTCTAGCAAGACGATAGCTACCGAAAGGAGTCAGATGACTGATGCCGGCACCCAGACATATTCCGTGACACCTCAGACCACGCCAAGCTCGAGCCAAAGCCAAAGCGAGGATGGAAATCAGACCCACAATACCGAGGATACGCCAGAAGTGAAAGAACCAGTCGAGGTCGACTATACGAAAATCGATATTAGTGCTTTGAGAAAGCTATCAAATTTTCCTGATTTAGACGATGACCCAACAACAACAATTACTATTAAAGAAGAAGATGAACAAGAATTAAACAATGAAACTAGCGAGGTCACGAGCAAGAGTATCGGTACGCATACCGAACATGACAGTATTCATGCACACGATGAGGTATTCGATGAAAACAATGATAATGACGGCGATGACGAGGAAGAGGAGGATGAGGGTGAAGAAGGAGAGGAAGGTGAGGGAGAGGGAGACGGATCCGACGTTGAAGAAGAGGCCATTGTTTTCGAAGTGGCCACAGCTCAAGCTCCAGCTCGATTGGCAATAGGAGCAGCGCAAGTCAACATTCGTGCGAGAGCGCCGCCACCGCTTCCAGTCAGGAGCCCTGCTCGAACATCTCGAAGGAGAAGTCAGATGGGAGATGTCAGCAGCTTGGTGAGCAGTCCACTCAGGCAGGAGTTTGAACTCGAGGCCGAAGTCGATGAAGCAACCACGCCGAAAGCTGAAGATAACCCAGACAAGCACGCAGAAGGAGTTGATGGAACATCAACAGAGTCAGCTGGAGACGAACTCCGTGAGGACCCAGAAGACGCCGCAAACACCGAGCGACCAGCAACTCCAACGCGAAAATCAGTAGGCATGGACGGCTACTCGGCTAAAGATGGTGATCGATCTCCGCTTAGAGAGAAGACCATGAATGAGTCGTCCTCGGAGATTCAGGAACATGCTAGCTTCAAGGCCAGCCCTGATGTATCGGTTTCGGTTGCCTAGGCAAGGGTGACAGTGTGATAATTCGACCTTTCCTTGGCTCGCGGTTATGGTATGTTTGGAGTTCTGGCAAAATTCATATGGATGGTTAATGGGAGGATGAGATACCACTATGATCAGGGCATGATCGGGTTATAGGTATGTGGGACTATCTTGCACGATACTCAGCACGTGGAGACGAGCATTAGAAGGGTGTCTCGAGGATGAGACGGAGTGCTTCTGCATGGCAATACCCTTGATATGTATTTTTATTGTTTAATATATTGTACAAATTTACACTCAATGAGCATAATTGGTAGGGAGAAGTTGTATGCCTGCCGGTATGGAGTATATTGAGTAGAAGGGGAACTGAACGAAGTATCTCTTCAAGCTTCCAAGGTTACAATCCAGATCTCCCGGGTAACCTAGGTACCCAGACTACACTACATCAATAGGGAGTTACATCGCCAAAGGTCAGCGACGACAGAGCATAGTACTGGCAGTATGAGGGGCGAGTGTTGCTGTGGTGTTGTGTGTCGAGCTCGATACGCGGCGAGGCCCAAATTACTATGTATTTCGTGCCTTCCGTCTGTTGACTTAGTGCCGTCGACGCACTACGCGTAATCGTCGAGTTTCCGCGTCCCCCAGATTTTTGTTCCACGCCGTCATACCGGAATTTGATCGTCAGATGTGCTTCCATCGAAACGTAGTCGACGCACATGTACGTACATTAGTTAGTCATCGGCAAATTGTGTCACAATGGGGCGCAGATCTGGAAAAGCTAGCAGACCCCTGCGGCAGAATTCATCGGCCACAGCAGGGTCCACTGCCGGTGCGAGCCAATCATTGTAAGAACTTAACCACTTAGCCTGTGTCACATTGCTGCTGTGTCCGCATAACTTACCATTGGTCCTTTTTCAGATGGCAGCCACAGCACCAGCCACGGCCGGGCTCACTGTCCGGGCTAGAGGGAAGTGCAGGGTCGCATCGAAACAGTCGCGTTGATTCGCGCGAGCTAAGAGCAGTCTGCGAGCCTCTCCAAGGTCTCACTGTATCGGACGCGGAAGACGACGAGGACCGCAACCGCAACCGCAACCATAACCGCACCCCCCACCCCAGCAATTCTCGTAACTTTACCCCTCGTAACCGTCCTCCTTCCACTCCCACCTCAAGGTCGACGAGAGATCCAGTAACTCCCCGAAGCCAACGAGCGGATCGCAGAGAGCTTGTGCGCCGGGAACAGGAACAGCTTGCCAGCGACCGCAAGGTCTCCTCTTTCGCCCGCAAACTCCAAGACATGGCCAACCAACAGGGAAAATGGCGCGAGGACCAGGTTCTCATCATCTGCCCTGGCAGTCTCACCACTATGGCTCAACTAGGCTGTAGCGAACTTACTCCTCCCGCCCATCGCATCCCGACCAGGATGTTCAAGGACGAGGAGACTGACGAATACGCACCCTACCATACATACAAGCGCAAGAAGGCTGGCGCGTCGGGAAGCGCGGATGGCGAGAAGAACGATGATCAATGGGAGTATGTTGAGGACCGCGATAGCATCGAGGGCGCAATCTATCCTCTACAGGGCGGTCGTATAGTGAATATGGCCGCGTTCCTCGCATTCCTCGACCACGTTCACAGCTTACTCACGACCACTTACCACAACACCCCAATCGTGCTCATGGCATCGCCACAATGGACCCGACCCGACTGCGAATCCATTGCTCGCTACATATTCGAGAAGACCAAAACCCCGGCGCTCTGCCTGCTGAACAGCGCGGTCGCGGCACAGTACGGTCTGAAGTGGCCGACCATGACTGTCGTAGACATTGGCTTCGAGAAGGTCGATGTTACCTGCATACATGACTACAACATAGTCAGCCACAAGATGTTGGGCTTCCCCACCCCACTACGAGAGATCTCTGGTGGAGAGGTCTTTACCCAGAAGCTGCTGTCGCTTCTGAAGGATAAGAAGTTCACTTACGACATGGCCGAGCAGCTCAAGAAAAGTCCTCTGTGCGAAGTATTACCTTATGCCCCTGATTCGCCGGAGCTCATGGACCTTCCCACAGACGATTCGGCTCCGGCTGCGACTCAGCCCACGAGTGCCGCACCGCCTAGTGACGGCGCAAGGGTTGTAGAACCCCCTAAACCTGCCACTGCTTTTGGCGGCGAGACTGAGAATGGAGATGCGGAGGCAAAAGAGACGGAAGAGGGTGTTCTCGACGTGGCCAACATCGTTACAAGCGGTAACACACGAGAGTTCCTTGCCAAGAAGGAGAAGGAGAAGGCTGAGAAGACGAAGTCGAAGAAGCAGGGCAAAGGTCAGGAAGCTGAGTCTGCGGCGGCGAAGCCAGCTCGATTACCCAACTCTAAGAGGAAAGTCAATGTGTTCCACTACGAGGAGCTGGTGCATGAAGACGTCGAGGTTCCCATCTCAAATGGAGCGCCTAAGTCGGAACCTACTACCGCCACGGACGCTGCTGCTCCTACTGGCGATGCGCCCGCCGTTGAAAGTGCCCCTGGCAACCAAGAAGCCAAGCCCGAAGGAACCGGCGACGCAAACGGCGAGGCACAAGAATCCACGACCAACGCTATCGGCACTGCACGAAGGACGAAGCGAGTACGTCGGGATATCGAGGTCGCACTTGAGCGATTCCTCTTCGCGGATCGCGATGAGATCAACCGAATAACGGATACTATCTATCACGCCATCCAGAGTATTGATGAAAGCTACAAGCGACCTGGATGTTGGGACAATATCGTGTTCGTTGGCAATGGTAGTCGCCTTCGCGGTCTCAAGGACAATATCATGCAGACGCTCATCGCGCGCCACCTAATCTCCCCCAGCACCGCCACGATCTTTACGTCTGAGCTCCCTTCAAACATGGCGACACCCAGCGGAACTGGTTCCCAGACACCTACCGGCTCCTTCACAGGACAGCTCCCAACCACGAGCTCCGTGAACCCGCTGTTGCAAGCCGCTACCACAGCCTCGCTAGGTATCCCAGGCACAACACAAGCTCCGGGTTCGACATCAGGCGAGATTGGAACTGGCCACCACTCGCATGGTCAGACGCCCATGAGCATTAAGCAGGCACCACTACCGACCTACCTTGCGGAGTGGACCAAGAACGGCTTTGAGGAGGCCATGTTCCTCGGCTCGCTCGTCGCGGCCCGCCTAGCGTACTGCATCCATAACTTGGATGTCCAGACCACGGAGTCGCAGCGCATGATGAGCCTCAACCGCGTTGATTACAAGTGAGTTTCATCCCTTACCGTTTGCACACGAAGCGCACGGAGACTAACCAGTGTTTACTATAGCGAGCATGGTCCTAAGCTGATCCATTCTCATTCGATGCTGGGTTCGTGAATCCGAAGCCGCCTTGCGAGGGAATTTATCATTGTCACACATCATCACCAGTCATCACGAAGAGGGGCTTTGTATCATCCAATGCCCCCCTGAACATCTCTTTTCCCCGCCCTTCCCCTTTCTCACGGAGTTTCGGTAACATGAAGACAAAAGTTCCCTAAGGACAGGGTGGAATTGTTTTTCTCTGCATTTGAAGGCAGTCTTTTTGCTAGGTGTCGCTTTTGTTCCGCAGGCTTGCGAGCTAGGCCCATACCATACCATAGCAGGTCGTCTCGTTTCCTCATAATCATCGAGGAAAGGATATTGGAAGCAGGCCTGAGACGAAAGGCGCATAATCATCGTTGTCGCTGGCTCGGTCGAAGCCACGGTTGCTTCCTTTTGCACTGGTAGTCGAAAGTCGCGCGTATAGGTGGCAGGGAGGGCATGCGCGCTGTACTTTAGTCCTGAATGCGATGAATTCTGATAATTATGTCGCACGTCTGTCTACGTGCTCGATAATTGGCGTGCTGATACGTAGTGGAGATGTTTTAATAAGCACTGACGCCTCTTAAATTAGTCATTAGATTGACCGTCGTATGTGCTGCCGTTGTCCCCCTTTTCTCTCTCTACGTCGCTGCCCGTGTCGTTAAGCGGAGCATCGTCGTAATACGTTCGATCACGCCCGTGCTATATAACGGTTCCAAGGCTGGCTTACTTCTCCAAGAGTAAGATTCACAGCTCGGCAAAACAAGATGCAAAAGTCCTTCCATTCAATTTCTTAACTTTCAATATTGCAGCGAATGCAAGCCTAGGTAGGCAGCTAGGTCACATCTTTCCGGAGGCTAATCTCTCCTAAACAGCGTCTCTTACCACAACCGTAATCCACCCCTCTCCACCTCACGCCCATCCCATCCTCCACCAAAACCATCTACTTAGACGGATCCAGCAGCAGCTTCCCCGTAGTCTTCCTCCCCTCAAGATCGGCATGGGCCCGCGCGACCTCGCTGAGGGGGTAGACCGCGTGGATCCGCGGGTCGAGCCCGTCCCTGAGGATGAAGTCGAACAGCTCCTTACTGTATTGCTCGAGCTCCTCGCGCGTCGTGATGTAGCTCAGCACGGACGGCCGCAGCAGCCGCACGTTCTTGGCGCTCAGGCGCGCGATGTTGACGGGGGGCACGGCGCCGGACGCGTTGCCGAAGGAGACGAGGCTGCCCTTGCGCGCGAGCACGTCGAGGCTCAGGTCGAACGTGCTCTTGCCGACGCCGTCGAAGACGGCGACCACGCCCCGCCCGCCCGTCAGCTCCGCCACCTTCTGCTTGACGTCCTCGCTGCTGTAGTTGACGACGTGCGTCGCGCCGGCCTTGAGGGCCAGCTCCACCTTCTCCGGCGTCGACGCCGTGCCGATCGTGTTGGCGCCGATCGAGCGCAGCAGCTGCACGAGCCACAGCCCCGTGCCGCCGGCCGCCGCGTGCACTAGCACCCAGTCGCCCTTGTTGACGTGGTGCGCCTCGCGCACGAGGGTCAGCGCCGTGAGCCCTTGCAGCAGCGCGGCTGCGGCTACCTTGGGCGCCAGGCCCTCCGGGATCTTGACGGCTTTGGCCGCCGGGACTGCGGTGTACTCTGTGTACGCGCCTTCGCCCATCCTGTCATGCCAGATTAGCATACCGCGTGCCAGAGCAGTGTTTGGGTCCAGGGCGTCCTTCGTATCCCTCCTCCTGTTTGCCCTTTACTGACTGCTACTCTGGGAGGATTGTGTAGGGCTCAGGGGTGGGAATGGTGACTGCGACGGAACGAAATCATGGAATGGGTGCAATTCATGAAAAGCGACATAATAAAGTGTTTCTACGCAAGTAATTGGAAATACGTCTGCACATACCAGACAACCCTGTCACCCTCCTTTAGGCCGTAGAGCTCTCCGCCGCCCGTCTTGACGATGGTACCCTCGGCCTCTCGGCCGAGAATGTACGGGAAATGGGGCGCAGGGTATAAGCCGGTGCGGAAGTACCTATGACACCCGTAAGCATCCAGACACACGCCTCTCTCTACCTTGATAATTGGGCACAGCTTACGTGTCAATGTAATTGATGCCGATATAGTCATTCTTGACCAGGATCTGGCCCTCGACCAGCGCAGCGACGGGCAAGTCGGTCTTGTGCTGGAGGACCTCGATGCCACCGGTCTTTTCAATAATGACGCCCTTCTGCGTATGCGGTACGGAAGCCATGGTGCGTATGTAGACGGCTGGGAGGCTCTTTATAGGTAGTTTCTTCTGGAAAGGTGCTGATGAGACAGTTGCTGTTGCTACTCGACGAGTAGAGCTATAAGCTAGCACACGAGACGAAGCTGATCTTATGAAGGACATAAACACCGAACGATTGATACACTCTGCCCCGAAGGATTCGGCCTTAGAGGAATAAACCGACAGACTACGCGAATCCTGCACGTCGAGGGGAAGCCAAGGTATATCTCTACAAAGGATACAGAGGAGATGCGCCTCCGGGATATCGTCTGGCCCTATTAGTAATGTTCTTCCACGGGCAGCTGCAGAGCTCGCCTAAAAGGTAAGTAATCGCAAAAGTGACGCCATTGAAGCCGAACCCCTCCTGCCCCGCAAGGTAGGGGAGCGAGGTACTTCAAGGTCGTTATACCCGTAACTTCGGCGCCGAATCGGCCGGTAAACGGTAAGAACAGCAATACGCTATATCCGATTTTAATGAAATCTTTGTAAATGATGGACACTGTATGGCGAACAGCTTGTTTTGTTGAGATCATTTTTATTAGAATCCAGTCTCATCGCAGGAGCCCGACCCATTCTATAGCTCAAGGGATAGGGATCATGATATCCTGCTCAAGTCATCTCTTTTCATCTCATTGTGATCATATACATTTCTTTCCTTCTAGCCGACATATCCTACATTACCGCGTCAAGGCGATGTCGTCAATTCTGAGTATCATCTTGACCGTCTCAGCCGCCAACTCAATAGCGCTCGTGCTCACCAGTAATGGCTGTAGGACGTTCTCCTTGGCGATGTTTGAGTTGACACCGCCACTCTTGATGCTGACTCCTGCGTTCTTCTCCCCCATCTCGTGTCGGTGTCGTAGATCTGTGACCACTTTGATGCTGTTTAACCCGGCGTTTTCTGCGAGCGTTGTAGGGATCACTTCCAAAGCATCGGCGAAGGCTTTCCAGCAGATAGCCTCCGTGCCGGTCAACGAGCGTGCTTGTTTAGAAAGTTGAGAAGCGATTTCAATCTCTGGCGCACCGCCACCCGCAATGAGCGCCTTCTTCTTGACTAAGCAACGGATGACGCAAAGGGCATCGTGAAGCGAACGCTCAGCTTCGTCTAGGATTAAGCTGTTGGCGCCGCGGCAAACGACCGAGACAGTCTTGCCCGCTGACTTCGTACCCGTGACCTTGACCAATCGCGCACCGTTAGACTGAGACTCCTCAACGAGGTCGGCCGTTCCAAGCTTGTCCTCGGTGAAGGAGTCGATATCTGCAATGGGTTTACAACCAGTAGACTTGCAGATGAACTCGACCTCATCTCGCTCAATATCCTTAACTGCTAGGATGTTGAGTTTGGCGAGGAAGTGTAATGATAGGTCGTTGACAGCGTCACGTAGGATGGATTTCTGGATGAAAAGCACGTTGCACTTGGCCTTCTTGATTTTCTTGACCAGATTGAGGAGATATAGCCGCTCCTCCTTGACGATCTTGTCCATTTGACGGTAGTCGTTTACCTGGATGGTGTTCTCCATCTGTGCAAGCGGTTAGAAAATAGCAGAAGTTTGATGGTGGTGCATTGCATCTTGACTTACATCTGGCTTCGGGGGACTCAGTTGGAACTGAATTAAGCCGATCTTGGCCTTCTCCATCCTCACAGGGCCGCCTGCTGCTTTGATGACTTGTTGGTTGAGAACCAGTCCATCTACCAACTCACTATCTTCTATCGTTCCGCCAACCTTCTTGATGATTCTGATATTCTTCAAGTCGACATTATCCGCCGTCTTTATGTCGATAGTCTTCGTAACTGCATTAACTGCCATGGGGCCTAACAACCCGGAGTATTGAGAGACGATTTTGGAAGACAGCGAGGTATTCGCTGCCTGAAGAAGAGTGGCGGTGTCGGTTAGGGAGACAGGTTGTGACATATCGTGGAGGATCTGAACTGCCGCCGCCGCCGCTCTCTGGAAGGACTCAGAGATAACTGAAGGGTGGATGCCCTTGGATAGTAATCTGTCTGCCGCACCGAGTAATGCACCACATATAACGACCACTGACGTCGTACCATCACCTGCCTCGACATCTTGTGCTGCTGAGAGGTTGACAAGCATCTTAGCCGTTGGGTGCAAGACGGACATGCTCTTGAGCATTGTGTTTCCATCGTTTGTGATTATGGTCTCGCCCTTTCCACTCCGGATCATCTTGTCCATTCCTCGAGGTCCTAGGGAAGTTCTGATGGCATCGGCAACGGCTGTTGAAGTTTAGCGTACTATCTACGAGTCTAATGATATACACACATACCTCTGGCAGCAACAATATTCGAAGATCGTACGGCGACGGGCTTTTCCTTGTCCTGCTTCTCGTTAACTCAAGACTCCCAAGCTCTGAGATAGCGGTTCCCTAATCGTACCCTAAATGTAGCGTTGGCATTCGCGCCACCGGCGGACTGCGCTGCGGTAGCCATCGTGAAAAAGAGGCTGTACAGGGAGCGAATATGACGTTTATCGAAATATCAGAATTTGAGTAGGAGAGGGAGGTTTGTCGGAGATTTTGTTGTACTTCGAAGTGGCCGCCTTAGCAAAAGCTCCCCGCGCCGGCTGTGATATTTTTTTGGTACCTAGAGTTTAATCGAATATGTAGAAACGTCCCGGGGTAGCTGCGAGGCTACTTGCGCACTAATCTTAATCAGGTAAGACGCAGGTACGTATCTGTTCCAACCGGAAGCTGCGACCTCCAGGCAATGAACCAGCTTATGCAACCACATTTGCCCATCATCACCTACAACTTCGCCAGCCTAAGCTCGCAGTTGCCATTCGCAACTATTCAATTTCATCAACCCTCCAACCCTCCACCCCTCCACCGCAAACGATACCCAAACTCCCTCGCGACTCTATCCTCACAGCCACTCACCTTTTTCTCTTTTTCATTCGTAATAATACTACGGGGCTCCTTGATATCCGGAGCTGCTCAACAAAATGGTACTGCGACCTCTTGCTGTTCTGCCATTAGTCCTAGCTAACAATAGTCCAGCCTTCTGCCACCGGATCAAATTGGGAGAAGTACAAGAAGAACTATGCCGACGATGAGATAGAAGAAAAGAAGATCACACCCTTAACAGACGAGTAAGTCCAACCTATTATGCTTACGATCCTATCACGCCGCAGCTGACCATGCAATCAGAGATATCCAAGTCCTCAAGACCTATGGAGCGGCACCCTACGGCACAGCGATCAAGAACCTAGAGAAGCAGATCAAGGAGAAGCAACAATCTGTGGACGAGAAGATTGGCGTTAAGGAGTCCGACACCGGTCTTGCACCACCTCACCTATGGGATGTCGCCGCCGACCGTCAACGCATGAGCGAAGAGCAACCGCTTCAGGTAGCGCGGTGCACTAAGATCATTGCCGACGAGAAGGACGAGACCAAGAGCAAGTACGTTATCAACGTTAAGCAGATTGCCAAGTTCGTGGTCCAGCTAGGCGAGCGCGTATCCCCGACCGATATCGAAGAGGGCATGCGTGTAGGTGTCGACAGAAACAAGTATCAGATCCTGTTACCGCTTCCGCCGAAGATCGATGCTAGCGTAACCATGATGACGGTCGAGGAGAAGCCTGATGTCACATACGGCGATGTTGGTGGCTGCAAGGAGCAGGTGGAGAAGCTACGAGAGGTCGTGGAGATGCCGCTACTATCGCCTGAGCGATTTGTCAACCTCGGTATTGACCCTCCGAAGGGAGCTCTGCTCTACGGCCCTCCCGGTACCGGAAAGACCCTCTGCGCACGAGCTGTGGCTAACAGAACCGACGCGACATTCATTCGAGTCATCGGCAGCGAGCTAGTACAAAAGTACGTCGGTGAAGGAGCCAGAATGGTCCGAGAGCTGTTCGAAATGGCCCGAACAAAGAAGGCGTGCATCATCTTCTTCGATGAAATCGATGCAGTTGGCGGTGCCCGATTCGACGACGGAGCCGGTGGAGACAACGAAGTCCAGAGAACTATGCTGGAACTTATTACGCAACTGGATGGTTTTGATGCCCGCGGAAACATCAAGGTAATGTTCGCCACGAACCGACCTTCTACGCTGGATCCTGCCCTGATGAGACCTGGTCGTATCGATCGCAAGATCGAGTTCTCGCTGCCAGACCTCGAAGGACGAGCAAACATTCTACGGATCCACGCCAAAAGCATGTCAGTGGAGCGTGACATCCGATGGGAGCTTATCTCTCGTCTCTGCCCCAACGCCACCGGTGCCGAGCTGCGCAGTGTCTGCACGGAAGCCGGCATGTTCGCCATCCGAGCGAGGAGGAAGGTCGCCACGGAGAAGGACTTCCTAAGCGCCGTGGACAAGGTCATCAAGGGCAACCTCAAGTTCAACTCGACCGCCACGTACATGCAATACAATTAAGAAGCGAGCCCTACCTGATTGGGGTTTGGAATGTACGAATAGATAGATAATGGGACAGATGGCTACATTGGAATCTGTGGACTCCGTAGTAGCTAGCAAATCAGCAAAGGTAATGGAGCGCTTTTCATGGCTTTGTAGGTTGTATTATCTAAAGTTGAGTAGTTGTCTGCTTGTGGCTATGGGTGTCTATAAATCCTATTGACCGAGCACCCCCTAGTATTTACGCCCATCCCGGCTCAGAAGATACTAGGTCGGTTCGGTGCTCATCCAGCGTAATTACAAGTTTCCACCGTCAGTACCAAAAAAATATGTATCTCCCATGACGGTAACTGCAGTGGCTATTCGCAGATGTGGTATCTTAGCAAAGTGAGATGCTCGCGATGCGATGCGATGCAATGCAATACAGAATCAGTCTGGCGCCGTAAAAATGCCCAAGTCCTAATACATGCTCCCAAGGCATGACGCTATCCTGCCTAGTAGCAAGGTCGCTCTCCCATTTGAATTAAGCATAGCTCAAGAAGGTATCCGGATGTCAGCGTCTCGCGTGGTAGCGGCTTGCCCCTGATAATTAATACTCCGTAGCACCGGGACACCTTACGCTCCTTCCATGCCGGCTAAGCAGCCTAGGCAGACGACGTCGCCCTCGGGGCCTCGTTCCACGCAGCAGCGGCTGCAGATCATCTCCCGGTGGCCCCGACCGATCCAGCCTCCGTCCGGTCCTCCTCCTTTTCTCTGCTTCAGGCTCGGCTCTTGGGCGTCGTCTACGTCCTGCATGGTGAACGAGGCCGAGAGGTCCTCTTCCTCCTCCGAGGCCGGCAGCCAGCCCTGGCACGCGCGCACGCAGACGAAGCAGGCCCTCTGCCCGCAGCCCATGCAGTCGGCGAAGGAGTCGAGGTCCGACTTCTTGGTCGGCTTGCGGTGGCAGATGTGGCAGGGGCTCAGCAGCGCCGGGGCGTTTGTTTTGGTGTTTGCGCGCTGCGGCGACGCTGGCGGCGTCGAGTACTCTGGATGCGCGTGAGAGAGGTGGGATTGCTGATTATGGGAATGTGACGGGTCCTCGTCGTCGCTGACCAGCCGGAATCGCTTGTTTACGGGCAGGGGTACCACTTTCCGCGGCATATTAAGCAGAGAGGTGGTACCCCGGCCCGGAGAGTGGAAGAGAAGTCGCTCATTGTTGTTTATGACGGAGATCAGGTTGGTCGAGTCGCCGTGCTGCGTCGCTCTGGTGCCGGCGTCGCTGTTAGCGGCAAAGGACCTGAAGGGCTTTGACGGGCCGTACAATGGCACCTGGACCTCGCCGTGGTCGTCATCTCGCCTCCGCTTCTTACTCGGGGAGAGCATGGGCCGCTCGAAGGGTGTTATTGATGGCATCTGCAGGCTGCGTGCCCGAGGAACCGTGCAAAGCGGAGGCAATTTTGATGGTTCGATTATTCCCTCACTGCCGTGTAGGCGCGACGAGGCCAGCGACGATGGTACGAACGAAGGGTAGTGAGGCCGGGGTGGGCAGCTAAGCAGCAAGTGGAAGAGTGGGAATGTTGCATGGTGGCCAGGCAGGTTGTTTATTAGGGTGAGTGTGAGGTGATACGGAACAACCTAACCGCTAACCGCTCGGATCAATCACATTTTCAGGGGTCCTGAGGCATGGGTCTGCCAGCTAGGAAAGTGCCTAACGAACGGTACATCGATGTTTCGATGCGACCATGTAGTCCTCTAGGATTGGATCAAGAAGAGGCTAGTGCATTCGTACGTGCTTTCGTCTTTATTAAATGTGATGTGTACACTTCATACTTAGGTGGCTGCTTCTACATGTTAAGGTTCGTAATATGATTTATCATTTTAAATGATGAATAAGCAAAGGCAGACTAGGCTATACCTTATGAAGTAATTAGGCGGGTAGGTATCGACTCTGCACCTGCCTCCAGGCTCACGCCGCTATGAAAACTACCTATAAAATTACCTACCTACCTCTTATATGGAAGCAACACTCTTTCTATTCGACTTCATTAAGGTCATCCATACAAGATACACTTTCTCCATACATCATGGATGTGTTTCGTATTGCACCGAATACCTTAGGTAGGTAACAGATCAAGTCGGAAATAAGTTGCCGCCTTCCTCCATTGTGCTTGCCATCTCTGTCTGATATACACATTTGGATAAATATGCAACAAACAAGCATACCTCAGAGTATCTTTGACTCAAGACAACTTCAATACCCTTTCCCATGGATCCCACTTAGTAATTTCTACCTCTGGAAACACTAGGTAAACCGGCAAGTGATTGCCAAAGTCAACTAATCCAGATTGTGGTGTGTTTTCGCGCCCATTGACAATTCCTAAAAACAACCATCTCATTTGTCGACGATACTTAACCATAATCCTCTCACATACTGGTAATATCATACAATTAAACCGACTAGAACTACCTTCGTAAATCTCAACTCATTAGGTTCAAGTCTACTCGCATAGCGTCCTCGCTCAAACGCCAGGTGCTAGCAAACAGCTGGGACGGATAGCCGGTATGGATTCCAGTACTTCAGACGCCGTTTCCAAGGCACGCGATCGTGGAAATCGTCTGTACAGAGCTGGCGACCTGCCTCAAGGTACGCATCATATAAGGGTATAACACCTATTCGAAACTGAACCATACACTTTCTAGCGAAGGAAATCTACTCTCAAGGAGCTCGTCTTGCGCCCCAGGACATTCGCTTTCCAGCGAATCTGTCGAGGGTGGAATTCGATATGGGAAACTACGGAGAGGCCGCATCCCACCTTGAGCGTGCGCTGTCACTTGTCACCGCACAGTTGGACCCTACCATGGTGCAGGAGCTTCATGTTCGCCTAGTTGAAGCCTACCTATTAACCCACAAACTTGACGAGGCCCGAGCAGCGATTTCCAACATCACATCTGAGCATGATCGACATCTACTTAAGCAGAACGTTCAGAGCATGGAGGCAGTTGAGACCTTGTACCGTGACAAAGAGATCTTGTGGAGACAAATGGTTGAACGCTTACCGAGATATCGACCAAAACTGTGAGAGCTACGCGGCTTATATAGTAGCTTCTGCTAACGTGTTACTCAGAGCGGATGACGTCGAGTTCTCTGCCGTGGGTCGCGATGCCGCGACCAGTGCTTTCGATACCTCCTTGGCTGATTCGAATCAGGAAGATTATTCCTTCCTCTTTCCGAACGTCGGCGACGCGAGAGACGTATTTGCGACCTTGGCTGACATTAGCTTACGGTCCAGTAGGAAGCATTCTCTGACCTTGAAGAAGTTCTACTTCACCTTAGTTGACCTCAAATCTGCTACATTCGCCCGTGACCTCTTGATGTTCCGCATGTTGGCCGACTGTGCCACAGAGTCAGAAAAGGAGCGACGAGTGACGCTAGCAACCCTTGCTTACACTTTCGCTGGTCACATCATGCCCTCCTGGACCTATGACAGATTGCAGACTGCGATACACCACGTTATGGATGAGCTGCAAAGACGTCTCCCTCTTATCATGGGTAACTTCTGCATTGACACAGCAACTCGGACTTCGATCTCTAGTCATCTTCTGAACTGGCAAGAACTTCCAGCGGATTGGTATAGTACAGAAGGAATTCTTGACTCAACTCGTCAGCAGCATGCGGATAAGAAGAAAGCCAAAAGAGAGAGAGTTGGCATTGCTCCAGAGGTAACACGGGGTGTTATTACCAAGGTGCCTCCGCCTGAATGTGAACCTGACAGCACAGACACCCTTAACTTCCTAAATCTAAGTTTCATGCTCCCTTCGGCGCCTCTTATGAAAGAGTACGAACCACAGCTCGCGGAACTTATTGTGGCGCACCAGTTTGAAGCGGGTGTCTCAACAACTACCCAGCCGGTGTTGGACGCGTATGTGAAAGAGCACTGGAAGCCGAATGGGACGCTCCTTGATTTCGACTAGCATTCGTCGAGGAGGAACAATTCATTGCCCAACGTGAATTTCACACCCCAGGAGGTAGTGTGCAACCTTTACTGGAATGGTCACCCTCGCAACATAGCGCCAGACTGCCAAGGTGCCTTTGAGCATCTGATGGGCTTCTTCTCTTTTATAGGAGAGTGGTACTGCAAAGTTCGAAATGAGACCATGTTTAGGATGGTTGTCGATAACGTGGTGAGCTTCATGGAGTTAAGCGAACATGGTATTCCCAGCGATGCCCACCCGCCCTTCCCGAATCGATATGATAGGATACAAATGAGCTACATACCAGATTATGCCGGCGGCCCTTTGACAGTTCTCCTTCACGGTATCCCTATCCTCCGTCACTACAAGACTTCTGAGATGTCCTTTAGGGTTGCTTTAAACGTGGAACAATGGGATACACGCGACCAGTTACTCGCCGAGTACCTTATCCTCGATAACCGCACCGCCGTAACAAACACGCTTGCAGTAACCCTCACTGAGAACCCTTTTTACATCGATGATGTGATCTCTGGAAGACGCTTTCGCAGTAACGAGCCTCTCTTGAAATGTCTTTTGAGCTGGTCACGCATGACCTACGGACCCCTTCCCTGGACCAAACTCGTGCCTCGGGGGGACTTGGAGAAATGGTTGCACATGCACTTTCTGAAAATTTGTCTTCCCTTCCGCCGGATAGACACACTCTCTCATTCCGTGTTTACACCATCAAACACAATCATGTTCTTCCGCTTACTGGTGCACTTGTCCCGGGTCGGTTACCCGCTACACTGGCTGTCGGGAGTGGTCGGCTCCATGTGTACCGGAGAAATCTCTACTCAGGCTAGACCTCCTCGCGCAAAGATCGCGGGCAAGGCTGAAGTCGAGCATAGACATCCACGCATGAGCATTTCCATACGGCCATTCATAGAGGAGTTCAAAACCCTGCTGGTGATCTGGAGACGTCTACTCCCGTTCGCCCTGCTCCAGGACGAAAAGCAATTGCCGTCGCTAGACACGATTCGGGAGTACAGGCTCGCTTTCGTTTGGCCTGAAGCGCTAACTCAAGATTATAAACCCGTCATCACTCTCGTCCTCTGGAATGTGGGTGCCAACGGAGTCATGCCTCGACAAACCCTACGCGATGTATTACTCGATGACGAATCAGGCGACCCGAGATATCGTGATATCGCTCGCGGGCCTGGCCGCGTGCATGTCATCTCGACGTTGAAATTCAATTCGAAGACGAGGATCGCCAGCTTCTGGTTTTCCGATGCGCTTATCCAAGATATGCTTTCTGCGCGTAGTAATTGGGCGGCGTACATCTTTGATACAAACTCCTGGGTTGTGCTGTCAGAGCCGGTACGGGTTACTCGGGCCAATCTTGAAATCGGCGACGTGTGGTGCCGTTCCTAAGCGGCATATACGATGTGGCAAAGAGGAGTGGATGAGTCTCGCGTATGCATTTATGTAGTGGCTAATGAAAATCTGTGAATTTGACGAAATAGGGGTTACCTATTACCGGTATTCTTTCGTAAACGCAACCCTTGCATCTACACATGTCCTTCAAGAACATGTTAATCTTTATAGCTTCTATGAAATGAGAACCTGAATTGCTGATTAGACGTACTTCAGTCAATACTTGAAGCAGTAGAAACTATCATAGCTGAAAATCAGTTGCGGCCATGTCCCTGTAAGCATGCATCGCAAAGCCCTTCGCTACCAAGTAACTGAGATGCCCTTATAGCCCTCAATCGCCTTAAAATGCACGACAGAAATTCCCTTCCATATATTAAAGTTCGACCTGTCCTCCTGGAACACGTTCTTCCTCGCCTCGGCTCCCGTTGATAAGATCGATAAATCCTTCCCGTACGTAAATTAGGCTCCGAAGAAAAGTCGATAAGTACGAAGTACTACCCAGAAATTAGTTTAGGTACCTACGTAAATGGATCCCGCAACGGCTTGGATATATGTACATACTTTTGATCGGATTCTGCTTTCCTTTCCGCGGCCTTCCTCTGCTTCAGAGCTTCTTGGTACATAGTATAGGAGTCGAACATGCCCGTCTCCTGGAAGTACGTCTCGTAATGCTGAAGCATTTCCTTGAGCTTCTCCGGATGGCTCTCCGCTAGGTCATGGACTTCGCCCATATCTTTCGAGAGGTCGTAGAGTTCCCACCTGCCAGGGCCTTTGGGCGGAGGGAGGAAGAGCGCTTTCCAATCACCCACTCTTACGGCGGCAATACCAAGCTGTTCCCAGCCGACGATATCCGTGTCTTCGTATATTTGGGTGCCCTTGTCTTCCGGGTGTTCTAGAATCGGCCTCCAGGATTTCCCTCTGACGGGCGCCACCTTGCGTCCGCGGAAGACGGGGCTCGGGTGTTTCAAGCCTGCAAGGTCGAGGATGGTTGGGACGATGTCCATGACCGTCGTGAAAGCGCTGGTAACTGAGCCTTTCTGTTTAAGTAAAGGCGGATACCGTACAATGCAAGGGCAGTGGATGCCACCCTCGGTCGAGTGAGATTTCGCTCCACGGGCAGGGGCTGTTGCTGCACCAGCCCACTGCGGCCCGTACCATACAAATGAGTTATAGTTACCGATATTATTGAGTGAGTTGTCATAGTATTTCCTAACAATGTCGTCCACCGTGTAACCGGCTAGGATAGGCAGAGCTTCTAATAATTGTCCCTCGGCGCCGTTGTCGGACATGAAGACGATGAAGGTGTTGTCGAGCTCTCCCGCCTCCTCTAGATAAGCGCGGACACGGCCTATGTTCACATCGATAAGATCGACCATTGCAGCATAAACCTCCATTGCTCGAGAGGACACTCTCTTTTCTTCCTCTGGCAGCTCCTCCCATGGTCTAGTCTTTAGCATATGCAAGGGCGCGGGCTCAACATCAGGCGGCACAAGCCCCTTTTCTATTAGGCTTCGAAGTCTACGATCCCGTAGCGCAACAGGACCGTCGTCGTATTTGCCGCGGTATTTCTTGATGACCTCTTGCGGAGCCTGTAGTGGCCAGTGGGGTGCGGTAAAAGGAAGATAGCCAAAGAAAGGTTGCCTCCTCTCCTCTTCCGTCCTCTCCTTTAAAAAGTCTAAGAAGTAGTCTGTGAACGTATTGGAGGAATAGAAGTCCTTAGGAAGATCTGTACTTCCGTTGATGAAGCCTGCATCTTTCATCCAAATTCCATCGCCCTTGAAGATGGCCGTTGGCTTCTCCTTGAGATCGTACAGCTGTGGTTCGTGGTTGAAGTGGTTTCCGGCCCCCGGGAGGGTCGAAAGCACCTTGGTGAATCCTCTCGCATGAGGGCCGAGTTCTTTCTTCAGGCCCAGGTGCCATTTACCACTCATGAAGGTAAAATATCCTGCATCTTGAAGGATCTCCCCTAGAGCAGCAACGCGATAGTTCAGGTACCCTTCATATCCCGGCTTGTCCTCGAAAATACCAGGTGCCTTTTTCTAAAGGAGGGCTGTTAGTCAAGTATTGGGACTAGATTTATCAGGTTTGGACACTTGCTATCTTCTCGGCCATTACCCCCAACCCGGCTATGTGGGAATCTGTTCCCGATAGGAGCATAGCTCTCGTTGGAGAACAAGACGCAGCTGTATGGAACCCGGTCATACGTATTCCCTCATCAGCCAGCCTTTGCAGATTAGGCGTGTCAATCTCGCCTCCATACGGCGAGGTGTCGCTGAAGCCTAGGTCGTCCGCGACGATAATCAGAAAGTTTGGCTTCTTTTCAGCCATCGTCGACCGAAGGTAATGGTTATACATAAACGCCGAAAGCGTCGAAAATGTCAAGATACTAAGCAGCGGGAGCCGCGTGGATCCTCGTTCCGGAAGAGGCCACATGGCTCCTTCGCGGAATTTTGTAACACTTACATGGTTCCGGCAGAATGACGGGATCCAGATATTAACTACCGGAAGAATCTACGGTGGTGGATATATCCTGGCGTACAGAGGAACGCCTTCCATGATCTGCTTAGGAAGGAATAATGTAGCGGTCTTATGCATACATAATATACCTTTGCAACAGCCGTCAGAACTCCGATAAGGTTTGTTCACTGGAGCAAATTGCTCTAATTGACTCCAGGTAGTCGAACCTGCCCTGATATTGGAGGGCGAGCAATTGCACGGGGAAAGGATGAATTGAAACGCGTCACTAAATGCATAAATATCCACTGGCACCCCTTTTACCTCGATACTTGAATAAGAGCTAGGCCGTGTCGATAAGATGCAATAACGCTCTTGGCTGTATAGTATTCGGCTGTGAGTTGACAGACTGTAGTATAAACCCGAATCGGGGTCACCTAATGTAAGCGGGACGACCAACACTGAAGTAAGGCAAGTAATCGTCGGCACCAAGCCTATTGTATACTTCAAAGAGACCCGTACTCGCAAAGCAAGGCGGAATCGGAGCTCACAGCTATTTCGGCTACCTCGGACACGCCTCGGAGCGCACCTCGGAGGATAAATTCATAATCATAGCCGCAAGTTGTATTCCCATACGGAGAATATCCAATATGGCTGCCTCTTGCACAATTGAAATGAGACATGAGAGGAGCTCCAAGAAGATCCTGAAGCGAAACTATCTTAGGTACATGTGATGAATGCATATTTTTTCGAGACACTAACACCAACTTTGTTTGGATATTGGTTGTGACGTTACCAGGAAATATACTGCCCTTATTGTAACACATAACTTGCATGCGGTGCTTGGTTGACGACAACTCTTTCATACTTAGTCATGTGGTGTTGGCGGGTTGGCTACAACATGGTCGTGGCAAACGATTGATGGTGTAGATTTGACGCAATGCGTATGACAAGCTACCTACAAGGTATAGGCCGTTGTTGCCGTGCGACAGACAACATTTGGAGGTTGCGTCGGTTGAAAAAGCCTGTGGTAGTACATATGTAACCAGTGCTCTTTCCCAACGGCTTTGAAGGTTCCTACACTATACAGCATCGGAATCGGATGAAGAAAGAAAGCCTTACTTTATCGGTGCTGTAGCGTTACGCCTAATAGTTGCCAAGAAGTGGAGTCTTGATAAGACGCCATTTCGCATCACGTGTCCTAGCTCGGTCTTTAGCGTGGCCTAATCCGATTTGCTCCGTTGCGAAAGCGAAAGTCCCGTAGTCCCGTCCCAGAGAATTACATAGATCTACTCCAAAAGCTGCACACGCAATCTTGAACACCTATAACACCCCATCATCAACTCCCAACCTTACCTGGACCTACATCCAGCAACCAACAATCGTATACACGAGAACGTACAACCAATTGCCCTCATCAAGATATGAGTCGCGCCGGCAAGATTGCCCCCGAGCAGCTCCCGTAAGTCGTGCATCCCAATTCGCCTCGCCCCCAAAGCCTTGGCACGTTGTGACTCTGGTGCATTTGCTAACATTCACCACCTTAGAATCTTGTTCGTGAAGAATCTAAAGTCAGTCACGTTGCCCCGACTCTTCCTTCCGATATTCTTCTGACGAGAATTTAGCTACGAAGTATCCTCTGACGCGCTCTGGAAACTCTTTGATCCCGGCGAGGACGGACTTATCCGGTACGTTCCTTTCCCGGCTTAACGTTATATATGTCGGACATATTCCACTAACCATACATCTAGTCAAATTCGACAGGGTATTTCAGTTGAGGCAAAGGGGACGGCCTATGTCGTCTTCTGGAATGTGATGGATGCGAAGAACGCCCTCGAGAAGCTTAATGGCTACAACTTCCAAAATCGTTATCTTGTCGGTATGTTCACATTGTTATCACGTGGACCTCCATGTAGTTGCCTAACGTATTGTATAGTGCTGTGGCACCAACCAGAGAAGACGCTCAAGTCGAAAGACGACCTTCAGGCCCGCAAGGACAATTTAGCGCAGCTCAAGATGAAGCATGGTATCGATTGACAATTAGACGGGCCTGCAGACAGGCTTCAGACTCGCCCTCGCGCCCCGTCTGCAGTCCCGTCTTCTCCAGCTTCCACTAAATCTAGCTTGAGCGCTACCTCCTCCACTACATCGTCGATCCAGAAGCATCCGGTACCGGCGGTGAAGAATAAGAAGCACAAGTCAAGCGACGTCGCCGAGCATGCACGAAAGGTCGCGTTGAACTTCGTGCGAAGCATCCTCCCGCAGAAATCGAACAAGCTCTGCATGACTTAAAGCGTATCGTGCGTGCCAGCTGCGCAGATATACGGATATATGGTCATGGCATGCAGCATTTCACAGAAGCGCAGGACTGGCTGTTGCTCGGCTTCTTGCCCCTTAGTATTACGAGTCGCTCTTTAGGGCATTACTTCAGAACGCAGGGGACATTGTACAGATTGATTGACGGTTTATTTGGTGGTTCTATGGAATGGTCATTATGCTAAATGAGTTACTTGGCGTTGCTTTAACACGGAAGATATTAGGTATTCATGATCGTGAGCGCTTCCTCCCCTAGTTGAGAATGCAGAAGACTATGCGGTTGATTTTCTCAAATACTGGCTCTGACACCCGTTTGCCAATGTCTGCCTATATGCAGGCTGAGTGCTTGTGATATTGCTGAACAGCACGCCCGTACGAGTGTAGGTACCATACCTTGAGTGCAACGAGCAGTCAACGTTCCGCCACCTGTGTACCCCAGAAAACTTCCCTTGGTTGCATAACGGGATGAAGCCATGTGTAAAAGCGGAGTATGTTGCAATGACCTGGTAGTATTGATAGACAACCTAATTCGTTGACAGATGTTGAGGTTGGCCTCCAGTCTGCCTGATGAAGCCCAAGTGCGTCCTGAATTTCTCGATATCAAATTGGAATGAAGGTGAGATACCGCCTACGTTAGGTGTGGTTCGCCTAATGAGGTGGTACATGTAGGTACCGCTTTCTAGGCACCAAGGCTCTAGGTACGTACATGTACCTAAAGTACTAGGTGGGGTAGGCGTGACTTTAGGTGCACACGGCAGTAGGCTGGACCCTACCCCGTACGATCTCCAGTTTTATACAGCCATTCAAGGCGCCATAGCATCATAGGGGAACTCTATTGTCAGGGAAGCGGCTGATTTGTGGCTTGTACTATTACATTTTTACCACCCTCACCTACCTAACACCCGCTTCGTTTCCTCCCCAACTGAATACTACCTCCCTTAGAAGACTCTGCTGTTGTTTCTTTTCTTTGTTCGATACCAAACACTGAGCGCGCATGCTCTCTCGTTACGCTACTCCATTGGCACAAGAGCCGCCTCGTTTCTAGTGGGATACTCCCATTTCGCACCCTGGCTGGAACCTAGGCGTCGATCCTCGCTCCTTTCCCTCTCGTGATTGTCTCGCTGGCCCTGTGTCCCTAGCACGGAGCCGATGTCTCTTTCTTCCACAGCCGCTTCTCTCCTCGAAGGTGCCTCGACAGCCACAACCGTCCCCAATGCGGCGATAGGAGTCGATTTCCCTCCTGCTCCAACCGACGTGTCTTCATTCATCACTACCACCACAGCAGCATTAGCAACCGCTGCGACCGCGACAGCGACAATGGCGGCCGCCGACGATGATCACGGTGGAGAAGGCGAGTGCCGGCTGCTCGGGCCATTTGCTTTATTTGTACAACTAGCCTTGGGTGGATTAGCTCTCCTATCACTTGTCTATAAGCGGTGGCGAGAACGACCCCAAAGACCAGTAAAGATATGGTTCTTCGACGTGTCGAAGCAGGTGTTCGGGTCGGTGCTAGTACACATCGCGAACGTCTTCATGTCGATGCTCACTAGCGGCCGGTTTTCTATTAAGTTGGATCCGGCCAGTGTGCAAGTGGCAGAGAGACTCCTGCGAAGAGAAGACCCATACATGCCAAACCCCTGTTCGTTCTATTTATTGAATCTCGCTATTGATGTAAGTATATGTGCTTTATCTTCAGTTAGGAACCTAAATCAAAACTAACTCTGCGACAGACTACTCTCGGTATTCCCATTCTTATCATCCTTCTCCGCGTATTCACCGGCCTTGTAGCATACACACCCTGGGGGAAACCGCCAGAGTCCATTCTGTCCGGCAATTATGGCAATCCGCCCAACGCCTGGTGGTGGCTCAAACAGTCGTTCATCTACTTCTGTGGCCTGTTTGGCATGAAGATCTGCGTCCTTATCATATTCCTGATATTGCCATGGATATCTCGTGTAGGAGATTGGGCGCTTAAATGGACTGAAGGCAACGAGCGCGTTCAGATCGTCTTCGTCATGATGCTCTTCCCTCTCATCATGAACGCGCTCCAATACTACATCATCGACAGCTTCATCAAGCTGAAGGAGACGGAACATGAGAGGCTACAGTCGGAAGATGGAGACGGACGGGATCCATTCGATGATGCGCTTATAGATAGCGATGAAGAGGGCTCGATCAGCGGGGAAAGCAACCAGAGCATGAAGCTTTCTAGCTCTAAGACATTCAAGAGATCCCAGAAGGGACCAGATGGCGGACGCGAAGAGTACGATCCGGATTTGGACGGCCAGACTGTGATAGGAAGCAGTAGGAGTCACGAAGATAGGGGGAAGTTATTGCCTAAGGAGTTGGTTCCTCCCGAGTAATATGGACTCCTTTTGTTTTACAATTTAGCATTGGCAATTGTAGGTAAGGTAGCGTTTGCAAGCATTGGTACATCCTGTGCATCTATAAACAAACGGTATAACTACTGGTAATGGCCATGGTCCTGGGTCTCTTACACGTTGAAGATGTATGGTTGGCTCCAGATGGTCCAGATAAAGTGGTGATGGCATCCGGAAACCCCGTGGATTGGTTCAGCCTCCTGCATGCCAACTTTGGCGGCGGGACTCTGCAGAAGTCTTAACTGCAGATGCCAATTGTCGCTTGGCTTTCGTGTTGCTAACAACGCTTCTTTATTGTCTGCGGGACTGATGTAGCTCACGACGAATAAGCTATGTTGCTTTCTCTGCTGTATTGGTCACAGCACTGCCAGTGTACATGTGTATTTGATCCGCATGTCTGCTCGACTCGGCGTAGATTACATATATATAGAAATTGACGTGACCTGGGTGGAACAATGCTGCCTAGCCTCATGATTGTTGGCATAAAAGACTTTTTCTTCCGTTATTGCTGGAGAGGATGGGAGTCAACTCTTTGTGAACCATCACTGCATGAGGCTGTCTCTTCTCCCCACTTCTGCAACCACAGATCAAACACGGGCAGGTTCTCTTACTGTTCAGTTCCTCTTCGAACTCAGCAGCACTGACAGCTACGCCTAACACAATCTTCAGGGTGGGCTCCTCCTTGAGGGTTTACCTTTCGACCTCTCATACAGCCTAAGATGGGACGGTTCATCAGACTCACCAGCCTCGCCAAGTCTCGAGAGTGTATTCACGTAGCAGACGGCTATTCACGATAATGAAGAGGTGCAGTTCAAATTTGCTCCATTAAATCCCACTGGCGATAGCTGCTATGCCTCGCTCTTGCCTTTTCCCCCTAAGTTGGTTATATGCCGTCTTGTAGGCAGGCTTGCACAGCAGGTCTCTCTTTCCCATGTCATTCCGTCTCCTGTTCCCCATCAGTCAATATGTGCCGTGCACCTGCCAAAGATGCACGATACACTCAGGGACTCTTGGATGATATCATAAGCAGGATGTTGAAGCTCTGACCATACCTTCCACTCTGTATGTTCGCGCCTACCTTTAGGTGACTATTCACCCGCAATCTCAGACGCGTCGTTCCTTCCTCCGCCGTCGTCACTTGGACAACGCGTTTTCCTGCCCTGTTCCCCTTCCATTCCCGTCTAGAACTAGAACAACATCGGCGTGATTCGAACGCTAACACTCCTAAGCTTTATCCTTCGTCATTATAAAACAAGAATCCGTCTCGAATCGTGCGCCGAAAGGAATCGCACCAGTTTCATCTACACAACCAAACATGTCGCCGACCACGAGTACGGCGCCACATCAACATGTGGGATCGTACCCCATGACTCAGCGCAGATGTGAATGTGGAACGCTGTTGATCGCCTCGTTCCAGAGCGACACACGCCATCCGTTCTACAATTCAACACTGCCGTCCCCACGACCCATCCTGTACTGTCCGACTTGCAGCTCCAGGGCTTCCCGAGTTCCTCCCTCTGTTCCGCCGCAGGACCCGGTATATCAGTACTCACCAGCCATTCAAGCGCTACAAAACTACTACCACGCATGGCTTCCAGGAGCCCAAGATGGACATCATAACCCTTACCATCTAGGACTCCCCTCTCATGGACACGGCCTACCATTGGGTAATAGTGCGTATTGGTACACTTTTCCTAATGGACTAGCTTCAGGAGCTGATGGCTCCTACTACACTCATTACGGTACTGGTATGGAGCAACCTCGACAGCAGACGCAGCTGCAATCTCACCAATATCGGTCACAGGAGCCTCTCCCAAGTCCTGGCCCACCTTCTATTCCGACTCCACGTTATCTGGGGTCTGTTCCTCCCATTCTACCTGCGACTCCCGGCCATGTCCCCTTTACCCTGCCTCGAACATCCCATCACCCTGATGGCCGTCAGCTATACAGCCGAAATCAAACCACCATTGACCCGCGTGGACGCGGATCCTTCATGTCAACTGTGATAGAGCCTCCAAGGGAAGCCACGGATAGTCCCCAGGGAGTCCAAGACCCCGCTTTCTGGGTATCAAGCAGGACAAATCGCAACCGCAAATCATCACGCAGCAGTGGCGGCAGCAGCAGCAGCACCATCCGACGGACTCCTGCGCCATTACCCGAGGCCGCAGATACTACAAGTGAGGAAGACGAGGAACACAGCAGCCGTGGCAAACACAAGGAACGCTGCGAGAACAATGAGGATGCCCAGGAAAGCGATGACGACTTTCCGGCCCTGGCATTCGCAGAGAATGGCGACATCATTCTGCTGAGCGACGAATTTACCGTTCCATCACGCAGCGAGGCCCTCAGGGAGGCCGGGCCCACCACCGGGCCCGCCCAGGTCGTCTCCTCCCACACATGTCTGGACGATGACGGAACGGAGCGTACGATCGTGATCAAGGAGGACGTGCAGGCCAGCGACTGGACCATGTCAGGGGGTCTGGCGTAAGGATAGAGAAAAAGTAGCTACCTTCCGACATGCCTTGGGGGAGAGATCAGGCGTCATATAATGAATGCATTGGGTCGAGGGAAGGACATTTGAGCAGAGACAATTTGGTGGTTTTGCTGCCCTTTTGCATCGAAGAGCCTTGCTTGGCTATGGCTACCAACCTATCTAAGGTACCTACTGGTTAGCTGGGTCGCATCTGGAATAGCTTCTGGCGTTGGTCCTTATAGACAATAATAAAATGCGGTGGAAATGCTTGATTGCTATCAGGTCTGCCTCCTGGCTTGGTATTGCGATTGTGATTGTGTTTGCTTCTGTTTTACCCCTAAATGTATCATCGTAGGACTGACTGATTGCTCGCTGCTGTTATCGGAGAACGAATACCTATATCCTTTAACCAGAACGAGAAGCCCATTCCTTTTCCCTTCTTTCTTGCTCACTTGAGCAGGGCCATCTGATGCCTTGTGTTGAAGCCATAGTTTTCAAACGTCCAACCTCTGACGGAGCAGTGGGCAGCTTTGCTACTAGTGGTTGAAATCGACAGAGGTATAATACGCAGGACAAGAAATTCAAAAAATCAATTGTACAGCAAACCTAATTTCAAGCTCTATAAGAATTTCCATCATGCTATGCAGATGATCATCCCCTAACGCCTTGTCGTCCAATGGATTTAGTCCAATAAACAAATCTCCAGAAGATGCCAGATCCGTATTGGATGGACCTTAGTTTTGTTACACGCGAGCCAGATCGTTCGTTATGCTCACCATGACCCCTTCTAGAAATCCCGCTGAGCTCCCCCTTGAGGTTTGTACGTCCGGTAGCCGGGGTAAGCAGTCCCTCCGTTCGCGGCCTGTCCGGTCTGCGCCGGAGCCGCCGTGGGTCGGCTGTAACCAGAGCTGAAGTCAAACCCGCCGGCGTTCTGGATGGGTGATACCATCCCTTGGTCGCCAGAGTACTGTTGCTCCTGTGTCCGACTGGATTCGGTTGTGTATTGTCGAACGGGCGCAGGGGGGTATTGTCGGTTGTAGCTGCTGGGGGTCTGCGTCTGTGACCTCTGAGGATATTCAAACCCTATTTGAGGACCAGGGGAACGCATACGGGTAGGATCGTTATTACCGTAGCCATATCCAGCTTGGGGGCCAGGCGACCCCATTCGAGACGGATTGTTATAACCAGCATTACTGGGAGCCGTACGGTAGCTAGGCGGGGCACCATAAGATCCGGGAGTACCGCTGCGTCCGTACTCATCATTGTACGGTCTCGGAGTTCGTGACTGAGGATGTCCTTGGTCCACTCCACCCCTACCATAACCATTATCATAACCGTTATTATAACCATTGTTATAGTTCTGCTGAGGTGTTTGACTCCTGGATCCTGCGATCGCCATGCCGTATCCTTGATTCGTATAATCATGAGGAGTCTGTCCATAATCATTCTGATCATAGTGATCATATCCCTGTCCAGCATTCGTAGAATACGGATCTGTCTCGGCTCTCGCTGCCGCCATATATCCGTTAGGACCACCCTGGCCGGGAGGTGGTCCATAGGGACTTCTATTCTCAGGGGAAACCGGACTCGGTGTCGTGCGATGTGATAGGTTATTTGTATTCAGAGCGGCATTCGGATTGTTCTCTGGCTTCTTCAAGGGTTCCATCTCAACAGGCTCGTCCTCAACCAGTACCTTTTGGGATTTGGCACCCTCCCAGCTCGGCATGGCAGGTAGTGCATCCGCATCTTTCTTGGTACTATCGTCAAATACGGCGTACTGAGGCGTATTAGAAGTAGGCGCAGGACGTATTCCTGGTAGCCCTGGTGACATTGGTGCTTGCGAGCGGTATGCCTGGTTTTGCTCGTGGTGTGGCGGAATAAATGGCTCGTCGAGATATTTACTCCGCTTGCCTCGAGGGGGGTCGCAGCAGCCGCAGCATTCACCGCAGCACTTGAGGCAGTGGCAACATTCGCAACAGCATGAAAGTCCACAACAGAGGCATCGTGCGATACACCAAACAATCGAGAGGATGATGAGACCACCTATAACTATTACGGCAATCACCGGCCACCTGTCAAATCGCGTTAGTGATTAGTGCCATTTGAGACGTGGACAGATTCAACCGTACTTGCAAAAGCTAGCCTTCATGCAATTATCCCAACTGGAGAAGGCAGTTTTGGCGTCCGTAATATCGCCTTTAATCTGGTCGACTGCTTGCCGCTTGCCCAATGCGGCAACGGCGCTTCGCGCGAGTAGGTTTGTGAATGCATCCTTGAGGTTACGGTCTTGGAGGCTACGCTCCATTGCCACGCCGATGTGTGGCATCGCGAACGTCCTCCGATATCAGCGTAAATGTCGTGTCGTCTCGAACAAAACGATATCAAGGGAGATCCGCGAGTATTCGGGGATGGGATTGTAGTGACGAAGCGCTGCTAGAGATCCATCGCACGAAAAAGTGGTCTCATCCCAAACCGGTGGGAGTAGGTAGCGCTTTGCCCGGTAGCAAACACTGTAGATATCACAAAAAGTCGCCTTTCCTATTCGCGTTCGGTATAAATCCACCTATGACAAAATCTCGCTCGTGACTCGTCGTTCAGTGTGGCTGTGAGCGGATGTGATGTAGGGAAGGCAACGAGTCGAAGGCTGAGTTCGACTCGTCCACCAGGAAATGAAAGGATGAAGGATCAAAGCGATTGGTACTTGAAAAGGAACGTCAGAACGATATAGCTAACTATGTCGCCAAAAAATAAAAACAAAGAGGTAATGGACACGAGAACATGTCTCGCGTATTAGAAACGAGAGGAGATTTTGCATTGGATGTTGTAAAAGAAGGCTGGAGGGAACGAGGGAAATAGCGTATCGTGGTGATCGTCAATCTCAACCTTGGAAGGCAGTAAGCGAGGTAAAGACTCTGTAAGTTGTCCCTGAAAATTGTGGGGGCGCAATGGGAGAACGGCAATTCCAATGCGAGTCGCAATTAAGCCCACTAGCCAAGGTACCTGCCAACCCTAAGGTGATATGGGATGCAGCGGGGAGATTGCCTAAAGCGATCCTTCAATACGCCATGCAGCGGCTGGCCTGAAAGCTCCCTAGCGAGACCCGTTAAGATATTGTACTCGTCATTTGGGTTCGATATTGCCTAACCCGATAAGTTATAATCGGTGGAGTGATCACAGGCTCAGTGTTTGACTGATGTCATTAGACGTTTCAATTCGACGTCTCTCTAACAATGGGCTTTGTATCGATTCGCAGAGTTTCATTCGGTCTGATTGCTGGCCTCAGCTGTGTGGCTGGCATCAGGATTGTCATACAAGCGCTTACTATATATAATGGCTGCGCCCGGGTCCAAAATTCGGGGTTGCAAGGCTTTAGACGATAGTTTTCTAAGCTTTCGTTCATACTTCGTATTCTTCGTGAAGCAGGTAGCTTAAATTTCTAGGTGAAATGGATTGCGGCCCATTCAGCTCAAGTGTTTAACTGCTCTAAGTTGCAAGACGATGTGGGGAGTTCCAGACCAGAAATATCGTAGGTTCATCAGCGTTGGAAGATAGGTGGTGCAGCTGCAGATTTGCGGGGTTTAGGTTTTGCTCTTTCACACTTGCAGACCCCACAGCGGCCGTCTGAAGCTGTTTTCAGGGTCTTCTCCCATGGGTCCGCTAGTGTAGTTTATATTCTGATAGCCGTTCGCGTGGCTAGCTGCATAATGAATGCTGAAAGATCTCCGGTATAGATCTGCCGAATTTCGCGAATCATGGACGAAAGAAAACTGGCTGGACTAGCAGATCATCCCTTTCTTAGATCCCATCTCTATACGTGTTAAATAAGACTTCTTGTAAGCTGCAGAAAACTTCATATTTCTCAACTACCATACTGCAGAATAGGGACTTCGAAGTGCAGGAACGGAGGCACAGCTTTGAAGCCAGTAAACATTAGGATCAGAGGATCAGGATACCCGTGGCCTAACCACGAATGAAGACAAACGAACGAAGCGTATTCTCCCTTCCATTCGCAATGAGAGTACCTCGGAACTCATGCAGAGGCACTCTCGTCTCCCATGTCAATTATCTCATTACCGACGCCGAATCATTAACTGGACCTTTTCTTTAACGCCTTGAACCACCAAGTCGAATAAGGCAACATCCGATTCATACTCAATCCGCCTCTTAATCCTCTTTGCATGCTAGACGCTCCATACGATTCCCGTTGCTGCTTATCGGTTGGGCGGCGGGCCCTCGGGAGGTGCGTAGTCGTTCTTGCCGTTGCTGTACACGTTCTTCGGGGGCTGCACGACGCCTTCATGTTGACCATAGTATCCGTCGTTGGGTGAGAACGTAGTCCCTGTGTACTGGTTCTGCATGGGATAAGACTGTCCGTAGGCTGGGGGAGGAGGATTGTTGTTGTTGTAGCCTGAGGAATTGCCGTAGTACGCATTGTTGTTAGGACCTTGGTTGCCAGCCATCCAACCTGTACCGTACATTGGCTGCTGGCCCTGACGTCGGCGGCGGCGGGAGTTGATGCATCTATGACTATTAGTTATCGTGGTAACGGGATCTTGCGCATTCAATGGAAGACTTACGCCCACAGGAAGAAGATCGCCAGGACGAGAACAATGACTACGGCGGCGAAAATCCAGCGTCCATACCAATTCCAGGCACTGTAGCAATTGCCGTACCTATCGTAGTATCCGTTGTTGCAGTACCTCTGTCTCTTTCCCAGCTGGGCGCTGACTTGATCGACGAAAGGCGCCATGACTTCTCGAGGCACAGCAAGACGAGCTGAGATGATTCGTGTCGATGATCGCGTAGAGGATGAGAACCTTGCCACTATTATTCTCGGACGATGGTGGGAGAAAGCTCCGTCGAGAATTGGCCAAAAACGGAATAGCTTAATGTCGTTTCAAGGATGTGACGCAAGGTGACGTTGAATATGGGATGATACTATGTGAGTGACCTCTGCTTTGTGAATAAAACTATGTGGAGAAGGCCGTTTATAATTTGCAGAAAGTTGAATTCATTTGAAAACAAGTAGGGGGGGAGAAAATGGTGACCCGGTATTGCTTTTTATCGAAGAAAAGAGCGACCTTAAGACAATGAACACGCAATATGATGCATGGAAGTTGCCGGTTACCGACTTAGGATGGATGGTGCTTGGCGTGGGCAGCGGGGATAAAGTCATCAAGTCACTGGAAGCACGGCCATCGTGGCTGTGTACGCGTGTGCTGACCTCAGTATGTATTCCGCTCGTATCTCTGTAGGCCGTTTTGCATCATTCGATACACTACGTGTACTTACGCTGTGTCTACGCCCAGCAAAATGGATTACGTCGAGAAACTTTGAATGGGAGCTACTGCGGCACTGCGGCAGAGGCAAACTCAATTGGTCCTTGAATTTGCTCAAGTTGTTCGGCCAAGTTCAGCTAAATTCCAAATATCGATACCTCTTCGCAACGAAGTACCGTACTCGTTCAAATCACCTGTGCTCGTGTGGGTGGCTTAGACATCATGAACATGTCCACAGCTCCGCAATCAAGGCTGTCCAAATTGAAATTCAAATACCTAATACGACAAATACGGCAAATACAAATTCCCTCGCAGCTTCTAGATTATTCAGGTTAGATAACATCCTAGATAACGAACGATCATGACGGCTGTGTAGGACGCCCGGCGCATCTCTCTTCTCTTGGCGAAGCATCACTAAATTTCGACCTAGGGGGAAACATTATCGCATGTTTATTTTTCATGCGACGCCTCTTTCATGTTTGTATACATACAGCTTACCTAAACTGAGTCATAATAGAGCAATCGCTTCCCTATCGGACTCACTTCTTTTCGACAGCTCAGATGGCCTTCATGGAATGGAATAGACCAGACCAGCCGTTCATGCGCCTCCAAAAGGCGACGCGATCCCAGGACTCCTCAATGTCTGCTTCCATATCTCGTTGAAATAAACACTTCAAGTTTCGGTTGCCTTGCGACGGATCTGCTGGACCCCTGTCTAATAGTGTAGTGCTAACGCCGACTGTCCTATTGTTCCTACCTTGCATGGAGGTTGATTTCCCTATTCGGAAACCTAGCTAGTGGCAGGAATGAAGCTGCCGTCTGATGCTAGGGGTACGATACAAGCGCGGTATCGAACGGATGGCATCTTTTCACAGAAAGAATGATCATATATCTGCCCAAATACCTAGTCTACAGCCGCGAGCTGTGCTCTGGCGCGAATATATCGAATACATTTGATTTTTCTCAACTGGTCCCGAGTTTTCAAGCGCTCGTGGGCATTCAGCTAGTCTAGAACCCGAGATTGGCGATCAGTTGCTCAGTTGAAGAGGACGGAGGGCAGCAGGTCCGGCGAGCTAATGACAGACGGCCACGTCAAAAATCTCCGTAGATTGATATCATGGGCCCATGCCATGCCGCCCATCAACACAACGCACCCTTTGCCCTCGCCCGAGGAAGTAGAGACTGGAACAATAAAAAAGAAAAGGTACTTGACTCGCTCGCGAGATTTCTGCCCGTCGTAGATGTACTGACGGATACCACTTGACTGGTAACCGCAAGCACATTTTTCGTCAAATGCATACAATTCATACCCACATGCTCCCTGCTGAGGTACCTGAAGCCCACGTTGCGCTGTCCATGGTCGCCTTGCGAGCCAATCGTTGCCCTCCCATCGCTTCGACGCTGGAGGGTTTGCCAACTCATCATCGCATCAAATGTGGTCTGTGTGTAGCCTTCAAGTATCGCTCTTCCTGCACCTCTCCTGTCGCCGACGCTTTCTCCTTTTCCTTCCTCTCTCTCCTGACTGTCTCAATCAAGCACAGGATGCATTTGTCTCTTTCTCTTCCCTGTTTTCGTCAAGTTGAGCTTTGGCCTTATCCCTGTCGAGCGACGGACGCCCCGTCAAGCCGTATATTTGTTACACATCATAACTAGGGCGATCAAGGAATCCTCCGGGCGCCACGCTGGGCGCATTTTCTTTCGCGCCCTTAAATTTTCGCTGTTTCGACTCCCGCAGGCGTCCAAGTGTCGCGCATATATCACTGATGAATTTCCCCTAAGGCTTTCAGTGAAGTCGTCAAGTCATAATTGATTTGGTCATAAATGCACCTAACTACACCGATGCTCCCTTGCGCGTTCTGCTTGCATATATGATCTAGCAGTGTTCGCCGTTTAAGATCCTCCAACGTTGACGATCCAACCAAGGAAAAGAGAGAAAGAAGACATGTCAGAGGTTATCCTGGTCCTTCTAGTACTTCGAGTTCCAAAACCGTCGACTCCATCTCCAATGGCTATGCAGTGTTTGGGTCGAACAGACGAGGCACACGAAAAGAAGAGAAAAGAAAATATTGGAAGGTGAGATCCGAGATGTTGAAGACACACTGACGGTACAGTCACCTCCAAAGTGAAACTCGCGAGAGATGATATATATATTAGGTCGTCGCCGGCCGGAAGTTGAACCGTCTTTTACATCCCATGATATCATTAGCGTCGTGAAAATGCATCGAAATTGTCGCAGGAACAGCGAGGCGAAGCCCGGCAGCGGGCTCGCTTCCGGGTGACCAAGAAAAAAAAAAAAAGCAATAAGAGAAGCAACATGGTGTCGAGGGCGAGGATGAGCTCATCTGTTGGCCCACTTCATGAGCCATTGGATTACTGCGTCTAGGTTGGTCTCCTCCTTCGCACTAATCCCGTAGCAGGAAACCTCGCGATGGCCTATACTCTTGAGATCTAGAGCATCTATCAGTTCATCCACGCTGAGCTTGATGTGGAGGTCGGATTTGTTGCCAAGCACCAATAAAGGGATCCCTTCGAGGCTTGGTTGTGACATGAGGGAATGGAGTTCTTCCTTGGCCATGGGTAGCAGGTCTTGGTCAGCAATATCGACGATGAACACGATCGCATTCACTCCACGACAGTATCTCTCCCACATCGGTCGAAAACGAGGTTGACCACCTAAGTCCCAGCATTTGAGTGTCACATGGCCACGTTGTACGCGCTTCATGTTGAAACCGACGGTGGGAATGGAGCTACACGACCGGTTAGCCGACCCGATCACAGCCATATTGACGTTCGATGGTGTAACAAAATTATCAACGTTATAGGGAGGGTCTCGTGCTTACTCGATCGTAAATTCTCCACCCTGAAGAGAAATCGGATCGTTAGCGACAGCCAAACGGGGGCACTGGGTGATTGTGGTTGCTTACCGACAGGACGCGAAGCAAAGATGTCTTCCCAGCGTTTTGCAGACCTATCATCGTGACGTCCATCTCCGTGGCCCTAGCAAGGGTCATCAGTATAATGCACTACAGCAAAGGTTGTCGACGTCGTGGTGCAGGATGCGCATGCAGGTACGGCGGTGAGCGGCATGACTTCGCAACCCCGCGCTGAGCGTAGCTTGGTAGACTCACCAGAAAGTTCTGAGCAACCAGTCGTACACCTTTCGAAATATCCCCGCCATCGTGTCCAGGCTCAGAAGTAATTGCGTCTAATCAGTAACAAAGTCGTGAAGTCCAGGATCGCCTGGAAACGCCCCCCAAAAAACGAAGATATTTCGCAGGACCACGCAAGGCTGTGCGGTTGGGAAAACGCGGTGGACAGAGACGATTGGGAGTTTGTCTCAAACAAGAAGTTTAAATAGTTTGCGCTTCGGCTTGCTTGCTGAAATTGAGAATAAATGTCTCGTATGACGATGAGCTGCGATGTCTTCGCTGGTAGCGCCCACAGCGGGTGAGTCGGCCCCAGGCGCAAATTGCGTTCGGTGAATGCGAACTATCTCTTAGGTAGCTTCTGGCGGTGGTGAAGGTACATGCAGCATTTGATGAAAGATAGAAGCGGGATGAACGGTGACGCCTGGGCGGAGGGTCACAATTCCCCACCACGGAAGATCGCACAAGCTGTTATGAACTTATGATGCCCCGTGCCTTCGACTGGGACGTGACCAAGTGGGAGGGATAGAAGGCCGACCTTGCATCTGAACGGACAGCGGCTAGGAGGACTGGGGTTTCATTCGTCTGTTTCGACCAGGCCAGTCAATTTCGGACCACAATAGTCCAAATGGGCTATAAAGTGGCAGTGGCAGCAGTACGTAGGCAAGGTTAGTCGCATGTACTGTAGACTTGAGAGCTGCCCAGCAAAGGAAAAGGATAGGCAATGCGCTCGCCGAAAAGGAACCTCGACGAGCGGGAGCGGATTGGAGCCGCGGGTATAGGTACTATGGGGAATTAAGATGGTCCCTATTGACCGGCCCGTTGCGAGCGTTAGGTAGACGCACAACCTGGGAAGTATCGTAAAGATCCCAGGCAGCTTGGCAGCTAAGTCTCGTAGCTTGGAGGAAAATGAGTGCAGGACTTATCTAGCAGGCCCGCAGGTGGTGATAGAAAAGATGAATAGCCGCACGGAACCGAAGACAGAATAAAAGTAGTAACGGTTAAGGGCTTATGCTCTCTTCTGTGTGGAGCACTTTTAAGAGAACGGTATTCCAAGTTTCCTCGCAACTTTACGCCTCGAGGTTTTCCCGAACTGCTACCTACCTTAGGTACTCTTAGGTAGCCGCCACGGAGACCCGTCACCTGCTCGGGCGGGTAAGGTATGCAAAATTTCCCCCACACTCAGCAGCAGCTAAACGTATTAGGCCGTGTTATTACTTGACGTATACTTCGGTAGACAGATAGTCGACCTTCTCCAGCCCTATTATATGAAGCTCTTCCTCGTTTCGAGACGTAACCGGAGGCAGTTATGTAGACCAAGCCAACGAAACTGTCTGCCACTATGTTGCGTGTAATTCACCTGTCGATAGCACGGGTGCGAGCGCTCACGGAAAAGGGCAAGAGCTGGCGGCGATGGTGACCGGAGGGTTTGGCAGGGCCCGGCTTGTTTGCAGGGAAAGACTCGACTTGAAAATGGTAGGCTGCTGTTTAAGGTCCCAGAAGTGGTCAGGGTCTTCCAGATGCAGGTAATGAACAACCTCAAGCGAGGTCAGATGCGGCCCCAGAAGGAGATAAAGGTGTAGAGAAATAAAATCCAGGGCCAGGAATCCAAACTGAGCTACCTACCAATAAGCACCAGACAAGATCGGATTTAGGCCAAGGTAGGTACTCTGAGCGATGCAAATATGCACGGTAGGTAGTAGCTTGAAGGTAGGGTTGGGCTGCAAGAGATGACGACCAATATGTACGTCGCCCCGTGCTTATTGATGGGTTGAGTGGTCGAGGATGAAGTGAACAGAATAAGTCGCTTTTGAGAATGGTAACGTGTACTCGCAATGTCATCTAGCGTAAGTGACTTCCTTGGGAGCGAGAAATTGATAAAACGGCTCCTAGTCGACGTCGAAGTGATGCTCAAGTAAAGCAGATCAAACCTTCAAGGCACCTGCATCTTGAAGGCACCTACCATCATGTAGGTACATATATACCGCCAAACCTTTATGTAGGAGCGACGGTACTTGAGCCAATTCGTACCTACCGTCTTCAGAGCTCAACCAACATACATGTACGCATTTGATTGAGCTTCCATGGTTGTACCTACCACTAGTGTAGTGCCGGTGCTCTAGGCGGATCCATTAAATTGGAGCTACCAGGATCGCTATGGAGTTTCATCTGATAAGTATTTATCGATAGGGAGTTAAGGTGATAACAAGCGGAAACATTTTGAACGATAAGGATTTTTTCTTCCAAGGGCTCCGTCTGTGAGAACCGGGTCTCCAAACCGAGGGGTAGATTTTTCTCAATAAGGCGTCACAATACTCGAGCACCGGGTCCTGTTTCTCGAGATACTTTGCGATTGTTGGCTCCTCCTCTATCATAATATACGAGAAGAATCCCAGACTCGGTTCAATTGAAGCAGGAGAAGACCTTTCGCTGCCACGATGGCGCCGCAGCCGACCAGCACGAGCTGGGACCACGAATATAACACCCTTCGCCGAGAGAAGCTTTTTAGGGAACCGCCAACGGATCACTCCGCATATCCTTTGCTTCAGGAAGCTGTAAATCCGCATATCGAGTCTTTCGATGCGCTTTTCGGCAACGACGGCCTAATCGCTAAGGGCCTTGCCGATATTGGCACGGCACTATTTCTGGATGGAGACGAGCGCGCCCCGTCGGCTGGGAAGAACAAGCTGAAGATCAGATACAAAGGGGTACACCTTCAGAAGTCACAACTCCCTCCTACCAATAAGTTTGTCGTCAAAAACCGAGAGATCCTTCCCTCAGAGTGCAGAGAACGCCATGTGACATACAGAGGAAAACTCTCTGCTACTTTCGAGTATCGAATAAACGATGGCGATCCAAAGGAATTCACCCGCGAGATTGGCCAGCTCCCAATTATGGTGAAAGTAAGACCTCTCGCAAGTTTGCCTGTCGAGGACCTATTAACTAAATTATACTCCAGTCGCGCTATTGCCACCTCAGAGGTAACAGCCCGGCGCAATTGGTCGCGCGCAAAGAAGAGTCGGAAGAACTAGGAGGTTATTTCATCGTGAACGGTATCGAGAAGATAATACGACTCCTCCTAGTCAACAGGAGGAATTTTCCCATGGCAATCAACCGCCCGAGTTTCGCTAACCGTGGCCCTTCCTATACCCCTTATGGTATTATACTCAGATCAGTACGACCCGATGAGACCTCGCAGACCAACGTTCTTCATTACCTAAACGACGGCAATGTGACCTTCCGTTTCTCCTGGCGAAAGAACGAATATCTAGTCCCAGTTATGATGATTTTGAAGGCACTCGTCGAGACAAACGACAGAGAAATCTTCGAAGGTCTAATTGGCTCCCCTGAATCGAAAGGTATCGAAAACACGTTCCTCACCGATCGCGTTGAGCTCTTGCTTCGGACTTACAAGACCTACGGAATCTACACAAAGCAACAGACTCGAGCATATCTTGGTGAGAAATTCCGTCCTGTGTTAGGTGTGTCGGATACTATGTCGCACTATGAAGTCGGCACCGAGTTTCTGCGAAGGATTGTGCTTGTCCACCTCGGGAACATGAATGTTACAGAGGAGCAAGACCTTGGCAAGTTCCGCATGCTTTTATTCATGATCAGAAAACTCTATGCCCTAGTCGCTGGAGACTGTTCGGTCGACAACCCTGATGCAGTCCAGAATCAGGAGATCCTCCTAGGCGGGTTCCTATATGGCATGATAGTCAAAGAGAGACTAGACGAGTTGCTGTCTGTAGGAGTCCGCGGCGCGCTACGGGAGTATGTGAGAAAGTACCCTGCAAGGTCCTTCACTTCAGAGGAATTTGCAAAAGACTTTCCCATTAAAATTTTCCAGAAGACCAACGAGAACGTCGGTCATGCTCTCGAATACTTCTTGTCGACTGGCAATCTAGCAAGCCCGTCTGGTCTGGATCTACAACAGGTATCAGGTTTCACTGTTGTTGCCGAGAAGCTCAACTTCCTTCGTTTTATAAGCCACTTTCGAATGGTTCACCGAGGAAGCTTCTTCGCTCAACTGAAGACTACAACAGTCAGAAAATTGTTACCCGAATCTTGGGGCTTCCTTTGCCCTGTACATACTCCCGACGGCGCCCCCTGCGGCCTGCTCAACCATTTCGCACACAAATGCAAGATCATGACGAATTCTGTTGACGCCTCAGCGATTCCGAAACTAGCCGCCGAGCTTGGCGTCGTCGATACCTCATCTGCTGCTACGGATGAAAGCGTTGTCGTTATGTTGAATGGGAAAATCCTCGGTTGGTGTCATCCGTCCGAGTCGCGCAGAATTGCGGATACGTTCCGATATTGGAAGGTCGAGGGCTCTCATGGCGTCCCTGTGCATCTCGAAATCGGTCATGTACCATCGTCCAACGGAGGATCTTACCCTGGTATATACATGTCCTCCGAACCCGCTAGAATGGTAAGGCCGGTGAAATATCTTCCATTGGAGAAGGAGGATTTCGTTGGCTCCCTCGAACAGCCGTATATGTCTATTGCGTGTACGGAACAAGAAATTGTATCTGGAGAGTCAACTCATGTCGAGTTTGACCCTACGAATATTCTTTCAATCTTGGCAAACATGACACCATTTTCGGACTTCAACCAATCTCCTAGAAACATGTATCAGTGTCAGATGGGTAAGCAGACAATGGGAACTCCGGGCACCTCGCTAGCATACCGAACAGACAACAAAATGTACCGTATTCAGACCGGCCAGACGCCTGTTGTCAGGTCCCCTCTACATAATGCATATGGCTTCGACAATTTCCCCAATGGCACCAACGCAATCGTCGCTGTGATATCCTATACAGGATATGACATGGACGACGCCATGATCTTGAACAAGTCGGCCCATGAACGGGGTTTTGGCTACGGAACGATCTACAAGACTAAAAAGTATAGTCTTAAAGAGGAAAAACGCAACAGAACAGTTAAGACCGTGACAAAAATGTTTGGCTTCGCTCCTGGCAGTGTTGTGAAGGGATGGACGCAAACCATGCTAGATGAAGACGGTCTCCCTTATGTCGGACGAATGGTACAGGAAGGCGACGTTATCTTTGCTTACCACACAGTCTCTGCAGACTACAGTGGCAACTTGGTGAACCGAGATGGCGTCACTAAGTATGAAAAGTACAAGGACTCGGAACAAGCATTTATAGAAGAAGTACGATTGATCGGCAGCGAGCAAGGTAACGAGCCTGCTCAGACAATCTCGATCAAATTTCGGATTCCGCGATCACCAGTTATTGGTGATAAGTTCTCATCACGCCACGGACAAAAGGGTGTTTGCTCTCAAAAGTGGCCGGCTGTCGATATGCCGTTCTCAGAGTCCGGCATGCAGCCAGATATCATCATCAACCCCCACGCTTTTCCGTCGCGAATGACAATAGGTATGTTCGTCGAGTCACTCGCTGGAAAGGCAGGTGCGCTCCATGGGCTGGCACAAGACTCGACACCCTTCCGCTTTGATGAGGAGAATACAGCGGCCGACTACTTTGGCCATCAACTCATGAAAGCCGGGTATAATTTTCATGGAAACGAACCCATGTATTCCGGGATCACCGGCGAAGAACTGGCCGCCGATATCTACATAGGCGTTGTGTATTACCAACGCTTGCGACACATGGTCAATGACAAGTATCAAGTGAGAACGACAGGACCAGTGGTCTCCACAACGGGACAGCCGATCAAGGGAAGAAAACGTGGTGGCGGTATTCGTGTGGGAGAAATGGAGCGAGACGCTCTTCTAGCACATGGCACAGCCTTCCTTCTTCAGGACCGCCTTCTCAACTGTTCCGATTACACGCCGTCGTGGATCTGTCGTAGATGTGGATCCTTCTTGTCGATACAACCGACAGTGTCACCTTTTGCCGGCAGAAAGAAGACGGTCAATACCGTTCGGTGCCGCAACTGCGCTACGCGCCTTGATCAGATCAGTGACGTCGATCTGTCTAAGCTAACTGGTGAGATATGGGAAGACGGCCAGGGGAACCAGTGGGTTGGAGGCGAAGACACTACGAAGGTAGCAGTTCCCGGGGCTCTGAAGTACCTTGACGTTGAGTTGGCAGCTATGGGTATCAAGCTGAAGTACCGGGTTGATCCAAAAGATGCTCCGCGGAAGGGCCCATTAGTACAGACACAGTGGGACCGGATACCCGCGGGAACGAAGGCAAATGCTCTTCCCTCTGCTATAGCGGCTGCTTAGAGCATCGGGCATGAATTTGATAAGTACCTGTAGTGATTGCATAAGATGGAGTTGAAGGGATTCTGCTTTTCGGTTCTGGAATGGGCAAACCTGGTAGTGATACAGGAAGGTTTAATTGAACTCCTAATCTATCTACCTATGTACATACCTGGTACATCGCTTGTGTTTGAAATGTCTAAGGTTGCTCGTCGAAGGTCGATATTGTCGTGATATTACCAGAGACAGCAATGCAAGTAGCCGGTGAGATGGCCAACTACCCAGTTTCAGTTCGGCTATCTGCCGTGTATCATACATCCTTAACTTCGTACCTAATGTAACTGTTCTGCATGGCGCCGCTTTTCTATGGGACTTCCTCGATTGTAGGAAGATCCTTCATATATGTTCCCTTCGTTAAATGATGCTTAAGATTACGATCCGAGGCAAACTCTCAGAATCCTTCCAAACGCCGCCTTCCCTGAATTACAGTCTTGCTGTTCTCTGAATCCAAATCCGCTTTATAGAACTGCGTGATTGCAGGGTACTGAATTGAGGGCTACATGTACAGCCCCGACCATGATCGATACCTGAGGTACAAGTAGGTGACTAGGTGTTTGTAAGAGGGCGGTCATCGGCAAAAGGGGCAATAGCGAGATGACCTTAACTTGCTGTTGCCCAAAGCACTGCAACCTGGATGTTCAAACCAAGGCAGGAAGCACACCAATTTATGGCTATTACGACCCAGAGTACATGAGGTAGATAGGAGGTAGGTATCCACTTAGATAATTCTTGCTGGATTTCCGAAGGTCTTGACTTCCATCCCGTCTCAACCACACACTCTCTCATTAACCTCCATATTAATCATAATATCTCCCAGACATTCTCTCTCTCTACTTTCACGTCGTATGAACGGTTCGCTCAACCGAGTTCCATTTAATTTCTTTGCTTCGCTAACTGGAGTCGACTTGATTCTATCTCGTCTTCAATCCCTTCCTTCTGTCACTGTCGACAAACAACGCGCGCCGAATTAACTCTTCGTTGCACGGATTTGCTGCAACATCCTGTGTGTCATTTAGTAATCCCCGGCGTTTCTATTCTCGGAGGACTGTGTCGTCTCGACGGCCTACCATGTTATTCGCTCACGAGGTCTATTTCATCATCGGCTTCTTCTCTTCTCTGGCCTTTTCAGATTTCCTTCCGTCAGGTCAATATGACTATGGGTTCAATGCTGACCTCCGCCTTCGAAAACGGGAGCCTACCCAGTCCCGCATCGTTACCGGTTCTCCCCGTATCGATGGACAAACACAATTAAGACCAGATATTCGAGACCTGCAAAAAGATGAGGACAAGTGGAACTTATACATCCTCGCTCTTAATTGGATGCAGTTCACCGATCAAGACTCCCCATACTCGTGGTACCAAATCACAGGTAGGCTGACACGAGGCAAATCAATGGTTTACTCTAACCGTACCTAACGTTAGGAATTCATGGCGCTCCCGCATTGACTTGGGGTGATGTTGGCCCGACGCCTGGTAATGAGCATAGCGGCTATTGCACTCACGTGTCTATTCTCTTTCCCACGTGGCACAGGCCCTACCTTGCTCTGTATGAGGTACAGTGAAAGCATATTGCCACTTTCATTTTTACCACCTTCAGTGCGCGTCAGCGCCGCGCTAACTTTGCCTGGTGTTAGCAAGTATTATACAATATTGTCCAGTACATCGCCTCCTTATACCCACAGGACCTTCGAGACCGGTTCGAAAAGGCTGCGGCGACATTTCGAATTCCATACTGGGACTGGGCTGCCGTTCCTCCAGACGGAGTGAGTGTCCTCCCTCTGATCGCTGGCGGCTCATCAACCGTCAACGTATCCGGACCGAATGGTGTGCAAAGTATTTCAAATCCTCTATTCAGTTATGTCTTCAGGCCATTTAATTCATCAATATTTCCTGATTTTCCGGTACGCTCAGCTCCTTCACCGATTAGAACAGTATACTGATGCTTTGTTACGAAGTACAACACATGGTCGGAGACAAAACGAGCTCCACGTCCAGTGAATAGCCCTAACGCGACCTCAAATAACTCATTCGTCGCGCATGCCCTGGATGTACACTTGCCGAGTTTCCAACAACGTTTATATAATCTTTTCTCCAACTATCCGAACTATACGACTTTCAGCAATGAGGCTTGGATACCTAGTGGCGATAACAATGGCACGTACGATTCTATCGAATCCCTCCACGATGTAATTCACACAGTTGGAGGGGGCGTCTATGGGCATCTCGCCATCATAGCCTACTCGGGCTTTGATCCACTATTCTGGTTGCATCACACCAACGTCGATAGGATTTTCACGATGTGGCAAGCACTTTATAACGATACGTACGTAGTCCCGCAGTCTGCGGTTTATTCTTCCCACACTACCTCTCCTGGAGAATCCGAGGATTCCCAGACAGCCCTTACGCCGTTTTTCTCCAATGAAACACACTTCTGGACTTCGGAAACGGTCCGAGACCATGAAGTTTTCGGCTATACGTACGCCGAGGTAGCAAACAAGAGCCGCGCGGAAGTCGTCGCCACCATCAATAGACTATATGGGAACTTCAGTCCAGTTTCTATGCTCACAACGCCCAGTAGCAGTCAGCAACACGGCAAGAGACAAGAGACTCTCCTTGCTCTCCCGGGTCCCTATGGAGTGAATGGTTTGTCTTGGAACGGTAGGACATCAGCTCGACCTCCAGTTGACGCAGTCTTCACCGGTGACAAATATCGCGAATGGATAGCAAATATACGAGTCAGCAAGCATGCGATGAGGGGCTCATTTTCGATCCACCTTTTCTTAGAGGAAGTCCCATCCGATCCACTGTTGTGGCCTGTGGCTTCCAGCTTGGTAGGAACTCTGGGAATATTCGCTCACAGAGGTGTGCATGGCGGGAAATTCGATCGAAAAGTTGCGGGAACTGTCCCGATCACCTCAGCGCTGATGCACATGGTAGCATCAGGGAAGGTGCGGAGCTTACATGCGGAAGATATCGAACCGTATTTGAAGTCAAATCTCAAACTGCGAGTGTCACTCGTTAATGGAACGACGGTCGGTGCTCATGAAGTAGATGGACTTCATATAGAAATAGCCAGCTCCATGGTTAGGGCACCAGAATCAGAACATATGCTTTCAGAGTGGGGTAAAGTCGAGCGCCATTTCGACTTATTTGCATAGGGAATGGACTCTCACCTTTAGGTTGCTTTAGCATATGCTCGGGAAGTTTATAGAAGAAGGATTGGGAACGTTGTATGTGGCCAGTTTTTCCCATAAGGCGGGATACTTTGATGTAGTTCGACTATAACTATTCCTCTACTGTTAATAATTAATAGAGAGCTGTCGCCTCTCCACACCTGTACCCCTGAGAACATTGAAGCTAACAATCATGTAGCCTAAATATCTATCTAACAATACTTACCTTAGGTAGGTAGTCATATTCCTATTACGGTGATGTGCTTTCTTCTAATTGGATGATCTGGCGGCGGGTCCGTCCTGCTCATGGCGCAAGCCCGAACACCTGAAGAACAGCCTCTCGATCTCACATGACCGTTTGTTTATAAGGTGAGCTTCACGAGCTATTACGTTTCAGTGCCAGACTCCTTTGATGGTTGTAAACATAGGCTCTATCCATAATTGTTCCCATGTACGGAGATTTATTGAAATAGATATATTGAAATTTTGCTTCGATAGAACACCTTACATCGGACCGAATGACAGGCCTGCAGGCAAAGTTTCAGCCCTAAGACGATCATTCGCCTACTTAGTCGGGGACTAGTCAAACAGTCGGGTCAAGCCTCTGAAGAGACGGGAGGAGCTAGTATGATATAGAATGAATGGCAGAAGTTGTCTAATGGTGTTTGAGACAGAAAGCCACTCATCACGAGGCAATTCTAGTCGCGGGACAGCTGGTGGATCGCGGGTTCTAAGACTCAATTAGCTTCATCAGTACGGATAAGAATGCTATAATCGATAACCACAGTTAGTCTGACACAGCTATGGGGGGGATATTCCATTGCTTCGCTGCAATTACGACACGCCATGTAGAGAATCTAGGTATCTGTCCACTAGGTAGACGATGGAATCGACCGGCGCCCTACCGGTTCCCGACCAGTCAAGCAAATAAGATCTACCAGCTAGGAGCAGATCTGGACGTGTAAAGTATCGTCTCCTGACCTTCCCGATATGGGAGGTAGGGAACATCCAGACCTACGGCCAACATTGAAGTACATGCATGTAGAGACGTACCGAGAAGCTGGAAACACGATCGTTGACCGTTGACACGGAGACCCTCTTCCCATGAAACGTTTTGTGATTCTACCTACGAACGTCCGTGCTGCAGATAGCTTAGCCACGAAAAGTCTGCTCGGTGACTGGGCATCGAGAACGAACCTTACACGTAAATATAGTTACACAACTCCGAGGGCCGAGCGGCCTGAGAAATGGGCTGATACGCATTCCTACATGTAGGTAATTAACACCACGGATACCTAGTCACTCTACTCGGCCACGTATTGAGCCCGGTAATTGTTTTTCTTTCTTCTCTCGGGATAGAATAATGACCAGCGAAGCAAGAAGTAGACATCTGGTGTTTCTTAGGTCTTGCGTCTACATCCTTCCATCAGCCTTGGAGCATAGCTGCGAAGGAGCAGGTGAAATCCACCATATCTCAACCTTATCGTCGGTAAGTCCTCAGATGGGATTGTGCCAGGGGTGATCCCTGACCCCGATTCCCTGGGACCCCTCTCGGCTTGCACCCCACGCTAGAGTCTTGCTAAATAATGCTAGATAATAGGTGGGATATGTGGATCTGCATTCTGCTTATCTCTGGTTGCTTACTTGTTTTGCCATGTAACACTATCATCCTGAAATCACCTTTTTCGAAGCTTCCCTTTGCACTCCTCTATGCCCTTTCTGTCTAATTTATCGGGCGACTGCGACGAATGAATCGCCTTGAGCCATCTAGATGACGGCATAGTTTCCTTAGAGACCGAAAGTTGCAAGTTCAGCTGCGAGTCTTGACTGGTGCTGTCAACATACATATATTGGATTTGGAGTTTGTATCATGGCTGGTTCAGCTTATCGCTCCCAGAACGTCCGACCACTGACCAGATACCATCTCCGGACTGGTCGGAGTAATCCTTGTTCACCTCGAAATCGCTGGGCATCGAATGTAGGCTCCTATCATGTCAGGCCATCGATCGGGGCTGGCATTGACTCGCCTACATAGTACAGCCTGCAGGTCATGCCCTTGCTTGTCAGGTGGCTGAAGCTAATCTCCCCATATCTGGAAGGGGATCTCATATCATCCAACGTCAATGTACTTACGCATGTACGACGCTGATCGGTAATAAGACCTGCTAACAATAAAATTCTGACCAGCTTTGAGTTTCGACGTTGGTTACCTACACGACTTTTAGACCCCGTCTTGTGAGGACCCAACTAGACGTTCGTCATTTTGATATGATTGATAGGCGTGCCGATTGACTCGAAAAAAATAATTGGCTGTCTTGGAATTGCTTCTTCCTCTCAACGACTCATACTAGCAGTTTGACTACTGGCCCCTTTGCACTAACCTCGTCTTGGCCTCGGCTCCCATAGATAGGCATCCAGCCTACTTGATCTAGCCCCCGTCTCGCCTCTCTTCCTGGACCGTTTCTCGACAGCTCTAACCAACTGCTTGACATTCTTTTGCTCCTATTCATTTCTCCCTATGTGAGGCCATTGTTCTTTCATTTCCTCCTGGCTCTTTGATTCTAGTCGGTCCTCAAGGCTTCTCCCCAAGCTATAAGGCAATATGGTCGTACTCGAAGGCGTCGATCTCGACGCGCTGAACTATATCATCAAAATTCCTTATAATGGCACCGGTCCTACTGGAGGCGATTCGTTGACGGAGGATTTGAACGTATGGTATGAGGTAAGCCGATGTACCTACCTGGGCCTGGATCTATCGACTCCCCTCTAACAGGACAATATATAGAGTGGCGACGTGGCCTGGATGATCACCGCTACAGCTCTAGTGCTACTTATGATTCCAGGAGTTGGGTAGGCAAGCTCCTTGCAAATAAGCTGTGAGCGCCCATTGACTCGTCATCCTGTAGTTTCTTCTATTCTGGGCTCGCGCGGCGCAAATCGGCCTTATCGTTAATATGGCTCTCGGTCATGGCCACAGCCGTCACGACGTTTCAATGGTTCTTCTGGGGTTACTCGCTGACCTTCTCGCATACGGCGTCTTCCTACATTGGAGACCTTTCCAACTTCGGGTTTAAGGATGTGTTAGCTCAGCCGTCGGTAGGCTCTACGAGGATACCGGATTTGTTGTTCGCTGTCTACCAAGGCATGTTCTCGGCCATTACCGTGGCGCTCGCGACCGGCGCCGTCGCTGAGAGGGGACGCATGCTGCCGTGTGTTATCTTCATGTTTATCTGGTCGACTATCATATACGACCCAATTGCTTGCTGGACTTGGAACCCAGCTGGGTGGTCCAACAAGATGGGAGGTCTCGACTTCGCTGGTGGTACTCCAGTCCATATTGCCTCTGGGACAGCTGCTCTTGCATGTTAGTCTACGCATCTTACCGTGATCTCTTGAAACGGGACTTTATTGATTCTTGGCGCTGACACTTGAGTTCTCAGATTCAATGATGCTCGGAAAGCGACGAGGCCACGGTACCCACGAATTGAACTACCGACCGCACAACGTCACTCACATCGTCATTGGAACGGTATTTCTATGGGTCGGCTGGTTCGGGTTCAATGCTGGCAGCGCCCTTTCGGCAAATCTGCGCGCTGTCATGGCCGCGGTGGTGACGAATCTAGCGGCTTGTGTCGGTGGGATTACGTGGTGTGTGCTTGATTACAGGCTGGAGGGGAAGTGGTCGACTGTGGGCTTCTGTTCAGGAGTAGTTGCAGGGCTTGTGGCTATCACCCCTGGCTCAGGCAAGTTGAACTAACCTACTGCTACATTGAAAAATGAATCTAACCCCGTCAAGGTTATGTCCCTGCCTGGGCTGCTGTAATCTACGGAATCCTCGGGGCTGGCTTTGCCAACTATGCTACGAAGCTCAAGTTCATCGTTCGAATCGACGACGCCTTGGATATCTTTGCCGTGCATGCCGTTGGCGGCTTCGTGGGAAATATTTGCACGGCATTTTTCGCTGCCGACTACATTGCGCATCTAGACGGGTTCTCGGTGATCAAGGGCGGCTGGGTGAATCATCACTGGATCCAGCTAGCTTACCAGCTAGCCGATTCTATTTGCGGAGGAGTATATTCATTCGGCGGAACGTGCATCATCTTGTTCCTTCTAAACCTAATTCCGGGCCTCCAGCTCCGAGCGACTGAAGATGCCGAGATCCTGGGTATCGACGACGCGGAGATTGGTGAATTTGCGTACGATTATGTCGAGCTCACGAGAGAAGTATTGAACGATATCGAGGCCGATGCGACTAGCCGATACTCGGCTGAAGCGGCGAATCCGTTCGACCCCCGTGAGAAGCACAGCATCCCCCTAGATTCTCGCGGCGGTTATTCCGGGCAGTCATCACACGCCCAGTAGCAGGCACGTCTGTATGATATGGGTATGAGAAGATATTACTAATCTATTAAATATTTCAAATTCTGTAACTACGTGTGTGAAAGGAGAAATCTGGGTAATGGCGGCAGCTATCTCGCTCGCTTACGCAACTCGTGTTGAGGCGCTTCGGAGTTTCAGACTGTCGAATGTATGTCAAAGACTATACGCTTGGCGCCGACATATTATTGCACATATATGATAATGTCCTTCATAAGGCCGAGGGTATCCCCTAGGACAATGAGATCAATTAGGAAAAAAAATTTTCAATTGTTGAAGACAATCCTCAAGCTTGTAAATTGAAAACTTGAATGTCTAAGAACGTTTGAACCTTGTGCCATATGTAAACTCAATGCTGATGTTGCCTTGCATACATGTACTACCTACTAGAGCAGGTACTAGATCGGTACCTAGTGTTCCAACTGTGATTTGCCTTTGACGTATGTACAATTCGTGTATCGTTTGTTCATGGCAGTGGCTCCCCTGGGTGGGGGATTCCTGATGAACCAAGGGATTTAGCTTTCGCTAAGACAATGAAATCCACCTTAACCCTATCGATCAAACAGACCAAATAAGACAGTTCAATCCAATACAAGTACATCTTGTATTACATACCTTGAGCCTGCCTGCTGATGTCTACCAAGAGGTCTTCTCAACTCGCGTCGATGGCGTACCAATCCGAGAAATTGACTTTTATACGATGTAGTGTCTGGCGTCATATACCAGGTGGACTTGTACTACGCTCCCTTCTTTATCACGAATAGGCAACGACCAATGGACCCCCAGCTACAAGAGAAGGTCGCATTCTTTGAATGCCTCAGGAAATCCAGCTATGGAGACGGAGATGACGTTTTAGACGCGGATGAGGAGGCACATAGGCAAAGAAGCAGAGCATTTCATTCTGCTGCCCTGCCCACTTCTGCAGGAGTCTCACGTGCCTCTCAAACGACAGCTTGTCAATTCCTAGGTGCTACTTTAAGAAGAATAGCATCGGATCCGGTTCCTGGCACTAGCGACCTCGAGGTAGAAACAGTATCAGTCACGCAACGCAATACCAAACCGAAAGCAGGTCGCCCAAGGCTACCAAAAGCCGCATCTGTTGGTGACGATACTACCGTGCCTGAGACGGCGGCCGCAACCACCAAACAACCGCTCCGGCGCTCAACACGCCAAAGCCTTCGCGCCAGACATTCCAGCCCACAGAGTGATTCTTCGCCTTCTGTCAGAATGGGAAAGCGAAAGAAGGAAGCACCTCTGAAATTAGTCCCTGAAGCACAACAGATTTTTAAGGGTCTGTCATTCTATTATATCCCTAATGACGATATCAATCCGGCACGTAGGATCCAGATCACAAAAGCCCGGGAACATGGTGCCACGTAAGTAGCCGTTCGAGTGAGTTGCTCGTGATGATTGGGAAACGGCCTTGCCAAAGACCATGGGTCATGGAGTACTCCCTATATACACGGAAGTCTCTTGATGATTGTGTACGAATTAGCTAACTGAGTGCTGCCTAGATGGTGCAGGGAGTTGGCCGTCGCAACGCATATAATTGTCGATAAAAAGCTCACATATGCCGATATAGAGCGATATTTGCAAGATGATCCTAATTGGCCTGAAAAGGTTCTCGTTAACGAGATCTACCCTCTTGACTGCCTAAGGCATCGTATTATTGCAAACCCCGATCAACGCCAGTATAAGATTGCTGGGACGCCGACGTCAACTGAGCAACCTTCGAATGCGCCGTCGTTTTCACATGATTCCAGTACCTCGCTTGTGCTGAAACCGAGGCGCACCAAGGCCGGGAATAGGGCTTATATGCCGCCACGAAGCACACAGTCAAACAGCCAGACCTCATCTCAGAGGAGCGTGGGATTGGCTCCTTCCGAAGAGCAGCAATCTCAGGACGCAGCAGGAAATATCCAACCCGTCGGAGAACAAGAACAACCCATGGCAGAGGATGATGAACTCACGCAATGCATACATCAGATGAAAGCCGGAGATAATGCCAACACGCTGGATGATGCGTTGTTGGATGATGATATTACTGGACCGTCATCGACTGCGGATGAAGCCGACGCTTTATCGGACTCCGGCAACTCAGCTAATGAGGGACCACGGAAGAAGAGAACCAGCCGTAGAAATGGGGACAGATCTCGACCAAAGGACCCCGGTTGGCAAGAAAAGTTTATTTGTATGAAGGGAGGTACCATAGATCATGCGGACAATAATCCTAACGCGGAGACGATCAAGGTTCTTCAGGAGATGCTGGACGTACACACTCTCGCCGGAGATAACTTCCGGATCCGTGCCTATAGACTAGCTATCGCGACACTTCGGGCACAGCCGAAGAAGATATGTACCGCAGAGCAAGCAAGAGCTTTACCTCATATTGGTCGAATCGCGGAGAAGATTGAGGAGATCGTTCACACGAACGGACTGAGGCAGCTCGAGTATGCGCGAGACGACCCACGCAGAAAGGTTCTGGCCTTGTTTCTTCAAATCTATGGTGTCGGTTTGGCCCAAGCCCACAAGTGGATTGCACAAGGTTTTCGCACGTTAGACGATCTCAAAGAGAAGGCTGAGCTAAGTACCAACCAAAAGGTCGGGTTGGAACATTTCGATGATTTGAATACGCGGATTCCACGACGGGAAGTGGAAGCTTTAGCTAGCTGTGTCAAGAAGACGGCTGCAGTCATTGATCACGATGTGGAGTTCATTATCGGAGGTAGCTACCGCCGCGGAGCCAATAGCTCTGGTGATATTGACTTAATCATTACAAAGGGGGGTACTTCCTCTACGAGCGAACTCGCGCCCTTTTTGGGTCGACTTGTCGAAACTTTGACTGAAGAGGGATTTTTGACTGCCGCGCTTGCTGCACATCATGGCAACGCCAACGATACTGAGGGTGGTAGCAAATGGCATGGTTGCTGTGTGTTGCCAGAAAGCGCATTTCCCGGTCCAAAAGATGAATATAGACCGATATGGAGACGAATCGACCTGTTACTTGTGCCTCAGACTCAAATCGGGGCGGCTCTGATTTACTTCACTGGCAACGACATATTCAACAGGTCAATTCGACTGTTGGCACGGAAGAAAGGAATGCGGCTAAATCAGAGAGGGCTGTATACTGATGTTGTACCGCGCCAGGGGAATGATCGGATGGCTGCGGGAACCCTGCTCGAGGGTCGAGATGAGAAGAAGATCTTCGCGCTTCTTGGTGTTCGCTGGAGAGAGCCTCATGAGAGATGGTGCGGTTAGATGGTTGGCGAATCACTTCTACCCGATTCTTCTGAATTGGGAATTATAAGAATTATAGGGAATGATATTATATTTCCCCAACCGTCTCTGGACGTGTGTATCTTCTCGTGCAGTTGCTTATAGGGACTTGGACTTATCAGCAATGGCCTTCAGCTGCTCAAAACTATAGCGGGAGTGCGGCTCTGCCTTGGTGAGCATAACTCCGAGCTACCAATCGTTATTCACCCTGCCAAGTTTGTATATACGCCACCGAATCGCCGTAACCTCGTCCTCTCGACTTGGCGGGAGCTGAAGAACCTGCATGACGACGATAACTCTGGACCAATAGGAAAGGCGCCATCACACACGTTCTCGTATAGAAGACTAGGCGGGCTTCACAGCATTACCACCCTGCGTGCCGTCAGTCGACAGTCTCTATTGGTAGCTCCCGCAATGATTACCCATTTACCTTCCGTTCTCGTAGGTGACGATTTCGATCTGGACCCGGCGCTATTGGGTGACGCTGGGCGGCATGCTACCCACATGGCTAGCTAGCTGGCGGAGCACAGAGTCTCGCGAGACTAGGGAGAGCCAGCTAGGTATGTATGAATGGACAGGTATATAATAGGCGCTATCAGCAGACTCGTAAGGATGCTTGAGTTACCTAGGTAGAATTGTCTGCCTTTCTGGATGCGAATCGGCGCCATCCAATATGGTGAATCTAGTAGTGCTCGGTCTCGCGACGGAGCTCCTGGCCGCTCTCGCGGCCGCAACGTTCGACGGGAACCTGAACTACGCCAGCCCGTCGCGCCGCCACGCGAGCCTGGGGATCGACGTGCCGCACGTTGCGAGGCGCAGCCTCAAGCGCGGCGCTGTTGCGTACCGGGCGGAGCAGCTGAGCTTCACGCACGGCGTGGCGTCCGGAGACCCGTACCCGGATAGCGTGATCCTGTGGACGAGGGTCGCGCCGTCGCTCGAGTCGGACGCGAGCAATGTGACTGTTGAGGGGACCGTGCCGCTGTATAATCACGATACGCAGACGTATATCAACGCGGACCCGAGCCCCGTTTGCGTTGAGTGGAGGGTGTTCGCGAGCGGCGGCGAGGACGTGGTATCCAGCGGAGAGGCGTACACGACGAGCGATATCGACTATACTGTTAAGGTGACTATAAATTCCCTCCATATTGGTTTTCGGAACATGGCCTAACGTGCTGTATAAGGTCGAGGCTACAGGCTTGCAGCCGTTCACACTTTACAACTACCAGTTCACGATTTGCGGGTCGAACGTCACAAGCCCCCTTGGACGAACGAAGACAGCGCCGGCGGAGGATGCTGACGTTTCGGAGCTGAGATTCGCTGTCTTCTCTTGTAGCAATTACCGTAAGTCACGTATCTCTCTGGAACTAGGTTTTTGCTGATAGCTGGAAGCGAATGGTTACTTCAATGCCTACGGGAACGCCGCACGCAAAGACGAGCAGGACTACTTTGTAGGTTCTCTTTGGCTTATTCGGTACCGAGCTGTCCTGTTCTGACATATGTAGATCCACTTGGGAGATTATATATACGAAGGGAACGCGAAAGGCGAGCGAGCACACCAGCCGCCGAAGTATCTATTCAGTCTGTATGACTACAGGACCCGCCATGGACAGGTGAGTACTGCTTTGAGCTGCTAGGTTGACTTATAGAGACGCTGAGATGGTGGCTAGTACCGATCCGATCCGGATCTCCAGCTTGCTGCTCAAAACTTTGCCTGGATTACGACTTGGGACGACCATGGTACATTACCGGGAAAAGATAATAGATTCACGGAATCAATACTGACTCTCGTATAGAAGTCTCGGATAATGGCTATCGAGATGGCGCGAGTGGCCTGAACAACACTGAGGATTCCTTCTTGAAGGATGGGCGAGTCAGCGTGGACCAGCGAAAAATGAACGCAGTGCGAGCCTACTTCGAGTGGATGCCTATTCGGTGAGTACCTAAGATATACGACCCAATCACTCCACGACGTCTGCTAACATCCCGAAAGCCAGATAGACTTAGACGACAATTTGAGAGTTTGGAGGTCGTTCCAGATGGGTACACGTATGTGATCTCCTGATATATGGTTTCCGAATCTCCCACAATGTTTCTTGCTAACGTCGCCATCGTAGTCTTGGACTTAATCGTCCTCGATACGCGTAACTATGACCGAAGTATTACGGACCTGAGTGAGTGCTTACATGGAAGAAAGAACGCCTATGGCAAGACCACTGACGAAATGAAGACTGGAATACAGAATATATCGACCTCATTCGCAACGATGCCTCAAGGTCGTTGATGGGATCGCACCAGGAGAACTGGTTTTACAACCAGCTATCCAAGTCTGCTGAGCGAGGCGCGACTTGGCGCATAATCGGCAACCAAATCGTGTTCTCGTATATCATCGAGTCTTATGGGTTTAGCGGTGATAACTGGAATGTAAGCTCTAAATTACTCGTGTCGGGAAGAATAGTAAGGATTAGCTGCTAAAGTATCCACTTTAGGGGTACATCGCAAACAGGAATCGCACGTTGAAACACCTCTACGACAATAACATTAGCAACACTATCTTTCTGGCCGGAGATAGTCACCAGAACTGGGTTTGTCAACAAGCTCCCTTCAGTCCATTCTAGCCCTTTGTGTAACGACTTGGCTCATATGTATACAGGTATCGGATCTAGCCTGGTTGGATGAGAAGCCCTACGACTCGGAAACTGGCGACGGAGCCATCGGCGTCGAATTCGCGGGGACAGCCGTCAGCTCAACCGGTTACAACGGCCTAATCGCGCCCGCCAGGGCCGAGGCGGAGACTCGGGTGGTCATTAACGAGGTACTCCAGTGGCAAGACGGGTACTACCGAGGATACTTCCTCCTGACGGTGACCCCCGAGAAGCTGGAGGCGCGCTACTACGGCTCGCCCAGCGTCGCGTCCCGGAACTCGTGGGATCTGCCCTTGGCCAACTTCACAGTCGTGGCTGGCGCAAACAAGCTGTCCCGTCCTGTTGCCGGAGGATCCGTAGAGGCAGGCTGTGTAAGGGGAGGTGAGACCGACCCGACCAACATCACGCTGAATACTGAGACTTGGGAGTGGGACGTTGTCGGGTATGACCAGATGTATATCGACACTACCTAGTAAATGAGGTGGCCGAGATGGCAATCTGGCGTTGCCGAGTATCGTCTACTTTGATGCATGTCATTACATGTTCCTCCTAGTAAGCATCTAGCAGAACAGCATCGAGCGATTCATAGAGTAGCGCTGCTCAAGAGAATCGTAGTGGAAGGACGTTTCAATGGATTCTCATAAAGCTTGAAGTTAACGTAATGTAGCACAGTGTTAAACTCAGCTGGCGACGTTATGAGGTTCTGTGGTCATGATAAGGAGAGTCGATGGGTAGGTACGTACCTATCACCTTGCACCCGGACCAACGATAGAGAGGATCATGGTTTTACCGCATTCCGGTGGGGTAGCACAACGCTGAACGCGCCTCCCAGGTTGAGGTTCGAGCGCGTATGGAATTGAAGAAAATTGTGGATACTTTTCAAGTCTAGATCCGTCGTACTACACAGTTTTTTAGTTGCCCTGCAGCGGTTCCAGAAGGAAGGAAAAGACGGAGGGAAAAAAAAAAGTAGACCCTGCATACTTTTTTGCCTTGCTGTCGCCGAGCCCAATCTTTCAACCCTCCGTCTCTGTTCTTCCACTTCAACTTCAGACCAAGTTAATCCTTGCTTTCCGAGACCATGGCGACCGACAAGACGGACGTCGAGGCTGCCGAGCAGAAGCTCAAGAGCATGGCTCATTCTGAGCAGCATTATTTCAACAGGTTAGTGTCTTATGCGCGCATCGCATAACATTCCACGGCTTTATGCTATGTATGCATGATAAGGCTCTGGCTAACACGGGTCGCACAACAGCTACAATCACCACGGTATGCATCCATTGTGACTCGAGGCGCTCGAGGCGGCATTTGGCTAACGAGAATTTATCGCAACGTAGGAATCCACGAGGAGATGTTGGTATGTAATCAAACCTTGCACATCGATATTTTGTTTCGACAATTTCACTTTACTAATGACGAATTGGCTCTTCGCGCATGTAGAAGGATGAAGTTCGCACCAAGTCCTACATGAATGCCATCGTGCAAAACAAGCACCTCTTTAAGGATAAGGTTGTCCTCGACGTTGGCTGTGGAACGGCTATTCTCTCCATGTGAGCTACGACGATCCGGCTTCAGCTTTCTAGGCCTTCGTTGTTTTGAGCTAATGAGTTACCTTTCGGGCAGGTTTGCCGTTAAAGCAGGTGCAAAGCATGTCATCGGCGTTGACATGTCGACCATCATCTTCAAGGCCAAGGAGATTGTCAAAGTGAATGGCATGGCAGACAAGATCACCCTCATTCAGGGTAAGATGGAAGAGATTGAGCTACCGTTCCCCAAAGTCGACATCATCATTTCAGAGTGGATGGGTTACTTCCTCTTGTATGAGAGCATGCTGGACACAGTGCTCTACGCGCGTGACAGGTACCTCGCCAAGGACGGCTTGATCTTCCCAGACAAAGCCACCATCTTTGTCTGTGGTATCGAGGATGGCGAATACAAGGATGAGAAGATCGGATGTGAGTTTAACAGTGGGAGAGCTTCTGGAGTAAGCTAACAATCTAGTCTGGGATAACGTTTACGGATTCGATTACAGCCCTCTGAAGGAGACGGCCCTGGCCGAGCCTCTTGTCGATACTGTCGAGGTCAAGGCCGCCGTGACTGACCCCACCGCGGTCTTAACCCTCGATCTCTATACATGCACTACAGCCGACCTTGCCTTCTCCATCCCCTTCAAGCTGACAGCTCGGCGTGATGACTTCATACACGCGCTTGTGGCCTGGTTCGATATCGACTTCACGGCATGCCACAAGCCGATTCGTTTCTCAACTGGCCCGCACACCAAGTACACGCACTGGAAGCAGACGGTCTTCTACTTGAACCAAGTTCTGACGGTACAACAAGGAGAGGAGGTCGAATTCAAGTTGGAAGTAAAGCCAAACGAGAAGAACCGCCGCGACCTTGATATCAAGATCGATTACCTGTTCGATACCCAGGACGGTACCCGCCGCGCCCAGGGCTCGTGCGAATACAAGATGTGCTGAAGAGAATAACGCTCCTTGAAAGGGCTTTCTTGTACTGCAATGTCTTCCTATGAGCCGAACTAGTGGGCTGCTTCTCTGAAATGGGCTCCGCCTGATAGACAGCAAGCTGCAAAGCAGCAATTACTTAGTCTTGCATCATTCTGCATGGCGATCGGGATTGTGATCGGCGTTGGAAGGTACGAAAATCATTACCCACTGGCCTAGAAGAGAGAGGGAGAGTCGCACGTAAAGGAATGGGAGGGCACTAGGACAACTGCGACGGCAAGGATCAGATTTGATGACTGATGAAGATTACGATACACTGTAACTCCTACACGTCCCTCGAGACATCACTATTAGAGAGGTGTGATAGTCGGAGAGGTTGATGGGTCAGTCAAGCGACATATTTTGCTGCGAAAATAGAAACCTGCTTGACGAATTTTCTGCTTTATGTGCCCCGAATCTCGATTGAGAATCCTAATTGGGAATTTCTACTTCCAGACTATTCATCATTACCCATCACCCAGTGTGTTTAGAAATTACTGTACGTAATGCTGAAATACGCAGAAACACAAATGAAATAGAGCATACCTAGTATCGCGCTTAGTGAATATTGATAGCTTCCATTGCAGGGATTTGGGGATTTAGGGGTCCTCATTTAGCGCGGAATAGGGTTCCGTCGCATGTGATAGCGGGGTGACGTCCGAGAGGAAAATCGTCATCTTTTGCGATAGGCCCAAAAAATACGTGCAGATAATCCTAGTCCGGTTCAGATCTCAAGTAAAACAACGACAGCATTCACGGAGCTAACCTCAACACCATGTTCACAGGACTAGTCGAGGAGATAGGAGGTAATTAATCACCCCACTCTGCAGAGACGGCGTCGGAGGAGATGATGGGCTTAGTTAGTTGGCTGACGGTTCTAGTGGTCGCGGAGCTGAACCCGCACGACGAGACCGGCGGTACCTCGCTGACCATCACGCTCCCCGCGTCCTCCAAGCTGCTCGAGGACGCGCAGCTCGGCGACAGCATATCCATCAACGGCGTGTGCCTGACGGCGACGAGCATCGCGCAGGGGCCGCCGGCGCCGAGCTTCAAGGTCGGGATCGCGCCCGAGACGCTGCGGCTGACGAACCTGGGCTCGCTGGGCGAGGGCTCGCGGGTGAACCTGGAGCGGGCGGTGCGGGCGGACGCGCGGATGGGGGGCCACTTCGTGCAGGGGCACGTGGACACGACGGCGGAGGTGGCGCGGGTGGAGCGGGACGGCAACGCGCTGACGTTCCGGCTGGCGCCGCGGTCGCGCGACGTGCTGCGGTACGTCGTGCACAAGGGGTACGTGGCGCTGGACGGGACGAGCCTGACGGTGACGGCGGTCGACGACAGCGCGGGCTGGTTCGAGGTCATGCTGATCGCGTACACGCAGGAGAAGGTGGTGCTGGCGCGCAAGCGGCCCGGCGACTCGGTCAACGTCGAGGTCGACGTCCTGGCCAAGTACGCCGAGAAGTCCATGGCCGGCTACCTCGGCTCCCAGGGCGAGGTCCTCGTCAAGCCCATCATCGAGGGCATGGTGGAGAACCTGGTCGCGCAGGCTTTCGGTGCGCATTCGAAGTGAGAGTTGGCGAGTAACCATGTCTGTTGTGTATATTGCTCGATGGTATCAGCATCAGGGAATTTAGTCTATTATTTAGGTTCCTATACTTTTTCATCCACTCATCGTTAGATACTAGAGCAGAATAACGTAAATTGTGGAATTGTTGAGGAGAGGAGTCTTGTTCCTGTGTACCTGGGTATGCTGATATATGCTTGACGGGTTAGAAGACGAACATAAAACGGGAACTCGTCTGCCACTATGAGCACAACGTGGAACCGAAGCTCGTGGTCTCGTCATTCTTCAAACAATTTACTTGGGTAGGACAAGGTATTCAATCCCAATTGCCTGGTTAGTGGTCAAGGTCTGCTTAAAGGATAGAAGACATTCTCAATATCCGGCATAGGTTCCGTTCCCTCTCAAATTATTCGTAGCTTGCCTTGGCATCGAGGTATCGCAGAGCACTTAGCAAAGGTACAAAGCCCAGACTCAAGAGGTTGCAATTAAATAAGACTGACTTGTTTAGGTACCTAATTTATCCCTATCATGGTGACGCCAAATCAACCTTTCCATCCCTAGCCACTCCGCAATCAAATACCTAATCATGTTCTCATTAAAGCCGAGCACTACAACCAAAGTGATGGGAAACCGAGACCTAACGGACTTGCGTGACCAAGTAACACCAGCGTACCAAAGATCAGTGGTATCTATCCACTAACTCTGATGCGTCAGTTCACGCATTCATGGATCAGCCCAAATTTCCGCGATCTTCTGACTCAGTGGCTTCGTGATCCTCTTGCGCCCAAATAGGTTTCCCATTTGCCCAGATACCATTTCATGTTTCCGCTTCTTGCCAGCTTCCCCATCGCCGCAATTCTCAAAAGCTTTCACGAAGTCGTACGGAGTCTTCCATCTCTTTTGGATTTCGAGCGCTTTTTCACCCGAGACTTGTCTGGTGCACATTAACATCTTCAGATATAGATCCCGCAATGTCATCATGTCCGACTTCGATGCCAATGACGCGAATGCCGGATAACTGATGTAATAGCCCGTGGAAGGCTCTTTTTCCCGGAGATGTTCGAGTAGCGGCAGGTAGTTCTGGGCCGTGAGAACTTCGGTAGGAATGACCAGTAGGGGTTTGCTCTCGTACTGCTTCTTCAGCAACATAGTCATTCGGGTTAGATATCGAATAGTGTCGTCTATCTTTTGCGTCTTTTTTACGAAGAAGCCGTTAACCACCTGCGTTGACGCAATGGCGGACTGCACCATTTCCGCGCGTCGTTCTAAAATTTCCGAGTCCAAGGCAATTTCTTCGATGATGTAGACGACATTCTTGACGCCAGATCGCTTGAGGCGAAACTTCTGTTCATGAAAACGGCCATCTTTGACACTGCCGATTAAGTCGTCCAGTCTTTTCCTCTCTACGATATAGTCGAGGACAACCTCATCCCCCTCAGCGCCATGTCGAGACAGGAAGTTTGCATCTTTGCATTTCGCAATCCACAGGGCGTCGCCAAGCTCAAGTGAGCGCATTATTGGGTTGACACCCCTCTTGGAAAGTTCATTCTGCACTAGACAGTGAGGGTTAGCAGCTAGCTTCTAGAGAGGATTCGAGAGACGGAGATAATCTACCGCCCCGTACTATGCAGCGAGCCCTATGGTTTATAGGCTGGGGATGGGTTGGGACACGATTATGAAAAGCTTGCAAGTTGCTTACTGTAGTCTCTATCGGTCTTCGCGCGGACCTCACGAACGTCTAATACCAATTGTACTTCAAAAGACCCAGGCGCGAGGCGAATTGGCCGGAAATTGGGTATTGATGCACTAGCAGATGACGAATCTCCGCTAGTAACGACATCCACATAACTTGACTCTCCTTTGGGTTGATCTTGCACTTCTAGAGAAGGGGATCGAGTGATAGGCCGAGGAATAGCTGGCTGTACTTCCTGGACTTCAGGTTCTGGCCTTGATGGTTCCGGCCTAGGCTGAGTAGGATTCAACGTCTGTTGAATCCGTCGTGCCACCTCCCATCCCTCCTCGGTCAAAAAGTATCTTCGTGTTGGCCTGCCCTTCTCATAAACAAGGTCCTTTTCAAGAAGAGTTTTCATAGAACTCCAAGCCGTATAGAACTTTGACGGGTCAGGAGGAGCAGTGAACGAGGCGTCGCAATGAGGTTGCGCCACCTCGATCAACTGCGGCTTCGTCAGTCCATTACGTGACCCTTCTTCTAAAGTTGCTAGGCCCAGAATTATGGCATATGGGCCAGACCGAAGAGCCGGGACATACGGTCTCGCCTTCCTCTGCCTCTTTGCGGGTCTCTCTTCACCATCTTGTTCGTCATCTCGGTCAGCTAGGCCGGGCACGGTAGATCTTCTTGGGCGTTTTGGGACCGGCAGTCCGTTCTCCCGACAATGCTTCTCTAATTTCTCGGTCAAGCGGTTGCATAGCTTTGGGCCGAATCCTTTCAATTGTTGTAGTTGAGAAGGATGTTGGAAAGTTACTGGGCATGCCTTGAGAGCGGCATACGCCTTCCTGTAGGTTGTGAAGCCTTTTGAATTACGCTCCCGAGCCTGGTCAACCCATTCTTGTACCCATCCGAGAAGGAGGGGGTTGGCACAAGGCTCTTCTGACGGCATCTTGTTGGTTGTGGAAGCGTTCAAGCCAAAAGAAGTCAAACGAGATGAAAGTAGGGAGGAACAACGCGACTGAGCGCGTCTGGGAGAGACAGCGAACGCCAAGTCAGGTGACTGAATCCCAGAAAGCAATTAGATGCAGCAGCCGACCGCCCAATGAGATGACGCAAGCACGTTCCATAAGCAGGGGCTGAGGAGGGGCCCTCAGCTTTGAGCTTGTGAACCACTACCCAGCCCCACCTTCCTCATAGCCGAATTTTTAGTGGTCAGAGACCCTGCAGCCCTGGTACGTCAGATGCCCCTAGCGCATAAGGCGGGGTCGATATAGCGAGATGTTGGGCGGTACCTACCTAAGTACCTACATATACGAAGGAGGGGTTACTGCTTCGTATTGGCCTCCATACTCGTTCGATACCTCTGTCTTAACATCTTCGAACAACAAACTTAAACTTTCCCAGCCTCGTTTTCCACAACCATATCTAGTTGAATATTGTATTTAATATACCGCAACCCCATCTTCATTCATATTTCGATCTAGGCATTGTCATTAAAGAAATCTAATCGATTGAAACCCCACACCCCGAGGTTCAATCGTTCTACTCTCAAGCAGCCATGGATCGAGACGCAATCCTCGCCGCTTCGAAGAAGCACGACATAGTCTCCGGGAGGCTGTACAAGTACGGCACCGCAGGCTTCCGAATGAACGCCGACCTCTTAGACGGCGTCACCTTCCGAGTCGGACTCCTCGCAGCTCTTCGAACCCGTAAGCTCAATGGCCAAACGATCGGCGTAATGATCACCGCTAGTCACAATCCCGCGGTGGATAACGGTGTCAAGATTGTAGACCCAATGGGAGACATGCTTGAGCAAGAGTGGGAAGTCCATGCAACAAACCTCGTCAATGCCCCGAGTCACGAAGACCTTGTCGACTACTTCTATAAGCTGGCCGATTCACTCAAGATCGACCTGACGTCCTCCGGAAAGGTCATTGCCGGCCGAGATACTCGTCCCTCTGGCAAGAAGCTTGTCACAGCCCTCGCTGATTCCTTAGAGGCTACGAATACCACGTACAATGACTACAAGATCCTTACAACCCCTCAACTCCATTATCTGACGCGTTGCGTCAACACCGCCGGAACTCCTGGCGCTTACGGAGAACCCAGTGAGGTTGGCTACTATAAGAAGCTTGTCGAGGCTTTCTACAGGGCTCTACGCGGACGTAAAGTTTCTGGAAAACTATCCGTCGACTGCGCCAATGGTGTTGGTGGCCCGAAGCTTAGTGAGCTTCTCAAGCACCATGACTCTTCCAAGACCGGTCTGGAGGTCAGGGTCTGCAACGATGATGTCTTGCGCCCGGAGGTTTTGAACCTTGATTGTGGCGCAGACTTCGTCAAAACCAGACAGCGAGCCCCGGTAAACCCGAAACCTGCTCCTGGTGAGAGATGGTGCTCTCTGGATGGCGACGCCGACCGTCTTATCTACTACTGGGTCGACCCAGAGACTGGCTTCTTCATGCTAGATGGCGATCGTATCGCGACGCTTGCCGCGTCATTCATTGCGGATCTAATTCGCGCTGCTGGTTTGGAAGGTCAGCTTCGTATCGGCCTGATTCAGACGGCTTATGCCAATGGATCTAGCACGAAGTATGTGGAGCAGCACTTGCAGATCCCCGTAGTCTGCACCCCTACTGGTGTTAAGCACCTTCATCACGCCGCTTGTTCATATGACATTGGCGTGTATTTCGAGGCCAACGGCCATGGCACTGTCCTCTTTTCCCAAGATGCTTTGCAAGCTTTTAAAACGAAAGAGCCCCAGTCACCGGCGCAGAAGGATGCGCTCGAGACCCTGAGCGCTCTGGGAGACCTTATCAACCAGACGGTTGGAGATGCGATATCGGATATGCTCATGGTCGAGGTTATCCTGGCCCACAAGGGGTGGACACTAAGGGATTGGGCCATGACATATCAGGATCTTCCTAACCGCCTTGTCCGTGTGGAAGTTAGCAACAAGGACCTGTTCCAAACGACTGATGCGGAAAGGAGACTCAGTCACCCAGAACACTGCCAAGAGGAGATTGACAAAGTTGTCAAGAAGTACACGAATGCTCGTTCATTTGCCAGAGCTAGCGGCACGGAAAATGCATGCAGAGTCTATGCCGAAGCGGCTACCAGATCTGAAGCGGACGAGCTAGCCAACAAGGTGGCGGCCATTGTGAAGGCATACGGAGGTTAGGAACCACGCATGACATTGGCGTTGATGGGTATATGACGCGAAAGACATACTGTAGACAGCTCGGGAGCCTCAAAAAGGGAAAATTTTCGGTGATCGGTTGGCCAGGGGAGCGAGTTCTTACGTATCATGAATGAATATAGCTGACGAACGTAGCTAAATACCAAATCGACGTTTCACATATGAGCACTTTCTCTTCCTTCAACCATATACGACTCATGAATCATACGTATGCTGCCAATATTCGAAGTTGGTGCCGCCTGAATATCAATCGGATGAAAAAATCGCATTGGTGGTTAGGAAATTATTCGGCCAATTCTTCAATTACTATTCCTACGTGATAGGCGTTTTCATGGCCTCTAACGAATCGACGGCGACGTAGGAGCCGGACACGGCACAGCGGGCAGAGCCTCATCCGGCGCAATCTCCCTTCCCTGGCTCATGGCAATGAAGTGCTTCCTGATGAGCTGAATACGGCTGTTCTGATTCGCCGTATTCTTCGGGTTGCCGTATTGCAGGGCGAGGCCGTCGCTGTGGTCTACATAAGTCTTGCATGGGGCGTTAGAACGCACCCGTAGCGAGGGGGTTTCAAAGCCACTTACGGTGCAATCGGGAGCATTGTGTCCGAACTGGCTCCAGAAAGTGTCGCCGATGGCGACACTGCTTTCCTCGATGATCCTGAACATGGACTGCAGATTGGCCGCGTCTCCGCCGACCCAATCGTACTCGCCGGCGAAGAAGGGCTTTCCCGCGGCTTCGACGAGTTCGATGTCGTTTTGGAGCTTGGCCGTGTCGACGGGATACATGTGGTCGGAGAAGATGTCCACCTCTTCGATGCTCAGGTGGGTTTTGTTGATGCCGTAGGTTCCGTCGACTACGGTCAGGTTAACACTGCACACTGAGTCCGTCTGCGATTGTCTCGCGCTTACCTACTAGCTTCTGCGGAGCAAGACTCTTGACGTACTTGGCGATGTCCTGGACCCAGTCTGCTGGCGAGTTCATGTCGCCCCACACAGGGCCGAGGAGCTCATTGCCCGTCTCGTACGCGAAGATCGTCGGATCCTCAGCGAAGGTCTGGTTGGTGTATTGGTTTCTATGGGTTATTATCGTCTTGATATAGTCCTTGAAGGTAGCGACGATAGTGGCGTTGGTGTAGAACTGCTGAACCAAAGGGTTATTCTCGTCCCTTCTTTGATTGAGATCGAAGCCTCCCCAACGGAGGAAATTGTATTTGCCTCCGTGATAGTAATCCTACAAACCCGTGAGCTGATGGTTTCGTCGACTTACTTGTGATGTATAAGCTCACATAGTTATCTACCAATGGCACCAGCAGTCTGATGCCATACACACCCGCTTGGTATACCGCCCAGTCGATCGGCTCGAAAGCTTTCTCGTTAACGACGCCAGGTTCGGGCCAAACGCTCAGGGGATTCCCAACGCTAATGCCCAACGTATGCCCACGGATCATCGTCCCGCCCAAGGCTTGGACTGTCGCCATCACCTCAGTGATACGCTCCTTGGTAGGATAACTGGCTCTGGTCGGAGCGTAGAACGGCTCCCCATCTGGCGGCGTCACATTCTCGTCAAGACCTAGCCAGTAAACATTCGGTCCAACTGCTTTCCAGCCCTTTCCATCGACTAGCAAAGTAGTCCCATTGCGAGTAACGGGAGACAGTTTTGTGGCACCTTGACGGATAGGGGAGGCTAGGGCACCTGCCACGGACAAAATTAGCAATGAGAACCTCATATTTCCTCGAATCTGAATCCGGTTTCGAGAGAAAATAGAGATAAGAGACAAGGCAGAGAAAAAGGCTTGAAACTATGTGGGCATATACACGTCGCGACACATCGACTTACACGGTATTATAATCGCCCGCGGAGGGAAATCTTCCGAATGGTGTTAAATGCCAAAAACGGTATGTCTAATGCGGCTCATAGGTCTAGATAGGCCTGATATGAACCTTCACTTTGCCATGTCCTCTAATTTACGCCAGATTTCTTTCTTGACCGGTCTCGATGCCAAATACCTATATCAGACTATGATATTTAACGTCCACCCCTCATGAGGACGTATAATCAATTTAGTGTTATATGGGGTTTACCGACTGAGCTTCGAAGATACCTTTAAGCTACTTTATACATCTCATTAATAGACTACCTAGTCGATGTCGCATTGTGCGTGTTCCGACATTTCGTTGAATTGTTGAAGCCTGAAAGGCGACTATGTTATCTACCTGGCTAGTATACACTGGGTCGTACATCTATCGTGCATAAGACGGTTATAGGAACGTCGATGGTCTGTTCAAGCTCCTGATGGGATATCTAATCATGCAAGTGTTTATTGATGACGGTCTTTCCTTTGTCGCCAACATGAGTGTCTCTTGGGTTCCTTCGATCTGTGCTTTATTCAACTGATTAATGGGCACTAGGTCTTTTTCGATGTCCCCGTCAATGTCGTGGTTCCCATTGTCGCCATAAACAGCTTGCCGGAACGACGGCAATGCTCTGTGTTAAGGTGGCTGCATCAGCCATACAAGACCCGTGTCGTAGGACCTTATTTCGATCTTCTCTGCCATCGTTCTGAAACCTTGCTGTGCCTCTCCATTCACGCGCAGGGCTTCTGGTAGCAACAAATCTGGCAGCTTCAAACCTGCTTGACTAGCACGGTCTGGGTCCCATTTGATGTGGTTTTCTGCAAGTCTCGCAAAGTGAATGATCGGTTTCTCAAGTCTCGAAGAGCAAGACTGGGTTCCTTTCGAAACTGTTGGATTTATTTGTTGCGAATGTAATCAATATTACCATTTGTCGGTGCATCTCTTTCCATCTCCGGCAACTCTGTTGGCAACTATGCATTGTCTGTTTGTTGTTTCGTTGAATTTCTCCCAGTAATCTGAGACCCGTCTTCTATCTGGGTCGACCATCAACCAGACTAACGCGGTAACTTGAGAAGATCCGATATTGTTCGGGGGAAAGTTCCGAGTCCTATCTTTTTCATTCTTGGGGTACATCCTCCATTGCTCTGTTGGTCCTTTTGGCTGTCGAAACCCTCAAACCCGTCTTCACCCATATCGTTGACGATGTCAACATTGCTGTTATTTGACATCACCTCATCTGTGACCTCATCCAGAGCGCGGGACGCGATGCAGATGTCATCGCAGTAACGGTTGGCAGCTTGAACAGACTCGCTGTCGTTGGACATACGCATTGATGTTCCTGTATCCCATGATAAGGCAGTTGAATGTAAATTGCCCTTTGGCTGTCGTGATGGTTAGCGCCCATCGCGTGGAGGGGATGCACCAACAAGGCTGTGCGTCGTTAGAAGTGTTCCCTTGGAAGGTTGACACCCGTCCAAATCTCAATCTCATCCACGGTTTTGATCCGATGCCGAATCACTTCCACCTATGACTGGTGCACTATTCTAAGGGACAGAGAAATATGACTTGGACATGACATATTTACCTCGTTCCCCAGTACCTGTTCCTAAGTTCAACTTCCTTATCTACTCCCACTCTTCTTATGGACTGATAGTAGTAGGATGATTTTCGAGATCCATTCTCCCTTGAGGTGCTGAAACTGTTCAGAGACGACCTAAAGATTGTGGCGTCCTATTTATTAGCTAGGAGAAAGGATCCGGTATTATGTTTTGACCTTGAAGTGTATGTCAAGCATGTCAAGGACCTAGACTTAATTCGTAGTTGTGGGTAACGTCTTTCGAAGGTTCTCCTCATCCTTGCCTTTTTGTAAGGAGTAGGTGTTTAAAAGTGGTGTGAATAGACCTGACGAAAGTATGCACCCATGAGACGATTTTACTCATGATTTGTTGGACAGATGTAATATAAATAAGTAACGCTAGAAGAGAATATAGGAGCAACGTAATAGAACTATCAGGTAGTGTTACTGTCGTGTGTTTAGGGCCCGAGGTGAAGAGAAGCGAAGCAGAAAGTAAGATAGAATTCCCACGGGGGTTTCACGGCAGCCAGGCTTAAGGACATGTCCTTTAAGGGGGTCATTACTGCTTCATTTACCAAGCTGTAATGACTTTTACTTTCCTTTTTCCATTAAACCTTAAGAACTTGCGCAACTCCCTTTTGTTTCGGCTTATTCGATATAGAAGGTAATCACAACCTCAGGAATCCTCGACTCTTGTAGTAGGTGGGATCACAAGGGTACCTATCGAATTGAAGGTGTGAAAAGTGATATACGATATATCCAGACCATTAAATGTGTACCTAAATCTTTAGTAATTGGATATAGACGAGCCTGTAGAAATGGTAATGTATTTAAAGAAAACAAGATTCAATGGGGTTGTTCGCCCATAAGCTGACTTACGGTTAAACAATCACTCAATGAAACGCTTAGGCGTAACAAAGCAAGATAATTAATGAAACTGCCTAAGGCATGAAACAATACAAACATTGTTGGGAGAACTCGAAAATGTAGCTACGTGCCTTTAACATCCGATAAGGGGTGGCTCTGACAACCGGGAAGTTACCAGTACACCACGAGTGCCGAATCGGGACTCAGAATCCGGGGTACCGATACAACACCTACGTCAAGTGCTATTCTTAGCGCGCTGAAGCTTCCTCCCAACGACGCTATGACGATCTTCCTTCTCGCTGGCAATTGGGGTCCTTGCGCCGCATAGGAAACCGAAACCCCACTGAGCCGCCCCCTAAACCGCCCCAAATACGAAAATCGCATCCACCGACAGGACCCAATCAGAAGAACTGCCGGCGGTCCCAGTTGCCTGGACAGATTTCTCTCCCCGGCACTGCTCGGCGGACGGGACTTGCCAGTTCTCCCCCAAACAAGCTTCCGCCAATGCAGACAAGATGCTACGCCCATCACCGTTTTTGACCCTCGTCGTCATCTGCGTCTGCTTGCTATGGGGCACTGCCGAAGCTTCACTCGGCGATAGGCTGCCCGAGTTCCGAGAATGCGTCGAGGTTCGTCTGATGTGCCACGATTCACTGTCTTATATAAATCAAATTGCCGGCTTGTCTCGAGCTAATAAGCTAGCTACCTGGAACAATGTGATCATGTGTATTTTTTTTTTAAGACAAACTGACTAACTTGGACGCCACGAATGTAACAGGTTTGCGCCCGCGAGAACTGCGATCCGAATAACAACCCAACCCACATCCGTACGTCTCGTCGCGATCCGACTCTCGTCTCCTCCTCACCCTCCTTCTCCCCGCAAGCCGGCCGTCCTCGCTGACATCTAGCCCTCGTCCCTCTCTAGCCTTCCACCACCGCCTCCTCTTCTGGACGTGCCCGCAAGAATGCGACTACACGTGCCAGCACATCGTGACGGAGCAGCGCCTCGCAGCCGGCCAGCCGGTGACCCAATTCCACGGGAAATGGCCCTTCATCCGCGTGCTCGGCATGCAGGAGCCCTTCTCGGTGCTCTTCAGCCTCGGTAACCTCGTCGCGCACCAGAACGGGCTGGCGAAGCTGCGGCAGTCGATCCCGGCGACCTACCCGCTGCGCCGGTACTACGAGCTGTTCGCGTACTTCGGCATCGCGACCTGGATCTTCAGCGCCGTCTTCCACGTCCGCGACTTCCGCCTCACCGAGCAGCTCGACTACTTCGCCGCCGGCGCCGGCGTCCTCTACGGCATGTACTACACCCCCATCCGCGTCTTCAGGCTCGACAGGCCCACCCCCCGCCGCCAGAGCTTCCTGAGGGTTTGGACCGTGCTGTGCTGCGCCATGTACGTCGCGCACGTCGCGTATCTGAAGTTGTGGCGCTGGAACTACACCTATAACATGGCGGCCAACGTGACGGTGGGCCTGATCCAGAACGCGCTTTGGAGTTACTTCAGCTGGAAGAAGTGGACCGAGAGCCGCCGTGCGTGGGCAATCTGGCCCGGTGTGGCTGTCGCCTGGCTCATGATGGTTATGAGCCTCGAATTGCTGGACTTCCCGCCCCTATGGGGAGCTCTGGATGCGCATAGTCTATGGCACTTGGGCACGATCGGCCCTACCATACTATGGTACAAGTAAGTTGGCAACTTTCCGTGCTATGAGATAATTTCGCTAACCTCGACCGCAGCTTCATGGTCAAGGATTCCCAGGAGAACCTAGCGAACGAAGCCAAGGATGCTAAGGCTTGAAAAAAATGCGAATATCATATGGTCTGGTTGGCTAACCCAGAGACTCGGTTGTTGTATATCCAGGTGCGGTGTAATCAAGGGCGTTAAAAATATTTGTTGTAATGGGACCATTGTCTTTCATCCGCATTAAAAGGGCTACTTTCACCATAGACGGCGTGGAGTTTGAGGCTCGCAACTGGGTTGGTCTAGACTAAAACCTATCATTGACTACCTAAGCTACATAAAATCCATCCAGAACGATTCGTGTGTATTCCTTTCCACCTATGTGCCCCCTATGTCCACCTCACACGTCTCGATAGAGGATCCTAAAGAACAAGTCAGCTCGGTTCTCACGCCGCAACGCCGGAATCATGAAACGCGGTAAAGAAAAATAAGCCACACATGTAAAAATAGCAATCAGAAACCAGTATTCTAAGCACAACGCACCTCCACCGAGCCACCGAATCCCACGCGCCCGCCCGCCAGCACCGAGCCACCGCGGCAGCACGTGTCGATGCACACGCGGCGCCCACACGGCTCGCGAGCAGGCGCGAGGATTAACGAGCGGTCCGGCCGAAGAAGAGGCCGCCGGACTCGAAGGAGATCCGGCGCCCCCTCGAAGATGGTCTCATACGGCTCTTCCTATATTGTTAAGGTAGGTTCGACACTTGCGGTGTCGGGGTCATCATAGCAAACGAAACATGTGTGTGGTGATTCAAAGAAAAGAGATCTTATCAACATACCTATTGCCGAAGTGAGTGGTAGAAGCCCTACACGGGAACAGCTAATGAAGCCCGTGTACGGCCATGCGAAGAGCGTCTCATTCCGAAGTTGGGATGAAGGGGAAAAGAGGTGAAGAAAAAAAAGGGCTTGCCAAAATAAAAGTGGTGGATCTAAAAGCGGGTCGTTTGGCGGCCGCAGATAAGATACCACACACATGGGCCTCAAGAAGCCGCCACGGAGAGAAGCGAACCTTGGGACTGCTTCATCAATCATTTACACTACCTACAGTAGCAACTTGCTGGACCAAGGTCAAGGATCCCTTTCCAAAGTCGTACGGACGGTGCCAATGAACGAGATGTAACGCACTGGTTTTATTCAGACACATAAGCTTGTAGATTTGTTTTTATTGACGGAGATGAACGCTATGCTCTTCACTCCGCAAACCGAAACTAACAGAACTCTGTTTCCTGAGTCGACTTCTTAACATAAATTTATGGGTGATTTGTCGGTATGCGCAGTAAAGCTAAGAAGCTGAAGTGAAGTGACATGAAACTGTACACAGGGACAAATAGAACGTGGTCTATCAAGCCCTCAAGAATTCTCCAATAACCTTCGCTGAATGCAGTCTGAGATTGGTTTTTCTCCTTTAGATCTTCTCCATCTCAACTATCTAGTCATCATCGTAAACGTCATCAAAATTGGCAAGAAATCATGCATGACAAGAAAGCGCACTGGCTGTCTTGGCTGCCTTTCTTCCGATATTCAGCTCGAGAGCTGGCAGCCACTGACTATTGATTGGCTACGGAATCCCATGGAAATCCGATTCTATCCAATCCATAGACGGATTATAATCCATGTTGAAATCTTGAGATGATGGTTGAGTGTATCCAGCAGCGAGGCTAGGTGGAATAGTGCCAAATAGGTTGCCAAAGTCATTTGACTTGTCCATTGAGGTAGGCGGGAAAAGGGGGAAATCCTGGCCAAATTGATTGGGACAGGCAGGCTGGAAGTCTTCGAAGCCCTCGTCCACCATGGTAGGTGGCGTCAACATGACTTGATTACCTTGACCAGCAGCTGAGAGTTGTGGCACAGGCACTTGTTGGTATGCAGCCGCTACGAAGTTTGTGAAGGTATCGATGTCCTTATTGTAGATCGAGTGTGTCGATGTTGGTGTCGGCAATCGTACATGAGCGCCATATATATCCTCAAACTGGCTGGTGAACTCAGGGCTAAGATCATCGTAGGTATTAAATTGGTCAGATTCGGTGGAAGGAGTACTGTTGTCAACTGGGGACATATCCAGCTGCAGATCCGTGTCGAACGGCTGATGTTCGAACAAGCTAGCGTGGAATTCCTGGTCGGAGGGATACGTAGGGAACTCATGGTCGTGACGTCCAAAGAGCAAATCTTCGGGTGGCGTCATGACAGAATCCATCTCCTCGCTCTTAGGGGTGGGCAAACTTTTGATTAGAGGTGTTGGTTGAGCAGAGCTTCCAGCCTTGCTAGCTTTCTTCTGGCCATTCGTCTTAGATCGAACGTAAGTCCAGCCATGTGCTTTCTCCATATGCTGCTTGCAATTGGATTCACGTTTCGACTTGTACGGGCAGGGCTTGAAAAGACACTCAAACTGTGGCGGGGCAGCTGAGTGTTTATCGTTGACATGTCGGTCCATCTCCTTCTCAGTAGGCCATCCATATTCATGATATTTGCAGGTAACGTCAGGGCACTTCCAAGGGCGTGAATGGGTTTTCTCGTGTTTCGTCAGATCGCACGGTCGCTTGAACTCTTTATTGCAACCCGGGTGGGTGCACTTCTTGGGAGCGAGCTCCTCAGGGGAGGCGTTCTTCTTTCGGCGAGCCATAGATCGCATTATTTCTTCCTCGTCCTCGGCCTGTTCACTCATGGAACGCTTAAATCGGATTGGGCCCTTTAGTTCTTCCTCGTCGAGATCATCAACGGGTTTGCCGGTAGCGATGGAAATTGCTTTGCCGTTCTTTTTCACGCGAACTAGCTCAGCAGGCCGTCCATTAGTAGTAAGGCCGCCAACGAGCTTGATCTCGTCCGTGCTACAAACTAAGTCAGAGAGAGAGCAGTAACCGGGGGAACGTGGGAGATCGTACGGGTCAACGTCCAGATCGTCTAGTTCTTCTCCGGCAGCTTGTCTGTTGCGAGCCTCTTGCATCTGTTGTGCGTGTTGGCGGATTTGTTCCACAAGATCAATGAAGTAACCGTTGTTGTAGGGCCGGTCGTGAGGTCGAGTTTGTTCTCTGTCACTGAGGTATTCGACGGTGGCTTGAATGCATCGAATCGAAGTAAGGCAGAAATCACGATATAATTCGACCGATTTTGCGTTCTCCTTCAACAACAGCCCACGATAAGTAACTCCACAAACGCCAGGGTCTTTCATCAATTGACTCACCGGTGCCATAAAGATCAGGGTCTTCTCGAGGTCCCTAAGACAAACAATTTGGTCCTCCTGGATCCTTCTGGGGCAGTCAAGGACAATGGGTCGGAAGTCCTTGAGCAAGCGGTCATCCAGAAGTGGTTTCAGAATATGCTCGTGGATGCGGTTCTTAGCGCGATCACTAAGACGTTGAGCGTTCTGAGACCTAACAGCGGTAACAGATCTTGTAATAGCTGAAGCATTACCACTCGCAGACTTGGACTCCTTCCGCTTCTGGTTGGTGGAAGCAATAGATGTTCCTAACCCGCTATCCGATTCATGATGACGGGACGAGCGACGGTTGCGAGGGCGAACTACCCGTCGCTCTGGCAAAACGGAAGGTTCTTCCGACATCGTGGCCCCAAAAACAGTGTGGTCCAGAAAGCCTCTAGGTATGGGTAAACTGTCGTCTGTGAAGGGACTAGTGGGCGATAAAGGTTCGGCCTTGCAAGCCGAAAGGGTTACCTCGAACTTGCCGATGTTCAGAGCAGCACGACGGACGTGAGCACCGACAACATCGTCAAGGGTCGTGTGGGAGCGATGAGGCAGCGAGGGCACCCTGGGTAACGTGGTAGTAGCAGCAGCAGCGGGCGGGCTACACGGAGGAGTAACGGGAGAGTGGAAAGTGGCACCCTTCCGTAGAGTTAAGTTGGTATTAAGGCTCAAGCCATTGCCGGTACCAGCGTCCCGGCGAGTCACCGGAGTCCTTCGAGGGTTGGAGAAGGACATGATGACTCGGTATCTGGGGTGTGGGGTACAGATTTATGGTAGGTGGAAAAGGACTGATGGTATCGATGTAGGAAACTGTGTCAAGAGACGGTAGCGGTTAGCACAGTTATGCACCATAAGGCTGAGCAGGCCTATGAGTCACAACAAGAGTCCTCCCACACCGAGACCAAGATGGCATGGGTAGTCGAAGAAATATCACAATTGACAGCTTAACATTGGTCAATCCGATAAATCTCGAACGGGATGGCGAGGTAAATATATAGATGGTAGGGCTAGAAGGTCCTGAGGAACAAGACAGGAGTTGTCCTTACTTGAGCGGCGAACAAGCGGGATGGCTGACTTGATACGTGTAGAAGCTAGCAGTTTGGCTGACAGGGACTCGTTACTGCGGACGCGAGAGTTGCCAAATGAGACAAGAGTCGAATGATATGCGTGGAAAGAGTCGAGGAAGAAGCACACAATCTGACGGGAATCGCGCGTGTTCACAAGCTACATACGTAGCCTGTGGAACAGATAGGACTGGATAGAACAGGACAGATAAAACAGGACAAAATGTGGCAGCCTCAGATACGAACGATGAGTACTAATAAGCCGGCGCTGTAAGAACGCTTCGTTAAAAGAAAAGAGCACCGGAAAGCGACGAGGAATCGAGGAAGGGTAGGCGTTGGGGGTTTGAGACGAGGGACGACGTTCAAAAGGATGGAGATTTAGGCAGCAGCCGTTCACTATGGGGACACCCATGCAGACCCCTGCTAGGTTACTGGACCAAGTCAAAAAGTCGAGGTTGATGCTACTAAAAGTAGAATCCACCATAATCTGCTGCCACTCAGGGTCTTCCGTCACTTCCGTGCTAACAGGGAGTACTTCCCGAAAGTCCTGCTTGACCTTTAGGGCAGATGTAACTCAGCTGCGCCTACCAGCGCCTCACACTAGACCACTTGTGGAGAAGCGGACCGTTTTCTCGCTCTTCATCCTCCCCGTAAAGGTCCTCCATACCTACATGGACCTTGCATACATCATGCCATTCACCATATCTACCTGTACTACGCACGTATCAGAAGTAGGACGGATCTCCAGCGTTTTCTACCTTCTAGTGGGCTTTCAAATCAATCTGTTATTTGCATACATGTCGATGCAGAATACGCCAGCAACTAATGTAGAAGAAGCCAACAAGAATAATAAACCCAAATAAGCTACATACCTAGGTATCGATGGAAAGATGCATAATGATAATAATGCCGGCCTCAAATGATCGATAAGCTGTGTTGGTACTACGGCGCTAAGCCTTGAATCAATTTACTAAGTATTAATAATACCTTTTTGGGCAAAGCGGATAAGTACTCTTAGCACGCATCCGCCGTTCCATGTTCTTCTGTGTCCATCATTCACCGGGAAAGGAACGCTCCCTCGTTGGGTGACACTGCAATGAGAAGGAAGAAACTCGTGGACGTTGAGAGCTCGGAATAGACTGCTCCTTATCCACCGACCGATAGCGAGAGCTAAAAATCAAGCCAAACAAAACATTGTCCACCTCGACATTATCTCAATTGATCAAGAGCCTCTACTATCGCACTCGCACAAGCCTCGGTTCCGGGGATAGATGATTCACTCCGGGTCGGACATGTCTCGACTAATTCGTCCGAACGGTCACTTTTTACTAATACAGGGTTGACGTCAATTACATGGTCGTGGCGCCGTTTCACTGCTGATTGCAGTAGAAAGGTACTTGGATCCTGGATTTTCTCCCGCATTGTTGGATTCTCGCAGATGCGAAAAAATAAATATTTCGTACTACATAGTTAACTCCTATCTGCTCCGGCGCCTCCAGTGCTAAGGTTATGCAGATTGAATAATATGATTCGAATCCCTTATCGAACCGGGTGCTCAGCACATGACCGAGTCTGTCTCCAATCGGATTGCTCCACAATTAAGGCCTAGCACACTATGTTTTGGTGAGGATAGACGTGAGTGGCTAGATTATTTGCTCGTTGGTGAGAAACCCCTGAACGGGGAAAGGGCAGGGAGGGGTTGTATCACTTGAATTCAGTGGGATCGAATGAAGTGTTGACACCGAAGCATTTTCCGTTTGACTCATTAATATCGGCAGGTTGCAAGCGTTAGTTAGTTGATCGTCTCGCGCAACCCAACCCACCACAAGCAGCTAGCTCATGGAAATCTGCAGGTCAAGGTGACCAAGATTCGGTCGGCTTGCAGAAATCCCACATTCTCCCACATCCTTGGCGACGATTGGCCGACACGTAACATGGTCACATCGATAGAGTTATGGCTATCTGCGTTCGTCAGCCCTATCAATTCGATCAAGGTTAACGGCCCATGACGACAATATCAACAGCCAATAGCGTTGTCAGGAATCTGGAAGCCTTTGTAACCCCGCCGTCGCGCCTGCGCGTCAGTAAAATATCGGTGCCTGAGTTGCCGTCTTCATCTAGATCTCGTCATTGGATACGTAACGCAAACGCGCATTGTCTGCCAACCGGGTTAGTACTCATAGATCATGGGAAGGCAGATGTTTTGCGGATGTTGTCAAACTGACGTACATGATATCCATCGAATCATAGCAACAAATCGCAGGAAAGATGCAGATCCTGTCAAAATACCCAATTCACCCTTGCTACCTCTCATACCTCACCTCCGAGCCTCAAGTACCCACCCAAGGCTAACCAAGACCATTGTGTCTAGCTAGATCAAGGGAAGAAAAAGCATTTCTATCGAATATCTAGTGGTATCCAAAACAGAGACCTGAAAGTGACTATTGTCGACACTAGTTCCACGGCAAGGGCCGATAGTCTCTGATTAACGTAGCATGCGTAGCTTGGATTCGCACGTGCGGTATGAAGACTTCTGGTACGTCGAGGGTTCTAAAACGTTCCATTCCACCCATATTTATCGTGCCCGCTATGTACCTTGGGCTTGACCTTTTTCGTGGACGAGGGTGATGCTTCAGTTGTGGTAGGCGAGACAGAATAGTTCGTCAAGTCAGGTTGATCATTTTCATCGTCACTGCCAAATTCGCTAATCCCATTGCTGTCCCTCCTCATAAGACGGGCTTGCGAAGGCATCGGCGGGGCAGCCCCGGAATACGTAGCAGCTGTCACTGCTTTGCCTGGACGCGTCAACACGGTTGGATGTTCTTGAATAGCCCATGGAGTACGTTGGGTATAATGATTTGCCATGGTCATAGCTGAGGTTGTGCTCGGTTGCTCAGCGATTATTCCGCGCGTGCTTGTGTGTCGCTGTGGGGGATAGTCCGGAGCAGACCTTGCCGGCGAAACCGGGACTCTCTGCTGCAACCTGTGTCGGACATGTTCCGGATCGTATACGGCACGAAAATCGCTGTCGGGAAGTCCTACTAATGCATGAGCTAGTCCTGGCTCGAAGAACGAATCTTTCCTCCGATGACTTTGCTGGGAGTTATTGCTTCTCGTCTCGCCGGGCCATCCGTGGCCCTGGGCCACGTGAGTAGGCACCCATTCAAGTTGGCCCTTTTCTAGATTTCGAGATTGTCGTCTGCGCCGTCGGTCGGCGTAATAGTCGTCATCGTTGCAGAAGCACATGGCGTGGGCCTTGTGACCGTTACAGTTCGTGAACTCTCCAGTATCCAAGGGTTGCCTGAGGAATGAATAACAATGCTATGCCAGATAGCTATGATAAAATAATCTACTGGTCTACTGGAAGGGAATTATGAACACAACTCCGTAATCTTAATTAAGTAAATAGAAACCCGAATGGAAGTGTCGCTATTACCCCAGGCCCTTCTCGCGTCACGGTAGCTACGTGTAGTTTATGAGTCAGGGGCAGTCATACTCCGTTAAACAAAGACTCTTTGAACTACAAAGTCGCCGTAGTCTTTGTGACAATACATGAATAGAAACAAGGACGCCGGCAGAGACCCAATAGCCTTCTCACAGAAATATTCTTTATTATTTGATTTACTGACGACTGACAATAGTATTCTCTGACTACTGTTGCCAGGGCTACTAACAGTCTTCGCTAATAAAGTTTTGAAGCAACACAGACTCACTTCCCCCATTGGACTACATGATAAAATGTTTCGTGAAACATGATAGCATATATAAATCCACCTCCTAGGATATTATAGCTACCTACCTAGTACACATGTGCCCAGATTTTGGGAGTATGGGTGTATTATCTACTTGAAAATCCATTAGAATAATCCTCCAGATTTTATTTACAATCGCGATCTTCCGCGATACTACGCATCGTACAGCTTTTGAAAAGGTGGCCATAGGAGGCATCGGAGGGAATGATGACGTAGCCATTCGTCGGGTCCGTCTTGTAGTTTACAAGGCGAAGTGGTTCAAGCTTTCAAAGTCGTGATTAACGATCGAGAACCTAAGTTTTACATTGCAGCATGTAGTCAGCGGCAAGTGATTATGATGTGGACAACTTAAAACTCCTATAGGAACCTCTGAAATACAATAGTCTATGTCAATCTATCATTGTAAGAGAATGTTTCTTTGTCACTCTATTGATTGTTCCCACCACTTAAAACAACCTCCTTATCCTACTGGAAGCCGTCTCTATCCCGGGGATATATTGTTAGTTCATGCCACTACGTCGTAGGTTCCAGTCGGGAATTGGAAGAAGAAACAGACTGGGAAATGTGGCCATGGACTCTATTATGAGCTGGCTGAATCCTCGTAGGAAGGAGAGGAAGAAGAGGGACGCAGAAAACACAAAACACCCGCCGCTCGAGAGGTTGACGCATAAGCAAGGACACACCAATGGTACACACAGGCACATTGAAGATGCTAAAATGGACTTTACGCCCCGAACGCAAGGCCAACAGGCGACACTTGCGTTCATGAATTCTGGTAGGTTGGATGACCTAACCCACCTACTCGACGAGCGCGATCGTGCCGAAAGACAAGTATACCGGGGCCCCAGGACGAGAGGCAACAAAGAAGTTCAGCTTATCCTTCGCGAGCCTAGTGTCAAGTCCCTCCAGAAGCTCTACCGCGTTTGCAAGCAGGCCGAACTTTCAGTGAAATACGGGGCTGGCGGCGAATTCGTGTACAACTTTAGTAAGTCTTATGGTTGGAACAAGACTAACGCCCCCGAAGCATCTTCACTGCAGCTTGGAGATTTCAGCTTCGCGAAGAGAGAACGTCGTGGACTCTCCTGCAATACTCCGCGTATCCCTCGCGTTCCTTTCTCCCCTATTGAATGGCTCGACCTGCGGCCGTCCGGGGTCTTGGTTAGTGATAGTCTGTCCCTATCCCCTATTAGTGAACCGGGCGGATGGAGGGATCTGCCACGCCCTCAAACGTTCGAACAGCCGCGGGTTTACTCTCGTGGCTCTTCGCCGGTTCCGCTGGATGTCGACGTACGTGAGGATAAATGTGAAGTGGGACAGGCAAAAGTCCTTCGCATGAGGAAGATACCCATCTGGAAGGTGCGCAGAATACTTGTAAAATCCCCAAGGCTTCGCGCAAAGCCTCTGCGCCGTAGACGAGGTCAACAACTAAGGTGACCCCGTAGAAGATCCTTGCTAATGAGAAGTATCAGGAGGATCTAACTTATTCCCAAATTCTTCGATGTATATTCTCGTCCATCCATGTAAATAGTAAGGGTTGTTTAGATAGACATATTTCAGGATTTTCTCGGATGTCGAACATCCGAGAAGATATGTATATACCGAGAGAAATAGTTTTGAGCCCGGTCTTACTTTAATATTATGATCATATTCATAGAAGGCGCTACCTACACCAGCCGAAAGGATCCTTGTTAGCCGCTACTTTACCCTGAACTACCTACACAGGCGGATGTAAACTATTTACTTATGTATGCCCGGTCGTAAGAATGTTCAAGGAAGAGCAATGCACTCTATCTCGACATCGACAGCCTTAGGTAGCTGTTTGACAGCAACACAGCTACGAGCAGGCTTGTGAGTGAACCACTTCTCGTACTCCTTGTTCATATCGGCGAACAGCGACATATCGGCTAGGAAGATGTTGACCTTTACGACTCTTTCGATGGAAGAGCCCGCAGCAGTGAGAACAGCCTTCAGGTTTGAGATGCAAGCCGCCGTCTTCTCACCGATGGTGCCTTCCACCAGGTTGCCATTGGCGTCGCAGGGAATCTGCCCGGAGCAATAGATAGCTGTAGGCGTCTTGATGGCGTGAGACTAATAGCTACCTAGTTAGCTTTCTAAGAAGCAAGCTATGGAATTCATTGAGTCCGTACGTAAGGGCCGGCGGCTATGCATCTAATTAGTCACCGTTCCTATAACATCTTCTCTAATGGGCGTTATTGCCTCAACTTACGCGGGGCGGCGTCCTTGGAGAATACCGGAGTGATATCGGCCATTGTGCGGAGGGGAATTGAGGTCACCGAAAGGAATGGAGTTCGTGAAACGGTGATGGAGCTGCGACGAATTGTAGTTGAGAGAAGAGCTCGAATTGGAACTGCTCGACAAGCCACGGGCATGGCTAGGTTGTTAAATATCTGACGAGAAGAGCTGATGTTTGTAATCGGATCCGGTCAATTGTAGGGCGTGGAGATTTTGTCAGCCACTTAGGGTTCACTTTGCTCCGCACTTCGGCGTTCCGGCTTGCTGGGTGGACGCTGCCAAGCTCCGTGCTACGTGAACAGAGTTCTAAATCATAAGGCTATATGTACATAGGTCTCCAAGCGATACATGTATGCATGCAAGTACGTAACTACATGTAGCTCACGATGAGATCGCGTTAGCTTAGATGGGTAGGTGGTATCTGTTTGCCGGCGGAGCGGTATATGTGGATATAAATACATTCCCACTCCATTGGAAATGCATCTTGTTTGTGCCTATCGGTGCCATCGAATCTGTTGAAGAGCAAGTAGATAAGATCTTTAATCGATAAGGCTTCGGTATGACCCGCAGCTGCTGTTTCCATATGTAAAAGCCCAGAAGTTCACTTTTCGGAAGCGAGCTTTAAATGGGCTTCGATGGATCCGCCTAGAAAGGGGCGTGAGGCTGAGGTGTTGCCAAGTGGCCAGAATCAACTTGACAGCCCCTTATATTCCCACTAGCCAGGTATAGCAAGGTAGCAAGGGTACCTTGTGTAGCATACCTCTTTACGTACCACAGAGTGGGACGCGGATACGGACGCCGCAACTCGAAGCTTCCCCTGCGTTAGGTTAATAAGATTTTAATAAAGGCCAACTCTTCAAACACTTCTTTTCGATCACCAACTTTCGCCATCCCGATCACTTCGGCGCCAACCATTACATTTCGTCGGTCCACGAATTGGCCGCATGGTTGGTTGACTTACTTCTATTTTTCTTTGTTTCTGTAGGTACCTCGCCATGCTGGCTACCCATCTGTCGTGACACGTCAACTGCGACGTAATCTTCCACATCAAAACTCCCCAACTAACTTTCGATTCCGACTACAGTTTCTAAACATCACTTTATTCTGAAAACCGCTCCTTTACACCATGTCGACTCCGCAGGGTAGTCTGCGCCAGCGGAACGTGCCTGGTTCTGCCAAAAAGCAGAGTGCAAGCGCCAGTCCCGCTGGTACAGACACGGAGCTCGATAGCCTCGTCAAGGCCAACAAGAAAGCCACTGGTTCACACTCAGAACTAGATTACAAAATTGCTTTTACAGTAATCACGATCTTAGCCTTTATTTCCAGATTTTGGGGTATCAGCCATCCCAACGAGGTCGTTTTCGACGAAGTCCATTTCGGCAAAGTAAGCAGAGACTATTTTGCACATCCATACCCAAGCTACGCCCAAATTTTGCATACAATGTTCTTGGACTGACTTTTCCTCTGTCTAGTTCGCCTCGTACTACCTCGAGAGAACCTACTTCTTCGATGTTCACCCGCCGTTTGGAAAACTCCTCTTTGCTCTTATGGGATGGCTTGTGGGATACGACGGACATTTCCACTTCGAGAATATCGGCGATTCATATATAGCGAATAAGGTTCCCTATGTGGCTTTTCGAGCATTGCCCGCACTCCTCGGTTCGTTGACCGTGTCGGTGACTTTCCTCATAATGTGGGAGTCTGGGTATAGTTTACCGGCGTGTATTGTTGCCGCTGGCCTCGTCCTTCTGGACAATGCCCACATTGGCCAAACCCGGTTGATTCTGCTTGACGCTACTCTCGTATTCGCCATGGCATGCAGTCTGCTTTGCTACATCAAGTTCTACAAGTTAAGACACGAGCCTTTCAGCCGCAAGTGGTGGAAGTGGCTCATTTTGACCGGCTTCGCGCTCTCGTGCGACATCTCTACCAAATACGTTGGACTCTTCGCCTTCGTCACTATCGGCTCTGCGGTTATCATAGACTTATGGGACTTACTCGACATTAAGCGGCCTGGCGGTGCATTGAGCCTTCGAGAATTCGGATACCACTTCGGCGCTCGTGCTGTTGGTTTGATTATTGTCCCCTTCCTGTTCTATCTATTCTGGTTCCAAGTCCACTTCGCCATCCTAACGCGATCTGGCCCTGGCGACGATTTTATGACTCCAGAGTTCCAGGAGACATTGTCAGACAATGCGATGCTTGCCAATTCTCTTAATGTTGACTACTACGACACGATTACCATTCGTCACAAGGAAACCAAGGCATACCTCCACAGTCATGAGGCGAGATATCCGCTCCGTTACGATGATGGCAGAGTCTCTAGCCAGGGTCAACAGGTGACAGGATATCCGTATAATGACACGAACAATTACTGGCAGATTCTCCCGGTTAATGATGACCATCAGATGGGGCACCACGTCAAGAACCACGATCTTGTGAGGCTACGACACTTGGTGACAGATACAGTTCTGTTGTCCCATGATGTAGCATCTCCTTACTATCCTACGAACCAAGAGTTTACTACTGTCTCTCTGGCCGATGCGTACGGAAGTCGCGCGGCAGAGACTCTCTTCGAAATTAGAATTGAACACGGCAAACCTAACCAAGAGTTCAAGAGTATTTCGAGCCACTTCAAGTTGATTCACAACCCTAGCAAAGTAGCAATGTGGACCCACACGAAGCCCCTTCCTGAATGGGGCCATAAGCAGCAAGAGATCAATGGAAACAAGCAGATCGCTCCCAGCTCTAACGTCTGGATCGTGGAGGATATTCCATCAGTCCCTGCAGATTCTCCCCGTCGGCAAAGGCAAGAACGTCAGGTTAAAACTCTGCCTTTCTTGAGGAAATGGTTCGAATTGCAACGTTCCATGTTCTGGCACAACAACCAGTTGACTAGCAGCCACCCCTATGCTAGTCAGCCGTACCAGTGGCCGTTTCTGCTCAGGGGTGTCAGCTTCTGGACTCAGAACGAGACCCGCCAGCAGATTTACTTCCTGGGAAACCCAATTGGCTGGTGGATTGCTAGTAGTCTCATCGCAGTCTACGTTGGTATTATCGGAGCTGACCAAGTTTCCCTACGCCGCGGTGTGGACGCCTTGGACCATCGTAAGTCCCCTATACTTATCCTATCTCAAGTCGATTTTCTAACTCATGGAAAGGTACCCGCTCTCGCCTCTATAACTCCACTGGATTCTTTTTCCTGGCATGGGCTACGCATTACTTTCCATTCTACCTAATGGGACGCCAGCTTTTCTTGCATCACTATCTCCCTGCCCATCTCGCCTCGTGCCTCATCGTCGGCGCCCTGCTGGAATTTGTCTTTAACGCAGAACCTTCCGCGGAGGAACCGACCTACCAGGAGATCAAGTCAGGCAAGAAGCGAGCGCCTGGTCCCAAGCGTCATATCACAGCCCGGGAGAGATTCGCCGGCCAGAGTATGATACCTGCGTGGATCGCGTGTGCCGTCATTCTGGCTTTGGTGTTCGCCGGCTGGTACTTCTTCCTGCCGCTCACTTACGGATACCCCGGCCTTAGTGTCGATCAAGTACTCCGACGAAAATGGCTCGGATACGATCTTCACTTTGCTAAATGAGCTAGACAAGGGGGTGTATCTTCAGGGTGATGTGACTAATATTTGTGGTATGTGAAACCATAATTACAGGTGACGAGGTAGACAGTTGTACGATTAAGCGGCATCTACGAGGCGAAATGGATAGGCTGGCAGGCTATGCCATCTGGGGTCATGGAAATAAAAGTCGGTTTTGTGATAACAAAAAAGCAAGGTGCTTCTAGACCCATTACTTAATCAGAACTTGTTGTGCAGGCCATTGGCACCGCAATCCCTGTTTTCCATAGCAAACCATTGCCCATTCCCCAGTGGTTCAACGTGTAAACGAAGCTAGAAAATATCATAATCGTCAACTCTTTGGTTTTGGAAGATCCTTCAGGATGTCTTCAGCCACGATTCTACCGGCTAGCCAGCTCATATCGACGGTGCTTGCGATAGCGTGGATGGCGGACGTCCACCACATGCCCTTGTCGGACAGCTTGAACGGCGGGAAACGCCTGAACGGGTAGAGATCGGGATGGGCGTTCTCAAGCTAGATGAAGTGGAATGTCAGCTATTTCATGCCAAGACTGTTTGGCCGAGTAGCACTTTACCCTTGTCTGGTACAGCCAAGTGACACCTAGATTATTTCGTATTTCCTCCGTGATATCGTCGTCTGATAGAGCACAATACAGGTGTTCGGCGACGGTGTGACCGTCTACGAGTCGGCCGACTTCTCTCACGAACGCCAGCTCCCTCACCCCTTTAAAGGCGTCGTATTTGCCCTGCGCATCGTGGAATAGGATCTGGTCCCCGCTGCCGAAGTCGTCGGGGTTGAGGCGCTCCGGCAGCGTGAAGAACGTGACGTGTGTGGAGCGGTAAGTCAATACCGAGGCGGCTTCGGCATCGTCGAGAGGGGAGGCTTGGTACAGGTCAAAGCTCGGGGCGGCAAGAATGACCCTGTCGAATGGCTCGGCTCCAGGGAAAGGTAGACCAGGGGCGTCATATGCGACGAGCCATGCCGATTGCTCGCTGTTGATCTGTTCGTGCTTGATTGCGGACACTTTCGTGCCTGTGCGGACGTCTGCGCCTGTCGCGGCCACAATCTGCTCGAGCCTATCGATGAGCTCCCCTCCAACGTACGCGTTGGCGTAATCCTCCTGGCCCGCGGCGAGCATCATGGCTAAGGTGCTGATATTGGGGATCCCCTGGGAATGGACACGCTCGACCTGAGGGCCGAGAATCTCGGTCTCGTACGCGCCGCCGATGCCTCGGGAATCCAGATCATGTTGCGCAAACTCCCGGACGGGATCGAGGATGCCTAGGGAGATCATAAGCTGAATGATGTCCGGCGTCAAGGGGGCGTCCACGAAGCGATCTCGCATCTGTGTTCCCTCGTTTGCTAGACCTCCGGCCTGCCAGACTGAGCTGCCATAGTGGAATATCAAGCCCATCCATTTGAAGAGGGGCGTTTTTCTGTAAGGACGGGTAGTCTGGCTGACGATACGGTCACCGGATATACTAGATTTTGTTAACCAAAAGAGCGGCTATTGACCGTCCGAGGTTAATGGTACTTACTAGCTAGCTTCTTGCTCGTTACGCTCGGAGAATTCTAGCCGGTCTCCCAGGATCGCTTCCGACGTCTTCGTAAAGAGTGGGTTGCCCCATATTAGGGCACTGCCGGTAATATCTTCGGCCTTGATAGGGTCCTGGTTAGGGTCGTCGTATGGGAAGACCGGACCGCCGGTGGAATCATTCAGAGCCAGTTGACCTCCAACCAAAGGGGCCGACTCGAACAGAGTGATATTGAGACGAATGTGTACTTTTCTAGATTCCAGATGTAAATGTTGTAAAGCAGATATACCAGCGGGGCCAGAGCCTTAAACCTAAGTTAGACCACAGCCTCCTGTTTTTGGCAGATATATGGACCACGTAGTATACATACCAACGATGGCTATAGAATAGGTCGGAGGAGAGTAAAAACTCGGGGAGTGAGGAAATGTCCGAAGTAGCGCCTTACACAAGTATAGGGCGACAACGGCGAAGATGAATAATATGCAATGAATAAGAAAGCATAGCGGCCAGGGAAAACACTCTAGAGTCAATGATGGCTTTGAGCCTTTTTTACGCCTGAGTAAAGGGGTCTGCTCGTTTCGGCGCGACCTAGGTGACGGAAATCTCGTTGGGTATCGAGAGGGAGGCTGCCTTGCGTAGTTTACGGACGGAGGTCGTGTTGCGTATGGAGGCGGAGGTGACTGGCTCCGGTCGCTGCTCCGGTCGCTCGGAGCGACGAACGAGTACGCATACCTCGTCATGGTCTCGAGAGGACGTACAGAAAAGAGAAGGCGGGTTCCCGCTTGATTCCCGGTGAAGAGCAACCCTTCAGAATTCGAGTTGGCCGCCACGCCTTACTGGAATTAATCGAGCGGCTCATACGACTACAACTTGGCGAGTTGGCTGAGGGAAAACTATTCGGGCCGCTGTTGCTGGACGCTGGTTGCTGGACGCTGAGATGAGGCGCAGCTTCCCCTCTCCAACTTCCAGGCAGGCAAGACTTTCGCAGAGCAGAGAAATGGAGCTGTCACATAAGACACCGGGGCTTAGAACGTTCTATGTTGGGCTCCCAGGAAAACGTACACGGGAGAACTCCAATCATTTGGGTAGGTGAGCTCGGTTGGCGTTACACAGCATAGTCTGATTTGTGGCAGCATCGGGCGGCTACAGAAAAGCAAGGCCCGAGTGCGGTGAGATACAAACGGTTGCAGTATCGTTCATGGCATTCTATTGTTTGAACATGATTCATTAGAACTATTCGAGTTCCTTGTCTTAAATGATATTTTTCAGTACCTGGGTAGGTAGGACTATGAAGAAAAGAAACTAGAGAGTTCCAAGCGTAATACAGTTAAATGCTACCTAGTTGCAAGTACAACATGGAGAGTCCAAAGGTCGTTGCAGAACGGGAAGAGCCGTTAGCGGAGGCTAGCGGGGAAGTTCGAGGCGTCTTATCAGCCCTGGAGACTGTGCTATTAGTACTGTATATACTATGCAATATCACGTACCGTACTTAGTGTGACAGTACTATTCGCACATGGGGCACTTATCCTGACCTCTTGCTGGTACGGTATCCATGCATCCCACACTTGGTTTCCTGCCCGAACCAATCAGAATATAAAGTCGGCTTCTAATTCATCGTGAATGAAGGCACACTCTTCAAACACTTTGAACGACACGTTTTCGAGTCTCATCCCCAAAAAGAGCCTCAACCACGAGCATCAATAAGAGAACTTATGATTAATGGTCGAGCCGGTAATGATATCATGTTATACATGCCGCAAGCCACTTTGGTAGTAGTGTATTGCTAAATTAAATCCCGTACCAGTGACGCCTTACGTCCTTTCCTATCTGATTCACGCATTGTCATATTAGCAATCTGCTGTATATTGGATCTACATGTGTTCAATAACGGAAGATGCCTCTCAAATATTAAGATTGGTACGCCAGTCAGCTCGAAGGTGATGGGCACCCAGGTATTCTGAACAGCCAGAGAAGTTGCTAACCTACTCGCGACCATGTCTATGACCATCATTTCATAATTGTGTGCTCTTGCTTAAGCGGGCAGTATAGGTCCGGAAACAGATTCAATACTTCGCCGTCACGAATCAACTCTCTGTCACGGACTTATCGGGCCGTTCTTGGTATACTATCGATCTCACCATGGTGGCAGGAAAGGAAATGTTGCATTGATCTAGAATCAAGCCAAAAACATCTTCTGAGGAGTATTCCTTCAATCCATATGCTCGTACATGTAGTACGCGCCATCAAGGCGGCCCCACGAGCTGAAGCCTGTCCCTGCATCAGATCGAGTGTCGCAATCGACGGGAACCAACCGTATCATCGCCCGTTATTATCCCACCTTTTACCGACAGCGACTCCCCTGTCCGCCTCTTTTCCCGGATCATCCCAGCCCAGGCCCCATCTCGACAGGCGTCCTTTTCCTTGGAATACCCAATAACTTTTAGTAGTATTGCGTGTCCTCAGTAGAAGGTAGACTATGAGACCTTAGCTTGGAGGGTTTTGTTATTGATTTTCCCCAGCTACGGACCGAAAGCACACATACAGGTACTCAGGCTAAAAACCTGGGTCAAATTATTCACCCACACAATGACTTACATTCTTGCTCTTGAGGCTTGGGCTCCTGTCAGTCCCATTGGACGAATGGAGATTTTATTAGTAGTGACGCGTTCAATGACCAAAGATGGCACCTAACTGCCTCAATTTATTTCGGTGTAAGGGCTTCCTACTGAGTCCGGGCTCTTGGAAAAGCTGAGAGTAATGTAGAGTGGCAAGCTTTCGTAGCCTCCATAACTTCTTGTATAAAGACTGAAGTGACTTGGTTCCCACCACTAGCTCAGCTAGATACTCCTCGAGGAACTACCCGCCCATTCATGGCAGCACTATCAGTCGACATGCGGAAGCTCGTCCTTTGGGGGCTCGCCCAGTGCCTCCTATGGAACAGTGTATCTGGGATAGGAAGGCGCGACGACTGCGATCCCGTCTACTTAACAACGACGGTCTTTGCTACTAGTACCATATATACATCCGCACCCCCTAATTCAACAGCTGTGCCAACTAGTCCAGGGGCTCCATGGGGTAATACGACGACGACCCTGAGTACCAGCATAGGAAGCACGATTAGTATCCCGTTCGGCAATACGAGCACAGCCTCTAGTATCTCGACTACTAGTAGAGGAATACCGACTAGCGCTCCATTTGGAAATAGCACTACAGCAACAAGGATACCTAGTACTAGTATAGGAAGCACGACTAGCCCTCCGTTTGGTAATACTACAAGCGCCACCCTTCTTCCGACTACGATACCTTCAACAACGAGCATTGGTCCCACTTCTAGGAACACCACTACAGCTTCGAGTATTTCGAGTACTAGGATAGGAACTACAACCAGTGCCCCTTTCGGTAATACAACTACAAGTGCTACCGTTCCACCGACAACGATATCGTCAAGCACAAGCATAGCCTCATCGACAACATCAGAACCAGCAAAGCCTAGCCCGCCTAGACTGCCTCCGTTACCACCTGGACCTTTTAGGGGATTCAAAAATGCTGTGTATTTTACGAACTGGTATAGACTCACCTTCTCATTAATGATACGCGGTTTCAACTAATAAAATGTATTAGGGGAGTTAACACAGGATTTCATCCACAGGAGTTACCAGTTTCTGAACTCACACATGTTCTATACGCTTTTGCAGATATCGACTCGGATGGGACGGTGAAGTCTTCGGACCCAATCGTTGATCTTCAGAAGCGCTATCCTGACGATTCGAAATCAAACCGGACCAGCAATGTCTACGGTGCGGTTAAGCAGCTGTTCCTTCACAAGAAGTACAACCGGAACCTCAAGACGCTCCTCTCGATAGGGGGTTGGAACTACTCGCCCAAGTTTGGAGCCGTAGCTGCTACTGATGCCACAAGGCACCAGTTTGCAACGTCTGCCGTAAAGCTTGTTACGGACTGGGGCTTTGATGGCATCGACATTGACTGGGAGTATCCATCCACCGAAGTTGAAAAGGAAAACTTTGTCAAGCTGCTTGAGGCTTGCAGGCGCGCGTTCGACAGATACTCTCTCCTTCATGGTATACGATATCGGTTTACTATCAGCGTAGCAAGCCCGGCCAGTCCGCAGAACTATGAAAAATTAGACCTGGCAGCCATGAACAAATACGTAGATACTTGGTAAGTTTCAACTCGCCTCTTTACAGGATCCAACTCTGCCAGTATTAATCCATGGGTCTCAATACTGACATTCGATAGGAACTTGATGGCTTACGACTATTCTGGAAGCTGGGACACACTCACCGGCCACCAAGCAAACGTGTTTGAGTACAACGAAAACCCTTCCGGGAAGACGCTGAGCACGGATGATGCCATACGGCATTATATATCCCAAGGCATCCATCCGCGGAAGATTCTCATGGGCATACCCCTGTACGGCCGGGCCTTCGAGGGCACATCCGGACTCGGGCAGAACTACTCGAGCGTCGGCGAAGGGGGCCCACAGCCCGGAGTCTGGTATTACAAGGATTTACCGAAGCCGGGGGCTAAGGTGGTGTACGACAACGTCGCGAAGGCGACGTACAGCTACGACGAGAAGACCAAGGAGCTCATCTCGTACGACGACGTCCGCAGCGTCAGCTTCAAGGCCGAGTACATCCAGTGGCGCGACCTAGGTGGAGCATTCTTCTGGGAGGCAAGCGGCGACAAAGGCGGTTCTCAGAGCCTGATCAACACGGTGTCGAAGGACGTGGACTGGCTCGACGAGACGTTCAATAACCTCCACTACCCGACTAGCCAGTACCAGAATATACGACGGGGAATGCCGGGCGAATAAACGAGGTTAATCTGAATACACTAGCAATGTCTTACCCCTGCTCGACTTCCTTTCCTTAATACGTGTAAGGGTTCTTGGAAAAATTGGACTGGTACGGTTGGAGTCAATTCTGTTTCCGTTTATAGGTACTTATGAATATAGCCTTAAAGTGAGCTACAATAGAAGCGAGATACACACGGGCTTGGTAGAAGCTATTATTCAAGATTGCAGCTTTAATTCCTTCTACTCAAGATGAGCCAATAGGTATGTCTGGTATATATGCTGTATATAGTATATGGTATCTCGAGGTAACTTGTCGGGAAATGACATGACTTCCATTTGTACAGATAGGTCATGGAGGATGCCGTCAAAGATTATCTCACTAGACCATAACGGTCCAGGTCCCTTAGGCATGATTCAAGTCTCTGCGTACTCGTATGCACCAGTTGATTCCTCCACCGCGACTTCGATCTTGCTCTCCTCGAGCTCCTTGCCGTTGACCTTGATGCCGGCTCGCATGACGTCGCCTGGCACGACCGGTCCGACACCCTTTGGTGTGCCGGTGAGGATGATATCTCCCTTTTCAAGAGTCATGACCTTAGAGATATCGCTCAATATCCTTGGGATCTGGAAAAGCATGAGCTCCGTAGAGTCCGCTTGTCGGACATTGTCGTTCACAGTAAGATAGATGTCTACGGAATGAGGGTTAGGAATTGCCGATTTGGCAATGAGATTGCTGATCGGCAGAAAGGTGTCGAAGCCCTTGGCGATTGACCAAGGTAACCCCTTTTTCTTGGCCTCATTCTGGATGTTTCTCGCCGTCATATCAATGCTAAGAGCATAGTCTTCGATAATTGATTAGTCTATAGAGTAAAGCAGGGAAGCTAGGAATTTATGAGATTCTTACTCTCAATAGCATCAAATGCCCCCTTTTCATCATCTGCCGCAAGATCCTTCACCTGCTTGCCTAGGATTAAAGCTAACTCGACCTCATAGTGGAGGTCGACGCCCTTGGGCCGGATAACGGGACCGGCTCCAGGCAGCAAGATTGAGGAGGTGGGCTTCAAAAAGAAGAACGGCTGCTTTGGCCTGGCGCTGTTCAACTCGGTGATATGGTCGCTGTAAACGTAATAGTGTTAACATCCACGCACCCCCTGAGGTGGGATGATCAGGACGCTGCACTTACGCATAGTTACGTCCGATACAGACGACCTTACCGGCCTGTTTCAAGGAAGCTACCGAAGCCATGCCGCGACGGAAAACATTCATTATCTGATGAAACTCTGGTTAGCAATGCATAATTCTACGATCGATGGTGTCACGGGGTTGGATCGCCAGATCCTATAGCTTGACTCACATAGAAAGAGAGAGATGATGACGGAGAAGACTTCCGGTGTACCTACTACAAGCTGGTCCTTGGGGTCCTTTATGAGCTCAAGACGGGCTCGGCAACGTATGCGGAGAGTGTATCCGTGAGTTGACGACGACGTACAATTGACCCGATCTTCGGCTCTGACAAGCTACGAATCGCCGGCCGCGGGATCAATTAAAGCCCTGGCACCATACTGTAGCGGTGTTAGGAGATTGGATGGAAGGCCGCACGCGTACCCGCGGGGCTCCACCGGCTCAAAAAGCTACCTGCCCCTCGGTACTGAATACTTAGGTACCCGGGATTTCTGGATCTTGGTCTATTAGGTAATCCGTATGTGTGCGGAACGTGCATGTCACAGTGGGGTGAATTCGAAAACGTGGGGGAGTTTCTGTAAAATGCGCCCAGAAGTCGGACTGGCCGGGCCTGGGCCTGGGGAAGGAAGAACTGAGAACTCCACAACGCTCTTAACTTGCGTAAATAATTATTTCTCTCAACTTCTCCCCTGCAATCCCCTGCCCAGTTGATATCATCACAAGACCAACCTATTTCTGCGTACATATCATCACGACCTTGCGACCGTATACCACTTTCAATTCGACACCGGTCGCGCAGACTTATAGCTACGAAGCATTGAGCCTTGTCGACGATACCTACCGAATAGCAACACTTCCCTTGAGAGCTCTTTGTTGCATGCGCCGTTATGGAGGCCTTACAGCTAGCTCAAATGCTAGCTGATCTTAACGATCTCCAAGCTGCTGTATGTGGTTATACCAGTCGCCTCTCCCTCTTCATTCGCACAACTCTACTTTTGCTAACTTAACGTCATTTGCAGCAAGACCAATCTGCCGCGAAAGACCTGGTTACCGCCAACCGGGCGCTCGATCGCAAGAGCCAGCTTAAGCTTGAACAACAGCCCAGGAGCACCAGCGTCCCTGCTTCTGAAAGCAGGCTCACGTCTCCTCCCGGACGGATGACTGACAAGTTTGGTCGCCGCATGCTCACACCGCCATTGACCAGAACAAACTCTGCGTCGCCATCAATGCCCGGGAGCCCCTCTGGTGGAGAGGTACGTCGCCGCCTAATCCACATTTTGTCTTTTGCGGTATGGCAAGTGCTGATCATCATGTAGCGACCCGACACCGATATTGATAGGGCCTCGACTCTCCTCTCGCTCTATGAAATTCGTGCGAAACTGCGAGAACAAGACAACAGCGGCTTGATGAAGGCGCGCGAGAAGATTAATGCCCTTGCAGCAAAACAACAGTGTCAAATTGCTGCGGACCACAAGCAGCGGAGAGACGCAAATCGATTAAGCTATCCCAAGTGAACATGCAACACAGCTCAACTGATACCCCTGGACACTCTTAAGGAGCAACTCCATCATGATCATCAAAGGCGTTACAAAAAAAGGATTAAGCGGGCGACGGGAAGCGAATAAGCAATCATGAACGAGCACGGTGCTCTTGGGAGAGGAAAGGCGCATTAGCTGCTGAACATGGCCGAGCAGGCCATGCCGGGTTTACTGGGTCGGGTACTATGGTTCAGAATATGATTACATTCACGGGCGAATTCAACGGGTGTTAACACTAATGACGGGTAAAGCGGTACACAAATATAGCGTCTAACGCTCCACGGCGTTGGCTTGGGTCTTCTACGATATCTTAAAGCTTCTTACTGTTCCGCTTGTTTTTTCTCATGCAATTTGGTGCTAGTACCATCGGATCTTGAAATATGATGACAGGTATGGGGATTGGACTCTTGATGCTGACAATGTCCGAATACAGGCATAAGAAGAATCCAGTCATCCTCGTGGATCGCTAAGTGTAACTGTACCCATGGCAAAGTACGCGCGTGCGTCTTTATACGGGATCGGGCCTTCTAACCAACGCCTTCTTTCAATCTCGAGTCGTACTCGAAAGGCAAATTGAGGCATTATTCGAGTACTAGTAAAACAATGCCCAAGCAGTCAGGCAGTACCCGGGTGGCATGTTGCAGGTGAGATGATCTCGCCTCGTTATCCGTAGTAAGTCACTCGTCTGCGTCATACGAAGAAATCCTTTCCTATTTTTGGCCCCCGATGGGTTACAACATGTGCTACTTACCATCGATGTAACGGATTTACATATGTCGGCGTCTCGAATATTCCTCGGGATGCTTCTTATACGCATGTAGTACGGACGGTCAACAACGTAATGATAGGCCTGCTGAGTGTCAGTTGTACCTATAAGGACACAAGTATGCACCCGCTCGAGCAGCCGACAGGTTTCTAGAATAAAGTTTAGATTGGCCAATCAGCCTTAATCACCAGTACTATTGAGGCAGGTGATTGAGTCTTTATATCGTGATGACGAGCTTGCGGGGTGTGTTTCTATCATCGAATTTTCAGAACACCACTCCAAGATACATAGCAATGCTGAATCTAGAGCCACACGTAAGCCTTTCGTGTATTCGCTGTGCATCTGGACAACTGAACACAGCAGGAACACTCGTCACTTGTCGCACCATCGCACTGAACTGACAGATGCTAAGGTTGTGGCTCGGGACGGGGCACTCCGCGCTTGATAGCGCACGGACCCAGATCCGCCATGGTGGAACGGGACCGAATTTTTGGCCATCTGGCAGCTGTGACCCATCACGGTTGGCACTTGCCTGCAATTAATCCTAAGCCCAAGCCTTCCCAATCCGAACCTTAGCGGTTAAACCTTGACCCAGCCACTGAAATGCTGACGAGACCGGATGGCGTTTAACCCAGACGTCATTTTTTAGTCTTGCATCTTATTTCTCACAACCTTCCACATTCCCGTATTACCACTGGACGAAAGGGCTTGCAGTCACCGTCTCCAACCAGGCAAGATGGCCAGTGGCGTCGATGCGAAGCTCTTGCGGGCGACAAAATTTCCTCCCGAGTTCAATCAGAAGGTTGACATGCAAAAGGTCAACCTCCAGGTCATGAAGAAGTTCGTAACATGCTACACGCGTCCTGCTGCCGTCCAAAGCTAACCAGGATCCAGATGGATTGCAAGCAAGATCTCCGAGATACTAGGAACCGAAGATGATGTTGTCACTGAGCTCTGCTTTAACCTGATTGAGGGTTCCCGATACGTGAGTGCACTCTTCTTCAATGCCGGAATCCTTTCAAATTTACTGACGTGGAATGACGCAGCCCGACATCAAATCCATGCAGATCCAGCTTACCGGCTTTCTTGACAAGGACACACCCACGTTCTGTAAAGATCTGTGGAATCTCTGTCTAAGCGCCCAGTCCAACCCGCAGGGTGTGCCCAAGGAGCTTCTGGAGGCGAAGAAGCTAGAGCTCATTCAAGAGAAGGTACTACTGCGCTCGCCCATACCAAAACATATGAGCCGTTCTAACTGCTACTAGATTGATGCGGACAAGGCCGCTGAGGAGGCACGAATTAGACGTGAAACACAAGAGCGCCGTGATCGCGAATTGTCGGACGTCCGAGATCGAGAGCGTCGAGAACGCGGTTTCCGTGGCGGACGCGGCGATAACTGGCGCGGTGGTGGGAGACGCGGTGGTGATCGAGCTTTTGGGGGCCGTGGTAGAGCCTTCTCGCCGCCGAGACGAGAGAGAGACTCGTATCACAGTAACCGTGACCGGTATGTGCCTCACGGTCGCCGCGGAAGTCGACAAGAGTATCGACGTGGTCGCTCTTCCTCCCGTTCCGCCAGTCCTGACTCGAGAGACTCTGTGTCTCGTTCTCGCTCACGTAGCACAGCTAGCAACCGTAGTCGACGAGCGAGTCTTCGATCACCCACCCCACCACGTCGCCGTTCCAGAGGGCGCCGGTCCCCGCCCCGCTACAGGAACTCAGCAAAGCGAGATCGGTCTCCAGGGCGAGCAAGAGACTACAGGGGCCGTAGAGATGACCGCAGAAGATATACCTCCTCTCCAGACAGTGCCAGTAGATCTGGCAGTAGTGTCTCTCGCTCGCCACCGCCCAAACGGCGCAGGTACTCCGACTCATCCAGTCGTTCAAGGTCTCCTCCGCGTCGAGATGCTCGACGCCTGAGTCGCTCAAGATCATCCTCTTATTCGCGCTCACGAAGCCGCAGTCCGAGGCGAAGACCAGTTCGCGAGCTTATTAGCCGCAGCCCCTCGCCCAACCGCCGTGGGAGACTGAGACGGTCTCCAACGCGAAGCCCAACCCGATCAGAATCGGCAGAAGATACCAGGAGATCGGCGCCGAAAAGTCCACGAAGAAGCAGAGAAGATAGCAGAGCTAGGGATATCCCTTCGAGAAAACGGAGATATTCTGCCGATTCCCCTCGTGCCCGTGACAGATCAGCTGATGTTTCGGAAGATGAAGACAGACCCCAATCCCCAAGACACCACGCGGCCTCGAAGGCCGATGAGGTTGGTTCCTCTTCTTAGGGAGTCCGTCTCACATTATGCGTTCAGATCGAGAACTGACTCTCGCACTCTTCATCAGACCAAGACCCCTCAACAGCGGGCCAACGAGCTACGAGAAAAGCTTCTGAAGGAGCGAATAAAGAAGATGAGAAGCACCTCAAGTAGAGACAACGTCAAGGGGTGAGGCTAATCTTCCCAGACTTGCAGGACTTGCAGAACCCGGTCATCTTACGAGGCATAGCAGCCCGTGGGTGGCCCAGCTTAACTCTTTTTGGTATCGGCCTTGAGGTTAGTTACATAAACATACGTTGTGCTTTAGCTCATGAAGTATGGCAGCTAGCCAATAGATGATCAGTCAATAGACTTGCTTTAAAACGTTGACCTAGAACCTGTACATGCTATCTCTTCTTAAAATTGAATGAGTACCTAATTTGTAATATTCTCCTTGGTTGTGGATCCGTGGCGGTATGTTCACGTTGAGCATCACTAGCATGGTGGCCGTAGGCTTTGCATCCCATTGTTCGCCAGATCAGGCGGTGGCAGTGACCTAGCTACGAAATACGTCTGGATAGAATCTCTTGGTCAGTAATTCCACAAGCACATGAGATGATGGGTAGCAGGACTTCCGCACATGTGAATAATAACCCTGCTTGAGACGAAAGGAAGCAGGCGTCGTATTTCCTTCCACAATCCGACGGTATACATTATGTATGCATATGCGGTGGAGATATCACATTCATGTTTTAATTTTTGATTGAATTGTAATTGAATGACATATACAGCATCTATGATGATACCTAATCCATCTCTATCCAAATTCATCATTGACATACATCCAGTTTTTACCTGTACCTGCTAGGCATTGTCCATGGTACGCGAATCTAGCCCGAGTTGAAGCGCTATCTTCATAACACCCTTATGCATTAATGCATATGCTTATGACATAACCCTTCGAAGTCGCGATGCAAGCCCCAGGTATTAGCGTTAAGCACTAGTGACGCCTTGAATGCGGATATGGAGCCAATCACGTTTGAAACTTGGTCGCTAGCTTTGCCGAAAAGGGCCTAAATTCATATCGAAAAAGCGGGAAGGCAAGGCTGGGCGCTCGGACCAGCATTACTCTACTGAAGGGAAAGATACAAACTCGTCTCTAAATCGACCGTGAGATGGTGGTGTTTAACGTCAGCCTTGAACGAAACTCGACTCGCAATGACTGAAAACGCCCAACCCAGCACTGGCGCTGCCGTTAATGGCGACCGCCAGGCCGCCCTCACAGAGTACAACAAGCAACGTCAAACTCTCAAGGAGCTTCTGGCGAAGCGAAAACAGCAAGATCGCCAACTGGTGAGTCGCGTCAAGCTCAGAAACGGGACTCGAGGCAACTAGTAGCTAAACAATATATTACAGGCGCAATTAGAGCAGACTATAGTCGATCTCGAAGCAAAATATCTCAGCAATACACGATTCGGCAACATAGTCAAGGGTTTTGACAACTACATCAAGGGCACCAGTTCCGCCGCGCAGCGAAAGCAAGGCGAACTGAAGGAAGAAGACTACATCTGGTCGCGATCCTCGCTTTCCTATAACAGCCTTCACGTACGTCTCACCATAGGTCCATGTATTAGCATTTGTATAATTACTTACCTACCTCTTCCTTACAGCCCGACAATACAGAGCCGCAGTCTGGAATCTCGACTCCTGCCGCACCGACCCCGGTTTCAACCTCGTTTGCCAACAACAAGGACAAAGACAGCGGTTCGAATCAGCCTACTCCCACCTCCGCGACCGAGAAGGGATCTGGCAAGGCCGGCAAGGCAGGTAAGAAGAGAACGCAGCTGAAGAAGGACAAGGATGCGGATGAGGACAGCGAAACCGACTCCCGCGAGGCGAAGAAGGTACGCACGCACTTCGGCGCCTCACGGAAGTAATCGCTACCTTTCTCATTACAACGCGGTGGCAGCTAAGGCCACTAATCTTCTCCCTCGCATTATTTAGGCGTTTATCAGGAAGGGGGCATACGGTTAGCATTGGCGTTGGTTCGGGGGGATTGCTAAAGGAAATATGATTTAAGTATTCGGGCCTCTTCAGACGAGGTTTTACGGTTCGCGGTATTACATTATTTCCTCGAGATACCCGACGGTCTGGTGGGCGAATTGTACTGCTGAAGCATGAGTGCAACTTGGCATCGTGCATAATATGTTCGCATTAAGTCTTTCAAGCATCTCGCAACCGGAAAACAAATCCTATAGGGGTAACTACAACCAGGCAAGAAAGAGGTTGCACCCAAGGGGGAATCTTGAAGTCAAATATATTAAACTTAGATGAATAATGGTGAAAATCACCAGACTCAAGTTGCGGGTTGACTACTAGTTACTATGCGAGCCGTCATGTCATGTTCAACATCGAATTTATGAATCTCGGGATTTGAATACTATGCAATTAAGAGTGCTTTTCTTCCTCAAACCCCGTAAAGGTGCGGGGGGAGATGGACGTAGGTTCAATATCCCGTTAATTACCTAAAAACTAACGACCAAGACAATCATAGTGGACACCTGGATGGACGGTGAGGGAGTTGAACGATCAGAGGGAACTTCCTAAAAGGGCCGGTGTGAGGATTTGTTGAACATCGTTTCGTATATCAATCCCTCATCATCCGCCTCGAGTCATCATACCCGATTCTCATCCACCACCATGACGATTAAGGCCACCAAGTTCACCCCGGAGGTGCTCCTCTCCGCGCCACGCCGCAGCGCCGCAGTGCCAAACTCTACCGGCACACTCGCTCTATTCACAGGTACGCCGTGAGTTACGCTCAGGTGGCACGAAGGTGAAACTGACAAGATCCAGTGTCCCAGTACTCCTTCGACTCACACTCGAGGAGCTACGCTATCAAAGTCCTGGATATCAAGTCTCGCCTATCAACTCAGCTATTTGACGACCCGGCTTATACCGAGCCGACATGGGTTTCAGACACCGAATTTGTGTTCCTGAAGAATGGAGAATCTACCACGTCTCTCCTGGTAGCTGACGCTGCGAAGCCGGGTTCAGAGTGAGTAGAACTGGCTGTGTCCATGCTCAGCTGATTATACTCACAGAACCCCCGCAGTCCATATGAGATCACGAGCTTCAATGGTTCGGTCTCTAATATCAAGGCTAAAGATATCGGTAATGGCACTGTTGCGTTTGCCTGCACAGCTCCAACCACGGCCTCAGGGGAACTATTAAATGAGGCAGATGAGAAGACGCCTCGGTCTACCGGCAAGGTTTATACTGGCCTGTTCGTGCGGCATTGGGATTCGTACGTCTCTGAGTATAAGCAAGGGCTATTCTATGGAGCTCTTAAGAAGGAGGGGGGAAAGTTCAAATTACAAGACCCGGGGCTGGTGAATGCGCTAGCAGGCACGAGGCTCGAGTGTCCGGTGCCGCCCTTCGGGGACGCGAACGACTACGACATCGGCAAGGAAGGGCTCGTCTTCGTGTCCAAGGACCCGGAGCTAAATCCCGCGCTGTGGACTAAGACGGATCTCTACTATGTACCCCTAAAGACCTTCACGGAATCCAAGCCCCCGTTCCCGCAGGTCGTCAAGACGGGCGAGTTGCAGGGCTACACAGGCGTCCCGGTGTTTTCCCATAGCGGCAACAAGGTAGCCTTCAAGCGCATGCGGAACAAGCAGTACGAGTCGGACAAGTGGCGGCTGCTTCTCGTCCCGGACGTCAAGGACCTGAGCAACGTGCAGGAATTCTACAAGACGGCGGACGGCGAGGGCGGCTGGGACCTCAGGCCCGAGGGCATCGTGTGGAGCAACGACGACGAGGAGCTGTACGTCACGGCCGAGAAGGAAGCGCGCCAGATCCTCTTCAAGCTCCCCTCGAGCCCGCTAAAAGCCAAGGAACTGCCGCAGCCGCTAACAGAAGACGGGGCGGTGGGAGACTTCCACAACCTCTCGAAAGACGACCACCGCCTCTTCTTTACCTCCACCTCTCTCATCGACAACTCCTCGTACTCGATCATCGACCCCCAGTCCAAGGAGCAGGGCCTTATATCCTCGAGCTCGAAAGAGGGCAAGTCGTTCGGCTTGGCGAAGCGCCAAGTCGACGAGCTCTGGTTCAAGGGCGCGGGCGACTACCCAGTCCACGCCCTGGTAATGAAGCCGTCCGACTTCGACCCCGAGAAGAAGTACCCGTTGGCGTTCCTAGTCCACGGCGGGCCGCAGGGAGCTTGGGGACACAGCTGGAGCACGAGGTGGAACCCGGCCATCTTCGCCGAGCAGGGCTACGTCGCCGTGATGCCGAACCCGACGGGCAGCACCGGGTACGGACAGGCGTTTACGGACGCCATTGCCCAGGACTGGGGCGGGCGGCCTTATGACGATTGTGAGTAGTTCCCGGAATTATGTGTTGGATATGCCGCCTTTATTTATCTTTTGAAACATGCATTTTCCGATTTATAGGTAATATCCTCGTGGGACGACACAGCCTAGCCGAGAGGACAGATGCTCTTCTCGAAATTTATCCCCGGAAGATAAGACACTGACTCAAGACCTTATAGTGGTAGAATGTTTTGACTTCCTCGCGGACCATATCGACTACATCGACACCACCAACGCCGTGGCTCTGGGTGCCTCGTACGGGGGCTACATGATGAGTAAGGACTCCCCCCTTTCCCAACCCATCACCCTGCCTACCATCCCGCACACCACGCTAACAACGCAATTTACCCCCTCCGCCAGACTGGATCCAAGGCCACCCGCTCGGCCGCGAGTTCAAGGCCCTGGTGTGCCACGACGGCATCTTCAGCACCATGAGCAACTGGTCCACGGAGGAGCTCTTCTTCCCCGTCCACGAGTTCGGCGGCTCCCTCTGGGAGAACCGCGACGGCTACGCCCGCTGGGACCCCGCCGCCTTCGTCGCCGAGTGGGCCACGCCCCAGCTCGTCGTCCACAGCGAGCTCGACTACCGCCTGCCCGTCTCCGAGGGCCTGGCCGCTTTCAACGGTATGTGAACAGAGTGTAGTGCATAAATAATGAAGATGAAGATGATGGATGGGTATTGGGCACGTGTTGAGAGATGCTAACGTGAGCGTGACCGCAGCCCTCCAGACGCGCGGCGTCGAGAGCCGGATTCTGATATTTCCCGATGAGAACCACGTAAGTCTCCCGGGGTCTCCCCGTCCACAGTCCGAAGATCAGGGTGTATCTAGTAGTAGGATGAACAGCTTACTGACTACGAATTGCGCCAGTGGGTATTAAAACCCGAGAACTCGCTTCACTGGCACAAGGAGGTGTTAGGTTGGATCAACAAGTATACTGGTCTGGACACCACGGGGCTGTCGGGTGACACGGAAAATCTGAGGATTAATTAAAATGGGTTATCTTGTAGTATTTAGCTTGACTTGATAGTAGGCTAATATGTTACAAGGTAGCTGGTTACGAGGGGCACTTATTGTATGATATTACTCAACCAGTTGTCCTTGAACACGCCTAGGATTAGCACCTAGCTAAAATTATCTACAGCAGCTGATATAAGATGTACGGTATGGAAGCCAATAGTCGACGGGCAAGCATAGTGACTTTCTAGAAGGTAATTTGCTACGACCACTCGGGCCAGGAACAAAACCCGGTTACGATATCTCCATAATTGGCCTCTTATGTGGCAGGCGCAAGCCTGACTCCTGCTCCTTACCTACCCTCAGTACCTCGAACAGTTGCTTTCCGTTGATTCTACGCGTCATGGTCTTGACATGATTCCAAGATAGCTGGTCGACATTGACGAATATCATTACATCCGCCTTCTTGCTTGTCTCCGGGCGCGGAAGAAAATCGACTAGATCGGGGTATTCCTGCCGGAGCCTCATCTGAATCAACCACGAGGCTCTATGGTCTATTTTCTTGAGGTACTGTCGTATGAATCTGGCCTCGCTCTTCGGACGCTTGAGCCGATATGAGTTGCTGAAGTGGCTGTAATGCTCTAGCATTTGAATGGCTTCCAGGGGCGGCTGCGCCTTGCCTTCTTCTATCGCCCTATTTAGGATGGATTCTAGGAAGCTTAGTAAGTCCCCTAGCGAAGACATCCTTTCGTGGCTTACTCTTACCTTCTGACATTGTGGGAGAGTTCATCTCAGGGAGCTTCTCTAGGAATTGGAAGAACTCTTCCTGTTTGGGAATGAATACGTCCAGGAACCGGCGAATTTGCGATTGATCGCTAAGCATCTTTTCCATAGCGATCTTTTGGTCGGGTGTAAGCTTGGAAACCGTGTCAAGCTTCTCGTAGACGGTCTTCACCAAGGGACTTAGGCGAGCCACTGCGTTGCTTAATTCGGTGAACTGCTGAGGCTTGGGTAACTTGGAGCGATAGTTCTCGAGGGCTGTCTCGACGGTGGATATTTGTTCCTTATGACGGTCGATCTGCTTATTCAACGTCTTGATGTCTTTGCTAAACCTAGCATTGTCCGCGGTCAGCTTGAAATACTCATCGCTAACCTTTGCTCGGAGGCTATCAAGACCGTCTCTGGTGTGGTGGGTGATCTTTTCTGTGTCGGATATCAGAACACGGACAGTCTCCTGGTCTCTGCGAAGTTCTGCGAGCTGCTTATCGACACGTTCGTTGCTGATGCCTTCCGCGGCGTTGGCTTCTTGGAGCTTGCAGAGGCCATCTTCGATAGAGTCCAACTTTCTTTTGGAAGCATAGACCTCTTTAACTGTAAGTGCTTGGAGGAGCCTCAAGGCGTTCTGTTGGTTCTCGGGTTTCTGGAGTTTCTCTTCGAGCCTGGCCGCATTGGAGAGCGTCTGCGTCTGCTCCATAGGTCACCAGATGCAACAGGGAATAAGCTAGGTAGATATCGCTTGGTAATAAGCTTGCGCTTTCCCCGATGGCAGGATTGCGATAGGGCGCCCTCAATGTAAGATCCCTAGGCTATTCGACGAAGAATACTAGTTAGACGAAGGACAAGGATACTTATGAGTCGGGGAACGGAGTTGGAAGTCACGAATATGAACTGATCTCATTACATTGAAACCCGCGGCCATGGCATTGAGGAAGAAGATTGGGAGGAAAGATCGTTTGTAGAGGGGGGAAAAGGAGGCATAAGGTTGGTGGCGGTATGTAGTTCAAGGAAGGCACCCTGCTTCTCCACGAGTCGTTTCCTCTTTCCCCTTTCCTAATGCCCACTCCCTGTTCACCTGATACTCGCGGAAGTGAGAGGCACCTGCCAAATGTATGATGTAGACGGATGTACCCATTGCCCACATTGGCATTGGTCGAGTCGTAGCTTGTTGGTGAAGAAATTGGGATGATACTGCTAAGAGTGCACATGTATCACGGAATCTAATGTTCCAAAGAAGTCTTTAAAAGGTATTCAGGACGGTGTTGCATCAAATCACACTACTGCAAGGCAATAGAACATAGAATTCACAACGTTTATTTAGGAAAAGTCTGGCGCCGTAGGTACAGAATAACACGGAAAGGAGCAATAACCTAGTCCACCACCACCGTCATCAGGCCACATGCATTACCAGTATTAGGTGCTAGGTTCCTAGCCGCAAATGCCCAGATGCATCGTTTTCCCCTGTATCAACTACGGCGCGTCGCCGAGACGTGCCAATGGAAATCATGCTGGACGTAACATCATCACCCCGTCCGTTTATTTCCCGAAACCTCCTAGTCAAATGTCAAACGACGAGACACCTTTTATCCTCATGCAATGATAGACCACCCCTACCAAGTAGGAAAAACGGAACACCCCTTAGATAAGATCGGCCACGTTCATAGGCATCTCTTCGATCTGGGTGCTGTAGAACTGTTCGATCTCACGCATCATTCGGACGTCCTCGGCGGTGACGAAGTTGATGGCAACGCCCTTTCGGCCGAAACGACCACCACGACCAATACGGTGGATGTAGTTCTCGCGGTTAGCCGGGAGATCGTAGTTGATGACCAGGGAGACCTGCTGCACATCAATTCCACGGGCTAGGAGATCGGTGGCGATCAGGACACGAGAAGATCCGGAACGGAACTCCTTCATAATCAGGTCTCGCTGAGCCTGGTCCATGTCACCGTGCATGGCCGAGACAGTGAAGTCACGGGCGGTGAGCTTGTCGGTCAACCAGTCGACCTTTCGGCGGGTGTTGCAGAAGATGACGGCCTGGGTGATAGTGACAGTCTCGTAAAGATCAGAAAGGGTGTCGAGTTTCCACTCTTCCTTCTCGACGGCAATGTAGAACTGCTTAATACCCTCAAGAGTAAGCTCGTCCTTCTTGACGAGAATGCGGACAGGGTCACGCATGAACTTGGTCGTAACCTCAAGGACATCCTGAGGCATCGTAGCCGACAGCAGGACAACCTGAGTCGACTGGGGAAGGAGCTGGAAGATGTCGTAGATTTGCTCGGTGAAACCACGCTTGATTAAAGACATTAGCATTCCTGGTGTGTAAAATGGAGGACAACAATACTTACAGAAAGCATCTCATCGGCTTCGTCAAGAACGAACATCTTCATGCCGTCAGTCTTCAGGAATCGTCGCTGGATCATGTCTTGGACACGGCCAGGAGTGCCGACGACGACCTGGGGTCCTTCCTGAAGAGCCTTCATGTCCTCGCGGACGCTAGTTCCGCCGATGCAAGCATGGCATTCAATGCTCATGAAATCGCCAATGGCGACGACGACCTTCTGGATCTGCTGAGCCAGCTCACGAGTAGGGGCAAGGATGAGTGCCTGGCACTGCTTGAGGTTGGGGTCGATCTTTTGAAGAACGGAAATGGAGAAGGTAGCGGTCTTGCCAGTACCAGACTGGGCCTGCGCAATCACGTCGTGACCTGTCGCGGGTTAATATTTGGCGCATGTATTTTTTGAGGGGAAGCAGAAGGGCAAGAACGTACCCTTGATGACCGGCATGATCGCGCGCTGCTGAATAGCAGAGGGGCGCTCGAAGCCATAGGCGTAGACACCTAGAAATCATCCCTTGTCAGCGAGAAATTTTTGTAGTCTGGAAGTTGGCGGTCCTTACCTCGAAGCAGCTCAGGCTTCAGGTTCATCTCATCGAAAGAGTCGACGGTCTCGTCATAGTTGGACTCGATTTGGGATTGCTCGATATCCTCGAGCCCCTTGTCGGTAGCCATGATTACAGGTAATGGATCGATACGACTCCTCGAATTCCAAGCACAGCTTAGAATTCAAAGAGACTTGAGGCGGCGATCTTTGGTGGGGTAGTAGAAAATGAGCGCACGACCTTGGCACAGAGGCAAGTCGTCCTGCGTTGAAATTAAATGTGTGAAAGAAATGGACGGAATGCTCTCAACTATTGCGAGAGCGATACTGTCCAAGTGAGTGTGTTCTTTTCGTTGTGTTGTAAAAGTTTTGTTACGATTTGGAAAAGTCGAAGGTGGGAGGAAAAGCCCAATTTCAATGAAGTCCACTTCGACCGTATAGACGTAGAAAAAAATTTGAGTGGGGTTAAACCTCGGTGAAACCCTGATGCGGGGCCTTGGGGGGGAGCTAAGGTGGGCTGGGTGGGCAGATGCGTTGCTCAGAAGGTTCTATGCGGCGACTTAGATAACGGTTTTTATTCCTACTCTAACAAATTTTAACGCCTCGAATCCAGATGGCTTGACATATTTCAAGGCCCACAAAATCCATCGTTACAGAGCCAATCTTTCCAGCATGGGCGACGGCAAGAGTATGATGGATATACCTTTGTGACTCATTCAAGCTCGACTGTTACTAATATTGTGTGGCGAAGCCTCCTAGCATCAGGTATATGCAGCGAAGAACTTGGCCTAAAGGGGCAGTTGGCAGCCAATTCCAGCGACCATGCTACTAGCAATAGACGTCAGTCGAGGCGGCGTTAGTGGAAATGCGACAGCAAACGGAGGCGAAATGGGCGTACCAACCGCCGAGATATCGTCAGATTCGATTCCAGTTCACCCAATGGGCATCAAACCACTTGGAAACCAATACCTCGTATCTGGCCCAACCGCCCGGCAGTCCCTTGGTTTGTTCGGTCAACTTCCGGATGAGGTGATTTTACAGATACTTGAATACCTTGATATTCCGTCTCTGAAGAACCTTGGTTTCACGTGCCGCTTTCTCTACGCATTCTGTCAACTAGACGAGCTGTGGAAAGCATTATTTATTGAGTAAGTCATAGACCATAAACACGTGAAAGAGAATAGTCATAAGTGACTTATTGATGAGAGCGCCAACATATTTCACGTGCCGTCTGACTGATTCATCTGTGAACTATCTAGGTCCAGCCTTCAACCACCCGCATGGAAAGGCTCATGGAGGAATACACTCCTGAAGCTCCCTACCGGTTGGCGAGCTAGGATCGACTGTAGCGATGTCTTCTCCGATGTCATACATAGACCATTTGCCTGTGCTCACGTTGCTCTTGGAAAATACTCACGTACCATTCCACAAGCGAATCAGATCCGCCGTTTTGACCGACTTGATTATAATGACTTTGCGCACGACTGGAGCAGCAAGCCATTTATATTGACGGATTGTATTCAGCCATGGCCAGCGTACAAGGACTGGAGCATCCAGGAATTAAAACGGAGATACTCAAATGTTGAGTTCCGAGCTGAAGCTGTGGATTGGCCATTTTCAACTTACCATGAATACATGTTCAATAACGAGGACGAGAGCCCCCTGTATCTGTTTGACAAGACTTTCGCCGAGAAGATGAAGGTTCAAATCGGGCAAGATACGGGCGCGGTATACTGGCCACCCGAGTGCTTTGGCTCCGATCTGTTTGAGGTGCTCGGCGAGGAACGACCTGCCCACCGCTGGCTTATCATCGGTCCCAAGCGGAGCGGCTCGACTTTCCACAAGGATCCGAATGGGACCAGCGCATGGAACGCCGTCCTGGAAGGGTCGAAATATTGGATCAGTACGTATTCTCGGACGCATTTTTTGAATCCTAATTTCTCTGCACAAGAGCACAAAATCGGCATTATAGCAACTGACTTTGAACTCTAGTGTTTCCCCCGACAGCGCAGGTTCCCGGTGTCTATGTTTCGGATGATAGCAGTGAAGTCACCAGTCCGCTTAGCATAGCCGAATGGTTATTGGAGTTCCATAAAGAAGCACGTGCCCAGCCAGGCTGCGTAGAAGGCGTCTGCAAAGCAGGCGAGATCCTACATGTTCCTAGTGGCTGGTGGCATTTGGTTGTCAATCTTGAGGCTGGAATGGCTCTCACCCAGAACTTTGTGCCGATTTCGCACCTCGCAGATGTTCTCTCCTTCCTCAAAGACAAGCCCGATCAGGTTACAGGGTTCAAAAGGAACATTGAGAATCCCTACGATCTTTTCGTAGAGCGGCTGAAGGCCCATTATCCACATCTTCTTGAGAGTGCCCTTGAGGAGCTAGACCGAAGGAACCAGACCAAGAAGCGAAAATGGGAGGAGGCTATCGGGAAAAACAACGATATTGAGGATAATGCGGGTGGCTTTAGCTTTGGCTTTGGAGACGAGGACGAAGATGAGATACCTTAAAAGAGTATACGACGGCTAAGAACACCTATCACTTGCAAATGTTGAAATACCCAGTATGCTACGTAGAAAGCCACGAGACTCGTCTAGAGACGTGGGGGTAGGATAAGAATTAAATGCTCTTGATGTGTACCTACCTACATATGTACATAGATGATAGCACCGCCTTCAGGTCCGACCAGGGGATTGTCTCGTTTGGTAGGCGGCTGGCTGGCGCTTCAAAGAAGGTACGTGGCTTGCGCTATGGTACAGTTTCTATGGTATAATATGTACATGTATCTGATTCTGGCATGGCCATAATCATGGGTCAGTTGGGATCAGGGTGAAACACTCAAACGCAAACTACCATTTATCGCATTTATTCTCGTCGAGGCCTGCCGCGGACGGGCTCGTTAGGTACCTAGTTCGGGAACTGGACTGGTAAGCTTAAACAGAGTTTAGAATGATAGGAAATTTGATTGTCCATGTAGGCTTGGACGTGGCATTTCGGTGAAGAAAGCGCTCAAATCAGACAAGCACTCGCCCGTATTGAGTCAATATACTTCATAAGTTGAAGTACTACGGAAAGTCTTAGTGGTACGGGGCATCATGAGACAAAGCCCGGCCCCCGACTAGAACTTTGAGTTTAGTACCTTGCGGCTTGGTAGATATACTCAGCGGAGTAGTGTAATGCTAGTGGGGAATTGGTGTACATATACAGCTCGCACTAGTACTTTATACTGGGGACCTTCCCTTCTATTTAGCAGTCGTTAATATTACCTAGCTGAGCCCCCCACATGATTGCATCAACCCGTCCAGACCTTCCAACTTTACTGGATTCCCGTGTCTCTCCTACGAAGCCTCCTGTTCCCGCGACACGCAAGTGCAACTTCAAGGCAACCAGGCCCTGTCTTGGGAGCTGAAATCCTCACAAGGCTCTCTCGTTCACACCCCCCGAGGACACCACCCTCAGTACTCAGTGCTACAATACTCGGAGACACGTTCGTTCCAACCTTGAACCTGCTTTGTCAGGGCATTTCCTTCAATACACGAATCTTGTCTCACGGCATCTGCATAATGCGAATAGTCGCTTATTCTCTGTGGCACCCATCCTTCAGTTAACCCTCCGCCCTTTTTCGCGTTTTTGCGCCTATCTCTCGCTCTTTCTCTCATCCGCCTCGTTTCTAGGCTATCCGGCTGTATATGTAGGTATTTGCTACTTTCTTACAGCTCGGTTTGCTTATGCTTGGCATCCGCCGGCCTCCCCAAACATCCCTTCCAAGCCTACCGTACTTGATATATTTCATCAGCGTCCCGACCCGTCCTTGCTTATCCTCCCCTAGCTTTGCTGCCCGAGTCAACACCAACTAACGTTCTTTTTGTTTCGTCCCAGCCGCGGAATCATGGTCTCCGACGAGACGTTCGAGATATGTCTCCCCGTCCTGCAGGACCCGAACCTCGACGACGACGAGAAAACAGATAAACTCGAGGAGCTGCTGAAAAGGGAAACCAGCTTGAGTGGCTCGAGTCTAGAAAACGCGGTCCTCGATATCTTATGGCGATATCGTGACGGAGGAGGCAGTGCGACCTCACCTCCACCAATACGACAAACAATTCTTCGACGACCTTCTCCAGCCTCGTGGCGGGGCTCTTCGACTCCCCTATCTGGTTCTCCTCGCCTGGGAGTAAGTCCGTTGGCTCCCCCAGGCTTTGTTCCGACCAGCCTCAGCCGAACTAAATCCTCGACCGTATCTCCCTTCTCGTCTCCGCGTCCGTCACCGCGCCTCGCCTTTGCTGCCCCAGTAATACCACATAGTCCGAATTTGAATGCCTATGAGTTTGCCAACGACACGAGTCCTTCCCAAGAGATATTTGGTGATCTGCAGACTGAGAATGTTGATTGGCTGGTGAGTGACGATGCACTCAGTGTTACCTCCTCCGTGGGTACTCCTAGCGGCCTCAACGCTGCCGCCCCTGAGTATGTGTCTGCTCAGCAGACGGACATGACTCCGTATGACATGCTGCGCTCCATCCTCGGACAGTCCAAGACCGACGAGGAGATTGAGTTGGCTCTCTCTATGCATGGCTATGATCTTAGTGCTACTATTGCGTCCATAATGGAAACCCAGGGCCAAGACTCTACGAATGCTTCGGGTCTCACGCCCGAGTCTAAGAGTGTTCTCATCGGAAAATCTATGACACCAGACGGAAGGCCTACGACGCCTTCAACCCAGCAGAAGGCTGGCATCATCTGTAAATTTTATCTATCTACTGGACAGTGCCTCCGGGCGGACTGTCGATTCAGCCACGATCTCAGCAATCACATCTGCAAGTAAGTTCCTGCTTGCTATATTCAAGTTCGCTTTCGATGTGCTAATTTCTTAGGTATTGGGTTATGGGCAACTGCTTGGCTGGGGACACATGCATTTTCTCTCATGACCCGGCTCATCTTATGAACCGCCTCAACGTAGATGGCAGCAACACGCCACCACAGAAGAGTCAGAATCTGCAGGTTCAGGATTTTAGCTCATTCCCATCGCTTCGACCAGGCACTCCAGAACTGAATCCTTATGCCGCCAGCTTCAATTATCCAGCCGCTGGAGTTACTCCTCCGCCAGGGCTGAAGCCGCATGGCTACGCAGGCAGCGACGGATCCCGCCCGCGTTCGCGACCTGGAAGTCGGCATCAAACAAAGGACGGCGTGAGTGCACCATCGATAGATGATAATGATGCATTTCCTTCTCTCGGATCTGCGTCGGCTAAACCTAATAAGAAACACCATGGCAAGCGTGGTGGGCATGGCCATGGCCACAAAGAAAACTTCACGCCAAGCTCTCTGGCTGACATTGTGAAAATGTCCCCGTCTCCTGGGCCCGGATCTGGATCTAGCCGGCAAGAATCAAAGAAGATTGGCCGCAACGGAAGCGCCACAAACGTAAAGAATGGGGAAAGCAGCGCTGCTGCTCAAGCAATTCCCATGCCTAAACACATTCCGTGGCTGGAGACGGGAGATAGAGCCAACAAAGCCTACCTAAAGGCTCGCCAGGAGGCCATTAAGCATGGTGGCCTCCGAAACAAGTTCTTACAAAGGTTTGTCATTCTCCCATGCATTTTTGGAGGTATACAAAGCTAATGTTTTTTTTAGTGCTGCCCAGGCATGGAATCGTAACGATGCTCGAGCGGCCAAGGCCCTTAGCCTTCGAGGCCAAAGCGAAAACGACCTCATGCGAAAAGCTCACCGCGAAGCTGCACGTGAATTATACGAAGAACGTAATAAGCACAATTCGTCCAGTTCGGAAATCTTCGTAGATCTACACGGGCTACATCCGGATGAAGCTGTCGAATATCTGGAGAGAGTCCTCTTGGACAATTGCAAGGAGAGCAGGCCCGTGTATGCCATCACCGGCACTGGCCACCATAGTAAGAACGGTAAGGACAAAGTGGGCAAGGCTATCAGAAACTTCCTCAACGAGTGGAGATATGCCTATCGTGAGTTCTCGGTTCCCGGCGATCGTAATAACATGGGGGGTATCCTCGGAATCGATGCGCGAAGCTGGGATAAGTCTCTGACGAGAGAAGGCTCGAAGGAGAAGGAGGAAGCTAAGGAGGACGTTGACATCTTGAGCCAGGGCGTTGAGATTGGCGATGGAAAGGTTAGACTCCTCGTTAGAGACCCTCCTAAGGGCCCGAGCGGCGGCAATAGAGGCCGGTGACTAGTAGTAGATTATGCGACTAATAAAGAAAGTTGAAATATTCTCTTAAACGGGTTCGGACGCTAATCTTTACCATTTGATGGTAGAGACTTGATGTAATCCTGTGCTTGCTATCGCGTCCAAGGAACAGGCTCCAAAGGTTGAAGGGTTGACAGGCCGCCGCGGGGCCGATCCAGTGGTCCAGACCCCTCGGTGGTGGACTATGTAAGGCATGATGTAATGCATTGTGCCAGGTACATGTACATGGATTATGTACGTAAGTTATGTATTTAGAAGTCGCGACGTCTCGGACGCCGACTAAGGGAATTCAAGCGTGTTTCATGCATTTATGGATTTGACTTAATGTACTTCCTCGATTTCTCTCTATACACCTCCGTGTAAGCCATCCATCCATCTGCAGGACCAAAATCAGGCAACCCGGGCATCTGCCGCGCATTACATCGTGGCGGAGCCTTCAAAGCTGTTTGGATCGTTACACGACGTGCATGTAGGTACATAGCTTCCCGTAATAACCCAGGTACAAACGGAGGTACCCAACGAATCGGTCCCCTTCCAATTGGTCTCCATCTCAGCTCTCAGCCGCTCAAATCTTACCAAGACGTTAATATTTGGCTAGGTAGCAGCATTTGTTCCTGTCATCTTGCGATTGTTCGAAACACCTCTCAACTCCCCTAACTTCAGCTCACTATACTGTTATCAGTCTCCCACTAGAAATATCAGAACGCTCTCCTGTCGATTGTGCCGGCAGTTATGGATAGCTAGTGCTGATTGGAAGCAATCCACTCTCCTGTTGATTTCTATCTCGGTCCGGAATACTGCCTCCCTTGCTGCTTCTTACCAGAGCTTCCGGCCACACCGGCGATCTACCGGTTCTGATAGCCTCCGATACGACTGTTAGAAAACACTTCATTAAAATGCCACCCGATTCCTCCTCCGCCGGGACCCGGGCGCCTATGCTATCTACCTCTCTCTCGCCCTCGCCCTCTCCTCTACCCTCCCCTTCGCCGACTCCCTCTCCGACTCCTCCGTCCCCTCGAACAGATGGCCCAGTTCCCCCATGGGTACGTCCGAACCCACAACGTCCTACGTCCGGCCTCAACGCTCGCCGTCTCTCAACGCCTTACTCCCGCTCCGCCGCCGCCAATAGCGACGACTCCAGCGCACCTCTTGGCAGGCGTATAATGCGCACCAGCGTCTCCGTCCTCAATAATGCCCTGAAGCTCTTCTACAACCTTTCGCCCATGCAGCGCGTCCTCGCCGTGGTCGCGATCGTCTCCGTCGACATCCTGCTCGTTGTTTTCCTCGTATACTCGCACCGCATCTTCGCGGCGCTGTCGCCCGTCGCCGCGGGTTGGCGTGCCCTGCCGGGAGGCTGGGTCTTGGTGTTCCTTATGACGTGCGCCTCGGGCTTCCCGCCCATGATTGGGTACAGCACCTGCGTCACCATTGCCGGCTTCGTGTACGGCTTCCCGGGCGGCTGGTTCATCGTCGCGGCCGCCACCGTGTTCGGCTCCCTCGCCGCCTTCCTTACGAGTCGCACCATCTTCAGCGGGTACGTACACAACCTCGTCGGCGCCGACAAACGCTTCGTGGCCCTGGGCCAGGTGCTGCGGCGCGACGGGCTGTTCGTGCTCGCCGCCATCCGGTTCTGCCCGCTGCCCTTCAGCCTGAGCAACGGCTTCCTCGCCACGATTCCCAGCATCACGCCCCTGCGCTTCGCCGTCGCCACCGCCATGGCCACCCCGAAGCTCCTCGTGCACGTCTTCATCGGCAGCCGCCTGGCTCTGCTCGCCGAGACCGGCGACAAGATGAGCGCCGGTGACAAGGCCGTCAACTACCTGAGCATGCTCCTGTTCTCCGCGCTCGGCATCGCGCTGAGCTTCTTCATCTACCGCCGCACCATGGCGCGCGCCAAGGAGCTGGCCAGGGAGGAGGCGGCCGAGAACGGCGTGACGATCGAGGGCGACGAGGAGCTGAACTATGAGGACCTCGAGGAGGGCGTGCTGAGCGGTATCGGCGGAAGCGGGAGCGGGAGCGGGAGCGGGAGCGGGAGCGGGAGCGGGAGCGGGAGCGGAAGGACCGGGGAGGCGGATGAGGCGGCGCTGATGGACGACGATGACATTTCGTTGTGGGAGACGAACGGTGTGGAAGACGGATATAGAGACGAGTCTGACGGAGAAGGCAACAAGCCTGAGAACGGGAAGCACTGAGAAAGAAGGCAGAAGAAGATTGCACGTAACTTATATCTTTAGCGGGATTTGCGTACCGGGTACCATTTTGGCGTTCAGCGAGCGAGGTATAGAGCATAAGATAGGCCAGCTCATTGCATTATGGGAAAGGCGGATGTACGGAATACAGATATCACGAGTTAGACGGTATAGGCCAGGCACTCTGATGCTAGGGTAAGGTTGTAAAAGGCAATTATCATTATGATAAATCAAGCAAGTTCCTCAATTTCCTACTATGAAGGGTATCGTCCTATGTCCAGTCCAGTTCCTAACGCCCAGCGATGCTATGATAGAGTAAAAGTAAAGAGAGAAAAAAACAAGTATCTCGTACCCGGCGTTATTGCGCGATGACACAACTCTTATGTGATGAGGCTAGGGGTTCTCCTTTCCTAGCAGTCATAAGCAGTGGCGTAGTAGCATAAAAAAACAACGACTCCGACCATAATTCGTGATCTGTACATGTGCCCTTCATGCGATATCGTAAGAAGCTTCAGAGCCATCACTGCTGTCCTTGAAAGCTCTGCATAAAGCGTATCGCGTCCTCAATGGGATAGCCAATGAAGACAGGACCAGTGAAGAGCATTTGTGGCCTATTATCTTGCTTGCCGCGATCCATCTCAGCTGGGTTGATGAAAGTAGGCTGAGACGGGTTGCCAGTCGCAAGGGGCGGTTCATGCGCTGGGATGGATGTTCGACTGCTCGTCGGGATGTCAGCCATTCTAGCAGAAGTCTTATCTTCACGCTTGACAGGGCTCGAGTCGTTCATCAGTTCCGTCAACTTCGTGTGGTCAAAGGGACACTTCCCTGCCTTCTTGGCTGGTGTGCCTTGTGGCGATAGCGATGAGGGAATCCTGACGGGTGCGGGAGGAGACTCGGGTCGATCTATGCCATCGCCGCCCGGCGAAGCATAGACTGGCACGGAAATTCCCCAGGGACGGCTTGGAGATTCGCCTACTCGCACCTCCTTAAGGGGCCGATCGAAGTGGCTTTGTCTGTCCAGACCTTCCTCATCATTCTCCAGAGCAGTACGTTCTAGTTCATCCGAGACCGTTGCGCTAATAGTGTGAGCCCAGCTCTCGACCCGCTCGTTCGAAGTTTTTTCAACGTCACTCTGAGGCCGTGTATCCTGTTCAGGCAGCATGGGCTGATGGATTCGACTAAGACCCTCAACCATGCTGGCAAGATTGCCATACTTAGCATCTAGTTTCCTGATATGCTCTTCATTCTTCTGGTATCTTCGCACGCACACCTCATGACTTCTCGGTAATTCGTGCTTGTGCGTCTCCAAGTATTGCGCGATTTCTTCAGGGGAGTGCTGATCCATGTAGCGAATGGGGCATTTCGAGGCTGCAGGCTGTGAGGCAGGATCGTCATACATAGCCGCACAGATAGGATCTTGGGAATCGTGCGGTGCTGTGCCCCGAGGATGGTTTTGAGCACCGTCTTTTTGCTCTTCCGTGGTGTTCGCAGGCTGTGAGAAAGGGCAGTTCAAATGGCTCTTCTTCCCCTCGACGGTGAAGTCTTGCTCGAGAATTGTAGAAAGAGTGGTCATGGTGGTGGGGGGAAAGCTATCTCTACTAGACCGGCTGCTCTTGCTAGTGGCTGTCAGGGACGAAGCGACGCGTCTCCCTTCCCTGATGATGACGGCAATCTGATGTTTCGAGTCGGATGCCTTTCTCTTAGGCAAGGGAACGAAACTATTGTTTGCTAGGGATGGATTGTGCAATTCAGGAGGAATTTGGAGGTTCAGTAAGGTCTCCGAGATCTCGGGTGCCGCCGGGGCATATTTGTCGGCTAGATACTGGAACTATCGTGACCAACAACATTAGCGTCCAATACCCCGGAGAAGGATGTTGTGGTTTGTAATCAAGAAGTAATATTTTCCGCAATATATCAGAAACTTGAAGGAAATTGTCAAACAGCGCCACGACAAACGTAGCTCTTGATCTAGAGCTAATAATATCTCATCATGAAAGCAGAGAGGAGTATAGATAGTCAGGATAGATTCGAGAAGAGAAAAGATAGATCATACCTGCTCGTGAGCATATCGGAGCTTATGCTCCAAGACAGTCTGCCTGTCGCTCAGATTTTGGACTTCATCAGCCAAGGCATTAAACGACTCAATTAGTGTCTGAGTTAGATTTTGACAATTCATCTCCTGGTGCATGGAGGAGGAGTTGGTGTGCTTTGTGAATGCAGGAGAAGCGGTCGAGATGGAAAGAAAAGAACGTGCAGAAGAGTGGAATGGAGGAAGTTCCGACTTGGCCGACACTTGACTCTTTTTTGATCAGCTCCGAAGCCCGACGCCCGTTGTGGGGAGAAACATGTTTGTGTAACCATAACCCACCATAAACCTTGCATCCCTCTAACTCGATCCAGTATTTTAAGTTCAAACCATTGAGGATTGAGAATTGGTAAGTCCATCAACCAAGATCGTTCTTGCTCATCTTTAGTGAAAATGGGTGAAGATAAGAAAGATAGAAGTATACTTGGTTCCATTTACCTTCTTCAATATAATGACTTGCCCCTTCTATTTCTTAAGTAACAATGGCGTCACTTACCAAGGTGCCTTCCCATTCCAGATCGATCCCCTCAAGGGTCCAAATTGAAGTATATCGAGTGACCTAGGTACCTACCTGCCCAGGTAAGGATCCCCAACACTACTATGTACATATAACCAACCTTCTTCCCCGCTTCAGTCAAACTTCGTACGAGTAACGACGGGACGAAAGCCCAACCGTAGCCAAGGTCAGTCACTATATATTAGAAGCAGGCATGATAGTTATGGCTCCCGTCGTCGCCCGTCTTGTTTCTGTGAGCAAGCCGTACCTCGTACCAGGTGAGAGTCTTCACTTATATGCGCCTAGTCCTATGTCTACTAAGACGTATCGCGCCAGGCAAGCTGCTTGTAAAGGAATATTGGTTCGAGGTCCCGCTAAACCACGATGATCCAAAGTCTAAACCCATCAGACTCTTTGCAAGAAGTGCTATAAAGTACGAACGCCCCATCGTGGAGTCGTCCGAGATCGTGCAAAGACCCTATCTCGTATACCTGCAAGGTGGTCCTGGTGGTGCTAACCCTCCGCCCCAAGATTCCCCCCTATCAGGTCCCATGCTCGACAGAGGTTACGAGCTGCTCTTCCTGGACCAGCGAGGAACTGGATTAAGCAACACTGTCTCCGCCAATACACTGGAGCTTATCGGCGGCCCCCAGGAGCAAGCCGACTATCTCAAGCACTTCAGAGCCGACACGCTCGTCAAAGATTATGAGGCCGTTCGTCTCTGTCTAACCAAGGACTACCCACCTGAGAAGAAGAGATGGTCTACTTTCGGCCAATCCTTCGGTGGCATGATGACCCTGACCTATCTTTCCTTTGCTCCAGAAGGCCTCCGAGAATGTTTCATCACTGGAGGACTCGCTGCGCTGGACAAGGGACCGGATGAGGTGTACGCGGCCACCTATCGTAAAGTTATAGAGCGGAACGAAGCCTACTACAAGAAATTCCCAGAAGACATAGCCACGGTCAAGTTTATCGCGGAGAGGATTCGCGAGCTCGGCGGCCAAAAAGGAATTCCACTGCCAGATGGTGGTTTCTTGACGGTGCAGCGGCTCATGGCCACTGGTATACACTTTGGCACTCATGGTGGTCTCGACCGGGTACACAACCACATCGTCAAGATGAAAGGAGATCTGGATCAATTTGGCATATTTACCCGCGCCACGTTGGACGAATTGGGACATGGCATCGGTTTCGATACTGCGCCGATCTACTCGGTATTGCATGAGCCAATATGGTGCTACGCCCCAGGCATAGCCAGCAGGTGGGCGGCGGAACGAGTTGGCAAGACATTGGATCAGTACCAGTGGCTTCGAGAGGACTGGGCCGGGCCCGCAAGCCTAGGCGATAAGCCACTATATTTCTCCGGCGAGATGATCTACCCGTCCCATTTCGAGACGTGGGCCGAGCTCATCAAACTCAAGGAGACCGCCCATATTCTCGCCCAGTACGATCAATGGCCGCCCCTGTACGACATACAGCAGTTGGCTAAGAACGAAATCCCCGTTTACGCGGCGAGCTACAACGACATGTACGTCGACGTCGATATGGCGCGTGAGACAGCTTCCAGGATCAAGGGTATCAAGGTGTTCGAGACCAACGTCCTGTATCATAACGCCCTGCGAGCGCGAACGGAAGAAGTGATCCCGCAGTTGCTTAAACTACGTGATGACACAATCGATTGAAGTGGTCTGTCTCGCGGTTATCATAGGTATCAAGCTAGCCTGTCAGTGAGCATGAAGGAAATAACAGAACCGTAGAATTTTATCAATGAGTAAGAAACGTAACGCCGCAATGCCGCTAGACACACCCACACTGCGAGTCATTTACCGTCGTTGATATATCCCCCTTTTGCCTCCATACTATATCCGCTCCTCCTTGTCCGAATTTTCTATCTCTTCTGGGCAAGGCTTCAGATATCCTCCGCTCATCGCCGCCTTTGCTGTCTGATGAAAGCTCTCGGGTCATTCGGCGGGAACGGCGGGAACCCCATTCCTGCTCCTGCGAAGACGGGACGTTCCACTATAGTAATAGACGTCAGTAACTGCCTGCTTATCCAGATAAGAGCATTAGGACTTATCAGCACGTCTTGGGGGTAAGGCTCCCGGACACTAAAAGGGCATGCAAGGAACTCTGATAATTACTTACTAGCCGGGAGCTCGCCGTGCTCCTCCTCCCTTCGCACAAGAGTCTCCTTGAACATGAGCGCCGAGACCTCGGGGTGAGCGTGGAAGAACTCGGCCGTCTCGTCGGGGTACCGCCTCCACAGATGCGTGTTCAGAAAGCCCACGCGCGCGAAGATCATGCGCAGCAGGGGATCGGACTCGGGGAGCCCCTCGTAGAGCTTGTAACACAGCCGCAGGACCTCGACTTGGGCGGCGTCGGCGCCGGCGGTTTCCAGCATGTCGATGCAGACGCGGGCGATGGCGGCTTTGAAGTCGTCGAGGAGGAACTTGTTGGCGCAGATGTAGACGTCGAGGTTGAGCTCGTACGTCAGCAGCCAAGTGCGCAGATCTTGGCCCTGGATGCGGATATCGTCGTTGGTGTTGGTGTTGTTGCTGTTGCTAGTGCCGGGTGCGGGAGGCGCGGGAGATTGGGGGCGGTGATGGTTAGGCCGGCGCCGCCGGGGGCGCTGTCGAGGGGGGTTTGTGTCTACTATCACGACTCCTCCGGGCACATGGAAGGGCATCGGGCCCGGTGGTGGTGGCGGCAGACGAGGTGCCATACAATTCCAGCAAGGCGGGCCGCCCCTCGTTAGACATTGCCGACAAGCGCAGCCCGGTCGATGCATGCCGGGATGTTTCCGCCTCTCCCTCTCCCAGTGGCGATTCTCTCGTCTCCTCCTCCTCTCGCGTCGCCTCTGGCTTCGGGCAGTGGAGGAGTCGCTCAGGATGCTCGCGCTAGAATCCGAATCCGAGCCGGTACGCTCGTCTTCTGTCCGTCGAGCATTTACCTTGTCGTCGGAAACTGGCCATATTAGAACATTGGTCTTTCCATAAGTGAATCTACTTTCATACTGAGCACCGTGGCCGCAGCTTGGATAGGCACATATTTATTCTCGTAGAGGAAGGCCACGACGAAGTGGAAAATCGCGGGGTCTTCTTCCGGCAGCTCGATGGCCTGGGCCTCCGACTCCCTGAACTCGCCGCATAGGGCCTTTTTGAAGAACTCTGCTTTTATGAGGACGTGCTTATGCACCTGATACTATTCAGTACCTGTTTCTGCTTTGGGGGCAATGAGGTGACTTACGTAAAACGTCTGGCGTTCTGGTGCCGTGCCAACACGCAGGGGGATAATCGGAGAATTGTATCGTCTGCGATATGTGACTTAGCTAAGCTAGATCCAGAACAGATTTGCTGGCAGAGAATAGTGGTCGGCGGTGTCTATAACAAGTTAAGCCGATCAACGTGGAAAGGGCACGGTATCTTAGGCATGCTCATAATACGCTTGTCAGAGAACAGGCTCTTTTGCGCCAACGCGGCTCAAGCTGCCGTCGACAAGCCGTTTTAGAAGGGTTATGAGCGTATTGAATTGAAGCCAACCCACCCATCCGCTGATGTCAGCCATAGATCCTCCTTCGGGTCTATGACTTCTTCGCGTTGTCCAACATGGTGCAATGTGTCCAATAATACGACGCCTGGTGCGTTGACGGAAGGTCCTCTCATAGCATCTCCCAGCGTCATTGTCCTGGCACTCGATCTACTGGGTCCTTCGCCGGCATTCTCCGCTCGAACCATGCTGGAAACCATCGTGAAGAGGTGAGACCCCGCTAGCCGGCGCGGAGAACCTACTGCGTAGAGTTCGGATCACTTGAGAGGACTGGCGGGTTAACTGATTGCCGAAGGCTACGCCGAGTACAAAAAACCACTTTTGGGAACGAATGAAATATAAACACAAAGTGCTACTTTTAAGCCGCTGGGTACCAAATCACTTGTATTGCGTTCTGGTTATATAAATCGGTTATACCGAGACCCAGGTAGCCACATGGGAAGGGCCTAGAACTGGGATGGCTGTGAATGCATCACACCTCTTGTTTCGGCGGCCACGGCGCATATCCCAGGCGGTTAACAGAATTACCTACCTGCGCTAGCGTTGGGTGTGGTGGGAATCGCTCGCCATACCTAACGAAGGGGGGGTTGTAGTGTTCACTTAGGAACAAGGCCAGCCTGCAGCAACTTGTTGGTGACTGGGTGAGACAGTCCCCTGTAAGTGGCTGAAGCAATCTAGGCAACCAACAAGCGCGGCTGTACACCTGGTCCAATCCTACCGGGCTCAGGCTTCGAGAGCATCAAGAAGAAAATTTCTCGACTTGTCTTAGGGTTACGCCACAGCGACTGATGTTTCTATGTAACTCTGTGATGCTTCGGGATCGACTCCAACTACTCGTTTAATAGGGTGCTTGAGATTCCCGAGTTGGAGCGGTAGGGCGGCTTGTCGGATCATGGGACCAAGCAAGCCAGATCACTGCACCAGGCAAGGTACGAAGGATGTTGGGGTAACACGCAGGCCTCGTCTATTCTTCATAAACCTGCTGCTGCATCTCGATTTCTGCACCACTGTCAGCTGCGTTGCCGTAACAGGCGGGGTCTCGGTCATCCACATACGCCACAACCGGTTCGCTGAATCCGCGATTACTTTTGCTTTGGCTAGCAGCTTTTCCTCGTATTTCTTCTCGTCTTTCGATTTGAGCCTCACTTTGCTCGGTTGCGCCTTTTCAAAACCTTGTCAGCCCTTTCTCTTCAGCATATAGTCCCCGTGTCCTCTTTACAGACCTGTATAAGAATCGGCACGAGCTCCTTGGGATCTGCGTTCGCGATCGCTGCGACCGTTTTGAATCCATTTTCGTAGAAAACCCTTGCTGTCCGGCTCTTGACGAACGTGATCTTTGCCAGCGCTAGCAAATCTGACTTTGCTCCTGCGTTTAACCTGTCTGAGAAATGGTCGAGCACGGCCGCCATTGCGCTGCTTGCATGATTAGTCTCAAATTTAGCTACAAGGCGCGAGCAAAGAATGGCCCTATCAACCTACCCCCAACTCATTTGTTCGCAAAATTTGACCACTTTATTGGCTGGAGTTAGCAAAGCCGATCCATTGCAAGCAGCTGGGAAGATGATGCATGATTCTGAAGTCTACTCACTTCCAGCAGCAAATCCCTGGCACGTTTGGGAGAGAGTCTGCACGGCGCCTCGTGGCGTATCATATTTACGAGAGACTGCATGGATAGGCATCTCATTGCATAGGTCTCTTAGTTGAAGGGCCAGGTAAAACCTGCGATAGATGCGAGCAGTCTCCTTTTCTTGGGGTGTTGTTTCTTTAAGCGTACCGCCTTGCGCCCTACGACAAATTAGTAACAATTTCGTTACAGGATTCATCACATACATTTTATTGACCTGCGTGGGCTTCAGGCCCAGGAAGGTCATCACGCGGAGCCCGCTCTCATCGAGCCCTTCCATTTCCGACCTGAAGGCTTTCCAATTGATGATAACTGATGAGTCCTGTACCGGTGTAAACATGTATAGGACGTCTGCGATGCTCTTGTGAGAAAATACCCGTAACAATGGAGTTGATAAATAATTACGTACGCATTTCTCCATCCATCACGAAGGCCTGCAGGGCACGCTGCATTTCGCGATGAACGAATGCACCATCTTCTGGTTCTAGCGATGAAGCGACAACGGCATTACCAAGCTGTGTCGCAGTATATAAGCCAGACTCGTCGAAGTGTATGAAACCCATCTCACTAAGATCTCGTAAGCTAGAATCAACGTGAGTCCTTACGACATCAGGCTCCATAGACAAGCTCAAAATAGTCTTCTGGATGTAATCGTCAACAGAATCCCTTGAGTTCGCCAACCTGATAGCGATAACTTCTAGCAAAGCACGTTGTATGCGATGCCTATCCGTGGTTAGGCCACTCGAGATTTGGGGCAATTCCGCATGCATGAGTTCAATGACCGCCTGGAGGTCGTCTTTTCGGCAACATAAGTAAGTCTCCCCAATCTCGTCCTTCCCTTTCCTCCCTGCACGGCCACGCATCTGGCGGAGCATGGAGGGCCCGACCAATTCTCGACCCATTCTCGCATTGTGAAGTATGACTCTCCGAGCCGGGAGGTTGATACCAGCGGCAAGACTGCAAGTTGCTGCCAAAACCTTCAGCACGCCGCCGTCGTAAGCACTTGCAATCAAGTCACGCTCTTCTGTTGTTAAGCCAGCATGGTGGAAGGCAACTCCAAACATGACGGTATCCGCTAAGCAAGGGTCAAGTCCCGTACTGAGACTGCGGAGATCGGCTAATAAGTCCAGCCTTTTCTCGATGATGGTTGGATCGAGTTGGGAGGTATCGCGTAGAGCCCGACTGATAAGCCGCGCATCATTTTCACAGCCCTCTGTCATATGTCAGCTTACATGAGCTCAACCTTGAAGCCTTACTTCCAATTAAACCCTCTCTGAGATGGATGGAAAGGAATCATTAAGAATAAAAGAAGATCTAGGAACATACTGCGAACAGGTTAGCTGACATAGAACATCAAATAAGTGACATGACGTAGAAAAGTATGGGCTTTTGGTTGAGATGTCTTGATACTCACCGGCGACTGTTACAGAATACAAGAGCACCATAACCTGACTTCGCTGTCTCCGTTGCTAATGCGACAACTGCATTTAACACGGGATCTTTAAACTCCTTGTGCAGGCTAGGTTGAACTATTCTAACAGCATTATTCTGGAGTTGGCGTGCACTGGAATCTGGAACGAGCTGACTAGCAGCCTTCAGAAGGCCAATAGTCGACGAAGCAGTATAAATCTTGCCTTCGTGAACAAGGTGCTCTTCGATGGGAACGGGTCGATAGAATGTACTGTAGATATGCGCATTCAACCACCGCGACAACAGGTCAATATTTTGCAATGTTGCGCTCATGCCAATGATTTGGACTTCATGCTCCAAGCTCAAAAGTTTTGTAGCAATGAGCTCCATCAGATAACCACGATGGTCGTCGTCTAGCATGTGGAGCTCATCTAGGACGACAGCTCTCAGCTTAGTGATAGTGCAATCACCAATAGCATTGTTTATGAGTGTATTTGCCTGTAACCCTATTAGGTCTATTTTACATGAACGGAGCGCATAACAGACCTTCTCGAAAGTGCAAACTCCGATATCAAAATCTGACCACGTGGCCCTGACTTTACCGCCGCCGAAGAAGCCGATAACTCTGACAGTGTCTTCGTCAGGCCGTCTTTGCCAAAGCGAACCGTCTTTCTCTTCCGGTAAATCTTTGCCAAGGGGCTGCCGCTTGATACCTTGGACAACGTTCCGTAGCCATCGAACCTTCTCTTGAACCAATGCAACGTAAGGAAGCACTAGCAAGGCTTTGGCATTGGGGTCTTCAATGACTCTTTTCAGCATCAGGATATCAGCGACTAGGGATTTGCCGCCCCCTGTCGGCGCTGTATAGACCAGGTTCTTTGAGCCATTCAAGAGCCCTGGACCCAAGAGGCATTGTTTTTGCCAGGGATAGATCTCTTTTATACCGAGCGCATTTAAATTACTTACTAGCGCATCAGGTAAGCCATACCTTGGAAAGGAGAGCGAAAGGGAGCGATCGGCGGTCGATCTGGGGGTAGCTGAAATTGCCCGACGTTGTGAATATTCAGAGGTTGATGCAGTAGCATCTGTATCAACGGTTGTGATGATACTAGCAGTCAGTTCAGGCAGTTCTTTTCCCAAGGCTGATGCTTTCTGAAATTGATTCAGCCTCTTCGGTGCGGCAGGCTGTTGTCCAGAATCGGCAGCATCACCATGAGTTCTTTTATAGCCGGCAAGGGTAGTTGTGTGGAATGATTTCTGCTGCAATGTCATCGACTCCAATGTCGTCTTATGCAAAACGCCCCGTTGAGGCTCCATGGCGAATTTCCAAGCTGAGCAATAACTGCGGCGACTGTGCGACAGGCTTTGCTTGGTAGAGGATGTTGGCAGGATGCATCGGAGCTATTGATTGGTATCCTGATTTGGTCCAGGTTGAAGCAAGTTTTGTGATTCCAATTCACAATAGCAATAGTATGCAGTCCAAGGCAAAGCGTAGGTGAAAGGTCCAAGGTAGAAAAAGCACTGACCCCTCGTTCATGATATCGCTAGACGTTCAAGCGCGGCAATAAAAAGGTGGCGGACACGAAAGAAACACCAAATCACGTGGCCCGGCAGCGTATCGTACGGGACGCCCTTGCATATGCCAAGTTTAGTGGAGGATCAATCAAGGCAGCCTGCAAAGACCCTCCCCAAGGCATCGGGAATGGCGTCGTGGGTTCCGAGGCTCCACTTTTTGAAACATAATCAGGTACGGCATCGCGTAATCATTGTGACCGTCATCCGAAAAGGGAAGTCATGCATCGAGCTAATCCCGCTGTCTCTCATTGGATCTCCGATTGACCTGGGAGCTGGCCCGTGCCGCTTTGCAAACCTCGTGCGGTCGGGTCGCCCTCCAACGTCAAACTTCCAACTTAAATTACCTCTCTGCCTCTTAGGTACCTGGTACCTAACTAACGTGACGACCAGCCCGGCCTAACCTAGGACGTCTACCAACAAATGGAAGTCTTGGTTCTCCCTACATCCCCGATGTCATACTTTAGGGTTCGATGTTACTAAGAAGCTCAGTTCATCCCTCCTCAAATGTCAACTGGGAACATTGAATGCGTCCGATCATTTCAAACTTCAACCCCTCTATTTCAGCCTGCATTCACTTCAGATCTGTGTTTTACGACCAGGCTTCATTTTATACATGCGGCAACCTGATTGTATATCTGGGGCTGCTAGACAAGTAAGGCACACACATACTATTCGGTGGACGATTTTCGGGCTTGCTTAGTGTCAATGTGTTCGCTTCCGAGTTTACCAATATGTGGGTGGCGAAAAGGGACCCGAGTTGCACTCAGATGACATATTGAAGCTACCTAGCAGCTGCCTAGTAACCTCCTATCACTTTACTCCCAACTGGTCACCTTCGCCCGATAAGAGCCCCTCGGGCGCCTTCCAGGTTGCGGGGAGATGTCTGACCGGTGAGAATAGAAGTAACCTGATGGACTGTGTGAAGTGCTGATGCTGAAATGGAAGTTGTCCTAGATGCCAAGCTTCTCCAATAGCCAACTATTAATGGCAGTCTATCATTGGGACCTCCCATCCTTGAGATTTAGGAATTGTGGAGCAACATCAATGAAAGAGATGCGTGGTGTCTTTCGGGTAGCAAGTAGCAAACCCTACCTCCATCTCTCTTGGCCTGAAGCCAAGTTACTGAATAGTAGATGCCTAGGTCTTATATCATTAGGGCCAGTTCGCGACCAATCTATTTCCCCCCTTAAAAATCGCTTTATAACCCAATGACGTTCCATTACGCGGATGCAAGGTCACCTCCGCCGGCCTGGTCGCAACCAGCAAGGAGGCTAAAATAATCCTCCACACATAAAGGCCAGTCCCATCCCCTCGATGACCCTTGGAGTAGATCGTTCACACCGAGTAGGGCTATTCCATGAGGTTCAGGATACGTTTAGTTTCAAGGTGCATTATTTTGGTATTGGACGGGAAATAACAGGTAACACGCGCCAAGAAGGACATTGTTCTGTTAGTCAACACAGCGAACTTCTCATTTCGATGAAGGAGACACCTCGCTACAAAGTAATTCATCCTGCCGTACTCCTCGCAGATTTATGAGCTCGGTTGTCTTGGGTATGTCTCTTAATTGCACAGCGGTGACGGCCGGGATCCCTGTTCCATGCGATCTGGTTGGATGATTGAATCGCCAGGTGGGGTGGCTGCTTAATACCTGTCGTTTTTGTTCGGCTTGCCAGTAGTGCCCCGGTTCGCCAGATTGACTGCCTCGTCTTCGAATCGTCTCGAAGCTCAAGTCCGAATTGCCTCACGCACGCTTATATACACGTGCTCACTGCAGTTAACAAAATTCCGTCGAGTAATATGAGGACCGGCAGGGAAATGGAGAACGCCTTATTTGATTGCTACAATGACATATTGGGTGCAGGAGAGGCAGGTGGACGACGGCGATTGCTCGCGTTTTAGATCTCGGATGGACGGTGTTGACTTGCGGCCAATCTTAGCCAGATCCCCACCTGTAAAGGTGCGACAGGTGATAGGGATGCTGCCTGTCATATCTACACTGTTGCCCCCGATGAGGTGAGCTCGAAATTTCGGGACGCGCGGTACCTCTATAAATACCTACATGGGGGAACAACAATGAAGAGGCAGCGACTATCGATGTTGGTATAAAGGATAATTACTCAAGTTTTAAGGTAGGTAGGTCGGTCCAAGCGAAAGCGCTCAACCAGCACAAACGCATCATGGTAACCGTATTAGCAAGCAAGCTAGGCAAAATGGAACGGATATGCAGCTGCTTCGAACAAAAGAGCATATTGACGATCCATCGAACGGACAATCTTATCTAACCTGGATCGGAAAAAGAGCATTGGTTAAGGATATCGCGTCCCCCATACGGCCGTGGGCATATTTCTTTGTTGATGGGAAAAGTAACCTGAGCACAGCGTATATTTTAGATGGAAGAATGATGAGATGAAGTCGAATAGAACATGCAGCCTTTAGCAGGAAGCGTAAGTGGTTGGACTGACAGGGGTATATGTGAGGTGTGGGCCAGTGGGCTCCAAGGCGAGACTTTTTAACCTCAGTCCCGCTCCACATTTGCTAAGTGTATGTACAACACATGGCCCTTCAATCCTGCATGTTTAACCCTGTCCGGGGTGTCACTTGGAGGTATCGGTACCGCGGCGCTACCGTCTACTAGTGTACATAGTAATTGCAGCTGGTACAATATCAGAGTTTGAATGGCTGAAGATCCCAACTCCTCTGCCTTTCTCTCCCCCCAATCCACATCCACATCCACATCCAATATTCCCCGTGCCCTTTGTGTGTCTGGTCTCTTCTCATGCCCATTATACATGGTACATATGCATGTACGTGTTGAGGTATGTACGTGGTAGCTGCACCTATACGTACGGGCGGTTCGCTGTACGTATCTTCTTGCCATTCACTAAAATTGCCGTTAACCATATATACACTACAGCTAAATGTTGCATTTGCATCTCTTGGATCTTTTTTTCGCCCACCTCTGATGCGCCGGCCAGTCCAATATCAGCCCTTGTGAACCTCCTAGCTTTATTAGGGTACCCCGGTACCTCATGTAGCTAGGTATTCGCGCCAGTCAGTCTAACGTTCGTCGAAAAAGCGACCCTTCGATTATTCCATTCCTCCATAAGGTAGGTCACCTTTCAAAACCCAGCATCCCAAGTTTCGTTTCCCAATCTGCTTCATCCAAGTTAGAGCATCCGTGTCATCAACTTCCCAATAGGACCTCGAATTCTTCTATTGACGTCTCGACATCATAGGCCGACCATCGTATGCTTCTTAGCGACCCCTGCCTTGCAATATTTACATGCATACCTACGAAGTCTGGTAAGTTACTGGTCTGCTCATTCATACCTACATACTACATACACGCAACATCACCTCGCCTACCTTGTCAGTCCTGTGAGATCCCTTTTGGCCTATTGCTTGCCCGGCTAGTCGTGTGGATAGTGGACACCGATTTGATGGTCTGTCCCGCCGCCTCAACCCTCCCCGGTCTACATCTATCTTGGCCTTGCTTTACATAAACCTTCACTTCTATTTCTTCTTGTACATCTTTCCCGTCCCACATCACCGTCACGTCTCTCCCACCTTCTTTCTACACGCAAACTTCATCCATTCCGCTCCTCGCAAGGTACACTGCCTGTCTCGTTTCTTTTCCATTTTAATACTTTTCCCTCCTTCCTACCCTCCTATACCTAACTCACCAACCAGGCATTACAACGTAATCGCTTTCCCCCTTCCCATTCCCGACCCTCTTTTACCATCGTGGGACATAATTCGGTAAGCTTCCCACGGACCCTTGTTTCCAGCTTGCCGTGGTACCACCGGCGAAACGCTGATATGAAATCCACGGCCGCCAGCCCAGTTCTTGTCTGAAACATTCTGACTGCGAGGTTTGCACCTAGACTGCCAATCTTATGGCCACACCGATTTGCCTGCATCGACTAGCACGCCGTCAACTTTTCGGCGTTTCTCTGTGTCACATTGGATGCGCCGCCATTTAATCGCCCAGCATGGCGCAGAAGTCTACCGATCCCGATGACCACCAGTCAAATCCTTCGTCATCTTTGAACAATAAGGACATCCCAGAATCCGGCACCACGTCAAATAAATCCACACCTCACACATCCGCATCCGCACCTGCCACCCAACCACCAAAATCCACCAACCCTAAGGTTTCTGGAGAAAATGCAGCTGACTCGCAACCCATGACAAAATCTACTTCCTCGGGATCGAACCCGTCAACGAAGGATGCCATGACGGGCCCGTCGCCTTATGGTACGCGCTCCCGCAATCGCGGTCAAGCGCGGCCGAATTACGCGGAAGACAAAGACGTAGATGTCGAAATGTATGATTCCTACCAGGATAAGAAGGACGAAGAGAGCAAGAAATCTTCGCGACAAATCAGTGCACCCACAAATGGTGCCAGCGATGCACCGAAAGCTACGAATTCGACGTCACGCAAAGGTGCAGCAGCAGAAGACGGCAAGGCGGGTGGCGGATTGCATACAGCGGCGAAGGATTCGCACTCGACGACCAACGCGACCTCGAATGCTACGACTACTACCACTTCTAGCACGTCCAAGAAGCGAAAAGCGCCCACGCAATCGGCTGGAAGTAATGCGCAGAGTCACGCCAGTACTCCAGTGCCCACCAGCTCTAACGCGACCGCGACGAGACGCAATGCTGCGCAGGGTGCACCGGTTGTACAGAATGGCGGAGGCTATAAGATGACCAACATGCTTTCGTTCGAGAACTGTGGTGCAATTCCGAAGGATGGGAAGTTGGTCGCCGACGACGGCACTACGCTGCAAGCAAATGGTAGGGCCTGACCAGAACCAGAATCTGCATATGCTCTGCCTTGGTATTTCTGACTAACTCTGTTCTATTTAGACCATGTGTATCTTGTGTGCGAGCCACCGGGAGAACCGTATTATCTTGGGCGCATTATGGAGTTCCTCCACGTGCAGAACGATGTTACGAAGCCCGTGGAAGCGTTGCGGATCAATTGGTACTACCGGCCAAAGGACATTGGCAGGAAGGTCAATGACACGAGACTGGTCTTCGCCACCATGCACTCGGACATTAGTCCCTTGACAGCGCTGCGCGGCAAGTGCCAGATCTGCCACAAGGCCGAAATTGATGACATGGACGCTTACCGAAAAACCCCCGATTGTTTTTGGTACGAGAAGCTGTACGATCGCTACATCCAGAAGAACTACGACGTAATTCCGTGTTCTCAGATCGTGAACGTGCCCGAGAGGGTGAAGAAGGTATTGGATGAGCGATGGAAGTACATTTTGGTGGAGCAGGGTCGGGGCAAGGAATTCACTGGCGCCGTCAAATCGTGCAAAAGATGTGGTGGGTACTGTGCTAAGTAAGTCTCCCCTGCTTACGTCATCATCTCTATCGTCATCACCAACAACCCTTCCCTATGCATTGCGCTGGACTGGGAGCATAACCAATGGTGACTAACCTGCGTGAACAGCACCGATTCTGTCGATTGCGCAGTGTGTAAGCAGACATATCACATGAACTGTGTCCGCCCGCCTTTACTGAAGAAGCCGTCACGTGGTTTTGCTTGGGCTTGTGCCGCATGCAGTCGTGCTCAGGAGAGGAAGATAGAAGCGAGGCACACTCCAAGCCTCCTAGACCCACACGCAGAAGCCGAAGAAGAGGAGACATGGGAAGACGACGATGAAGTTATCGATACTAATCGTACCAGCCCTGCCGATGGCATTGATGACTCGCACCAACCTGCCACCGCAGAACAGATCTACCACGCCAGTCTGTGGCCTTATCGCTACTTGGGCCAACACTGTAAGCCTGAAGACGCTCTCGACTACGACGATCGAATATATCCTCGAGCAGGTTCACGTTTAGGCCCAAAGCATCAAGCAACTGTTCTTCCTTGGCCTGGTCGTCCGGTCAAGCTAGTGAAGCCTCTGGAGATTAAGAAGTCGGGCAAGAAGGACGGCAAACAATCAAAAGAGGCCCTTGCAGCCCTTGAGGCCGAGAAAGCTGCCCGAGAAAAACGCCCGGCCTGGATTCAGGATGAGCCGCCCGGATACGTTGCGAGGGGCGAGGACTATGATAACGATGACCCAAGGAACACAGCGCAGTTGCTATGGAAGCCCATAGATGCGGCAGGGGCCTCGATTACGGAGGCTCAACTAGACGACTACATGGAAACCTCCAAGGCGAAGTTGATACCAATGTTCAATCTTCCAAAGGAGTCTACCAATGTTCGAGATGTAGCCATGAACACCCTCTTCAAAAATGACTACGACATATCAAAAGCCTCAAAGGCATTGACCAAACTCGACAAGTCGGTGTTTAAGGAGCCAGAGCTCAGCGCTGCCGAGCTTAAAAAATTCGAGGAAGCCATCACGAAGTTCGGCTCAGAGCTTCTTTTCGTCACAAGGCACGTCAAAACGGTCAAACATTCAACCATAGTCCGGTTTTATTACACCTGGAAGAAGACCGACCGAGGAAAACAGATATGGGGCAATTTCTCTGGCAGAAAGGGCAAAAAGGAAGCTAAAAAAGCTGAAGCCACAGCCAACAAGCTCCAGGACGATGTCGCCGACGATCAAGATGATTCGGCTTTTGACACGGAGAAGGCTCTGAAATTAAAGAGGAGCTTTATCTGCAAATTCTGCTCGACCAAAACCTCGCGACAGTGGCGACGGGCGCCTAACAGCGCGTCAGGTCTGGTAACTGAGGGAGGTGGTAAACATGCGAACAAGGACAAGGGAGTCCACTATGTTGCGGCATTGTGTCGCCGATGTGCAGAGCTGTGGCGACGATACGCTATACAGTGGGAAGACATGGAGGACCTTGCTAAAAAGGTGGCTGCGGCTGGTGGCCGTTCGTGGAAGCGAAGGGTTGACGAGGAGTTGCTCAAGGAGCTTATGGCTGCAGAAGAGATGATGAACATGACGATCTACAACGCACCGAATGGGACGACGTCAACGACACCAGCTCCTGCAACGTCTGCTTCACAGCCTACTGGCACCGAGGCGCCGCCACGCAAGAAGCTCAAAACCATTGCTGACAAGGAAGCGGAGGTTAATGGTTCGGACTCTGCTGGTCCTTCACACAGTACTCAGCAGAAGAAAAAGGAGAAGGCAGTGGAAAAGGCTGCCCCACCCCCAGCGCCGGAACTACCAAAACCTCGCACATTACCGTGTGCGATATGCCACCAGATGGCTCCAATGGGAGAATCAGCCCATCTTTCTTGCAAGGAATGCCGACTCACTGTTCATCGTAAGTGCTATGGCGTTCTGGACAACCGTGTTCCTGGTAAATGGACTTGCGATATGTGTCTGAATGATAAAAATCCTCAAGTCTCGATCGTAAGTGTACCTGGTCTATTTCTCTGTTTTATCGGCTAATTTTTGCTCCCAGGACTACAAGTGTGTGCTGTGTCCCGTTGAATTTACGGAGCACGACTTCATAGAACCGCCAAAGAACACACACAAGAAAAAGACCGAGAAAGAAAAGGAAAAGGAGCGACAGGACCGTGAGCTCGCTCAGAAAGCTGCAGACTATTATCGCAAGAAACAGGAAGAGATGAACAGGCCTGTGAATCCCAGGGAACCTCTGAAAAGGACGGCGGATAATAACTGGGTACATGTCACCTGTGCTGTTTGGGTGCCAGAGGTCAAGTTCGGCAACGCCCTAGCGTTCGGTCCCTCAGAAGGCATACCATCTATACCACGAAGCCGTTACGAGGAAGTCTGCAAGGTCTGCAAGCAGAAAGGCGGCGCCTGTGTGTCTTGCCACCACTGTCGTGCACCTGGTAAGTATAATCTTCTACGGAGATGGATTTGCAATGCTGATAGCAGTTAGTTCACGTGGAATGTGCCCATCAGAATGGGTATCTACTTGGTTTCGAGATTACGCCTGTCAAGGGCTCCCGGAGGGACCAGCACAATATTGTGTCTATTGGGGGAGAAACGGGAATAATGTCAGCAGCCGTTTGGTGCAAGGAGCATATTCCTCAGAAGAGCGTGGTGCACAGAATGCATGACCCTGTGAATCAGCCGGACAGCCAAAACAAGGATACTCCAGTTGCGAACGCACTCCAGCTCTATGTGCAGAACTACAAGCAGGCTGATCTCACTCTAACGGGTAATGTTCGAAAAGCGACTTTGGCCAACCTCGCCACCAGGACGCCTACCTCCACGGCGCAGACGAACTCGAATCGCAGGCAATCGACCACTACGGCTTCCAGCTCAGCGCCGACAGGCCAGAGAGCAGGCTCAACCGACAACACCAACGATTTAGCCCATATCATCCCCCAACCTGGCGACAAAGTTTGCATCACTTGTGGCATTGATGTCAGCCCGAAGTGGTGGGCCGTCGACAAGAGTCAACAGAAGGTCTTGACGAATGGATATCATGGCAGCCTCAATAGTGAAGCCATGAAATTCGTCGCTCAAAGGAACGTACAGTGTCACAAGTGTCACAGAGAGGAGCGCAAGCTAAAGCCTCACTCTACACCAAAGCCAGATGCTCCATCGATTGAACCTGCAAGGGCTCCTTCTGTCCCGAGCACTCTTACGACAAGTCACCCACCGCATGTACCACACACTGTGAACAGAGTTGCAGATCTAGGGACTTCATGGGCACCCCGAGTCCCTCCGACACAAACAACGACGCCTATAGCTACCTCGGCCATCGCAGCGCCGCCCTTACACCCCCCTTCCGCAAATATACCTCCGCCGTTGCCGCTGACTGCTTCTCACGCCAGCCCGATTGCTGCTCCCGGTGTCCAACCCGTGCCTCCCCATCATTACCCGCCCCCTACCGCGCCCTTTGGTGGAGACTGGCACCGCAGCCCGACTCAGCATCCGCCAGCTCTTCATCATGTGAATGGCAGTTCTGGCGGACCAAACCCAATTCTCCATAATCATCTCCGTGACTTGCGGCCGCCACCAATAGCTCCCATATCCCACCATCAGGGACCGTCGCTTCAGCATGGGCTCGGCCAGCCTATGCTCAATGGAATTTCTCCCTCTCCGCCACGCCGAGGTCCTGCCTCGGTTCAGAATGGCGCTTCTTCGTACATGCCGCCATATCATTCGGCGCATAACTCGCTTCACAGCCTCACAAACGGCAGCCCTCCACCGCGAGCTTCGGAACATTCCTTCTCGCAGGGCTTACTTGGATCTCGCTCGCCTTTCCTAAATCCACATGGAAGCCCGCCGGCAATGAGTCGCGAACCAAGTCTAAACAACAATGTACCCCCACGAACAAACGATAGTCGACCTGCGAGCGGGGCTAGTGCCAATGCGTCGCTGCGCAATCTTTTGTCATGAGCATGGAGGAGTTAACGGACTAAAGGGAGGTTTGAGGACTTGTGTTTCGTGTTAGCATAGCAATGTTCGTTTTCACATATTGGGCGTTTACCCGGACTCGGTTGTTGTATAACTAGAGGCATACGGTTATACCAAAGGCGTACCTACGGCTCCATAGAGGGAGGTTTGGTCAAGACCATGATTCATTGCAAAAGGCAGATTCCGTACACTAGAAGTGAAAGAAAGCCAAAAGTCTTTTTGGGCTGTATGCCAGGACATAATTCATAAGATCATGTTCAGGAAGTCCACCGTCCCCGGTGTCCTATGCCTGTGCCCCGAAAGTGAACAACATGTGATCAGCTGAGAATGACAATAAACCCTCAAGCATGTTACTTGATGACCTTGTTCATGGACGTAAAAAAGGAGATAGTTAGGCCCTAAGCACTTATGTGGCCCTACTAGGTTAGATATTTGATAATAATCGAGGCGGAGATGGCCGCTTATCTCCAACTTATTGGATCCCTAGTTTATCAACGCGACCGTTCACTAGAGCTTGTGACTAAGTCTATTTATTACTGGTTTATTTCGTTGGTGGATATCACTTAACTGCTTTCCTCTTAGCTAGACCGAATTTGAGTACTATCGAAATGGACGATTCAAAGGGCCTCGCTCTAGCTATCGAAGAAGCCAAGATCGGATACCGAGAAGGCGGAATCCCAGTACGTGACTTTGGATTATCAGACTGTCTAGGCGTTATGGAAACTCGTTACTCACTCAGACTCATGGGAGATAGATCGGCGCGGCGCTGGTTGCTGCCGACGGCAAAGTGCTGGGTCGGGGCCATAATATGAGAGTCCAGAACGGCAACCCCATCCTCCATGTACGTAGTTGTGATGAGCCTTCCTTGGGATAGGTGGGATGGGTTTCCAGTCAGCTAATATTATCACCGCATTGCTGCAGGGCGAAACTTCGTGCCTCCAGAACGCGGGCCGTCTGCCCTCTTCGGCGTACCGCGGCAGCACCATGTACACGACCTTGTCGCCGTGCGATATGTGTAAGTAAAGTCTCTGCCATCACTCGCCAGTCACAGGCCTTTTAAGACGTGCTGAGCTGGCAGCTAATGGAGTGGAATCGCTTCGAGATAAGCAGGCACCGGCGCCTGTCTCCTCTACGGCATATCCCGCGTCGTGATCGGCGAGAACAAGACGTTTCTCGGCGGAGAGGCCTATCTAAAGCAGCGCGGTGTCGAAGTTGTCGTTATTGACTCGGCGGAGTGTAGAGAGTTGATGGAGAGGTTTATTGCTGAGAAACCGGAAGTCTGGTAGGTCTTATTCTCTCCATTGGTCCCGTCTTGTGGAAAATGGTGTGGCGGTGCTAAGAGATAATGTTAAGGAATGAGGACATTGGCGTTGAGGAGAGGGTCTATTCTCGAGAGGATATCACGCTTAGGGCTCCTCCTGGAGCCTAAGGAGGTGCTAGCGCACGTTGTCGGACTGCTGGGGCGATGATGGACTGAATCAAGGCTGTTTACATTACGTCGCCATGCGTACATACCCGCTAGAGATGGAAGGGCATTATGATTACCAATGTAGGCCTCACATGAAGCAGATGATATACAACAACTAGAGACGTCATAGCTTATACGCGATTTATTTCACACCGAGGCAAAGTACCGCAGAGCTGCATTATAGTGACTCTTTTCTACCTTCAGGATTGACCGGTTTACCGTGTCTTTCGGAAAAGCCGTGTGGCCGTCGATTCTAAAAATAACTATTTGGTTCAGGAGTAATTACTATGCAAGCAGGCTTCTACGGCATAACTTGTTAAGCTCGCGATTTGCTGTAAGACTCGCTTTAGACCCTGCCGCACAAAGCCTGGACTCCCTCAGAAACCGAAGCGATGAAGACAGCCTCATATCGTAACGATTCAATCGGCTTTTTTGTAATAGTAGTAAGTCCTAAATAGAAGGCATTACGGCATGGGAGTAAGGAACAGCCCCATGCCATGACATCATATCAGTCGTGGTCCTCCTCCGTCAGTCCAGGACACCCTTCCATAGTCTCATCCGGGTAGCCGAACTTGCACCAGAAGCAGTAATTATGTTCCCTCCTGAGATACTCCACCAGTCTTCTCAACCGCTCCTCGACTTCAAGCGCGTTGAACTCCTCCAGTTCTGGATCCTCCTCCTCGAGGTCTTCGACGGGAGCGTATGCCGTTTTTATCTTGCCCGCCGCCAGCTTATCGTCCTCGTCGTCGAGGTCGTCCACATACGTCGGAAGCCGCGTCGAGCTCTGCTCCAGGTCGTGCCGCATCCGGCGATCCCGCTCGGCCTCCTCCCGGCTCCGGACCAATCCCCTCCAAACAACAGGGACGGATTTCAGGGGCCGCGTAGAAAGTGTCCTCTTCTTCTTCTTCTTCTCCGATGGTTCCCCCGATTCATCTCCATCCTCCTCCTGCGCGGCGTCGCTCTGCTTCTCCTCATCCAGGCGCTCGCACACCTTCATCCCAGCATAAAACTGCCGTTCCAGCCGCGCCTGCTCCCTCTCCCTCCGCACGCGGTCGCGGAACTCCGTCTCGTCGACCTTCAGCTTCTTCTCGCTCTGCGCCGCGGCCTCGTTGAGCTTCCGCTTCCTCTCGGAGTCGAGCCCGATGCCGCCGCGGTCCTCCTTCACCTCCGGGCGGATGGGCTCCAGCCTCGCGCCCGCGTTGCCGCTGCTCCCCAGCGCGGCGCCGGCCTTGAAGCCCATCTTGGCCATCATGGCGAAGCCCTTGCTCTTCTTGGCCCGGGCGCTCTCCAGCAGCGACTGCGACAGGGCTTCCTCGCGCGCCGCCTTCTCCTCGGCCACCTGCTCCGCCTTGGACTTGACGCGCGCCCTGATCTCGCCCTCGCGCTTCAGCCGCTGGCGTCGCTGGAGCGAGGTTTCCACCGATTTCGGCTGCTCCTCGCCGAAGGTCATGTTCATGTAGTCGTCTTCCTCTTCCTCCGAAGCATGGTTTGCTCCGTTCCCCGGTGATGTCATATCGACGGCTTGTGGTTCATGTGGCTGTTCAGATAGGTTCTTTCAACCAAGTAGTGGAACGGTCGAAATAGTTAAAGAATGTGTTTTAGTTTAATCGGAGTTTTAAAAATAGTTTACTTCCTCAAACTTCGAATGGGTAGTAGATGTTGAAGCTTGATAGGCGACAGTTGTACATATGGATGAGCATCAAGCTTCGACCAATGATATTAACGGAACTAAGAGAGTGGGTCTGGGTAGGTTCGCCGGAAAATGCGACAGGGCACCTAATCAAGGTGCGATGGAATTGGATATTGTGATTGGCGGTGGCTAGATACAGAGTTCAGCATAGTTCTCACTATGACATTTAGCACATCAAGGGGTGAAAGACGGCATGAATTATTCATAGGCACTTGGGTAGAAGCTAAACTTTGGGGTATAGTCATTTCAATTATTTGCTCTCAGAGCAAAGATCATCGTTGTCGTTCCAATGTCCATGGCCTGTCCCTAGTCATCTAATACAGAAGCATGTAATTTACAGAAAAGGCGCTCTTCCAATCTCGCCTTCTATACATCGTCTTCGGGGAGCTCCTCAATGACTTCTTCCACTTCAGTTATCAGTTCATCAATATCCGGACGTTCGCTCGGTTCAACTCGCAAGCATTTCCTGACCACTTCCTTGATCGGTTCGCTGATCGCACCCTCTTCGCGGCTTGTGCTGGGACCTGCTGGGCCTTTCCCTTTCTTCTGGCCCCTTGGGCTCTCATCCGGGAATCGCCAGTCCCCTCCTAGTACACACATGCTCAAACTTCCACCCGTCTCATCGCTGCGCATCTCGAACGGTGACTTGCCCACCAAGCAAGCATATAAGGTGCATCCTAGAGACCAGATATCGACTTTGGTATCGATGATGGTTCCGGTCTTAACGTCGAAGAGCTCGGGCGCCCGGTAGGGCATGGTGCTGTGCTCTGCCGCTATGTCTTGTGTAGCGATGGCGAGCGAGCGCGATGTTATGGCTATAGGTGATTCGGCAATAGAACCCAGGTCCATAATGATAGGTTGTGATCCGGAATCATCGATCATGATGTTACCTTCAAGAGTCTCTCGTTAGCTTACAGAGCTTCAATCTGGTAGGAACGTCATTTAGAGCGGCTTACCTGGTTTGATGTCTCTATGCGCATAAGATCTGCGTTCGCCGGGCGCCACAACCTCTTCGTTTACCATCAACGGCCTGGCCTGTTCCGTCTCGTCGTCTACATCCGCTGCCGCAACAGCCTTGTTCCGCCTTCCCCTTCCGTTTCGTCCTCCTTCATCTTCCTCGCCAGCTTTCGCATTACTCATCGTCATGCGCTCCCCAGCTGGCGGCCCCTTGTATTGGTGCATGTGCTTGAGTGCTTTGCACACGCCAAGGAACAGGCGCATGAGCTCCTTTTCCGGGAACTTCGTGTGGTTCACCAGGTTCGCATTGATTATGTCTTGTAGGTTGCCTCGTCTGTAGTATGGTAATAGCACGTAGACCGTCTTCGAATCCGCATCGTTCCGTTCGCTCGCGATGGAGTAGTCGACGCTGTGGATGATGTTGGGTGTATGGGAGAAGGTCTTGTACGCTTCGACTTCTCGCATCGCTTGCTGGACTGACTCGGCACCAAATGGACATCTTATCTTCTTGAGCGCGAAGAGCTCTGCTGTTGCTGTGTCTTGCACAAGATATACGTAACTGAAGCCGCCTTCTCCTAGTAGGCGCAATATCTTGAATGATCGACTATTAATCTTTAGTGTCGGCGATCCGGGGAAGCAATTCAGACAATTGCCAAATGAATAAACTAGATCAAGCAGAAGTTGCGCCATGATGTGCGAAAGTAGCACCGGGTATTTCTTTGCAAACTCGGGCTTCTTCCAGATTCAAACGTGACTTGCGCAGTCTCGGTCGAGCTCGAGCTTTTGTTGAATGGCCGTGGACGGATCCGTCGGCGTTTCTCGATTTCAAAATCCAATCCAGAGTAAACAGCACGGTTTGAAGCACGGTGACGGAAATGTGGAAAAAAGACAATTGACACTGAATCCGATTCATACGTATGCTTTCAGTCTGCAATTAATGTTGAACTGTCTTTAAAGCTTATCGTGAGACGTGTAAGACAACGGGCTGAGCTGGTACGCAAAAGGTAGGAGGATCCACTCGAGCTGGGATAGGTAAGCTGCGCCACAATTCGCGATTGACGCATAACACCAGTTATGGATACATACTCATAAGTATACGAGGTTTTCGTAACAAAGTCAAATCATAAAACATTCACGTGAAATAGGGGTTAGAATTAGATGTTGAAGTATATAGTCACCGTAACCATTAATCAGGCGAGATTACACACAGTGGTTCGATAAAGAACTAAAAATGTGGTAAAGTGCCTATGGAGGAAGATACCAAAAATAGAGCCGTATAAATGCATAATACCCACAAAATTTTCACAAATAGGTCTAAATTATGTAGTTAACCAGATGGTTCGGAATTTTTCATCAAGGCTTTGGATCTCAGTCTAGAGCAAGTACGGAATGCGAGCAGTGACTTGTACACTTACACAAGTCGATCATATATGAAACAATTGCAGCCTCTATAAAGACTTGACATTCATGGCTGGCTGATTGGCTCGAAACATTGACATCAAGTTTGGCTCGACCTTCAATACGATGAATCTCCCCTACCAATGTCTGGCTAGACTTGGTCAGAGCTCTATCCTCTGCGCTGCGAAGGGAGCCAGCATTCACACATATGATCTCGCCTCTGGATCCTCGTTTCTTTCGTCATGGACTCATCCCGCTCTAAAGCAAGGCGAGAGTGGCGAGACCCAAGGAAAAGGAGCAGACCAGGAAGGTCAGGACCTCGATGAGCAGGAGAATGGTCAGCGTCCATCGAAGAAGCGCAAGCTGGATTCGGACGATAAGCCGGATGCCGAGGGAAAGAATAGCCAGGCTGACACTGAGATAGTGGAAGCAGCGGCAGACGGCAATGGGAAGAAAAAGCAGAAAGCCGAGCCTCGAGGTCAGCAGTCGGAGCTACCATTCGTAAGTCTCCTAGCAGCAACTGAAGATGGAAGCCATGTGGTTGCCGTGACTGGGCAGGACAAGGCGCTATGGGTATTCGAGCATGACGGGAAAGGCACACTGAAAGATTTGAGTCGCAGGTATGATATCTCTACTCAAATCGTCTCTAGAACATTTTCTCACTAGACACAGAGTCATGCCCAAGCGCCCCAGTTCCGTCGCTCTCACAGCGGATGGAGCCACCATATTATCCGCAGACAAATTCGGGGACGTCTACTCCCTCCCACTGATCCCCTCATCCGCACCAGAGGCTGCACCTACTCCCACCTCTACCCCTTCCACCCCTTCATCAGCTCCCGCCTCGTCCTTCAAACCAGCCGCCAACCGCTTCACCGTGCACTCGAAGCGCAATCTCCGAGCCTTAGAAGAGCAAGAGCGGATCCTAGCGTCCCGCCAAGCCCAAGAGACGCGCAAAGAAGGCCCGGCCTTCGAGCACGAGCTGATCCTAGGCCACGTCTCCATGCTCACAGCGCTCGTCCTCGCCACCGATAGCGGCAAGATGTACATCATCACAGCGGACAGGGACGAGCACATCCGCGTGTCGCGCGGCATACCGCAGGCCCACATAATCGAGAACTATTGCCTCGGCCACAAGTCCTTCGTCAACACCCTGTGTACAGCCGCGTCCCACCCCGAGCTCTTAGTCTCAGGGGGCGGGGACGACGAGCTGTACGTATGGACCTGGAAGTCCGGATCTCTGCTTCAAAAGATTGACCTTCTGGGGCTGGCTCAAAAGGTGATCCCTGATGCGAGCAAAATTGCCGTGTCGCGATTGCATTCATACGCCGTGGACGGACAAGACTACGTGCTAGCAATATGTGAACTGTAAGCCATCCCCACTTATTCCACGATCGCTTCGTTAACGCATCATCCACGGAATCTAACATGGAACTGAACAGGGTACCAGCAATCTTCATCTTTCAGGTCGCGTCGAACGCTGGACTCGAGCACGTGCAAACCCTACCGTTGGAGGGTAACCCGCTCGACGCTATCACTGTCCCAAGACCCGAGGGAGGCTTGAGACTAGTCGTTGCAATTGATCCTCACCAGTCCAGCACCAATACTATTGAGACAGACAGCAAAGCTCAATCGCTCCTATTATTTGAACGAGATGAGACAGGCAGCTGGGCTCGCCACGGAGCTATTCAGAGCGTCGCTGATGGGGATATTAATATTTCCCGGCAGGAGCTGGAGAACATCTTGTACCCAGTTAGGAATTTGCGAAAGACGGAGATTGAGGACGGAGCGGATGGAGACGTTGCCATAGGCGGAGGTGCCCCTTAGTTTGTGCATGTGATCAAGCACGACTAATTCAACGCGAGCTCGCCCTAGAGATGGAAAATCAATAAATACGATTAAATCCTCGTCACATATGTCATCAAACTGCAGTCTAGTCAGGTCAAGGTTATTTAGATGCAATCAATACCGCAAGAGCAATTGTGTAAAGCATGTCTGACCTAGTTCCTCTCTATTTCCGTCTAACGCCAGCTCGCAAAAGCGTCACGAGGTGGAAGATGACGCCTGTGTAATCGAATTGGAAAAGGGAGCTGAGCTGCAAAAGAAAAAGCGAACCTGCCCTTCAGCCAAATAGCGGACCGTCCACATCAGATGTATAGCAGCCTCCTCCGCTCGTCCTTGAATCCATAGCCTGCAAAACATTCGTGTCCTCAACCCGTCGAAAACGTTATACCGTGAATCTCGTCTTCTCTACCAACCGAACCGGAAGAATATCCCTGAAGCCATCGGTATATTACGCCGGTTACTGAACTTCGTGTAGTCGGTCCATCCCATAATGAGAACAATGATTCCCCCTTGCCGGATACGTTGTTTATTGGGACGCGCACTGCACACGTTCGGCGTGAGGGTGGCCGTCCTCGTCCTCATCATCCATGGCATTCGAACCACCGAAAGCTCGGGCCTGTCCTTGGTTGTCCAGATCTTCCAGGTCCACGTTATCTGTCATGGCATCTGCAGGAGGGATGTTCTGCAATGCTGGGGCCGGGAGGATCTTGCGCAAGGCATCAAACGCGGCTGGGTCATCTGTCCAGCCACGCTCAGGGAACTTGACGGAGAACTCGATATACATGTTACCATAATCGTGATGTCTTGGCGAGGGCATACCCTGACCCCTTAGCATCTTTACAGTGCCTACGCGATATGTGTTAGTGATAAGTATTGACGTAGATCTATAACGTAAACATACCTGGTGCGATAGCTTCGCCGGGCAGGATCTCAACGCTTAACCATCTGTCATCGAGATGCTCAATGTAGATTGTACCACCAGCCAAGGCTGTGACGAGATCGATCTCGGCGCGGTAAAGGAGGTCGTCTTCTTTTCGGGTGAACCGAGGGTGGGGCTTCTGTTCGATCTCGAAAACGACGTCACCGGCTTGGACGCCGGGAGCTTGGTCACCCTCGCCCCTGAATTCGACCTTCGTGCCGCTTCTGACGCCACGGTCGACGTGAACGTGCAGGACCTTCCTGTCGACGATGGTCTTCTTGCCATTGCATGACTTACACCGGTCCTTCTCCTTGATGATCTCACCCTCTCCATTGCAGTCAGGGCACACGGTCTGGAATCGTTGGATCATTGGACCCATTTGCCGCATCATGGTCTTCATACCGTGACCATCACAACCTGGGCAACGTCGGACCGCGCCTTCCTTACCACCACGGCCTTCGCACTTCGGGCAGATGACGGAACGTTGTAAGGCAAGTTTAGAGATCTTGCCCCGGTAGATGTCCTCCAGGGATACTTTGTGCGTGTGGTGAATAGTACGCGCCTTAGGGGGCCCACGCGGGGCTCCACCCATGCCACTGAACATGCCGCCTAGGCCACCGCCGAAAGAACCGGAGCCGAAGAACTGAGCAAATAGATCCTCGGCAGCCATGCCGCCGCCGCCAGCACCACCCTCGAGGCCAGCCTCGCCATATTGGTCATAGATTTGGCGTTTCTGGGGGTCGGATAGGATTTCGTACGCATGTGAGATCTCCTTGAACTTCTCTTCGGCCGCAGGGTTGTGCGCATTCTTGTCTACAGGGATAACATTAATATCCTAGGTTCACAACATCTTGATTACATCTGGGAAAGAACATACCAGGGTGCCACTTCAGAGCGCCTGTCTTGTATGCCTTCTTCAGTTCTTGATCCGTTGCATTTGGCGAGACCTAAATGAAGAGGATCAGAATATGTCCGCGATTTGTATATGAATATCAAGTGGTAAAACGTACGCCAAGGGCATCGTAGAGTTTGGTTTCTTTGACCATCTTGTCGTCCGAATTCGCAGGTCAGACGGTGTCGCAAAGGGTGGTGAATGAGGGACGTTAGATTAAGTTGGGTCTTTGAGGTATCGATTAGTATCAGTCAATAATGCAACTTCAAGATTAATTACGTCTTTCGAGGTTGGGAGGTGAGGGAGAGAGCCTTGTATATCGAGGAGGGAAAAAGAAGTCAGACGGCGCCCCACAAATGCTCGAATCGGTGGACACAAGTTTTGGTGGGAGCGGTGGAAAATTATGGAAAACGTATCTGAAATGAAATAGAGTTTTGGCTGGGAACTAGGAACTTACCAGGTAGTAGTGAGAAGAAGAAGTAAAAAGAGAATCTTGTGTGATTAAAAAGAGGTGGGTGATGATAGAATGGTCAATGGCAGTTGCGTCGATGCTTTGGTACAGATTGGCAGTTGCGAGGCACAAGATTGGTGGCTGCCCCAGTAAGTAGGTACTTGATTTGGGGTTGCTGGAAGGTTCTGGCTGCGTTCCTGCTGAAAATAGCCCGTCGCCCCGATTCGAGAAGGCTCTGGTCTGCAACCAATGATACCCAGTTCTTTCCTTGGGCGAATGACGGATGAAAAAAGAGAAGGCGAGAAGAGTCGCAGAGAAGAAACACCTCAGGCTCACTACCGATTCAGCAAGCAGCTTTTAAGTGATCTAGAAAATTGGAAATACGAACATTCAGTTATCTCTATGTGCTGCTGTGCATTTACCAACATTCACAGTTTCGAGGCTGATAGTTTTCTTAGAGCGCCACTTTTCCGTCGTGGAATCTGATGGAATCGTGGCTTCGACTTGGAAGTACTCGATTGTAGTTGAAGGGTCGCAATGCAGGTCCCTCCTCAGGAATAAGCGTGCGAATCGCTTCCAAGGTTTGTGACTTAGCCTCAAATCTACCTCGGGCTACTTAGGACCCTGGTCTCCTACCTTTCTTCTTTCGGCATTCAATTTGGCTTGGGCTGCGTCAATGTGGAGAAAGTTACCCGGACCGCATCTTGTTCAATGATACCGTGTCCAGGGCTGCCAGGTACCTTTTGAGGGGTTCAGTCCGGAGCACTAACTCTCTAACCCAGAATTGTGAAAGCCTTTGATCGTATGTGCATTGTGGTTCAGAATTCAGACACCATTAGCTCAACTTTCGCAAACGGGTTAATCGGCGATTTTATTTATTAGGTTATGTAGGTGGTATCGTACTAATTCCATACCATTACGTATATAGGTATGTACATCAAGTTCTCATAATAAGTGGGATGCTATGTTTGCAGACAGACATGGAAAGACTCCGATACACCTCGGCCCCTCCGGCACCACATCTTCTCACAAGATTTCAAAAGACGGGATGTTCTCGAGTTTCCTCAAGCGGGCCTAATTGCCTCAGTGTGCGGGGAGTTGTCGTTCTGAGCCTGATGTCCCCAGTGCGGTTGTGCTTTTCTTCACCGCAATGTAGAATTCGCAACGTCGTTAGCTTCCCGGTGCTACGTGCTTCTTCACGCAGTGGCGCAAAGGTGTAAGCAGACTAGAATTCGTGTTACTGCCAACTTTGTAGTGTTGGGCTTATGCTCCGATTGTTTCATCCATCTTGACAAAGGTCTTAAAAAGAAGTGTAAAAGTTCTTATTCTCTAGCGAATCTTGGAGATTCCAAATCTAGAGCTGTACAGTCACGCGACATTTATAGCAAGAAGATTAAGTGAAAAGAGTTTTCTGCTTATTTGCCTATGTGAGAGGCCTCTTATATTTATTCTTAACTGCCACACAATATCCACTCTTGGCCTGATATATGACCAAGGTCAGACGCGATAACGGCTCTGACGTGTGCCGTGCGATTATTTTCTAATCATTTTCCTGCTGCCGCGCTAGATGTCGGCTAAAAAAAGGCGGAAGCCGCTAAGATGCCTTAATAAGAACCACTATAGTCCCTACATACACGATGCAGTCCCTAGGTACATATGTGATAACCTGGGTTCTTGTCCTTTTACACCACCGAAGATTACTCAACACCAAATGGAAGCCCATTCACTCATTCCCCATGTTTTCCCTTGGTGAATAGTATGGCTACCTTTAGTGCATACCTTACGTACCTATGTAGCCTACGTAGGTAGATACGCTTTCAATGCAACTCCCCCTTTCGAGGCAGCCCCGGTCAGGGTCCCAAAGCTTGGAAGCTTTCCCCCATCGTATCATTTTTCGTCCAATCAGATAGGCCCTTCTACGTCAGCCGCACACAGATTTTGCTAGAAGCCCGCTAGGGCTGTCTTGTACCCATGTACTGTATCATCGTGCGAGGACTCAGCAAAAAGACATCTCCACTGGCCATTACATAAGTGGCCTTAGTAAGAACTTCCCGCTAGTTGTCAATAATGCACCCATATAGCAAATCTTTACTTTGTTTATACTTTCTGTGGAAAAGATGAATATTAATCAAGAATTGCTAGCATGTCCAAATTCAGCATCCTTCTCATCACGCTACCTAGCTCCGAAGGAAGCAAGGTTAGGTAGGAATAAAAATAAGGCTGAGAGCTGAGGAAATCCTAACGGGCGGGTTAGGGCGGGTGTAAGTGGGCCGCTGCCCCTGAGGGGGACTGGTGACTATTAATACACACAGAGAGGGTCCATCGCCGAAATCAAAGACCTGGTTCATCGCCGATGTCGACACCTGCTTCACTCGGCTAGGGTAGGTGGCTGCTATATCGAATACAGACAGCATCGTTTACTATTTGGGTATCGTGAGACTATCCTTGGAACGCTCTACTCCTCCTTGTCACGACGACCGTGCTGTGACCAAAATCTCTTATTTTTCCTAAAGTACCTAGCATAAGATTGCAAAATTTGACCTTCAACGTACCCCACAATGTATGGGATATGGTGCTTGGTAACGTGAAGTGGATATTACAGATCGGTGAGGGCATGCCCTTTCGGTATGCTGCTTAGAGTCGATTGCAATGTATGTGAAGCGATCGTGAAGTTGCATGTAAATACATAGCAAAGCTACCTAAGGGATGCACCTAACATATACGGCAATAGTCCAGAAACTCGCTAGAACTACCAAGATGTCGTCATTCCATGGGGGCCGCAGAGCAAGGATATACTGTCATATACTACAGCCCTACGAGGCCAAAAACGAGGCCATCGTGGGCTTCGCTATCTTTGCGTGGTAGTGAGTACAGCAGCGGACTAAGGCGGAGATACGTCTCCTACACTAAACGTATTACCTAGGAGGTGCATGGTGCATCAGTAGGTGCTGAGGTGAGCTCTGAATGTATCGAATCACAGTTCTGGAGGAGAGCCATAGTTAGTTTCCATTGGTTGGCATTAGCCTGCTTAGATGCTTGGTAACGAGATGACTAAGGGCAGCCAATTATAGGGCTTGTTTTGGACCCCTGGCCACGATAATCTAGCGTGGTGTTCTATTTTCAACGCTCCCCGTTATCGACCCCATACCACTTGTGCCTGAGAAGCAAAGCGCAGTATGGTTTACCTGGGACATAATGGTGGAAGGGGCTAAATTGGAATTCATGGTTACGCTCTTGCCAATCGGCTTGCGCGAGAGGAGTCGCATCGAGCTGGGGGAGATTGACCAGCATCTTACACTACGATGTGTAGCATTCTTAAATCTTAAGCTTAAAGACGGTGGTCCACATCGTGATCGTCGCGTGAGAAAAGGTACACCGTTACCCAAGAAGAACAGGCCCCTACCCAGGTAGCGTGGAGTCAAGACGGGTATTGATGTCGGCATGCTTGGTACTCGTACTAGCTCGAAAAGATCGAAGGTGATAGGGCTGCTCGTATCCTGACTCTGTATGCCTACCAAAACACCTATCTCCTAACGCCATCTTATATAACCGGTCGCTTCATTCCCGCTATGTTCGCATTATGCTGTCTGATAGACTCGTACAGAATCTCCAAATCAACAAAAGGTATAATACACTCGCTAAATCACCGCTGGCGCCATGGATAAGGCCGCTACCACCGCTTCTTCTACAGCAAACGCCCGGTCCAAGGTCCCAAAGAAGAGGAACAGCGACATACGCAAAGAACAGAACAGAATCGCATCTCGTGCCTATCGTAAGTTATTCCGGACAGCCGTGTCACCCGTACACTTTGACCATTGAACATCCCGCTGACGCCACCTCTCAGGAGAGAAGCGCAAACAAAAGCTGGCGCTACTGGACGAGATTCTGAAAACTGACTCTCAAACTGATTCCATGAGTTCAGTTTCTGATGAGAACGAGGGATACACCACTTCATGGTCATTAAGCCGGCACGCTTCAAACAGTCCAGTTCCAGCAGCACTGACTCCGGCGCCTGTCAGCTCACCTTGGCCCGTCATGAGTCCACCTTTATCTTCGTCGATGCCGGGCTATGGGCACGAGGCCTATGACGGCTGGATGAGCTCTTTCGACCAGCAAAATAATGGGTTTCCCACGAGCAACGACTACGTACACTCATTCATCCCAAGTGAAGTCGGAGACAATTCTCTAGCCACATCTTCATACAACGTACAGGCCATCACATCAATAACATCGGCGCCTTCGACGCCTCCTGTGGCTCCTATCCCGTTAGACCCTATGCTTGTTGCCAACCACTTCACGCAACATCACCGTCATCCGCAGCCGGGACAGCACCCAAACATGCCCCATTCTTCGAACTACGGCGACGAAGAGACGCAAAGACAATTATGGGTTGGCTCCCTCGAGGATAATGCGATGATGGCACTTGAAAGATTCGCGGGATTTAGTTATGTCCAGCAACAGCAGGTCTTGGCGATGATCCGGAAGAGAAGGAACTTGTCGCAAAATACCTCCAATCACCAGACCATGGAGTACAGATATCCGACCTGCCAAGCTACACCTCCACCAACTTGTAAGTCCATATTTCTGCCTGCCCCGTTCTCTAGCCTGGAGCTCCCGAGTATTCGTAACGAGATGCTAACCGGACATCTAGCCCAGTTTGTTAACAGCGACTACCGCAAGTACCAATCCATGCGACAGGCTTCTGGATCGCCTATCCCAGCCGGCCATCACTAGGTCGCTGTTCGAGTACGGTAGAGTAGGACCGCCTACTCAGCCGCTATACTCAATAAAACTAAGGCCTACCTAAAGCGCCTCCAGAGCGGTTCGAACTGGACAAAAAACTTCGGGCCTGACTCCCTCCCAAGGCTTACTGGGGGCGTATCGAATATTATTTCGTCGCCCTCTACTTACGCACTCAACCACCTCTCTTTTTGCCCGTATCTAGCAGAGATAGTGGGCGGTATCCAATAACGGAAAAAGAGAGACTAGATGAGAGCCTCGCAGGAGGCATGACTCCATACGGCTATATCACATATACGAGAAGCTTACCGGAGCGGAGCGTCCCCTTAGCGAGACACGAAGAGCTCGCGAGGAGATATCATGACTGTAATGTGATATGAGCAAGATATAGGAAGTGGAAATAACAGTCAGCGCGTAGGTGTACGATAGGGCTGGGACAAAGATGTCAAGACACCTGGTGCGAATACACGGACAGATCTCCACGGATCATGAATGGGATGGCATTCTGTGGCTCTGAAAGATGGGCTCCAGACAGAGTAGACGACATCGCCTACCGTGTAGCACTGATGGATTCGATGAGTTCACAGATTATCCCTAGGACTGTCCACATCTACCAGCACCTAGACCCTAACGCCGATATGTACTCTTTGGTTACCTGACGCACTTTTGTCACGTAGAAAAGGGGATATATTATGAAGTATGAAAGCAATACCAGACCAATAAAAAAAACAACAAAAAATAGACTGATACCCCACAAATCTCTCGTAGCCTCAAAAGTCAAGACGCCCAAACTGTGACCGTACCAACTTCACGCTGCAAATGGCTGTACTGTGTAGAGTCCTGCATCTCATACCTCCTACTACGTAGATCATCATGCCCTCCAAAAGGCTAACCGACGTTAGGTACCTCCTATCCAACTCGCACCAAACTAGGCAAGTACATCGTGAATCGTGTCAGCGTCCCCTTATTTGCGACACATGACGTTCGATCGATTGAACTTGCAGACATTTTCTTCTTCGGTCTATATTAAGGATTCGTCTCTTCTTGGCCACCGCACCGAAACCCCTAAATGTCAGAACCGTATTCTAGGACCCCCCTCAGGGGTTGCAGACCGAACCAGGATGGCTATCAGGAAGAGGATCGATTGGGTCGCTCGTTAAGCACGTCCTATGCAACTTTAAATCCAAACCCAGACCCAAGGCCTTGGTGGAACCCCTTTGTCATTAGGTTGGTAAGATGGTTGCTTAATCACGTCAACAGATAATTTAAAATTCATGGCCACAAAGCACCTGGGGTTCCAATTACGTTGTTGCAGCAAGTGCTACTATTCTCATAAGTCCCTGTGGGGACGCTCACTAGGTAATCAGCAACCCCATAGTCTACCTTTTGGCGGCCCGTTTTCTCATCTGCTTTTCCCTCTCGTACGCGTTCGCCTCCCTGCCTTCTTCGCCCTGGATCTCCGCTACAAGCCGCTTGTACTTCTTCTCGTAAGCGGCATCCTTGGCCTTCTTGATCCTTAGCTGCTCCCGAGCCATGAAGTTGGCGTCCTTCCTGAGCTCTCTCATGGCACCCTTGCGCTCCTTCTTGTGTTCGGCCTTCAGCTTGGCAAGCTCGGCCCTGTCGCGGTCTGGGTCGTAGTGCTTGTGGGGATCGAACGAGTCTTCGAATTTGGGGATCGCCGACTTGATAGGGAGGGGCTTATGATGGTGGAGCTCGAGCGGTCGTCGAGCCATGTGGGCGAGCCTGAGCATCCTGTCTAACTTGGACTGGAGTTTTTCAACTCGCTCATTTAGACTAGCTGGGAGCTTGGTCTTACATGGCTTGCTGGCCAAGTGAGCGAGGACGTTCTTGACCGGCTCGAACGTTTCGAAGAAGGCAGTCTTGCCACTGAAAAGATCTGCCGCTGAGTCCAACAACTGAACTGTGGTAGCCAAAATCGCAACCTTGGCTGAGACAGCCTCTCCTTCAGATAGATCATCCCTGATACAATCCGCAGGGGTTAGCTTCCTTAAATCAAGTGTTTGCGCTTGAGAAACACGAGTTCCAGGTGTAGGTTCATGGATTGGGAAGTATCCTAAACTCCCGGTGGCTTTCTCCGGTGCCAGAGCACACATCGTGTTGAGACAGAAGTTCATCACTTCGGGAATATAGCGTTTCGAGACTTGTTGGTACTGCAGAGCTAATGTCGATAGATAAGCCCCCTGAGCATAATCTATTACTCCCCTCGGAACTTTCTCGAGATTTCGCGCAATGAGAAGCCCCGCTGGTGTCGCTACTTGATGAAAGTGATCCGAGGTTGGAAATATGGTCCCAACTGCAGTTAAAATAACCAAGTCGCCCAGGTTAGGGGCAAGCGGTCTTAATCGACCAAAGCTCTCGAGTTGTGAACGGAACTCATTTGCGGTTTCGATAGGATATGACTTGGCGAGGGAGTGGATATGTCGGATCAGACTCTCGAGTATGGAGAATGGTGGTAGTTTCGTAAGGTTGGATGCATATGCGAGGTACTGAATGAGGATTGCCACAAAGTTGGCCAGCTTTGACTTGTTGTCGTTGTTTAATTTTGGGTGATATAGCGCCCTGATTCTTTGCACCACAGTTGGAAGGTGCTCTATTGGAGCCTTTCGTGTTATCTCGATAAACTCATCTAGAGTCTGTGGACAGGGGAAGGTGTAGGGTAGTCCGTTTGAATCTTCCTTGGTATCCGTTGACACATCTACACCCGTAAGTCGACTGCTAAATACCGGGTTCTGAGCTTCCTCCTCGTTCAATAACCCCTTTGTAAATTCGTCGTCGTCTTCAATTTCCGATTCTTCTTCGCCTGAAGACGCATCGCTCTCGACAGGTTCGAGATCCGAATCACTGGTTATTAAGTCGTCTTCGATGATGAAATCGTCCTCGTCGTCAAACCCGAGTTCTGTCGCAGTTGGCCGAGTCTTGATTCCTTTTCCCAAGCCAAAGTCGTCCTCCTCTGTTTCCCTGAATAAAGCCGGATCATTGATCGGCTCTTTTTCCGGCTGAATATCAGCGACGTCTTCTTCGTCCTCACTCTCGCTAACTTCTTCCCCATGCATCCTTTTGAGCCTCTTCGCCTCAAGCTCTTTAAGTCTCTCGGACTCTTCTTGGGCCTTCTCCTCGTCCGTCTTTGTCCGATCCGCCGGCTGAGCTCTCCTGTCTTGTGCTAGTTGCCTGAGTCGCATATCGTAGTCACGTTCCATCCTTTCTTTGGCGGCAGCAGCGGATTCTGGCTCTTTGATCTCTGTGACATCACTTGTCTTTTTCCTGTTGAAGAGTAGATCGTGAAGATCCGGAAGCTCCATATCAAGCTCTTCTCGCAAATCCTGGTCAGCTTCCTTAGCAGCTTGCCGCTCAGCCTTGTAAAATTTCGATTTCGCAATGACTTCCTTCATGACCTCTTGCTTGGACTTCTTCCTCTCTGGCTGTCCTTCAACCTGGTCTTGATCCTGGTCTTCAGCATCGAGTGGTCGCACGCGCTTCGAGCCACGATATTCGTCATCTGCGTCCGATCCAGCTGAAAGGTCATCCTCCTCAAAGTCATCGACTAGACCTGGGCCATCGAATGATAATGATTTCCCAAGATGGGTCAAACCCTCGCTAGGCTCGTCATCTTCGAGATCAAACATAGAGGTCTTGTGACTTTGTTTCTCCCTCACGAATCTTTCCCGCATCTTTTCTTCGGGTGCCATATGCGGATCATTCTCGCCAAACCGTCGGTCGAGTATACCACCCACTTTGTGGCGCTGGTTGAGTTCTACGAGTAGAGTTTGACGACGCTGTACGCAGTTTTTAGCCAAATAGATACACGACACCTAGTTGAAGAGACTTACCCTTTCCTCCCCAAGCGACTTCGCTTCGCTCGGCCTCCCTTTAGCAGCATTGCTAGGTGGTGGTTTATTGGTAGTGACCTGAAACTTGGGACCTCTGGCGTTGTGCTTCAAATCAAAAGGATTGAATTCTTCCCGGATGCCCTCCAAGTCTGCTGCCTTTTGAAATCTTCGGTTGTTATTTATCTTGCCATCTTGCGCATTTCTCTTTTTCTGCTTCTTGGACAGCTGCGGGCCTATAACACCTTTTTCCCTAAGAGAGGCCTTGAGCCGCTTGAGTTGTGAACCCGGCATTATAGGATTGTCATTCGGCGGCGGACCGTGGATTGTCGTGGTCGGGGGATTCGACGAAGGACAGCGAGCGACTGACACTGACTATGGACTTTTTGGTTTTACTTGTCGAACTTTTTTTTTCTCTCCTGCAAGCGCCTTATCTTATCGCCGGACTGCAGCGTTGCGTCTTATCGATAAAGTGCCGCTCAACGCCACTGCGCCAGTAGCAGTTCGGCGTTCGCATCACAGACACCTACGCATTCATTTTGTCTCCTTCTGCGGTTTCCATGATTTTCTGGTCGGACCGCCATGATTCAAGAGTAATAACCATCGATACGGACTTTTGATAATGAGTCCAAGATGGTATTCCCTTCCTTTCTGAAGGATGACCGGCTTTTTGCCGCTGGTCTTGGCTTGACCACGGTGGGCTTCCTCTTCGCCATGCGAACGATTCTAGAATACTACCGAGATGAGGCTGAGGTCAAACCGACACCACCCAAAACCCAATATATCACCCAAGATACCGAAGATTCACTCAAGCTGAATACTCTCGAGAGCCTTCTTGGCCATTATAATTTCGCGATACGAGATACGGCCTTGAAGATTATTGCTGGCCGGGCTGTTAATGACAGCTCAGCCATCTACCATCTTCTATGGGGAATCACTCGCAAAGATTATGACGAACGCATGGAGGCGTTGAGAGCCCTCACCTTTGCCATGGATGACAGTACGTACCTGAGCTGCTTAGGGATTGCGACCAAAAAATTGCCAATGAATTAGGTAGCTAATCATGTGCAGAAGATACCTTCCAGGAGCCCTTGAGCGTCCTTAACAACGCAAAAGCCTACAGTGCCCTAGTTAGGTCACTTGAATTATGCCTTGATGACGTAAAGCACGAGAAGCTTGACGACCCTTTATACGACGAATATTATCTCCGAGATATTGGAGAGCGGCGCTGTCTTATGCTGGCCTGCCAGCTGGTTCACAGATATGGCGTTGACAAACTGGTCGAAGCCGGATTTGTCGAGAAGTGGCTAGCGAAACAGCCATGGGGTGACAACGACGAAGAAAGGCAGAACAACTTCGCGATGTACTTGGACCGAAGGAAGAACCGGATCAGCGATATTTGCTTCCACCTTAGGTCGACCAAAGCGGGCCGAAAAGCTTTGGCCAAGGCGAAGCTAACGAACAAAACGAGAAAGAAGCGGGACAGGTCCGATCACATCAGAGTCGTGTTGGAAATTAGTATGACAAACGAAGACGATCATGATGGGACATCACGGGCGGAACTCGTACCTCGTGTGAACGAACAAAGCGCCGAGGAGCAACGCTTGCGGAGAAGGCATCGAGAGGCTATGGTACTGAACGACGGGACGCACTCTCTGGGCCGTGGCGATATTATCGAGCGGGAGCATGATTCTAATAATTGAGCACAGTCTGCTCTTTACTACCTACCTCTCAATTGCAACCTTCCTGACGGCGCTCGGTACTATTCAGCATCACCGCCATGCTATATACCCTTACTACTACCAACATACTTATGACGCCTGGATGTCAAAGTCCTAAATTGACAGGTCTCTGGCCAATGTCGATAGTCCAGGACCGAGTCCTGATATGACTACTGCCATTGTTGCATACCGTGTAGCTCTTGACATCGTCTGCAGGAACATGCGCCGTCGTATCGTGCGATTGATTCGGCCGAACTGACCGACGTATCAAGAAACCTCCTCGAAACTGTCCAATGCGACATTTGAGAATTCATTGCCTTAACGGCTCGCTAGCCGTTCACCGGTCACTGTTATGGCCATCGCGATGCATGTATATATTCTATCAAAAGAAAGCCGTAGCCAACCAAAAAAATGAGAAAGGGACACATATCGTCTACATGAACGTGGAGTCTACCTTATCCTAGGAGTAGGGATGTATCTAATCTACGCCATGAGCTATATTAGTTTCCGAGGCCGTGCCGAGACCACTAATAAGATTTTGGGAAATAAGGCCCAAGACGATTGACGCAAAACCGTTGGATCTTGTCTTACCAATCAGGGGTACCGGCATGCAGTAATTTATACCTGTAACTTGGGCACAATATCTGCTTTGTCTTCTGACGACGTGAGCGACTCTGTTGCAGGCTAAATTCCAGGCGCCTGTCTAAGAGCTGACAAGTCTTTTGATGATAGTCTCGAGCATTTTGTAATTCTTGCAGTATTACTCGCGCGTTGCTAATGTAAACAAACGGGCTTATGTCCCCGTCATTTGGGATCATGTATGAGAAGCCAATAATATCCGCTCTTCTCCAGATGCTCATGTGTTGCGCATGCAATGTTGCAGTAGAGTTCCCCTTAGGTACAGTAGCGTAGTTCTAATTGGGAATGATTCGAATGAATTGGGGGAATCATCGGCGCTGCTGCATCGAGAACTTCCAAAAGCGATAGGTCTCACCGCCAAAGTGCATGTCAATTCCGACATGTCATTGGTACAGCTTATGATTCTGTTTATAGCCTCATAGCAACTGAACCCCTCCACGGAATTCCCGTGGAATAACATACATTTCGTAATAAGGTACCTAGTGATGGTAGAATGCTTGCGGCCCAGAGCCAATGTTTTTTCAAGCTTTGCTCTCCAATACTTGATTTCGATAAACCTCACCACCACACACCATCTCTGCCGCCGCCGCCACCAACTTCTGGTTGTGTTACCAAGGTTCTAAGGGAGTCAGTCGCCATCGTAACAGGCCAGAGCCAGAGCGATTCACTCAAATTTCTGTATTCGCAGCAGCATTGCACCTCAACCCCGGTTGCGCCGGACCTTCACTGACTGTACAGAAAGGGGTCACCAAACATCAACCTTCCCAGAAAGATGTTCTTTGTTTTCTCCACGATCTGACCGCATCATCTCGCAGCTTCCATGTTGCGCTTCCGAGCTACGGAGTGTCTTCCCAGTTTATCTTCATTCATGTATTAAGCGCCACTGCTGCAATTTCCCCTCGGCCTTTGAGCACATAGGTATCCCGCTGTGCTCAGACTCAGACCTCCCCGTACCCGGTACCTGACCCAGCAGACTTCAGGTTGACTGTGATTACTTTTTTGGTATTTGCAAATCCCAATGTTTTGTTTTCTTGCGAACTTTGGTTGCTGGGCACTGTACCTCATACATACTTCCCTTATTAACCTCTAATCGTCTTAGTTCTAGTGCATCTAGTGCAACCGCTTGTTGGGCTTCCGTCGTCGTTCATTGGCTCAAAACGGTTTCCCCCTTCCGCAACGCTGGAACCGCGACGGGCCACCAGCAGCGCTGAGCCGGCCGCCGTTTTAGTGCACGCTTTATAGGAGTGCCCCCCATCATTGGTAAGAGTGGGATTATTGGATTGGACGAGAGCCCAGGGTCCCCGCCCCCGAAAATCAATAGCGGGTAAAAAATAATAACTACGACACACCAAGGAGTGTAAAAACAAAGCCGAAGGGGGAGACTTTGCCCGCCATGACTTCAACGTCAACAACTCTTTCTCTGCCGCAGAGATACAACACTCTTTCCCGAACCCCTAGAAAATCTGGCATCGCTACCAACTCGACGCCGAATCTCAACAGCGTCTATTCTGCACATTCCAGGCTTGCTCCGAGCTCGAGCGCTCTTGCGCGCAAAGCGTCTTTTGCGGCACTCACCCCTGGCTCGCTCGCCGCGATTCCTGATGACAGCGAAAGCTACGCCATAGACAGTGTTCTAACCGACTCATCCCGCAAGATGCCCCCCTTAACGCCGGGCAAAGGCACCGGGGCTGGCGATGATTTCGCCCCGGGCGACAACGTCGAGGTCCCCGGTAACATGACAGGAACCGTTCGATTTGTGGGTTCGGTCGCCGGGAGGAAGGGCACATTCGCTGGCGTGGAACTGCACCCGGACTTTGCTGCGCGCGGCAAAAATAGCGGCGACGTTGACGGGTAAGGGACCAACGCCCCAATAAATCTACCCGTCTTATCTGGCCGCAACCCGTGTTTGCGCCTGTTTTATTTTCGTTCCATGTTGATGTCCCCTGCTTACCATTGTTTTCCTCTTGCAGTGTTTCCTACTTTACCACCTCGATTCCTGGTTCGGGCATCTTCGTGCCAATCAATAAACTCTTTAAACAAGGCGATGCGCCACCTACGCCCTCTAGTTCCTATTCTCTCACACCTGGTCTAAAGGCTGCAAGTCAAAATACCACGAACCATACGCCTCCGCCCCCAACCCCATCGCTGCCAGCATTCAACAAGTCTCTTGGAGTAAACAGAGCCCCCAGTCCAGCAGGAAAACGACCTAGAACGTCCTTACCACGGCCGGATTCGCCTGTTCGCAAATTGCAACTAACCCCTGCGCCCCGACCGACAATCGCGACACCGGCTTCAAAGGTGCCTCCTCGTTATGGAACTCCCACAATCTCTAGATTTGCATCAAGTGTGCGAGGCACCTCTGGCGATCCAAACAAGACATCGAGGCTGGAAAGAAAACCAAGCATACTGCCTAGGAGTGCATCAGCCTTAGGCCAACTTTCCAGTTACGATGAGGATGAAACCACGCCTATTGGTACTCGTGTCAAACCCAATGGAAGTATTGGCTCGGCTTCGTCACTATCTATCAAGCGTCCCGTGTCCCGTGCGACCGATGTGAATGAGAAGGAGGTCGAGCGACTCAAAGCCCAACTCGAAGATCGAGACCGCCAATTGAAAGACCAGGCGTCTACTCTGGCTGAGATGGAGAGCAGTCTCTCGGAGCTCACCATGTTAATAGATCAGTCAGATGCCGGAAGAATGCGAGCGGGCAGTTTAGACGACAAGGATACTTCACAACTTCGAACGATGCTCAGAGAAAAGAACGAGAAGATTGCCATGCTTACCGCCGAATTTGACGCTCATCGAGCAGACTTCCGCAGCACTATTGATACCCTGGAGATGGCCAGCACCGAGACGCAGAGAGTTTACGACGCTAGGATTCGTGAATTAGAACAAGAGCTTCGCGAGGCGCAAGAACGACATGATGACGTCGATAGTGTAGCGCGCCAGCTTAAGCAGCTCGAAGAGTTAGTCCAAGAGCTCGAGGAAGGCTTGGAGGACGCTCGCCGAGGAGAGGCGGAAGCTCGTGGTGAAGTTGAATTCCTGCGAGGGGAAGTCGAGAGAACAAGGACGGAACTGCGAAGGGAACGTGAGAAAGCCGCCGCAGCCTTGAATGGAGGCGAGAATGGAGAGGATAAGCTATCCATGTCGAAAGAACTTGAACAGAAGGAAGATGAGATTAGAGGTCTCAAGGCTATTATCCACTCCCTCAGTAGGGATTCCATTCCTGGTTCGGATTCTCCAGAAAAGACGCCTACGCTGCCACAGCGGAACAATTCTCTCATCAAGTCCCGTCCGGATTCGCTCGCAACAAAAGAAAAGCTGGAGCGAGAACTCTTTGAGTTGCGCAGTCTCATCGACGACAAGAATCTCCGAGAAGAGGAACTTGAGCGCGAGGTTGAGGCCCTCCGACGTAGTAACGCGTCGACTCACCGTGTCAGCTCCACTACTATTGGTAGTGCCCACCGATCGTCGTACCGTGACTCTAAAGGTACGGTTATTCTTGCCCGCGAGACACATTCACCCGAAGTTACCCATAAGCGTGTGAGAACTCTGGATACGATGCCCGAGAGCGATGCGTATTCCTCAGTCACCGAGACCAGCACTCTCTGGTGTGAAATATGTGAGACTGGTGGACACGATATTCTTATGTGCACCAACATGTTTGGACCCCAGAAAGATCAAGGAAAGCCTGGCGACCAGGCTCCTGGCAAGACAGGCAGGGATGTTGTTCGAGAAGGCCTCAAGAACCTATCTGTCCCTGCCGACGCCAGTGAAGAGGACACGCCTCGTCCTCTCTCTCCAATGAAGCCCAAAGTAGCGCCTGCGCCTGCTCCTGCTCCCGCTCCCGCTCCCGCTCCCGCTCCCGCTCCCGTCCCTGCTACGGTTAACATTCTGCCTAATCCGCAGGATTCCGCGCCGTTGGCTGGTAAGGACAGTGGGGTGGTAGATCCGGAAAAGTGGTGCGCTCTGTGTGAACGCGACGGACACGACAGCATCGACTGCCCCCTGGAAGATGCATTCTAAGCGGTGTTCTTATGGCATTAGACACGAATCGATGAAATAAAAACACGAGAGAACTTGCAATGGGGCATATGGAAATACTCGAATGCCGATTAGAGAGGACGTTACGACATGCATCTTACTCGCATCCTTTTCTTCTGTCCGCTTTTGGAGTTGGGCCTTTCATTTCAACGGGAGACGCAATGCAATTAACGACTGCTCCGGATCCATGATACCACAGATTTTCACCTTATCGCCCCTTCTAATTCGACTGTGCCTTATATTCTTCTTCACTTTCTTGCATGTATATGCGCTGGTGTTGGCTTGGGAAAAGCTCTAGGGCCAAGGTTGTCTCTAGAAAGAATGGACTAAAAGAGACGCAACGAGACCAGATGCATGGCACTTGAGGCTAGTGTTTCTGACCGCCTCGACTACTACCTTAGTAGATGTATTATAACTCAGCACGACTTCATGTCTCTTCTGATTATTGGCTTTTAAAGCTGCCATGACATTCTGTTACTCTTCGGTTTTGAATTTGCTGATACCCTGTTTAATACGATAACTATCTGCTGATGACGTAGGAATATGGACTCCATACGAGGATTGTACATTTTGAATTTAAAAAGAGAAAACCTTAGGTCTTAATGAGCCAAACCTCTGTAATAACACTTGATCGAACTTGCCTTGCTTTCTACTCAACTTTTGAGTACCTTCCTCCCAACCAGAAGTTTAATTTATGCTGCAACTCTCGGCTCAAATTCGCTTTTCTTCCGATTTGACATACCTACCCGTCCCACCGCTTTTCTTCGATCCTTCACAGCTAGCTCTGACCCTAGTCCTCTTCACCTACCTATTCGAGCTCCCTATCTGTCTAGTCCTTAATCCTACATCCTAAATTCAATTTTACCTAGGTCCATACGTTTACCCATTGGAAGACGACGCTCGCTTGCGGTATTCGATTCGACTACAGGTACCTACATCAGCTAGCTACAAGGCTAGGTACGTAATAAGGCAGCTAAGGCTGATAAGCTGTTAGCTCCAGTGGGGTAAGTGCGGGCCATTCGATCCTTGATTTGCTGTCGAGACTCGAGACTCGGAGGCGCCATGTTCTTCCCCGCAAAGACTATAAACAAGCTGGCAGTCAGCTGCTCACTCCATTCCCAGGTGCCCCTCAGCCCCTGCATATCAGGAACCCTCGGCAGCTTTATGTTACCAAGGTACCTAACCTAGCTCATGACCTAAACCAATTCACCGGAGTCTAAACATTCCATCTGTCTATCTCCTGTTGGTACAATAAATCTATTGACGTCCATACCTAGGTACCTAAACAGTTGCACCGCTACATGACCATACTACATTACACCGCGAAGTTTCATCTTGCCGTGGCACAATTTCCCCTCCATCTATATCCATACTAGTATCTTATTTGACACCCTACCGTAGCCAATCTTGCCCTCTCACTCCAACTGTTTGAACACTCTTCGTTCATTTTCAGAAGATAGCTTGCATCTCCCATACATATCTAACACATACTTAGCTCATTTAGAGACGACCTAGTAGCAGGACTACAACAAAATCATCGCAGCAATTCGTCCCATCAATTGCCATGGGTGGCGAAACCACGAAGCCCAAGGCCGCTACGGCCGAATACCCCATCCGGGCATCCGTCCCGGTTGGGAAACGGATAACCAATATATACAAAGAGCGCATCACCCAGTTCTACTCTAAGGGACAATGGGAGAAGCGGAACCTGCTCGCTATGATGTACGAGGGCATTGCATCTGGGCCTCCTAGTGTCAAACTCTGGACGTGGCCGGCTCCGGGCCTCTCGAGGCCGACGTTTAAGGAAGCTGTAGCTGGTGAGTACAAGCCAGCCGCTGTCGGCCAATTCTTCGGTCCCTCTTGGTCCACCCATTGGTTCAAAGTTGTGCTCCAAGTTCCCGTCGATCTCCGGGATAAGGAGCATTTGGAATTTCAATGGGACTCCAACAGTGAAGGCATGGTCTGGACTGAAGACGGAAAGCCGTTGCAAGGTCTGACCGGCGGAGGCGAACGTGTCGAGTGGATCCTTCCAGACTCCTTCAGAGATGGCAAGGAGCACACCATCTACATTGAGATGGCCTGCAATAGGATGTTTGGCAATCCAACGGGAGGTGATACTATTCAGCCCCCGGATCCCAACGTGTATTTCCAGCTTGTCAAGGCTGACATCTGTGCCGTCAACCTGGATGCCCGGCAGCTCTGGATTGACACTTGGATCATTGGCGATGCCGCGCGAGAATTCCCCGAAGATTCGTGGGAGCAACATAAGGCCTTGAACGTTGTCACCAACATTATTGATTCATACGTCCTTGGCGACAAGGAGTCTCTCAAAAAGTGTCGTAAGATCGCCCAGGAATACATCGGATCTCATGTCGATTCCTCCAAGGTCTACGACAGTGGACTTGTTCCCCAAGTCTTCGGCATTGGCCATTGCCATATCGACACTTGTTGGCTTTGGCCCTGGGCTGAGACGAAAAGAAAGGTGGCAAGATCCTGGTCGAACCAGTGCGACCTTATGGAACGGTACCCGGAACTCAATTTCGCTTGCTCCCAGGCACAGCAGTACAAATGGCTAAAGGCCCTCTACCCTTATGCATTCGACCGAGTCAAGCAGAAGGTCAAGGAACATCGGTTTCATCCCATTGGTGGCAGCTGGGTAGAGCATGACACCAATATGCCCAGCGGCGAATCTCTCGTCCGACAATTTCTTTACGGCCAGCGGTTCTTCCAGAGCAACTTCGGGGAGCGTTGCCGGACGTTTTGGCTACCAGATACGTTTGGGTATTCGAGTCAACTTCCTCAAATATGTCGGCTAGCTGGCATGGACCGTTTCCTCACACAGAAGTTGAGCTGGAATAACATCAATAACTTCCCTCACACAACTTTCAACTGGGTTGCCCTTGATGGGAGTCAGGTCATATGCCACATGCCGCCCTCTGAGACTTACACTGCGGAAGCAGAGTTCGGGGATGTGAAGCGCAGTGTTACACAGCACAAGTCAATGGATCAGGATCACACTTCGCTATTGGTTTTCGGCAAAGGTGATGGAGGCGGCGGTCCTACTTGGCAGCACATAGAAAAGCTGCGACGTTGCCGCGGCATCAGCGATCAGGTTGGCCGTTTGCCTAGGGTGCATCTGGGCAATAGCGTTGATGACTTCTTCGACAAGCTTGAGGAGAAAGGTAACACCTTGGTTACTTGGTACGGCGAACTCTACTTTGAACTTCACCGTGGTACATACACAACCCAAGCGAACAATAAACGCAACAACCGAAAATCAGAATTCTTGCTCCGAGAGCTCGAGTTACTGGCTACTATTGCGTCTTTGAAGTTCAGTTCTTATAAATATCCAAAGGCCGAGTTTGACGAAATGTGGGAGGCAACACTTCTTTGCCAGTTCCACGATTGTCTTCCCGGAAGTGCTATCGAGATGTGCTACGATGACTCGGACGAGGTAAGTCTGCCCAGAGCGACATGTTAAGTCAGCGCGCTAATCCAGATCAGCTATATGCAAAAGTATTCGATATTGGCAAGGCTATATACAAAGATATCTACAAGCTCTTCGGTGTTTCTGAAGTGGGACCGAACAGCTCCAACGGCGAACTCTTTGCTCTGAACACCCTTCCATGGCATAGGAAGGAAATTGTAGAACTTCCTCAGGCTGCAATTGGCATCGCTTGCGGTTCCGAAAACATCGTCAACATCAAGCCATTCAAGACGAAAGCATCTAAAGCTGTTACTGTCGAAGAAATCCGCGAGGGTGTCTTCGTCATGCAAAACGACCAGTTAACTGTTAAAGTTGAGGAGGGCACCATTACTTCTCTCGTTGACCGCAGAGAAGGGCGCGAAATCATCTCCAAGGGAGGCAAAGCGAATCAGCTTGTTATCTTTGACGACAAGCCTCTTTATTGGCAAGCGTGGGATGTTGAGGTTTACCATCTCGATACGCGCAAAGTGGTACCTTACGGAAAGACCAAAATCCTTGAAATTAAGGACCATCGAGTTAGCGTCGTGACCGAAGCCAAGATTAGTGAGAACAGCTCGATCAGGACAGTTCTCAGCTTGTCGGCCGCTTTAGAGGGCCAGCAGTCGTACGTTGAATGCACTGCGCACGTGGACTGGCACGAGACGATGAAATTCCTCAAGGTCGAGTTCCCCGTAGATATCAGGAACACTGAAGCTTCTTACGAGACTCAGTATGGTATAATAAGGCGACCGACGCATTACAATACGTCCTGGGATATGGCGAAGTTCGAGGTGTGCTGCCACAAGTTTGCTGACCTGTCGGAGCATGGCTACGGTGTCTCCATCCTCAACGAAAGCAAATATGGCTTTGCTACTTGCGGAAGTCTGATGCGACTCTCTCTCCTGCGATCTCCAAAGGCACCCGATGCCCACGCAGATATGGGAAAGCATACGATCCGCTGGGCTATCTTGCCGCACCAGGGCGGATTGGGCGCTACAACTGTCCGCGCTGGGTATAACTTCAATCACCCATTGACGGTCCTCGCGGTAGCATCCAAGACCTCGGATATCTCTGCGCTCAGGACGTCTCCTATTAGATTGACGGGCGATGACTCGTTGATCTTAGATTGCGTGAAGCGTGGCGAAGACGACGAGGACGTTTCTCGCGATACAACTATTCCTCCCCGAAGGGGCCGGAGCGTCATCATTCGGATTTACGACAGCCTTGGGGGCCGCAGCACAGGAACAGTCAAGACGGATTGGGATGTCAAGAAGGTGTTCAAGACGAATGTCTTGGAGGACGATCTGGAGGAGATCAAGCTTAACAAGGACGGCACTTTCTCGGTTACGCTTAAGGCTTTTGAGGTGGCAACCTATAGATTGCAGTTATGAGTATGCTGCTAGACGCTCGTGAAGCACAAGTGCTATGTCACGTCGTGTGCCGAAGAATTGCTTCAAGTATTCTTTCAGCACTCTGAAAACAAACGCAGACTGAGCAGATAAGTAGTTGGCCTAGGCGGTAGTTTGACGTTGATCCCTGGCGCTTGTATTGTATATGCAGAAAAGGAAGAGAACATATTGGTTAGATAGCAGACTTACGAATAGATTACATTTCACCGCAAGAAATCAATGATGATGTACTTGTTGGACCTGGCCCAACATACTCCTTGAATCTTGTAAATTTTCGCAGTTTCGATATAATATGGATGCAAGGGCATCAAATAGCGAGTCTCTTCTGAGATCCGCCAGGAATTGCTCAGGTCTTCTTGCCTGATTCTAGGCAAGTTATCTGAGCTCTTGATTTGATTTCATCTTATGTGTATTCCAAATCATTATTATTCTGTAACGCCAAATGCCTTTTCATCATATAATTATTAATTGTGGTATGAATTCAAGAGCGGGCATATTCAGCAACTTCCTAGGAAGTCACAGGCACATACAGTGTGCATATCTCTGAATTAACAACGCGGACTGTACATTTTATAACGTCCCTGCTGCAGCGCGCCAATCAGGGCTTACAGCACATTATAAATTCTCCCAAATCTTTAAACGTCGAACCACCCCGTTTCAGAGAAAGCGAGGAGAATAGCGACCACGGCTTACTACCACGCGAGGCATATATCGGACTCATTTGATACTAGGATATTTTATCAGATGAGCGGCCTAACATGCTCGCTTGCCGCGCCCGAGGCATCGTCAGCCGGCGGGTCAAGCACTCGTTCCCGCGATGGCAGGGCCGCGTATCGTCGGCGTCGACCTCTGGCGCTTATATAACGGCGAGCTGGAAATTCCAGCAGATACGGTGCAAGAAGACGAGGTCGTCCGTGAGGCTGGAGGATCTGCCGCAGGGACCTATCGGAGCGGGCGACCCTCTGCCCCCGAGCAAGCCGGAGGAGGAGGATGCGCCGCCGTATCCCACCGTGGTTCTGCAGGCCCGCCAGAACATGCAGAAGTTCGAGAACTGCGTGCTGCTCACGCGGGTCGGCGGCTTCTACGAGCTGTACTTCGGACAGGCCGAGGAGTACGGCCCCCTGCTGAATCTCAAGGTCGCGCAGAAGAAGACGAACGCCGGTCCGGTGCCGATGGTATTTCTTATCTTTTCCTTTATTGTTCTCGTTCTTACTTTCACACATCATGTATCCGTTGATATACGCTATTTAAAGAGATTACAATTCTGATATTTTCTAGGCTGGCTTCCCATTCTTCCAGCTGGAGCGGTTTCTCAAGACTCTGGTCCTGGACTTGAACTGCTACGTAGCTATCGCAGAGGAGTTTCCCAACGACCCGGGAGACAAGATCAAGTCGAACGGCCTGATGCACGACCGGAGAGTCACCCGCGTCATCACGCCGGGGACGCTTATCGATGAGAATTTCATTGATCCGTATGCCAATAATTACGTTATGGCGATTCATGTCAACCACCACCAGGAGGACCCTGCTTCTAGCTCGGCTGAACCTGACGATGGCACAAACAGTGGTAGCATGGTGGAACCCGTAGGTCTAGCAGCACCGCTGGCCGACGCTTCTACCCCTATAGGCCTGGCGTGGATCGATGTCTCGACCGGCCAGTTCTACACGCAATCGACAACAGTCACATCACTAGCATCTATCCTCTCCCGCGTCGGTCCGCGGGAAGTAGTTTTGGACGAGCTATTCGAATCGAAAAGAGACCACCAGCTCTTCTCGGTCCTGGCCGAAGACAAGCACCTGATCACGTTCGCGCCGCACAGCGAACACCTGCCCCTGTCGGGCTGGAGCCCGATGCTCGAATCGGACATCCCGGCCCAAACGGCGAAGAGCTTCACCTCGGATGAGGTAAGCGCCGGGAGCCTGCTCCTGCAGTACGTCCGCGACCGCCTGCAGGGCCTGAGCATGAAGCTGCAGCCGCCGCTGCGGCACGAGAACATGAGCGTCATGACCATCGACAAGAGCACGATGCGGGCCCTCGAGATCAAGCAGACGATCCGCGACGGCACGTTCCGGGGGAGCCTGCTGCACGCCGTCAGGAGGACGGTGACCAAGGGCGGCGCCCGGCTCCTGAACGCGTGGCTGAGCGCGCCTTCGACGTCGCTCGAGACGATCCGGGCTAGGCAGGACCTCGTGGAGTACTTCATCCAGCACCCGGATCTGCGCGACGAGGTCGTGCTGCTGCTGAGGCGGAGCCACGACTCGCAGCGCCTGGTGCAGAAGTTCGCGCTCGGGCGTGGCGATCCGGACGATCTCATCGCTCTGGCGAATACCATCCGCGCTACGCAGGACATCGTCTCCCTCCTCGAAACTTCTACAGAGCTGAATTCCACGTCATCTGGGCAAGATAGTCGTCTATCTACTACTAGGGAAGAACAGCAGCACGATACAGGCAAAGGAGCGGCGTGCTTCGCGCCCCTCCTCTCCCGCATCAACGTCTCCGACCCCGCGAACCTGGCAGACCGCATCAAGTCGTCCATCGACGAAGAAGGCCTAGTCCAGCAGCACCGGGACGAGGACAGCGAAGCGAGCCAACTCATAACCCTGGCGGAGAACGTCGTCGCCGCCGAGGGCTCGCAGAGCGACGCGTCGGCCCTCCCAAAGGCCACCAAGAAGAAGAAGCAGGGCGCGTCCATCAGAGACCACTACTCGGCCGCGACCGACGACACCGCGGCCTTCATCATGAAACCCGGCGCCAGCGCGGGCCTCCGCTCCCTGCACGCCAAGCTGTCCTCGCTCCTAGAGGAGAAGTCTGCCCTTGCGGAGACCCTCCGCGCGCGCTACGACGCGGCCAGCCTGACGCTGCGGTGGACGCCGAACCTGGGACACGTGTGCCACGTCAAGGGCGTCAAGGACCTGCGCAGGATCAGCGACGAGGCCGTGACGGTGGTGAGCTCGAGCCGCAGCACGCGCACCTTCCACTCGCCCGAGTGGACCGCGCTGGGCCGCCGCATCCACCAGACGCGCTTCGAGGTCGGCGTCGAGGAGCAGCGGCTGTTCGCGGAACTGCGAGCCAGGGTCGTCGCTAACCTCGTCAAGCTGCGGCGCAACGCCGCCGTGCTCGACGAGCTCGACGTCGCCGCCTCTTTTGCCCGGTTGGCTGCCGAGCACGGCTGGACACGACCGATCCTCCACGACGCTACTGCTCCTGATAGCTCCGCCGCTACGTCCACGTCTACGTCCACGTCTACATCTACATCTACATCTACGGCTCAAGCCCAGCAGCACATCGTCATCGGCGGCCGCCATCCCACCGTCGAGGCGGGCCTACGCGAGCAAGGCCGGTCATTCACCAAGAACGACTGCCTCCTCTCCCCTCCTTCCCCTTCCCCCTCTCCCTCCCCCTCTTCTCAACTACAAAACCAACCTAACCAAACCCGAAACCAAGCCCAAAATCAGAGCCAGCACGGCAGCTTCCACCTGATAACCGGCCCCAACATGGCCGGCAAGTCGACCTACCTGCGCCAGAACGCGCTCATCGCCATCCTAGCGCAGGTAGGGTCCTGGGTGCCCGCCTCCTACGCCGCGCTGCCCGTCACCGACGCCGTCTACTCGCGCGTCGGCTCCGCCGACAACCTGTTCGCCGACCAGAGCACCTTCATGGTCGAGATGCTCGAGACGGCCGCCATCCTGCGCACCGCCACCCCGCGCTCCTTCGTCATCATGGACGAGATCGGCCGCGGCACCACCCCCGAGGACGGCTGCGCCGTCGCCTTCGCCGCCCTGCACCACCTCGTCGCCGTCAACCGGTGCCGCGCCCTCTTCGCCACGCACTACCACGGCCTGGCCGACCTGGTCCGGGAGCGCGGCATGCACGTCAGCCAGGGCGGCGCCGTCGAGTGCTACTGCACCGACGTGGAGGAGGATGGGGCCGGCGGCTTCGTCTACGTGCACAAGCTACGGCGGGGCGTCAACCGGCAGAGCCACGCGCTGAAGGTGGCGCGCCTGGCCAACTTACCCGAGGCTGCGATTACGGTTGCGAGGGAGGTCCTCGACAGAATTAAGAGTCACCAGGGCCAGAGTCAGGGCCAGAGTCAGGGCCAGCAAGGCGGTGCGAGTTTACATCATGATACCCATACGAAGCGGCCGTCGGCCGACGCCGGATGAAGAAGTTTACTGGCTTAATGTAAATCAAGGGGCCTGTATTTCTAAGAGCAAATTAGCATCCACTCCTGTACAAATTCGTGAGAACAAATTGTTGCCTGTAGGATTCGTGTCTCATAGGGTGGTGATGAAGTGTGTCATCAATGAAGATCAGGGTTAAAAAGCTCTTGAAATTCTGGATATAATCATAGAACACTGAGCGGGAAATCGAGAATAGAAATTGGAGACTCACCATTTTACAAGAAGGCCCCATCGGTGCAACGTACCTAACCTTCATATCATCATGGTTTTAAAGAGTTGGTTGTTCATTACGTTCCTCAATTGATCGTTAAAGACCTATGTACCGTCGACCTTTGGACGTCTAGATCTCGCAAACCCAACCGAAGCCCAGTTTCATGCCATTCCGACAACACCGTGATCATGCTATGGAATTTAGTCACTGCAGAGTCAGAGGTTAGCAAAGTCGACACGTTTAAGGCATGAGAGGGAGAGAAAACATACAAGAGACCACCGAAACCCTCATCACCAGACTCCTCTTCGGACTCATCCTTCTTCTCCTCCTCAGCAGCGGCGGCAGTCGTTGTCTCGGCAGCAGCAGCAGCCGGGGCGGCCGAGGCATAGGCATCGGGGTTGGCAATGCGGTCCTTGAGCTGCTCGATTTCAGGCCAGCTGTAGTCGGTCTCGATGGCGACAGCCAAGACGTTCTTGTAGCTGTTGATCAGAGAGTGGATGACGGAGGGCAGAGTAGGGAAGTTCAAGGCGAGCGACAAGGCGGCAATAGTCGTGATGGCGCTCGTGAAGGACTTGAGAAGCTGCTCCTCGCCGATATCCAACACGCTGGGAGGGAAAGTGTTGCCCTGGTCGTAGACTTGCGCGACACCCAAGCCGTAGGTGAAGGGAGAGATGTTCAACATGTTGAGCAGAGTGGCCTCAGAGGGACCAACCTTGCTGCCGGACTCGACGAGCTTGAGATCGGTGGTGATTTCAATGGTACCACGAGCAATCTTGGTGGGGACACCGAGAGCCTGGAAGAAGGAAGTCTTACCAGGCTCCATACCGGTGTTGCCAGCGGGAACCCAGACATCGGCGGGGGCGACAGCACCAGCACGGGCAGGGGCCGCGACCTTGTTGGCGAGAATCTTGTCGCGGATGGTCTTGAGATCACCGTTGGTGAAGACGAAGCCGATGTTGCCCTTGACGTGGGGAAGGAGTCGCTCGTATTCGGGCGCATCGGGAATGAAGGTCCTGAGAGCACGGCGGACCTAGATATCAAGGAAGCGCGCGATTAGCTTAGCCCTGGGAATTGGCTGGTCGCACGGATTCGTATTTTATTTACTTACCATGGTGTTCTTGCCCATCAAGATGACAGCCTCCCCACGGAGGGAGTGTCGGATCTCGTGCATCTGCTGGGAGCTGACATTGTCGACGGTGACGAGGAAAATGGAGCGGTACTCCTCCAACAAGCCCTTGAGCTTGGGGAACTGTCGGTCTAATGGTCAGCGATTGCGGCCATTGACATTGGAGCGCAATGTATTAACTTACGTATTCCGCCTTCTTTTGCTTGTTGGCTCCCATATCTTCTTATTTCTGAAGTTAGGATTTTTAAAGCCGGTTGGTTGTTGAGTGATGGAGATTGGGAGTGCTGTTTTACAAGTTTGGAAAAAGTCCCCAGAAGTTGAGCGCTCTGGTGGAATTTCGGTTAATTGATTTTTTCGATGTCCGAATGTGTGCAGAGGCCCACACTGCCAGCTTCCCCCGCTAGGGCTTTAAGGATCCACCTGCACCTTACGTAACCTCTCCCTGTGACTATCTGAGTTTAGCGCAGAATGAACTTCGTCGCTTACATGCCAGAAGGGCGTCAGACTAAGTGGCCCATGTGCGAGTAGCACGTTAATATACTATGCTACTCTACGTACTGTATATACAGTACTATACACACATGGGCCACTTAGTCTGACGCCCTTCTGCATGCATCAATGATGTGTGCATATGCCTCTTATCGTGAATATGTACCTACATGTATCTTAAAAGTTTTATCATATACATCGGACTTACGGATCCATTAAAAGCAAAATGAATATAATTTCAGAACGATTATTCGCTAAAATAAAGCAGATTAAGCCATTGAAAAGTTTTTTAAATTAAGTTTAATTAAGAGGGAAATTTCTTAATAACGCGGTAATGTAACTATTATAGCTTAAATTATAGGTTTCGTTAAACCGTTAAATTATTTTTATTATATATTTAAGCAATATAAATAACCTTAATATAAAGTTATATAATTTATATATATTTTTATATATATATTATGTATTTATATAATTATATGCTTTATTTAAATATTATATTTATTTACCTTTTAATAAAAAATAGCTTTATATAATAAGGCTAACTAAGCAAAAAAGGAAAAGTAATCTTAAAATATTATTTTATAAAAAACTATAAACCTATTTAAAGAAAAAAGCCCTTTATATATATAATAAAATACTTTTATTTTATTATTTTAAATTTTATAAAAATAATTTTTAATAATATTGTTATTTTACTATTTTAGTTTCTTTAAAAAGGAAGTAGCTTTTAGGTTAATTATAGGTATTTTTTAACTATTTAAATAAATAAAATTATAAATATATTAATACTTTAACTTTTTTAATTAGTTTATAATAATAAACATATAAGTAAAAATATTACTAATTGCTTTAAATATAGTCCTAAAGATTTATTATAGCTCTTTAAAAAGTTGTATTTTATTATTAAATTTTGATTAAATTTTCTTAATTTTAGTAGGCTAAAGAAAAGATATAAGATATTTTATAAATAATTTAATAATTTTTATATGCTTATTTATATTTACTATAAAAAAGTTAGAATAATAATTAATATATAGCTTAATAAAAATATATAAAATTAATACTTAATATATTAGGTTTATAAAAATATTTATAACTGTTATTATTATAATAACATATAATATAAGTATTGTTTAAATAGTTTAATAAAATGATATAATGTTAAAATATGCCTTTTTTTGCTTTATAATTTTTATAGGCATATTCTAAAGGTAAAATAATGCTAATTATAGCTGTATAGGCAGCTAAGACTTGTTAGGAAATATTTTTAAAATAAAATATAAAACTTACCTTTATAATTAAAGGTAGGTAAGGGTATAAGTTTAATCTCTTAATAGTGGTATGTTTAATAATGGCTATATTTATTTAAGAAAATAGTTTATTTAACCTTAAGCTAAAGGTATTATTAATAAGCTTTTTTTACTAATAGGATTTAATATAAATATTTATATATTTAGATTATTAATTATTAAAATAATAATAATACTTATATGTATTTTTTTTACCTTAGTTAAAACCTAAGCTATGTATTAAGTAAGGTTTATGTTATTTATTAACTTTAACTTATTGTTATTTTCTTTAAAAAAAGGGTTATTAATAGGTGGTTTAAATTAAGCTAAGAAATAACTTTATTTAATTAAATCTTAATTAAAGCTATTCACTTAACTTTAGTTAAGATTAGGGCTATTGTTAGGTGGTTTAAAAATAAGGCTAAAGGGTTTATTATTTAATTAAATAAGGTTAAACTTTTGCTTTTAAAAGTTAATGTTTTAATTAAAAGATATGTTTTAATTAAGAACATTTTAGCTGAAAGAGTTTTAGTTAAAAAAGCTTTAGTTAAAAGTGCTTTAATTAAAGAAGCTTTAGTTATAAGTGTTTTAACTAGGGCTAAATTTAGCTTAATGTTATCCTTTTAAAAAGGCTATAAGGTATTTAAACATAGTAAAAGTCTTTAAAGTTTAATATATAATAAAAATAAATAAGTAAATAAAAATCGATAGAATTAAGAAATAATAATTAGTAATAAATATAATAAATATATATTAGTGTGAAAAAAAGCCTTTAAGAAAGTGTATATAATAATTATAATTTCTAATTTAATAAGTTATAACTAAACATTTTTATAAAATTAAAAAACTTAATTTAGATACTTTAAATATAGCTATTACTTAGTATTTATTTAAATATTAAAAAAATTGGAAAGATATAGATATACCTTAAGGTAAGCTTTTATATATATGCATTAATTTTTACAAATAAAACCTATTTAATTTATATAGTGTTTAAGTTAATCCTAGATTTATTAATAAAATATAGGAGTTATGTGTAAATTAACCTTAAAGATAAGGTAAGCTAATAAATATAAGTATAAAACTAAAGAAAATATTATCTTTTATTAGATATAATATATAATTTACTAAGTAATAACTTAATTAAAAGGTTAATTAAGTAAGTAACCTTATTTAATTTATTTATTATTAAATAAATCTATAATAAATTTAGCATTAATAGCATTAATTTAAGAAATGAAATACGTGAATAAAACTTTACTATATATATAAACTCGTTTTAATGGCTAAAATAATAAAAGGTAAATTAAATAGATAAAAAAATATATTTTATTTATATTATGTTTTAAAAACTTATTCCATTATTCTTAGGATATTAAGTAGTAAAATATATTCTAGTATTTATTATTACTATATAATTTATTTATTTTATTTCTTTATTTTATTATAAGCAGTGCTATTCGCACCACCTATTTTTGCTATCAGGCCTTATTCGCACACCCAGTACAAAGCCGAAGGTCCCACCACCCCACCACCCCTCCACACCCACCAGGACCCTCTCCTTTCGCAACGTAACTACTTATTCAGTTAAAATCGTTAAAATATCGCATTTAGATCAAAAGAATCGCCTTTTCAAGCGCTTTCGAATGGTCCAGGTTGCATAGCTATAGCTCCTCTGGATCTAATTGAATCCGTTGTTGAAAGTGGTGGTTCAAATGGTTTTGCAAAAGATGGTCATGTGACCCCTTCCCCCCCCACCAAGACCCTCTCCTTTCGCAACGCAACTGCTTTTTGAATTAAAATCTTCAAATCATCACACTTGTATCAAAAGAATCGCCTTTTCAAGCGCTTTCGAACGGTCCAGGTTGCAGGTCTATAGGACCTCTAGGTTCAATTGAATTCGCAGTGAAAGGTGGTGGGTGGTTTTGGCTCGCAATTGAGGGTTACAACTAAGGGGGTCACATGACCACCTTTTGCGAACGCATTTCAAAGGACCTGCTATCCACCACTTTCAACGCCAATTTCAATTGGATTCAGAACTCGTACAAGCCTGCAACCTGTATCATTCAAAAGCTCTTCAAGAGGCGATTCTTTTGATATAAGTGTAATGATTTGACAATTTGAATTGAATATACAGTTGCGTTGCAAAAAGAGAGGGGTTTTGGTGGGTGTAGAGAGGGTTTTAGTGGGTGTGGAGGGGCCGGACCTTCGGCTTTGTACTGGGTGTGCGAATAAGGCCCGATAGCAAAAATAGGTGGTGCGAATAGCACTGCTCTTTATTATTTGGTCACTTAATATTTTTTTTATGCCTAAAGAGTTAATGAAGCACTAGCTAAGGTTTTAAGGTTAATTATTACTATTTATCTATTTTATAAGGTATATATTTAAAGTTAAACTAATTTAAGACTTAGTAATATATTTATTTATATATTTAGCTAATATAATTAAATAATTAAATGATAAGTTTATTTAATTAAGCTAGTTAATTATTTATACTATTTATAACCTTTATTTTAAAAACTTAAAGTGAATAAATCATTTATAAAAAAGATATAAAAAACAGTAAAAAATTATAAATATATATTAGTAACCTTAATAAGGATTTAGTTATATTATTTATAACATAAATAATTATAAAATAAAAAAAAAAATTTATTAATACAATAATAAACTATTATTTACCTAATAATATAACCCCTTTTAATATTATATTAATATAAGCCTTTTTAAGTAATTAAATATGCCTGTTTTATTTAACTAATATTTATAAATATAAATTATAGTTTTTACTTTATTATGTTTTTTTAAAGCATTAAGTATTTTATAAGTAATATTTCTTTAAACTTAATTAAAAGTAGTTTCTTTTAAGCATCTTTATATTAGCACTTTTCCCTAAGCTAGGAGCTAATTTTATTCTTTTTAAAAACATTTTAACGCTTAAGGCATACCTTTAATATAATTATTATACTATCTTTTTATCTTAAGATTAATTAGCTTAATGGTTAAATAAACTATAAAGTTGTAAAATATCTTATTAACCTTTATAGTTTCCTTATAAATAATATAGCTTTTATATAAGTTTATTTTAAGATTTTGTATTAATAAAGGAAAATAATTTAACTATTTAATATTTATATTTTAATAAACTATAATTCTTTAATTTAAAGTGATAAATAATTATTTATCCTTATTGCCTGGAAATAAAATAGTTTCTTAAATGGATAGGCTAATATGCCTATTTAGAAACTATTATTTATTACGATATTTTTTTTTAAGGAATATTTAAATTGTTAATAATATAGTTACATTAGGTTTAAGATTAAATAAAATAAAAAGCTTTTTAATATTATTACTTAAGGAGTTTGTAATATTTTATAAGCATAAGAATAATATAATTAATTATATACTTATATTATATTAAAGTATGGAATTTAAGTATTAAATCTTCCTACCTTTAAGTTATTATAGTGGCCTTAATTAATAAAAAAAAACAAAAGAATAAAGAAACATTAATAAATCTACTACTTTTTAATAAGTAAAACTTTTAAAAATCTAACATATAAACTATAAAAAAGAAGTTCTATATTATTACTTAACTATTTTATAAAATAAAGGTTAAAAAGACAAGGGAATTTAAGTTATTTTTAAAATTCCTAAATATAACTATAGATATTATCTTATTGTTTTAAATAAACCTTTTGCTATTATTTTTGCCACTTTTAGCATTTATAATAATTATTATATTCTTCTTATTTATTTAACTGCCTATATTGTTATTAAAAAATATATTTATATTTAATACCTCCTTATTTATAGCTAAGCTATTGGAATAAAAAGGTAATATCTTTTTAGTTTATTTAACCTTAATAGAAATATCTAAATGGTTTAAGTATTAAGTATATATTAATAAGCAATCATTTATCATTTGTTTAGTTCCTTACTTCATTTTTTTTTCTATTTCTTCCTTTATTTCTTCCTTTATTTCTTCCTTTATTCCCTTTTTTATTCCCTCCTTTGTTCTTTTTTTTATTTTATAGTTTATGCCAAATTCTTTTTTTAATATATTAGCCTATATTTTAGATTTACTTTTTAAATCTATATTGGAATACCTAAAATTATTAATAATAGCTTAGGTTATATTTAAGTATTCATTAAAATTATTAATCTATAAGCAAACTTTTTTTAATAATTCCACATTATTACTATTGCCTTTTTTATATTTATTACTAGCCTAATAAATTTCTTTAAGCATTATAGAATTTTCTAGGCATATATTAAGGAATTTATTATCCTTTATATTTATTACTTTAAATACCTTTTCTCCCTTAACATTAAAACAGAAATAAAGTTTATAGTCAGTTATTTCATACAGGTTTCTTTAAAGGATAGGCAGGTAGATAATATAAAAAAGAGATTATATAAATTAAATAAAAATAAACTTATAAAAAACCTAAAAAAAGTTATAGTATTAATAATTATAATACCTTGCTATTAAATCCTATAAAGGTTTAAGGTTTTTTATAATAATTAACACTATTTATATATATATATATATAGCTTAGTGTTTTTATAAATATTAATCTTATCCTTTTAAACAGATTTTAAGAATAGGATTAATATGCTTTTATTAAAAACTATATAAAGATCTTTACATAAAGGGTATTTATTTATAGAATTATTTATACTATTATGCTGTTAATATTGCCTTATTATATTTTAGATAAATTAGATAAAATATATGTTAAGTATTAAATAGGTATTTTTAAAGCTATTTATAATTTTAGTTAAGTAATAGCTATTATTAAATTTAAGGACTTTTTAGCCAGTTACTTAAAAAAGAAGTCTTATTTATAGCGTTAGTATATTACTATAAGGGAAAATCTAGTTTTTAAAGTTTAAAATAATTAAATATTTATACTTAGAATAAACTACCAATATAATTGTTATTAAAAGAAATATAAAATAGTATAATATAATAATTTATAATTAATACCATAGCCTATAGGTATATAGAAATATAATACCTTTTCTTATATAATATTATCCTTTAGGATTTTAATAGCTAGCTTATCTAGTTTATGTTTTATAAATAGATATAGGTTAAGTTAACACATAAACCCACCTTATTAAAGCTAGGATAACCTGCTTTAAGAATTAATATTATCTATTAATATTAGTTTACCTTTGCTTAAATATTAGATATTTCCAGCTATAATATAGTATAAGTAATAAATTAAGTTATATAAGATACCTTTATTACTTATAGTAATAAAGATTAATATTTCACTAAAATGTATTTATTAAGGGTAATAAACTGTTACCTACCCTAGTCTTATTATTAAAAGTTTTAACGTAAGTAAAAAGCCTTAATTCTTTTTAAATTACTTATAGAGGATATTAATTAACTATGGGTAAAATGGAGCAACTAAAGGTAATAAAAGGTTAATAATCACACTTATAGTCCTTTTTTTCCTTAAATATTATGTATATTAAATTAGCAATAATTAAGATTAAGAAACCTAATAAGGAAGGAATAAATATACCTTAGGAGATAGATATGGTTTAATAGGTAAAACCTAGATAAAAAAAAGGATAAAATATTTAAAAAGGGCTTATTTTATAATATAATATTCTTAAAGGTTAGGCTTTTAAAGAATGGTATATAATAAAACAACTAAATTATTAAAGAAGGGCTGGCTAGAGGCTAATAATAACAATAGCTATAAGTGATATAATGAATAGCTTAATGATTTTATATTTAGGCTTAAGTGAGATTATGCCTCCTATAGGTTTCATTTCATCTTATTTACCCCTCTCTTATTTTTATATATATATTTATATTAATATTATTTAAAGATATTAATATTACTCCTTTTTAAGGATTTTTTTATATAGAATGAACTATGCTTAGATAAAATATTTAACTATAGTTAATAATATATACCTTTTATATATTTATTATCTTTATATTATAAGCATATTAATATAGGTTAAAATGCTTAAAGAAATGGTGAAGTAGGATATATTATTTAATTAATAGGATAAAGTATTTTTATATAGTTTTTATAATAGATTTATATATTTACTAACAAAAATATATTATAAAATATAACCTTTTTTAGCTATTACCTACTTAGGAGGCAAAAGGATCTTAGTAAAAATGCCCCATATATATATAGTATTATATAAACTATATATAAAATAGTATAATATATTATAGTATTACTTATATATAAAGCTTTTTTATTAATGTTTTTTTGGTTGCTTTATCTAACCTTAGGTAGATATTTAGGTATATAATTAATTTATTTAATATCTTTTTAACTAAGTAAGTAGCTAGCTATAGCTTTATAATACAATATATTATATATAAATAAGTTAAGTTTAAATTAAGTATAAGGATAAAGATATATATTTATCTTTTAACTTATTTTTATATATGTTATATGTTTTGTATTTAATTATAGGAAGGTATATTTAACTGTTAGTTAAGGGAATATGTATTAATATAGTGGTGGGAATTTTAGGTAGCTTTTAATAAGGAAGGATATTATTAAATAGCTTTAATGATAACTTTAGCTTTTTTAACATGCCTTTATAAGTTCTATATAAATAAGAATTTATTTTTTATTTATTTAAATACCTAAGATATCTAGCTTTTAATAAACCTAATAAGGATTACAAAAAGATATAGTATTAAATTTACATAAACTACATCTTTATATATCCCTAAGTATTATCTATTTTCTTTAGCCTTATAATAAGTTAGTTAAGTTATATTTTAGCACTTTTTAAAAGGCCTTATCTTAATGTATAAGCTTAATTATAACTAATTAAGTTTTATAAGATTCATGATTTATATATGTATAAAGATATTATATAAACTTTACCTTGCTATTATTTAATAATTTATAAAAATATTTTATGGCATCCTTTTCATACTTCCATTCTTTTAAAAAAAGGATAAGCAAGGAATGATATATGTTAAATTTCTGAAAAAAAACAGCTAAATCTAATGCTTAGTAATAATAACTTATTCGTTTAATAATAAACTTAAAATATTATTAACTATATAGGAATTTATTATATAAATCTTACTTTTGCTAAGTATAAAAAAAGCTTCTTTAATACAAAAAAAAGTTATCTTTATATAGCTTATAATATATTAATATTAGCTAGGTTTATGCTTTTATTAATAATATTTAGGTCTTTATACAAATACAAATAGTGATGATATATTTTTAAGTTATTATTAGCTTAGTTCTTTAAAAGGTTAAAAAAAGTAAATAGATAAGCTTAAGTTATTTCCCCTTATAATAAATTGGTTAAACTCTACAGCTTAGCTTAAAATACTTGGTTATAAAAGAATTAAAAACTTATTATACATAAAGAAAGATTATATTATCGCTAGGTATATTAAACAATAGCTATAAGTAAGCCTTACTAATATTATTTTAAGATTGGTTAAATATATTAGATAAACTAAGAATAAGCTATAATAAAAAAGCCTAAAGAAACTAAGGAATTTAAAGAACCTAGGAAAGCTAGGAGATTTAAGCCTATTTAACTAGCTAAAAAGTTGCCTATGAAATCTTCCTAGTTGCTAAAATAATAAAGCTTATTAAACTAGTTAAGCTTTATAAGCTAATTAATTTTATTAAACTTATTAAGCATATTAGGCTAGTTGGATTAATTAAAATTATTAAATTTATTAAAGCTAATAAAAAGAAATATTATGAGATTTTTAAGCTCCGCCATTTAAAAGGTAAATTGTATATATGCCTTAAAAAGTAATATAAAGAAAAGTTAAGATTTATATTATAAAGGGCTTATTAAACCCCTTATTTAGGTTTAAGTTTTATTTAAATGGATAAAGATATTATACTAGTTAAACAAAAGAAGTAAAAATATATATAAATATTAATAGCTTAAGTAAAAAATAATAATAATATTAATTCACATTCTATAAAAAAAATAACATTAATAATAACTTTTTTCCTTTTAATATATTAAGATACATACTTATTTTTTAAGTTTACTTATTAAAGTTAAAGAAATATAAATCTCTACCTTTAGCTATATAAAATTAATAAATATTTATTATTACCATACTAAATTATAGTTACTTACTTACTTATTTTATAAAGCAAATCTTTTAAGATAACTATTAATAGGTATTATATATATGCTTTGGCACTTTATTTAATGCTTAGGATATAATAATCCTTTAACTTCCTTATAAATAAAAATAAGGTTTCTTTAAAGTAATTATATTAATTAATTAAAAACCTTAAGCTTTTTAGCACATTATTAAACCCTTTTTAGCTACTACCATAGTTAATATTTAGCTAATTTTTTATTTCTTACCCATATTAAGGGATAATATAGATTTAAGAAAGTTATACAGCACCATTAAAGAGTTATAATTATTTAGCTTAAAGCTAGATGTTTAAAGAATAATAATACTAGCATATAGAAGCAACTTATTTATAAGGCCTTATTAAATACCTAATAGCTTACAATCTTACAAGAAAATATTATACTACCCTATAAAAAAGATAATAGTAATATTTAATATAGTTATATCTTTTTTAATATTAAATTACAACATAAGTTTCCTTTTTTACATATTTCCTTAAGCTTAAATACTAAAAGAAATAATAGGATTTTATTTACATATTATTAGCTTTACATAGTTAGATAAAAACGGCTTTTCTTTAATAGCTATAGCTTAACCTTTTTTTAAAGGTAATATAAAGGCCTTATTCTTAAATCTTATAAGCTTATAGGATAAGAAAAATTACTTTTCTTTTTTAACAACCATTATAATATTTAGTAATTTATTTAAGTTAAAGATAAGGTTTATAATATTAGCTGGTATATATATATAAAGATTTACACTTTTAAAATTATTAATAGTTATATTATAAAATAATAATAAAAGTATACAATTAAAACTTATAAGGTTATTATATACTTAAGGGTAATCCTATAATATATTATTAAAGTTACTAACTACTTTCCTAGCTACATTAAATAAGGATAATATAAGTTTCTTCCTTAAACCATTTAATATAATATAATACTTCCCTATATCGCTAAAAGATAAATCTTTATCTCACTCCTTAACCTATTTATACACTAGTAAGGTTAAAATAAGAAAGGAAAAAAAAGTTTTTTTTAAAACAGCCTTATAGTAAACCCTTTTATTTATTATTATCAGCCAATAAGTCCTCTATTTCAGCCTATATTTTAGTTAAGCTTAAAAGTATAAATATTTATATTTTATACTTATAATAAATATAATTAGGATTTTTTTTCTCTAAGTCAAAATATAGTTTAATATTATTATTTTCCTTTACCTAAAAGTTTACTGGGGTAGCTAAGGTAACTAGGGTAGCTAGGGTAGCTAAGGTAGTTAGGGATAATAAGATAGGTTTTACCTTTAGCCTTTTGGTTAAGTTTTTAACCTACTCTTAATATACAATTACATAAACATTATATAACTTAAATTTAATAATATTATTAAAAAGTTTTTAAAATATTATTTCCTTACTTAACAAAGAGCCTATTATTATGTTATAATAATCCTTAAGGTATATTATTTTAACCTTATATATAGTAATTATCCTAATATAAAAAATAAACTTTATCCTATAATTTACACTTATATAAATTGCTTATTTAAAAGGCTTATATTTTTAAACAATTTTATTAATAAGCCAGTTATATAAAGTATAAAATATTTATTATATTATATAAAGGATTATAACATTAATAACCTTTATAGTTTAAGTATTAAATTAATTTTTATAATCTTAGTTAAGTTTCCTTAAACATATAATTATTTAGCTTATATATTACTACTATTATAGCTTTATTGCCTTTTTTATTAATATAATATTAGCATAAATATGTATAAATTTATAGCCTTATTCCTTTTATATTTTATACATAGTATAAGTTTTTTACTACCTACCATTAAGCATTATTTTTTTTTACGTTTTAATGGCTATTAAGGGTGCCTTTAACAATTTTATTAATATTAACTAATAGTATATTACCAGGTATAAATAATAACACATACTTAATCCTACTGCTTTAGGTAAAGTTAATATTAAGCTATATATATTAAAACCTATCTTAGCCTATATAGTAAATAACATTTATATTATGATATATAGTAGCCTAAGGCTTAAAAAGAGGTTGTAAAGGTTCTTAAGTTTTAGAGATAGGTTATAAAAGCTTTTAAAAGGGTTGTAAAGTCCTAAAAGGATATAATAAATATAATAAACTATTTAACTTAGCCTTTTCCTTCCTCCATTTATTAATTAAAATTATATAAAAGGGTAAATGATAAAATTAGTAAGTTTTATCCTTTAGGTTAATAGTTAAGATATTAAGAATCTTATTATAAAATATATTATTTTATGCTTTATATACATTAGGCAATACTTATTTATTATTTTTCTTATATACATTATATCGAGCCATCCTTAGGTAAATAAATAAAAGGGAAAGAAATAGTAATAAAGTTATTATAGAAAAAAAGTAAAGCCTTATAACAAAAACTTATAAAAAAACTATATTAAGTAATATTTAAAGAGCATAAGGAAATTAATAAGGTAAGTATTAGTTATCTTAAAAAATAAACCTTATTATAGGTTAAGATTAAAGAAAAGCCTTAACCTTTTTAATCCTATTCTCGGGCTAATGAACTTATGCTATAATCTTAAAAGTCATTATTATACATGTTTTTAGCGGTTTTACCTAGCTTGGTTTAAAAAAATTGCCTTATTTTATAATGCCTTTTAAAGCTAATATTACTAGTTATTCATATTTTAATTAAAAATATAAGCGCTTAAAATAGAATTAAATGATTGGTAGGATTTAGTAAGGTTTAATAATGCCTTATATAAGAAATTATTTAATATTTAAAATTACGCTTAAAGGATTAAATCCTAATTAGTTAATAAAAGTATTATATAGTAAGCTAAACTAATTATAATAAAACATTATAGTAGCTTTTTTAATATAATTATTTAGGTAAATATAAAAAGCCCTTAAAATAAATAGGTTAAAACTATTAAATAAGCTTCTATTAAAGGTTGCTAATTAGTTAAAAAGTTAGAATATACTATAGCTATTATTAAGATGAGTTATTAGATTAGAAGCTAAACTGCATGGCAGACTTTACCTTTATGTTTATAAAATAAGTAAATCATATTTAATGCTTTTCTTTTTTAGTTATAATAGCAGGCTTTTCCTTAATAATAATTGGGTAAACTATAATATATCTTAATGGGGATATTTTCTTTGCTTTAATTAAGGAGGTTTTAATATATATTAAAGTGGATATCTTTTTAATAGTGTTAAATGGTATTTTTTTAATTATAGGTAGATTTGCCTTTTTTGTTTTAACCTTAGATTTTTTTTTAATTTTTAGCGCTAATAGGATATAAATGCCTTATCTGCTTATAATAAGATAGGTTATATATTATAACTAAATATATTTTAGAATTTCTTTTTCTTAAATATCTATTGAAAATATTTGTAATAAAGAAGGCATTTTTAACTTATAGGGTAGCTTTTTTAATGAAAAAAAAAGTTATATTTATCCTTTAGTAATAAATAATAAAAATGCTTTATATACCTTTTTTTATACCTAAGGTATTTATTAAAGGTATTAAATAAGAAACTTAATAAATCATAAATGGTGATATAATAAAGAAGCTTTTTTACCTTAATTACCTAAAAAGTAGGTGGTAAATAAAGTTAATTAAGCTAACTAAATAATTTATCTTAGCTTACATAAGTGTTAAGAAATGATTATAGTTATTTTATTATAGTTAGGAGATTTATAAAAAGATCTTTAGCCTAATATAAAAATTTTTTTAAGTTTTTAAGGTAAATATTTAAGAAGATGGCTACATAAAGCGATGGCGGTAGTATATTTTTGCTGTTTATTATGAGTATTATTATTTTATTTTATAAATCTTAAATTATAATGTTAAATTTAATTAAATTAGGAATAAAAGCTATTAAGTTATAGATTAAGCTAGCTATGGTAAATTTTATACATACAATTATTATTGTTTCTTTTTCCTTTATTAAAATTAATTGCTTTTTTCTAATTATAAAGGTAAAATTATTAGTAAGAGATTTCGTTTAAAAAAGTTCTTTAAGGGGAAAAGCTAAATAACTAAAAATAAAATCTTTAGTAAAAGATTCCGCTTAAAAAAGTTTTCCCAAAAAAGAAGTTAAGTAGCTTAATAAGCTATTAATATTACTAAAAGCTAAAAGCATTAATACTAAATGGATACTATTATGGTAGTTATTATATAAATTAGATATAATATTTATAGGTTTTATAAGTAATGTAATAGGCAGTTTTTATAAGTATTAATAATAATGTAAAAAGGTTAAGTTAAAATGGTAATTATCTTACTATAGCTTAAAAGTAAAGGATAAAAGGTTATTTATAAAAAAGAACTTATTTTACCATAACATAAATAGCTTAATATTATAGGTATAAATTATTACTTTATTTAATAAAATTTACATTAATAATGATATTATTATAACTAATTTTTATATATAATATTATATAGCTTATTAAAGGGGATAAAAGCCTTTAAAACTTATTATTACCTATATTACTTAAATATTATCATTTTATTATTTATTTTTACCTTTTTTAATTATTTTTACCTATAGTGATAGTTTAAAAGGCCAATATACCATTAGCCTTAATAAACTTTTAACTTTATAAAGATTAAATTATTTATTAATATTTAAATAATTAAATATTTTAAATGGAGATTGTTTAAAGGCTTTAAAATAAATATAATTTTAAGATTAGCTAATGAACCTTTTAATGGTATTTAAAGAAATAAAAGCTTCACTAAAAGGAGTAGAATATTAATACTATTAAGGTAGAGATATTTAAACTTTTTAAAATAAGGCTATTATATTTTAATATCCTTATATATTTAAAGGAAGAATAATTTAAAATTAATCCTTTATAATAATCTTTTAAGCATAGGTTATAGCAATAAAAGATATATCATTATAAGCTAGTTAATTATTCACCTAAGCTTATAAAATATATATAATACTTTATATATTATTAAAATATTTAGGATAGGGAGATCCTTAAATAATTAAGCAATATATAAAGGATTAATATTAATAACATCTTTCTTATTTAGATTTAATTTAAGAATGGTATAATAAAAAAGATAATAAACCTAAATAAGTAATAGCATATTTTAAAAAAGCTACACCATTTCTTCAAAAATAACCTTAAAATAATAGGCCTTTTTAGAAATCTAGGCAGGGATTAAATCTACAGAATAATTTAAAGATATATTAAGCTTAATATTATAAAAGATATAGCTTATAAAGCATATTATTATTAATATTTAAAAGCTATTTAATAGTATAAAAAGAAAAAGCAATTTAAAGAAAACTTATAGCATATACCTTTTTTAATCCTAGGTTTAAACTTTATATAGTTTATGGATAAGTATTAAAAGCTTTACTTTATTAGCTTTAAGATTTATACAAAAATTAATATATATTCTTACAAAATGCTATAAATTAATATTAACTAGTTTAACTCTTTACCCACAAATATATTAAATTAATACCTTTTTACTATAATAAAACTAAGGTTTTAACTGTTTTAAATATAAACAAATTATAAAGTTAAAACCTTTTTTATAGCTTAAGTGTAATTTCATTTAATTAACTTTTATAAGCTAAGGGTAGTTATAGTTAATTTTAATGGCATATATATTAAATAATATTAAGGCAATTATATTATAAAATCTTATAAGTAAAAAACTAATAAGTAAAATAAAAAGATTAAGTAGTAATAAGCGTAGCTATATAAAAGTATAATAAAATATTAAATTATAAATTACCTAGGTATATAATATATATTAATTTAATTTCAATCTAAACTAATTTTAGTAGTTTTATTTTAAGAGATTAATATAATAGGGTCTTTTTAATAAGGATGAATTAATAGATTTAATAACGTTTTATATTATTTATAGGGATATTCTTAGGTATAAATATACTTAGTTTATAGAATAATGGAATAATTATTAGATTAAGTTTTAATTAGGTAAAAACTATATTATAATTAGTTATATTTATTATATATAGCTTAATATAAGTAATAATAATAGTAAGAATTATATTATAAATATTTGTAATTAAGTAAACCTTAAATTAATGTAATTAACATATAAGCTAAAAAAGCTATTAGTTAAATATAACCTTAATGCTTTTTTAATGCTAAAAATGTGTTAGATATATAATAAATAACTTACATAATATCTATTAAAGGCTATTAGGTATAATAACCTTAAGCTATATTAAGATAGTTATTTTAGGTTAAAAAATTATTTAAAGCAATATATTAAGGAAGGAAGAAAACTAAGATTAATACTAAATAAAATACTTTATGGTAAAGTTAAATAATATTATGAAGAAATTAATTAGCTTTAATATAATGCTAATTAAATATAGTATAACCTTAATAAATTAAAAGTTGTTTAATGGGATATATATTTAAATAGAAATAAATATATAGCCTAGTTTAAGGTAAATATAAAGAATATTTAAAAGATATAATATTATAAATACTTTTAAGTAGGCTAAGTAAATTATAAAACTAAAAGAGATTAATTATTTTTTATGCTTTATAATAATATAAAAATAAAACCTAAAATGCTTAATAAGCTAATAAAATTCTTAAACTAAATTAAAATAGTTATAAATAATAATAATAATTTTTTATAATTTTACCTTCTTTTTTCTTTAGAAAAGGCTTTTATAAATAAAACATAATATAGTAAATATACTATTTTAAGGCTTATCTTAATATTAAGTTTAGTAATAAATAAAGAAATATTTATAATAAGCTAAATTAAAATAAAGTTTATATAAGTAAGGTATAGCTAAGTTATAGCTTAATTATAGCTTAATCACAGCTTAATAAGCTATTAATAAATATAATAAAATAAACTACCTAGCCTTTTCTTAAATATAAGCTATACTTAAAGAGGTATACTAATTAGGTTTTTACTAAAGCCTTATTAATACTTTATTAAGCCTTTACTATAATATTATTTCTTAGTTAAAGTTTTTTTTTATAGTTATAAAAGCATAGCACAACATCCTTTAAAACAGCTACAATAAAAAAGCAAAACTATATATATAACTTATTATTTCTTTACTAAAACCCTTTAGTAAAGCTTATATATTATTACTTACCCTTAAGTTTCTTACTATATATTATTAATCCCCTTATTAACTACTTTTTTTTTCTTCTTTATATACCTTTAACCTTTAATACTATTATCCTTTTCTTTTTTTTCCTTTTTATATTTTCCTTACATTTAACATTTTATTAATTTACTATTAATATACTTAAAGATTTTATTATTAATAAGATATTTTGCTATTAATGCTTTAGTTACCTTATCTAATAGGCTGTTAATAAAGATATAAAATATTATTTATATTTTTATAATAAGCTTTTTATATATATTTATTAGCCTTATTATTAACTATTAATAATATAACTATATTAATAAAATGTAAGATATATTAGGTTAATTATAAAAACTATATTAATATATTTTTTTTTTAATCTTTGCCTTAATTACTAACCTAAAAACAATTGTATAACATATTTATTACAGTTAGTCATAAGCTTTATAAGTATATTTGCTTTAATAATATTAATAATTCCAAGCTAAATTATTTATAGCTTGCCGTTTAGAAGAAGTTATAGTGTAAAAAGAATAAGCTTTTTATATTTATCTTTTAGTAAGAAAAGTATTAGTAAGCACTTAATAATAAATGTAATAAGCGTTAACTCCTAGCCTTAAAAAATATTGTTAAATTTATTTGTGTTATATTTTTATATTTATTTTATATAAAACATAGCTTAAGCTAACTTATTATTACTTAAGGTAATGTTAGTGTTTATTTTATAAACCTTGTTGTTTTACTAAAACATAGTGTTAATAACTAATAAACTATAACTAAGGATTTTTAATTACTTAAAAACATTATATAAAAACTAATAGGTTTTATTTTTTATTAGCTTTATTAATATTTTTTATTAACCTTTATATTTAGCTTATGATTTTTAACCTTAGGCTGTTAACTAAATGAATATGCTTTAATAAGGCTTATGGTAAAGCTATTGTAAGTAATAGTAAAGATATTGTAAACTTATTGCTTATAAATCTTAAAAATAACTTATATGGTTTTAGTGATAAGGAATAAACCTATTATTTTTTATAATTTTATATTTGTAAAAGTTATAATATAGGTTTTTATTAACTTACTTATATATTTTTTTATTCTTTTATTAATGGTAAAATAAATATAAAGGATTTTAAAATATATAGCCTTTATTAAGGTTGTTTTTATATGAGATAAACCTATTATAAATGTTATAATACCTATATTTAATATTCATATTTTTATTACTTATTTTATAATAATATAATAATAAATAAGTAGTTATATTATATAGTTATACTTTTATATAAAGGTAAATACCTATATTAACCCTTTAAAGTAATTTTTAAACTTTTTTAAGTTACCTTTTTTACCTAACTTATTAATAAATTGCTTTTTGCTTTATATAAAGTAGGTTTCCTATCCTTTTAAAAACACAAAAATATTAAAGCTTTAGCTATTAAGTCTTAAATCACCTGCCTTATATTCTTTATATATTTTATTACCAGCTTTAAATTTATTGCTTTTATTATTTAATTTAAATATTTTAGCTTTATGAAGTTTATTAGTATATATTATCTTACTAATACCTACTTAAAGATATTAAGAATATATATATATAACCATAAATAATCTTACTTTTTTTAAAGAAAAAAGTTATTAAAGAAAGAGATAATAAATTTAGGGCTATTGGCTGCAGGCTTTTATTATAATATATAAAGGTGTGCTTTAAAACTATTTATAGCTATATTAAAAGTAGCAGTAATAAAAGCAGGCTAGTTTATTTTAATTATTAGGTTGCTGCATTTTTTGGCTATATTGAAGCAAATAATGTATTCTATTATATATTAGTTTATAACCACTTATATGGTATTAATATAAGTAATATTATATTTTTTATACTTTAATATAAAAAAGGAAAAGCTTAATATATTAATAGCTTAAAATGTTGTTAATTTAACAGGAAAGAAATCTTTTAATAATATACATAGATACCTAAAAAGTGTATTAAATATTGGAGTAGGAAGTTTTAATTGTATATTTTTATGTAATAAAGAAATAACTTAATAATTAATAAATATAAAGCTAGTAGATTTAAACTTCTTTTTTATATAAAACCCTTAGTAGTTTTTAATATATACTTCTTAAACACCTATTAAATATTATTTTCTTTAAGCATAACTCCTATTTTATCCTTTCCTTTTATAACCTTAATAATATTTATTTCCTTATCTATCTTATCTATTAATTCTAACTCAATATTTTATTTTTAACCTAGTTAATCCTTCTTTATATTTTCCCTCCCTTTTTTAAAACCTTATATAAGCAATTATATTAAGCTAAACTTACTTACCTTTAACGGAAAATATTAATACTTAAATCTAACAAATTTAATAACTATTATAATATTTTTTAATATATTATAAAGCTTTTCACAAACAAATATTTAATTATGCTAAAATCTTTAAACATAAAATGTTGGTTTTAAGATTAAACTATAGTAATATTTAATAGCTATTTATAATTTAATAAATTTACTATTATTTATATTAAATATATCATTATATAATCACAATTTAATAATAAAAAATATAAACTTTAATATAAGATTTTCTTAATTAATAAAGAGATTTTTAGGCTTATTAAATAAAGAAACTATAAGACTTTTTAATACTTTAACTAGCTTATTAAAGATGCTTAATTAATTATCTCCTTTATTTTAGTTCAAATGAAAAAATTATAACCATATAAATATAATTAAAGGTTTTAAAAAAGGCTTTTATAAATAAAAAACAAGATTTTTTTATAATATAATAGGTAATAAGTTTAAGGGCATAAAAGTTCACTATTAATTAATAATTGAATGGTTTTCTTAAGGTTAAAGTTTAAAAAGTTTACAACTAAGCCTATCTTTTTTAAGTAATAAAGGCTTTTTTATAAAGGATAAATTAATATAATTTATTAAGTTATAATGCCTTTTAAAGCCTTTAGCTTTTAAATATTTTCTGTTTAATAAAAATATAAATTAAAGGCAATAAATACGCCTTTTTTTAATAACTTAACTTATTATAATAAGTTTAAATAAAACTAAAAGTTATAATTACTTAAGTTTTATAAATATATTATAATAATATTTATTAATAATATCATTAATAAAGGTAAAAATAAATACTCTTAAAAGCATATATAAGAATATTTATAAGTAATTAAGTACTAATTAAATCCCTAGGATACAATAAAAATAAAATATATTAATAGAATAAAAATATAACTTTAAATATTAAAAATAATAATAACATTAATAATATAAGCCTTTAATATATAGCATAAAAATATCCTTAGCCTAATTTTTATTACCGCATATAAGGATATTATCTACATGCATAACCTTATATCAAGGATAATATATACTGCTTAAATGCATAAAAAATTGATTTAGCGGTTTGGCGGAAGTTGTGTTATCGACCTCCGTCGCAACTCTATGTCTCATCTCGCAGCTCTGACTAGTAGCCTCGAGAACACGTTCTTCCGTGTCAGTCCAACTGATTTCAGGAACAGATGTAACCGAGTCATTATGTAATCACCGAAAATCTAGCCATGGAAAGCAGAGACAGCCTATCTACCTATGTACCTTTAATTAGAGAAGGGGAAATCATGAATGCTACGTGAGATCAGTCAGTCTAGTCAACTGCGATCAAAATGGGATAGAAGTAAGCCCAACAGCAAAGAGGTGAAGAAAAGGGGTATATTCGCCGATGGTGCCAATGGTACAGTTGCTGCAACTGGCTGATATCTACTAAACTTACACACCATTGCGCCCAACAATTTTATGGACACTCTATATTGGATCTTGTACAAGTCTTCATAATCGTTATCATATATCAGGGGGTCGTCTCGAAGTTTGATACCTCGCCATGCAAGCCCATCTCAGCGGCAGCTTGTTTTAAGAGCTGTTCCGAAGTCTCATCCTCCGTGATTCGGCTCTGTAATAGTTCTTCGAGGAAGTTTCCTAACTCCTGCTGTTTCACGTCGTCCGGCATTTCATCAGCCGCGCCGAGTCGTCCCAATGCGATGAGTTCCTGGTGTCTTCGCTTCATATAACCTTCGATCTGATTTCCGGCGTGCATCAATCGGAGACCGTTTCTGCCCTTTCCTGTCCTTTCCAAATCCATGGATCCCACATGTAATTCGAGCACGACGATATCCGGAGGTGTGAACTTGAATATCTGTCGTAATGCTCGATACGCCAAAAGAAGACCAAATTTGTCGTCTAATTTACGGAACGAGTGCAGTACATACCTTGCTAGCTGGGCATCGATGCCGCTTGTAGCAAAGATGTGGGCCGACTTAACCATCTCGGCAAATAATGATCGAGTCCTCGAGGTCTCGTCGAGGAGCTGTTCTGGTGGTATCTGAACAAGTCGATTGACTGGTAAAGCCTGCCATAGCACCATAAATGTCCACGAGTCTGGCTCAACTTGGTATTGGTTGGTAAGATCCCGGGAGAGGGCGGCAACGTGTTTACCCTGCCCCTCTTGAAGATAAGAGAACAGCAGCTGGTTTAACATGAACGAATCAGGTGCGATTTCTGCCTGCATGAATGCCCTCCAGAGTTCTTCCATCTTATCATGCACTCGACGGTCTTTGTAATTCTCTGCAAGCAATGAGAACGTTTCCAGGTTCGCTCTAGGCCAACCCTCTCCGTATTGTCGTAATCTGACGAAAGCCGCGAGATTCTGCATATCCTTTCTGATGCTTAGAAACTGCATCCGGGCATTTATCATAGCCCAAGCAACCTGTTCAGCCTTTTGTATATTATCAGCGGTGCCTGATCTCAGCCACGCCCCAATTAAACCATTGACTACAATGGCTTGGGGCATAACACCTCTGGACTTCATATGGACGAGAACATTATAAGCGCCCAGGAGATCACCAGCCCCTATCAACCGCTTCAGCCACTTGCCATAGAAGAAGGGACTAGAGACACTGGCAGGCACTTTGTGGGTACCACGAAGATCAACAGTGCTGGACGTCATCATTTCAACAAATATGTAAAACGCAAACTCGGTCTGGTTCGAGGCCAAGAAATAGGAAATGACTTGGTCGTAGTCCTCGATGGTAATCGAATCGCCTAGAGCGGATCTCAATCGCTGATACAATTCGAATCCTTTTTCTGCTGTTGCAGGGTTCTCGGCACACATCCGGATGAATGGTAATAGAAATCGGGGATCCTTCTCATGAGGAGATTCGAGGAGAGTGTTGACGACTCGTTCGGCTCGAGTGATATCACCCATCAAACAGTACATTCGAAGTCCAAGCTGCCAGAATTCCGTGAAGGTCTCTGGGGCAGCCCCAAGCGTAGTGACGAGTTTTCTGTGAGCCGTAATAGCCTCTTCCCTGGAGTGACTTATGAAGGTAGCCTCGATAGCAAGTAATCGCTGGTCGTCGCGTAAGGGTACACCAGCCTTCTCCATATCCTTTGCTAGAGTGTGGATATGGGACATACGGTTGGGGTTGTTCGCATGGTCTGCGGCGAGAATCTGCCAAAGAAGATCCCATATGTCTGCGTGAACCAACTCCCACTTCTTGGATAAAGGTATTCGTGCCGCAGAATAGTACTTCCATAACGAGTTGATCCGTTTCTGAGGGAGGACTCCACCGCCGACTTTCCTGCCGATAGTCCGTATCATATTGTTTAACTGGACGATGTATATGCGGTCTTGAGCCGGCCACTCCTCCTCGGGTAGTAGTAGTGATGGCTTGGGCAACGATTCGTCTTGGGATGCAACTCGTTTCCGCAGCTTCTCGGCGCCTTGCTTTCCCCAAATCTCCTCGACGATTTTCGTGAACAGAGTTGCCTGTCCTAGCTCTTGTTCCATCTCTTTCAAGCGGGTTTCCATTTGACCATCTGGGTCCATCAAGGACTGGCCAAACTCGTCTTCACCTCGCAGACGGCGCAGCTTTCCCCCCTCCCCTTGCTCAAAGTACTTGACTGATACTTTGTCATCTTTGCTTTTTTTCAAGAGGCCCAAGGTCTCTAGAGTTTTCTGACGTTCGCTTTCCTGGTCTCGGGATAGGTGGGACGGTGACGCCGAGGCGAGGGGTTGTGTAGCCTGCGACGAAGAGCGCCGAAGCGCCCATTGCGCTGCAAGGGTTTGCTTCCGCAAGGTTGACAGACAGGACCTGCAGATGAAGTTTTCGACAAGAAGCGTTCTCGGAGGCATGGCAACAGCATCAGCTGATCCTCATCAGGATGGATGAGCGGCGAAACGCTGGAAAAGATTCAAAATCTTTATCATGAAATTTTGAGGACGATAAGGTTGATATCACCGTTAGCGTTATTTAGCGTGTCCCGCGTCCCGACTTCATTCCTCTACAACCCCACTTTTATACGTCAGGCACTGGTACCAAGATGCATGGTTGACAGGGATAGGCAGGGGTATGTAGAAGGACGCTAAAGAAGACCCTGTCTGCATAATCGCGGTCACAACCAATTGCGTGTATTAATACGCGTACGAACCTCAAGTTACCTAGGTAGATTAGGTAGCTACATACTAACCTACCTATCTTCCCTTTGGTGACAAGAGTTACATCTTACCATGGCCATCGATGAGAGTCTCAAGGAGACATATGAAGATAAGCAGCACCAGGTAATAAATATCCACAATTGAAGTAGATCGATCGTTCATTAACGGTCCATAGGCAGCCTACATCTTCGACCCGTTGGAAGAGGCCGATGGCGCAAGTCGACCTGCTAAACGGAGAAAAGTGTCCAAGAAGCCAAGCAAACCAGAGACTCAAGATACCGACGCTTGGCTGACTTTCCAGCCCCTTCTTGGTGGCACCGAAGATGAACGCTGCGTCCGCCTTCGCCAGCGATTATTTGAGACGTCTTGGGCTAAGATCGATGAGAGAATCCAAGTCAGTTAACAGTACGATGCAAATTATCTTAGATTGATGGCTCACAACAAGATATAGCGTATACTCCGAATGACGAATCAGTCTACGTTGAATGAAGTCATCTCATTCCTACAAGCGACTCCTCATCACGCATCCACAGGCAAAATTTCTTCTGCCTTTATTATCACCGGTCCGAACTTAGCTTCTCAAGACCTCCTATTCGAGCAGCTCTCAGAGGCCTTGCAGCTCCAAGTGGATGCCCAGGTTGTAAGGCTGAGATCTGGCGATGCATCTAATTTGAAGGCCGTCTTAAAAAAGATTATCCGTGATGTTACGGCCAGAGAGACCGACGATGAGAACGACTTAGAACTGGCTATGGCTAGAGACGTAAGTTGTCGTAGAGGTCCGATCATCTGCAATTCATTAAACATATCCAGGGCCGCAAATATCTGAACTACGATCTCGAGGCTCTCTATGCTTATCTCAAGTCTAACCCTCGACGTCATATCATTATTGCTTTTCAAGACAGCGAAGCGTTCGAGAGCGGTCTATTGTCGGACTTAATTTCACTTTTCAAGTCAGTATAGCCGATATTATCTTTCCGTCTCACGACTAACTTAACCTTTAGCTCATGGCTTGACCGTATCCCGTTTGTCCTACTTTTCGGAGTGGCTACCTCCGTAGAGCTTTTTCAGGCGCGGCTTTTAAAATCCACCTGCCAGTGTCTTTATGGGGACCAATTTGATGTTGAGCAATCTGCCTCGATCATTGAGAAGATATTCAAGGCGGCTATCGCGCACTCAGACGTTCCATTACGCCTAGGTCCTTCTCTTGTACACAGCCTCCTAGAACGCCAGCGAGACCAGGTGTCAAGTATTCCGGTCTTTGTGAGTTCCTTAAAAGTAAGGCATACCCTTATAAAACCGATGTGCATATTGTATTAACGCTTTTCAGTATGCTTACATGTGCCATTTTTACGCGAATCCCCTGACGGTCTTTTTATCTGACGCTACAGAGACCGAAATGCTTCAAGCAGAACATCTAGAAGCAGTGCGATACTTACCGTCTGTTCGTCGACTTGTGGAGGCAGCCATTGAGAAGGGTGATACCAAACAGGCTCGGTTGCTTCTCCACGATGATCACCACGTCAGGTTGCTCCTACAAGGCTGCCTCCAAGACTCTCGTCAATGGTCATTGGATGTTCTGCGCAAATTAAAAATCTTGACTGCTGCTAAAAGTCTACCTGCCGATTTTACCGGGCTTTATTTGGATGCCATATCACGCGGAATCGATATTGACCATATCACTGAGTTTACGGAATCAATAAAACGGATGCAGCCCAGTGATACGGAAGCCTTCCTGAATCAGGTGTTAGACGACATCAGGAACGGTGACGCGAGCCTGGGTCTAGAACAATGGGCTAGTGAAATTGAACAATCTGTTTCATTACTCACCAATATGTTAGCCGAAGTCAAAGCCCTGCAAGCTGATGCAGAAGAGCAAGGCAGCGTTCTCCGGAGCAAATATAGTGGACAGACCAAAGTGTTGAGGACTACTGTCATTGCCCAGAAGGTCCAGCTCAGCCAAGATACGGCTGCTCTTACGAAAGAAGACAAGGCATACACCGAGTTGATAGACAAGCTCGTGGGCCACATAAAGGAGGTACTTCAATGCGACAGCGCGAAGGACCAGTGTTTTAATGAACTATGGCTCTTTGATTCCAAAGCGCCATATAGAGACGTGTTTATCCCACGGCCAAGAGGTGTAGTCGAAAGGGCATTGTCACGCCCGCATGACTATCTCAATTGTTCTTGTTGCGAAACAAAGGAGGACAGCATTGTCCCGTCTCTACCAGTAACGGCAATCCTATATCAACTATATCTGGAGACCGGCTCTCTCATCAACGTCGCTGACCTTTGGTCTGCTTATTACGCAATTGTTGGCGAGGACGTGGCAGAGGGACTGGACGAGCGTGCTGCGCTTGTCTTGTTCTATCGTGGTTTGGCCGAAATGAGGGCGATGGGCTTTGTCAAGCAGAGCAGGAAAAAGGCAGACCACATTGCAAAGCTTGCTTGGAAAGGCTTTTAGAAAAAGGGCATGCAAATCAGGACCCTCGAAGAAGAGTCACAAAAATAGCGCCCGTGTTTGTCCGGATACCTCATGGGAACTCATTTTGGCACAATGACAGTTATAGGGAGGACGAGCCAATGGAATGCTCTTCAATCCAAAATGGAGAGGCCCGCTAACACTTGTAATGTTTCTTTGGGCACAGCTCATATGTGAAAGGCCTCGAAGTCTGAGACAAGGCTCTCATTAAACCCATCACGGCACTAACGAACAAAGAACCAGTAGTTGGGAATACATCATTCAGAAACGTCGAGCACATGACAAAGAGCGCTGTAGCGGTCCTCGTACCTACAAGAAGAAACATCAGCCGCCCTCGAACCAGTCGGTCGACTCCTAGGTTTTCACCCAGCAGCTACGTAGTTGACCATAGAATTTCCAAGTGCTCGTTTCTCTCCTAACGTCATCATACTTAAATTACCATTCACCCATAGCTGCTGGCGGCTAGACACCATTGTCGAAGGCCACTTGAAGAAGGGGAAAAAAAAATAAAAAATAGCAAACAAGAGCGGAATCACATCCAAAGCCTTCACTCACTGTTTTTATCGTTTATTGAAGCTATTCACTTGCATTTATTGACTTACAAAACTTTTCGAACACAAACCTCTACCAGCCGATCAGAATCAGAAAAGCATAAGAAATTCGAGAGCTTCTATTTCATTTGCACCAAAAGCATACCTACCTACACAATTCGATCACCACCATAATAAAATCGTCCGCTTCCGCCATACACACAGCTAGCTGCTTGAACCCCCGAACGAGCGACGGTTGCGTCCAGCCCACCGCGATGGAGAACCAGACGCACAACAACCCAAAGCCGGCGATGCTAGGCGACCGGCGCTCGGCGCAGAGCGCGGCGTTCCGGGAGAAGCTGCGGCAGATGGCGCTGCCGCTGGCGCCGCTGGTGCAGCTCACGACGGGCGAGGTCCACCCGGCCTTCCCGGGCACGCTGCTCAACTTCTGGCTGCTGACGGACGCGCAGCTGGAGGAGCTGGCGCACTTCTACCACCAGCGCACGCCCTGCCGCTGGACCTTCCACTACCCCTGCCCCGTCGCCTGGAGCTCCGACATGCCGCTCGAGGAGAAGCGGCGCCGCATCGGCCGCTTCATCGGCCTGCGCGGCTGCGAGACGCCCATCCGCGTCAAGACCGAGGAGGAGATCATGGAGGAGGCGCGGCAGGCCAGGATCGCGGAGGACGAGGAGGCTCTGCGGAGGAAGCTTTATTGGTACAGGTGACGAGTTGCCCGGCTAGGATGATCAGGGAAGGAAAGAAAGGGGTGAGCCCATAGGTTAATTGGGGGGGATACGGTTCTGTTCTCGTCGTTCCTTGATAATGTTTAATAATATGAGCACTTGAAACCAACCTCCATTTCTCTTCGGATGCGGCATCCGTCGTGGAATTATAAAATATGCTGGTCGACTGACTAGGTAGTCTCGTACAGCAAGAGCATATATGTGCATCTATTAGCTGCCTATAAGCCCCTCGATAACAGGACCCAGTCTATTTACTTTTTCTCCTGGACGCTCTTCTTAACGCCTTCGACAAATGCCTCGACCGCGTCTCCACCACCTAGAGGCATCTGGCCTCCTCTCATGTAGCCCCCGTTCTCGACTTTGATGGAGAGCGCGTCGGCAATGCTAGGCAGTCCCCCGTCCCGAATTGCCATGGTCAAGCTGGTCAGACTCTGGTGGAACTGCGGGCTCCGCAGGACCTTCTCCAACAGCGCCTTCTTCTGACCGAGGCTCATCGCCTCCTTCGCGGCCTGGATCGCGGCAGCGGTAGGTTCCGCCGTACTGTCTCCTTGATCGGCTTGCTGGGAGAGCACGAGGATCGAAGGGGGTAAAAAGCTGAGTAGCTCATCGACTTGGTCCTCCGAGGCTAACTGGATCATGGGAACGGTGGTTGGTGGTGTGAGAAGATCTGACAGAAGCGGATAGAGCTTTCCTTCTCCTTGGTTTGCTCCGGCGCCAGCACCTCCTTTCAGGGAGTCAAGGAAATTTCTTACTGCCGTAGCAGCGTCGGTTGAGCCCGAGGCAGCACTAACATCGCATTAGCACTGGTTCTAGCAGGTTCAACGCAACATGGTGGAGAGACGCATCATTTCTCTTTTGAGGATTTCATATCTAGTATACATGGCAGTTCAGCAGGCCAGACGCCTTCAGGCGCTTTGCCTGGTGGTCTTCATGGTGTCAAGTGTATGATGCAATACTTTCATCCCAAGCAGTTCCTCTTCCAAAACACCGCGAACGAAGGATTAAGGGATAACCTACGCTCTGGCACCGTCGGCACCACCCTCTCGCGCACTTTCGCCTTCTTCCCGTATGTCGCCGCCAGTCGCACCCGGGTCAGCACCTCCAGCGCCAGCACCACCATGGGGATCGTTGGAGTCGCCATGACCTTCAACGTCCTCCATGGTTTCGTCGTTATCGTCCCCGCGTCGGTCGTCGTTGTCACTGTTGTTGATAGATGCTAGTTCGCGCGCAACATCGACCTCCTCGCCCTGCAGAAGCTTGTCGACGATCTCTCCGATCTTCAGATCGCGAGGGCTGAACCAGCGCGGGTCCCCAGTACGGCCTTGGGGTTTTGACTGTAGCCAGAAAAGATGGCGCTGGGATGAGGAGAGGAACTTGAGGACGAAGACGCGGGCGTTCGGCTTGGCGGCGTTGCTGGGTTGGGATTTCGGGTCGTAGGGTACGAAGTGGCCATCCGTAGGGACCATAACGAGGTCTAGCTCGGGTTGATCGATAGGGGCGCTCCGCTCGCGCCAGCAGAAGTGAAGCAGATCTAGAAGGCATTAGGAACTGCAATATGGTGATTTTTCTTGTGTAGAGCGGTGGCTAATCCTTACCATCTTCAGAGTAGAGATATATGTAACCTGGCCGCGGCGAAGCATGGATCTTATAAGGTCTTGAGGAGCTCTAGAGTTGCAGTTAGTGTTTGAGGTTCAATATCAACGAGTTCAAGCTAGGGGATACGCACGTCGACTTCGCATATACCAGCCTTGAACGTTATGATGGGTATTATCGACATCTTGTGGAAGGAGTGAATACGACCAGTGTGAACGAGAATAAGAACGAGAATGAGAATGGGAATGCGAATGCGAATGCGAATGAGAGAGGTGTCGTGAATTCTAATTGAGTGACGTTTGTTTGTTTCGAAGCTGGATGCAAGGCTGCAAGAGCTTCGTCAAGTGTCTAGAAAGCAAGAGCTCCGGGCTTACCTAAGAGCTACGTCGAAGCACAGTAGATATTTTCAATTAGCACCGTGGTGACCTAAGTACTTTGGTACCTCCACGGGCACCTGGCATCCATCCATGAATGTGGCTTGCACTCGGCCGCCGAAATATCCGACAAAAACTCACCAGCCACCTGAGGCCCCACCAAGCTACCTGATTTCCGCCGAGTGCCAAGTGCGGGTGGCACCAGGGCTTCGCCTAAGCCCACAACTGAATTGATCTTTTTGCGCAAAGTGGAATTTCTGACCTCGCATCACCAACAAAACAACGAGGAACCTCAGCCAATTTCCCTTTCACCACACCACACAACCCCTCCGACAACCTTCACGATGTCGCAGCCGGCAACACAGAAGACGTTCGGAAAGTCGACCCGGGAGGTCCCTCACCCTTCCCAGAAGGCCCAGAAGTGGTACCCTGCCGAGGATGAGCCCAAGCCCAAGACTGTAAGTTGCCAACAGAATTCCGAAACTTCGAGCTTGATGGAGTCGTGCGATTGCGATAGTGCATTGGATTCGAAATTGGGAGGAATGGAGAAAATTATGTGGCCACTGCCGAGATTCGTCTCAAGTTCGAAGATCGTGAAGTCATATGAACTTCAATTATTTGGCTAAACAGATGGATACGGACGATTGCTCAAATATACGGCGTGCGATCTCTTGGAATCGCTTGCTAACAGTTGCCTCCAACAGGTCCGCAAGGCCCTCCGTCCCTGGGCCCCGCGAAAGTCTCTCCAGCCCGGTACCGTCCTCATCCTCCTCGCCGGCCGCTTCCGAGGCAAGCGCGTAGTCCTCCTCAAGACCCTCGACCAAGGTGTCCTCCTCGTCACCGGTCCCTTCAAGATCAACGGCGTTCCCCTGCGACGAGTCAACTCGCGATATGTTATCGCCACCTCCTACAAGATCGACCTGAGCGGCTTAGACACCAGCAAGGTCGACGAGGTCGCGCAAGCTTCCTACTTCACCCAGGACAAGGCCAAGAACAAGGCTAGCGAGGAGGCCTTCTTCAAGCAGGGCGAGAAGCCTCAGGTAGGATTTACCAGGAAACCAACCGAACCGGGGAATTATGAACTAATGCGATATGCTACAGAAGAAGGAAATCAACAGCAGCCGAGCGGCGGACCAGAAGACCATCGACAAGGCTCTGATCGCCAACATCAAGAAGGTGGACCTCCTTGCCAGCTACCTGGCCAGCTCTTTCAGTCTCCGAAAGGGCGACAAGCCTCATGAGATGAAGTGGTAGAGGCGCGTGGGGGGCCTTTAGGGGGGAATGTTTCTAGAGAAAATCATTAAGTGACTTTGCGGACGGCGGATCGCGGAACTGGGCTGGCTTTGCCAAATTGCATCTGGACGTTGAGGCATCGGTCAACATTGATTCTGGCGTCTGTAATCGAGGTTCTAGTCAATAAACGACTATCAAGGCAAATTGCACTGCATCGCATGGTGAGATCGGCTTGTTAACTGATGTCCGCCGAAGCACGGTGGTCAAGATTCTCGTGTCTTTTTGTTGTTACTGCAGGCGGAGTCTTTCGGAGAGTTACGATTATATGAATGCTCTTTTGGTGTCTTGAGATTGATAACTCGCGGAGTTGAACCCTCGGCCTCTAATCATCTTGGTAGCTCGTAGGGGACAGTCTTCTACCGCCTTTATTCTATTTGAGATGGACTATGCAGACAACCACAACACCCCTCGATCCTTGCGCTAAATGCTCACAACAGACATCTCTCCTTGGCTACGCACCTTTTCTCGAGTCATACGTCTCGTTCCGCCCAGCTCTGTATCATGCCCTCAAGAGTGGCATCATAGTGCTTCAATGTCACCTTGCCGGTCGCCTCGTCAACATAGGTGTTGGCCTGCACAAACACCTTCCGAGGCTGCTTGTTCCGTAATACCTCATCTCGAACCTTCTTGCCCCAGAATTCCGGGTCGACATGTGTCATATCAGCGTAGAACTTCGTTCCAGTTTCGACATCGGCAGTGGATTTGTAGATGTGCAATTTCTGGAGGTAGTCGCCCACCGCTTTCCGACCTGCTGTGAGGATCTTCGAGCGGTCTAGGCTAATCTTAAGGTCCTTTAGATCGTCTCCGTTGTAGTCCAGTTTGCAGAAGTCATCACCAGCCTCGAGGAAGCACTTGAGGATGGAAAATCGGGCTTGCGAGTGAGCTTGTCCCCACTTACTGCTCTTGGGATCCCACATCTCTAGTGCTGTGAGACCAGCTCGTGCCATAGACAGATAGGAAGCATAGAGCACGTCTCCGGCTTCTCCGTTGATGTCCACTGAGCCGTCACCGAAGCCAAATATCTTCAAGACAGGGAATTCACAGCTTAAGTACATGGCCACAAGCTCTGCGCGGCATTCCTCGTAAGATCCAGACCAGCTGCCGAAGACCGAGCTCCATGTTTGGCCAGGTTTATACCACGTCGTCACAGGTTTTCCGGTTAAAGGAGATATTGGTGGGTTCTCCTTGTCAAAGTTGAATTTTCCTGGAGATGTCTCTTGGAGTAATTTTCCGCAGCCGTGACCTGTGAGCTCGTGCAAGCCGACCTGAACCTCGAAGGCGCCATCCCGGTAGCGCTTATAGACATCGAGGTCCTTCTCAGCAATGAACGGAATCTTCTCATCTGGCGCCTTTGCGCTTAGAACGTTTCCAAGAGACACATTCTTGAAACCTTCAGTTTGTCGAATGTCGTCATAATTTGGGATGTTTATTCCTGCGGGGATTCCTGAGCCGGCGAACGTCAACACTTCGAGGGACGTGAAATCAGGGGACAGGAAGCTATCCTTTTCAAATTCCTTATCCCACGGAAGATGCGGAATCAGTGAAGGTGCAGCTTCCACGAGGGCTCCAAAGGCTCGCGTTCGATCCAGGTTGACGACGGCAGCGAACCCTTCCCATTCGGCTCGGATGCCGGCAGGATCGCGATATGTCTCAATGAAACCGACGTTAGATTCGACCATCGGGCCCTTGTCTCGGATCCAAAATCTCTGGCTGTCCTTGAAAGCGAGCAGCGATCCTTCTTCAAAAGACTTTGCATAGGCATCGTGCATCTTCTTCTGATTTTCGTTGTCGGCATTTTCTGCGGCCTTTCGAATACTTGCTGTTACAGCTGCCAGCTCTTTGGAGTAGTCGCCGTAGACCAGGGTAATGGTTTTTCCCGCTAATACGCCATCCTCGACTTCGAATGTAGTCTCCTTCCCAATATCACCGCCCTCGCTAGGAATCGTGGGCTTTGCGGAGGCAATCCATATCTCAAACACGCCGTCCTTCTTTTTGGCAAGACGGGTATTTTCGGGGAGCAGCCCCTTTTTCTCCATCCACGCTGAAACAGCATCGATTTCGACTTTGGTGATATCAGGGGAGTCTGGGTAGTAAGTAGTCATATGTCCTTGCTCTGGGTAGCCAAGATGTAACAGGGACGGGTTGTCAGCAGAGAAGATAGCTCCAGAAGTGGCTTGGTAGAATTTCTGGGCCTCCGGCGACGTTGCTGCAAGTGCGGCAAAGGCAGATTCGGGACATCGCGGAATAAATTTCGAGTCGCCAAAGCTCTTATAGTTGCCATTGTTCCCTAAGAACTGCGCGGCATATTGCAGGAAGTGATCCAAATCCTCATCTGATATGCCAGCCTTAGCTTGCAACGTTTTCCAGTCACCCCCGCTGCTCTTATGTAGAGCCAGTATGAAGTCAAACTGTATGTATATGAGTACCTATGAGGCAACTAGGATGCGGGTGAACTTACGATTGGCTCCGACTCGGGTGAGGTCTGTCTTGCCACGATCCTACTGCCTTGGAATGACGCTCTGTCGAAAATGGTTAGTGTCCAGCGGCTGTCACACCTCATGAAGTTTGGACAGGTACCTGCTGATGTAGTGTGCGTATCTCTTCTGCCGGTCTGTTAGAGCGTCGAAATGCTTCTCTATCTCGAGCCTCACGACACTCGGGGGTGCGTCGGCGAGGTAATGCTTGAGGTCTTGAGCATCCATCTTGGAAACAAGGGTACGAATCGCGAGTCGGTAAGGTGGAAAGCCGCCCAAGGTGGAATTGGATGAGATGGAAGGCTTCAGAAAGTATCTTGGGAGCTGCCTTGAAGTTTGGAGGACCGAAGGAGCACTTCGAGTTAAGAAGGAGAGTAGGGTCATTTGAAGATGAGGAGGCGGCTGTCTGCACTCGTCACCTTCCCGAACAGTCACCACTAAAACACCCAGGCAAACGGTCCGTCAACATGTGTAGGTACCTAACCTTAGCTGCAGATTCAATACGTCGCCTATGTATACGTGTAGGCCCAATGACGAAAGCGATTGCCAGTTATAGCTGAGAGTCGCCTGCCCTGAAAATTCCCCCGCATTTTCATGTGCGCCACAAGTCCTAGGGCCTAGGGCGTGTTAGCCACATGGCGGCTTCGGGCCTTGCGGTAGCGGATATAAGGCACGGATGTCCCGCAGGTGCTATCATCATCTCACATAGTTAAAGAAGCGAGACTGTTTTTATTCTTTCTCTCTAGCCAAACTGCGATGCTGATGTTCCTGACTTTCTACTTCAAGACGTGCAAGATAAGAAGCCAGTAGAGGGCGCGAGTTGTCCAGTAGGTTTCTTCAAACTCATCAGGGCTATTACTCGCCTTGGCTACTATCATACTTGAAGCAAGTGTCCCTTCTTATAACAACTGTGGGCGTGTCTCAAACATAGGCTATAATTGCTGAGGAAGCGAGCCTGAACAAAATCATTGTGGGGGATCGTGTTGGCAAGAAGAGAGGCGGCTTCCAAAAGTCCTGAATAATCAGCACCGGTTAGTGTTGAAGTCGTCTCTAAAGCATGCAACCCCTTAAAGTGATGATAGTTTGTAAGAATTCGGCCGACTAATCGGGCCCCCAGTGGTACTAGATAGATTGCTGACTACGTAGGAGGTACGTAATCGCAGAAGAATCTTCGCTTATTTAAACATCGACACAGCTTGCAGTAACACAGCGCTAGTTTAAACCAAACCTCCAGCTATTGTGCATGCCTACATGCAGGAGAAGGCTTGATCTCGTTACACCGGTAGGAGCCCCAGCCATTAAACCGGACCTCATGACCTTTCCCTGCATGCTGGGTTCCCCGGCTTTCATCACCCTCACATTCCTCAAGGTCCGACTGACCCGAAGAGATCTTCTCACGTCTTCTCGCAATTTATGACTTATGAAGCGGTTGACCCCTCCCTATCGTCTCGACCAGTCCTGGTTTTGGGCCTATCATTGTCCTTGCGAATGCTGCAATCTAAGAGGTATTAATTGACACTGGCCAATACAAGATCTCGCCCATGGACGCTTCTATTGTGGGATCACCCTGATTAGGGAATCGGAATGGGCTCTGAAATCTGGTCTGTCATCTGCAGAATGCAAGTGCCATAAGAAATCATGCAGGCGTGGTCCTTGGCGCTTCTTAGTATTTCACCTTGGTATCCGACCCGAACGCTCGATCGCAGCGGCGCAACATGCTACTTGATTGGCGAGGGAAGTGACATTGAGCGGTGAAGAACAATAGTTAGTAGCCTGCCGCTCTCTCCGTCTTCCCCGGCTCCACCTAATACCGATAGCGTCTCAATTATAACTATGGGTGTTTTCAAGTAGAAAGCAGTTCGGGGAAATTTTCTATAGATGCATAGGAGCGGGTTTACCGGAACCAGTAGCCGGACGGAGAGGAGAGGGAAAGTGTGAATATACCTGGGACGCATGTAGCTATACGAACGTTCAATAATTATCCATGCCGATATAGAAGAGGCGTAATCTAAGGGTAGCAGAAATACTACCCACTCATGTAGGTACGCACAACCGGCAACTAGGCTTGCCTTATAGAAGTAATATCTCTCCAGCTATGTAGCCGGGCTGACCTACATGCTGGTAAGTAACATGAATGGCAAGCCTATAATTGATCAGCCGTTGTTGCACAAGGTACGGCTACATCCTCTTAGAGTAGATCCACGGCACTATCCGGCCAGCACGATGACAGGTAACATGGTTAACGAACTAAGATCCCCAGCTGATTGCTTGCGAAGAGTAGTATATCGCCAAGCAAAATTGCTTTTTATCTTCATCGCTTTTCCTTGGTCTGGGATGAGAGCACGCCTTGTAATAAGCTCAATAGCGTACAAGCAGCGTCAAAGATCCGGAACAATGCAGTGGCACATCATTGGTCCTGGCTGATGTGCCTGGCCAGGATCCAGGGTTTTGATACGTCACAAGTTTTCGTGGTCAATTTCTCGCTGACTTTAACGACGACAATGAACCGCGCTTCAGAATTACCGATGTAGGACGCTCCTTTTGTATAGTACTTGAAGATGCCGTCATGATTCATCATACCGACTTAAGCTCGCTTGAAGCGCTTGCTGCCCTATACTGAAACATTTTAGCGGAGGCGCCTGTGAAAGGGACGGCCAGAATATGATGGACACAGGAGAGATCAGCTCGTGACCCGGGATTTGTTTTTCTGTGTCCTAACCACGTTTTCCTCCACACTTTTCCATTCTTACATTAGGGCGGATTTGGTGTCGGCTAGCTCAGGCTTCGATGCTGTGTTCGATGAAATTTCCATCAGCCTAATGTAAAAAGGTGGAATTTGAGTACGTACAGTACGTACCCAACCCCCACGTAACATCGAACATGATGTGCGTACCGTAGTACATCGAATGCTTTTGCACCGAGATGGGAGCACTTGACCAGACACCTGTCCCTACATCCTGCCAAGGTATGTAGACGGGTACCTATGTGTACGAAGAACCTCGGTCTTTACATCCGAACAAGCACGACAGCAACCATCATAAATAATGGTCAAATGTCGAAAATTAACGAAGGAGAAAGTACGGGAGGCGAAGCGAATAAATCCAGAATAATAAAAACAGACGGAGAAAAAGAATGGGGGGAAATTACCTAAGGAGGCAAAGGCAGGGACGAGAAAGGGGGAGGTTTCTTAGTGGATGTCGGTGTGCCGTCAACTCCTTCTCCAAACCCAAAAATTAGGGGACCCCGAACTCTAAAGGTAGGTACATTAGGTACTCTTAGATATGGATGTCCATAGGCCAGGTACGATATCCTTTAACGCTGGTTTGTCATTTCCAAGTTCAGCCTGTTCTCGAACGCCTCTACATACATAATAACGGCAGCCCAATCCGTTTCATCGACTACCTAAGTAGGCACTCGAGAAAACACACCAATTTGCTACCGGGTGTCGCGTGTACATCGAGATTGTTGGCTCCTATCAGAAGTGCCTCTTTTCTCAGCTTCCCTTTTCAAAATCGGTTGACTCTGGGCTCTGGCCACGCTTTTTGGCTCCATGGGTTGGGTAACCTTGATGAAGCCACACATCTCTGATCCTTGATGATGGGGAAGCATGTACATACAGTTCGAGAGGCATTCTCGTTGATCGTGGGGAACCTCGATGAACACGATGCAGATCCTAGATAATGGGCAACAACTGCTCGGTCTAGTGGATGCCGCCACTTGTTGGTTTGTCTTTGTCAACTCCATGCTGCGTACACTCAACTCGGCCCTATTTATCGGTTCTCGCGTCGACGATGCTCCTCCCCCACTCAAGTGTGTCTCTTGCTATTTTATTATTTTTGATGGAGAAATATATACATACCGACTATGGTATGTACTTCTGGAACATCCTAAAACAGGCCTGTGGGAAGTACCTCTTGGCCCTTTACCCGCATCCACCCCTCCCTGACGTCGAGTCAGTCCGGAGCCCCAAGGAGACCGGGATGGGTGCGTCTGATTGGCCCATCGCCCTCAGGAATTGCCTTCTTTGACGTTCTCTTGAACTTCTCTTAGCGTCCAGCCCAAGACCAATCCCTGGATCCCGCCTCGGGGATCTCAGGTACTAGACTTCGCTGATTTTTTCTGCTTTTTCTCAGCGGCCGTCGGCACTGCAGTGTGTGGTACAGGGCAGATTCTTGGTACCTGTACTTCGTCATTCCACGTCTGTAGCAGCAAGGCCTGCTCCCAATGTTGCTGACACCCACTTATAAAACCAACCGCTTCGCCGGCGGTCCTGAGAGGTCCACAGCTATCTGCCCTAGTTCTACCATATTACGCTGCTTTAATTACCCCCGATTTCCTGTATTTTGGTTCTTGATTTTTCTATCTTTTGAAGCACATTGCAAAGTTCGCTGCGTTCTAGTACCCTTGAATATCAACTCTTCGCCGTTCGTGCAGCTTGCTTGTTACTAGGTATATACCTGGCTAGACTCATCCAAGTGCAAGATACCTAGTCTCATTGGACCTCCGGCTCTTGCAACCAAATAACAATAATCCATCACCACTACTTGGCCAAAACCAAAGACTAGGTTTATCACGATGTTAACCTATGATAATCCCGTTTCGGTGAATGGAAAACATTCATCTGGGGCTAACATGGCCGCGACGATGAACACCATGGGCCCGAATCCGAATCCCAAGCCGATCAACGCTACTGTGGTGCCCGTAACGCCGAACAACACTATTGCGAAAGTTAATGGCCACTCGGCACCCAAGCAGCATCACATATGGCTAGTCACCGGGCCCGCCGGTTGCGGAAAGAGCACGGTTGCCAAGCACATCTCGACGGCTCTCAACCTACCGTACATCGAGGGCGATGAGGTACGCCTATCGTCCATGCCCCTGCTTTAGCGTCTGTGTCTGTGCAACATACTAAGTTTCTGTCTTCCAGTTCCATCCAAAGGCAAACATTGAAAAGATGGCCAATGGCATACCGTTGACAGATGCTGATCGATGGGATTGGCTTACCGCCTTGCGGGAAGAATCGCTTCGTCAACTGGCCGCCGGTGCTGAAGGAGTAGTACTTACATGCTCGGCTCTGAAGCGCAAGTACCGAGACGTTATCAGGGTAGCGCCATACTACTCACACGATGTTGTCCTCCATTTCATTTATCTTCACGCTCCTGAGTCTGTTCTCCAGGAGCGTGTCGGGCGAAGACAGGGACATTATATGGGGGCCAACATGGTTCATAGCCAGTTCTCCATTCTAGAGCCGCCAACGGCAGAAGAGACAGATGTGATTAGCCTCGATGTCAGTGGATCGATGGACGAGGTTCTCAGGGAAGCTCTGGACAAGGTTCTGCAGAAGATGGACGAGACTGCATCAAGCTAACATAACATGAATATTACGCGACGGCATTGCATGGAATAGCGGGCTCAAGTATGACTGGTATTAGCGTTGTCTCTTTTTTCACGAGAGTTCTGGAGTTTGTTCTGTCATTCACTTCGGCGGGCATCTAGACAGGCATTGGGGTGACGACGTTGCTTTCGAATAAGTCGCATCACGCAAGCAGTGTGAGCTGCTGTATACCTAGGAGTTTGGGGTTTCAATTTACTGGTTTATAGAGCAAATATAGACGGACTGCATGCCCTATATAGGGCGACTGCAGAAGCAGCCAAGCTGTGCTCAGATAAATACAACCCCATATAGCGAATGAATGCAACTTTTACGAGAAAGATATCGAACTTCGAATCGAAGCCGGATACTAGCAAGGATTGCCCCCCAGGGATGCGGCCAAGTCGAGAGGCCTCCCGTCGCCGTCTCCCTCGGGGCTAAGGTATCGTGCATTTGCGTTGCGCTGCATTGTTACGCCATATTGCGATACGCTACCTAGGTTCGAAAGACAAAAGCCACCGCTGACCTGCTGGCCGAAGCAGATACCCGTTTGGGGTCCCACTGTGGGACGTGGGATCATCCTTACATAGTGTAGTGTAGTGTAGTACTCGCACCCAAGATCCGCCAGATTGCAGCGATTTGGGGCGGGCGGTTCTACATGAGGTAAGGCAAGCGTACGAACCCTGACGAACCCTGCGCTTCCTGTTACGTGCTATTACTTCAACGTGCATATGACGGGGCCAAATGAAGGAAAGGGAAAAGGAATACCTAGGTATACATAAAATGATATATCTCTTCCTGGGGTATGTTATGTACGTGCTTACATACATACTTGGTCGGAAACGGTCTCTGGGATGACGAACGGTTGCTGAGCGGCGTTTTTCCACATCCAGCCTCGTGCATCGACCGCCCATTGTACGTGGCTGATTCTTCGTGGTCTTGCGCGTGATGACTTCCCCCCAAATCCCCTCGCCTCCCGCGAATGGAAGTTTCTGTTCAGCGGGATGTAGGGCCGAGGCGCAGGATGGGATCTTATGCGGAGTCGAGCCGAGAACAGCGGGCAGGACGGACGCCATCATGTAGGCAGGTAGGTAAGGTGTGTATAAGTGCCAAGTCTTAGAGCTTGTCAGCTTTCGCTTATATGCATGAGGGACTGCATGCGCCAGCACTGCGAAGAAAGAAGTAATGAGGCTGTCGAGACAAGGGGGTTCGACCCAGAAAAAAACTTATCCAGATATTCTGTCTCTAAGGTAAGGGAACAGGGGAACTATGCTATGTACGCTTTGCCGTGCCATGCTAGCTTTGGGACTAAGAGTGCTCCGGTTTATTTTATATGACATATCATCTTCGAATTAGATCATGCCCTCTCGCGTGACGTCCCGTGCCTCCTTATCCCCATGCAGCCACCGCCCTCTTGGGAATTAATACTAGCATTGATACCGAGACGGCCTTGCAACTATCGCAGATGCAGTATCATCGCATCCGGTTCCTCTACGATCTTACGCACCACCTCGGCAGCTCGCGCCATGGTCGCGCCATCTATGACGCGGTGATCGGCGCTCCAGCTGAAGTTGCAGACTTGCTTCTTGACGACCTTGTCGTGGTTGTCGTTGTCGAAAGCCGGGACGGTCCGCATACGACCTATACCCAGGATTGCCACCTCCTTTTCGACGATGACCGGCGATACGTACGTACCCCCGATGTTACCAATGTTGGACACTGTGATGGTGCCACCGCTTAGGTCCTGCGGCGATAGCTTCCCAGCCGCGGCCTGCGATTGCAGACGGGTAAGCTCCGCAGCTATCGAGAGCACGCTCCTTGCTCCTACGTTCTTGATCACAGGTACGAGAAGACCTAAGGGCGTGTCCATCGCGACTCCGATGTTATGTTGGCTGCGGTGAACCAGCGTCGGTTTTGAGGTCTCGGCGTTCACGTCCACTCGCGCGTTCAGTATGGGATACTGATTTAGCGCTATCGAGACCGCTTTTATGATAAAAGGTAAGTAGGATAATTTCGTTAGCTCTCCCTCCTTTGCAGACTGCGACACAACTTTGTTGAGCCGCCGGCGCAAGTCATGTAGCTGAGAGAAGTCGATCTCATCGGCGTAGAGAAAATGTGGAATTGTTAAAGACCGAGTCATCGTCTTGAACATTTGAAGTTGCGTGTTCGTTAATTGTACTGTTGTCTCGGTCTGCTTGTCCGTATCTGGTGATATGCTGGAGAACGGACTTGTTGGTTGAGCAGACTGGGTGGGTGATTTTCTCTTCTCAACAAATCTATAGATATCTTCTTTTAAGACTCTACCATCCTTCCCCGTTCCCTCGATCTCCAATATGTCGACGTTGAGCTCTTTAGATAGATGCCGGACTGCGGGAGTCGCTAGGGCTGCACACTTGCCCTTCTTCACGGGCGGTGTTTGGGGCTTCGGTTCCGCTTGCGTAGCAGACTCGGTCCCTTGACCTGCAGCGCTCTGGGCTTGTGGAGGCTTGCTCAAAGAGTCCTTATTCAACGGCTCTGAGGCTCCCTCCGTGGCAGGCTCAGGTGCGGTGAGCGCGTCTAAGGCCTCCTGGCTTGCGCCGCCTTGTATGTCAATGTCCACGAATGGCTTGCCGACTTTCGCCATTTCGCCGGCCTCATAATGCAATTTCTTCACAACGCCGGAAAATCGGCTTGTGATCTCGACGGAGGCTTTATCGCTCTGGACCTCGCATAAGGGCGAGAACTCCTCGACTCGGGCACCGGGTTCGACGAACCATTGTATTATTTCGCATTCCACGATACCTGCATACGAATTAGATATGAGAACAGACATTGAGAGTATATATAATATATATCATTGTTCATTTACCTTCGCCAATGTCAGCAAGAAGTACGGGCTTTACCACCTGCAGATTTCTGGTCGACTGGAATCCTCTTATTAGAGCGGAACGAACTTGGAACTCGGCGGTTCGATTTAGACCGCGGCAGAGACGCCATTGGCGCTGAAGAGCACGAGAACTACGCTGAAGAAACATGGTATATGTAAACAGAATATCTAACAGATCAGTAGAATTACATTTTGAAGTTCTAAAACCAAGATAAGAGAGACTCAGCTCGTGGAAGCAGGAGAGGGGAGAGCGAACTAACCGTTGCTGACCTTCCCGCGCCTGCCCCAAGTGACGAATATTCCCCCACATTGAACCGTCGCTATCCGGAATCTGGGGAAGCCGACTGTGGCCGCGACCACCGCCCCAATTGGACTTGCCCCACTACAATTGGACGTCCACGCCATTGGGATCCATGTCATGGTTCCTGCAGCTGCCGGGAAGCTTGACGAGCGATAAAGCATCTTTTATCTTAGCTCCGACGGCCTCATCCAAATTTTGCGACGTACCTACATAACGTCCCGCGCTGAATCTGTACCGCTGCACTTGCTCAACGCCAGCCCATGGCCTTCTAATTGAACGTATTATTAGCTTCGTACCTTTTCGGATTATGTCGCTGGCCGCCAGACCCAGGCTTCTATGCCTGCTCTGCCAATCGAGAGCCTTCAGTACGTCCTACCGACTCCTCGCGGAGCAAGGCGCCTCCGCCCGAAAGGCAACCACCACAAACACACAGACAACTAAGACGGGGACTCCTGCTCCTCCGACAACGACGACTCCAACGCCAGCACAACCCAAGATAATCCCGGATTCTCCATTGGCAGATGCGCCGCGAGCTTATGGAAAGCGAGTCGAGGAGTTCACGCCCAAGCCGCTCGGCCGGCCGATAGGCATGCCGCAACCCCCGCGGCCGGGGGAGAACACAGGCATAGACCGGCGGACGCTAAAGCAGCGGCGCGACGACCTCGTCAACTACGAGAAGCACCTGCAGAGGCGGGAGGAGCTGAAGGCCAAGATGTCGCGCCCCTACTTCCGCGACTGGGGCAACCTGAAGTTCCACAAGGGCAAGACGTTCATCGCGCCCCCGCGCCCCTTCAAGGGCGACCTGTCGCTCTTCTTCCCCAACCTGTACGGCCGGACGCTGCTGAAGAGCGACCGCAGCCCCCGCGACACGACGCCCGCCCTGCAGGGCAAGATTTCCGTCGTCAGCGTCTTCAGCAGCGTCTGGGCCGAGAACCAGGCCAAGACTTTCGTGTCCAAAGAGAGCAACCCCGAGCTCGAGAGCGTGCTGGAGCAGAACAAGGACGTAGCCCAGCGCGTCTGGATCAACATTGAGGAGAACACGTTGAAGGCGTGGCTGATAAAGCTATTCATGGGGGGCATCAGGAGCCGGATCGGCGAGTCGAATTGGGACCGGTATTTCGTTGTGCGAAGGGGGGTCTCTGATGAGATTCGGGAGCGCGTCGGCCTTCTAAACAGCAGCGTCGGTTACGTATACCTTGTGGATAGCAACTGCAGGATACGATGGGCCGGCAGCGGGCCTAGCGAAGATCACGAACGAGAGGGTTTGGTAAAGGGCGTTCAACGACTTCTAGAGGAAGAGAAGAACTCGAAGCAGAGTTGAATAAGCCATGTATCACTATGTGTGAGAATTCAAAATGATACCCGCCCCTCCGTAAAAGTAAAATAGATGGAGAGCAAAAAGCTTAACACCAGGACCCTCTCTTGATTTTCGTATTGGAACACTGATGCCAGCCGTCATGTCAATTCTTGACCCCCGGCTCTGACCAATTCTTTCAAATCTTTTCTGCTCGTATTACACAGAGTAGTCTGAGCCCCTCAAATCGCCGGAACGCCTTGCAGGATACTAATGCAATTCGAAGCCAAGGTATTTCCCATTGCCGCCCATTAAAAACAGCCATCTTCCGTCCGTATGACCGCCTACAAGAAAAAGAAGAAGATCACGAAGCAAAATGCGATGAAGCTGCCCATAATGATGCTGTCCCGTCGCTTCCGCGCCGAGATCTTGCCGATTATTGTGTTCAGACCGGGGACTTGGCTCGCAGCCATGGTAATCCTCCTGTTGATATTGGCTAACGTTTCCCGCTGCACGATGAAACTCTCGTTGGTAGCGTATGCCTGGCTGAGAACGCTGTCCACCATGTTGTGGCTGTTGTCGATGCGGTTTCGTTCGTCCAACATGTACTCGGCCTCGGCGGCTTCGGGGTTATTCGCCCGATACGTCTGGATGTCATCCCGGACGGTTGATAGTAAATTTGCGCGGTTTCTTGCTTCCTGTAGGCTAGACCGTAATCGCCCAAGATCTCGTCTGTGCTCGGCGAGTTTCTCACGGAGGAGAGACAGGTTGTTCTGCTTAAGAGCAGAAGATGTAAGGCTCGCTTCGGAGTCTAGAAGGCGTCCTAATTGGCTGACGACATGTTCCCTCTTTGAACACTAGTTAGCCGACAAAACCGACTAGTCCAACTATTCGTAGATGTTTCGGACAGCAGTCCTACCTTGTCCAGTATCTCCTCCAACTTCGCTTCTGTTTCTCGTTCCTCCTTAGTCGGCTTAGGCGGAATGTTAGGTACGGTAGAGAATTGTGAGTACGTGTGGAACAACGTTTCTGTCTGCAGTTTGTAATGTCAGGATTACGCCGTCCGTCCTCGCGCATGAGAAATGTGTTAATTACCTGGGACTCTAAGCTCCGAGCTTGCTGGCGTAGGTGAGCCCAGCCTTGATTTCCCGTTGGCGCCGCCATGACTCTGTTTAATATATGTGAATTGGGTATAATCGCCGACTTCCAGAATCATTAATCATCCCCGAAATACGCTACGGGAGAGGTTGCGCAAAGGCTGTCGTGCCGTCGTGCTGTCGCTCAATACGGACGTCCCATGCAAGCGTTCGGTTTCTTGCTCGTTAGAAAAGCACAGAAACAGGTATTCGCCTTCCAATATCAATCCAACAGTTCCAAGCAGTTTCGTGGTGGCAGCCTCGTATCGGTCGTTTAACAGCTCGATGCAGGAAAGGTCTGGAAGTAACACGATGATGATTGGGGTTGGGCTGTACTTGGCACTCGAATGTACGTAAAGTGTCTGGGCTGCAGGGTAACTCGGTATTAGCTCCAATAAGGTTGGAAGTCCACGTGGGTCTGTCCGGGATTACGGAATACGGTAGCTCCAGATTCCGATATCTTAATCTGTGCCACACTGTGGCTTGTGCCATAAGTATCTAAGCTCGTCTAGCCGCAACAAGCGGGGCCTCCCTAGCGCTTTGAATAATTGGTCACCTGACTAAACTTTTCAGCCCACAAACCCTACTGCGAGAATTGAATTCTTTTGGCTCCTCCAAAAACTCGGGCGAAATTTATCGACAACAAGAAAAGATTTCCGGAAACCGACCTTCCCTCGTCGCAACCACAGCCATTCAAGATGGTAAGTCGAATCGATCATGCCAATGCGATCTACGCATTTCTCGAAGCGTCGTCGAAATCTTGCGGCTAATCCTTCATTGTAGTCGACTGCCAAGGTTAAGACCGGTCAGCTCTGGAACAAGAGCAAGGAGGACTTGCTCAAGACTCTGGGAGAGCTCAAGACGGAGCTGGGCCAGCTTCGCATCCAGAAGGTCGTTTCGTCCGGTAGCAAGCTCAACAAGATGTACGTCCGAACTATTTCAACTCAGCCAACCTATATTTGCATTATTTCCCCCGCCATCACGAACCTCGAAGTCCGCGCGAGAGTCACGCGATATGGGAGATGCAATTGCGTATAGATATTGGTAGCTGACAATGCTTCTTACCCTACAGCCACGACCTCCGAAAGTCTATCGCCCGTGTCCTCACCGTTGTCAACCTCAAGCAACGATCGCAACTGCGCCTCTTCTACAAGAACAAGAAGTACCTCCCTCTCGACCTCCGACCCAAGCAGACCCGCGCCATCCGCCGTCGCCTGTCCCCCGAAGAGAAGTCAAGAACCCTCGAGAAGACGAAGAAGCGTAGCTCGCATTTCCCGCAGCGAAAGTACGCCGTCAAGGTACGCTGAGCCCCGTCATACTCTAATAACATGGTGTCACTTTTGTGACTCGGAAAGAGGCCATTGAGCTAACCTTATGGGTGTGACAGGCTGCTTAGATGATAGTTGAGCTGTAGCAGAGGGGAACGCAGGCGCTGTTTCGTATGGTAGACGGGCGTCGTGGTCATTCCAACAAAAGGAATCGTGATATTTGCATGGCATCACAAGGCTTTTTCGGTTCATAGGTGTTTAACGAGGTCACACTACGCAGCCAATGTCGCTGCCCAATGCAAAAAGATTTGCCTTCGGGCGCTGAACAAACTGCTTACGTCTTCTTGTCTGTGACCTGCTAAATCAGAAACAGAACTCGTCGAACTATATCGTATCATAATTGGCACCTCCGATTTATCGAAGGAGAGTCCCCCTTCGATCCTAAGGCTAGTATACCGTCGATTTAACCTTGTCCTTTTCTCAACGAGGCATACGAGGCTTGAATCAGTCCCGAATACTGCATACTAAAAGGCAACAAGTATGAGTATATCTATACGTTGGAACCATACTATATATTTTCTTGACATGGTCTCGAGAGAACTACATGTTACAAGACTGGAGGTAGCGTGCTGTATTAAGGTCTTTCCATCCACATTCGAGATGCTGGAGAACCAGTGCCCAGACAGGGGGGGAATCGGTTCCTAACGTAGGTGGTTCTCTTATCCATGCGGCAATCTACTCAGCAGGCACAGAAGGAACGTGGGCAGCTAACGTACACAGTTCCTATCGCAAGCCTTCCCTTCTCGAGCTCAGGTACGTTTTCTATGGCTTTGATAGCCACAAAATTGGGGTCACTTACTAGAAAGTTGCACGGCTAGCGATAAGCCAAATAACAACTGTACGTGTGACTGGATCACATTATACTATACCTACCTACCTAACATCCCGAGAAAGTGGTTAACATGAATTATAAAATTGGATTCATCTCATCTAAAAACCCTTCAGCGTAAAAGAATCATCCCTGGTCACAATAGGCTCTTATATGTACACCTTGTCATTTCTGAGATTTCTCGACCCTAATTGGCCATATGTTCACTTATAACACTACCAACTAGCAGCAGGGAAAGTATCGCTTCCCATATATCTCACCTGGATAGGTACGTATGAACTATCGATGTTAACACAGCACGGAAAGCCACTTTTATATACTACCAGGAGTAAGATTTCTAGGTACTAATCAACCTAGGTTAGGAGATAGAATATTAATAAGATACCCGCTAAATCCTATCTTATTTCCTTATGACACCTGGGTCTTAGACAAGATAAGAGTACACGACAATCACCCAGAGTCTAGACGAACTCCAGTCTTCGAATATGTCGACAGAACTAACCCTCTCACCCACCACTAGGATTAGGAGGTAGTCCTCAGTAAATCAAGGTCTCCTTATAGGCAATCAAGTACAGGTGAAACGAGCCCAACCTCTTGTTTATTCACCGCAAGCTTCACCGACGTCTTTTAAACCTGCCTCAACACTACAGTCTGAGCAACCTCCAAGAAAGCGAATTCTGGTCTTGAATTTCGCATGAGCTAAGCGAGGTGAGGGATACGCAATGGAATCTAAACGCCTAACGTTTGTAGGAAAGGAGGCTCGCTGTATCATCTTACGAAGACACGCACGGATGGCACGGCGCCCAGTCAGAATATATTAATCAACTGGATATGTTGAGTTGATACGTAGTCCTATTAAGGACCTTATATTTGATATAGTAGTTAAGTTCTGGTATGTGAATCGTAAAGAAGACAATCGACACTTCTATCGCATGCGCCGAGTCTTTCTCCCTTAAGCTTTCTTTCTGTTCTTCCTATTCTTCCCCTGATTTACCCATTTCCTACCTCAACTAAGTAAAGAGAAGTCAATCCACCGGAATTACGGGTTATCATAAGTAGGTAGTTTGTTATTCAACGCTTAGATTTCTTATATAAATTTCAAGATCGCTATCGCTTTTCCTCTGCCCTTGAGTATGAACCCCGGATATCGCTACCCATCATCTAACCATCCCTCAAGGTCATTACCCCTGAGACCCCTGACGCTATAGAACATAATAACATTGTTAAATCGCTGACCAAAATATGTCAATCCGCTGTTTTCGTTATGTCCGCTATTATATCTTCAATCGTCGGGCGTCCGATCGGCTTTTTGTCATATCTCCGGCTCCAAGGACCGTCACAAAAGCCGATTGGAGGCCCTGGGTATTCGATGCCCGCCTATAATCTGATAAGGCCGAAGGGGATATATAAATGTCCGTGGTTACGGACTTGGAGTCGCTATTTGTCGAGAGGATATATCTAGGAGCCTGGACCCAAACTCGGACTTGGCACATGCCACGAGTTGACCCCGATGACTGGAGGACACATCCAAGGTGTCTGACCTTGCGATTGAGTCAGCTGCTCGTTAACCTGAGGGTACATCCAAGGCCCCTAGCCTCGGATTTGAGTCTGCTGCTCGACATCCAGCAGGATACTATCCTGCGGTGTCTCCGGCGATATAGGAGATAAAGGCGACGGGCCAGCCGCTGTCCGGGCCTTCTGTCTCTTCTTCGGCCTCTCATGTCTCGCCTGGTGTCTCCTCAGTTGGTCAATCCGTATGAACTGGCTGTTACAACCCGGTTCTTCACACTTGAACTTGAAGTCCGGATTATGCGTCTTGCGATGCTTCGATAGGTTGGATGATTCGCAGAAGCGTCTGCCGCAAATATCGCATTCGAGAGGCTTCTCGCCGGTGTGGGTGCGCTTATGCATTGCTGCTTTGGATTAGTTTGGCGCCTAGTTGTGTCTTACGGTTAATACGTACTTAGAGCACTCTTCTGCTTGAAAGCTTTACCACAACCTTCAAAGTCGCACTTGTACGGTGTTTCGCCCGTATGCGTCCTCACGTGTTGATCGAGTGCTTGTTGTGCAGAGAAGCCTTCGCCACATATCTGGCACTTATGCGGTTTGTCTTCATCATTGTCAGCATTATTTCTCGGAATTTAGTGAAGAATCTGACGTACAGGCAGTGTGAGTTGCAAGGTGGCGCCGTAACTTGTTACGGGATGCGAATACTTGGTCGCTCCGACGTGCGCAGCCCTTCCAGAGACAAATATACTTCGTCTTATTTGACAACGAAGAAATATGTTCGTTGCATAAGTGTTCGTGGAGTGAGTGCGGGTCATTGCAAACATGCCCGCAGATGTTCCCTTGGTTATCTGGTTCTCCGGGGCCGACGACCCATTGGCATACGTGCTCAGCTGCTTTGCCCGTTCCCATTAAAGGTTCTTCCAGACTGGGCGACATCGAATCCAAGTCGGGGGTAGAGGAGAGGCTTGGATGATGATGAACAGGCAAGGAGAGCGGTCGCGCAGGAATTATGGGATGATCGGAAGAGTCGAGTATAGGACACTCAAACTGCGGGAACCCGTTCTGCTGCTGCTGCTGGGTATTTGAGGTGCCCGGCGCCCTTAGGTCTCGCAAGGTGATGGCGACATCGTGCTCTGTGTTCGTATGGTTGCAAGGCTGGTTGTGTAGAGCGGAGTTCATCTCCGACTGCATTGAACTCTGCCAGCCTTGGTTGAGCGCCCACATGTCCTCGAAAGGTTGCGAGACATTTTCGAAGCAATCCAGGTCATCACATGGCGTCCCATCTCCAGAGCACGCCTCCTCTTGGCAGACTTGGGTTGAACAGCAATCGCTCGAGCACGAAAATTTACTGCAATTCACGGATGCGCAATCGTCGGCAACTCCATGCTGCGACGAAATACCCAGGTCCGAGGCGTTGAAATGGTTTCCGATAAGGGACTCGCTATTAGAGGCGTGATGGCCCGGCTTGATGTCGTGATTCAGGCCATATCTCAGGCCCATATCTGAGAAGGCGTCCGGATATACGGGGTTAAATGTCTGCGTCGGGAGCTGGAAGGTACTGTTTTCGGGTAGTTGGTAAGGATAGGTGAAAGACGAGTGGGTAAATCTAGATCTAGGAGGAAAAGGCGGCATGAAGGCGTTCCGGTGTAAAGCTTGGGGGTTATAAGTGCCCAAGCACTTGTCGAGGCAGGAATCGTCATGGGAGGTATGAAAGAGGTCAAGAGAAGAAGGTTCTATGGTGTCAAAGGACGAAGGAGAAAAGGAAAAGGCGTTGTCGAAATTATGGCTGTTAGGTGCAACAGAACTGGTGAGCCTGTCCACCGAAGGTGAAGAGGTGAGAGAGGGAATGCCGGTATAATTCGCGTCACTAGGATCGACAGATTCATCCATCCTTCCATAGATAGTCATGCTGGCTGTTCAGCTGAAGCATGGCCCAGGAAAGTGAGAGCTGGATAAACTTCTCCTCAGTCGAAATGAGGCGCTGTTTAGGAAGTGATAGAAGTTCGAGTTGTTCCAGTGGGTGTCAAGTGAGTATGTGGTATAATGGCCAGTGCGTCAACGGATGGAAGAGAGAGAGAGTGTGTGTGAGTGAGAGTGAGTAAGAGGGTGAGAGATCTGGGATCGGGATAGATCGACGCCGGCCGCACGAAATTGTTATGGAATTGAGGCTCTTCTCGTCTGGTTTGCGGAAGGGTAAAAAAGTTAAGAGGTCAGAGAGGGTGGTGTGGGCAAAGGCGGATTTCCAGGCCTGCGGTTGAGAACCTTGATGGACCTTTATGGTACTTGAAGTTGACAGGACTAAAAAGCAGGTCACTGCACCAACTGTAGCTGTCCACTCAGGATGCCAACCCTACATGGACCATGAGTCGAATCCTCGTTTCCTCTTCCCTCGTGCCTCCCCGTCCGAAACGCAAACAGGCCGGGCCTGTGCCTTTTTGTGTTTGTTCCCCTGATGTTGATGTTGTTACCGTGCTTAAAAGTTTTGTTTAATCGCATGCCGCCTAAGCGCAGGATTCGGGTATGCGCTTTTGGTTTGACGCTGACGTTGATTTTCACCAATGAATGCGCGTGGATTTGTTAGAAAAAGGTCCATGTGGGGTTCCGACTGCCCTCGCAGTCAGCAAGGCGTAGGTTAAGTAACTGTCGCAAATGCCAATCTGGCCATCAAGGTTCTCCCAGCCAAGAGTGGATCCCTCCCGCTAGTGTATGGGCACATGCTGCGCGCAGACGACGCTTAGGGGCCGAGTTGGTACTTGCTCAATACATGTTGGGAGATGCACACAGCAGACACCGTCATATTTCAGTATTTCATTAGTACCTATCTATATGTATGGTAACGAACATAATCCATTAAGAGTTTGGAAGATTTTCACCATTTGCTGAGACAAAAATATTTTTGTATTTGTTGCGATTGTTAGAGAGATGAGTCAACTGTTGGATACCTAAGGTATGTTTAACTTTGACTCAAACTGACATATCCATGAGTTGAATGTTCGATGTCACTATTCGCTTCCATTGCAAACTGGATGGACGTGTAGAGGGCATGTACATGCTACCCCTCTGGCCCCCGCATCCCAATATTCAGGGTCTCTTATCCTTTTCGGTAAGGACGCGCTCAACATGCGTAAGTCTCCCCCAGCTTACCTAACCTCTTTGCATTAGAGATCTTGAGCCTCAACATCAATTGGGAACGATCCCGCATCGCAAATCACATGTCGAACCTGGCCCCGTCCCGCGTTTCCCAAGTACTACCAGCAAACGGACACCACCCGCACCTGACGAACAGAGCTAAAGCATCGTAGCAGAATCGCAAACACCAGCCCAAATATTAGACTTGACCCATCTTAAAACTACCGCGCAAACGGTTCCAGGTTAAGTTAGGGAACCTTGACTGGCCCCGGGCAGCCCACCACCATAAACGGCCCGAAGAGCGAGAGCGATAAACATGGGAAATATCTGCGGCAAGTCGGATAGCGACAACTTCTCCCAGCCGGGCCGCGTCCTCGGCTCCGCACCCCCTCAGCCTGAACGCTCGTCCGTGCCAGCTAAGATCGGCGGGCCGCCTCGGACTCTGGGCGGGAGCTCGCCGAGCCCGCAAGACAGCAGCAACGCGGACGAGGCTCGGAGGCGAGCTGCCGAAGCTGCAGAGGTAATGTCATGTCTATGATTCACTTAGCTTCTCGTTTATGTGGTTTGTTATTTGTTCTAAACGTTTGCATGCAGGCGAGAGCACAAGCCGCAACATCAAAGTCGGCCACGGGGAAGCTGGGGACGCAGTTGGCGGCACAGAAGAAACAGACTCGCAACGATACGCTCAAGGAGATTGCCAATAATGAGATAAGGCAACGAGATGCCGATGAGGCAGCACAAGCAAGAACTCACAACTAATCTACGCAACTTGGGGCGCGAGATCGATGAATCTGTTTGGAGATTCCTGATTGGCGGCTTTGTCTACTTGATCCATCCATCTTCTCCCTGGTCGAAGATTACCCTTCTTCCAGGTTCCCTGTCTGTGTACGTTCTGCCCGGCTCTCACCTCCCACCGAACGCCAACACCATTTTGTAAATAAAAAGCACTAGTCCATCATGCCTTGTTGATCTACTGATTTACAACTAATCCTCGCACGGCTCTAAATCCTCTACGTGACGGTATATCTACCACCAATTGGAGCCCTGCTGTCCGCATCAGCAGCAGCTATTGTGCCCTCCTTAAGCAAGCGAGTGAGTTCAGCCATGGCATTGGCAACCATTAACTCGGTATCGCCCTCCACCAAGACGTAAAGCTTAGGCTCACCGCCAGGCGGTACCTCCTTTCCAGGTGGATAAAAGGTGCCCTTGTTGGTGATAGACGTCCCAGTAGCCTCCAGGATCTTCGCAACGTTGGTCCTATTCGTGACGGCCCATCGAGCTTTCTGCGGGAAATCATTGATTTCGAGAGTTGCATGGAACGCACCAGCATCTGGGCCCTTGTTATCGATGGGTTGGCCCGGCCTCAGTTGGCCAGCACGGCCCAGACGAGCATTGATCGCGTTGATTGCAGAGGAGACTTTATCCAGGGGATTATTGGCACCCGAGGACGGCGCGGCGTCTTCTCTTTTGTGGATGGTGAACTTCGGTTCGAGATCAACCTTGGGAGCAGTATCGCGAGAGATGATACCTGATGCGGCTGTCTGGATAGCGGACAGGGCTTTGTCTCCCTTCTTATCCTCGCCAGCCTTCTCTTCCTTCTTGTCCTCCTCTTCGTCGCCCTCCGTCCTGTGAGACTTCCGTTCCCTTAAGCGAGCTGCTTCTCTCTCCTGGTCAAGACGCTCCAGTCCTTTGCCACCAAAGCCTGACTGATCCTTGGCTTTGCCGGACTTAACCTTATCCCTGAAGGCTTTACGCATTTCGTCTAATTGTGGCGGTACTGGCTGACCACTCTGTTCAAGGGCCTTCGCAATGCCTGGAGCACAGTTCTCCTGGTCCCCTGTTACGAAGGTAACTGCTGTACCCTTATTGCCCGCACGTCCTGTACGGCCGGCACGGTGCACATAATCTTCGAGATGGTTAGGGGCATCGTAGTTCACCACGAGTTTCAGCTGCTTGACATCGAGTCCACGAGCTGCTACGGAAGTCGCGATGAGAATCGGAACAACACCGTGCTTGAAATCTTCAATGGTCGAATCTCTGTCAATCTGGTCTTTCCCACCATGGATCGACATGCAGGGGTAGCCTTTGCGCAACAGCTCCTTTAGCAAGTCGTCCGCTTTCTCCTGGCGTTCCACAAACACCAAAGTTCGAGCATCTTCATCCTTGTCATAAAGCTCACCCAGAAGCTCCAGCAAGCGAACGAACTTGGTATTCTCTTCCCGAATCTCGACGACCTGGGTGATCTCGGGAGCAACGACACTCCTTCCTCCTACTGTGATCTCGACCGGGCTGTTTAAAACCTTCTTAGCCAGAGCATCCATGATACGCGGCATCGTGGCGGAGAAGAGAATTGTTTGGCGGTCTGGTCGCATGTTTGCGAAGATCTTCATCACCTGAGGCTCGAATCCCATGTCAAACATTCTGTCTGCCTCGTCAAGCACGACATAAGTGACTCTCTTCAAATTCGTCACACGACCCTGATTAGCCGCTAAGAGATCAATCATTCGCCCGGGGGTGCAGACGACGATCTCTGCACCTCTCTTTAACTCGGCGATGTGGTCTTTGATAGGCGCACCGCCGTATGCACAAACCGCCCGAAGGTTCATGGACTTGAGGAATGGTTTGCAATCTCGATGTATTTGGGTAGCCAACTCACGCGTAGGAGTCATAATTAGGCCTATTGGCCCTTCATTCTCTTTAAGTGGCCGTTGATCCTTGATGTGTCTGAACATAGGCAACAAGAAAGCGAGTGTCTTTCCCGATCCGGTTTTTGCGACGCCAATGACATCTCGGCCAGACATGATGGCGGGGAATGCCTGCATTTGGATCGGTGTAGGTTTCTCATATCCTAAGCTCTCAATGATGTCGAGCGTCTTCCTTGATAAAGCGCACTGTGACCATTTTTGAACTGGCTTCGGCACATCCTTACCAGACACCTTGATCCCATCTAGTTCAATACGTAGGTCTGCTAATTCGGCCTCGGTCATTTCAGCTAACTCAGCAGGTTCGACCCAGAAGTTCTTTCGAATAGGGTCTAACTCGATTTTGCTATAGTCAACCGATGGGATGTCTTTCTTCTTGCGTGCTTTCGCTGCGATGGCCAAGAATGAATCAGGGTCCACATTTTCATTTCGATAATCGTACTCATCGTCACTAAAGTATGCTTCAGGTTCTTGCGAGGATCTGGCCTTGTTCTGGCTTGCCTTGTCAGGTTTATCCGCGACAGGTTTGGTCTCTAGATCGTTCATAAACGCGTCCAGAGGATCAACATCATCCTCGTCGACTTCCATGGCCTCACTTGGTTGAGCGGCTTGAGTAACGCCATTCGTGGCGGGTGCCGTATCCTCTTCGACTTGGTCAACTTGCATTTCCGTTGTCTGTTGAGCATTCTCTTGCGCGATACGTTCCTCTCGCCTCTCTTGAGCAGCTCGAGCGGCGGCAGCTTCTTCCGCTTCGTCTCCAGCGAAGTGATCTGCATCATCGTCGTCCTCTTCGTCCTGATACTCATACGGCGTATCGTCAACGTCGTTAAGGGGCAGGGAGGGCAGCTTAGCAAGTTTTCTGTCTGATGCTTCTTCCTCATCAAGTATTAATTTTCGTTTTTGCGTGACCTTCTCGGTCTCTGCATTCTGCTTATGGAAGCCAAAGCCGCTCGTTTTGGCCCTACTTTGAGGAAGAGCGGATACTTCGGTGATCCTGTCAGCATGAAGTATGACAACGTGTGGGCGGGGGAGGGGGGACTCACCACTTGGAGTTTTCGTTGCGGAACTGACGGTCTTAGATGGTTGGCCTGCGACGACACCTAGTTTGGGGGCGGCACTAGGGGATTGTGGCTTGGGAGCAGACTTCTTAGCGATCGCCTTCGGATCGAATTTACCTGCATACGAAGCTGCTGGTGAGATGGCCTGCGTCTCAGCAGGCGAAATTGGCGCCGGAGAAGCTCCTGTGGGTGTTGAATTAGAGGGAGCAGCGTTAGCCTTTTCGTCCATTTCAGCAAGAAGCTTCCGAGTTCCACCTGGAGTGGCATCTTTCTGTTTCTCCTTCTCCTCCTGCTTTTTCTTCCATGCCGCCAACTTGGCAAGGCGTTCAGCCTTCTTATCGGCGTCAGACTGCGCAGGTGCAGATTGAGGTTTTGAATCCGCCTGTGTCCCCGAATCAGTATCTACTGTGGTGTAGGACGGCCTGGCGCAACATACCTCAGAGGGTTTCGCCTTGGTGGTATCACTAGGCGCGGGCCCACGCTCACGGCTATCACCTCGCTTACTGCGCGGATGAGAGTCAGCAGTACCTTCGCGTCGTCCTCTAGCTCGGTCACGGGAGTCGTCTCGCCTGTTTCGGTGATCTCTGTCACTATCACGGTCACGGCTCCTACGTCGGCGAGGCTCGGTAGAGCGGTCCCTTTCCCTATCTACTGGGCGATCACGCGACCGCCTACGGTCTCTGCCCCCTCGATAGTAGTCATCGTCTCGACGGTCTGCTGAACGGTCACGCCGGCGGAAGTCACGGTCCCTGTCACGGTCACGATCGCGATTTCGGCGCTGCACAATGGAGCTGTTAGAGGAGTAGAAATTGCTTGATGCATAGCGTTGCCTTACATCATGGGGGCTGCGGGAGCGACTCCGACGTCTCGAATCTCGGCCAAAGTCTCGACGATCGCGATCCCGGTAGCGGTCTCGCTCCCTTCTGTCGTCATCTCTGCGGTGTCTTCTGGAGGATTGCTGGCTTCCTGTTGGAGTTGGTGAGCGTGAGTCTCTGAGCCGAGCCATGGTTTTATAAAGATAGTACGGCTCGGTCGCACTACAATGGTGAGAGCTACCAGAGGGCTCGAGGGAGACTTCAGTTAGACGACCAGACTTAACAGAAAGATCACCTAGTAGATAGAAGCCTGGGTTTTATTGCGCGTCTTTTTTTGAGTATGCCGGCAAATGATTCGGTCGTTGAGGATGCTCCCCGACTTCGATGGCGAAGAGTTGAATTGAATGGAGTGACTTCAATCAATCTTTACCTGCTCTAGGTACATATGTACACGGTTAGGCACAGTACGCCGGTTACATATTTTAGCTCTAACCAGGACTGGTTACTGGTTCAGAGGCTCAAATTTGTCGCCTGTGGCTAGTGAGGCTGAGTGCCGAAATAACGCATTGATTGGAATGTGTATGTGGCTGGAGTTTATGCACTATCTACCGGTTCAGCAAATTGCATGACGCCACCAGGTCGTTTAATCTAGGTATGTAGAGTTTCTAAAGTGGGTCGGCTAAAACGGGCCCGCACGCACAACCAGAAAGCTCTTCCTCCCCCTAGCTCTTGCTTTAATGTCGCGTGTTGGAATAAACATGGGCCCAGAGTGCAACGCTCAAGATTTGTCCGAGAACCCCTCCAGTTGTCTCCATCCCATCAGCAAGCTACTCTAAAGCTCCGATTATCATCCAATCCCAACCAGAAGATTCCCCCAAACATCAATTGACCATCATGCTGTCTGCTATTGGACGCGCCGCGACCAGGCGGCTGATCTCAGCACCTGCGTCTACGTCGTCCTACCGTATTGCAGTCTCCCGCCTGGCTGCCAACCCTCTGGCATCCAGTCGCATCTTCGTTCGCACCGTGACGCGAGCAACCAAGAAGGATGCCACTACCACCAAGAGTGCCGCGAAGCCGGCGGCTACCAAGGGACGAGCGAAGCAAACGACTAAGGCGAAGGCGTCCCAGTCCAAGGCGAAGACGGCCAAGTCCAAGCCCAAGGCTAAGTCCAAGTCCAAGACTGCAGCCAAGTCAAGATCTCAGTCTAGAGCCAAGCCTGGTCCGAAGAGGAAGAAGGCCTTGAGCCCAGAGAAGAAGGCCATTCTTGAAAGGAAGGAGCTGAAGAAGACGGCTCTTTTCACGGAACCGAAGCCCCTTCCAGATACTCCTTGGATCGTCTTCGTGGCCGAACACACCAAGAACAAGTCGCGCGTCCCAGGAGAGCTTCGTAGCACAATGGCAAAGCTGTCCCAGGATTACAAGGCACTTCCAGCCTCCGAGCGTCAGGTAAGCAATTTCTACGTTGTAATTGTCTCGTATCAGGCGCGCTAACTATCATCAGCGGCTTGTCAGCGTTGCTGAGCAGAACAAACTGAGCAATGCAGCAGCATATAAGGCGTGGGTTGAAAGCCACACTCCTGTGCAAATGCACAACGCTATCAAGGCTCGTGCATCCTTGAAGAGGAAGTACAACATTCCTACTGGTGCTGTGAAGACCATTCGTGATGACCGCCTACCTAAGAAGGCCATCAATGCGTACAGCTTGTTTACAAGAGCAAGATGGGCATCTGGAGACTTCGCGAACTCCAACATCCCCGATGCCTCTAAGCAAATCAGCCGACAGTGGAAGGCCTTGCCGGAGACGGAACGCCACGTAAGACAACCTCCCCTTTCCCTCGATCATGAAAGCTAACTGGCCCGTAGGCGTATGAGGACCTTGCTAAGTCATCCATGGAGCATTATGAGAAGGAGGTCGAATCAGTTCTGCATCGTCAGGTGCAGCACCGAACACCCTCGCCCGCATAAGCTTTGAACAACCCCTAGTTTCCTTTTTAGGCTGATGAAGAAAGAGACGGCCCGGGAATCGTTTGTTCTATTCATCATTACTATGCAGGTAGTGGGATTTCTTAAAAGGACGAGCCGATCTGCCTTAATGATTCTCCCGTACACTGCGGTAATGCACAGTTTCGTCACGTACTTGCCGGGATGGATTCAAGGACTTGATTACGGTTTGGTATTGGAACGAGATGTACTATAAATCCTTTTTCATGCAGTGTTTGCTTCCGTTTCCTTGCCACACAGTCCATCTAGATAATCCTCCGCTGTTAATGAGGACGCTAGCAATAGCGAAGGAGGTATTAGACTAGTTCGACGTCAAATCAGAGCTCGTTCACAGATAATGTGCAGCGTTGTACATTCATGTCCCATTAGGGGCATCTTGGGTGATGATGAATGCTATCTCATGCGCCACGTCCCGGATGCCCACTCAACCTCCGGTCTGCTCTAGTCTCTAGTTTCCATCAAGATAACCGTGAGACCCTCACCGTCAACCCAAGAGGTACCGGTATAGAGGATCCTGCGCTGACTAGCCAAGTACAGCAGCAAATAGATATGTGCCGTTACCGAGCCCCAGCAATAGACCCGGATCCAACGGAAATCCGAATCTCGTGTACACCAAACCCCCCACCCCGCAACCCCGGTACCGACGTAGTTGGCAAGGTAAGCCCAAGCATCCCGCTTGAGCTGCGAACTCCAGGTAGAGCAATCTACCAGCCAATACCCGCGTTCGGTAGGACGGAGGTCCCTTGTTTGCTCCTTCGGCCTGTATCGTTTTGGTATGTTCAAGTCTTCGGCTAGCCTTTCGAGCCCGGGGGTGATCAAGCTTGTCGGCCCAATCTCCGTCATTGCAGCAGGAGGCTCCGGGGCGACGAGTTCTAAGCTGTCGTACGTGTAGCCGTGCTCACTTAGGAAGGTGACTGTTAGAGTCGCCTTCTGATTATTAGAGGCTCTAGGACCAATATCACTTGCTGATCTCGATAGAGCTCGTGGGTCTATATCAGCCAAACTAGATTGATGTCGCTTATTGGGCGGTGGTTCCGAGTCTGCTCGAGCGACAGACGGGGCACCTGACGATACTATCACGGTCTCCTCGATGATTTGGTCACTGGAGACTTCGTTTTGTGATGCTGCAGGCTGCAATTGATTTGTTTGGCCTTCCTGGTGCTCCATTACGGAGTCTCTCACGAATGATACTTCTAGAGATGGAGAAGGTTTATGTGGTGTGCAAGGTACAACTGGTGGCGTGCATGGAATGACCAATGTTGGCAGTTTATTCTCTGAACTTGGTTGTGTGTGTTCCTGAGAAGAGTTACCACGGGGATTGAAATTTCCACTCTCTTGAGACGTAGTCCGTGGAGATGGTGAGGGCGAGTCGTATTGTTGAAGATAGTGCTCTAGAATCCTTGTTGGTGAAGTGAGGGTAGTAGAAAGGTCCATTGGGTTTCCCAGGTACGAATCCTGCACTACGCTCGATGGTGACTGCCATGGTGACGGAGTCTTTGGCGCTGTGGTCTCCTCAACCGGGCTGCTCGAATATTCCGTAGGCACGCGTCTCGCAGGGAGGCGAGGAGAGCCTGCATTGTCAAGCACACTCTGGAATGACGCCTGAGGTGACCTGAAAGCACCGAGAGGCTCACTGGACGGCTGACTCGTGGAGATGGAGATGATTTCTGTGGGATTCTCGTAAGTCCCCTGGTCATCTAATTCGCGACCGCCGTCTTCGACATGTGGACCGGAGGAATCATGGCTAGGAAAGGTAACACGAGAAGTCGGCTGAAAGTCTATGTAAGAAGCCGCGAGAGACCGGTACCAGGTGTCGTCAACTGCTCTGCTTGGAGCTCCTATATGGATCAAAATCTCGACCTCTGACTGTCGCTCCATCTATCACCACCATATTCGAGCGTTAGGGAGTGTTCCACCGCATAACCTGCGGGGTGGGCCTGGCGGAGTATATCAAGGTTAGAGAGGCGGGCGGTAGTGGATGAAGATATTTGAACAGCTCTTCGTAAAACAACGGGAAAAGGATTGCAGTGTGTTTGGATAAGCTGAGAAGCTGAGAGCAAATAGCAATGCAAAGTGTGCAGCTTATGACACCCAGTAGAACAATACGTCAAGAATTCGGTTGCTGTGAACTTCGGAACAGCACTGGCCATACACCTCATAGGGTGCATTTTTCTGAAATATACCCAATTATCAGCAACGCATAGTGAAGAGACTAAATATAAATATTAAATTGTCGAACAAATAAGTTTTATATCAATCATACACTAACATCGCCTTCACTTCCTTTATTTGCTCATGGGCGGTTCTTTCGAATGGTAGCAATTCCAAATGGCTGCATGTGGATTAAACCCATTAGCGGTTAAGTACCTATGTACACTCATCAAATCAGAGTTGATTGGACCGTGACTCTAAATTCATCGGATCAATTCATGGTACCTTGGTACAGCGATTCAATTCCGAACCAAAGTCATTCACGGCTCACGTGACTGGCCCTATCATGTATTGTGTTTCGTGGGGTCATACCTGTCACTGATGAAGCACTGGCTGACTTGACCCGGAGCTAAAATTGGCACTAAATGTTACCTAGGTTCCCTTTAATGAGATTGCAGGTAGCCCATTACCCTGCACCCGACCTTTGGAAGCCCTTCTAGCGGTTAGGAGAGTTTACCCAGGTCTGCCTCCTTGAGTAGAACATTACGGGACCTAAGGGGCACAGCAATATTGGAGTCGGCGCTCAGCTCCAATCTCAAACCGAGGGCTGTGGTCACTGATCACGCTGACCGAACGAACAACGACGTCGAAATCGTCAATTGTTATTATCAACTTCGGTAAACCGTGATAAACTCATTTCCTGGTATGCGACTAGCCCCTCGATAACCTTCATGTAACCACCGCAGAAGGGGTCCTTTTCGCTAAACGCCTACTAACCTGCGTGTAGAATAGAATATCCCTTTGTCTTGCATTGCATTTCGATTCCCACACCTGCACACCCCCCGTTCTCTCCCCTCCCCCCTTCTGTTGCAGCTCCCGCTCTTAGCTCTCTGTTTCCTGGAAGGGTCTGGTGCACCTAGCCCGGCAACGAGCATACTCCCACTTCCTTACCCTTCCGCCATAAGCTGATTACGGCGTTACATACTTCATGCCGTGCTATCACATACTCCACGATTGTTTTCCTTCCCAGCGCATCTTTCGATGCTATCGACGCTCTCGACATCCCCGACAGCTAGACGCGGCCTAGCATAGTCCCCGTACCCGTACCGAGACCTCCAAACACGCCCAAAACAATCGTCAACCAATCCAGCTAACCCAATCAACCAACCATCCCGCCAATTTCCCAGCGCGAACCCCAATTCTATCCTGATTTCGTCGCATCGTCGAAAAATACCCACCACTTAACCTCGACCAACCGTCAGCTGCAGCACCTTCACTGCCACGCTCGTTCACCCACTAGCTATTAATCTGATCCCGATATTTTCCTGCGCCGCCGTACCGTATTCTGCTTGCATAACACCGAGTAATTCTTCCCAGTTCCTGCATCCGCAACTGGTCGCACACGCACTGGCTGGAGGACGACGAGGTGAAGTGTCTGCTGCCAATGTCTGACGTTGGACAACGCTACCGGAACCGTACAATTGTCGCTTTCTTCTGTGCTTCACTTTATTCAACGGCGATATCAGCTACAGGTGCCACTTATTTTTAACCAGCCGGGCTGAGGTAGGGCCTCGTTTTGGTCGCCATGATGGGCCCCGACTACGAAGGCGGTCTGGCTGGTGACCGAATTCATGGGCACCCGTCGCCGATGCCCAACGATCATAGCTACCAGCTTGATCACGACCGACCGAATTTGACGCCGAGTCCGTCCTATGCCAACGGAGCCTTCCCCCCACCTAGTCTACCGCCTGCTTCACCAGCTCTCAGTGCCCACAGCGATCCGAGACCCAGCGGTGAGCGCAATCGATCTCGAGGACGAGCTCCGAGAACAGCAAGTGGACAGCTCCGTGTCTGCGCCAAATGCGGCGAGCCTTTAATAGGCCAATTTGTGCGGGCACTGGAAGGAACATACCACCTTGACTGCTTCCGATGCCGCGTAAGTGCTTTTATGACACCAAGAATACCTAGCATTGTCTTTAACTGACCGAACACAGGACTGCGGTCAGATCGTGGCTTCCAAGTTTTTCCCCGCCGACGATGAGGAGACCGGCGGTCAATATCCACTTTGCGAGACGGATTATTTCCGCCGGCTTGGTCTTCTATGCCATCAATGCGGTGGCGCCTTGCGAGGCTCTTATATCACAGCTCTCGACCGCAAGTACCATGTTGACCATTTCACCTGCTCACTCTGTTCGACCGTCTTTGGAGCCCAGGATAGCTATTATGAGCATGATGGAAATGTATATTGCCACTACCATTACTCGACACAGTTTGCCCAACGGTGCAATGGCTGCCAAACGGCGATCCTTAAACAGTTTGTCGAGATATTCCGTAATGGACAGAATCAGCATTGGCACCCAGAGTGTTATATGATCCACAAGTTTTGGAACGTACGCTTAACGCCACCACAAGAGTCTAAGGAGCCACGTCCCGAGCCAGTAGACGCAGAGGGCCGTGAACTAGTTCGTCAAGAAGAGGAGGACATGGAGAATAAGGTTTATCGAATTTGGAGCGTTCTATCAACCTTCGAAGAATCATCAGCGGCGTGTATCTCCGATATGCTTCTTCACGTTAGCAATGGGGCGTATATGGATGGTGTTTTCGTGGCCAAAAAGTTCATCATTCATGTGGACATACTTTTCCGGTCCGCAGATAGGCTTGACCTAACCATGAAGAAGTTTGAAATGAACGGTATGAGAGATGTTACCCATTGCTCAGCTAACCTGCTAAAGGAAAGTATAGATTTATCCTACGCGAGGGAAGCGAAGCTTCTCTGCAAGAAGATCGTGGCCTTTTTCTCATTATTATCCAAGATGCAGGATACTACTACACGAAAAATCGGCGTGACCCAGGAACTGCTGTCTCTGGTGACAGGTTTGGCCCATTACTTGAAGCTTCTCATCCGGATTTGCCTTCAAGGAGCGCTCAAGGTTGAAAAGGAACACCGTTCCACAGAAGCATTATACCAATTCCTTGACGATCTCAGCGTGCTCGAGTCGATGAAGAGCGACGAAGAGTCTTTGCAGATTACTCTAGGTATGTCGAGGCTCTCTGCGAACGACTCGGATCACTGCACCTTGTGCCGGAAACCCATAGAGGACGAATGCGCCATATCCGGGGATAAGAGATGGCATCTGTTCTGCGTAAAGTGTGCACGGTGCAACAGGGACTTAGGCAAGAGCTTGGATCAGGCCCGCCTATACAGGGACCAAAACATCTACTGCACGAACTGCGAAACTCAAGTGGAAGGGTGGGGCCAGCCACTAGAACGAATAACGAAGCTTCAGCAGTATATTTTTCTGTTAAAAGTTGCCTTGGCCAGACTATTGGAAATCCTTCGAAGCAGCGGTGCTATTCCACAAGCTTCAGACGATCCGAACCTTAATGGCGCCACCGATGGCCAACGAACTACCGGAGATGGCGGTCCAGCCATGCTAAGATCAGACTCTCGCTCCAAATCGTTTGGGGGTGAGAGAGAACGGCACCAAAGAGAGTCGTCTTATGAAAATACTCTCAACGACGTGCGCAGACTCAGGAGCACGCGTCTCGACAAACATCTCTCGTCCAGTCTTAGGAAGGCTCGCACATCGAGGATCATGGATGGGCCTGAGGGGCGTAGCGTTCGTCCTGGGTCTGCTGGTGCGGATTCCAGCTCCCACAACAAGATTATGCAGATTGAGGAGGATCGGGAACCGGGTGGAGGAGGTACTACGGAGCAGTACTTTGGACATCAGGATGCGCTGACTCTGGATGATATCCCTCGGATTGTTGCGGCTGAACAGGCTCGAGAGCAGCAACCCAACTCGTATAGAGTTTCGCGTCAAGACCTATTCAGATCAGTCACCACGGATCCCGCTTCTGGCAACAGTAACGAGCGGAGCCATTCTACTGGGCGAGATGCGGAGCAAAGATTACTGGCTGATCAAATCCCTCAAAGAGACGGGAGGAAGTTCTTCTCGGAACTTTCTGGGCTTGAATACTTCATCGTCAGACATGTCGCAGTTCTCACAATGCAACCGATGCTCGAACCAGAATTCACCCTTGAGGAATTGCTTAGCCTCATTGAGGCAAGAAAGGCACCAACATTCTGGAACAAATTCGGCAAGGCTTTTGGCAAGAACGAGAAAGGCAAGGTCACCAAAAAGAAGGGCGTTTTTGGTGTCCCATTAGAGGTGATCGTCGAGCGAGACGGTGCCGACTCTACAGATGGCGTGGGGCCAGGCGCTCTACGCATCCCCGCCATTATTGAAGACACAATCACTGCATTAAAGAATAAGGATCTTTCGGTGGAAGGTGTCTTCCGTAAAAATGGTAATATCAAGAAACTCACTGAGCAGGTTGCTGCCGTCGACAGGGAAGGCTGTGACGCCATCCGATGGAATGACGAGACTCCTCACCAACTCGCAGCACTTCTTAAGCGATATCTTCGTGAACTACCAGATCCATTGATGACGCAAAAGCTGTACAAGGTCTGGATAGCAGCGACGAAGATCAAAGATACCGACAAGAGGCGGCATTGTCTACATTTGGCCTGTTGCTTGCTCCCGCAAATTCACCGAGATACGTTAGAGGTGTTATTCAACTTTTTGAAATGGGTGGCTACTTTCCACCAGGTTGATGAGGATACTGGATCAAGAATGGACGTCCACAACCTTGCTCGAGTCATTGCCCCGAACATCCTTTACACCAATGAGAAGAGCCCAAGTTTCTCGGACGAGCCTATGGTCGCTGTGGCATGCGTCGAGGAGTTGATACAATTCAACGAGGAAATGTGCATGGTATGTAGCATGCCTTATGCCCCTTTCCGTATTTGTTATGCTTGCTAACGCATTCTATTAGGTTCCTGCTGAACTTATGGACGTTCTAAGTGACCCATCCTTATTCATGAACAACGGAGAGATCACGACCAAGGAAATCTTGAAAAAGATTGAATCTCGAGCTGCTAATGGACTTCCGAGACAATATGATGGCACGGAGTTTGTAAAACAGCAAGAGAGCAGGAGACCATTAGCTACTAGAGTCGCTACAGACCCCGCAGCGTGGCATCAGGAAAGCAGCGTTCGTCCGGTGCAAGAGCCAACGATCCCGTTCACGACAGCCCAAGGCACTCCGCCGCAGAATTGGCGGAGACCTGATAACGGTCAATCACCTCATCCAGCCCAATATGATGGACAAAACCCTGAAAATGGCCAGCGCCGAGAGTGGCGTAACTCGGGCTGGGGCAAACCGAATAGTACTGTCCCAACCGGTACGGGGTAGATCATACTTGGTCCCTAGGTATATATTCTTCGACTGCGTGTTTATTCGACTTCGATGGAACTGTTAAGGCGGGAAAATGCCTTATTCATATTCGCAAGCCTTGATCTTTTCTAGGGCATAGCATGAGGCGGGTGTAGAGAGACTACCTAATCAGCATTTCGGTCGGCGTTGCGCATCTCTCCCTTTCCCAAAAATGGACCTTTACGACTTTTGATTCGCGTTTTGTCATCTTCGGGGATTCACCTGGGCGAGGCGGTCTTCTGGTGTGTCTATATCCTGTTCTAGAAGCATATTTGCTTTGGGAAGTGGGTTTGCCATTTCCGAGTAGTTTGGCATTGCAGCTTGGAGTAGTAGGGGGTATATCATATTTGCCTTCTTTCTGGCTTGCCCTTAGCGGCTCGAACTTATTTCGTGAACCCCAACTTTGCGTCAAAATCGGAATTTTACATTATTGTCGGGAGTAGCAGACCGGTGATTCCAACGGGTGGAAGGAGGAAAGGGGACCAAGACAGAGCTACGGTGCCCAAGTGTATCCCAGGCAGATAGGCTACGTGCCTCCAGCTTTTCTTTTGTGAGGAGTGTCAGCTAGTCGAAGAGTGGTCGAGGGGGTTGATGCGAAGATCTCGGGCGCGTGTAGCTTACCACCGAAGGCAAGTCAGACCCATCATCCATGACCACTAGAGACAAAGAGAAGCATTTCAGGCCTACACTAGGTGTTCAATCGACAAATCTGAATGCAATTGCATGATTCCAGGTGACCCGTAATACTTATGAAGATCCCGTAAGACGCGTACGACTGCTCGGTTCTCTGTATTCTTGACTTCGACGATGGGTAAGGGATTTGCGTGCCTAATGCATGGCATGTCCGCATAAATGACAAACGCGAATAGGTTGAACTTGTTTATTTATTTCCATTATTTCGCTGATACTATTTGTTGTAGAAAACCCAGCACCCGGTAGTCAGACACATAATAAGCCCTCCCGAGTAAGATTTTCGTAAGATTACACGTTCTGAGGTTTCTATTCTTCTAGGTACTTATACATATTCGTAGGATAAGTCGTAGGAGACGTCTCATCACTTCTTATTCTTCTCTTGCTCCAAAGTCCACTTAACCGTCTTCTTCACGCCATCGCTCAGGCTTACCAGAGGCTTGTAGCCGAGACGCCGCTTCGCCTTGGTGATATCATAGTACCTCGTCATGGAGCTGAAGACGATGCGCTGGCGGTTCAAAGTCGGGGTCTTCCCTATGATCCAAAAGAAGAACTCGCTCAAGGCCCCCAGAAGGATACCCACGTCCCGGCTCATGACCCACACGTGGTCAGTCCCCTTCTGCGAGCCGGCCTCGCGCCATATCGCCCGCATTAGATCCCAGAAGTAGACGGGGCTGTCGTTCGTAATGATGAAGGCCTCGCCGTCTACTTTCTCGTAGTCGAGGGGTTCGGTTTTCGAGGCGTGCGTGACTAGAAGGGCGCGGGCGGCGAGGAGATGGGCGTGCGCTACGTTCTCGACGTAGGTGAAATCGAAGAGGTTGTCGTTCAGGCCAACTTGGACCTTGTCCTTTCCCTCCTGGAGGATTTTGACGGTGTGGTGGACTAGCTGCATGTCGCCTTCGCCGAAGATACCCGACGGTCGGATGGCACAAGTCAGCAAGTCGGTCCCCTGGGCGCGGTTTGCGTCTAAGACGAGCTTCTCTGCGTGTGCCTGGTCAACGCGATTAGCAAGGTACATAAATATGCCGCTTGTTCGACGTGGAGAACCGCACCTTTGTTTCGGAGTAGTATTCGGTTTGCATTTTCCCCCTGATGACGGGGTACTCCTCGTTCGCGTTTATCAAATCGCTCTTGTTGTCACTCATAACACTGGCCGAGCTCGTATATACCAACGCCTTCACGTCGTTCTTCTGGCAGGCGGCGATCACGGCGCGTGTTCCATCCACATTGACCTTCTTGAAAACTTCATTCGCTACGGCGCCGAGGCCCTGCGCAGGCGGCGAGGCCGTGTGGATGACGACGTCGGGCTTCAGCTTCCCGAAGACCTTGATCAGGTTGTCAGCATCGGTGATGTCGGCCTCGACGTACTCGACGCCGTCCGAGTCGGGTCTCCGGTTGCGCTGGCACTTGAGGTCGACGACGGAGACGGAGCACTTCCAGTCGCGCAGGAGCAGGTTCACGACGTGGTGGCCGAGAAAGCCGCAGCCGCCGATGACGAGGACGCGGCCGAGCAGGGGCTGCGTTATGCTCTCTTTAGACATGATGTGAGATTATTTGGATTCCGGTGCCGATTGAATCTAGTTGGACCCCTTGGGAAAGACGGGAGAAAGCTACCTGAGGATGGGTGAACTCGCCAATTTGCCCGCTTCACCGCCTGACAATTTGAGCTGATCAGGGGAATGGGCTTATTCTTCGGGGCCCTAGAACACCGAAATCGTTGAAGGCAAAGATCCCAGGGAAAATTACGAGTGGGGCCGCGTCCCTGACCTGGGATCTCCCCCACGATGGAGGCAAGGGGAAAACTCAGCTCTATGTAGGGGTAGATAGTACAGTATACTACGCTACACTACTGAATTTAGTACAGTCTCTATACCGTATTTGGTTAGATACATATAGTGCCTTTCTGGAAGGTTGGAACGTCTTGGTTGAAGTGCATAATGGCAACGGCGTCATGGCAGCGGCTCAGCGGCTCAGCGGCATCAGACAATGGCTAGAACCGGCCATAAAGATGACTGATTCTCGAAGTATCCCGGGATTAGGCAGGAATCCGCATGTGCACCTTCCACAACAACACGTACATGTAGGCATCTGCCTAACTGGGACTTCACTGTGCAGTCGCGGTCGAGCACAATGAATTGGGTACAAACATGTACATACGTATTCACTCAGCCCCGCGGTCCCAAAGCCGTTAATACAAGTGGGACCCCGCCTTTTCTGCCTTGGGGATCCAACGTTCCCCCACCTGCCCGCATGCACCTCTGGGCTGCTGCAAGTGCTACCATATTCCCCTTCCAAACCTTATTGTACATATCTGCTCCTGCGTTGTGACCCGAAGAGCCACCAGACGCGCTGTAAACTTTTCTATTTCAGCCAAGTGCTTACCCAACAACATTGCGCCGTCTCCAGGTCCGTCCAACCGTCCAACTGACCATCCTATCAATCCAAGACCACCCCGCCGCCCTATGAGTAGCCGGTAGGAGTCATGGCGGACCAGTCTATCATCCGCATTACCAAGGTATACCACAGCGTTCCAAGTCCCGAAGGAGGAATATGGCTGACGAGTTCTCACGCGTTGCAGGAAATCGGCGAGCTCCAAAAGAACACAAACCTCTGTATGAGCAATATATCCTCGTATACACGTCGTGTTCCAGTACTTATGCTCTTGTGCCCCGCTTTCTAGCACTCGCCGTAGCCTTTCGAGATCGTGACGTCCGCAATGTGAAGGCATTAATCATCGGCCCTCACGAAACTCCATACGAATTCGGATTCTTCGAGGTTGGTTCACTCCTGCGCATGCCAACTCCATACATGATCGTGTATACTGACATTCCCAAGTTTGCGGTGAAATTCAACAAAGGTTAGCTCCTACTGTTGACATCTCCCGGCCAACTTATCTAACAAATACGTCCTAGAATACCCGCGCAAATCACCATCCGTAACGGGCACTACCACGAATAGTGGACGTTGTCGATTCAATCCGAATATTTATGCTTCGGGGAAAGTGTGCTTGTAAGCGAGATAGGTGTAGTCCGAAAACCTCCATGCACTCACTAACTCCATCACCAGGTCAATTCTTGGGTATACATCGTTCGCTACTACCAACTACTCGTCGTCGAACCTAACGTGATAATAGAACATGGCGAGGGGAGCGAGGAGAAGAGTGGTCCCCTGCTCAGGGTCTAGAATCTATTTTGGTCTCGATACAAAGCCTTATGTCCGCGAATCCCTACGAGAACGAGCCTGGTTTTGAAGATGCGCACGAGTCTCAGGATGAGAAGAACCAGAAAGAGTATATCGCGAAGGTAATATCTCTTTAAAGAAGAAAAAAATATTGGGGGTTCATTCTGACAGTGGATGCTGTAGATCCGTCACGAGACATTACGCATTTCCGTTATCCAACGACTGGAAGAATACTTGGGGATCCCCGGAAGCAACATTGCACCTCCAGCTCCAACAGCACCATATGATTACGAACTTGACATGGACGAAGATATCGAGGTTGACGATGCGAGTGTCCCCTGGGAGCCATTCAAGGACCTATGCAAGCATCGCTTCCTCTGGTACTACGACTCCTACCTAGAGACTATCAGGCAAGCGAAGGAGGAGGTGAAGGATGGTCAGCCTTTCGTGCGCATGCCTTTTGAAGGAACATCAAATACTATGGATGGCAAGTTCAACTACACAGAACTTGAAACAAGAATACGTCGGATCAAGGCCGCTTTAGACGCCGAGCCGGAGAAATGGGCGCAAGATGGAGCCTCTGCCAAGCTGAAGGACAGCACAGTCGCGGTCAATCTGGCACGGCAGTTTGAGCAGATCAAGGAGTCATTCAAGCGCAGCGAGGAACCTCACAACATCGAGTTGGTAGATGGAAATCCCTTTGTATGGAATCTCACCTACTTCGGACGACCTATGACCAACTTGGACGGGGGCATGTTCCGCATCAAGATCAATTTCAGCCCTCGTTTCCCTGAAGAACAGCCAAGAATCAAGTTCCTGACGCCAATGTTCCACCACCGAATTGCGACAGATGGTACACCATGTTACTTCCCTAATCCTAGTCGCCGAGAGGACGTTAAGCAGCACATCGAGGCGATCATCGAGGCTCTTGAAGATGAGCAACCCACATACGATCCGAGAACCATAGTCAACGTTGAGGCACACAAGCTGTATTGGGGCGGCACCGATGCCAAAAAGATGTACAACCGACAACTGCGAAGATCGGTTCAGAGAAGTATGGAGGACTTCTAAGATGGTCGTGATCAATGACCACGAATGACTGGCCTCTCTTCAGTCATTCCAACGAAGCTATGGGGAACAAGTTCATAAGAATCGGACCAGCATGGCAGGTGTATTAAAGGAAGCTTCACTATCATGTCCTTCCTCCGTGAAAATTCTAGGTTGGAACGTGGACATATTACGGATTATCACTGATGGCGGTCTCAAGGCATAAGATCTGGCGCGCCACCGAGATTGACGGGCATCTAGACTAGGATTGATACCTCTTTTGTTTTCACGGGCTACATGGCATGCGCGATGAATTCGATACTAATTGACAAATGAATTTGACACAGTCAGGCTTTAAGCATTCCCGATTTCGTGCATTGGAGAGCACTTGTGCTGATGTGACTTGTGATTGTTCAAAGGCTCTGCTGACTATCCTATGTTGGATTCACTTCGTGGCACGTAGTGACATCCAAGCCATCCTACTACGGCTATGTAGAGAGCCGGGGATAGAGACACTCAGGTGTGCATAGATATTGTATTTCATAGTCATTCGCCACCAAACAACCGAAAGCGCCTGGTGTCTACCTCTGCTTTCGAGGGCAAGACTTAAAAGAATTCGAGTAACGCCGCAGCACGATACTCTGACATTCGTGAACTACAACACTAAAGTTCGCTCATTCATCATCCGTAACTTTCATTCTCCACAAGACCAGCTCCTCCTCCCAAGCGCCCTGCCACGCTGCGTTCCCAGGCCATGGAACAAACCTGACCAAGGCAGGGTCGTCGACGATTCACCGCTTCGGCCCCTTGGGCTTCCGATCGATCCTGTCCTTGCCCGGCGCGTACGGCGCGGCGACGCCGACGAGCTTCTCCTGCTTGCCGGCGGCGCCGCTGAACTCGTACCGGCCGTCGGGGGCCACGGTGGCCGGGACGCCCTGGCTCGGCCGCGCCTGCTGCTCCGCGTGCAGCTTGTCGAGGGACTCGCCTACTACGGCGTACTGCGACCAGTTGATCGGCGGGCACCGGACTACGTTCTGCGGTTTCGGGAGCTTGGCCCAAGGGCTGTGCTGTTGTTGAGGAGGGGGGCGTTGGGATTGTGGTTGGTCCACAGCTATGGCGTCTGGGTCGGTTTTAACGGCCGAACTTGGACCTGGGCCGGCTGGTTGGGCTTGTGGTTGGGTCTGGGTGGGGTGTTGCTGGCCGGCAGCAGAACTTGTTCCCGCTTCCCCCATATCCTCGTCCCCGTCCGAGTCTGAGTCCGAGTCTGAGCTCGAATCTTCACGCTCACCATCGCCGCCACCACTACCGCCGCCGATCATCAACCCTTCGCCCTCGACGGCGATGCGCCCCGTCCTCAGATCCCGCACGAAGGCCTCGGGGTCGGCGAGCGCGGCGGCCTTGGCCCGGCTCAGGACGGCCATGTCGGTCTCAGCCTTGCGGCGCTGCAGCTGCAGGATCGAGATGGCGGACTTGAGCGCCAGCACGTCCGGGTTCGTGTCGAAGTCGATGGGCTCGGGCGGCGGCGGGGGGATGGCCGTTTGCGTCTTCTGGGAGCTGTGCGTGTAGGTCGGGCGCGGGGGGAAGGCGACGGGGTTGAGCGGCGGCGTTATGGGGCTGTAGGTTGGTCTTTGCGGCGATGAGGAGCGCGCGGGCGTCTGCTGGGTGGTTGTATTTGTATTTGTTCTTGCATTCAAATTTGGATTTGGATTTTGACTTGTGGTTGCGCTCGCGTTGGCCATTTGGCTGGCGATGTTTGGGGGAGGATAGATGGGCGTGTTCCGAGGGGCTGCGGCCCCGTCTGTGTTGAGAGTGAGGCCCGGCATCGTGGTGGCGAGGAGTGGGTCGCGGTCTGAGGAGAGTCGGCAATGAGATGCGCTCCTTTGTCGCTCTCGCCTCGTAGCGACTACCGGTTATGCGACTATACGGAGACCAAAAGCAAATTGTGTTAAATATCACGGCAAGTTACTCGTCGTAGGGAGGCGCGTATAAGAAGGAATTTGTCTAATCTCGGTGGTTGGTTGTATGGGTTGAATGTCGTTTCGGAACGAGAACCAGGTAAGCTTCCCCAGATATGCATGGAAGTGACACACAATACCGTGGAGCTCCTGACTAATGGGGTACAACGCGCTTACCTCTTTTGTCTAAGCTCGTACTGGATCGACTATGTATCGACCATTAGCCAAGAACGGAAATACACGACAGTGGTATACTTCGGCCTTCTCAGCTTGCAATCCTTCTGTGGGAGCGACTGTGCCGCTCCTACTGCGGCCAATATTCCATTGCCATCTCTCTATTGAAAGATGCCATGGAGATAAGGAAGTCCAAGGCTATCTTTCATTGACATATACATGGACAAGGCAGTTATAAGAGTAAGCAAAAGAATGTGCCAGCAATGGGCCCTCCTTAGTATCCATGTAAGATGAATATCCTTGACAATACCTCGCTAGCTAACGACAAACACGCGAAGAAGAGAGAATCCAGAGGTGGTAAATCTGGCCCCGGAGTCCAGTTTGCATCGAGTATGGTCAGCAGCTACACTAAAAGTCGACGCCAGAAAACCGGGTGCTGCGAGAACTTGAACCATTTCTCCATGGTTATGCACTACTATGTATATTCTCACTGGCACGTTCCGACGCTAAATATGGCAGCGGACGCAACTTCGGGGAGTAAGCCTGGAGGGGCTTAGGATACCTACTAGGTTGGCCAATAAATGCAGAGAATAGCCATGGACGGAAGGGACCCGTTCGCCTAGCGTCAGCCCCAACCAGACCTAATAGGGAGGGCCCTTGCGCCGATACCCTGCAGATCCTAAATGTTTGCAGATGACGTCTCATAGTTCTGTCAGCTATACAGGTAGCTTCCTCGTCAACTCGAGATCGTTACATCTAAGCTTTTACTTCTTAGTACATATGTATACACAGTATTTACGGAATATACGTATTCTTACCTGACTTACACCAAAGAATTCCATCATCTACTGCTTGATACGTTAGAAAGTGCAACTCTAGGCGAATCCTCGCGATCTAGCCGGAGGGGTTTGGATGCGGCTTAAAAGAAGAAAAAGAAAAAGTGAAGTCCACAGCACCACGTTTTAGCAATGTGGGTAAATCTAGACCACAGCCTCTAGTAAACTTCCGGCTACTTTCGCCGTTAAAAGCCACTAACGTGGTGGCCATATGGGAATAGGATGGAGGCAGGTTCGACAACTAATAGAACTAAGCTATAGCCAGAATACCTGCCTGCATACCTACAGGTAGGTACCTATGAATAGTCTGGCGGCTACATATATGCCTTACATGATCGGGCAACTTCGAGTTTCATGTACGAATATCACGCCACAAATCCATACCTAATCCATCATCCCAGACTCGCTCTTACTACCTACTTGAACAGGCTCATCGTCTTCTACCCTCTTCAATTCCTATCACGCCGTCTATAGCCGCGTGAGCCCACTACAGACAAGCATCTATCCTGATCTTTCTACACCTTAGCCGGCTCACTTACCAAGCTGCTTCGTTGAAGTTCTTACAATCAAACCAGACCATCCGCAAGTGAGACAAAAACTAAGCTTCATCCTTCCAGTTCCACCTCGATTGCTTCACGGCACGGCACACTTGTATCTGTTAAAATTACACAGACAAATTACGAGTCTCTTAGATTCTGTTGACGAGCATAGTTGTGGTCCTACACAAGCTACAGCTCCTATATATCCATTGTCTCTTCCTTCTCGTCGGACTGAAAACACTCACTCAAGCCCGTCGTGTCCTCATATTGGCCCTCTTTGCAATGAGCTGTTCGAAATAGAAGACAGAACGAGGATACCACCCTGCCTAATCCATACACTTATTCCCTTGTACCCTCTCAATTCGACTCATATGTAAAAATCCGATGTGCAGCAGTTGAACTTCTCAAGAGTCTCGTACTATTTAGTACCGTGGTTTCCGACGTACAATGGTAGGCTTTGTTGGGCGTTTTCGGAAGCCCAAGCTACCAGGCGCTCTTGGATCTCCTGGCGAAGACGAGATATCATTATCACAGAGGCCAACTACGCCACGGCACTTCTCTCCACCCGTCCTGCGAAATTTCTCTTATCCGTTTAACGTGAGCAACCCAGAGCCACCGCCGTCGTTCCCATCCGGACCAAAAGTCGGCCAAACAGCCTGGGATCAGTTAGGCGAGATCTGTAGCTTCTCTCCCGACGGCACATCCCAACCAGGCCAGGCGAGATTTCTCGGACTGGATAACCCTTTCTTCTTCAAATCTGAGCCCGAACGCTACACTCGCTTAGACAGTGAGAGCGAAACATTCGACATTGGTATTGCATCTGAGCAGCTTATCGACCGAGAATCACCTTCGCCAGAAGAACCCAAGGCAAGAAAAAGACAACGCCGAAGTACACTGCTAGGGCTGCCTTCATCCCAAGCTCAGAGTTCCTCACGTCTCTAGAAGAGTGTCGAGAAGAATGTATTAGTAAAGGATAAGGCGGGAAAGCTGTCTAAGAGTCAATCGTTGGGAGATCGTATTTTCACTCCGAACTCCACCATCAGCTCTCGTCTCAAGCGTACCTCATTGGGTCAGCATAAGGCAGCTGCGTCGCTCGACACGTCCCAGCTCTTGATTTCGCCTTCCACCAGTCCTGATCGTCCTATATCGAGTTCAGGGGTTTCTCTTGTCAATACGAGACTCAAGTCCTCAAGCCCTGCGGCTGGGTTTGGATCCTCACCACTGTTCCTTCCACAGGGAAGTATTGGAGATATCTTGGCAAATCCTTATGAAGAAAGGTTGGTATCACAAACAACAACAGCAATGAAGTCTCTCGAGATGGGCTCTACTCATCACAGGAAAACATCGTACGGGCAACCCGGATCCAGCAACGACGTTGTCCAGGACAACGGCAAGAACAATCGCAATTGTTCGGGAACAGAGTCAGCCAAGCATAAGGGCAAGGAAGGAAAACACGGCTGGTTGTCTCAGCTCAAGGACTGGGTCTCTGTTTCAGAGCCGTCGAGTCAAGCCTTGCAACAATACAAAAAGGATACATATGGCAAGGCCCAGATTGCACTGGACGATCCCAAAGCCAACGCTAAGCTCCACTCACCAATTGGCACACTACCTCCAGATGCCATAAAGCCAGCCGGCCGCGGACCTGACCCGGAGGAAATTGCCCTGAGGCAAATAGAACAGAGGAAGAAGACTAGATTCTCAGGTAGTCGAACAGGAGGGACCTCACAGGGCTCCAGGTCCAGCAGTAGTCGCTATTCGTCTTCCAGCAGCATCGCCTTCGGTGCTACCACAGGAGACATATCACGATAATAACCTAAGCGACACAAGAAAGCATGTGGTATATATGAGTCTGCTGCAGACTGGGTTATTACTAGATATTGTGGTGTCTGACCTGCTGTTTCATTGCTCCTTTCTCAATTTGTAATTTTCTGGTACGATATCTCCCTAACGGATACTGCACACTTTTGCAGCTGAAAGCTCATGTACCTAAACGCAATCTTGGCAGAAGAAAACCAAGCTCAAAACAGATTAAATAGGTAGACATTCTTGCTAAAACTTATGGAAGAGATAATTGACATGGGCACTAGCATATGTCATTGTCCATGGACAGTGATTTTTGTTAAACAGTGAAAAGATTCAGCGCTGTGTAACCTTTATACCGTCTAAGCGGAATGGACAATGTAGTCGATGCACATCCAGAATGCCAGACAAACGATCAGTATGTGTCCGCGGGAGTACACGCTCGAGGTGAAAGTAGGTGGTACTGTCTCACCAATTGTACGTTGCGAAATCTGCTATGGTGGTGAGGATCGAGATTCTAGGCCTGAGATTCTAGGGCGAGGCGCAAGGCGAATTGGGGAAACTTGGAGTAACACGCCCCCTCGCCCCCGCCGAGCAAGCTTGTGAAGATGTATATCTGCAAAAAGTGTCGATACAACCCTTTAGATGTCCAGGTGACTAAGTTGGCAGATCTAATTCGATCTAGCTCAAGGCTAATTGATTAGGTTGATCCTCGATCGAGTTTATACTTTGCGGCGGGAGATTCGAGCTTGGCTCATGGGTGCGGGGCGAACCAGCCAACTTAGAAGCTAAAGGTGAGCTAATAGTCATGACGTAGACATCAATGGGCTCATTCAACATGGTATGACAGGCCGGGACAAACACTCCTGCCATCGTGAATTGGAGAGCATCGATATATGTAATTCTCCATTCCTTTCAATGAGACAATCTTTGTTCTGATACTTCAGTCTTTCCACTATTCCTAGATACCCGCAATAAATCCTACGAGCTACGACAAGGCGCCTAGGCGTAATTGGCTCTTTGCGGCGCCCTCCATTCAACATACCTACCGTATCTATTATCGGAGTTTAGGAAAGTCAATTATTTTCAGGAAATCGCAAAATGAATCGGCTTTGGGGAGGAGGGCCTAAACGGCACGATGGCAGCCCACGGGATTCGTTGGACCAAGATCGAGAAAGTGCGCCGGACGAACACACTCGCTTGCTGCCGAATCGAGTCGAGAGCACGAATTACTTGAGCCCAGATGATCCAGCTGTAGGTACATCTCCTGAAATTCCCATGTACAATACTCATGTAGCGTAGGTATCGCCGTACAATCTCTGGAGCGTGCGAATCGTCAGATATCTTACGATCCTCTTCACCGTGCTCACCTTCATATGGTGGACTATTTTGCTTGTCTCGACCTTCGTTACGCCTCCCGGTTTCCATACGCGAGGATCGGGCTTCTTCCCTTTTAGCTATACTAGTCTCGCGTTGGCGAACCTCCTCTTTACACTGATATTCTTCGCCATCCCGTCGAAAGCGGTCCGGATATTAAGTATAGTTATGGGGGCATTATGGCTGGTGAATGCGGTCTTGTTAATATCGGTGGAGAAGACAAGACACGAAGAAGGTTGGGTGGGAATGGTCAGCGTGCTCTGGGCACTTCTGATGGCTATCTGGACCCTTCTAACCGATCGCCTTGTCCAATGGGGCAAGACCGAGGAGGAAGAAAGACTGACAGGCCGGGCCGAGACACGTCGCACCCTAGGCGAATGGACGGCTGTCCTCCTGTCTACTATCCTTATGGTCATCTTTTCTCTCGTGGTTTTGCTAACAACCTGTACTCTCGTCATCCGGGCCCTTGACGCCGGGCTGGCACCGCCGGGCAAGTTATTTTGGGTAGACGGAGACAAATACTTGATGCACGTTTACTGCCACGGGAACGGGACGGATTCCAAGGGGACGAAGTTACCCACGGTATTACTGGAAGGAGGAGAGAGTCCAGTGGAGTACGGCCTCTGGCAGTTTGCGGACAATGCGGTCAATAATGGGTCGATTAGTCGGTATTGTTTTGTTGATCGTCCTGGACTTGCTTGGGTAAGTAAAGCTAAGTTGTTATAAAGCGTAGCATTCACTGACGAACAATAGAGCGACACCGCACCGTCACCTCTATCTGCCGGAATGGCTGTTGAGGCTGTCAGTGAAGCATTGGCCAGAGCTGGAGAAGACGGTCCATGGAGTAAGACATCACTCAAAATGTTGTGTAGTTAAATACCTGACTAACAAGTCGAATAGTCCTTGCGAGTGCCGGCATTGGCTCCATCTACTCGCGAATCTTCTCCGCTCGCCATGGCGGAGACATAAAAGGACTGGTCCTTATCGACCCGCTCCATGAAGACGATCTTGATAATATAGGTTCGGCAGGTCGAGGCTTCTGGCTTTGGATCCGGGGTATATTCTCGCCTCTTGGTCTTGATCGTATTCCGGGTGCTCTCTTCAAAGGCCGGACCAAGGAAGATCGCGTATGGGGTCAATCCGCATATCAGACGGGAAAATACGTATGGGCAAAGCTGCAAGAGAATCTTGTAGCAGACACGTTGTCGAAACGCGACTTGGCCAGCAGCACGGCTATTCAGAACCCGGACGTCCCGCTGAATCTAATCAGCTCGGGTGTCCATATCCGGCGAGACAGCGGGTGGGAGGACAAGCAGAGAGACCTCAGCCATCTCACGCGCAATCTGAAGCACTGGGACATCGTCAACGAGGCGCCGCCTCGGGTCTGGGATACCTGGCAAGGGCGCGAGGCCATTGAGAAGAGACTCCATGAACTGGTGTATGCCGCATAAACTGATGAGCACGTATTGAATTCCTAACGTACCTTATGTATTTAATTTGCATTTGAGAGAGCATAGCGTGGAATTCCGGGCACGGGAGACCTTAGATTGACACAATTGAATTACTGGATATGGACAATTATAACGGGTATTCATAATAATCAAGTACAGCTCAGTTTTCATTTTAAATATTCCTTTCGTATGTGGGTAATCATGAATATTCGGAATTCCGTAAATGCGGTGTCAAATGAAGGGGTTTGAGGGGATCTGCCTTATACATGTTGCAAAGCCCGTGTTCAGTATTGCTCTTCTAGGGAATAGGTAGCACTTAGATAACTTCGTAGAATGAATATGCGGTTCACTGTTAGGTAGCAGTCTCTTGGCTTACAACCGCGAATGTTGTGTGCGTGCTTGAGTCCGTGGTAGCTTATGCTGAGTATAAAAGGAATGTGACCTCCGCTAGGTACCAATCCTTGTACTCTTCTTCAGCTATAACGGAGTTGTTGGATCTCTGTTTGTAGATGTCCTTATCGGGAGTTGAGAAGCTCATTCGTGAGTATATACTGCTTTTAGTTCTAACAGTATAATGAGAAGGCGTGTGTGCTGTGGCCTTTACGTGCTCCTGAGCATTCTGTAGTAAATATGGCCCCGAGGCGCTGGAGAGCTATGTAGCCTACCTGGTGTGCCCGTTTCCTCGAATATCCGGCCTTATCCATTGTTTGTAACTTCCAAGTCTTTGCGTCGTTCCATAGGTAGCTAGCTAGGAGTTCCCGTAGCTAGGGAGGTATATCACCTAGGTAACCTTAGTCATGAAAACTGTGGTGAGCGGAGGCACTTATGATACATCACGAGAAAATATTGCATAATCTAGAAGAAGTAATGCGTGTTACCTTATGTAATCATTTATGTACACCTAAAGTACTCTGTCATGCCGCCTTCCTATTTCGTTCTTTAATTGGCGGCAGAATCAAAGGCATCTGTGACCTTGAAAGCGCGTCCTTCACGCGTCGGTGGGGAACTCTTCTATGCTTTGCCGGCCTGACTTCGTTTGAATTAACATGCTGTTTTGCGTAATGCTGTAAGGGAATAGGCAAACTCTTCGTCTCACGATTCCACCAAGTACCGTCAACCTTCAATTTTTTTTTGAGTCCTTTGGCAATCTCGTAGGCTTTGACATGGCAAGCTTCTTCGATCTGAAGGCGCGCAAAGCGGCGGCAGCGAATGGCGCATCAACGTCCAAGGCGGAAGAGTCGAAGCAGAACACCAGAAAGCAGCCATGGGTCGAGAAATAGTATGTCATATATGTTCGCCGCCATTGTGCTAAAGAACAGGAAAAGGAATTGGCTAACTTCTTGAACAAGTCGACCAAAGACCCTTAGTGATGTCACAGCTCAGGATCATACTGTGAACGTCCTCCAAAGGACACTTCAAGCCTCCAACGTAAGCTTTTCTCTCTCTTAATCTCTTAATACTGTGTATAGATAGGAGGCTCTATTCAAAATACTCACCATTGCTTTATAGCTACCTCACATGCTCTTCTATGGCCCTCCCGGAACCGGTAAAACCTCCACGATTCTCGCGCTCGCGAAGGAGCTTTACGGGCCGGACATGATAAAGTCACGCGTCCTTGAACTCAACGCCTCCGATGAGCGTGGTATCTCTATCGTACGAGAGAAGGTCAAGGATTTCGCACGCATGCAATTGACGAACCCGCCTGCTGGATACAAGGCCCGTTATCCATGCCCGCCATACAAGATCATCATTCTCGACGAGGCGGACAGCATGACGCAAGATGCCCAGAGTGCGCTTAGACGGACAATGGAGACGTACAGTAAAATAACACGATTCTGCCTGATTTGCAACTACGTCACTAGAATCATAGATCCCCTTGCGAGTCGATGCAGCAAGTTTAGGTTCAAGAGTTTAGACCAAGGCAATGCGAAGAAGCGCTTAGAGGAGATCGCCGAGAAGGAGGGCGTCACACTTCAGGATGGTGCTGTTGATGCGCTCATCAAGTGCAGTGAGGGAGATTTGAGAAAGGCAATCACTTTCTTACAGAGCGGAGCGAGACTCGTTGGTGCTATCGAGAAAGAGGACGATGCAGACAAGATGGATGTGGGCGACGACGGGAAAGTCGTCACGGTTGAAATTATAAAGGAGATCGCTGGAGTTATACCAGACCAGACCATCGAGACGCTACAAAAAGCTATGCAACCCAAGTCTGCCGGCGCAACTTACCGGGCGATTGCGAGGGTCGTGGAGGAGATGGTCGCAGACGGATGGAGTGCCGGACAGGTTCTCTCGCAGGTAAGTTTTTCGTCGATGCTATCCAAGCAACGGCTCGGGAAGCTAACGGGGGGTGTTGTAGTTATACCAAGCAGTCATGCAGGATGAGATGATTCGGGATGTTTACAAGAACAAAATAACCCTTATCTTCTCTGAGGTCGACAAGCGATTGGTGGATGGCGCGGATGAACACTTATCTATACTGGATTTGGCCTTGAGAATATCGAACATACTAGCAGGAAAAGGCTGATTGCGATTGGAAGTCTTTGAGGATCCATAGCGCGACTTCCTCTACAGAAAATGATGCATGTACGGCGTTGGGCTGGTAAAACCTGGTGGCGTTGTATCGTCGAGGGTAGTCATCAAATAATCAAGTCAGCTAGTAGCTAGAGTATTCTTCCACTAAGGTTGACAGGTAAATCCTAAAAGAGACCTTATCTAGCTGTAATAGGTAAGCTGTTATGGCCCCTTACTCGTTGATCAAACCGAGATTGCCATCTAGTTTCGCATATATGCTTTGTCCCTTCTGCTTCTCTAACTTCTTCTCCCTGTTCTTCCTGACGCGCGCTCCAGCCTTTTCGTCATCCTCTCCTATCCACATGTCACGTTCCGAGCTCTCCTGCTCCCCGTGGGAATCTTCGGGTTGTACGACTTCCTTGTTCAGAAGCTTGCGGACTTCGTCCAGAGCCTGCATAGCATCCTCAGCTGCTACCTGGCCCTCTTCGACCTTTTCGAAGACAGCCTCGAGAGTAGCAATCTGGGCCGAGTGCGCTGCGGAAATCCAGGGCTCAACTTGACTCGTCACGTTGGATCTGCTTATTCCTTTTGTAGCGTCACCAAAGCTCGGTTGAGGCTTGTCGGATTTGTTGACTGGGTACTTCGGAAGTAGATGGCTTTCCTCCACAAGATGGCTTAGGATCTTGTTTAGGTCCTGCTGCTGCTTTGCGAGAACTGTGTTGATGTGGGATTTTTCTTGAACCAGGCCCTTCTGCTGACGCGAAATAGCTTGCAATTTCTCAAGGTACGGTGTGAGTAGGAATGCCTCCGCGTCTGGGCTGCTGGGCTTAGCCTCTTCGGGCTTTCGTTCTTGCTCCTGCTTTCGCTCTGGTTCGAGCTTTAGCTGCTCTAGTTGAGCGAGCGAAGTGATAATCTCTTTGCGGAGGTCGACATGGTGCTGGTATTCCCTCTGAATATCTGCCATATGTGCATCACGATCGAACTTCTCCTGTCCTCCTTGCCGCCGTTTTGTTGGGGATTCAGAACTTGGGTCGTCCTCATCACCTCCGGCTTTGGCTAACATGGTCTCGATCCAGTTGATCAAGCTATCCTTTACTGCGTTAAGTGCGTGTAATTGGACTTCCGGAGAAAGATTACCGGGATCAGCTGGATTTTGGGCCTTCAACTTCTCAAAGTTCTGCTTCTCCCGCTGAGCCAGCAGTTTATTACGCAACACAGCTTTTTGGAGGCGTGAAAGTAACTCCTGGATCTCACGATTTGGCGCATCTCGGTCCTCGGTGAAGCCTTCCATCAGTTCCTTGGGCAGTTCAGGGAGCGGCGCACAATCTTTGAACATGATCTCAGAGTCCAAGAAGTCGGCCGCCGCCGCGGGTTGCTGCTGAAGCTCTTCCAGATATTTATCAACTACACTCAGCCTCTCATGTTCCAGTTCAAGGGCATTGACCTCAAGTTGAAGCTCGAGAAGTCTCGCTTGCTGGCCTTCCTCGGGCGGAGATGAGAGGGAAGCAGTAGCCGGGTCATGTTCCTCCTGTAGCTTGGCGAACTCAGCTCGGATTTCGACGTTTCGCTGGACCGCCTCAATATATTCCCGATAGCTGCCCTGCAATGCTTCGGACGGGGTGACGGTATTGTCCAAGTCGACGAGGGACAAAGGGCTACTGAGCTGGTCGGTCCCCAGACTCCGAGCGAGATCCTGAGCTAGATGCCGTCTTACCGCAGCGACCTCTTCCCGAGGACGTATTCGATGCTCGAGGACTCGGCGGGCCCGCTCACGTAGCTCTTTATCCGTAGTATCCATTCAGAACGAGCTGCCTCAGGTGTTGATACTTGACACTGAGAAGGCGCATGGATTGGTTTACAAGATTGTCTGGGTTTAGAAACCAGTCTATTGGAATAAACCAAGTGGAGATGCAGATAGCACCAGGGTGGTAAGCACAGGTTGATATGTATTTACTGTTATACAGATGTGAATGCGATGAATGTTTATGAATTTCTTCAATGGGATACATGTATATGTACATCACATATGTCGTAAGTATAAGGTACATGCTACCAGTCCAAATACTACGCACATTTAGCCAATCATAATCGCAAGGAGCAACATAAAGTGGACATCACAGTAGATTCCACCACCGTTAATTATCATTGGCACCGTATTGAAGTTCTGCCTAGTGCGTTCAAGCTAATGTTCTAGGTAGACATCCCAGAACGTGAAAAGCTCCCAAGCTTCATAAATTTCCTATTGGAGGCGAATAGCGGCGCTTTCTCTACAGTTACGAAAGAAAGGTCGCACAACGGCGCAGAGGGATAATAGATCGAAAACCCAAATAAAAATTGTCTGGAACAGCGGTTTCTAAATGCTATATCTGCAGACAATCACGGCGCCCTCGTCCATTTGATTAAACTGGACTGCCGACGGTCGTCTTCCCGCCACTTCACAGTCCCACGATCGACAAGCAAGTTATCGAACGCGACATACCGCGAAGATGGCGGACCATCATCGAGATGTGTCGCAGTACAAGTACTCGGCAATGTCTAACCTGGTTCTCCAGGCCGACAGACGATTCGTTACGCGACGAACTGACGAGGCAACTGGCGACCCTGAATCCCTGGCCGGCCGCCTGAGGATCACCGACATGGGCTCTCGAGTCGCACGCGACACGGCACCCAAACAGAAGAAGGCCACAGGCTTACCAGACATCCAACGGGGAGACCTGCAAGAGGGGAAAGACATCTTAGCCCGCGAGCAAAGGAAACGAAAGGGTGACCCGTCACAGGTGCGAGCAACAGGGATTCTTGGACAGACAGACCTGCTGGTCGAGGGCCTCAGATACCGACCGCGCATTCCGGCGACTCGTGCTACCTACGATCTCATACTGAATGTTGTGAGGAGTAACCTTGGCGACGTGTCCCATGAGATCGTGCTAAGCGCAGCAGATGCTATTTTGGAATATCTCAAGGATGAGGATATGAAAGACCTCGATAAGAAGAAGGAGATCGACGACTTGCTGGGCGTAACGCTGAGTCCTAAGCAGTTCAACGAGTTAGTCAACCTCGGAAAGAAGATTACGGATTACGATACCCAGAATGATGACGAGGAGATGGAAACAGGAGCTGGCGCCGCTGAGGGCGACCAGGAACTCGACGAACGTCAGGGTGTTGCTGTTGTCTTCGATGACGAAGAAGATGATAGAGATGCCTTAGTAGACGAAGTCAGAGACGAGTCATCAGACGACGAAGCGGTCTTTGATAAAGACGAGGAGGATCTGACCGGGCTAGAAGAGCGAGCAACGGCTGGAGGAGCTGCGGAAGACCGAACGGAGGAGAGCGCCGGCTTAGCCGATGGGGAGGAGATGGTGATTGACTCCGGATTACCAGATGGCAAGCGTGCGGGAGCTTCCAAGGAGACCAACTACATCCCTGCGCGCCAGATCGATGCCTACTGGCTGCAAAGAGAGATCGGTAGTATATACACTGACGATCATATCCGGCATGAGAAAACCACCCAAGCTCTGCATATACTTTCGGGGGACCCCGATGAGCCTGGCGGAGAAGAGAAGCAGCTGAGAGAAATTGAAAACGAGTTGATGGAACTTCTCGACTACGAACATCACGAAGTCGTACAGAAATTCATCGCGAATCGTGAGAAGATTGTATGGCTTACGCGCCTAGCCAGGGCAGAAGGCGACGAAGAAAAGGGGGTCATTGAGCGAGAAATGGCTTCCGAGGGTGTCAAATGGATACTGGATGAGCTTCGTGGCAGAAAACCTACCGATGGCCCAAAGAAGATGGAGATAAAAATGGACATCGATGTACCAGCATCTTTCGGCGCGGCACCAAAAGTCGAGCGAGCGGAAGGTCAACTAGTCGGTGGTCTCCAACCGCGGAAGTTCATCAACCTCGAAAACCTCGTATTCGACCAAGGCAATCATCTTATGACGAACCCAAAAGTCAGACTTCCCGAGGGCTCAACAAAGCGAACCTTCAAAGGCTATGAAGAGTTTCATATTCCTCCACCTAAGAAGCGCAGCCAAGCAGACGAGACTAATATCCCCATCACCGACTTGCCCGAATGGGCACGCGTGCCTTTCAGCTCGGCCAAGTCTCTGAACAAAATCCAGACGAAATGCTACCCGTCAGCGTTTGAAGACGATGGCAACATGCTCATCTGTGCTCCGACAGGTAGCGGCAAGACGAATGTAGCCATGCTGACTATTCTACGAGAGCTTGGGAAGCACAGAGATCCGAAAACGGGAGACATTGACCTGGACGCCTTTAAGATCGTGTACATTGCACCCTTGAAGGCTCTAGTCCAGGAGCAAGTTGGGAACTTTGGTGCTCGCTTAAAGCCATACGGTATAACGGTATCTGAACTGACTGGTGACCGCCAACTCACCAAGCAGCAAATATCCGAGACGCAGATAATTGTTACGACACCTGAAAAATGGGATGTCATCACACGCAAAGCTACGGATCTAACATACACGAATCTCGTGCGACTGATCATTATAGACGAGATTCACCTTCTGCACGATGAGCGAGGACCTGTTATCGAGAGCATTGTCAGCAGGACAATCAGAAAAACAGAACAAAGCGGTGACCCGGTCAGACTCATCGGCCTGTCTGCTACCTTGCCCAATTATAGGGATGTAGCTAGCTTCCTTCGTGTGGATCCTATTAAGGGGCTTTTCCATTTCGATGGCTCCTATCGGCCCTGCCCTTTGAGGCAAGAGTTCATTGGAGTTACCGAGAAGAAAGCCATCAAGCAGCTCAAGACGATGAACGACATCACGTACAATAAGGTCATCGAGCATGTGGGTACTCACCGAAATCAGATGCTCATTTTCGTCCACTCTCGAAAGGAAACTGCGAAAACTGCAAGGTACATTCGAGATAAGGCTCTGGAGATGGAGACAATCAATCAAATTTTGAAGCATGACTCGGGCTCCAGGGAAGCTTTGAATGAGATCGTCAACGATATAACGGATGCCGACCTTAAGGATCTTCTTCCCTACGGATTCGGTATCCATCATGCTGGTATGAGCCGTATTGATCGATCCGAGGTTGAGGGTCTCTTCGCCTCTGGTTTAATCCAGGTCCTTGTCTGTACAGCTACTCTTGCGTGGGGTGTTAACCTGCCGGCACATACCGTTATCATCAAGGGCACTCAGGTCTACTCGCCTGAAAAAGGTAGTTGGGTGGAGTTGAGTCCGCAAGACGTCCTGCAGATGCTGGGTCGTGCTGGGCGTCCCCAGTACGATACATACGGTGAGGGTATCATTATCACTTCCCAGGGAGAGGTGAACTACTACCTATCGCTGCTGAACCAGCAATTGCCAATCGAGAGCCAGTTTGCCAGTAAGCTCGTGGATAACCTCAATGCAGAAATTGTTCTGGGTAACGTCCGAACCCGAGATGAAGGAGTAGAATGGCTTGGGTACACGTATCTCTTCGTCCGAATGCTGAGGTCGCCTGGCCTTTATAGCGTCGGAGCTGACTATGAGGACGACGAAGCCTTGGAGCAGAAGAGAGTTGACCTCATACATTCGGCAGCCACCGTGCTAAAGAAATCTAATCTAATCACCTATGACGAAAAGACTGGGAAGGTGAAGGGAACTGAGCTCGGAAGAATAGCTTCTCATTACTATATCACGTATGGGTCTATGGATACTTACAACAAGCTGATTCAGCCTTCGATTACAGAAACTGAGCTCTTCAGAGTGTTTGCTCTCAGCGCGGAATTCAAGTACATACCTGTTCGTCAGGATGAGAAGCTGGAACTTGCGAAGATACTGGCTCGCGTACCAATTCCCGTGAAGGAGAGCATCGAAGAGCCACACTGCAAAATCAACGTCCTTCTGCAGGCGTATATCAGCCGCCTCAAACTCGAAGGCTTAGCTCTCATGGCTGACATGGTCTACGTCACACAATCTGCGGGCCGTATTCTTCGCGCCATCTTCGAAATCACACTGCAAAAGGGTTGGTCTAATGTTGCCAAGACGGCTTTGGATTTGTGCAAGATGGCAGAGAAGCGAATGTGGCGAACTATGACACCGCTGCGGCAGTTCCCCCGTTGTCCTCGCGATATCATAGCAAAGGCCGACAGTTTGGACGTCCCATGGAATAGTTATTTCGACCTCGACCCTCCTCGAATGGGAGAGCTGCTTGGGAAACCGAAGGCGGGTCGTCTCGTCTGTGATCTGGTGGCCAAATTCCCTAGGGTTGAGATCCAGGCTCAAGCTCAGCCGATGACCCGCTCCATGCTTCGAGTTGAGTTGTCTATTACACCAAACTTCCAGTGGGATGACGAATTGCATGGGTCGGCGGAGAGTTTTTGGATTGTCGTCGAAGACTGTGACGGCGAAGATATTCTCTATCACGATCAATTCATCCTGCGCAAGGACTATGCGGTATCTGAAGACAATGAGCACCTAGTCGACTTCACAGTCCCCATCACCGAACCTATGCCTCCTAACTATTTCATCTCGGTCATTTCCGATAGATGGTTACGTTCGGAGACGAAGCTAGCCGTCCCGTTCCAGAAGCTCATCCTTCCCGAAAAGTTCCCGCCTCATACGCAGCTCCTAGATCTGCAGCCTCTCCCCATTGCTGCGTTGAAAGCGAAGGACTACTCTAATCTCTATGAGTCTTGGAACTATTTTAACAAAATTCAGACTCAGACCTTTAACTCCCTGTACACGACTGATGACAACGTCTTGATTGGAGCTCCAACGGGTAGCGGAAAGACCGTATGCGCCGAGTTCGCTATCTTGCGGCTTTGGTCTAAACCAGAGATTGGCCGTGCCGTCTATATCGCGCCGTTCCAAGAGCTGGTCGACATCAGATATCAAGACTGGAACAAGCGACTCAGTCACCTACGTGGCGGCAAGGAAATAGTCAAGCTTACCGGGGAAACTGCAACAGATCTTAAATTGCTGGAGAAGGGAGATCTGATCTTAGCTACACCAACACAGTGGGATGTTCTCTCTCGGCAGTGGCAGAGGCGCAAGAATATCCTCACGGTCGAGCTGTTTATTGCCGACGAGCTACACCTCCTTGGTGGCCCGATGGGGTACATCTACGAGATCATAGTATCGCGGATGCACTATATCCGTACCACTGCCGATCTAGCGATGAGGATCATCGGCTTGAGTGTTTCGCTCGCGAACGCTCGAGATATTGGCGAATGGATCGATGCTAAAAAGAAGGATATATACAACTTCAGCCCCCACGTCCGCCCTGTCCCGCTAGAGCTCCGCATTCAGTCTTTCTCTATCCCTCATTTCCCGTCACTCATGCTTGCTATGGCTAAGCCAGCGTACGTTGCGATCACTGAGTTGTCTTCTGACCAGCCTGCTCTAGTTTTTGTTCCCAACAGGAAACAAACGAGGTTAACCGCTCGCGATATTCTTGCGGCCTGCCTGGCGGAAGATGACGAGGACAGGTTCTTACATGTGGACGTTGATCAGCTTCGCCCACTTTTAGAGCGTGTCCATGAAGAAGCTTTAGCCGAAGCTCTCTCACATGGTGTTGGCTATTATCACGAGGCCCTGAGCCAGAGCGACAAGCGTATTGTTCTTCACCTATACAATCAAGGGGCAATCCAAGTTCTAGTCGCATCTCGCGATGTATGCTGGGAGCTGAACTGCACCGCGCATCTGGTAGTAGTGATGGGAACCCAATATTTCGAGGGTCGCGAACACCGTTATGTCGACTACCAGCTGAGCGAGGTGCTACAAATGTTTGGGAAGGCTTTGCGCCCGTCCCGAGATGGCCGCAGTCGCGGAGTTCTGATGGTCCCGGGCGTCAAGAGAGAATACTTCAAGAAGTTCTTAAATGAGGCCCTACCAGTCGAGTCGCATCTGCACAATTTTGTGCACGACGCTTTCGTCACCGAAGTCAGCACGAAGATGATAGAGTCTGCGGATGATGCTATCAATTGGACGACGTTTACGTATTTCTATCGTCGACTCCTTGCCAATCCAAGCTACTACAGCTTGACGAGTCCAACTCATGATGGGTTAAGTAACTACCTCTCTGATCTGGTTGAGGCCACCCTGAAAGAGCTCACGGAGTCCAAGATCATTGATTTCGATGAAGATGATGGATCGGTTGCTCCCCAGAACGCAGCTATGATTGCAGCATACTACAACATCTCGTACATCACAATGCAGACTTTCTTGCTGTCGTTGTCGGCGAAAACAAAGCTGAAGGGAATCCTGGAGATCGTGACATCGGCTACAGAGTTTGAGTCCATTCAAATCAGGCGGCATGAAGACAACCTGCTTCGACGCATATACGACAGAGTCCCAGTCAAGATGTCTGAGGTAGCATATGACTCGCCACATTTCAGGGCGTTCGTATTGCTACAGGCTCACTTCTCTCGAATGCAACTGCCTATTGACCTTGCTAAGGACCAAGAATTTGTCCTGTCTAAAGTGTTGAGCCTCCTGAGTGCGACGGTCGACGTCCTATCCTCCGACGGGCATCTAAACGCCTTGAATGCCATGGAGATGTCGCAGATGGTGGTCCAAGCGATGTGGGACCGCGACAGTCCTTTGAAGCAGATCCCTCATTTTACGCCCGAGGTAGTGAAGGTGGCAAATGAGTTCGGGTATGTACCACAGGGTAATTTCGGCGATGAAGGTACTAACTCAATATGCCACAGGATCAACGATATCTTCGATTTCATGGAAGCAATGAACCCTGAGGAAAATAAGAACTATGCTAATCTTGTCAAACGCCTCGGGTTGTCGCAAGCCCAATTGGCCCAAGCGGCGGCTTTCACGAATAACAAGTATCCCGACATCTCTCTCGAATTTGGCCTCGTAGATGAGGATAACATTCGTGCCGGAGAGCCGGCATACATCAATGTCCAGATCGAGCGCGAAGTTGAAGACGAGGAGGGAGAAGTTGACACGACAGTTCACGCTCCATTCTACCCCGCCAAGAAGGTGGAGAACTGGTGGCTGGTCGTTGGAGAGGAGAGTACGAAGACACTGCTGGCAATCAAGCGGGTCACGATTGGCCGACAACTCAAAGTTAAGTTGGAGTACACGGTCCCGACGCCCGGCAAGCATGACTTGAAGTTGTTCTTAATGAGCGACAGTTACGTCGGCGTGGACCAGGAACCGGCCTTTTCAGTCACGGTTGCCGAGGGGATGGATGTCGACTCGGATGAGGATGAGGAAGAGGATGATGAGTAGACTCGCCAAGGTATCCTTGCGGGACTCTACAGGTGGGCTTACACCTATCCGCTGTACCAAATGCTTACTGTACATATAGAAAATGATTCAGGGCGATACAGGTTGCCTGGCGAACTGTTAGGGAAAAAGGGATAGGTCGAAATATTTATTCTTTGTTCTAGATATCGTCTACTGGTTGAAATGAGGTCTTTTCGGTCTTCTTGTTGGAAGTGTGACTTGTGTGGAGGTATTGTTGCGTGTATCAGGCCACTGGGGGAGGGTGCCTGATGCCGCGGCTGAACCTCGTCGTGATTCGACTGGCCGGGTCGGGGATGGTTGCAGACGAAGGTGGATGGAAGAAGAGATGGGCAGATGCTGAAAATGAATAAAGGAGGGTGTGAGGCAGCTGGAGGTTGATGAAATGCTGATGGGCCTCTTGGGGCCGTGTTCCTCAGGTGGGTTGGCGTTACCTGCCTTACCTTGCCTCCCTACCTACCAGGTAGGTACCTCCCTACTACGTATCTCCGTCGGCTACAGGACAGGCAGGCATGTAAACAGTAAGAAAAGGAGACCCACGTACCGGTGCAAATCTGAACCAAAACGTACCAAGAAGTACCGGGACCACCAAGACCAACCAAGCCCACCTGCCTCCAGGCTAGGAAATAACCTACCTTGTCCTCCTTGCCCACTCTTATTATGCTCTTAGTGCAGGTAGTACGCTACGCAACACAACACAACACGAGACGCCATCATGGGAAAGTCACGTGCGCGATTGTCAAGAGCTACCGGCGTACGTCCTTTACTCGGATGAGCACAGGCTTTGCATCTCGATCCTGGGAATTTTCTCGACTATCTCATTCATCAACCAACCTTCTGCCTTCATCTTTTTCCTTCCCCGTCCGCGCTTTTCCCAACCACAACAACGCCATCTGATCGCGCCTTTCAATTGCAGCGGCTCATCGACGGCAGTGGCAAGCTGTTATCTCCGTCGACTTCTCCAGTTTTACGAAGCTGACCGGACGCGTTTTTCTTGACTTGGCTTTCCAGGCCGTTGGTCAACAACTTTCGCCGCGCAGCCAACCCTTCTTCTGCCTCCTTTTCCCTTTGCTTTTGATTTCGACTTGTCATCCTAAGTGCACTGGCTGTGTCTACGTCGCGCACTTTTTCTAATTCATCCCAATAACTTGGCCGCGGATCCTCACCATGTCTGAAGAGGCAGCCGCGCAACCTGCCGTCGCGCAGGCCCAAGAAGCTGCTACTGCTGCAAATGCAGAGGTTGCTACCTCAGAACCTATCGCGCCTACCGCCGACGCGAAGCCAATTGATAAGGATGCTGCACCTGCTCCCATCGCCGACCAGGGCAAGGACGACAGCTCAGCTGAGAAGCCGGCCGAAGCTGAAGGTAAATCTCGTCCTACAAAGACAATGCCACCGACCCTTCCCCAGCGCAACCATAATAGTGGCCCCCCGTCAACATCCGTCAACACATCATCCACAACAATTGCTCCAGAACGTTCAACACCAACACCAGCACCAGCATACTTGACTATCTTCTACGATCTGCCTTTTTACTCTGTATCCCGAAGCAGTCTACTAAAACTATATGGTTAGGAACAGCCGTTGAAGCAGCCCCAGTTCCTACAGAGACCGACGAGAAAACGACTAACCCTGACATCGAGATGGCCGACCAACCCACTGACGACGCCGACAAGTCTGTGGCCGATGCTAAGGCCAGCTCAGAGAGAGGCGCTGAGGACCAGGAAGCCACCGCAGGTACTGGTAATGGTGCTACCGAAGGCGCTACGGCCGAGACAGAATCGGCTGCCCCTGGTGACAAGTCCAAGGCGCGTCGCAAGTCTGCCGGCACTGCTCAGGGCAAAAAGTTGAACAAGAAGCAATCCAAGGCCAAGATTTTACACACCGACGCGAAGCCGGGCGAACATTATTTCGCCAAGCTGAAGGGCTTCCCTCCGTGGCCCGTTATCATAGCCGAGGAGGATATGCTGCCTGCGAGCATGCTGAACTCCAGACCGGTCACTGCTGCCCGCCCTGACGGTACTTACCGTGAGGACTTTGCTGATGGTGGCAAGAGGGTTGCGGACCGTACGTTCCCGGTTATGTATTTGCATACCAATGAATTGTAAGGCGAATCTACATGACCTTGTTATGTGGTAATTGGAAGCTGACCCATGATTCTAGCTCGTGGACGGCCAATACCGACCTCAGCGAACTCGACCCCTCGACAGTTGCGAGTATGATCACTACGAAGATGCGCAAGGACCTACAAAATGCCCATCTATTGGCTGCCGAGCAGAACTCTCTTGAGTACTATAAGAACGTTCTCCGTGAATTCGAGGAGCAGCGTCTAGCGAAGCTTGAAGCCAAGAAGGCCAAGGCTAACAAGAACCCGAAGAAGGCCAAAGCAGCTGAAGCAGCCGCTCCTGACGAGGATGAAGACGTTGAAATGGCTGACGTCGATGAAGGCGACGACGCGGAGCCCGTTGAGAAGAAGCCCAAGTCCAAAAAGCGCAAGGCCGAGGAAGACGTTAACGTAAGAAAATGTTATTTCTCTATCATTGAACTATTTGCTGACTTTCTGCGTAGACGCCTCAGCGTGCGGAATCTGTCAAGAAGCCTAAGATCAAGTTGACAAATTCCTCCACTCCGAAGACCGCTAACGGCGTCCAATCGCCCACCGCGAAGGATTCGTCCAAGCCCGTCAAGGTCAAGGCAAAGGCCAAGGGTGGTAAGGACAAGGCAGAGAGTAAGGAGAGGCAGGAGGAGAAAGAGGCGTCTGTTCCCAAGGAACCCGAACTTAGTCCTGAAGAGAAGCATTTGCGCAAGGAGGTAAGGCAGCCTGGTTCGTAGCCATTGCGCCGGTGAATGCTAACTGGGTACCTCACAGAAGGAGATTTTGTTCTTGCGGCACCGACTTCAAAAGGGATTGCTTAACCGGGAACATGAGCCAAAGGAAGAGGAAATGAAGAGCATGTCGGAGTTTCTCGCCAAGCTCGAAACATTCCCCGATCTCGAGGCTAGCATCATCCGAGTAACCAAAATCAACAAGGTTCTCAAGGCTATCTTGAAGCTAGACGCAATTCCGAAGGAGGAAGAGTTCCAGTTCAAGCCCCGATCGCAGACTCTTCTAGATACGTGGACCAAGGTCCTGGCTGCTGATACGGGAGCTTCCGCCCCTGCTAACGGCGTTAATGGCGATGCCGCGAAGAGTGGGAAGGGCGCCGCTAATGGCGTAAAGGAGTCGTCGGCTGACCACAAGGCGGACACCGAGAGAGAAGAGACGAAGGCCAACGTTCCGGAGAAGGATGCAAAAGACGAACCCGAGGCCAAGGCAGAGGCAGCGAGCGAGGACAAGTCAGATTCAGCTAAAGTATGTCTACGTAAATCCTTCGTGTCACTGTGGCGGCGTTTCTGGCGACCGTTGACTTGACACCTCTACTCAAAAATGGCAAAAAATATGATACTAACTACAAACAGAACACAAAGGCCTCTTCGGATGAAGCGGCGGCAGAAGTCGAATCTACAGCATGAAGCAACATAGGCTGAATTCGACGAGACGATGACAATTTGCTTTGGTGCCTACGTGTCGTGGACAACTCGTCAGGGCGTTTGGGGGTATAAGAAAGGCTACACTACACTTCTAGGCATGACTGCCGTCTGAAGAAGGGTAGCCGGTGCGACTGGATTATGCGTATAACATCCGAGCAGTGTGGCTTGGGGTTGTGCTCATTCTATGTAAACTAGGCAGAACTTCGGTATTTTTTATCAAATCAGATGGAGCGTGGTCCTGGAGCAGTCGATATCTGGTCGGGAAGAGCCTTTGGCAAAGGGAGGTGATAAAAAGTCTGGCTCCCACTAGGTAATTGAGAACCCCCTAATGAGTTCGTCGGCTGGTCGAGAAGATGGACAGGACAAGGGATGTCACTAGTGGCTGCATTCTCAAGTTTGAAAAGGGTTGATGGGGTTTTTTTCAAGGAATTCTACAATATAAAAAGTTCGTTGCAGCAGCTATAAGGATGCGTAAGTGTTGCTTTCGTTGTCAAGGTATACAGCTCATGATGAGCAGGCGAGTACCCCTATTAAAGCGAGTCTGTCGAGTATGGGAGGTACATGTACCTACATCATACATGTACACCTCCATGGAAACCTGAGGTACTTGTGTACCCTGGTTAATTAGGTGCACGTTCAGGTACCTAGAAGCGAGAGCTCGGGCTAATCTCGCCCACTTAGCTGCGAGATGTGACAGCTGACAAGGGCTGCCCCACCGTGACCTCCAGGCTGTTCTGACAAAGCTACAAGGCGCGCGTCATCAGCGGTCAGTGCCTGACAATTCGCAACTTTCGGAAGGAAAGCTGCATCTCTGACGAATTTAACCATCAACTCTCCAAATCTCAGATCTTCTCTACTCTTCTCCGCCACCTAGCCTTCCCGTTATTACTCCCACGGCCAGTACACACCCGACATCGTCTTGTCGCCTTGACCAAACTTCGAGAAATAGCATAGCATATAAGTACTATCACATGACCGACATTCATCTTCCTCCTCTTCATTCTTCTGTTATAATACGTGCCCATATCAACCGCCGATCCTAGAGTCTCACGATGCTGCTCCGCCTACGAGGGCCGGACGGCATGGTCCGGATCAATATCGAGAAGACCGATACCTTCGCAGAGCTTGGTCGTCAGGTATGCGCCTCTACCCGTTTGGTTTGGTACGGAACCCGTCTCTAACTCTCAAGTGTAGCTCGTGGCGCAACTACCGCCAACTGTCGACCCCAACAGCATCTCTATGTCCCCGGATCCCCAAGCCCGAGACTCGAAGAAACTGAAGGACATCGCCAAATTCAAGCTGGCGCAGATTGGTTTGAAGTACTATATTGTTGCAAGCTTGCCGGTATCGTCTAGACATGCTAACTTGCCTGCAGTCACGGGGACTTGATCTTCATCAACTACCAGCACCAGAACGCCACCAACGGTCACACAAATGGCGCGCCCGCGTCGTCCACTACTTTATCATCCACAAACAGACTGAATGGAAAGCCCATCTTACCGACCGAAGATCGACCGGTCGACCCGCCGCCGCTAACATCACCTGCGAAAATCATCAAGAATCCTTGGGAAGTGGTGAAACAGTCACCCCTCGACGATCGGTTAGACAGGCAGGACGGCAAGATCCCTCGCGGTCGAGACCGTATGTGCAAGCACGGCCCCAAAGGCATGTGCGACTACTGCATGCCCCTCGACCCTTTCAACCCCCAGTACCTAGCCGATAAGAAGATCAAGTACCTATCATTCCACTCGTACCTCCGAAAGATCAACTCGGCAACCAACAAGCCCGAGCTAGGAAGCTCGTTCATTCCACCGCTCAAGGAACCATACTTCAGAGTCAAGAGAGACTGCCCTTCAGGCCATCCTCAGTGGCCCGAAGGCATTTGCACAAAATGCCAGCCTAGCGCCATTACCCTCCAGCCGCAGCCCTTCCGTATGGTTGACCACGTCGAGTTTGCCTCGTTTGAGCTCGTCAACACCTTCATAGATGCGTGGCGCAAAACTGGTACGCAGCGGATTGGCTACCTCTACGGTCGCTACGCAGAGTATTCCGAAGTGCCCCTCGGTATCAAAGCCGTCGTCGAGGCCATATACGAGGTGCCGCAGGTAGACGAGGTAGACGGAATCTCGTTGAGCCCTTGGGAGAACGAGGCTGCCGTGAACGAAGTTGCTAGGCTATGCGGACTTGAGCAGGTCGGAGTGATATTCACCGACTTGCTGGATGCGGGTACTGGAGACGGGAAGGTCATTTGCAAACGACACAGCGACTCGTACTATCTCACTTCACTAGAGGTCTGCTTCGCAGCGCGTCTGCAGGCCCAACACCCCAAGCCTTCCAAATGGAGCGATACGGGAAGATTCGGTTCCAACTTTGTCACATGCATCATTTCGGGCGACGAAACAGGCCAGATCGCCATCTCCTCTTACCAGGCCTCGAATGACGCGGTGGAAATGGTACGAGCGGACCTTATTGAGCCGTCTGCCGACCCGACCGTCATGCTTGTGCGGGAAGAAGAGGAAGACGACGGCACAACGAGCCGGACACGATATATACCAGAGGTGTTTTATCGAAAAATCAATGAGTACGGCGCAAATGTGCAAGAAAATGCCAAACCCTCCTTTCCGGTTGAATATCTGTTTGTGACTTTAACACATGGTTTCCCTGCACAACCCAAACCCCTATTCAATACTCCCAATTTCCCTATTGAGAACCGCGAGATCATAGGAGATGTACAGGACGCCCGATCAGCTGTGAAGGCTCTCGATACGAGCGGCGGCAGACAGCTTGGCTCTCTCTCGGACTTCCACCTCCTCAACTACATACACCAGACAGGCGTTTTGTCCAAGGTAAGCTATCGCGTACAAGAAATGATACTCCCTCTTTTCCTCGTTTTTTTCCTTTTTTTTTTCTCTAGGCCTAACCGAAATACTAAAAAAATACGCTACAGGAAGAAGAATCGCTCCTCTGTCGTGCGGCGACGACACATGATCTCGCGGAGACGTACCAGCTTTTTTCTATGCCGGGCTGGCAGACGCTGGAAACGATTCTAACAACACAGACTGGTGAGAGAACCCCCCAAAAAAGAAAGCGCCCTCATGGTTCAAGTGGCGAAGGGGGCCGAATAGTAGGCGACGGGATGTCATCCTCTTCGGCTGCATCGTCTGCCTCTAATGCCATCAATAAATCCAATGTACCGCTTGCTAAGCGTCTTGCTGCCGTTAGGCTGAACGAGCGAAACTCGAGCCCGAACGGACCCATCTTCGACCGCGCCAAGTTTGAAGAGCTATAGTTAGGTAATAGCTGGGCTCGAATTGGCAAAGGAGTAGGGGGTGGCAAGAAGTACACGTGTACCTACCTATACATGAGGTGACTTACCAGCGTTCGGAAGCAAAGGTGGCCAAAGGTCAACGGCCGGGGAGTAGGTGGAAAGGGGGAGACAAAAATCACTTCCTTATTTTCCCCACAGGAGGTGGTAGACGGGTTTCTATCGGGCAGGCCGACCTTGCTATTTACGCCCAGCCTAGAAGGACACAGCGCTTTCCATATCCTATCGCACGGAGAGGGAGAAGGCCTTCCGAGACACGGTTGTGTATTACTGCTACTGCGTTCTCCGTAGGAGGTAGATAGTAACCTTTGGCCTTGGCAATAATGAAAGGTAAAGGGGAAAAGGGACTTGCGGCATTCTTTGTGTGAGAGTATTGCTACCTATAATAGCTATTATCATGCGAGGCGCAAGTTCGCGTTGACTACCAATTTAAAAAGGATGAAAATGACTTTATAGCCACTTGAGCAAGTAGCTCACCGATGAAACTCTGAAAAAGGAAAACCTACCTAAAGTTGCCGGCAGATCGCATCTTTCGTGATACTCATTCACGATGGGTACCTACTAGGTACCTAATGTATGCGCATTTGTTTATTTTAACTAGATTTTGATTTTGATTCAGCGATATGTATCTACTGCCTGCCTATGCACCTACATGTACCGACCAGCTACACTAGATCCAGATCCGAAGCGAGATACCCACCACCGCGGAAGAAAATAGCCCCTTTTTCGTTGTGACTTTTTTGTTTGCACCAAGAACGTGACACATCGACCGGGGAATTGGAGGGGAGTAAAGGAAACAGACGTGAAACTCATCATCATGCTATCGCCTCCCCGCCTATCTAGCCTCCTAGATAGAGCCAAAGCCCGAGTAAACGCCAAACCCTAGATGGCAGTATATCGCGAAGAGATGGGGGCGATCCCTTTACGTTTCATGTTTTTGTTTTAGTTAGATGATGGGTATCTGGTACTCTACAACGGCTTGCCGCCGAGGAACTCGGACCACCGGCGGACTTCCGAGGGGATGCCTTCCTTCCGGGGCAGCTTCTCGCTCATGCACTGAGCGAAGAGCATCGCGGTCTATAAATATAAGTTAGCACTTGTATGGAAGATGGTTAGTAGAGGAAGGGGAAGACCTGCCTGAGGCTCCATGAATAACGGGACACCAAAGTCGACGGCGTTTCGGCGCATCACGTAGTCGACGTCCATAGTGGTCTTGCCCCTGGCCAGGGCCAGGTTGAAGACGCCTCGGATGTCGTACTTCTGGAAGACTTCTCGGAGCGCTCGCTTATCTTCCTTAGGGAACTCAATCACCTCCACGGTAACGTTGTCCTTGGCAGTCGACTCGATGAATTTCTTGACGTCTTCTCCGGCGGCGTAGAATTTGTAGTTGAGAGGAGCGAGGTAGTCGACAATCTTGGTGAGCCAGGGCTTGGAGGTCTCGCCGCCGAGGAGGATACCCTCACCGGGCTCGGGAACGCGGAAGTTCATGGCGGACTGGACAGATGTCCAGTACGCCTCAACTAGGTCTTTGCCGAAGCAGGCCATCTCTCCAGTGCTAGCCATTTCGACACCCAAGAACGGATCCGCACCGGCGAGACGAGTCCACGAGAATTGAGGAACCTTAGTAGCAAGGTAGTCTCTCTTGACAGCCATGAGATCGGTAGGTTCGGGCACGTTCTTGCCAACAAGCGCCTTGGTTGCAACATCGATGAAGTTGGTGCCGAGGACTTTGCTAACGAAGGGGAAAGATCGGGATGCGCGAAGGTTACACTCGATGACCTTAAGTGCAGGTTCTCCACCTTCAGGATTGTCGGCTTTGATGATTTGCATGTTAAACGGTCCAGTGATGCTCCAGGCTTTAGCAACCTTCTGGGCAATTTCCTTAAGCCGCTCCATGGTCCTGTTGTCCAAGTTGACAGGGGGTAAGATAAGCGTGGCATCACCAGAGTGAACACCGGCATGTTCAACGTGCTCGCTAACCGCATGAAGGATTAAATTGCCTTGGTAGCCAACACCGTCGACGTCAATCTCTTGAGCGCCTTCAATAAATTTAGTAATCACAACAGGGTGGTCAGGCGAGACATTACTCGCGGCCTCAAGCTTGTCTTTCAAGTCCTCTTGGCTTCGAATGACAGTCATAGCAGCCCCAGAAAGAACGTAACTGGGACGGACTAGGACAGGATAGCCAACCTGCTCAGCAAACCTCTCGGCATCGGCGACAGAGGTCAGCTCCTTCCAAGCGGGTTGGTCGACCCCAATGCTGTCTAGAATTTCTGAGAACTTCTGTCTGTCTTCAGCCTTGTCAATATCCTTAGGGTCAGTTCCTAGAACGTTTGCTTTGCCGGCCTCTTGAAGTTTAAGGGCAATGTTCTGCGGCAGTTGTCCGCCCACGGACACGACAACGCCGGAAGCATTTTCTAATTCATAAATATCCATGACTCGCTCGTAGCTCAGCTCTTCGAAGTAGAGTCTATCAGCCATGTCGAAGTCGGTAGACTGGGTCTCCGGATTATACTGCCCATCAAAACCCGGTTAGTAAGTATTTTGAGAGCTTTGAACAAGGGGCAAGCGGTAAAAAAGGCGGCAAAAGTAAGGAAGTAGAAGAGAAAGGGGGAAAGTGGAGAAATTTCGACTGGTAAGAACTTACGTTGATCATGACAGTTTTCTCGCCCATGTTTCTCAAAGCAAGAGCAGCACTGACAGCACACCAATCGAATTCGACCGAACTGCCGATCCTGTACACGCCACTGCCGAGGACCACAGTGCCCCTATCCTCAAAAGTAACATCGTGGGAGCTGGCATTGTAAGTAGTATACAGGTAGTTGGTGTCAGCTGGGAATTCGGCGGCCAGGGTGTCAATCTTCTTAACCCAAGGTCGAATACCCATGCTTAATCGGAGGGCTCGAACAGAGTCCTCATTACTCTTTACTGCCTTCGCGATCTGCTTGTCAGAGAAGCCCATCTTCTTGGCCTTGAGAAGGAGGTCTCGTTTCAGCCCATCCAAGCTGCCAACAGCTTCCATTTCTCGGGTGCAGTCAACAAGATTTTGCAGCTTGTACAAGAACCACTTGTCAATCTTGCTTAATTCGTGGACCCTCTCGACAGTGTAGCCCTCGTGGAGCATTGCCTGGCCCACCGCCAACCACCGACGATCTGTTGGGTGTGAGAGTTCATAGTCAAGGTCTTCGAATTTGTCTCCCTGGAATCCAAGGTACTTGGGGTCGACTTGACGAATAGCCTTTTGGAACGATTCTTCGAAAGTGCGTCCAATTGCCATCACTTCACCCACAGATTTCATTGCACTACCAATGTCGCGCTTGACGTGCTGGAACTTGGACAAATCCCAACGGGGTATCTTTGTTACAATGTAGTCGAGGGAAGGTTCGAAGTTAGCCGTAGTGGTCTTGGTGACGGCATTTGGTAGCTCAGGCAGGCTATGCCCGAGTCCAATCTTCGCTGCCGTGTAAGCCAGGGGATATCCAGTAGCTTTCGAGGCAAGAGCTGAAGAGCGGGACAGACGAGCATTGACCTCAATCACTCTGTAGTCGAGGCCGTCCGGCTGAAGGGCGTATTGGACGTTACACTCGCCAACAACGCCAAGGTGACGGACGATCTTGATAGCGGCGGATCGAAGCATGTGATATTCCTCGTCGCTAAGAGTCTGACTGGGCGCGACAACAATTGAGTCACCCGTGTGGGTTCCTAAGGGGTCAAAGTTCTCCATGTTGCATACCGTGATACAGTTGTTATTTGCATCACGAACGACTTCATACTCGACTTCCTTCCAACCCTTCAACGATTTCTCGACAAGGATTTGTGGCGAGAGAGTCAGAGACCGCGCCGCCATGTTGCGCAGCTCCTCTTCATTGTTGGCAAAGCCGGAACCTAGACCTCCCAGCGCATACGCAGCACGGACGATGATAGGATATCCAACCTTGGAAGCAGCGTCAAGAGCATCATCAACAGTACCGACGGCAATTGACTTGGCGATCGGAATATCGATCTCGTTGAGAGCCTTCGCAAAGAGATCACGATCCTCACTCAACTCCAAGGTGTGCACGCTCGTGCCGAGGACCTTAACGCCATACCTCTCGAAAATACCCATGCGCTGCATTTGCACACCCAAGTTCAGCGCTGTCTGTCCACCGAAAGACAAGAAGATGCCATCAGGTCGTTCCCTCTCAATAACGTAGGTAACGTACTCCGGCGTGACGGGGAGGTAGTAGACCTCGTCGGCGAGGACATGGTTGGTTTGAATGGTGGCGATGTTCGGGTTGACGAGTATAGAGGATACACCAGCTTCCTTCAGTGCCTTGAGAGCCTGCGAGCCTATACAAGCCTAGGTATTAGCATGAGTTGGTGACTCAATTGGGTTATGAGTCACCCATGACCGCCAGGCTCGCGAAGGGCGACTCTGCAATACCAACCTGAATAGTCGAACTCTCCAGCCTGTCCAATGGCCAAACCACCGCTTCCGATAACCAGCACCTTCTTGACGTCCACAACGTCTCTAGGTTTTATCACGCCGCTCTCCAAGTAGGCCTTTGGATTCGGCGCCTCTTGAGTAGTAGCTACACTGCCAGTGGAGCAAAGGGCGGTGACAGAAAAGTTCCTTTCCTGTATAAAGCCAGCTTTTCGAGTGGAAGCGAGAAGCTGAGATGGAGCGCGGAGACTCGTCGTGGTCAGCTGTCTCCGAGTGATTGGTAGTCGTCGACCATGTCGCAGCAACACAGGTGCTCGACCTGCAAGCTTGGTGGAGAGAGCCATGACAAAGCTAGGGAGCTGGAATGTGGGAGGTATAGAAGGGGGGCAGGGTCTCACAAGACCACCTGGGCAGAGTTTGGGGCTCCCTGCTCCCAATTGAAGTCAATTGAGCTCCTAGGAAAAGGATCCTCGACGTCCTTGAGTCTGAGTGTATTTAGTCCAAGAGAAATGACAAGTCTTGAAGGGCCGGTTCGGTGTCTAAGTTGATAAATTTCCAAAGGCATGCGCCTAGCAAAGTCATAGATAAGGCCGATAAGGTCAAAAATCCACCAAGGGCTGCAAGGCTCCACTAAAAAGATTTGCTGCGATTTACGGAGGGCAGGAGGGGAGCCAATCTCTTGGCAGACCCGGCCATATGGGGTACGGTACCGTAAACCTTATCTCGCTACCGTTCTACCGTCGCATGGTACGTGCGTGCTCTACTTCCGCTTTTAGCAAAGACCAGGTACCGGATCTCTCTTAGCTGGACTACGTACGTTACGGAGTATCTTGGCAGTAATGACGTCGTTTGCAAAATAGTTCAGCCACTGCATCAAGTTCGAGAATCGTATATAAATAAAGTTTATACGTTTGATCATGTCATAGCATTCTCTTTACCTTCCATTGGGAAATCCCGGATCAGACGAGTCTCTTCAAAATGTCCTCGGAACTACTCGTTTCTTTTCTCGGCGCTGTACAAGCATCGTTATCGGTGCTGCTGACCATTGGTTGCGGCGTTGCTGCGGCTCAGTTTGGTCTGGTCACCACAGAGGCTGCCGAGCAAGTGTCACGTCTCTGCATCAAGGTGCTTTTACCCTGCTTGCTGATCATCAAATTGGGATCCGAACTGCACCTTGATACGGCAGCCTGCTATCTTCCCGTAGTCAGTACGTTCATCTTTGGGCTCCCGAATACCATTTACTTCCATGTGTATCACTGACAGTTGCCGACCTTATTCTAAGTCTGGGCTACTATTTTCACCGTCACATCTATCGCCATTGGGAAAGCGGCGACGGTCTGTTTCCGTTTACCAAAATGGGCAGTCCCTGCTATAGCGTTCAACAATACCGAGTCACTTCCCTTACTGTTGCTTCAGTCGCTGGAAACTACTGGAGTATTGGCTGGCTTAGTCGGTGCTGGTCAAGCATCGGACGGAATCGAGCGAGCCCGCACGTACTTCCTGGCCTGCTCTGTTATCAATAATACTATCACTTTCAGTCAAGGCGAGAAATGGATAACCGATGACCAGGACTCACCCGAGCAGGATAGTGCAGCAGATCCTGAAATCCAACGGCCTCAAGAGAACGGGGGGAGGCTCGAAGATTCTAGAGACCAGCAACGAGCTAGAGACTCTGATGATGACGATGATTCGAGTGACCCTGATGAGCGTACATCGCTCCTCCCTGGAAAGGTCTTGTACTGGGAACGTAGGATGGGGAACGATCTTACTTCGCTGTTTCGACGTTATTTTAATGCCGCCCCTAAACCTGTCCAGAAGATCATTGCAGCTATTGCAACCTTTTTCAACCCACCATTTATTGGTGCAGTCATTGGCTTGATAATAGGTCTTTCGCCACCTTTGCACCGAGTCTTCTTCAACGACATGGACAATGGTGGTTATTTCAAAGCGGTGCGTATAAAATGCTCCCATATCGAGCCCAACTACCTTCCCACAAATCATCGGTTGCATGCAAGCGCTTTCATCCATGGGGGCTGCGTAACAGGCTTCTCACCACAGGATCGCTCTACTTCCGCGTCCCCTTGTTTACCACATTGATTTTTTGAAAGATAGCCGACCTCGGGCATCAAGGCTGGATTTTGAGTATAATATTAACTTAACCCTACAGTGGCTTACCTCTAGTCTGAAGAATGTTGGAGAGCTATTTGTCTCCCTCCAAGTTATTGTCGTGGGTGTTAAGCTGAGCTTGAGCTTGCGGCGCATGAAGGATGGTGAGGAGGCAGGTAAACTACCTCTAGGCACTATCCTTTGTGTGATATTTGTCAGATTCATACTCTGGCCAGCGTAAGTTGGACATTCAACACTCAGTGCTTTCTATACTAACCTGTAGGCTGTAGCATCAGCATCCCTCTCATCTGGGCGCTGGCAGCACGTACTAATATTCTTCCCGATGACCCTATGTTGTGGTGGGCTCTAATGATGATGCCTATTGGCCCTACCGCCATGAAGGTTCTTGCATTGGCAGATGTCAGTGGGACGGACCAGACGATACGGATGTCAATAGCCAAATTCCTCACGGTAAGAAGATCGCCCCTGGAATCGTTCAAAGATTTCCGGCTTACCATTTCCATCACATATAGCTCTCCTATATCATTACTCCTATAGTTTCCTTTGCGGTCGTAGGAGCCTTAGAGGCGGCAAAAGCTGCGAAGAATTGAAGATAGATCTCAGCGTAGATTACTAAAACATAGCACATAATCTGCTCAGTTATAAGCATAATTGCATCCAGATCCCCTACCTAGGTATGAACGTAAAACCGCGGAATGTAAGTATTCGAACTGCAGGAATCGTATACAGTAAGACGGCCGGTTAATTGGGCGGCCGAGATACAGCAAGTACAGTGCCACGTACAGTATACTTGCATTAAAGCTACTGTATATTTTGGGGTTAGCTCAAGCTGGCTCGACATCATCCTCAGCTTCCATTCTCGTCGCTAAACCAACGCCTCAATTTACCTGGTAACGCGCTCCTTGCCTCGTCGCCCCCCATTATCTCCAAATCAACTGCGCAACAGGCCAGTCCCTTACACATTTATGACGGCTTCACAGCATGTAAAGACAACTCATCCGGTGGCTTCTCACGTCGATTGAGGTGGAGCTATGAACAATGTTTCCACCCCGACCACGCCGGCGGACCCTCATCGAACTTCCCACGGTCGTCAAGAGGACGACGCCGACGGCTCAGCACACTCCGCCGTGTCCGACCGAAGCCACGATGATAGCAGCGCCCCTACGCAGAATCCATCACTTTCCGAGGCGGCGAGGGACGGCCTCAAAAAGAAGCTGCAATTCATGATACACTTGAGTATTAACTTAGATGCTCTGGTGTACGCTGAGCTATGTGCGCTCTACTACATGGAGTAGGACTAGGCCCCCTGTTCTATATATCTTGCCGTATTGGTGTACTGACTTGGCATATGTAGCTGTTCCTTCTTCCGACTGATGATACGCTGGGTCTCTCAAGCCCTGTTCATCAGTCCCAAGGCTGAGGACACCATTCTAATAATACCCAACTACCACGTTTCCGCAATCATCGGTCCGAACTTCTTCTGCGCCTTGATGCACCTTCTTTCGTCGCTACCCCAAGCCGGCGAAGCCTCGCGAGGCTATCTTCACGGTGGTATACTATTCGACTTCATCGGACAGAAAGCACCGTCCTCCAAGCTCTCGCTCCTTTTGCTAGATTTCCTGATATTCGGGCTACAGTGCTTCATGTTGACCGTGAATATGGAGAAGGACAGAGTACGCAAAGTAGTGAGGCCCATTAGGCAAATCGATGCCCCTGAGGGGACAACGCCGGAAAATACTACCGGTCAGGATCACGATGCGGAGGAGCGCGGGGTTTTGCGCGACGCGCCTATTGTAGATGACCCCGACGACATTGAAATGCAACCCTTAGGACGGGAGATTGGTGGTGGTGGTGGCCACGAGAGGGCCGGCCTACTGAGACGGACGACCTCTTCTACAGGCGATCTTGACGGTTTGGCTGACACATTGCGATCCGGAAATGCTGTTCTGGCTAATTTTAATGTTCGGCAATCAATTCGGACTGCCTGGCATAGCCGGGCGAATTCGCCAGAGAGTGTAGCAGCCTACGCTATACAAAATGTCGGATATAATGCGACGCTCGCAGCTTTAGCAGCGCAAAGGAGAGCCAGAATGGCTTCAGCGCAGCCGAGGCAGCCATAAATAGCACGAAAGATTCAATGTACAAGATTGTTGGATATCATTACTACGCAATCTTTCTACCCACGTTGCCGACTCCAGTCCCCTTCACCGAGACTATGATGTCGCCCGTGTCGTCGTCTTCAGCATCCCGCAGTCCCCAACTACTAGCCCCAAATTTTCTAAGATCCCGCGCGAGCCCTATAATCTGTTCTGTGCCCATGACGTCTCTTCCAAGACGTAAACGTCCAACATCCTCAGATCCCATAGCCATCAGAGTAAGGACGGTCGGGCCCGCCGCGGCGCTTACACAGCCCCCCTGACTCACAGTTTCCAGAAGTTGGTATGCACACCTCTTTCCAATATCCTCGGGGATTACGCCTCCCTTGGGCGGGACTACAACGTCCGCTGAAAATAGGACACCTACGGCGCTGGATTCTGCGACTAGGCTCAGCCCAAACCCAATCCCCATCCTTTTCTTGCCCCCGGACTTTTCATCCGGAACTAAAGGTGCCTGGTCGTATTGGGCCGCAATATGTATGTCTGATACAAGGGGATTGAGTATTTCACGCGCAGAATGTATCATGCGCGCGTTGTTGGAAGCCGATACGCCGGTCGCATAGGCAACACCTCGTATTCTTTTTATTCTCCCGGGGCTTCTGTTTAAATGTAATGTCTTTGGTAATCGAACCTGACTCGCAAATCTAAGTTCGACGACACCCGCACCACCGCTGCCGTGAGGCCCGGCGCATGATCTCTGAAGCACTCGTAGCTCGATCCGCGCCGCGGGGATGCCGAAGAGATTGTATAATGGGAGGATGGCTGTGCGGAAGGAGTCGACGGAGAGATCACCGGTCTCCGTTGCTGATGTAATGACGCCCGGCCCCGAGAAGCGGACATTCATATGCGTCTTCGAGAACGGGGCTAGCAGACATAGAGGTAGGAGAAAATACGTAACGCCTCGTGTACAAGTCGCGGGTAAGTGGTGTTCGAGGATGTCGCCGTCTGAAGCGCCGAAGCCTGGGGCGGCACCCGTGATGAGACCGGGTTGGTATGTTATCGTCGTACCGGTGTACGATATTTGCATAGAACTGCCATTGGTGACAGCTTCTAGTAGGCGAAGGAAGGAGATCTCATGCGGGGCGAGACCGGGATTGGTGGGCGAATTGGAGCGGATCTTGGAGATATGAACAGGCCGGCCTGTTAACGTCGCAAGTACTAGGCGCTGCGTGAAAGATTTATGGCCTGTGAACTTCAGGAACTCTGGCCTTGGGGTCGACATCGTTAATCGGGGCCAGGATGAGGTCGTGTAGAAGACTGTCCACCGCCCGGGTATGTAAGGACCTTAATAGTTTAAAGATTGAACAAATTCTGCCGTGTATTGAAGGCGGAAAAAAATTAGCTTAGGCTAGGCGGTGAGAGATGAAGTACCAAATTTAGCAGCTGTGGCTTGCTAAGGTTCCCTCAGCTGTTCTAGCGTACAGGTACAAGGGTACATGCATGTTCAAAGGCAGTGGTGTGGGTTGAGCTACGTGAAAAGTGTCAAGATCCCGACTTCCCAAAAAGGGCACATAATATCGACCCAAGCAATTGATTTACTCGGCGTTTATTCCTCCCAAGTTTGCTTTCCACACATATTCGCGTAAAGTCTGCGCGAGTCACAACGCAATATGTTTGACATAGACTGGATGAGCCTCGCGCTCCCATTTGCGTATATCACCGTTCTTGGGGGCTCCTTGTACACCTTTTCCACCATTTATCGGAAGCGAAAGGCGTGTATGTGACAGCCCAACGAGTCCAAGACACTGCGCCGAGACTGACAGCTCAGCAGCGCAAAATGCCAACCTCGAGCCATGGTTTCCGCCGCACTTACAACGAAATATCTACCTGACTCTCCTTCACATGGAGCCCGAAGCCGGTCAAGAGAAAGCGCCGAAAGTCCCCGATAGCGTCATCCGAGCAGCCCTCTTACGAAGAGCCGTTGAGGACATTCGCCGCATCGTCCAGATTCGGACCTCGAAGCAAGCGCTCAACGTCTTGTTGCAAAGAGGAAGCGTCGGTGACGATCTGAACCAGCGATTTACAAGGGCCGAGAAAGAGATTGAGGAAGAGCTGCGAGACGTGGTCACAGAAGTAAGACAAGCTCATGCGAGACTATTTTACATTGTAAAGTGCATAAGACTGACCTATACCTAGGCGAATGCCCTCGCGCCCGGCTGGGGTCAGACCATCTTCCAATCCGCGAACGAGATCGCTGCCAACACCTTGCTACGTACTCGGCTCGAGGAGATCGAGAACCGAGCCTCGGCCGACAAGGAATGGTGGGAGAAGCGACGGGAGGCGATCAAGAAGGAATTCTTGAAGGAGCTGGAGGAGGACTCGTCCACCAAGGGCTCCACGAAAACCGCTAGTGACGACGAGGGAGTATTGGTCGACTCGGGTACCCCTGCTGCTACGCCGAGCGGCTCTAAAAAAAAGAAGGGCGGCAAGAAATGAGTGTCCTGCTGTGATTCGAGAAGTAGTGGAAAGGAAGGGGGGAAAGAGAGAGATATCACCATTAGAGCGCTCCGTCAGGCCATCTTGCGCCGCTGTTATTAATAGGTGGCATATTTGCATCTCGCATCCGGCGTTCAGGTTAGGGATAGGGATAACATGCGAGAATACACCGTATTCACACAGGCAGACTACGTTGCGTGAGTAATGCCTACATAAGGTATTGGTATGCAGTGAATTGTACCAGAAATGCGATTGCGAGTTTGTTATTAGTTCCCTACCTACTATCGTGACTACAAGCTGAGTAAATATACTTCCTCAAGGTTCGCTGACTGGCAGCAACTTGAAGTAGGGAACTCTAGGTCTAGAGTTATATGACATACAAAACCAAACTCCAGCTACGAGAAGTAGCCTAGAGATTTCTTTGTCGCGGTCTATTCATACAGTAGGTTCAGCTATATGATTTCACGGTCTCGGTGATATATACGATGACTCGGCTAGCTGCATCTGAGCCAGCTAATGCTAATCGGGTAATATACGGTATAGCGTGGTTTGTAGGTCCTGACGTAGGAAGTACCTGCAGGCTGCAGCGACGTAAACTCTGCGCAGAGGGTACAACCCGCACCCTTGTCTATAAGGTTCAATTTCATGAACCATAATTGAAGCTTCCAGCCGGCGCATGCACCTAACCGTTACATAGTACACCTCTTACCCACCTACATGTATTTCGAAGATCATCACCTAACCAAATTTCACGAATAGTTCGCTGAGAATTACCATTTCATGCTATATCGTACATCAGAATAACACTCGTCAAACACAATGGCAGACCTGCAATCTGCACCGGGTCTCTCTTTCCCCACCGATCCCCAAGAGTTCGAGCAGGACGAACGCATCTCATTCTCCAAGCTCGACAATAAGTACATTGCAGTGCAAGACGACGGCAGCGAATTCGAGTGGGACGCCCAATTGAGGCGATGGATTCCAGTAGTAGACGAGGAACTGCTCGCTCAGCAACAATCAGCTTACGGCGGCAGCGCGCCTGCCGATGACAGCAACGACGTCCCCAACAAGAAGCGCAAGAAAGGCCAGGCAAACGGAGGGCAGCAGCAGGGCCGCCCCCAGAAGAAGCAGAAGCAACCACCGCAGCCGCGCCAGAACACGGCCATCTACGTCACGGGGCTGCCGCTGGACGCGACGGTCGACGAGGTGCACGAGGTGTTCTCGCGCAAGTGCGGCGTCATCGCCGAGGAGATCGACAGCGGCCGCCCGCGCATCAAGCTGTACACGGACGACAAGGGCAACTTCAAGGGCGACGCGCTGGTCGTCTTCTTCAAGCCCCAGAGCGTCGACATGGCCATCATGCTGCTCGACGACACCGACTTCCGCCTCACGCCCTCGGGGCTGTCGAGCGGCCGCATGCGCGTCCAGGCCGCCGACTCGAGCTACAAGAAGACGCACTACGAGCGGGGGGAAGCCGAGGGCGGGGCCGAGGAGGGGAGCAACGGGCAGCCCGGGGCCGCGGAGGAGGAGAAGAGCAACCACATCACGGGCGCGGGCAAGCCCCGCGACAAGGCCCGCGAGCAGGACAAGCAGAAGATCATCAAGCGCACGCAGAAGCTGTCGGCCAAGCTCGCCGACTGGGACGACGACGACCCGTACGGCGGCCAGCTGGAGACGGGCGCGCGCAGGGACCGCGTGGTCGTCCTGCGGCACATGTTCACGCTGAAGGAGCTGGAGGAGGACCCGGCGGCCATGCTGGAGATCAAGGAGGACATCCGCGAGGAGTGCTCCAAGCTCGGCCCCGTGACCAACGTCGTGCTGTACGACCTCGAGGAGGAGGGCATCGCGAGCGTCAAGTTCAAGACGCCCGAGGCCGCCGAGGCGTGCGTCAACCTGATGGACGGCCGCGCGTTCGACGGCCGCACCGTGCGGGCGACCATCGCCACGGGCCGGGAGCGGTATCGGAAGTCCGGCAAGAAGCAGGGCGAAGACGTCGACGATGATAGCGAATAGCTGAAGCGGAGCTTGAGATGAGATACCTTTGTTTTTGTGTTTATGCGTTATGGAATGTATTATACGCGAAGACTCTTGTATGTCTCGCGAACGGAAGAGTTACGATGTACGATTATGTGTTTGATATCAGCGGCTGGCTTTGGCCACGTGCACTGCTTTAATCTTGCAGGGCTAGTAGGGTGTCTTCAAGCGTACCTAGGTGCCTAGGTATTCGTTGTGGAATGAGATTTAGGAGATACGTCTTGATAATGAATTGTATTGCTCCGAAGATGGTCGGAGGTGCTTTCTTGCTCTGAGACTACGTAGTTTCGAGAGCCGAGACTTCAGTACATGTTCTTAATGCAAGTGGACATTTATTAGAATAATCGTAGTACGTATACGGTCACAAAACCGTCTACCGGCGAAGGACTGAACTGATAAATCTGTATTGCGTTTTTATGATTTTACTTCCACAACCAGTTCACGGATAGTCAGATTGATGCGTGGCTCTTCTGGCTTTTTGAAGTTCGCTTCATGGGATAACCCGGGCGAACCATCACTACTAAAAGCCGTCCCATCGTTGCAATTGAGAGATTCGTTCGGTCGAGCCACGGTCAATGCGCCAACTTATCCATGAAATAATTCACGTATCCGCAGTAATATCCAACTTCATCTCCTTCGCGGTTACCCACCAGCCAGCCGCCTCGATGATCCGGCACACGACTTTCAGCTCATCCATGGTTCGAGGAGCGTACACCATCGTAAACTGCTTGGGGACGGGCATCTTCAGCAGACACTGGCTGGTCAAGGGGTGGCGTTGACCCCAGCCCTTCTCGATAACCTCCTTCACGTCGTCCGGGTGCAGATTCAGATGCATCGAATAATCCGAGCTGTGGACATGGCAGATCTCCCCCTGGCAAGTCTTGTTGAAGGGATATCGAGCAAACAGGCCTAAGCCGTGCTTCTCGAAGCAAGAAGTGCCAACGCCCACCTCCTCGGAGTTCCTGCTGCCGTGGCTCTCTATAATGCGCCGAAGAGCGAGATAGCATTCTCGAGACCCGAACTGGTCGACCTGGCGTTGCGGTGCTATTCCGACGACTTTCGGGCGTAGTCCGCAGCGGTAGGGGAGAGGCTTCTTGCGAAAAATACCGGCAGCTGGCTGCACACCCGGATCCGCTGGCAAAGGGTTGAAGGGGTCTCGACAGGCCCAGAGCTTGAGCCAATTGATGCGAATGTAGCCGGGAAAGGTTGCTGGCGTGCCACCAGGGCCCAGTTTCAAATAGTTCTGGTAGTCATTATGAATGAAAACAACGACGGTGGCCAAGCCAATGATTGAAGCCACAAAAGTTGGTTCGAGCACGTGTATGCTGAGTATGAGTAAGACGGCAATAGCAAAGATAGCCGGCCCATCCAGCGTTACAGAAAGCGGATCTTGTCTGATGGTCACGTTGATGGCCAGATTGTCACCATCGCGGTTGGGGCTGGACTCGACGGGAGAGGAATGCGTCAAGGTTTCCGTCCGTGTAAGTGTACCAGACATGATGTCAGAGCAGTGATGTGGGTAACCATAGAAGTAGAATGAAGCCTGTCCACTATAAGAGAAGACTTTGCTCAAAGCGTAAGTTTAGAAAAAAGAGATTATTTTGAAGGGGCAAGCCGAGAGCCTAAAAGCAGTGCCAGCGAGGTCTTGCCGGTATATACTACGATTGATGCGAAGAGAAATAGGACCACGAGGGACACTTTATACCTTTCGAGGGAAGAAAGAACGGTCGTTGGAGATCAACGTTGACTGGTCCCTCCCCATCCAAAGGTCAAGTGATGGCAGCAGGCCAAGTTGCCCAGGCACCTGGGCGTAGGTTAGGCTAGCCACAGCTGTCAGCGGGATCGGGATGCAAACCTTGATCATTACCATAACCTGGGGAAACGAGGACGGCGTCTGGACGGGAATGGCCACTTGGACTTCCGCACGTCGTCGTACGGCCCAGCTTCCGTCCACACATTTATAGCAATTGACCCACAATTGGGTGGATTGAAGAAGGAAACCTGACATAACCACAGCCGGGACTTTACGAAAAAATGATGTATTGGATCTGGAGCAGGGTAACCCGACCTGAGTCAAGATCCCAATTTGGACACAGCAATATAGGGCGGATGCTCGTGTGACTTCACAATGGAAAGGAAGAAAAAAAAATTTGTTACGTTTGTGTGATCGGACCTGCATATCTGCATAGTATATAATGTCCAGAGAGAAGCTCCCATTGATCAATGCGGATGCAGACAGGAGCCCGCAGTCGGAGCCGGCGTCGCAACGCGATACAAAACTGCAAAGGTGAGGTGTTGGCGGATGCTTCCAGATGTGTTGTCGCCCAGTCAGGGTGAGTATGGAAATACTTATGGACCCTATCGATGTCCTGAGGGCGTCCTGAGACAGCAAGCCAATGCAAGCCGATGCGCCGCTGCAGTGCCGGATGCGCACCTAGGTATGTAGGTGTATACCTCGCTCATTCGATAGGTCTCAAGTGGGACGTCAGCCCATAGCACTCAGTTTCACCAACAATCTGTTAGCTTTCCAGTCCTCATGACCACGTGGATGATTTGTTGTCAAGAGTTGAAAGGGCTTGGGCCGAGAGAGGAATTTCTCTTTGACTTCTCTGCCACTATTAGCTAGCGAGCAGACTCGCCAAAAGGGAATAGATATATCATCATGGAGAAACCCCCAAACAGCCCCCAGAAGCCAGAAAAGGAATTGCAAGATATGCGCGTGGGTTTGTTCCCGGGTTACAAGTTGTTACTGAACTTTGCTGATGTTGTAATGTTGAAAATGGAAGCGGGCCGGCTTCATCGAGCTGATGAGACTAGACTTCGGCTAGAGCTGTGGGTTGGGATTGGGATTGGCCAACCTTACTTCACGTGCACGGTAATTGGGCGTTCAAGATGCTGGTGGGATTGGACGAATTTGATTGGCTGGTAGCTGACAATTACGTAGCTCGCGCTGATCAAAGTACCTTGTACTTCTCGCCGTTGCCAGGTCGCCAGATGCGACAGGGATGCAAGCAAGGATAAGGGGCAGTAGCCATTAGCAGAAAAGGGTGAAACCTGTGCACCCAAAACAACCACCACCGAATCGCGCGTATCGATTACGATCCCGCTCTGATTTGGAGTTTTCAAAAAAGCCCAGTTGTGAACCCCAAACAACTCGGGAGGAAGTTGATCATCTACATGCTGCATACTCTTAAACACTTGTGAATCTATTATCATTTACTGCATAGCTTCTCCCAAGCCGGGTGTACAGAAGCCGTCAACAACTTAGCTCCAGTTGGCTCACAAGTTTGTAACCTGAAGACAGACAACCCATTAGCAAACATCGCAATACTGATACACCCAGTAGTCTTCCTACGCCCCATCCACGATGGGAATGTCCTCGTGGAACCCGTTGCGTTCTCGCGATGGTCGACAATCAAAATTGCCACTGTACGAAAACCTAAACACTCCGAGCAAGGAGCGAGACTCAAACGATTCGTACGACGACTCCGATGATGATGATTACTCCGTCACGTCCTCCTCCCCAGGCACCAGCAACTCGCGAGTCACGAGTGCTTCCATATCCACTGCCACACCCATAATGCCCAAACGAAACTTCATGGTCTCGGGCAGGCCGCGCCAACCCCTTGGCTATCGTCTACCGAATAAGGTCATTCGGTACCTCTGCTTTGGCTTAACGTCGTTCATAATACTAATGATTCTCACCCTAATCCGAGCAAGCCACAACGAGAATAAAGCGCTCGCTGAAGGTAGGATCGATAGGCCTCCATCCGCTCCTCCTTTATGGGAATCTTACCCATTCCTGACGAGGTACTATGGTGGCATCAGGAATTTAGTCCCCTTCTCCAAGAACATCCCCGAGTACCCACGCTTGCATGGCGAACCACCCGTAGACAAGCTGTCGTATGTCAATAACAGTAACTGGAAGCCCGATGTCGAGGGGCGGAATTTGCCTGCCAGCAAAGAGTATGTCAAGTACCCTCAGAGTGTATTCCAGGGTGCCCCTGAGCAATTCCAAGAATGTTTTCTCGACAAGGCCAACAAGGTGCGCGTGCCTCCCATTCGCTACTATGATGGGCGGCCCAACGGTTTCCCCGAGGCTATCCTTGGCTCCTATGAGCTTTTGGGGCTTCCCGAGGATATCTGTTTCGAGCGTTATGGCCGGTACGGACCATATGGCTTCGGCTACTCCGTGAGATCCGGTGGTCTGGGAACCGGAGAGCATGGCGAGAAGGAAGGTTTCGAGGCGACCTGGGAAAAGGTGCCTCAAGTCGACTGGAAGGGGATGGACTGGGCTGACGTCCAGAGGCGCTGTTATCGATCTAACGCTGCTCGCTACAAGGAACAGCCCCCTCTACATATCGCCCCTCATGGCTTTTACGTTAACGAGGGCGCCGCCGCCATGAAGGTTCAGACCCGTGACGCTCTGCCTGACGAATCGCCCAAGTCCTCAGCCAAAAATTCCGAGAAGGAAAAGAAGCCGGTGCCGGCCTCCGAAGGAGATTCTGCTGCGAAAAAGCTAGCAAGGACTGCTGTTGTTATCCGGTGCTGGGATGAATATGTATGGAAGGAAGAGGATGTTATGAACGTCCGCTCTTTGATCAGTGAACTAGTCCTTGCATCCGGCGGACGATACGATGTCCACTTGCTCGTTCAGGTCAAGAATGACGCTGCGCACCCGATCTGGGCAGATGCAGCCACGTATCAGAAACGAATCGAGGAGACCATACCGGAGGAATTCCGAGGACTCGTCACGTTCTGGACAGAAACCCAGATGTTATCGCTCTACCAGGGGATCTTCGACCTCTTCGCTCGTGGTCCTGATCTGCCCGTGCATGGTGTCTATCGCGGTTTGCAGATGGCTATGCAATATTTCGCCTACCAGCACCCAGAGTACGACTACTTCTGGCAGTGGGAAATGGATATTCGTTACATCGGCCATTACTACGATTTGTTTACCAAGATAGAGAACTGGGCTAAGGAACAGCCAAGGAAAGGCCTTTGGGAACGGAATGAGCGGTTTTATCTCCCTTCCGTCCATGGAACCTGGGAGGACTTCAAGCAGATGGCACGAGTACAGAGCGAAATGGGTACTACAGGTGCTGACAACATCTGGGACGGCGTCCCAGGTGCCGAGAAGCAATCACATGCATCTGGTCGTGGTAACAAGCCTATCTGGGGACCTGAGAGACCCAAGGACCCCAAAGACTGGCTTGAGCCTGAAGATGACCCCGTGCCCGAGACGACGTACGAAAAGGATAAGTACGTGTGGGGAGTTGGCGAAGATGCTGAGTACATCACATTCAACCCCATGTTTGATCCGCAAGGCACTACTTGGGGTTTAGCGGATGATATTACTGGCTATAATACAACGGACGGCAACGGAATGCCACCGCGGAGAGCCCAAATTATTACTGCATCACGCATGTCCCGCCGTCTGCTCTTGAAGATGCACCGAGAGACCGCCTTCTTGAAACACCACGCCTTCCCAGAAATGTGGCCTGGTACCGTCGCCCTGCAACATGGTTACAAAGCTGTGTTTGTGCCACATCCCCTCTACGTGGACCGTGAGTGGCCTCCAGAGATCTTCGCTCGAACCCTCAACAACGGCAGAAACGGAGCTACTGGAGGCTCACGGACCTCCGTCTTCGGCCAGCGTGAGCATAACCTCATTGGTCTCACGTGGTTCTACAACTCAGGTTTTGCACCCAACTTGTACCGAAGGTGGCTCGGACTGAAGGTGAACAATGATGGTGGTGAGGAGTTCGAGATGACCATGGATGAGAGCAAGAATGGCACGAGCGTCAATGAAATGCGTGGCGGCGAAGGTCGGATGTGCTTACCTCCCATGCTCCTTCATCCGGTCAAAGATGTCGACTTGCCCGTTGAGGCCAATCCTGAGGATACGCTCGACATACCCGAATCAGACCCCGGGGCTTGAACGACGTAGATAGGCGGACAGAAGATCATGAATATTGAATGGGTGCACAGGTCAGGGGTTATGTGATTGGCTATTACTATATATATGGACTCGAGTACTTATGGGGGCGTTGGATATTGACGGATTTTTCCAATGATTTCAGACCGTCTGAATCAACGACGCGGAGCAAGCGTTTAGCGTCGAGATACACAGTGTACCATATGGCTGTACACAGTTGGAGGGGCATGGTCTGATAGAACGGCATGGCAGGCGCTTGCTGAGAAAGTAGGCTGTACCTAATATGATAAGTTGATCTGACTGTGTCGAGTATTGAATGCGGGTGATATTGGAGAATCAAGTGACTGCTCTTGGCTCATGACTACCTCACGGGACTCCGAATAAGCTGTCAAAGGACTCAACGGTCCTAGGCAACGATGACGAACCTAAGTTTTCGTAGATAGTGGAATGGCGAGCGGCTGCGCGAGACTCCAGATCCCCGGGCTCCTGTGAAGTTGTAAGCGGCACTTGCGAAGTGTCTATTGTCCGATACCCGTCCTTGATCAAGGGTAATAGGTTACAAAGCTGCCTGTCTAATGTATCATAAACTCAAGGTGCCAGGCTTATCGTGTTGTGTACCTATTATCCCGTCCCAAAACTCAAGTCCGTCGACTCGACTATTTAATGCCGGGCGCAGCGTCCTAGGAGTAGACTCTCGCGTTGACGCACCACCAGAGCCGTAGGACACATGTTGACTGAATCCTAGCCCTCGTTATATCGAAGCTAGGTATATAAACGTATGAAAGGCATCTCTAGGTTCAAGGCGAGAATTATCTTTTCCCAGGTCGTGAACCGATCTTCCGAGCTCCAAGTGGTCGCTTGGCAGTGGCCTACCATGATTATCTCATGTAGTGATCGATTGAGTATCGCACCATCAAACAAAGTGTGACTCCATTTTTACCTTTGTAGAGCAGCCCGTTATCTGAAAGGTCAAGTCGAAGAAGTTTACTAAAGTACAGGGATCATTAGGTAGTACTATAAAATATCGTATCGTATACGATAGGCCACCTAAATCATTACAATTACTTAGGAGATCAATTAATTGTCTTTCATTGTAGGATACCTGGCCCTTATATCAGACAGAGACACGTATCGCGGACCTGGGCACGTCAGCAGCAGCGTTCGTTGGACAGTCTTTCATACTTCGAATGTCACATGGCAGCCTTCAAAATTCGAAAAATTCGAGAATATCGCACAGCAAATACACGGACAATATATTGAAGCACTTATTACAAGCGCAATATGAAGGGGCAAGGCTATGAGCGCTGGGCCGGAGAAAGCAAGCCAAAACTCAGCTCTAGCTGAGTGGCTCCTCGCTAAGGTCTACCTATCGCAGTTAACAGAACCATCCGAGCTCGCATGACCGCAAAGTTTACAGATTTACAACTAGTACATAGTCCTCATAGTATCTCGTAACTCTCGCCTTCTTAGATGTGCTATACCGTTGGGACCTTACCTCTTTTGTAAAATGGGATAGCAACTTCGCGATAGTTTCCTCGACTTCGCAGTGCTACAATATATTGTACACAGTACCTCTAGGTTGCGTACATACGAACCCCCCGAAATGGCTCCTCCTTTTATAGACATAAGGCGAGGCAGTTCGTAGTTCTCGGTTTATATAGAGCAGAAAACCCGGGACACGTCCCGTATACTCTGAGATAAAAGTCTTTGTAGTAGGAATCGAAAACCACCGGGAACGGCGCCAATATGTTTTTAGTACTTTCCAGACTACCATCATCCCCATTCTTACAGAAGAAAAATGATAATATCGCAATTCGGCCAGGTACTTGAAGTTCTATTTGTCGGAATGCGTTGGTTGTGCTGCGCGTTTGCAAGAGCAGGAGTCTAGAACTCGGGGCTCTGATTTCGGACCCGCAGCGATGGGGAAGTGCCGCGAAACTGGGCTGAACTTGACGCTGAATAGCCAATGAGCGTCGAGCTAATACCAATCGTGATCGCCAGCCACCCCAGCTCCTTGCCGAAAAGGGAATAGGATGACGTAGGGGCCCTGGGGCAGGGCTTGAAGACGGGAGCTTTCCTCTGCGTAAGACCCGCAACTTTAAATACGGCCTTTGTCCCCTCTTTCAGAAGCTTCCATGCTTTCACTCATCCAAGGCAGAATACCTACATAGCCGCTGAGTAGACCAACAATACGAATTACGCGTGCAATACACCCACAGTCCACCAGCTCCAACCGTTCAAACCAGAATATCTTCTATACACGCAATCATGGCCGCAGAAGTCTGCCCCGTAGTCGGAACCACGAACCACACTCTCCCGCCTTCGCACCCCCAGATCGACCTCTCCAAGCCGGGCCAAACCTGTCCCGTCGTCGGCGCCAAGACCGAGCACCACGGGAAGCTGCACCAGCACCCGTCCGTCCCGAGCGAGGAGGTCTCCTCCGCGACCACCAAGTCCGTCGGCTCGGCCGACGCCCAGGCCTGCCCCGCGCTGAAGAGCATCATCAACGACCCCAAGAGCAAGGAGATGGGTATGGATGTCCCCCTACCTTACCTACCTACCGACCCCACGAGGTCCTTAGAAGTGATTTCGCGTAGTCATAGCTAACCATAACCCCCTAGACGACCGCGTCTGTCCCGTCGTAGGACCCGTAACGACCGTCCTACCCCCGGACCATCCCAGCACGGCCAACAAATCCGACGGCGATGTTTGCCCCGTGACGAAGGCCAAGGTGGGACACCACAAGGATAAAGTCGTCCTGCACCCCCAGGTTGAGGGGTCGTCGGGCGTGTGTCCCGTGACCGGGGCGAAGCCGACGTGAGATCAAACAGTCGGTCGATCCCGCACCGTATAAGGTGCCGCTTCGCGGGAATATTCAGCGGAGTGCGATATGTTGTACAGTATGCGTTGTATTCAATCATTGCGGGTCGGTTTGTTGGTTATACCAACATATGGGAATGGTCACTTATAGGGAAGGGCGTGTTCCTGTCCTACTAGGGAAAATACGAACAAAAACAATGATGTCCATGTGAAACTGAGCTCCTTACGCAAGAATTTATGACTTAGCTGTGTGACATCACGTTTAGAACGACGGCGCCTGCCAATTTCCTATTACAATAGCTTGATCGTATTGAATCTGTAGCACTAAGCGATAGACAGAAGCATACCGGGATTCGCGAATTCCGGCCATGTGATCAATAGACCACGTCGTGTGAACAGCAAGTATTAAAAGTTTGTAAGTACAAGAAAGCAAAGTTTAGAATAGAAGTTCCTCCCACCACAACGTAAACGTAACCCCATCACATCAAATTCAGAATGTTGTGTAGCCTGAATACCAACTTCGAAACTAGCAGGAACCCAAAAATGGTTCCCCGAATCAGTGATCAAGCTCGAACATGCTACGCTTCCAGCCGTAGGCTCTGGTGAGCCGTCGGCCGTAGTGTTTTGCGGCGAGGTAGGTCAGTTTGCCAGTCTGATATGGTTCCATGAACACGATGGGCTCATCCGTAGAATCGAATTTATCGATGGGCTCGAACAGCCACGCAAACGCGTACAACTTCATGGGCGCAAAGCCCATATCCTGCATGGCATGAACAAAGTCGTTCCAGCTAACTTCTCCTAGCTGAGAAGCATCGGGTCCATCGAACAGCAGGACGTTGAATACCTTCAAGGAGCGCTTGTCGACCTTGTATATCCCGACATCAGAGTCCTCTCCCTCAATGTCCTTCTTGAGCTTCTCATTTACTTTTCTGGCCTCCTCCATGAGCTGGTCGAACGATTCTTCGGCTTTGTCTCCCTTGTTCTTTCCCTTCTTTGCCGCTGCGGGCGGCTCGGTCCATGCTGGGGTTCTCTGCACCTTAAGAGAGAAGACATACAGGGCTCTTGGAGACATTGCGTTGTTTTTCTTCAAAGCCGAGGTGATCGCGTCCCAGAAAGAGTCCAATGCAGCCTCTAGGTTTCGCTTCGTCTCGACGACTTCCTTGCACGGCGGCTTTTGTGCCAAGGATTCAGATGCCTCAACTTTGAAACCGTCTAGGAGTGGAGACAGTCCGTACCAAAAGTCTATGCCCATGTCCAGTGCTTTGACGCTGTGTAAGTTTGCCTTCTCCCAGTTGGCTCTATACTGGTCTGCGTGCTCGGCATAATGCATTTCGTAGCCGTGCATCCACGGTAGGAAGAGTTCAAGTTGATGAAGACACTCCAGTAGGACACACACCGTTGAGACTTGGTCGGCCAGCCAAGGACTTATGAGGTGCTTTAATTGAGGGTCACGCCTAGTGAGATAGTCGACTTCTGTAGCTAGACCCCTAGTGCCCATGATGTATACAAGTTCTTCGGCTACCACCATTCTGAGCATCGTTGTCAGCCTATGCTGGTCTTGGGTATAATCGGAAGTATAACGTGGAATAACTGTGGGCAGATCTTCGTCCTTCATTCCAGTGCCGCAATAACCGGGAGCCGGACGACGAAATTGGGCTCGTATCGGCGGCGAGCAGTAAATGGCTACCCCGAGTCTTTCCACCCCTATTAATGCGCGTACAGAGCTGGCTATAAAATAGTAGGCATCGTAGAGAGTCTCAGCCAACTTCGGCGGCAGGTCCTCGTTCGGCGCAATCTTGGTGGATTCCGGATCCATGGCTTCTCGGAGACGACTAACCTTCTTGTAGAGGGTGTTGAGGATTCCTACCTCCTCAATAGCCTCCCTGATTCCAGAGCAAATGACCGCACCAGAAAATGCCTCGGCTTGGCCACAAAGGGACGTGAAGTCGGGTTGATCATTAGTGTCGAGGAGGCGCCACACCAAGTGTTCGTATCTCTCCTTCATAAATGCCGCAAAGTAGCCAGGATCCTCTCTTAAGCCCAAAAGATGATCCTCTGCACTAGACAGCTTGGCTTGAATAAGAGTTGCGACTCGACGGAAATCGGGACTGTCTGGTTCTTTGTATCGACTCTCAAATGCCTCGGTGGAAAGCGTCGTAACGCCTTCTAAATTCGTTTTGCCTGAGATGTCCAGAGCTTCAATTTCGGGGCCCGCATCTTCTTCCGGCGCTGGTAGCATCACTTCCTGGGGCAGGTCGTGAAGTATTAGCGTGCAGCATCGGAAAAGGAACTCATAGATGCGGCTCTGAACATGTAGAAGGCAAAGACCATTGCCTGGAGTGTACCAGAATCGAGTTGGCTCCGTCTGGGTTTCATCGCTATCATCCATATCGTAAAGCTGGCCATAAGTTTGTGGTGAGTCGCGCTCTCTGAATATCATGTAGTGCCTTGGAAGTTTTGTTTGAGGGACGAAAGCGCTCCTTAAGCCGAAGCAAATTGATTGGAGATCGCTGTAGGCAAACGTATCAGGCGTACATCTCCCTCGTGAGTTGAGCATCATCAGAAGCGGTTCCGTTTTGCACATGTCTTCCAGGGTGATGTAAGGCCAGAGGAAAGGCTCCAGGAACTTATCAAGTCTTCCATCTTCAACTTTAGCTTTGGTCACATCATAATCTAGTTCCATGAAGAGTTCGTAGTCGGGACGATGCACCGCTGGCATATTGGGCCAAGCTTTAAGCAACAGGGCCTTGCGCTTGGACTTCGACTTCTGAGCCCAGCGTTTTCGGATGACCGCTTCGTGTCGGGCGACAATTATGAACAAGTTATCCTACTTCTCGAAAATATCTGTCGCCCATCGCAAAGCCATTTCTCTGGCTTCTTCTGGTGAATGCCGAACAAAGATGCATGTTAGCGGTACTTTAGGCTTCTCGGTATCATTAGCTGCCGTGCCTGCTTGCTCTTGGGAGGAGCTTTCGATACCCGGAGGCGGGCCGGTGGATTGATTGGCTTGACAGTAGTTTTCGAAGCCTGGAGGTGGATTCGTGGGATGATTTGCCTGAGAGCAGTTCTCGAAGCTAGGAGGCTTGTTCATGGGATGGAGGATTTGGAAGGAATGCTCCAAGCTGAAAGGTGGACTCGGGGAATTATTGAGCTGAGAGGAGTTCTCGAGTTTCGCAGGCGGACTCATGGGTCGATTGACCTGAGAGGAATCCTCGAGGTCAGGAGGCGGAGTCATGGGCTGATTAAGATCGTGGGATGCCATATTGGCCTGGTCTTCAGCGTTACTATCGTCCATCTTGCTCGTGTTTCAACACCTGAAGCTTGATGTGCGTAAGTAAAGCTGATGATGTTGTATCATAAATGATTTTGGAGGGGCGGATAATGAGGTAGGTATGTTGAGGGGCGTAAGAATGTGATGTGAGTTTGGAGGAAGAGACTTGAAGTGGAAGAAACTTGATGAAATAGAAGGACTTCTTATTTACACGTGTAGAGTGTAGACGCATAGAACTTTCCGGACGTGTAGTTTCTCAGCACTTTCCCGTTATTGTAGAGGTGGGGTTGTATAAAGCGACGGTAATTTTGGATAAAGCGACGGTAAATCCACCTGACTAAACCTAACATAGATTAGAAGTGTGGGTACCTAATCTAAGGTATAGCTGTAGTAGAAATTTATGTACCTTTCCTTACTATTGATGTCCAAGTAAGCTTGCTATCGTTGACCTTGCTGTCGCTCCTGCCGTTGCTTCTGCCGTTGCTCCTGCCGTCCCCGTATACCATACTATGGCCGACTCTCCCTTATTCGTCGACGACGACGTCGACTTTCGCCACCTCCTCAATGAGATAAACGACCTTAATAGCCCTGCCGCCGAGCCCACGAACGATCCTTTCGCAGCCCTGGAAAGTAAGATATGGGATAATTCAGATGAGGCTCAGCAGGAGATTATGAGCGCTGCAGAGACTAGTGGCTTTGCTGCCGTACGGCGACGCAGTCGCAAATGAGCTGGTCGCAAATAGTGGCGGTCACCTAGGTGCCCCAGGAGCTCCGGCTATCCCAGGGGTCCCAGGAGCCATAGGGCTCACGGCAAACGTTAGGGGGGAGGCTTAGTAAGAAGGGGCAGCGATGGTGGGAATAGCGTCACTTAGATCAGGTATAGACACGTAAAAAAGGTACATAAATTTCTACTGCAGCTGTACCTTAGATTAGGCACCCACACTTCTAATCTATGTTAGGTTTAGTCAGGTGGATTTACCGTCGCTTTATCCAAAATTACCGTCGCTTTATACAACCCCGTAGAGGTGGTGTCGATGGCGGCCCCTTTTGAGTGGAGCTTATAAGATCGTCCGGGGCGAGCTTCCGGGGGTCACGATGGTGTTAAGGAGCAGCTTTCCCTACGAACGAGTTTGTCCGTCTTGTATTCCTGCCTACGTGTATATGATACAAAGCGACTTTGGTTCCAGTGGAATATAAGAGATAAACTTACACAGTTCTTAGTGCAAGTTATTGACAAATGCTCAAGAGTAACAGTATACATGGCCTAGTAGTACGATATAACCAGGGGTACCTGCTGTGACCTCATGGGGCTAATCTAGGTATGTACCTACCTTAGGTAGGTAGGTACTGTAGGTGTATCTAAAGTTTGACTTGCAGCGTAATTGAGTTCGGCTCAACTAAATCTATATTCAGCAAAGTAAGGAGTAGTGAGTCTCATCAAGAATACTCTTTGCTTCATGCTTCCTTGTATAAAGGGGCTTTTGAAGTGCGCAACCTGGATACCTATGTTTCTGTCGGATTTTCATTCCCTGTAATGGAATACGTTGAACTTCTCGAATGAGGCAGTAATAATCTTTGACGTACCTCCTTCGAGTTAAATTTCTTACTTTGCCCTGATGCTTCCTTGTTCCCCTTTTCCCCTGCCCGTGTCACCTTGATCTATGTACGTCATGCAATTTTTATAACCTCTCTTAGATTCTTCCCACGACTAATTTCATTAAGCCATGATAGCCGTTGAGCGATGTATCTGACGCGGCATAGGGGTACATCGGCGAGTTCATGATGATCCAGAAAATACGCATATTCATGGTCAGGGTTAAACCTACCCGATCCAGCTCGCTAAAAAAAGGTATTACATTAGAAATCGCCATTTTACTGCTTAGGCAATCAGCGATGTCTCAGCGTCGTAGAACTCGATCGTAATTGCACTTCTTATCTCGGCGCTCTCGAGATAAGACTAAGATGGGTAACTTATCGTGGTCGAAAAAAAGTGATGTATGCTAGAAAACCCGGTTGACTTCTATGCGCCACTTTTTACCTGCAGTAGCTCTCTCAGTTGCGAATTCTTACCAAATGCTTTCCATGAAGAGTATATATTACATAGATTCTTATTTAGAGGATTGGTGATATACTTCCATGATTTTGATTTGTAGCTAAATATGTTGTAGTCCTGAACAGGGTGGCGATCCATTGTAAAAGGAGAAGGGGGACAACGCTTCCAACTCTTCTTATTCTTATAATATAGGTGCCTATACCTAATTCTGCAGGGTCTAAGATCAGCAAAGCACGTAGAGCCTCGTCCAACATCCCCTCTTTGTGCCACTGTGGAGTCAATTTTTCTAGCTGAGGTATTCATGATCATGGGATCTTCGAGCTGAGCACTGCCAATTATGTGTTGCGAGCGTTGGGTCATTCACGGCTCGAGAATGACCTCCCTCATGTCAAAAGGGGTCCTGCCTGCAGGGTACAATGAGATTGGCCGGGAATCAAACGGTACCTGGGTACAATTAAGGCTGTGGCGCTGTCACCTACCAAAAAAGGGAAAAAATACTGTGGCTGGGACAAAAGCTGGCCAATCAGACTGCATATCGACAGTACCCCCACATTTCCGGCCACCGATAATACAGCCGCCCTTACAGTATCGTTGCACCCCCGGACCAATATTGCCGGCTTCCCAACCATCTGAATATCGTCAATTCTACCTCGCCTATAATAAAAGGTAATGTGCGTCATAGTAGGTTCACTCTTCCTCTTCCTCTTGCAGATCCTTCCTTTCCGTCAAACCGTAGGTAAGGTGCACAATCTCGCAAGCCTCAGCCGTCTCAAGCAAGTACCTTGAGGTATTGACCAAGATGCATCCGAGCCCTCTGATCTCTTGCCTTCTATTCTTTCTCTCCGCCGTCGATTTCTCTTCGGCGTTGCCTTTCATCGCGCGGTGGAAGCAACTGTCCGAGTCATTGGCAGCTCGCGCCACCTATTCTGTCGTTCCGATTGATGGAAGTGGGAGCGGTTCGGATGCGACTCAGACAATTGTCGTGACCCCGTCCCCGACGACAAAGACAGTTGTCGAGACTCCTCCAGCAATCACCGACACCATTGTAATTACCGCTGGTCCCGCCACGCATACTGTCTCTACCACTATCTCGGTTGTTGATATACAACCCCCAACCAACACCTTAACGACAACTGTGACTGAAGAAAATGACACGGCAACTTCAACCTTCGCTTATCCAAGTACGGGGTCTATCATCACAGCGACGCCATCATCCACCATAGCCACCATCTCATCAACTGCGTCTGCCGTACCATCGAGCACAGAAGCCACTTCAGCTTCTTCGCCGACGGATAATTTGCCCACGCCTACGACTTCCGCTAGTGTCTCTTCCACAACTATTGGGACAACATCCACACCGGTGTCAAGTTGGAGCTGGAGCTCTACTTCCTCTTACGACGACGGTTATTGGCACACGTCTTACCCTCCGTGGAACGGCACCGTCACTCGTCGCTTTGCCCGCCAAAATTGAAACGATATTGACACACCTCAATTACAACAGTAGGGTGTACAGTAGGACATGATATGTACAGGGTTTGTGTGGAGGATACAAAAAAAAAGGATGACATAACACGACTAATGTAATGATTGGGAGGCTCGGGTACAACACCCGGCCGCGGGACGGAGTCATGGAACCACACGCAACCCAAGCGCTGGAATGCGTCGACACTAGGTAGTTTTACATAGCTGAGAAGAAGCTAATACGAAGATAAGAAAAAGCCATTGAATTAACCATACTCTGCTTTTCAGACCGCGACTTGAGGTGCAAGTACGCAGTTATCCAGCCTGCCAGCCCCCCAATCCATTTCCGCCATGCTAGTCATGAGCGATTGCCTAAACGGGTAACACCACTTGGAGTCTAGCCAATCAGGGTCCCAAGAGCAATGCCTTCAGATCTCCTATTCACCTCCTAATCAACCCGATAGTCTCATATCCATTAATAATACTTCCTCGAGTTCATTGTTAACCTATAAGTAGGAGATAACATCGTAAGTTCTTTAAATATATCATTGCCTGCGTAGTGGGGTCTCTACGGGGCGAGGAAATATCTTGGAGTTCACATTTGCCATGCTTCTCATGGTATACATTACTGCTCTGACTTGCTATATACATCTAGGATCCTTAAATCTTACCATCCTTCAACTTGAAAACCGCGCTGCCGTTCATCGGCCGGCTAACAACGATAGCCTCTTCCAAGTCCTTTTGACTCAACTGCCGCTTTGAGTAATATCTCTCGAGCAATGCTTTCTTAATGTCATCAATCTTATCAGCAGGCACCAGGTGAACACTGCATCCGCCCCAGCCAGCACCTGTCAATCGACTGCCGTAGCTGCCAGCCTCGCGCGCAATCTTGCAAAGCTCGTCGATTTCAGGACAACTGCATTCATAGAGGTCTCGGCAGGAGTCTTGGGTCTCATTCAGTAATTTTCCGAGCTTTTGATTGTACTCGATGGTATGCTCGGAATCGGGAGCTAGTGCTGGGTCTTCAAGCAGGGCCAGGAACTGGAGGACACGCAGAGCCTCAGTGAAGACGTGCAATGCTCGCTGGCGGAGCTTAAAGCGCTCGCCGCGCACCGGGAAGCTTGACATGAAGCGGGCTTTCACGTCTTCCACCGATATACCGATCCCCAAGGCAACTTCTTCCAAGGTGTAGCCATTCTCTTGAGTCAGCGTGGACTTGGTCAGGTCAATTAACTCTGTCAATTGTTCGGGCATCGACTTCTGGGTATCCTTGAAGTAATTTTGGTGGAATCCGCGTATCGATACACCTAGCGGGCCCGCGTCTCTGGGGAGTTCTGTTCCCTTAGGGCATAGTTTCGCGTTCAAGTAAGCTGCTGCCATGCTACATTCGACAACCCGAAGGTTGTAGTGGATTGGGCCTGTTTCTTGCTTATTTGACGTCACGAACGATTGCGCAACCATGAAGCAGAGCTCAGGGTTGGTTTTGGGGAAATACACTGGTCGCGCTGAGAGGGACGGGGTAAAGGAGACCAGTAGGGCTGACCCTCGTTCAGAGAAAACGGAAGCGGACTGGTCCATTCTACGAATAATTAGCAAGGCCCGTAGGCATAAATGGTAGAAGCGGGACTCACCCTCCGGAGTTGACGCCAACGGCCCGTTCACTTACGATCGCAACCTCGGTCAGAGCTTTCTTGTCGACTTCGCGCTCGCCGTTGGCAATCATAACAGCCAGTGCGCTGGCGCTCACAAACGCAGCGCTCGAGCTCAGGCCGCCACCTGCGGGCACCGTTCCGTCCATCAACACCTCCATGCTCTTGGGTTTAAAATCAGCTCCGTATTTTTTCCTGAGCAGCTGCAGAGCTCCCCTCAACCCAGACTTGAAGTAATTGGTCCATTCATGTATTGTGGCGTCGATTTCAACATCGGAGTAGGGTAGATCGAATTCGCGGGTCGGGAATCTCTCGTTATCGACATTTGCTATTTTGATTTTATAAGTGCCTTCCTGAGAAGGCTCGAGATCGGTGGATACGGCGAGGATGACATCGGGCGTCATCCCCATGGGTAATACCGAGTAAAGCGAATAATCGATGTGCTCGCCAATGATGTTCACACGACCTGGCGATCGTGACACAAACTGCGCGGGGCTGCCATACAGGGCCTGGAACTTGTCCAAGAGCTTGTTCCACCGCACAGTCTGGTCAGCCAAAGCCTGCTGGGTGTAAATGTCCCCAAGGGCAGTAACCGTAGGTACGGGACCCGACATGATGCTCACTCCGGCTGAAGTTCCAAAGAATATACTAGGAAAATGGGAAAAAAGAAGAGGAGGATAGGGGAGCTTCGTCTAAGTATAGTCCGGGATGCCCCGCTTCCCGCTTCGCGCTTTGAGAGCTTGGCTAAGTACGTAGATTAGTATACCAATGTATCTGCTTCCCTGTCGATTGATTTCCCCAGTCGTGATCTTGACTTTCTGGAGCAGACGGTCAAGATAGTAAGTATCATATGCTGTCTACAGGAGCTATAAGAGTCGATCCTCTAAGTAAAGAGAAAATCAGATGGAGATATAATGAGATTCAGGTCGGACAGTTCGAAAGAATGGAAAGTCACAGGATCGCAAAAGATCGCAAACATGTTCATTCTCCCATGATCGTCATAAGGTACCTGCCCACCTAAGCTAAGACTAAGAATACCCCGCGACAAGCGGCGCCGAGGAATTGGCCGATTACCGTCGGTATGTACCTCATACAAATTACATCCCGCGGTAGCAATAAACCCCGCCTCTTACATTTTCCATCAACCATATCTCTACGGACAAGAGAGCTTCGTTGACTGTTTATATATCACTACATCCAACCGGTGACAATGGCTTCAAAAGTCCAAATCTTTTCAATTAGATTGGTAGAAGGGATTGGTTGATCAAATCGATCGCCGCTCGAATGGTCCAACCGGAAGCTACCGAGTTTCCCCAAGGGGACGGTATGGAATGCCATGAGATCATACCATTGGAAGACTGAGCCGACCAAAAACCTCCACGCACCGATGCATGTAGCGATTGCCGACGTCCTCATGTTCCCCATGGAATAGGGTGAAACCAGTAAGTGCGAAATTGAATAACTAAACCGATGTCTAAAATGCGGCCGGCTAGAAAGCTGGGCCTGGCTTGGGTTTGTGCGAAGAATCCTGCGAGCAAATGAGAAGAGTCAGATTGGCGATGAAGAACATGGTCCCTCCGACTGCTAGCGGCGTAAAGAGACGCAACTGTGCACTCATAAAGTCATTGGGGGAGAAGACGCCAGGCCAAACGCCCACGATGGAAATCGACAAGATTAAACCACCGACGAGTTGCACCGCGAACGATAGGAAGGGTATTGTCCGCAGAGCCGTTTCAAAATCCGTTGCCGGTGGTAGGTATCCACGACTAGGCCCCTACTACCAAGCAACGCGGGTTTATACGCCTTCGTGGTACCATGTCCAGTCTTAGGCTCCACGGGCTTCAATGCGCCCTTATCAGCATTCCACACTGCTACTAAAGCCAGAGAACCTACCCTCTAACACAAACATGGCGGCATTGAAAAGGGTTGTTAGTAGGATAGCTAGCTCTATCTCGCCTGGAAGCACGGTCGACGGGGGAAAAGCAGAGAGCAAGGTAAGATTGGCGCTGGCGGAGAACGAGATGGATACCACGATGAACACTATGGCAATGTTCCAATTCGCTTCTCGATATAGCCAAGTCGTAAACATCCGCCTCAGTCGACTCCTTTTCGTAGGCGGTTCTGGTACTCACTTGTTCGACCTTGAAGATGGAGTTGTGGCTGACAATCTGCTTGACCTGCTGGCAATCGCGCTCAGTTGGCTCATATGTAGCACGTTACGAGCCCTGATTGCCTCGTTTCAAGCTTGCAAGTCGAATTCCTATAAGAGTAGAGCGAAGGGAATAGACGGACCAACTTCAATATAATGAAGCTGGCGGCTGAACACGATCGCCGTCGACTTGTTTGAATTTTGCTGCTTGGCTACATAACCAGGCAATTAACTGGGTATACAGTTGAGCGCAAGTGTATATGCCAGTGACATCGTTGAGGGAATCTAATCGAACCTGCACAGGCAACGGTATTGATCCAGCAGTATCATACTGACAGAGGTCGTACTCACCTTACAATAGGATCAACCCTGCACTGACAGAGGGCGGTGCACCGTAGTCGGAATGATTTGGCTAGATGAGATCAAGGACCATACAACCCCAGACGCACGTCTTGTGTCTTGGCTTCCATTTTTGGTAGTATGTCGTGTTATTCACGATTCATTGTCTAGATGCTTGCGCAGCTCCAGACTCACCCAAATTTGCCATTGCAAACATTTGGATATGATCAACCATCATGGCTACAATGGCTGCAACTTTGCTGTCAAGAATGATTCTTTCCCCGTTAGAGCTTTTTCGATACCTTGAACTAGATCGTAGTCTTTGATCGCACTGGCCCATTCAACAACGACTGGGATATCATAATGACCGTCGACATAGAATCCTCGGCTAACATGGCCTTAGCGAACCTCACCGACAGCGAGAACCCGCCTGCATCATGCGATGACCCTGTCGATACCGAGAAGCTTGGGAGAAGTAGGCCCGACATCTTCATGAATGGCTGGGTGGAGATGGGTTTCTGCGTCTCCGTCCTCGGTTCGATGGTGATGGCGGAGTTCCTTATCAGCGGGTTCAGTGTGCTACTGCCAGTACTAATCGAAGATACTGGTATAGATCCGTACCAGCGAACGTGGCCTGTCACCGTCTTCTCCCTCGTCACTGGCTCGTTGTTATTACCGTTCGGTCGGCTTACCGATATGTTCGGCGGCTACCCGGTTTACCTTGGCGGCATCGCTTGGCTGATGGTATGGGCTGTGGTTGGAGGTTTCAGCCGCACTATGCCAACGATCCTGGCAACACGGGCTCTCCAGGGGGTCGGAGCTGCTGCCTTTCTACCTGCCGGAATGAAGTTACTCGGGACTACCTACCGCCCCGGTCCGCGAAAGAATACCGTATTCAGCTTATATGGAGGTTGTGCTCCCGCGGGGTTCTTTTCAGGAATCATTACTGCTGGCCTAACTGGCGAGTTCCTCTACTGGGGTTGGTTCTTCTGGATCGCATCTATACTGTTGGCTGTCCTGTGCATCCTCACTTTCTTCTGCGTCCCTCGCGAGTGGAGACGTACTGACTGGTCTTCGATGGACTGGTGGGGTTGTCTGACCAGCGTATCTGGTTTGAGTCTACTCACATATGCCATCACCGATGCTTCTCATGTTGACCGTCATTGGGCATCACCTCAGATCATTATTACGTTTATACTCGGTGTCATTGCTCTTGCAGCTTTCATATATGTGGAAGGATGGGTGGCCGCCTCCCCATTGCTGCCGTTCGATTTATTCGCTACCAAGTATATTGGTCCACTCTTCCTCGCTCTCTTCTTCGGGAGCGGCTGCTTTGGCATCTACATCTTCTATGCGAGCTTCTAGTAAGCCTTATATACGTACAATTAGAAAATTCCAGGACTAAGTGACTAATTCACATTAGTATACAGACTATTCTAAACGTCCCACCTCTGCTCGCTGCAGCCTGGTTCGCTCCTCTTGCCGCCGGTGGAATGATCATCGCTGTTGTGGGTGGAGTTACGCTGCACCGCTTACCCGGAACCATACTACTTCTCATATCCGGAACCGGGTTCGTAGGTTGCGCTCTGCTTTTTGCGCTCATACCCGAGAATCCCAACTACTGGGCGTGGGTCTTCCCAGCAATGGTGTGCACTACAATAGGCATCGATATTGGATTCAGTGTCGGCAGTGTCTTTATCACTACGACTGCACCGCAACATCGACAAGGCCTAGCAGGAGCGTGTATCAATGGCTTGGTGTACCTGGGCATCAGCTTCTTCCTCGGTTGGGCCGACTTCGCGGTCCTTAGTAGCTCGGGCGATGGGTTAGGCGAGAGCTACAAGGTCGCCTTCTGGTTCGCCGTCGGTTGCGCAGCCATGTTCTTGATATTCGTCTTGTGTTTTGTCAGGATTGGCAGAGCTAAGAGTGATCTGACGGTAGAAGAGAAGGCTCGGCAACGAGAGCCTAGCCGCGAAGTCGAAGAACCGAGGGTAAGGACTATGGGAATCATATGAGAGGGTGGTGTCTAAATGTAGGTAGGTACATGCCTCCAGAACGTGATTGCAACGTTCTCAGAAAGAGAACAATACAAGTTATAGAAGTCTACCTTGGGGGAACCTAACGCCATTTTACCCTAGAATGCATAATGAAAGTCTTTGAGTGCGTTATATGCAGCAATCCATGATATCACAATATAAGTAATTCAGGGGCCATAGTCTATCGTCGCGTGTGCGTTATGTTTCGAAAAGCTTCAACTCGCATCAAGCTTGACTCTCAAATTACCTAGTCAATCTTACCTTTTGGGGGCGCAAAGAAGGTCTCTTAATCCTTTGATGACGGAAGCCTTTCGAGCGAAGAACGTTCTAAGTAACAGGAGGGGGCGAAGAGAACAGTATTCGAGCTCCCATATAATGTAAGAATCGCCGGATTATATCGACTCAGTAAGTAGGGACTCATACAACAAGCTATCTCAAATGTCAACTAACATAAAGTGCATCCTGGAGCACGGATAACCTAGAAGCATTAGGTAGCTATTATTAGTTATTTTTGGGAGTATGCTATCTAAAGCACTACATTACTGGGCGACATGTTCATCTGCACCATTCGCCGCATTCTTCTTCTGCTCTTTTGCAAGCTCGCGATCCCGTTTCTCTTTTCGCCACTTGATGCCATACTTCATGATCACAAATATGCTGGGGGAGAAAATCACATATATGCAGCCGAGTATCGTGAATGCCCATCCAATGCCAACCCCATTTATCATCGGCCCGATTACTGCAGTCGCTGCGGCGCCGACGAGGCATCTCGTTAGGTTATTGCTCGCAGTGGCGGCACCCGCGCTGCCAACGTTCACATCGACGAGTAAGACGTTAACGGTGTTGCTGAACCCTACTACTGCCCATCCCAACAGGAACAATAGCACGCACGGCACGGCTATATGAGCACGGTACTGGAACGCCCAGCCCCAGCCGAATATAACAGCTATCGACAGAGCGAGCATCGGCGCACCGATCTCAAGCCTCGCCCGTTCGATCGGAAACTCGGCCAGATCCTGCTGCTTGCTCCGCTCGTAAGGCACACCCCGTAGTCTGCAGTGCCGCCTGTAGTTCCAGTTCATCAGCTTCCCGTTGACGAAGGCCGCAATGATGCTGCCGCCAACCATGGGGAGATACATGAGACCGATCTTGACCTCGTCGTAGCCGTAGTTCTCGGCCAGCTGCGTGGGCATGACCGTGGCAACGCAGTAGAAACCGGTAAACATGATGCTGCCGAACCCGAGCAGGATCAGCATCTCCTTCTCCGCGAGGATGATCAAGGACTTCCAGACGTTGAATTTCCCCAGGTGGATGCTGCGCCTCGTGGACGCGCGCGAGGCCGTGTGGCTCAGAGAAGCGCCGCTGGACTGCTGCCCCTTGCGCCGCTCGCGACGTCTCCGCGCGGCGTCTTTGCATAGTTGCCAGAACGTGCGGTACACCGGGTGCGGGCGGATCGACCCGTCGCCCACGATCTCCCGACACGTCTCGGGCAAGAAGAAGGCGTGGACGAGGAAAACGAAGCCGGCCAAGATCGCCAGCAGCCAGAAGATCCACCGCCAGCCCACATACTGCGACAGAATACCTCCTACACATTTTCATTAGTATATGAAGCTATCGAAAAAAGAAAAAAGAAAAAACCGAGGCATGATCTAGATTACCTATGATGGGCCCGATAGCCGGCGCGAGGAGAATGGGCAACGAGGTGTAGCCGACATAGTGGCCCCTTTCCGCCGACGTGATGCAGTCGGCCACGACGGCTTGGCAAAGCGCTACGGTCGTGCTGGACCCCGCGGACTGCAGCATGCGGAGAACCAGGAGGGCCGCGTAGCTGGGGGCCAGAGCGCACCCGATGTTGGCGCAGATGTATATGACGAAGCAGATGAAATACGCCGGTCGCCGGCCCGCGGTATCGGCCAGCGAGCCGACGAACATCGGGGTCAGGCCTTGGAAGATCTATGGGTTCGGAGTGGATGATTAGCGATTTCGGTCGCGCCAGCGAATCATATTCGACCGTGAGTCGAACTGACTTATTAACATACCATGTATGTCGTCACAGTCAAGTTGATCTGGCTGACCGAGACGTGGAAGTCGGCGGCTAAGACATTGAGGGCGGGGAGGTAGATCTGCGCGGTGAGGGGAGAGAAGAAGGCGCCGATGGCAGCTCCGATGACGATGCCCCTTTTCTCCCAGTCCGTGAAGGCGGAGTAGTTGGGCCGCTGCTCGCTGACGGGCCGCTCGCTCGGGGGCTCAGCGTCGGCGTCAGCTACGGGGCCCGCATCCTCCTCGCGCTTCTCTGGTGCGCCACCGCCGAGGGCATCTTCCACCTCGAAAGTCTTCTCGGCCGCCGTGGATTCGTTTCTGTTGCTCGTCTCGCTGGTGCGCGATGAGGTTTCTGACATGGCTTAGCTAGGTAGCTCGAATCTATGAATTGACTCTACCCTTGGAAAAAGTATCCAACTACAGCCCAGCTAGTCTGCATCCGGACGTCTCTACTTATATACAATCCTCGCTCTCTCGAGGAGCTCCGGTTGGCCTCAGTCGTATATTTCATACTACTCTGTTAGCCGGTCTCGCTTAACCGGACTTCCGAATCCGGTAAAGTTTCCCGGCTTTGGAGCGGTGTACCCCTGTTTAGTGTGGGCTGTCGGAGCCGAACACGGCTTCGCGACCCCTGGGCCTGTGACTGACTGACGTATTGGAAAAATGCGCCGGCTCGGTATCTGGTCGCCCAACCACCTGGTGTTCGCGAGATGGAAGGTGGTCGTGGAAGAAATACGAAACATCGAGTCAAATTCGCGCATTATGTGACTCACCCGGGCACGTCGCCGCGCATACGATGTTTACTTACGACCTGCGTCATGCGTCGTCACGAGTGATCGAAACACTCGATCGGATTATAGGTGGCGGACACGGCTACGGGTTCTACTGGAAATTTCCGGTTACGTCTCGTCGGCGGACTTAAGACTGGCTGGGTTGAACGAATTTATTAGGTATTTCATGTATCCTCCGAGATAGTGGTATAGAACCTCGGAGAAGAACTGGCTGTGCAGGTTTTTATACCTAGTGTCTTCTTGCTACAAGTCCGGGCTTGCTGCACCGGTTATCTATGCCTTGCCTGCCTCCCTACCTATGTTGTTTTACATTCAACAAGTATAGGGTCTCGAAACATACTATCAACCGGCGGCAGAACGTAACCTGGCAGGTTGAGGCATAACATCTCTTTACCGGTAAGGCTGCATATACATTCATGGCACATTAGATTTCCAGATACTATAGCCAAAGCAATACGCTGTGATTCCCACGCATGCGTGGAGATTGACGGTTATACTTGAGGATACATAATTTATACTCCAAGGATTCGTGGAACGTAGACTTTGCTAGTAGCTGGACTACGGTACTAGTCCAATATTAAGCCAGAGCAATGGTTATTGAATGGAGCTCGTTCCATCGCCAGCTATATATATATCAGGCAATCCATATTTAGCAAGCCCGTAAACAGACCGTACCTTCTGGAAGGTAGGCAATGACCTTTAAAAAGTGAAGGATACCTACCGACAAAGTGGATTTATTGCCCCTTTTGGTGCTCAATGAGCCCAACCGATGTGTTCTACGCCCAGCACTGCTGCTGAACTCCTTGGTATTACACGTACCAGGGGCTACCTAGGTAGTGTAAGGCTCACAAATGGTGATCTGTTGTCTGAACTCAAGTGTAGCACGTTAATCCCAGGGCGCTCGTAGTTACACTTGTCGAATAAATCATTTTGGCCATAGGCTTCAATCACCAGTTTGGGCAAGGCTGAGCTTCTTAGGCAAATATGATGCCGAAAAGGGGGCCTTACATCGACCGAACATGAGTCAGACCATCACGACAAGATTATTAATAACATGGGCACCAGATCCATTAATCCGGAGTATTATGTACAGATATGGCCAACATGTACCAATAGCAACGCCGACTAAACCGCTAGGTTCTCCAACATGAGTGCTGGATGCGAGTTCGAAATTCACTTTTCGGTTCCTTCTCCTCACCGGATGCAGCCTTTTTATGATGGCCCCTTGCTTTTTCTCAAGTCTCCTCACTGGTATTCTAGATGAAACAATTCGCTAACTGCAATGCAATAAAACCGCACGTGAAATCATAATTAGCTGTGTAAGCCGCAAGTCCTAGTGCGCATGACCTCTCTGCGCTTCTTATCTTTTTCTGTTGTACGAGTTAATAAACGGACCAAGAGCGGAATAGGGGTGACGATATCCTTACCTCCATCCCATACCAGGAACTCATGTAAACCTGAGCCTGCCGGTACCATGGGTAAAACAGGCACCTTCTTATCTGTGATGACTTCCAAGAGAGCTGGGCCATCGGAATTGATCAGCCACTCTAGGCTTTCTACCGTTTCCTCAGGCTTGATAAGTCTTCGATGTTGGACACCCATAGCGTCTGCGAGCTTCATGAAGTCCGGGTTCTTCTGGTGCGTGTGCGCATATCTGTCTTCGTAGAAAAGGTTTTGCCATTGAGTGACCATTCCTTGTTCTTCGTTGTTCAGCACGATAACCTTGACACCGATGTTAAACTGTGCAGCCGTAGACAGTTCGGTCAGAGTCATGTTGAACGAAGCATCACCGTCGATGTCGATGACAAGGGCGTCAGGCCGGGCAACCTTAGCACCAATGGCAGCCGGAAGACCGTATCCCATGGTACCAAGACCTCCAGACGAGATCATAGTCCGGGGGTGTCGCCATCTAAAGTGTTGTGCTGTCCACATTTGGTGTTGCCCGACACCAGTCGCGATAATCGTGTTCTCTTTTCGGTGGGCGGTCAGCTTGCTTAGTTCCTCGATGAGGATCTGGGGCTTGATCATTCCTGGCCGTTCAGTGCGCTCGAAGTCGTTCATAGGCCATTTCGCCTTCCACGAGTTAATCTTATCAAACCACTCCTTACGATCTTCCATAGTCTTTATATCGATACGGGGGAGAAGCTGCCGCAGATTTTCCGCAACGTCGCCTTCAATAGCTTCAGTTGCTTGTACGACCTTATTGATGTTCTTTGGCATGACTTCAAAATGCACGATACCACCTCGACCCTCTGCAGCAGCAGCCTTAGCCGCAGGCGCAAATTTGGTGACATTTCCCGTCACACGGTCGTCGAAACGCGCACCAAGAGCGATAATAAGATCAGCCTCTTGGATTGCCATGTTAGCGAAAGCAGAGCCGTGCATGCCAAGCATATAGAGCGACTTCTCATCCAGCTCATCGAATGCACCTAGGCCGAGCAGGGTCGTAGTGACGGGTATCGAGGCTTTATCAGCGAGCTCCTTGAGAACTTCTGGGCCACCAATCGACGATACGACACCTTGTCCAGCATAGATGACGGGTTTCTTGGCTACGTTCACCAAGTCAGCCACTCGGTTAAGAGAAGCTCGAAGTTGCTTCTGAGTAGCCTCCATGGCCGCGCGCGACGCAGCACTAGGCAAGCCTGGGAGAGCAGATTCAGTTGGAATAGCCCTCCTCAAGACGCCGGCAGTAACATCCTTAGGAAGGTCGACAAGCACAGGGCCAGGGCGTCCGCTAGTCGCAATATCGAATGCCTCGTTAATCCTACGAGGCAGCTCGGCGATATTCTTCACCATGACATTCCACTTTGTACAAGCCCTTGAAATTCCTATGACGTCTGCTTCTTGAAAAGCATCACTGCCAATGGCACTGGTAGGAACCTGGCCACAGAAAACTACCATGGGCGTACCATCAGACAGGGCATCCTGGATTGGGGTGATGACGTTGGTGGCACCTGGACCAGATGTGACCAGAACCACACCGGGCTTCCCAGAGGCGCGTGCGTAGCCCTCGGCCATGTGTCCAGCACCTTGTTCGTGCTTCGGTAAGACGAAATCAAAGTGTTTTGAGTTGTAGATAGCGTCGAAAACGGGTAGGATAGCTCCACCAGGGTATCCAACTGTGACTCATATTAGACACGCATTCAAGTTTCTAGTTGGCTGGCATGCGACATACAGATGTGCTTAACACCTCTTCGAAGCATCATTTCGTGGAAAATCTCTCCTCCAGTTTTCCCGACGAATCTAGAATAGCCCAGTCAATATTGTGCGCCTCAATGGAACAGGTAGAGAACACCACTTACGATTCATCCATTTCAGGTGCTCGGGGATTAACCAGGGGCTGAACATGACTTCGGTCTTTCGCGTCGGCAGTATTAAACGCTGGAGAAGGTACATCTCTGACCTGGCTATGTCAAGTTGGTCGCGTTAGTACCTAGTTATCATAGGAAAAAGCACGTATACAGAGCGAGTTGCGGCAGTGGCGAATAAGTGTCGGAGTATCAGAATGCCCACATACGCAGTTGACTGAGCTGAAGTAGCTTGATTCCTAACGCCAGTAGGTACAGTCTTCCTCGTTTGCAAAGCTGAGACTACGGGCGACGTAGTTAGAGAGCAGCGTTGTTGTCGCGGAGTCTGAGCCAGAGCCTTGACGGCTCGGCTAGCTTGTCGGGTGCGAAGCATGGCTGAGGAGGGGAGATGGTCACAAGGAAGTAGAAGAAAACGAGATGAAGACGAAACGACAGCGGCGACTTCCGGGATATCAACCAGCCAAAATAAAAACACTGTCACGAATACCCTCCCAGGACTACTCGCCAATACCTTCACAGAGTGTAGGCGAAGGATCAATGGCAAGGAATGTGTTGAAGGTTTCGTCCTAAGAGTCACAGAAACGAAAATCCATTTGACCCGACTGCGGAACACAAAAAAAGACACAAAGATTGTGGGGTTATGCAAGGGCCCCTTGTGGAGGCCCGTGCAATGCCTGTCATCGAACTGGTACATATCCATAGTACCTGCTGTCCCCCATCTGCCTGTAATGAATCCATTGTAGCCCGCTACCTATGCCAGTAACCAGTCATTTGGCAGCATTTGGCGATATCGGCATATTTCCGAAAATTTCTTCAGCCACTGATTGGTCCCCACATCTGATACTGATTCAAGAAGTGCCTTTCTGTGGCGGTCTGGAACGTCAGACTTAAACGTCCATTTGTTCCATAACATCAAGATGTCTTAAGAATGTCGGATTCGACTTCGCCCTTTAAGGTAGATCAAGGTTTACACTCGCACATGTGTCACCGGGTAGCTGCATAGTCCCAAAGAATCACGGGAGCAAGCAAGAATATTCTCTGAACGGTTTTCATACACATACAAAGCAGCCGCCGCTGTAAAACCTGATCATTTTTGAATTCGAGTCGGGATGTTTAGCTCGTCTGTTAGTACGAACGCATGAATAAATAGGTAAGGTGGTTGTTAGAGAGACAAGATTGACAAGCGACGGAATTGAGAGTCAATTTATTTAAAGAGGAAGATATGCTCCAAGCCTTGAAGTTAGATATACTAAAGCCTTGACAACTCCACGCGACATCCCCAAAGTCAAGCTTCTTTGAAGCATGTACGACCTTACGCCGCTCATGTAGGTACATGTACCTAAGCTAGTACGCCAAATAAACTACCAAATGGGGTAAGTGAATCCAAGGGTGAGAGAGGTACCCAGTTTTCTTCTTCTTAAATCTTCCCTTTTAGCGAATAGAATTCACTAAACCCAACTTCCTCAGCACCTCTGCCCCACTTTGAATTTCATACTCTATCAACACCATCGTCATCTGTCACGCAAATGCCACTACAACAACAATTTAATGAGACGGGATCTGATCATGCTTAATATGCAAGGGCCTCTTTCTCAGGCTGCTAAATCGGCTTTACTCAGATTCTTCTACTAAAGTCCGCCGCCCCAACAATGCTCTAGGTCGGAGTTTGTTGAAAGTTCATGCGAATTCCCACTCGCGAGGACAATTGTAAATGTCCTAAGGATATCTTGTCTCCAAAATGCGACTCCGAAAGTCAAACCAGGGAAAACGCTTCGACTCTCTCCTTTCCTTTGGCCTTTCCGATGGAGAAGAACAAACCTCAACGCAGCAGGAGCGCGACTCATCCGATGAGGAGTTTGTAGTGGACCCCCAGCAGCAGCGGGTCGACCAAGAGGAGCATGATATCGACCTCCAGGAACCATCAGACTTTGAATCACCAGATGAGAAGCAATCCGAGCGGAGACGGAAGAAGAAAAATAGGCGATCCTGGGCACCAAATGATGCCAAACCATTGGGCGAAGTACAACCATACCCGACGGAGTCTTCGCAAAAATGGACAAGGACTTATGTTGGACCAATCAAGCGATGGACACGGCTCGTCGTGCTCTTAGACTATTGGTTCAGCGATAGGGAGGATCGTAGGGAGGTTTTTTACTACTTCATGAATATGTGGTGGAAATATGAGCTTCTCCCGCCTAAGCTTCCGCAGGGTTCAGCCCAGTTACAAAGGGCACAGAATGGTTGGATGCCCGACAATTTTATTCTGGACTTAGAAGACAAATTTCGCCGATGGTACCAACGTCATCTTTCTATACGGACCATGTCGCAGCATTCAACTCTGATCGATAGGGCCAGGGCGTTCCGGTGGTTTATTCCACAGGCGGAAGGTGATATGACTGTTCTTCTTGGTCACGTTTCGAATCAAAAGGAATACCGCATCAGTCAATGTGAAAGTATCCCGTTTTCAGACTCAGGGGTCCCAATCGAGGATGGTGATGATCACAATATACAGAATGGCGGCTGGGTACTTGATGTAGGAGGCATAGTCCTCTCGATGGGATGGGCACCCATCAAAGGCCCAGTTGATCAACTCCTGGCCATGGCAGTCACCCCATACTCAGACCAGGCTTTTTATAAGAACCTCGATGATGCCCCAAAGACGTCAGAGCTGAAGGAAGGAACAATTCAGATATGGAAATTCGAGGCGGAGAAGGGTGAGAAAGAGGTCATTCGACCAGCCCGTTCCTCGCCGAAATTAGTACACGCATTATGTTTTCATTGGGGAAGGGTAGGACGAATGCAGTGGTGTCCCGTCCCACTTACAAGCGAAGGGCATGTGGCTCTCTTGGCCGCACTCTGCGGGGATGGAAAGTTGAGGGTTATCGAAGTTACGCGGACTCCTAAGAGCGATAGCAAGGGAACTTTTGGTAAGCATCCACGATGCTATAAAGTAAATAGAAGTTCTGCTTACACTACACCAGAGGAATTACAGCAGCCAATGGCCACCATCGAGCCTCCTAGGGAATATACGCTAGAAATCAACTGTTTTACCTGGATCAACATGAACCGCGTTGCCGTTGGCCTTTCGGACGGCTCGGTGGCACTGTGGTCGCTTTCGCCTTGCCAGCAATTACATCGGCATCCTATTCATTCGAGTCCTATAATGGACATAGTATCTGGTTATCCTTCCAGCCCCTTTCTTGTTGCAACGATGCCCATGGGTGGTGTATTCACCTTAACCGATCTAAACCGACCGACTGCAGAAAAGACCTACCATGGAAATCCGGTGGTTTCTCTCCAGCCAAATGTCGTGGCTTGGAGTGACCACTTGCGGGGTTTCGCATCGATATGGCCCACATCATTCCCAGGTACCTCAACCATTTCATTCGTACATTCTCGAGTATTCCCTCTCTCTCGCCATATATGCACGATTGAGGGCCAGACCATGTGTCTGGCATTCGGAACGTGCCATCCGTTCCTTCTTATTGGAGGCTTAGACGGCTCGGTTTGGATCCTTAACGTCTTACGTAAGGTATCATCGCACAGAGATAAAACGCATAAATTGAAGCTTTTCCAACACGAATATTGTCCACTTCCGCCATCCAACGCGGCAAATAACAACGAGGAGCGGGTCTTGCACCGTGGAGCGTGTCGTATCCTTCATGGATTTCTCCCTCAACACAACATTCATCCTCTAGGCATGAGAGTCGCGAAGGAGAGTAGAGTCAAGCGTTCCAGAGGTGAGAAGAAAGCCGAGAAAAAGAGAGCCCGAAAGTCAGAGGAAGAAGGCATACCTGATGAACAGGAGGAGGTAGACGATGATAACTTCACCATGGTCCCAGGACCTATCACGATCCATGAGCCCCTAACTCGGATTACGGCTGTGTCTTGGAATCCAAATGCTGAATTTAGCTGGTGGGCCGCTGCGGCGATGGGCTCCGGGCTAGTGAGAGTCATGGATCTCGGCGTTGAGGACACCGGGGAAATTTCGGGCTTGCGTGACGAGCAGGCAGCGCCGGCCGAACCAGAAGACAACGACGTTGGGGAACCAGAAGACAACGACGTTGGGGAACCCGACGACGGTAATCAAAGTCTTCCCTCCGAGGAAGAGTTAGGAGAGGAATCGGACGACGATATCGACATGACTACATATGAATGAGTTGATGCATGGATGAGGCCAGACACTGCAGAGATGTCCTTAGCTAGATACCTAGTCCTACGTCACTTACGGATGATACCCAGAGACCGTACTCGGCTTAATATATTGACTGATTTCAGAATCATTGTAGGTTTCCTTGAAATTGGTATACGAATGTTTTTCTATAATAACCCTGGTCTGATCTTGGGACTTATTTAAAGTCTGATAACTGCAGTATACGGCGGTTTCGCCTTCTACATGCATCCATGGTCTAGATCTATGTACTGTGGGAGACAGAATCCCCAATAATGCCTCTAAGAATTTCTCGGCAGTCTTCTAAGCTTCATCGCATTCCTACCTAGTAGCAATGTACGCAAGGGCCTCGCCTTCCCCTGAGTCTTCCTCTAGCATTGTCCGCCCATGATACTGTGGTGGTAACCAAAGGCCTTGACCATGCCAGTCAGGTGTGATGCCGCAGCGAACAGGATGAGAATATGGAATAACTGGTGAGAGCTGCCCCAAAGGTCGAATTTTCGTGGGAAGCTTCGCTCAGGCCATCGAACCCACAAAATTGTTAGCATATTACAGTTCTGATAACATAATCGTCTTGGTAACTCACTGCATACTATATTATTCAAGAGTTAGCAAATGGCTGGTAGTAAATACTCGATGAAGATGGCGTAAATAAAGTTTCAGGCAAAGAAAGGGGGAGGGCAGGCGGAGATTTTAAGGCTTGCTCACAAGAAACGCCCCAAAGATGTACAGGAATCCTTGGAATAAGACCCAATTGAGCCCCATACGCTCTTCCAGCGATCGATAGCCATAGATACTTAGTCCGTGGCAGACAGGGACGACTCCAGAAACGCCCAAGCCAACGAACATGGCTGCTCGATAGGGTCTCCAGCGCGGTGTTCTGAACTGCTCTACCCAGGATACTATGCCGCAGCCGAGGCCAAGGACGAATATCTGTAGGACAAGATACTATTCAGCACCATGATTTGCCAAGTCTTTCATATTGGGGGATAGGTATGATGCTTCCAGCCCGACTTGGAGTTTGAAGCAGTGCTTACCCCGTACAAGTAGATCGTCATTAATTTTGGTAGACAGAATAGGCCGTAGTAGAGTGCGGGAACGTAACTTCCCACGATGAGAAAGACAATGCCCGAGTAGTCTAGCTTATTCCCCCACTTTGCGACCTCCTCGGAATGGTTCGAGATGGCGTCTATTACATGTTAGGCCCCTTGATAAATAGGGAAACAGGTCCAGATGTCTATTCTAGGGTGGTACAAGACAAGAGGGCGGCAATCACTTACTAATCACCAATTAGCATGTCCTTGAATTCTGAACTGGGGTCCGAAGCCCAAGTAAGTTTTGATAAGGGATAGGAAGACATACCGAAACGTAGCGCTCATGCCGAGGCACAGAACGGCGCCGGCGAAGAAGCACGCAAACACAAGCACATCCGAGCTATTGGCGGACGCGTACCGTGGTACGATAACATGATACAACCATGTCCCAACGATAGGAAAGGAAAGAGCACCAAGAAGATGCGTCCATATATTGACGGACTCGTTGTGCACGTAGAAGAGCGAAGTGAAGGACCTCCAATAGCTGTTGCTGTCTGGACGGTACCCTGTCACGATGAAGTGGTTATCGCGCCGCCAGGAGGGCAGGTCGTCCCAGATGACGTGCAGCGCTGAAGCAACCTTGTGCTCTACGTCTCTGGCGGTTTGCGCGAGGGCTGATTTTGCGGAGGATGCGGATGAGCGCCGTCTCCGGAGGCCGGAGCCCGGGTTGGTTGTCTCGGCCATGGTGTCTGTCGCAAACCCGGCAGCTTTACTCAAACTGTAGTACCAGTCCAAATTAGAAACTGGATTACGAGTATATCGTGCCTTGAGAGAGCATATGGTCACAAATTCATATTCCAATGACAGTTTAGAGTTGAATGTTGGGTTGTACAAATCGGAATTTTTGTTGAGAGGCCACATGCAATTGTGGCACCTAATCTGACAGCTGATTTCACTTGGTTCCAGTACGGTCCCCTTGTTCCTTCCTAGCGCGATTGCACTACAAAACGACGACTACGAAGATTTACACAAGGTTGAGATCCAAGATACGACTTTGCGCAATATTTGGCATCAATAATGATTAGACGGTATGAATTATGTGTTGAATGTCATCGCATAAAAAGTAGTCCCATGAAACCCAGCAGCAACATGAAAGTCACGTCTACCTACCCTCTTAGCGCCCACGCTGCATGCATCCATATCCTCAGCATCGTGGCTCCGTTGCTTCTGTGAATCGTAGAATGTCTGTCTTATTTCTTGCCGCTCTTCTTGATTCCCTGGCCGCCGGTGCTCAGTGGTCCCTTGCCACCAGCCTTCTTCGCCAACTCCTGCCGAGCCTTCTCATCTGCCCATGCAAGTTAGCGATGGATCGGTTGTAGTAATTTTTCGAAGTCGCATACCAGCCCTCTTCTTCTCCAGAAAGGCCTTGTCCTCGTCGTCGAGGTCCTGCTGCTTCTTCTTCGGGTTCTTCAATGGCTTGACCTTGCCGCCTGGCGAGAATGTCGGTGTCAGCCGGGGCCTGTAAGCATCACGGTGTGAGTTCAGGGAAAATACCTTCTCTGTTCTGGCCACCCATTTTGGAGAATGTCGACTTTCGTGCTGGTTTTTGTGACGTTTGTAGGTTTGCACGGATGCCAGGCGGATTCTATTTATCCGCGAAGGACGATGGACGAGACGTGAAGAAAAGCAGTCGCAAAAGGATGAGAGCCTTCATTAGGCAATCTGAGTCGGCCAGAAGCGAAAGAACAATTTGACCGCGGGGCAATAAGATCAATTCAAAAGGGTCCAATGCTTGACTGCGCATATACACTAGCGTAGAGTATTCTGGCGCTAAGCCAAATCATTACTAGTATGTACGTTAATGCGCGATTCTAGACTAGGATTTGAACACGGGTGTCCCCGGGAGCCCTCATTCCACATGCCGTGGACCGGGACTCGGCAATACATAATTCCCTTTCATTGGAACCTGGAACCTTGGAAACTTGGAACTTGGAAAGCCCGGCTCGGTCGCACGGGCAGAAACCCACCGGCAGTATCAGCCTTCTAACGTGAGTCGTTTTATTACGCCGTCACCACTTCCAATTCCACACCTGAATCGATTCAACATTCTCGGATCAGCAACTTCCATATCCCCAACGCAACAGCTTATTCCTGATCATCTGTCAAGACGACGTTTTTTTTGCGCACGTTGAGGGGCGCTATACTATCAATCACCCTTCTATCTTCGATGTTTTAATTTGCGATGTGGCGGAATTGAAAAGAAGCTTGACGGTTCGGCTCAATTCTGCACCTCCAATATTTGACGTTCTTCTGGCTGACACGCGTTCCCAACTACTGAAGATCCGGAAGGCTTTTGCACTTCCTGGGTCTTAATCCTTGATATAGTGAGCAAATATGGCAACTCCTGCCAGTTCTGACGAGGGAGAGATTGTGGAGAACGGCGTTGGAGACTCGAAGGCAACTTCACTGCCTCAGTTTGAAGGAATTGGTGTTGACCGTATGGACAGAACTCGAGGTAGATATTCAAGATCAAGATCGCCCGAGTATGTGAACGGTTCGAGATACCCTCACAACTCTTCCCGACGAAGTCGCTCTCCCAGAGGGCGGAAGCGCCCTCACGATGACCGTGACTCGCATCGTGGTGGCCGTCTAGACACTGATCCGCGCCGATTTCGCGTCCATTACGAGGACGCTACCGACAGTCACCGCCGCTCCCGTCTGCCCTACGATGACGAAGACCGCCCGCCGTCGCGTTCCTCAACATCCGCACTTTACTACGATGATAGGGATCGAGACTACAGCGCTCGTAATAGAGGCAGGGACCAGAGCCGTGACCGTGATCGCGATCGCCATTCCAAAAAGCGCCCCCGTAATCGCTCCCGTTCTCCGTTTCGACCACTACGGGATGATAGGAATCGAGGTGGACCGCTACGACGGGATGACAAACGCCGGCATGCTCACGATAAGGATGGTGCGGAAAGTGCGAAGTCGAGCCATCAAGGCACTCCTCGACGTTATCAAGATCATGCAAAGTATTCTGGGGGACAAGCTCCTGTGGAGACTACAGATACTAGCAAAGATGACACTAAACATGCTCCAGGTAGTTCGGAAGAAACTACTCCCAGAGATCCACCAACTCAGTCCAACGGGCAAGAAAACGACTACGAAGATGAGCAGGACGTCGACATAGAGGCAGAGTTAGAGCGTCGACGACGTCGTCGCGAAGAACTTCTAGCCAAATCGCGCGGTGCTACACCTATGCTTGTACAAGCTCTCCAAGCTTCGGAGAAGACGAATGGGTCATCGACAGGCAGTCATACACGAGCAACCACACCCATGGCTGCCGAAGGAAATACTCCAAGATCTTGTAAGTCATACCATTTCTGCGATCAAAACATACGATTTCTAATGCTGTTAGTAGTTGCCTCACCGAATTCTCCAGCTCATGGCCTTCAAGAAGGAATGTCACCTGCAGTGATTGAGATATCTAACGATCAAGAACTTATCAACACCCATGGCAAAGCCAAAGGTACTGATGACGATGGGCCGTCTGCAGCAGATTACGACCCTACAGTAGACATGCGAGAAGACGAGTTGCGAGACGAACGCCGGCATGGAAATATTGGTCCCCATGGGGAGGTGCTTCCTCCTGATAAGAAGGCTGAAATCGCTCCAGTAGAAGAACCGCAACCGCCGGAGAAGGTGAAAACAAATGAGGACGATGACTTCGATATGTTTGCTGAAGATTTTGACGAAGAGAAGTTTGCCGCACCCAAGCCTACTCACCTAGATACTGCTGCAGACGATCGCAAAGTACCCATTTCCCTTGCCCAGCCTAATGCAGGAGGTATTCTCGAGGGTGACGATAAGGATGGATACTATAAAATCCGCATTGGTGAGATTATCGACGGTCGGTACCAGGTTCAAGCAACTCTGGGCAAAGGCATGTTCTCTGGCGTTGCTCGTGCTGTCGATATTACAACCAAGAAATTGGTTGCCATCAAGATGATGCGTAATAACGACGCTCTGAGGAAAGGAGGCTTTACCGAGATTGCGATCCTGCAGAAACTGAACGAGGCTGATCCTGAGAATCGTAAGCATATTGTCAAGTTTGAGCGGTACTTCGAACATAAGGGTCACCTTTGTCTTGCGTTTGAAAATCTCAGCTTGAACCTAAGAGAGGTCTTGAGGAAGTTTGGTAACAATATCGGCATCAATCTGAGTGCAACTCGCGCCTACGCACATCAAATCTTCGTTGCTTTGGCTCATCTTCGTAAATGCAGTATCATTCATGCCGACTTGAAGCCGGACAACATCTTGGTAAGCAAGCTCATAAATGCAGGTCATGCCAGGAGGCTACTAAACTGGTAATAGGTCAATGAGACTCGCAATGTCCTGAAGATTTGTGATCTAGGTACGGCTATTGATAGATCGGACGCCGCAACGGCCAACAATGAAATCACGCCGTACCTAGTCAGTCGATTTTACCGAGCCCCGGAGATTATTCTTGGGATGCCGTACGACTACGCCGTCGACATGTGGTCCATTGGCTGCACGTTGTATGAGCTTTACACCGGCAAGATTCTATTTACGGGCGACAGTAACAACCAAATGCTGAAGGCAATCATGGAAGTTCGTGGAAAGTTCAGCGCGAAATTATACAAGCGTGGCGAGTTATCTCACATGCATTTTGATGATGCTGGAAATTTCATCAGCGTCGAGAGGGACAAGGCGCTCGGAAAGGTACGTTAATGATCTCCTACTTCGCGAAGTGTTCCTTTAGGTGCTTACCTGGAGAAAATTCGGTAAACCCCCTTACGTTTCTATTTATATTAAGCGTCTAGCAAACGCTTTTCTTGAATCTAGGCGGTTGTGGGTGCCGGGGGCACGACGCTGCAAGCTGCAGGCCGGTCACATCAAGGCGAATGCATTCGGAATCATATCTAGCCGCACAGAGATCCCTGCGCACGTCCACGCTTTTCCACATATAGGATTCCTCAACTTAAGCCGGCAATCAGACTGCGGAATCCTACAATTATATTACGCTGCTGCTTTTGTCAGATTGGACCGTATGCGGCGCGCGCTTACAATCTAAGTGCTACCCCGGATCTGACGGCGTCGAGCTGACGTTCATAACCAACCTCTATTCACTAGCTTGATCCTAATTTTGTTGAACCCCATGTCATGAGTTGCTTTCTGCCGCATTGTCCCCGTTGCAGTCTCGGGTGTAATTTATTTGGATATGCAGGCTGACGGATTTACAGACCACAGTACGGACTCTAGCCATTGTCAAGCCAACGCGGGATCTCCGCACTCGTCTCTTGGCTGCCTCCGGGGGGATGAACGATGTGGAGTCTAGGGATCTTAACCACTTCGTGGATCTCCTAGAGCGATGCTTGACGCTTAACCCAGACAAGAGGATTACTCCCTCCGAGGCTTTGAAGCATCCCTTTTTCACTGTCAGGCTTACTGGACCCCAAAGATAGTTCCATGCGGGTCCTCCGCGAAAATTGCATAGGGGCGTTGTAGGTTGATCACAGGGCCGGCTCTCTAGGCATCCGACATGGAGTTCTCGCAGTTGCCGTAAGAAGCTTGGAAGATAATTCGGGTAATATTAGGCTATCGTAGCAGTAGCATGGAGATGTCGCCTTCGGGCGGCTATGCGACGGCGTCTTTGATTCTCCAAGTAAATGCCATTGTTGGCGTTGTTTTGTTCATGGTGGCTTGACTCTAGAGATTTGGGGGGCTTACCTATCCCATCATGAAGCTATGTAACCTGGACAAAGGGGTGTGAACAGCAAACGGCCAAGATAAAATACAAGACAAAACAAATAAAAACGGTGAATTCACAAGGTGTGCTTCTATGGATGTGATGTGCTCGTGAACACAACACACCTTCTAGTACCTGCGTCATACGTATCTATTGCCAAAGCCAATGCCGGAGTGCCGTCCGGTGGCATAGGAAAGCATGTTGGGGCTAAGCCCTTAGATTGTTCAGCGATCCATGCGCATCGATTTGATAACTACCTTGCTTGTTCTTTCGCATAGGATCGATGGCACTACAGCATCTATCTGTACGGCGTAAGATCTTGTGCTAAATGCTGGAATTGGAGTTCTGGATTGCGATTGCTAGAGCCAAATCTGCCTCTGATTTAGACCGCACGCATCCTACCATCGTAAGAATGTTGAATATGGAAGGATGTGTGGTAAGGGAAGTCGTTCATGTGTTGCGACTTGAAGTAACTAACTTTGCTGGCCTCGCACAACGCAGTTAGAGTAGTAGGTAGGATTATGATCACGATTAGTGGAAGACGTCTTCCCTAACTAACCAGCTTACAACTAGACTATCAGGAACCTCTGGCTCAATGATTTAACACGGCATCAATCTTCCCGGAGCGCCACCTCCTATGTGCAAGTGGTGAGAACTATGAGTAATCTTGAGTCACATAGCAATTGTAATTCCTCTCCCGTTGTCGAATGGTAGTGCCACGTCCCCCGTCTTACGTATTATTGTTGGGCGGCAATGAATCAACGTTACGATTGTTTACCTCCGTGGTTGCTGATGGTCACTTGAGGATTCGAATCTCGCAATCGAGCTTTTCTGTCAGGTGGCTGTCTGGGGCATCCTTCAACGCCGCTATTCTCTTTACCGCTTCCCTTGACTAGGCCTGGGTCTATATCGTCCCCCTATCGTCTCCATCGACCAATCCAACTTCCTGTGCTTATGCCCCTTAAGCCAACAGGATCACTAAGCTTTTAGAGGGCTAAATCAACAGCCCCCGAGTGCAGGTGTTAACATTAACACAGAAGGAATATCTGAATATGGATCAGCGCCAATGCGAATAGAGGGCGCAGCAGCCGCTGGGAATACATTGCAGTATGCAGAAGACCCGGTTTCCCGTTCTTTGTGTCTAGCCAGCAATCCTGCGGCCATGGAGTTATGATAAGTAAGTCATTCAAGGGAAAACGATGAACTCCACGGCGCATGCGAGGGCCGTGATCCATCTTCGCCGCTATGCTACTTATTGAGATATGAGTTGCGAGGCAGCCCAGGGGTGGTGGTCTATTTGGAAATCTAGGTAGTTAGAGCTCATCTCATTGGCGTATGGAGTTAGCAACCTGAAGGATCCATTCTAACCAAATCACTGATGATTGAGTGATACAGCATGCTCAGATCCGGGTTTGGCCAACATCATGCAGTTTATCCACTTCCCTACTTTCTCGCTACAGCTGATACGTAAAGAGTTCCATTGAGTCGGGTACTATAGATAACTATTTAGGTACCTAGATCCAGGATGAATGGGGGCCACTTTGCACACGAGCAACAGGTGATTTGGCCCCGGATCAGCCCCTCGGGTGCAGAGGAGGCATGTCACTGGACCTTGGTTATTATTAGCTGCCACCTATCATGAACTCCTACCGTCACCCTCGTCGTGCCCTGCATCCCAAAGGTTGTAAACCATGAGCTGGGAAGAGTAAAACGATAATGTAGCACATCGACGCAGCCGGTAACGCAGGCTCCCCCGAGGATTTCTCGTGCGAAGTGGCGAAGCCTGGACCAGGGCCGGGAGTGGTTAATAGTTGGGCTATGGGTAGAAGTTGCGAACGCAACCAACCTCGGCAGGCCGCACAAAGCGCATGGACTCCTGCCATGACCTCCCAAGACCGATATGGAACCCAAGAGATACGGGGACCCGAGACATTTGGGTCGCAGTGGGGGCCCGAAGCAGGTGAGAAGACGCAATGCGGATACCCGCCTGGACTGCGTCGGTTCGCTGCCGTGACCCGGGGCGGGACGAAAGACGTGGAGGAGTTTGGTATCACCGGAGTATGTATGTTGAGAGGCTGTGCTTGCTTGCCATTGCCGCCGTTACGCGTCACCAGCCATCATCAACGAAATGGTCCCATTCCTCTGACGTCGAGTCTAGCCATGTGTTGGTATCAGATCTTTCATCTCATCGTGTCCCAAGATTTGCCCTCCACGTTGCCACATATCGATAAAACATTACGTTCTAAACATAACACTCGAAATTCATGCGTTTGTTGCAGGCCGAATAGAAGGCCGTCGTCGTCATGAGGCTAGGCTCAAGCCACACGGCCGACCACCTGTGTAGGCCGCCGCTTGGCGTCAACACGAAGAACTGGCCACCAGATGGCGGAATAGTGGCCGTCTTGTGATAAAACCGGTCTTACTTGTAGCTGAGCAACTTTTGTCTGTGACTGAGACTCCAAACGAGAACCGAGCCGCGGATTCACGAGATGGTAAGCAAGGCGGGGCCAACATGGTGCGAAGATCTTGTTGCCGCTTCCAGCGCTGTGCGACGTTCCCTCGCAGAGGGGACGGGACGCAATGTGCACGGCTTGTCTCAACCTGGCGGCAAGTTGCTTGTGCGTTTCTATCAACACCCTCTACGTCGATGGCGTGAAGGGGTCGAGCGCGGGGTTTGCTGCTGTCAGTTGATCTACGGCCGTTCGATACTAAGTGGGCACATCCGCCTGGACGGCCGTATACTGGGTCAATATATCGAAGAATTGGACGGGCTTGTCAAGGTTCCGCCGGCTTAACGTAGTCTGCGGGTACGACCAGCCGTTCGGGTTAATCGTCGGCGGGTACCCGAAACCCGCGCCAGCCCTTCTCCCTGGTAGTAGGACCTTATGGGTCCCATGTCGGCTTCCGGTGCAGGCGACATGTCAGATCTGGCAGCCGGCGGGTCGAACTGGTGCGGCCCCTGTGCTCTGGTAACCAACGGATATTGCGGGTTCAACAGGTGCGGAGGGGAGCAAGGGGTCCGAAGACAGTAGCACAATAAATTAATTTTCCTCCCTATGTACCTCCTGCGTGATTTATGCTGTATTTACGAGTAGGTCATATCGATGCAGGCGAGACACTCCACGATTCCAGGGCAATATCAGTGAATGGACACTTTGTGATGTAAAAGGCTTGGACTCTCAACCACTGATGAGATATCATGATGATGTGTAAGGGAACGTTTGAGACAGGAAAAGGGCTGACCGAATCTTGTTTGGACCCGAGCACGTCTCGGCGCACCAATGAAGAAGCCCAGTAACAGTATAACAAGCCGGCCCGCACGTCTCACGGATCGGCGCCAATTACGCAACGGGGCACGGCCTAGCGATAGATCTCCAGTCGCTCATGACGGCACCACGAAACCATTCCCGGCGGAGTTCGTGTTTGATGTCAAGTTGCCCCAACTAAAGTGACTCGATCTGCAACTGCGTAAGCCCTTCTCCAGACTGCTGGATGATGTGAGTTCTTAGTGCGCTTGGTCGCCTATTTGCTGCTACTGATGCTTCACGACTTACACCACATTTACATATTAAAGCTGACGATCCTGACGTACTGTGAGGCCGTTGTTTGTTTCGTGTGCCTCAGCTCTTACCTCGCATGATAATCGGTCAGATAACCAGCTAGGCCCCTGTAAAGGGCCTGAAGGGTTGTTTAGACGATTAGATGAATAATATAGCTCTTTATGAGGTTTTTAAATTGGCCGTAGTGCAACGATATCAATGTCAATATGTTTACATCATCCGATTGTGAGCCATCTTTCCTATACTGTAAAATGAACAAGTTATGTAGCAGATGTAACGATAATCCTGCGTCATTACGCTACCGTCTTGTTTGATGGCATAACAAGACCTAATTCTACGAACCGACATCAAATCAGGTAGGTACTTCTCATACTTACAAGGCGTATTGTATGAGGAAAAAAATCCTGTTCGGTGAGAGCAGCGCTATCCCTTCCCACGCTATACATTTTCGTATACCATAGTAATACCGCCTGCCTATTAGCGACGTGAAGGATTCGTGACGCCAGCGATCACATCGCTCCCTCCTATTTCAGAGACGGTAGAATTGCTAGAAGTGTCGATCCGGCTTCATCTTGAAGACCCTTTGCTAACCGAACGAGGAAGCTGGAAGGCGCACACTAGAATAATTCCATGATCAACATGGAGTGAAAGCAATGCAAAGAGAAGTCTCGCAGCTTAGATTATCTCGGCGACACTCCTCCGGGAACGGGAGGGGCAGGACACAGCGGCGGCGATCCCAACGTCAAAAGGACGGGATGATAACCGCTAGGGCGGTACTCATTGGGGACTCGAGAACCCAATGACAGGGCTAAGAAGCAACTTGCCTCATTGTACCCATGTAGCAATATCTCGGGATACATCACCGCCTATCAAGAGCAACCGGCGACTTGGTACGACATGGACAGGAATCGCAGCGCGATCCTTGCTTTCTTGCTAAACACATGTAGGGGATAGCGTGGTAACGTAATTATCAAGATTCAAATCTGCTTCAGGGCGGGCTGGGGCGGGCGGTGCATCTGGGGCGTTGCAGTCCCCGGTGCCCACTAGATTAAGATCTTCCCATCTTCGACGATCTTTTCAGGAGGGAAGGCTTACCGAATCACAAGATAGTGTACACGGACGGTAAGGACCGATCGTCACGCCTGGTTCATCTAGGTAAGGTATCTACGCCCATACCAGCCAACGTCATGCGTGGCCATGGGATATCGTTTCGTCATACGGCGAATATGCCCTAATTTGTGTGTACCATCACCAGATGACACTCTTGTTGCGCCTCCTCTTCCCGAGGACGGCTGGGTATCGAGGTCTAGAGGTTGAGTGATTTACCGCATGGAGCCATCGGGGAGGTATTAGGGCTTCAGTGCCCTGACATTTAGCTGTTAGCGGCTCCATCGCCAATTTGACTATCGCAGGCATCCGTTTGAGACCAAGGGTCCTGGAGCCTGGTCGCACCTGGTTTGTTAAACTGAGACTTCGGCGACCAGGAACGAAGTGGTCCAAGCGGGCGTGAGAGCGGGTAATAGTTGCGCAAGTTACAGGATTAACTGAACAAACGAGTGGCCGCGATGCCATTCCAACTCCATGTCTCGGGATCGCACTTTGTCTAGACCCAGTTGCCCACAGACCATGCGAACACTCGTGGGAACAGGGTTTGAAACATACATAGTGTAGAATAATAAGGCGATATCTGGGCAATATTCTGGAAACCGCCAGGCCCAGTTTTACTGGCGCAAATGTCGCGAGATTCGTATGTGAGGGTGGTTACTAGCCTCGAATTATTGTTTGCCCATCACCATGGGATTGGTACGCACATCTGATGCGCTGCGGCACAGGACGAGGCATTATCAGAATGGCCGTTCTAGGCAAGCCACTGGCTTATCAAGTTTATGCAAAGCCGTGGTGACGTTGGTTGCGGTGTGAATAGGCTAAATAAGGAAAGTGGCATGGTATCCTTCAGATTGGCTGGTCTCGAAAAGGATCAGCCGTATGATCGAAACTTGTGGCTCAACGGCGGTGAGTTTCAACGCCGTAGGCATGATATTGTCTTGTTTCTTTTCCATCGCACGTTCTTACCACGCCTTCGCCCGATCTGTCTGCGCCGCTGATAGATTGGTAACTGAGAGCAGAGTGTTTCGAGGTTGGTTGAACCGTTCAGTTTCTTACTAGGGACCAGGTAAGATCATGCGCTGAGATGAGATTGCGAATACGAAAGCACGATCCGGATGTGAAAGCCCACTATCTGGTTGAATGTCTCTTGATCCAAGTTGCCGCTGGATGAAATCACATTGACGGCGTTATGAAATCGCGTCTCACGAGGTTGCCTTGGGCCATGTAATTGGAAGAAGTAATTCTTTGGAAAGAGCAATTCTGAGGCTTTACATGCTAAGATCAAATGGTACCAACATGTATGTACCTAGGTACCTTGTATGGAATTAGGTGACTTGGAAGAGGACCGTGCACAAGGTTCATAGGTTAAGGCGGCTTAAGAATAATCCGAATCCCCTGTATAACTTATTTATGTACCTAGGTACAGGTATGCATTCTTACATGTTATGTATCATTTGATGTAATTGCATATTTCCATCTCTGATCGTTCTGTGACACCCAGAATTCCTTGTTATTTTTATCTCATTCTACGTCTTCTCTTCGCAAACATAGACGCTTATGGTTAATGCATTGGTGCTCGATCAAAGTTGACTGCATCAATACCCCGTTTCTTGCAGGCTGCAAGACTCATTTCAGATTTCGAGCGCAAGTCGAATCTGGGCCATGGATTGGCTCAGACGCCCTGGACGGGCAGCCTCATTCTCGGCAAGACATGAAAAGGCGCCAACCAATCCCATCGAATGAATCACCCATCCCTTTGCTGTATTACGAGGCTACTGCATGCGGGCAATGGGCGAGCGCACTGGCACACCAGAGAAATTGTGTAATACCACCCACACCTGTTCGGAGATAATCCCTCACTTCAGGCTACAGCCTCGAAAAGCTGGGGCTCCATCAGATTCATTACCGTCCACACCCACCAAATCAGCGGCTGGCCAATCACGGCCGGCGGTGGCAAGGGTGTCTCTGTCATGGACTTGTCCGGATGCAACGAGAAGCTCTTGCGTGATTGGGCAGTTTCCTGCATTTGCTGCAATGCGACCGCTGGCCTTCTACAAATCCGGTATTATTGCCGTCGCTAGTAATTTTTCTGCAGCTCTGATAATCAGTCGGTCAGTGAGTCGTCAATTCAATGAAACCGCCGGGGCGGAATGGCAAGTGCCCGTCTTGTCAATACTGCAATACTGCAATACTGCATCGCGGCGGTCGAAATCTTCTACCTGTGTGATGAAGATGAGATTTGAGAGCAAAACAATGCTCAGTGCTGCGCAATAATGACCGCGCGGGTACAAGCGGCCCCAACAAATTCCCCTAATGGATCTTTCTTTGCCGCCGAGCTAAGAAGATGGCTTAGACCTCGGCTCATTTCCAGCAAACGACTCATTTTGTGGCGACAAATTCATATTACAGAGACACAGCAAACTGGGCTGCGTGCTCAGCTCAGAGGTAGGTATCTATGCAGAAGTTAGGTGGCTATGGACCGATTATCCCAAGATGTGTGACACTCACTCAGCATAACAAACCACTACTGCAGAGACTATGGAGAATGCTCCGCTATTGGCTCGAAGTATGCTAAGACAAATTACAAACAAATAGCGCTCACATACATGTTATGTACCTACACTTTGTAGTGTATGTGCAGAACCACACCAGTCCGTTTAAGTAAACAGGTTTTTTTTGCAGGCTCATTCTAGAGAGTAGTAGCCTACAGAGCGGAGAATCAGTACGTACGAGACACACTCACCAGAATAAGGTGCTGCAGCATATGTCAGTCCATATGGGCAGATTCTCAGCTTGTTCCTCACGGACCAGCATAGTCAAGAGTGCGACAAAACAGAGACAGCGATCTTACACTGCGGCAAGTAGTAATCCAACGGAGCACGAAGCAACCTTTGCAACTGGCAAGGCTTCTTGGGAGAATTCCTAGTCAGAATTACCGGTCTTAGAAGCCTTTGCCTTACGGTTGAGTGACTATAATGCATTCCCAAGGTGGGAATATCCGAGGCGGAAGGGTAATAGAGCTCACATTGTCTGTTCTCCTCGGAATGTTTCCACAAGTCATAACGTTCGCCCCTGGTCTGGTAAACTACCCGCAGAATATCTCTCTGTTTGCCGCCTACGCGCTCTATTTCTTTCATGAGAATAAGCAATGAATCATCATCTACTGGTGGGTTCAGGCGAAGTAGTCTTCATCTAAAAAAAGAGGATACAATCTTGGATATCTACATAGCAGGCGTCTACATGCTGTTTTCTTCAAAGTTTGATCAAAGAAACGGTCTCCCGTTGGCCAAATCAGATATCCTAGCCAACCGCCGGGCGTTCCAATGGCAAAGAAGCAAGAAAAGTCATGCGAGTCACGGGTCGTCGATTTATGACGATTTGCCCGACCAGTAAGAAAGAAAACTAGGCGTACTAACGAGATGAAAAGAGGTGGAGCATCAGCAGCCTGTGCCAGTCTTTCCACTCCCCTATTGACAAGATCACACGCACGCCCCCCTTCTTCTCGGCTCGGTTTCTTGACTAGCTCGACTAGGATCCCAAGGCGTGGTATTAAATATTGGACATGGCTCTGCTAGGGTAGCAGTGGCCCACCCTCGACCGTTGAGTGGACCATTTATTTTCGTGTGTCAGACAATCCTTGCCCTCGTATATTACAACGAGCCACGAAGATCTTGGTCCTTGTTCAGGCTGGGTTACCCATCCCTCTCAGTGGAGCGCCCTAGAAGCATTGGTCCCATTCCTTGACACCTCCCCTTGCTCCTCTTTCTCCTGTATGTACCTCTCCACTCATCCCAGGCCGCCTTCACAGCTACACTAGCGCGTCGAATTCAAGAATAGCGCATCTGTGGGAAGTGGCACCCAGTAGGTCAGACATGGGATATGAGCTGGCTACTGATCACTGTGGATTCTGTGTAGACTCAGGTCCCTAGGGTGGTCGGGGCTTTCAAATTGAGCCACTCCAAACACGCAAAGACAAAACCCTTGGCAGTCCAACGGGGTGCTATCTCAATATCTACATCAACCTCCCAGCCTGCAACCTGCTTCGACCTCACATCGCTCACCACCTCCATTCATTGCAGAAGCTATCCACCCTTCTACCTCACCAACTACCCCTTATTAGCTCGACATCGTCGCCATTGCCGTCGCCATTCAACGCTCCCTAATCTTACGCACCTTTGGCCATCGACACTCGACCCTTTGCACGGCGACTATCATCTTAATCCCATGGCCCGTTGACTCGACGCCATCTACAGACGACCGAGGAACATAATTGTACCACAGCCCAAGGAATTTTTCCGTTTGGATCATCTCCCAGGACATTGCTTTTTGGTTTGAGGACGTTGTTCCAGTAGAGAAGGCCGTTTTCTCTTAATTCCTTTCCTTATCTTCTTCGCTCTTAGACCCAATCCCGGATTTCTCAGGAAAGGACCGTAGTCTGTCGCATATCATGCATCATGTGGCAGCGTACGGATATCCCACGCCACCGGCATCGCCATCCTACGACAATTCGAAGTGCGCCTTTCAACAGCCGCCGCTCCCAGTCCCCCAAGTTTGCCAACCTCGATACACTCCGGTTGCCCCGGAGCAGAGACTAGGAAAGTTCCTTGGAGATACCCTGCAGTTAATAGGAATTATTGGAACCGGTGCCTATGGCGTGGTCTACCTTGCGCTCGACGTCAAGACTGGCGTCCAATACGCAGTGAAGACCCTCAGCAAATTCAACGCAGACGGCTCTCCTCTGGATCGACGACAAATCGCCTTTCAACATCGGGAACTACGTTTACACTATCTAGCTTCAAACCACCCTAACGTTGTTTCCATGCACAAGATTGTTGACGACCCGGATTGCATTTATGTTGTCCTGGAGTATTGCCCGGAAGGTGACCTGTTCCTCAACATCACAGAAAGAGGACAATATGTCGGTAAGGATGAATTGGCCAAGAGCGTATTCCTTCAAATCCTGGACGCCGTTGAGCATTGCCATAAGCTGGGCATCTACCACCGCGACCTCAAGCCTGAAAACATTCTAGTTTCGAACCGAGGGGACACGGTGAAGCTGGCGGACTTTGGCCTGGCAACCTCATCGGACCGGTCCGAAGACTACGGCTGCGGATCAACTTTCTACATGTCGCCAGGTAGGATTCACTGTTGGGACCCTTAACTCTGGGGATGTACTAACTAGTTTACTTTCACCATCGCAGAATGCCTAGATCCCTCATCCCGAAGGCCATTTTACTACTGCGCCCCAAATGATGTATGGAGCCTTGGTGTCATCCTGGTAAACTTGACCTGCGGCCGTAATCCATGGAAACAGGCCTCTTTTGAAGATTCCACATATCGTGCCTACACCAGGAGTCAGGATTTCTTGCGGACCATTTTGCCATTGTCGGATGACCTCAACAACATACTAGGGCGGATCTTCACCCGCAACCCAGACCACAGAATTACGTTACCAGAACTTCGGAACAGCATCCTCGCTTGTTCCAAATTTACGATATCACCTACGGCGCCTGCCCCACAGGCACTGCCGACTCCGCCCACTTCGCCTGGGCCCACCGAATACGTTGATTGCGAAGACGCCATTATCGAGGACTTGGGCTACGACTCGCCACAATCGCCCGCCGCGTCCGATTCCGACACGGAATCCACATGTTCATCCGATGATGGATCGTTAACCTCGAGTGTATCGACCATTGACGATCTTGACGAGGACGACTTCGTCATTCCAGAGGATGAAGTCCCTTCGGTCCAGGAACCTCAGATGTATGATCCAGAGGAGCCCAAGGTCATGTTCCCACAGGAATTCGTTCCACAGTATACCGGACCTACCGTTGAGCATTGCCAACCTTGCCAACCTTGCCCAGGCCAAGTTCCTGCGCAGGCCAGTTGTGCACCAACCAAATTCGCCTTTCCATACTTCTGGGAGGTGGTGAATAGGTACACGCAACCCACACCCATACATAATTCTATTCCTTTCCATCAGCAGGTTACCCTATTTCACAACCTCCAAGGCTGCTATTAGCTACACTAATTTTCGTGTAATTGTTCTCCCAACCATGGAGGCGTTTCACCTGAGGTCACGTTGCTTCTATTGCCATTTCTCTGGAAATAGGTCACGAGTATCATGCCATGGATAGCCCGGCCACGGGTCAGGACCAACTCTGCTAAGGATTTACTTCGACAAAATATTTCGACCTGATATTATACGTTATAATGCACATTCCATTAGAGCCTAAGGAAACCAGCCGGAAACCAATACCTGAAAATGGAGCCTAAAAAGGTCGCGTAGACGTACGTGACGAAAATTTGGAGCCAGATATCATTCAAAACCTGTACTTACTTCGACATCATGTTTTTTTCTTTGTTTTATCAGCGTGGAGTTGGTGGGTGATTTGAGAGATGAGGATCAATTCCAAAGACCGAGGACCTAGGAGGCCAGTTTCTCATTACAATCCGGGAGTGAAGCGGAAAGCATTCTTACACGGCGCAGGACATACAACTGGAAATACTACAAGCAGGGCGGCTATATCTGCAGAATATCTCATTTTCTGATCTGTTGTTTTGCACGGGATGCATTTTACGGGGAGGTGTGCGATACTTTCGCTTGGATGATACCAACGTTTTTATTATCTCTTGGATACATGATCTATGGATCTCGATTTCGAGAAAGCTACTGGGAAAAGTTCGTCACGACCGGTTATGGTTGGAAGATGGGATTTGAATAGACCAGAGAGACGGGGGCCAATACCCTCGAAGCGTCCAACAACAATCGTTGGCGCAACATTATACGTTCTACCTGAGGATGCCGACATCAGCTAGGGTGATCCTCTTGGGAGTTGCCGAGACGCAAAACGTCGACAGGCTCTCCAAAACCCAATACAATGTTTTTGCGAACAGTCGCAATAACCACAAAAATACGGATAGTTCCTCTACAGCCTCGAATATGTGATTGTGCCCTGTGGCTTTTTCTTTAGGTCTCATGAGAAGTCACATTATCATCTAGCAATAGCCTTGGATTGCCATTCTTACTCAGGCCCAAACCAAAGCCATGATGACATCCGCCCATTCCACTAACACGTTCTCTTCGCTCTCTTTCAGGATCCGTCCAAAACACCAGACGGTGGTTGACGATCACGAGAATGCTAACTTCTGCATCAAGGGCTGATGGTTCAACACTCGTCGCGCTGATTGGGCGAAAGCTACCGACGCCACTCGCCTTACTTTACCAGGGCAGGGCTTGCAGTGTGCATCGACTTGCATGTTCGTCTGCTCTCATAATCACATTTCTGCCGTCGATGCAACGCAAGCCCGCATTAGCTCTACGGCCGTCCGAAGGTCGAGCCAAGAAAAAGAGTCCAGGGCCTTTTTTTCCAACCCTTCTTCTTGTACCACCCGGCAGCCTCTATTCGATTTTCGCATTTCGCTTCGGCTGGCTCCATCTCTCATCTCTAACCGCAATACGTCGCTACGAACGTGCACTTGCGAAGTTGCAATTTGGCCAAGGGGGGAGCAGGAAAAACACCACAGACTCGAACTAGTGTACCTAGGCTCTTGTGGCCTTGGCGAGTTTATGGGCTGTTCTAACCGCGCTCGAGGCTTGATTGGATACGTACCTGCCTCTTCTTCTCCATCTGCTCGTGCTACGTAGGATGGGTAGGGAGGTAGGTGTTGAATGAATGGGATGATGGGACGGTTCCCCCCGTTTTGGGCGCAAAGAGAGCCAGGCGCAGATCCCTGGTACAGAACTTGCGAAATTGTTCACGATATGGGGCAGGAATCCCCAATCACGGCCTACATACACACATCCATAAACATTCATTAGGTAGGTAGGTAAGGTAGGTACAGTGTTTCCATCTCGGCCGCTGCACGGTAAGACGAAATAAATGAAAATGGACCCAGCCTTGTGTTGGACGCAAGAGTTATGCGCGCGTAATGTCAGGACTTGCAGTAGCTTAGAGGCGCTGCGCGACGGAGGTCTTCTTTTCTCCCACATGGAAAATTGAGGTCGAGAGCTTTAGAGAACTCTGCCTCGAGTCCTTTTCCCGTAGCGAGCTAATGTCGAGGTCATTAAGTTCTGTCCCATGTTGCAGTGCAGATGGGCTTCTCTATACTCGACTCTGCCTAGCGCGAATCCGGTGCGTTGGTGTGGGTGGAAGGGAGTGTAGCTCTGGTAGCACCTCTTTTCACTTTCCTACTTTTTTTTCCCTGATTTCTTTCACACCTCCCTTCAAACTTCCCTACCGTCCCGCCTCGGCCGAATCAGCGTCGACGCGGTCCACGCCCCTAGTCCGCGCTGCGTTATGCATGTCGATGGTTTAGGTATGGTGATGGGCCTCGCCCCCTTGCTTCCCGCGCGGTGATTGGAGCGATGGCTAGGTTCACTGGCACATGGCGGTGAAAGTTCTTTTCTGCTCTTCTGTCTTCGTGCCTCACGCTGTGGTCCCGTTTCCCGCTGGCTAGAACTTCGATCCCCTCGAGGCTTCATCGCAACGACCCACTTCTTCCCTTCGTCTTTTTGTTCGCGGATGAATATTGAGAAGGGTTTGGTGAGGTGCGGGCGGAGATTGGATCAGAAGCTTCAAAGAGGGCTGCTTACGATCACAGTTGCAATGCCGCCTGCTTCCGAGTGGAGAGAGGCGTATTCATTTCGCACAGAGAATGCTACTGAAGACGTCGATATTATGGAGTACAGGCCCATAGATGCCTTTCGGTTCGCATATGGCGCAGGCACCAAGGGCTCTCTGCATCGTAGTTATGGCCCTTATTGCTAGGACACGGCTCGTTATTCGCCGAATCGCCATCATAAATCCATATCGGAAGTTGGTTCGATCGCTACGTGTGAACGTGCTCCGTACGTGTGTGCCTGACTAGCTACTATTGAGAGCGCGACCCACGGAGCAGGCGCATCGGGTTCCGAAATACAAGCAAATCGGAGCCATGAACCGGCTTCTATCTCTTACCTAGGTCGCTAGACTTGCGGTTCGATGAAGGCATCGTCAACCCGAAAAGGTGGCTCACAGCCCCCTTTCTGTCTTTCTCTCTCCACACACCCCGTTGTCACAATGTATTATACTGTATGTGGATGTCTTGGCCAGAGAGGCTGGACCAGGAGAGTTTGCGCCCACATGTGTGGGGTGAAGCGGCATGCGCACGTACTGACGTGGTGCCGTTCGACAAAGGGGGAATATTCCTCTTCTCCTTGCGGAGCCGGGCAATAAGATTGGGGCGGTGCAAATCGCTCGATCTATGATCTCTCACCGCGGCCTCCATTGGACGCCTATCCCCCCCACCACATACATGCCCGTACATACCTACACACAGAGGTAAGGTAGTCTACGTAGTCGGAGTCGTGGGCACCTGATCCTTCTCAACTGCGTGTCATCTTCGATTCGCTTCCCACGGGACGCTAAAAGAAGACTAGATAGGGCGCGGAACGCCATCCGTCTCTGGGGCTAATCTTTTCCGGCGAGCGAATCCCTTAGAGGCACGAATTTATCTCTTGGCATCTGGATGGGACCATCAACGATATCAACCCCGTCAGGTGCTTGTCGCAATCTCTTTGTTGATGTCTTGGAAGCATTCGATTAGGTAGGCAAACACACTCTTCTCCACTGATGGCGGTCTCTACCGGATCGTATAGCCTAGGTAGGTAGCCTAACTGGGTAGGCAGAGTAGTCAAGCGACCCAAAGTGGCAGGGACATATTGATTGCGTGTCTACCGGCATACGGTGCCTATCCACCTACAGGAGACCCGAATGGAGTCATCATGCTGCCTTAGGTATGCTATGCACCGCGTGTCTGGACAAAGATCATGAAGGGCTATCAAATCTGGTTTCATTGGATTTTCAATAGTTCCAAGCAGATCAGCGGGATAGTGTAGTAAGCAGCCTGCCAGGCACGTTCCACAGCGTCCATCCACCGTCGTAATATTGTCTCAGCACATTCATGCGTTCAGTTCACCGGCAATGAATGAACGGACGATAACGGGCGGGAGCAAGAAGCTGTTTTGCCCCCATCCAGCTTACAACGCAGCGGACATTAGGTCGCGTGTGCTTCCGCTCCCTTGCCGATGCGGAGGCGGTGGAGGGCCTAGCGGAGCCGAGGACACGGCCCAGCTCATCGTGTCTCGATATTATTAGCGTGGCAACGTATAGTACTAGTCTTATAGCCATGCCAGATACCCTCGCACTCCAATAGCAGGTTCCTGTTTGGGAACACGAAGGATATTGCGGCTCCGTGTGGACTGCGCGTTTCGGCATGTTTTGGCCAGTCCCGTATCGCGCATATGAGCTGACTTGGACCTGGACCTGGACCAGCACCAGTTTCGTGTCAGGCGATGTTCGAATTGCAAAGGCCCCGAGCTCGAGAAGGGCGCTGTTGGGTCTAGGACTTCCTAGTTGGTGTCACGCGCTCCAAGAAGGGAATCTTCTCGTAGTGAGACCCTAGGCGCTTGATCCGAAGCTCTCCGAAATGCCTGAACCAACGGGCACTAAGCTTGGGTAAGACAGTTTATTACATTCAATATGCTACCTTCTCAGCCTGCTGGTTACGCGTGTCCCGCGCTGAAGCTTCCCGAAACATATCACGGCGTCCAGTTATGTGTGGCATGCGCTGAGGCTGAGTGTCTTACAGCACCTACCTATTCTGCCGGATAAGCGTGGTGGTGGCCAACGAGAAGCGCCGCCTCGAATCGCTGAACTGGTTGGTCCCAGTAATCAACCGCCCGAGGCCGCTGTCGAGCCACGTATGAATTATCAGAGTCCCTTAAGGGTCAGCAGTTGCAACTTCACAAACATCCGTCCCCTATTATCGTGGAGTCCCTGCGAAGCCCTGCCCAGCCCAGCCCTTCCCTTCGACGACTAGGCTTCCATAGGTATCTTCATGTCAATGTGAGACCAATAAGTCTAGGATGACGAGAGACCGGCGCAACAGCAACGCGACGCGCTACTTGCTTCTTGCGCCCTCGGCACTAAGGCGCCTCGTGCTCAACGTGGCCTCTCAAGGGTTACCCATATCCCATCCAGAAAAAGCAGCGACGCCCGATTACTCCTCGGCAGAACTAGTGAAGCTAAGCATTGGTTCTCTCGCCTGGTGTATTTGGGGCTAGGCAGACACGAAGGAAGCCTATCCCACCACGTGCGAAACATGCCGATAAAGTGTCTCACTACCAACCTCCCCGAATGCCGACTCACACTTGCAATATTCAATGACGATCGCGATGGTAACGCGGCTTCAGGGTCCGCCTATTTGTTTCAATATGCTTCTCTAGGCGTAAAGTCTATTTTGGTTCCTGCGCGAGACCGCTGGGCGGAAAAGCAAGACTTAGCTTCACTGTCAACTGCCCCAGTCCCTTCACGATGCCGGTGTAGCCGCATGGTTGACTAACACCTCATCAGATAGAAACTACGTAGTGGAGATCGGCAAGGCGGCACTCGTTATCGACCATCTGGATCGCATCTAGATTTGCCCTTACATCAGGCCGATAGCTTCTCTGAGCCTCAAGTGGAACCTCTGATGATCATTTTGTTCTCATCGCCTCCATCGGGTGAGCTATTAATGAGTTGGCTTCAATTTCTGACTGCGGTTTTCGGCATCCCGCTGTTTGTTCACTCGGCAGTGTCGGCGAATTTAGGTTTATCTCTGATTGGTTTTAGCACTCGTCTAACTCATTCACCTCCCTTCTGTCCACGTACTAGGAGGACCACGAGACATACCCTCAGTTCCTTAGTGCTGGACCGAGCTTCACGATACACGTCTAGTCGTCGATCAATGGAGACAGGCGACGCTGGCCCACGGTGAGGATACACATTAGAGTTGGCACCCCGTGGACCATATCTAAGTTGGGTTTGATAATATGACTGCGAGCGGTGAGCTACGTGTCCAGGGATGATGCCGGATAATACGTGTAGAAGCTCCAGCACTCTTTTGTTAGCCTTCGTTTTAGTCGGGACTCGCAGTAAATATTACGCTATCACTAGAATCTAGAACCAGGCAACCCCTTTTGAAGGCTCGTAGTGTCACTAGCTAACAAGAACACGTAACTGTCTTTGCGATAGACAGAGCTTCAACAGCTCCGTAGACTAGATATCCATGGAAATCTTCCTGGTCCCAGTTATATTTGCCGCGAGCTATCGAATCTAGCATATGCTGCTATGATCGGTCCAAATTAGGGCTGACCTTCTAGAAGGTCTCCAGGTAGTTATTACACCATATTCCTACCTAGTCTCTGGTGCTGCGCCATTTTCTAACTACGCCAACTGACTCGCGCCGTGATTGACACGGTAAATGAGTTGTGCAGTACCCCTTTAACGTTCTCGCCGGTTTCCATTGCTGTCATAGAATACGAACCCACGTAATGGCGAATTATGGAGTCCCTCCTTGACGGTGCAGTCAAGAGGACCCTCACTTAGCCATTCCCTACTAACAGCAGGTCGAGAGCCAGCTGGTGTGAAGTCGGGTCTGAATTCTAGGTTATGAACACACAGCTACTGGCAGCCTTATGAACCATACAATCTGAGTTTGTGGGTTCGTAACTCGTGGAACACGCTATATCTAAGGCAACAGTGGTGGCCTAAGGTAAAAGGTACCTAGGTAGTCACACGCTCATTACCAGAGCCTAGTAGGGGGAGCATGACTGCGCAGGCAGGTAGTGTAAGAATATCAATAGATCTATAATAGTAAAAGGTACTAGTTGTAAACTACTGCAACGATCGAAGCAGATCGGATCTGAGAGCGGCAGAAGGAAAATAGCAGCCCTGATATCGCCAGCGCCTCCAGACACCCCATCGCTTCAGTTCTCTCCTCGTTCTTTTTTGTCGACATCTCTCCGTACGAGGGAATCTCTCCTGGCACCCCATTCCCTAGTCTGCAAGGAGGCCCATTCGCTATCTAAGGTACTCGTAATCTAGACGGCGGCGAAGTGTGGTGTGCGCAACGCCTAGTTGCTGACCTCGATGGGGCCGCCCGGCACCACGGGGTCGGGGGTGATGGGTCCACCGGGGAAGCCCGGAAGGGGCAAGATGGGGCCGCCGGGAATGTAGCCGTCGCCGACGACGTTGTCCCGCTTGCCGGGCACGAACGTGGTCGTGGTGCCGTCGGGGGACTGGACGATCGTGATGCCGTACTTGGTCAGTAGCTCGTCCTGGATGGCGGCAATGCGCTTGGCGATGGGCTTTGGTGGATGAGCGCCGAAACTGTGAATCAGAGTCTCGTACTCGAGCTCCAACGCCTTGATATGCGCCTTCACGGGGTCGGTGCTGCCGTCGCCAATTCCAATCGTGTCCTGACGCTTCTTCTTGTCCGACGGCTCGAGGCCGCCGGTGATGGGTGGGAGAACCACCACCGTGTCTTGTCGCTTCTTGGTTGATGGCTCTAGACCACCGGTGATCGGCGGCAGGATGGTGAATGTGGGGGGCAGCGGCTGGGTGCCCGGGGGACTAACGAAGATCTGTCTCTCCTCTACCGTGTTCGTCGGCTCGGTGATCGGGGCTGCGGAGGCCAGAGCCGCGAGGGCTAGGGCGGTGAGGCCGGCTCGGTGCATGGCTGTTGACAGGGCAAAGATTGAGATGATGATTAATACAAGCTTTTTATGCTATAGCTGTGGTCTTAGAGATCGATGATCAAGAATGTGACGTCGTTACGATGATAATGTTGTCGGTTGGCTCTCGAAACAGGCCTTGATCGTCGTCCACCGTCGCCCACATTTATACAAAAGCCATTAAGCCATTTCGTCACCGGGCCCCCCTCCGCGAGAGATAAGAAGAGTCTAGTCGATGCTCAGAAACAAGGTCGAGTTCATTTATTGTTAATATCCATATATTAGCCCTACGAAGCGGCTGGGCCTTAGATAGCACAATATACCCGGGGGTTAAGGGGCTTTTAACCGGGTCGAGTCCACGCCCGACCTAACGGACCACCTGCGAACCACGCATGGGAAGACTTTTTGCAGCTTTTTTCTTTCAATCTGTCTTTGCCGGTCATCCGCTTATCTAACTAGGAGCAGTAGATTGTGAGAAATGGGCGAGGAATGAGGTCATATCTCTTGCGGCCTAGGTGTAGATAGACGTCGCTAGAAACGCCGCATCGCGGATCGTGGGCTCCATTCGGTCGTTTGATGGCAGTAGATAATCGCTAGAAGCAATTGGGCCTATTGTCAGCGACGATGATGGCGATCTCCTAGTGACACTGGCAGCTCGAGATTCTCTATTTTTGGAACCACAACTTCTAGAACTCATCCCAGTCCAGACCTTAGAGTCTTTCGCTTAGTCGGAGCTATCAAGTAAGTCACATACTTGGCAGCTCCGATCTAAGTTATATGCTCTGCAACGGCAACGTAGTAGGTGGGTTTCAAAATAGTCGTGGACATGTAAGGCAGCATCGTCGAGATGTCGTGACATGTGTAGCTCCATGCAGGGGGTACGCACGATTGGCACCCCCGAGAATCTGGACAGGTCTTCAAGCTGAGATTGAAGGCAAACAGCATCAGCAGACTGGCCGTTCGAGGCTGGCCTGAGAGATAACATTCTAGGACTGCTTCGACCCTATGGCCGAGGTCACGCCATTAGATCAGTAGCTGGTATCAAGGGCTCGTCGCTGCATTAGGGTTTGGGAGCTGGTAGCCCGTCCCGAGCATTCTGCTTCGGGAAAAGGTAATATGCCAGAAATAGATCTAGCGTAACATCGTCAGTTTTCAGGGTCCGATGCATTGTTGAATCCCCCAAGGTAGAGATCCAACAATCAACTCTACTTCGCGACTTGCAAGCTTGTGAATTGTCACCACCCGTTTGGAGGAAATGTTACTTATCAAGTGACGCAACTCCTGGATCGTGGGATGTCATAGGCGGCGCTGCCATGAGGGGAGCCGCACCCGAGACCGTCGAATGAATACAATATAACATGATTGGAATGTCAATATGATCTTCAAATATCACGGAGACCGCCATTGTAAACATGAGCAACCACCTATCGACTGATGTCCTCCAAGTCTAGGGTGCCATTATCACCCGTTACCTGGTCGTTCTGGTAGATCTAGAGTGCAGTCGTCATGAGCTCGACACTGCGGCCGGCGACCCGAGTATGCCCACCAATCTCCCGACGATGGAATGGGTTGTCGGCTGTGGCGAATCTAGACCGCGTCACATGCCATCGGGCTAGGGGGCGGAGCTTAGACAAATTGAACAGCCTTAATTCGGAGGACGTATTGGGCACTGAATGGTAGCTTACCATGGAAATATACTCAAGGCCCCGGCGAGAAACGCCGACTAGAGGCCTAGCGAGTAGAGTCGAACGCCATCATAGGCTGCTTACACAGGCGTGCACCTGACTCACCAATACAGAAAAACCCTTGATGTTGCGAATGCATTCATCCGCCATGTCACGTCATTTACTTCTTTGGGCCCTGACTGGTGTCTGGATACCTAGTTCTCACCTTTAAGATGGATAGCGCCAGCACCATCGGCACATTGATGATGCCCTTAATTACAATATTTCTCATCATTTCGTGCGGAAACGAATAGAACCAGTAAAGAAAGTAGAGATGACATAGCCAAGCCTTTTCAAATAGGAGCAAGAGAATCCAACCACCACTATAGAATCATCATAGGCCATGCTCTCAGGGGCGCACCTGGGCCAGACTCGGGACTTGCAGTGTTGGAGAATTGAAGATGTATGTTGAAAGACGATTAAGGTATGAGTTCCTTTGGGAACACCGATAAACTTACTACACGATCGAAGAGGTAACGGCAAGGCCACCCATGCAACTCCTTGGATACTCGTATTCTGCCTACAAGACCTAGAGTTATCCCCGGTTAGTAATGATCATGGCTAAGAGCTATTGACTAGTTCCGGATTCTAGGGGCGATGTGGTGGTAGTTTTACTCGTCTCCGTCTCTAATCACAGCGTAGCTCATTAATCGGCTGTTATACTTAATACCATGATAAGGGGAGAGATAGACCCCCAAAGACCTGCAGTCTGAAGGTTCTAGAATAAGATTACTGGATTATCTATTCATGCCTCCTATCTTTCGACTTGCTTCTGACCCCCTTCTCTTTACCCCTATTTCTTGGGCGCGTTACATTCTGATTTTATGTTGCACCCTGACTCCTTGTCGCTGATACGGGAAACTCTGGCAACGTCAGCACGGCTCTTGACCTACCGTAAGTCAAGGATTATACACATCAAGAAAAATGACTCGGGGTACATTGATACCTTCCCAGCCTTACCGACCTACCTAGGTAATTACTGTGTGTTATGTACCTATATATAGAAAAGCATCGTTTATTATGGACAGCCTAAGGTGAGTGCCTAGACTAATACCATTGCCTACCTACCTACCTAAAATCAAGGCCCATCTCTCATGATCGACTTGTGGTGGCCGCACGATGACGAGGCGACATTTTCTCACCTAGTGAGATCCGCCCTGTGCTTCGTGGGATGCTTCCTCTTCATGTAGGTTAATCGAGACAAAGACGTCGCATATCAGCGTCGGGAAGATCTACCGGAGGCGAGGCGTGGAGCTCAGTTGTAGTGTGCGATGAAAGTGGGAAGCTGTGCCAATCTCCGCGCCAGTGGCTACCCTCCGATCGTTCCGGCCAGATTCTTCGAAAAATCGAGTCGAGATTGCCACTACTGCGCCTTGAACCGATTGCAGCTTCATCGTCGTCTTGAATTCTCTCTTGTACTCGCCTGTTCATTCTGTCAAGTTCCCGAACGACTAAAGGTTGGGTTGAATCATCTCGCAAGCTACGCTCGACCAGCCATGGGTAGCGGAACGCGGTGGAGTATCTTCCCAGGTGGTTCTCCGGGGCAGAATAGGAATCTCTGGAGAACCATATGTACAGTTTTTGTAGCCTGGTTGAGTTGTCCTTAAGCTTCGCTCTGGAGATGGTTTCAAAGATATCTAAGGCGAGATTGGCGTCCATGGCACCATTGATGAAAACGTGTCGGAAGTGTCCATTCAAATAGCGGTCATATCCACTCGGTTGTCGGTCGTAGTCATCGAAAGACGGATCAGGCGGTGGGTGTCCGCTTAGAGTACGAGGTGGGAGCAGCGCGTCCATCACTAAAGACAATGTCTGGAGCCTTGGTAAAGCCCCCAACTCTTTGTAGACTGCTATCTCGCTTGCATCTCCCCTAGAGCGGAGGATCGGTAGAGACAAGTTCGTAAGAAACGGACATCTTTCTCTAATCTGAACCACGTCTTGTGCTGTAAGATGTTCACCTCTATAAGAACGTAATGAAAGAGTTCGTAATTCGGAACCCAAGATTGTGCTGAGATCAATGCGATGGTGCCACCCTTCGATTTTAAGCGTGTTTAGTCCCCGTAGTGTGGAAATGAACTGTCTTGCAAGGTCATAATACCGGTTTATCGAGTCTGCGCCCCCAAGAGAAGATTTCTTGAGTTTGAGAGCTAACGTCTCGAGCGACGGAAAGCCATGAGGAGCTCTAGCTAGGAAGTCGAGTGCATCCTCAGCAACTAAACCGTCCAGTCTGAGGGTCTGCAGAAAAGCAAAAGAGATATGCAAACTCCAATCGGCCAGAGCTTGTCCTTGCAAGATGTAATTTTTCCTTGATGGGTATAGGTGCAGATAATGGAGCGAACCTGGTAATCCGCGGTCTGCTTGCGGCATAGTATCCAGAAGTTTCCAAAGTGGATGTGAAGAGGAATTCACCCCATCTGGTCCCGACGAGCTACTTAAAACCCGACCCGGAGGCGAACGCACCATTCTTAGATTAGGAGCTAGTCTTCCGACTATGCATTGTAGTGCATAGACAGCATTTACCGGTAACCAGCGAGCGGGAACGAGCGCCGGTGGTAGAGTGATGCTATAGAGGCAGGGTGACGTGGCGACCATGAGCTCGTGGGAATTCAAATCGGGTCGCTCAGAGTCTAAGCTATGCAGCTGAAAATCGTCAATGTGAAGCCTGCACCGTGGCTGATGCTCATGTAAGGCCTCCAGAAGACAAGGTGGAAGAAGGTCTGGTCGATGATACATGAGGTCTGCCAAGTGAGGCAGCTGCTTGATCAGGTCGACCAACGGTCGCCAAATATCATTTGGCTCCCACTCTGGTCGTCCATTCCGCATGTGCTTGAAAAATCCAAAGGTATTAAAGCGATAGTCGATTTCAACATCGCGCGTCGGTGGCGGTATGCTAAGACGATAGTCTTCACTCCTATAAGCACCATAATGACCAACAATTGTCAAATGACGGACGTGTTCGAAAGCATCATCTCGGCGCAGCCTTCTGAAGTGCTCTTGGACGTCTAGTGCGACTGTCCCTGAATCGTTCCCAGAAACCCTGAGGGTGCGGGAGAGGAAAGTGGTGGCAACTGCGTAGAAGGCCTTATTAGACCTCGCGAAGCTTACCAGGCTCGAAAAGCGTGCATGGTAGAGGAGTTCGCAAATGTCAAACACGATCTCCAAGGGGAGATCCCCCAAAGTTCGTGAAGCCATTCTCGGTTTTGCTTCCTCTGAGAAGTCAAGACTCGGGTGTTCTCTTGCTTTGGTGCGTGAAAGGTGAAGAACGGTGGACTAGTAGCTGGCTCTTGTTTAACAAGGACAACGATGAGGTGAAGCAAAGGTAAGGTAACAGAGAGATGAAGCGGTGGGTTGTCGGCGTGGTGAATCAATCAAATGGAGTAAATAGAAGGGAACGGGCCATTGTGAAAGACGACAGCGATTTGTTGCAATATCAGCATGATTATATATAGAGATATCGTAGGTTTGCACAGTGAAGTGATGTACTACCTACTTCACGTACATGGTGTGACGCACAGACCGGCGCCTACCTTGGATAAGTAGGTCCATGTACGGTACTACACAAAAATTGGTACTTGAATCCTCCATTAATAGAGCTTCAATCTGATGAAGTGAGTCAGGTGCGTCGAATACCGACTTTCCACACGTTGTGAAAGCTTGTACAAGTGAATTCTTGCGCGTTTGAGCTGCCAAAGTAACGATATTATTAAAGTGGATCCGTACCTGCAGGGCATGAGGCTGGTGCACCCGCCCCGGTTGCCGGGGCCCCGCAAATTAGAGAGCTTAGGACCCTACCAAGGTCATAATTAGTGCCCATGACGTCGCTAGTCGCAACCTCGGGAACTCCCAGATAAGGGCAGGCGTAGCTACCATTAACGACTTCCCAGATTCCTATTACCACAATTGGATGAGCTTTCCAGCTGCTCACCATGGCGGCAAGATCAAGCTCAATTCTACGCCGGGCGCTCCTCTACGGTAAATAACCTACGCACCCCTCCAGCCCTCTTCCTTCGCGCCTCTAATCTGAAGCTTAGTTCCGGCCTCCTCACCCCGCATGCTCGCCAAGTCCCTCGGCCTCGCCAGCGACAACATAACCTACGATCTCGAGGACTCGGTAACGCCCTCCGCGAAGCCCTCGGCTCGCACCGCGTTGCGCAAGCACCTCGTAGACAATCCCTCCCGGCCGTCCTCCGTCTCCGAGCTCGCCGTCCGCATCAACGCCGTCTCCTCCCCCTACGCGCTCGACGACCTGGCAGCCCTGGCCCCTCTGCCCAACGTCGACGCGGTCGTGCTCCCCAAGGTCAACAGCGCCAGCGACTTGACGTTCGCCACGGACGCGTTGCGGCACCTAGCGCCCGAGCGGCACCGCGACGAAAGCCGGGGCAACCCCATCAAGATCGTGGCGCTGATCGAGTCTGCGCGCGCCGTCATGGACCTCCGGGAGATCTGCGCCGCGTCGCCGCTTCTCAGCGGCCTGATCTTCGCGGCCGAGGACTTTGCGCTCGACCTCTCGCTGACACGGACCCCGAGCCTGAGCGAGTTCTTGTACGCGCGGTCGGCCATCGTGACTGCTGCGCGTGCCGCGGGCTTGCCCAGTACGATAGATCTGGTCTGTACCTCCTACAAAGGGGATGAGGGGCTCGCGCGCCTGGAGGAAGAGTGCCGCAATGGCAAAGCGATGGGGTTCAATGGCAAGCAGTGCATTCACCCCTCGCAGGTCGAAACGGTGCAACGGCTGTTTGCGCCCTCGGAGAAGGAGGTCGAATGGGCCGTCAGAATCACTATTGCGGATGAGAAAGCCGCTACAGCAGGGAGAGGGGCATGGACCCTAGATGGAGCCATGATCGACGCACCCGTTGCTGGCAAGGCAAGGGCCATTGTGGACAAAGCACGGAAATGCGGTATAGACGTCGACGCGTTACGAGAAAAATGGAAAGATCAAGAGCCTGAATGAACGAGTCACGAATATGATTGTTCTTGAAATGTACATATGACGAATCTGCTGTACATCGTACGACGCCCCTGATTCTGCGTATGCTACACTACATATGTTAGAATTGGGAAAACTGGTTCGGACGCCAGAAATTTGACATCTCGAAACGCTCTTCTTCAAAATCTTCCAACGGGGGCCTGATCTCAGGCAAGCCCCTGGGAATACCGATCCCGTATTCAGGACACTGCGTCTCGATGTAGAACTCGTCATATTGCTGAACCGCCCTCGAGCTCCCTGGGTTAGGATCAGGCACATGTGGATCAGAGACTACATTGGGAAACGATTTTTCTTCCCAGTTAGTGGCCGAGAACTGGTCTTGGAGTATGTACGTGTCAAAAGAGGCGTCATCCAGTGCTGCGTCTCTTATCCCCGACTCTGGCCCCGGGATAATACAATCGTGTGGAGCTGGTCGGAGCTGTGAATCGCTCTCTATTCTGGCAATGAAGTCGGCCATACTTTCAGGCATCTGTGACTCTATCTGATGTCTATGGTGCAAACCCCCACTTGACTTCCTTTCATATTGATCTATATAGATAGCTGTTCGCGTGCTCGGCCGAGAAAGAGGGGTCTGTCTTTCCGTGTTTCGAGCCGATGGCGTCCTCTGAGGTATCCAGGAGGCTGTATTGATATTTGTCGTCGGTTCATATGGTAAAGTAGTTTGGCTGCTGCAGTTGGGGTGTTCTAGGGTTTCTGGCGCATCTTTGGTGCAACTCGCCGTATGACAGGCTTCCGGTACTTCGGCTGCTGTATAAGTCGCGGGGACATTTTGCGGAAACGGGTCGACATCTGTGCCATCGTGTTCCATGGCGTGGGAGCTGTATCTACCGTTTGGAATTGGGGGAGGTGGCATTGCATCTCTAGAAGTCATTGATGCTTGATCAGGAGTCCCCCTCGTTTGTCCTACTGGGTCTCGGCCTACGCCCGTGTCTACTGGTGTAGGGGACTGACACGTAGCAACCGCTTCGGTGCTCAATACATTAGAGGCTCGGATGTTTTGTCTTGAGCCGCCCCTTTCAATTGGGGTGAGACGGACATGCTTGGCAACTTGTTGGCGGTTAAGTCCCTGAGGAACAAAAGGCAATTGTGTGTTGGGCTCTTTCTGGGAGCTAGGCGCCTGATGTTCTCCCGCCACCCGAGTATCGAGATGTGGTTCCAAGATCGTCGGGTGGTCCTCAGTCATTACAGCTTGGTCCCGATATATCACTTTTAGGGGCTTATTGGACTTGTGGTGAGTACCGTGAACGCTGTCTTCTAAGTCCGTCCTGTGAATGCTAGGGTTCTTCATCTCGAACATCCTCCTTTCCATATGTTGCTCACTTAAGCACTCGTCGTATAAAGGGATCCCGGTATTACGATATATACCTGTCGCTATCAGGTCTCTCCTGATTGGTTCGGGAGTTGTCGTCCACACTGATCCCGACACGTTAGGGCTCCCACCATTCTCCTCTCTGCTGAGACGGGGCGATTGACGACTGCTGGACCACGTAAAATACGTCGTGTTTTGGCCCGACTCTTTCTCGTCATTGATGGATCCATGGATGTGTAGACTGGGGGCCTCAGTGGTCTCTTCACATTGCTGAGATAAGTGGCCACGCTCAGAATTTGGGCAGTGATCTGAGAGCGGTGCCTCGGGGACCTCCTGAACAGTATTGTATGGTAGATGTTCACGATGTCTCAAGTCCCGGTGATTATTACGGTGACTCCTGCGTGCGCTACGAGTTACTGACTTGGGAGTATTTCCATTTGCTGCATGTGGCAAGAAAAAGGAGGAGACTTCCTCTATTTCTCTACCTTCACGCTGTTTGTCCCTCTGACGAGATTTGGATAATGGTTTTGGCTGTGTCTCTCGCTTCTGATATTTTAGAAACTGCATCTCGGAGAAAGCCAGATCGGAAACTACTCGCCATTAGGCTTGACAATAAGAACAATATCTTGGTGGCTTACATACTAGGCTGTCTCTTCGAAGTTCGCCCGTTGTCGAATATGCCGGGTTTAAGATGTGGTTGCACCTGAACACAGGTCAGATTTACACATTTCTTACTTGAGGGGCTTCTTACTGTGATGCGATCATTGAGGACAGCATCGGATCTAAAATTATTCATAACATTCTTGCCGGAAATCATGGTTTTTCTCTTTTCGGCCCTTCTACGCTTCTTACATCGATGGTCGTCATGGCTTGGGTGGCCTTCCTGTTGATGTTTCCGCTTCTTTTCCTTCGTTTCATACTTGTCCTTCCTAGTCTTATGTCTTGGTCTCTTCTCATAGCTGACTTCTTTGTCCACATGAGAGGTCGTTGATGAGGCGTACATAGACGCTAGACGTGGCTTTCTGGACAGCCTGGGCGGCGGAAAATTTTCACGGTCCCGTCGAATAGGCCCAGTTCGATAGTCAGGAGGCTTCGTAGAAATTTCAAAACCATTGATGACGGAGTCATCACTAGGGGCCGCATGTCTTCGCGTAGACTTTCTTTGATCTTCCGGACCTAAGTCCCGAAAAGGAGAAGCCGATGAGCGTAGCCTACCTCTGGGAAGGCCGTGGCGAGGACTCCATCTTGGATCTACGCGCGTAGGATGCTTATTGTATGGAGAAGTCGCATTAAGTGGTCCAGATGGGCAACTATTTCCTGCGAATTTTCGATGTCCTTGTGACATGCTAGGCCAGGAAAGGGGGTCCTGTCTCGCAGTCTGCTCTAGCCAGTTCTCAACAATGTCATAGCGGATCTGGGGTTGCGACGCGCTGTTCGACTTTACTATAGTCGAGCCGCCCTTGTGTTGTTTGTGTGGATGTTTCGGACGGGATTTATTATCGGACACGTCGTGGGAGCTATTTTCGTCACGCGGCTGATTATTGCGACGGTGATGATGCGTAGAATGACGTGGAGGAGATCGAGAGGCCTCCCAATGGGCCATCTCGTAGTGGAGGTTGAAACTGCAAGCCGCTCCTGAGACAAAGCAAAGGTGTAAGCTCTAGAGGTCAGGTCTACGTATTGTGAGCTCGAGGTCTAGCGTCGTAAATCTTGTCGCAAGCAACGGGAAAGCAACTCGAGACGAGACGAGATGGATTGTGGGACAGGGTTGGATCGTCGGTACGCGGTTCGAATATCCCAGGAATGAAGTGGAGGGGCCTACATGTAGGTACGGGCTGCCACGATAATGCTTGGGTACCTAAGGTACCTAGTACACTGTAATTGATAGGCAGGTGTGGTTGCCGGGCGGCAGCTAACTTGGTACGTCAAGCAGAAGGCGCGACATGAGGCACTAGGTATAGTCATTGATACACGTACCGGTATAGTGTAAAATGTCGACTCGACAATCCATGCATGTGTCTATTAGCGACGTGACGCGAGTGTGGATATCGATCTACTGGTAGCTTCCCGACATGCAGTCGAAGCCGGGGTCAGCCAGCTCTTGTGAGAGATCTTCCAAATAGCCATGCGCATTGGCATAGCAAGATGCATGTTGGGCTCCAGCACTCCAGAGCCATTCTCAGGTTTCTATAATTAGACCATTGGTGGAATTAGCCCTTGCTTTTTGGCTTGGCAGCTTTGACACTGGTAATATCTAGAGGCTGTTATGTGCTCAGGTTTCCAGGTCTAGGTGGTGTAATGATACACATGGTGTAGATGTGTGTTGTATGTAAGAGCCGCACATCCATGGATGCTTGACGATTGGCGGCGTACCATAGTATTGTGCATTGTACGAACCAAGCTTCAAATCCCAAGACGTCTGAGAAACCACGCCAAGAAGACCCCTGGATTCGATACCCCTGGGTGGGGCAGGTGGAGTTGGAACTTTGGAAGGACCCAATTGGGCCGTACCGCTCTGCTACTGCTCTGCTCCGTTAAGGCGGGTCCTATCCATGCAGCCACGGTACCTAACCTATGTACCTATGGTACCTGATCTTTTCCAGGTTCTTTCTCTCGTAACTTTTTACCCTTACCAACATCGAACCTAGATATTGATTGTATTCTCATTCGAGGGCGGCCTTTGGTCGACTTTGCAATTGTTGGTTCCCTATTCCCATCTTGGAGTAGAGGCGTCTCACCCCCTTTACCTCTTCAGGACCGAAGTAATTCGCGCGGCCAGCCGGCGCCGGCGTCTCAACAAGCCACGTCCACGTCCACTTGCAGCAGCCCTACGCATCCCGTAGTGCAAATGATGTGCCTAAGTGGACTCGGCATTTGGTTCAATCACTCAATGATCGACTGCGACCTCCACGGCTGCATACAACGTCGCATTCCATGCGAATAAGCCTTTGGGTCCGCGGAACGCATCTTGTATCGAATCTGCACAGTCGGGTCCTTATTCGCTACGGCCAATACCTACTTGTATCCATTACGTCTATTCAATGCCTGTCGTATGCCATACTGTCCCAGCTTCATTCTTCAGAGTCAACGACTTGTTGCCCCTTTCCAGCCAACCGAAGCATATGCATAATTCGCATATAACATAGTATTAGACACATATTTAATCCAGCAATATCGTCCCATGACAACCTGGAATGAGTACAACCAATTTGCGTCGAGAATTCACTTAAGGTAAAGCCCTTGGCTACACGATGGCGTCGTTCATGTTACCGAGATTAGGTGAGTACGGCGACTTGGATTAGCTGCTGAAATCCACAGACACACCTACCTAGACATCAACAGAGCAATAATGTAAAGTAGCCTGTGGCCCTTACAGCAGACATCCCAGATTATGGTATCTCGACGTTTCACTTTCATCCACAACGAAATGCTGCACGTTAGCATCCTTGTCTGTCTCGCATCGTACCAGGATCTTCGACGCCGCTATACTCTTCGGGGCTCTTACCGCATTACAATTACCAAGCCCCGCGGTACTTCAATGGGCGCTGCCGGTGTACGTACATTACCAAGAAGCATGACCGCTTTTCGATATGGACAATCTCTCAACGTCAATGATACAAGCAAGGTCTAGCAATGTGGGTAAGCCCGTGGGGAACATGGAGGGGCAGCAAGGCTCTCGCATTGCTTAGCCAAGCAACGCAACTTTCCCTTTTTAACATCGAGGTTTTGCAGCGATTGGTAGATCCTCTTTGCTGAGGGTCCAAAAAGGGTCACCCTTGCGCGACTAGACTCGCACTTCTCCTCACGCTCTCGATTCTGTCACAGCTATTTACGACTGGGTAGGTCTTAACGAGATGTTGCGAGGGCGTATAGAAAACCAGGCTGAAGGTGGATGGCGAACAGACTATAACATCCTTTTTTTAGCTTCCAGCAGGGATCACGAAACCTGAATATTCGACCATCACTTATGTCGCGCACCGAATTTGTGACCTTGACGACTACAGTCGGCCACGCCTGGTAAGAAAAGGCGGATGTGGAGTATGCTCAGGTCAGAGTAGAGTCTTCGCAGATCATTCTGGAAGTCGCTTCACCTCCGTAAACTGCATTGTGTTAAGCACAACTCGGACCACGAAGTGAGCATGCCGCCAACCGCTGGCATTCCCTTTTAGGATGGAGCGGGCGTAACAACTTTTCTGGCACAGGTAGTTTGTGCCGCGTGGAGTCTCATGCCCTCTCCCTAGAGCAGTTCGAGGTCATTTGCACCTCCTCTGTTTGATGCTTGTTTTGAGCTAACCCTGCGGGCTCCCTCTTGGTCCATCGTGCCTACGGTGGAGGTAGGTGTACGGTTATTCAGACCGCGACCTGTGATTCCTATCTGACCAGGTTTGAGTAGAAGGGATTGTATAAAACCGGACGGGAGCGACTACATGGATCGCTTTTACTTCTCGTTCTAGCCAGCCGGTAGTGATCCATTAGGAACGGGAGCACTCACGGGATACATATAACGCCTACATATAACGCCTATAACCCTTGTCTCATTGGCTACTCAGATATCATACATTCTCAACCCCGCCGTCTTTCCTGGATAGAACCGTTTTTCTATCCCTTTATCCTTGTGCCGGTCATAACGTGCGTCGGCTGTGCCCTAGCATCCCCGAGCAGTCTGAACGAGAGACTCTACGATCCGGGCCATCGGTTTTCTCTGACGACTCTAGCTAGATATATCGACTTCCTGTGCTGTCATAGCCTAGCCTTTCGAGGGGCAAAAACAGTTCGTGCATCCCTTTCACATCCTCCCAAATACACAGCCTCGAGAAAAGAAAGTTGCCTACCCAGGTCCTACTTTTAAGCAGATCCAGCACTTCTTCCATCTATGCATACTATTTGACTAGCGGTATACGTCCCCTCTCGTCTATCCAGACGCGACAAGAGACCAGCTTCGTTCGCTATAACACATTCATCAATATGTACTTTGATGTTAAGACTCGTCGATGCAGATTCTCCTACATCAAGTCAGAACCCTAACGACACACGATGTCTAAATTATTCATTGGGTAAGCCAAATATGGTGTATGGACTACTACTTGCCCGACTAATATGAGCACTGTGTTTTATCAGAGGCCTTGCGTGGCATACCGAAGACGCCACGCTAAGACAGAAGTTTGAGGAATTCGGTCCTGTGGAGGAAGCGGTACGTGGCTTGACCAGCATTCCTCCTACACTAATCTACGACATACCCGGCTGGGGTTTACATTCCGTCGCACCGATAATTGGAAGCTCGGTTCAAAAACTAACGACTCTTGAACTAGGTGGTTGTCAAAGATCGGGATACCGGTCGAAGCAGAGGCTTTGGATTTGTGCGATATGTGAATGAAGCAGACGCCCAGAAAGCCATCTCCGGCATGAACAATGTCGAGTACGCAACAATATCCCCGGTTTGACGCCATTTCTAACGAGGTCAAAACAGATTTGACGGACGAGCTATCCGTGTCGACAGGGCATCTGACACTGGTCCGCGAGGCGGCGGGCGCGGTGGTCCGTACGCACCAAGAGGTGGATATGCTCAACAGCCGCAAATGCCATACGCCGCCGGTCAACCAATTGCATACGGAATGCCGAACCCGGCGATGTACCCACCGGCCTACGGACGGGGAGGCTACCCGCCACAGCCATCCTACGGGACTCCCCCACCTCAAGGTATATACATTATTATCCAGATGATGCCAAACATTGAACTTTAGACTAAGATGGAATATTCCAGGTTATGCACCGTACGGGTATCCAGACCAGCAACAGCAAGGCCAACAACCTCACCATCAACAGCCACCTCAGGGGCAGCCGCCATACGGACAGTAAGAGCCCGTGCGACAGAGTGGCATCAAATCAAAGAATCGAAAAGAATTATGCGTAGAAGTTGATCTCATTCTAACAAGAGAGTAGTTCGAATAACACACTCCTTCTCAGCGTAGTGGACGCTTGGAGGTCTGATGTTCGTACAGCACTCCGACACTCCTTATATACGCTACCAAAGCGGCACCTCGTTCTGTCATGTTGTCCTACCTAACCTTCAATAAGGGCGTTTAACTGTCGGACTGAAGCGGGGGAGATTCATATGTACATACATTCGTTTGCGTATCTTCTATTCGACGCTATCCACGGCTTTTATGAGCGACGTGAGAATCTATACCATCGTTTTACGACTTTACGAAAGTTGAAGAAAAAGAGAAGAGGGGCTTGACTGAAGACTAGGAGTTCGAATCCGTTAGCGACGAATGAGAACATATCCACGTGAAATTGGTTTAGGAGAGGAACCCAAGAAAAAAGTGGTATTGTCGAGAGAAAAAGGGGGTGAAATAGGAGACGGCAGAGCGGCCGGGTGGGCGGCAGAGTCCTGATGGTAGCATGCTGATCAATCGCTTCTCGTGGCTAGCCTTTCTAACTTATATAAAGCAAGTCTATGCTCAATGACTATACCAATGTCTTCCTACTTTGAGAGGCCAGTCTAAGCCTTTTCTGTCTCCTCTTGTTCGTCCACGCTACTGACTCTCCTGAACTCGTGCGAGACAGGGTGTTCGAAGCCTTCGACCGCCAACTCGCCCTCGCGGCGCTTGCGCTCAATCTCACGAACACGGTTAGACAAGTCCGTCACGTGGGCATCGCCACTCTCGGGGCTCAGCTCATTGAGTGCCTTCTCCAAACTCAGGAGATAGTCCCGATTAAGACCGCTCGGTCCTTCACTGACGTAAATGTGCTCCGCGAGAGCTTGCGGATCCTGCGGTCCCGTGAACTGGTCGTTGTCTGGAGTACCGATGTACACGAGGGTGCGTATGGGCGGCGACCCATCCGCTGGGTGGAAGGGTGTATAGTGGATCGTGTACCCGTTTATCTCCCGGATATCAAGATACTCCTTTACTTCGGCGACTTTATCCGCCTTGATCCGGTATGCCACGCCCCATACCTTCTCTGGAGCCGAGTCGTGCGCGTCGACGAGCGAGGCCCAGAAGGACCGCTCGATTAGGGTGACGACGCGGCCTGGTGCTTCGGGTGTGCCGCGGTGGTCTTGACTGTGGAGCTTGTCAGGATCCACTTACGGCACAGTCGAAGGAACTGTATTCATCTTATAGAAAACTAGGATTTACCTTGCCTAGCGAAACGTAAGCTGGGTGCTCTAGAGGCAGCTGACGCGAGTGAGTTCATACCTGCCAAAACCTCCTGACATAGCCTGTGACCCAACCGGGTACCCGCCGATCTACCAAAAATTTTGAATGAGCTCCAGCTCATACGCGTATAGATCGTAACTACTAGAAGCAGGTTCCTTCGATAGGATCTTACCATAATGCGGAGGGGGCTTCCATATCAAGCTCCTGCCCATCTATAAGTAAGTTCAAGTTTTAAAAGGAGAGGTAGCGTGTTAATGTAACGCACCCATAACCGAAAATCCAGAATTCGTCGGTTTCGGGCGGTGCTCCGTTGGCCGCCATAGTCGATGTTCAGGTCGAGCCTCCGTGTTTGCCCTCTTTCTTCCTCAAGCAAACTGAGTGCTTCAATTTATTTAATATGTATCCCTATGGTTGACGAACCAGTAATCGAGTAATCAGCTTACGAGTCTTCCTCGCTGGATATCAGTAATACGACTCCAAGTCTCGTCGTATCTCACGGGGATCGGGAATGGTATCATTAACGCCAAGCTTTTCGCCTTGTGACGGCTGTTGTAGGCGGCCGGGCCGTCCTCGCGCGGGTTGCGGCTCCGGCCATGTGAGCTAACATATTACTAATGCTCTTGTCTTATTCAAGTGGGTACCTCCTGCAGTGCTGCATGAAAGAACCACCTAGGGCCGCTTCCGATCCTTTGGTTACCAAGCTTTGGATTTCGTCATTTGGTAGAGCGAATGCAAGAGCAACAGGACTGGGCATCTATTGGTAGGTAGTTACGATGGACACCGATTTAGCGTGTCGTTGCAATGTGTAGTTTAAGGTTGAAGTTCGAAAACTCTATTGGAACTGGTTTATTTCGCATCCTCCGTCTTTACTTTTTTCTGTACCTATGCACCCCGCGATGGGTAGTCCCAAGGCACAGGAGCATTGCGCCTCATCCACACAGCAGGCTACAGTGACACAAAATTAGCATTCTACTCCGCCATCCTCGGTACGTAATGAACAACAAAGCATGGGGAAACCCAAAGGGGGTGTTCGGTGCGAAAGGCAGGATTTGTCGGAATCGATTCCAGCCAACCCATCTTGCCGTCTGAGACGACGGGACGGGACCGGGAACTGCCTCGTCACCCGAGCCTCACCTGAGCAGCTGAACTTCCAATATACCTCCAATTTGGAGTCATGTTTAAATTTCTATATGATCAGCCTCCGAGGAAGACTTCAGGTTTGCCTCACCCCATCTTAGCAGCTCTGCCTCCCTTCGGTCAACGTAGTGAGCACGAAAGCGATCCGAATCTAGGGGACCTGGAGGCGTTTGATAGACGAATGACACAGCCCCGCACGTCAGCGCCGGTCTGATTTTGATCGCCCGTCTGGTGCCTGCGGATCTATCAGTCATACGGTCTTGATTGGTGCCGAATACCCATGCGATGGACAATCTTTGCTCTCAAACGAAAGAGAACAGATTTTTCGAAAGGATAACACTCGGATTTTAACACAAGACAAATAAGCAAACATTGTTTGTCCTTTTCTCTTTCCTTAAATACCTCCAGCTCAAGTCGTCTACCTGGTCTGTTAGGGCTGCATCTACCCGGCCTAGTCATCAACAGAAGAGAGTCGCGATTCACCCAACCAAATCCTTGGCGAGTCAACTGCTTGCAGCAGTCTCCTCTCATTTGACCTTGGCCGCAAGCCCCATGATCCTTGGCCTTTCTTATTGAACTCCGATATTTGCGGCTGAATTTCGCGAACTCTTTGTTCGGTACACGACGCTCGGTTGTGCACTGCCGCTTATTACATAGTTGGCTATCAATTTTCCCAATTTAACTGCCTTGGGTACCATTCCAACACATCGCATTCATAACAGAATAGAGCTGCGCTGCAACTGCGCGTCCTCTCCTTGTTTCATATACAAACAAGTGCTGCACAGCTCTGCAGTCTTTACCGTCCCTCGTTCTCGTTCTCTACGATCCAACACATCGTGTCTAGAGCAGCTTGAAAATCAATCAACACAATGGCGTACAACAGACCTTCCAACCCGGACGAACTGCCAAGGTGAGTCGGTGCTGAATGCTACTATACCCCGCCATCGTCATCGCTTCATGCTAGAGTCGCGGTGCTCTAAGCCAAGTGGTCATCTTACACGTCCGAGAGCGTCACCAGCTCCTGTGCGATCGACATCACATCGATTCATTCTCTTATGCGTCTCAATGAGTGCTAATCAACTTTGAAACCACAGATTCGCAGAGCCTGAGCAGGTACGCGCATGCACCTCCATTGGATACTTTTATCCTCCTTACATTAATCCCTGCGCGAACCCCTCTCCTATCCTACTGTATCCACATCCATTTGAACCGCAGTTAATCTGACTCCCATTATAGAAGGGCAGCGCAGGCCACCCATCGTCTTATCGCTACGAGAGCAAACCACCACCGCCTGTCCCAAGCACTCGGCACGACTCCCTCCCACCTCGCCGCGGCGACCCAGGACGTCTTACTCCTACCGGTTACGGCGCTCCTGGCCCGCAGTACGCGCACCCGCAGCATTCTAGCACCTTCAGTAGCAACGGCGGGCATCCCAGCAACAGCTACGATCATAACTACAGGCCAAACGCCCACTCGCCCATGTCGCCGCCGCCTCCCGCGTCAGGCCCGCGACCCACGACGCACAATCGCCCACCCCCTTCGAGTCGGCCGCCGCCTTCACCCAGCCCGCAAGAAGGCGCTGCCGACCCCACACTACTACCTTTGTTCAGGGCTGTGGATAAGGACGGTATGCTCTTTTATCCTCTTTTCTCTCTTTATCTTTTCGGTTATTTCCCTGGCATTCGCTATCGTAGGCGGGCTACTGGCTGGAGAATAACCGGGAGACGATTAAGAAATAGTGCGAAATATAGATTTCCAGGCTAACAAACTGAAACAGGCACTGGTCAGCTCTCCGAGAAGGAACTCTCAGCTGCGCTCGTAAACGGGGACTGGACAGCCTTCGACCCGCAGACGGTGCGCATGATGATCCGCATGTTCGACAGCGACCGTTCGGGCACCATCGGCTTCGAGGAGTTCTGCGGGCTGTGGTCGTTCCTCGCGTCGTGGCGCGCCCTCTTTGACCGCTTCGACGTAGACCGCAGCGGCAACATCTCCCCCGACGAGTTCAGCAACGCGCTTGTAGCATTCCGCTACCGACTCAGTCCCGGCTTTGTTGACCTGCTGTTCCGCACGTACGATAAGCGCAACGAGGGCGTCATGAGCTTCGATCTATTCGTCCAGGCTTGCATCAGCCTGAAGAGAATGACGGACGTATTCAAGAAATACGATGAGGATCGTGACGGCTACATCACGCTGAGCTTCGAGGACTTCCTCGTGGAGATTTTAAAGCAGCTTAAGTAGGGCTAATAAGATCCCTCGGGTGAAAGGCAGTTTGCGCATTACAAGGGGAGGTGGAGGGCGGAGATCTTAACGCCACGCATGAACGGTTTTATATATGGAGTGGCCCCGTCGTTCGTACCGAGATACGGCGTATAGGTATGGACGGATCTGGGTCGGGGTCGGGGAATTCATGATTGCGTGCCATTATTGCATTTGGGGGCGATTGGCCAGGGCCCATATAATCCTAAGGGGAGGAAGTGTGTCTGCGAATCTCATACGAGCAAGCTCGTAATGGTCTTGAGAAGCATTTAAGGCTGCTAAGTGAGGCAGGTCCGCGGATCTTTTGTTGAATTTATCGGTAGATACCATGAACCTATCAAGGTGACAGGAAGAGAATGAACGAATGAATTTGCCCAACCGATGAACAAGTAATCCCGAGCCTCGCGCCCATGACTAAAATATATAAAACACCGTAGTAAGACATGTTCCCTCTGTCTTCCACTGCCCATAGCTTTCCGAAGAATAACGCCTTGGTCCCGTTTTGAGTTGTTACGCAGTCTCCTTTTACTTTTCCAAAAAAGAGCGTTCCCGTTTTTCCTGTCCAGAAGATGTAAGCAGTTCAAATATAAAGATTTACACAGCCCCGAAATTGGCCTTCATAAATCCGTGAAATAGATGTAACCCAGAAGTTTCCCGCCCGTACTTGGTATCACTCGAAAATCCCGTATCTCAAACGCGCCAAATCCTAGTGCACAGTCCATTATAAAACAAAAGAGACGCCTTCCCTATGATCCAGAGTGAGTTGCTTTCATATAAGCAAAGGAATGTTCGAGGCCTTAGACTGTGGCCGCCGCGGCCCTGAATTTCAACGAAAGGCCTCCTCGGAAAGACTTCCTCATCCTCAGGCCGGCGGAGACTTTCTCGTTGGGTAGGTCGGCCGGCTTCAGCTTGTCTTGGTCTTTGGCCTTGATGCTTGGGCGAAGCTTTGCGTCACCGGTAGACCACTTATCATCCTCATTCTCCGTGGAACTCCATACCATGCCAGTTCCAGACACGACAACTTCGTCGCCGCTACCGAGGCGCATGATCTCGGTGCTCACAGCACGATTGCTACCGCTGCTGACCTTCCGCGCATGCCCTACTTTTTCCTTACTAGGTCTCCTCTCTTCCTCTCGAGGGCCCAAAGCGCCTTCAACCTCTTCGCGTTTCCATCGTCTCGTTTTCAACATTCCCGTAGCTAGCCCTCGAACTTCCTTTTCCCCGTCATGCGCACTGATCCAGACGCGAGCACCTAATCGTGACGCAATCTCAGCGCCAGTAGGTACTCCGGCGCAGATATTACCGCCAAGCCACCATGGATTCGATATACTATCCATGCAGTGAAGCAGGGCCGTCAGCGGGAGTGCGGCTTCGGCTACAAGGTGGGATGTGACGTAAGACTCAATATTGGCATAGGATATTCCATGGGGCGAGAAAAGGACTGAGATGGGACGGGTGGTGCCATTTGAGGTGGCGGGACGCATGAAGCTTTGAGACGTGGACCGTGGAAAGTAAACATTTAAGCTTGGCCGCGCCGGAGATGGTAATAGGGTCGAAGCGGACTGGACAGAGCGTAAGGAGCGAGGTGATACCGGAGGGGTGGGTGGTAGGAGCAGCCCATCGGGTACAGCTAAGGTGTTTATAGAGGTTGCATTGGAAGCCTGGGTGGAAGGTGTTTTCGGGGTAGCAGGTGGCGTGGGCGGTTTTGATAGAGTAGGCAGATGAACTCTCAGATTGTGAGTTGGCGGAGGCCGATATGTGATACCAATTGCGGCATGTAAACCTGCCAAGTCGCGCTTCTGCGGTATGAAAGCGACCGTCACCTCACCTCCTTGGCCGCCGGCGGTGGCGGGTGGAACAGGAACTCGTACGACGGACTGTTTGCCTGTCAACCTCGGGTCTTCCCAGCGCTCTATCGTCCGGATCTTCTCCTGGTCGAAGTACTTCCAACTCTTAATTAGGCGTGCTGCCGCTGGCTCGGCTAGAATGAGAGTGCTAGTCCCACGCGCTGGAAGCTGCCGTAAGGTCGCTTCATTGCAGTGATCGCTCTTGTGCTGGCTAATGATGACGAGGTCCGGCGGGGCCGGCAGCTCTGAGAGCGAGGATATACATGCTGGGTTTGTGAGAGTCGAGATCGATATCTTCGAATGGAATACTTTAGAAGGCCCCGAAATCCATGGGTCTAGGAGGATGGTAAACGGTCGTGGTGATACGGTGCCATGTGCGAATTCTGGGACGACTGGCTCAAAAGATAAAAGAAACGAAGCGTCGGAATTGAGATGTTTTACAGTCAAGGCCATCGTGACGCCGGTGGTCTTGGAGGGTTGGTCCCTTACGACTCCCTCTCGGGAAGAGGAAAATTGGTAATCATCAGAAGTCCGGACGATTCGAGACAGGTCGATGGGCCGAAGCTGAATAACTGGGACGGGCCGGCTTTAAGACATACAGGAAAGCAGCAAGAGAAGAAAAGGAAAAATGATGACGGAAGCAGGTGAGGAAGGATCACTAGTCTCAGCCCGATCGAACTGGAAAATGTCTCTCGCTAGGACACGAGTGGATGAAGAGACGAGGAATGGGCGTACAAAGGATCGCGTGGGAGAGGATTACTTGTCAAGAGGATGACGGCGGCTAGAATGAGGAAACGATCGAAGGCCTTGTCAAACATTGATCGGTATATGGCTCAATATCGACCACCCATGTGATATTGAATGCCGAACAAAATTGGAAAATACAATCAATACCTTGGGCGGTTTATCATCACGCACCAGCACTTGTGGCGGGCGAGGACTTGTTTTAGACAATAGACGGACCGCCATGTTTCACATTGGTGAGCTGGGGTGGGAAGTGGATGCGAAGCTGTGAACTTGGGGAGATCTGCAGATGGAGCAGAAATGTTTCGGCGTTTTGCTGCCAAGTTCGTACGACGCCGGTTGGTCTTGATGCCGGCTGACCCGTGGGCCGGTACCTGCCCAAAACCGGAGAAGAGGCAGGCTGGGACGTCTGCTATTGGCTCGCCCTAGGCGTTAGCACATACTATGTATCCTTAGCTCGCTTAGACGTGCCATTTATTTAACCTTAAAATAGGTCTATTTATTGAAGCTCCAAAGATCGTCAGGGCTCGAAGAATTTAACAATCTCAAAGCGATCATAATCTGGGGTATGACAATTAGAAGCCATTCTTCGAGTTGTCGAATCTCGGGATATGAGACACGACCATGTGCTACTAGAATGACGATATGTCATCATCTCTCGCACATACGTAAACAAGTAAGTACCGACTGTGTCATTCTAAAGAGCTGAAGGATTTAAGGCGGCAGTTGGGAAGGAAGCATTCCCCCAGCTACGCGGCAGAAGCACGCTTACGCGTCTCCATGCGACTCGGTTCTCTAAGAAAATGTAAGTAATAACTTGCTAAGCTTTATAATAGTCCGGCTTTTATATATACTTCTATATATGGTTCCGTATCTGGGGATTGCTGCAAACTCAATAAACCATGCTCTTACATGCGCGTATGTATTACTGAGAGTACGAAACGACTTGGGTCTCATGATGCAAGCCTACAGGTATTTTTGACTCGATCATTTATGATGTCATACTTAGGACATATCTGGACTCTAATGAGCATATCTTGTGAAACAGAAGCTGTTTCTTTGCTACTATGCAATACAGGGCATTCCAGTCCGACTACAGAAACCTCACTAGCAAAGCGAGAGTAGGTGATAATCAAAACTTCGACATGATCCCCCATAACCTTAGCAATACTATGCATGCTTTAGAGCCCCAGAATTCAGGTGCGTAATCAAACAGAGCTCAATGTCAATGCATTTTTGTATGTTTTGGTCTCTGCCTCCCTTACTGTCTCGATTGATATGTGTAAGACAGTAATAGTACAGCATAGAATCTTATTATTATAAGCATATTGACGGCGCACACCAAACCCTTCTTACCTAGGTACCGCTTTTTCTGGATGACTTTTATGACCTTGAATATAATCTCAATTGAACGCTACCTTCCAAGACACGCGCACACTCCACATGCACGTATCGCCGTATATGACATTAACAATCTTTATCTACCTACCTATTATTCTGTCCTCCTTATCTTGTCTGAAGCGCCAATTAGCCTTGTAGTCGGTGGTGTATATCGTAACGTTGCTGGGTTTGCACTTTGGACACGAAGCACAATGAGCATAGTACCTAGGAGCCCTGTAGGGTAACTATAGAACATGACTGAGCTAAGGCTCTCAGGGCAGGTCTAAACTATGTGTGTGATACAGTACCAATCAGGGCGCGCAGTGAGCAATTTTTTTTTGGGGTCTGCTAAATCTTCCCGTGATGGATGAGCAGTCGTGGCCATATATTCGATAAGGAGTGCCCTCCTGTCGAAGTATTTGAGGTAGATGTTATCTGAGAAGCTGGGCATCCGTCTTGAACGCACGCCAATCTGCTCACCTGAAGACGAAGAATTCATCATAGATCGTATGACAAAACTCTTGGAAGGATATGTGGCGATTATGAATGCGCCAGGACACTGCTTCGTATCTGAGCTCATGCGAATATACCCAAACGCAAAAGTCATCTGCACTGTTCGGGGTCCGGAGGCATGGAATAAGTCGATCGACGCCGTCGCCACGGCCAGCTTGCAGTGGTACCTGCGATATATCCTATTCCCTTATTGCCCGTGAGATAGTTCCTCTGTTATACGGATACTCTTGCTGCTAGGAGGTGGGCCGAGAGATATAATACGTCGGACAAGCCAACGATGCATATCGGCACATGAGTTTGGAGGCGCCATGTCCAGCACCTGAAAGAAGCTGTACCGCCTGACGAACGTGTGTAAGTTGTTGGGCTGCGAAGTGCCTAAGGGTACCGACTTCCTTCATGCCAACGAGCGAGCCGCGATGGAGTCTTTTGCGAAGGGGCATGTTAAGCAAAGTCTGATCATATGGCCTGTGATTCTCATGGTTTTTATAGCAACCATCGGTGGTTGGCGATGCTGGTCCAGGTAACGACGTTATGATAATGTTTGAAGCAGAAGGAGGAGTTGTCATGTCAATATAAGCCATCGGCACTGCACCCTTAACTGAATAGAGCTTAACTTGAGATGATAGCAAAGTGGATTGGTTGAGCAAGGGTCTCCCAGCTTTCTTTTCAGAGTTCGACACCTAGGAAAACCTAGTTCAATATGAACGAGACTTTAAGTGGCCCGACGTTAGTTCTAGATGTTCTGAGAAAATGATACAGCTCCCTTACAAGGAAAAAGAAGGAGGTATATTCCACTATCATTATCGTCATCGTGGAACATAGCACATCATGTGATAACATATATCGATAAGTCAGCTAGCTGATATTGATATAGATACCTTCGTCATTCTTTCCAAGTTTAGACTCGAGTGAGGGGCAAAGAGGTGTGCTGTACATGATGATGTACCGAGGATAGAGTGCAAGAGGATTCGCCAATTAGGCCCTTAGACCTTACTCTGTAAAGGTTTCGCTGGAACGCACACCTTAACCGCTTAGATAGGTAGCTGCGATTCATCGCAGCTTCCTCACAAAGTCGACACTGTGATAGGCTCCTAATAAAATTGGGAGGAAAAAAGTACAAGGGAAAGAAGCTTTTGCATTAGCGTCCTCCACAAACGAAAGTTCGATCACAAACGGCGTTGCAAGTGCCTAGGTCCAGAGAAAAGCCTTTTCTTAGTCGAACGTACCTAGTGGCAAGCCATCGCAGTGGTAAGGGTTCTAGAAATGTGTTCCGCAGCACGAAACCCACATCTGTTCGATTTGAATACCCGGTAACAAATGGAAAGGTCAACTAGGATTTTTACCGACAATTCAGTGTCCAAAAGGAGGGTTCGCCCAAACGGATCAGTTGGCATTCGCTCTTTAGCCTTCCGAGTCGGAGCGCATACGGAATACATACAAGAACCTATGCGAATGACCAGGATAGGAGCTCTCTTTGCTGCCAGTTGCATTGACAGAGAAGAGATTGGGTAGCTATCACACCCATGTCCTTACCTTCGTGTGGTAGGGTACCCAACCAGGGGAATCCGGCTTTGTCTGGAATGAAATGTGTCAAAAAGCCAACGCCCGGAATCGAAACAGAAAATAGCAGCTGTGGGAGCTGCATATCTCATCATGTCTGATGTCATCTCGCTGATGGGCTTGGTTCAGGGCTCATTCTTCGCCGTGCCGCCGACGGGTCACAACCAAACAGCTCTCGTTCTCTCCTTGGCGAAGGGTATCGTGTGGGCACGGGCAGCATGCATGTGAGAGCGAGGGACATCAGCTCTGATATGGAATGAAACGAACCCGCTCTTCTACCCGACAGAGCCTTCTACGCCCCGCCGATTTCTCAAGCCTCCACTTACTTCCACCTATCGTATTGCCTCCGCAAAGCTCTGCACAGCCAATGCGAGAGCTCTGAACTGCCCAGTTGACAATGGCACGGTGGATTCGGCCAGTGCGTCCCACCTTACCCACCTGCAGAACCCCTCGCCCCTCAAGCTTCCTTGCTGCTACTGCAAGCCCGGCCTAGTATGCATTCATTGCTCGTGGGAGGCAAGTGGCTCTATTCGTGCTATACGTACTATGAGGTGCAAGGTTACATCAAATCCGTCTTCGCCATTCGAGGATCGCATGCCTGCCACTGCTGCAATTATTATGTGCTTACACTAGAGGCATGAAAAAGACAAAGTATCCTCGCCCACTCTAAGGTTGCTTTTATCGAAGCTACAAGGGAAGCTTGCATCGTTAGATTTCGAAGCAGCCAGATTCGGGAGCTCTGACGACGCTCATAGCTCAAACGGGAACACCCCTTCAGCATTGTTATTACTACCGGAGACATTCGTATCGTCGGCTCTTCTCCTTTATTATTTTCGTTATTGTTTCTCTTTCCCTCCGCCCACCACAGGAGGCACCCCACTCCCAGTTTTCAAATACATAATCAACCCGTCACAGCCGATCCTTGATCGAGTCAGAAAGGAAGCTGGGCCGGTCGTTAAACCAGAGGCAAGAGAGTGGGCGAAACGGAGCCAGTAGACGGCTTCCTTTCCTTCCCCTTTGTCTCCCTCGATTCGATTCGTCGCACGAGCCCGTAATTGCTGTAAGCTGAGAGGTAACTGTCTTTCAGCAGGCTTAGTTGGATTTATCTATCTTTGGACCGCATGGAAGCTTAGCTTACCCTTGTCCGGGGACTCCAGTGGGCTGCTCTTTGTCAGGAGCTTAGGGTACTTAACACTGCCGCAATATCGCTCTGGCAGTCTGGTAGCCGACTACCTAGGTACCAACACTTACCTTGCTACTACTCTACATGTATCTCGAGACCAGTTTGGTGTGTGGAGTATGTACTGCACCCTGACTTGTGTGGCCACCCTACCTTGCCTACCGCCTAGTATCTAAGCTTGGAAATTCCAGTACCGCTGCTTTCAGCTACCTTTTCCCCTCCCTCCCAATAAGGCCACCCTCCCAGTTCTTCCTCTTCCTCCGCCAACACCCTCGACGAGTCTTCGAAACACCTCATGTAACACCTGGAGCTTAGGGCTACCTCGGCTGAGCTGCTATTATTTCATACCCAGTTCAACAGTTGCATGTCTAAGCTTCAATAGACCCGGACCATCGTCAATTGATCGCTATCAGTCGTTGCTCTTATCGCCAACACCGTATCGATCTCGCAGAAACGCCCCCCCGCCCTCGATTCCCGACCAGTAAATGGCGGGGTTGATTAGGTCAAGATGCCGCCTCGATCTTCCTTAACGTCTTCGTTTTCCATTACCGATTCGAACAATGAAGTTGTCTGCCCTCTGCGAAACCAGGATGGCTCGAGTTGTCGCAAGCGCTGCATTGGCGTAAGTCAAGTCTCACCATTGGACTCGCCCCCCAAGGAATTAGATGATTGCGAAGCTCTTTGTCCTGTCTAGTAAACGATCTAGGAGCTATGCTGCGTGACCTTGAGGAAGATTGAGTCTAACCCTCTTTCTTGGATGAACAGGAAAAGAGATATCGCTCGATGCAGGAGCATATCCGACGAGCGCATCCCGAACATTACATCTCGAAGCTCCCTGCGACCGAGGAGAGCTTTCTACTGATGATCAACACACCCCCTCAGGATCGATCCCAGGTTCAGAGCTCTGCCGGACACCAACAAGCCAACCTCGATTTACCCAAGGGCTATCCACACGAGCGCCATACATATCCTCGTGACGGGTCGAGTGCTCCTGGCACTCCTAGAAACAACGACGAATACTCTGGGGGTTCGCTACTGCCAACCGCAAGTGCCGCGGCCGCTTTAGCTCAGTTAGGCGGACAGCACAAATTCGAGACTGATTGGGATGCCGAAGCAGTAAGTACACACTCAATGCCCGTCGCATCCATTGACCGTAACTATACTGAATCTCGGCTTGCAGGGTTGGCAATCCGACAACGATGGCCGGAGGATACCGAGAAGTACAATTGAATTACCACCGATACATCTTGGGAATGACCCAACTAGTGAACCATATCCCCCAATAAATTCTGCGCCGCGTAGAGATTTGCTCCCATCTATTCTCTCGAATTCTCCACCGGGCCGTTCCTCGACTCTGCCTCCACTTCAGCGGTCACTTGGTCCCAACCGGCCTAGGAAGCAGTCTATCACTAAGCGTGGCCACAAGAAGCAGAAATCCAAGGGTTCTGCAGCGGACTGGCTTCGGAGAATACAGAATGATGAGCGCCTCAAACCGGGAGGAATTGACCGTAAGGCTCATTCTGTCGAGCCGTCAGCCGACTATGGCAAAAGGTGGGAAGACCTCATCGATGCCGCCGCCTCGGCTACAGAAGATATCGATGAGGACAGGACTCCTGTAAGTCGTGCCCGGCACAGTAATTTTCCTTCTCTAACTTCCCAGGTCCCCCAATCTCCCATATCAATACACCGAGCTTCCCTACCCCCATTTCCCCATCAACACTTCCAAGGCTATCAAGCTTCTCCTCTGCAGCAAGCTCTTACTCCACCATCCTTTGCCCAAGAGATTCCAGAACCTTTCCCATCCGTCGAGAGTGGCGAGAGCGGAGAAAACTTCCACATAGGAGCTTCTGGACTTTCAGATTCGTCGCCAGGCTACTCATCCCAAGACGTGCACATTTATTGTGCTGCATGTCAGAGGACGTCGAAACTGCGGGAATCCTATGCATGTACAGAATGTATCTGCGGATTATGCCGGGATTGCGTCAACGTCCTAATGGAGGAGCAAGGGGCCCGGCGAAAATGTCCGCGGTGTGCCACTATTGGCGGCAGGTTCAAGCCTTTCCAATTGGATATCCGGTGAAGCTCGCCGGCATCATTATACCCCAATTCCAGGCATCTAGCCCAGAGATGCGCTCATCCGCCACCTCCGAATATCCGCACCTATAAAGAGTCATCCTCCATTCCAAGAGATATATAAACGGCATGCCGCCCTCGAGGCATCGTCGCAGAACTACGCTAGAATTCGGCAAAGGCATAGCCACGGCCTTAAAAATAGCTAGATCAACGAGTGGACGGCCCAAGGCCTACTCCGGGCTAGAAATCAGAACTGGTTTATAACGTACCCTACCGTGAACCTGACTTGGGAACGTAGGGAAACCCCTCCTTAACCAACATGAAAACCTCTCATGACATGCAGGATTGGCGTATTTAAAGAACGGCATAGAGAGCGTTTGTATTCAGCATCAATCAATTCGAACGACTCCTTCACTTCTATACTCTCCCTGGGGGCGATCCCAAAGTCGCTGGCCGCTTTTCCCCCATACCGGACTTTCTCTAGGATTACAGGGAAGGATGGTTTTTTTTTATTACGCGGCGTTCCATGTTTGGATTGGGTTATGACATTTATATATCATTTTTTTGCGCCTTTCATTTGGGAAAGGAGTTGCTGCATGATATGTTCGAGCTTTGGAAGCACCTTTTTTCTTTTTTCGCGGCTGCAAAACTCGCGCCGAATTGCTGGCTAGCCAGCAATTCCCCTTTAAAGGGCCACAGGCCATGTGCACGTACAAGGAGGGGCTGATATAGGGGGATCTAGGGGCATGAGGGCGCTCACGGTTTGCGGCGCGCTGAACGTTATATATAGCAATGTGACCATGAACACTATCTACGTACGCCATATTTCCATCTGAAGAGATAGTTGTATATGGAGACTATAAATGGGAATTAGAACTGTGAAGTCGCCGCCTCGTTTAGTCACCTGACCCTGGTATAGGTATCTTGGTAATAAGAAATTCGAATAATCTGCACTGGTGATTGCGGAAGAGTCTTGGGAGAATTCCTGGTGGATTCAGGTTGCTTCTGATAGATACCCTGTGTTTATACTATCCTACTTTCCAGAGCGGAACTACATAGTATCATGAGAAACCAGCAACGCTTCGGAAGTCCGACGTGTAAAGCCTAAATATTGAAGCCCCTTTACGTGCCAAGTCGAGGCGAACAGCTTTTCCAGCAAGCCAGGGCACGGAGCTTGCAACTATTAAATTGATACTAGTAACCCACCTGTCATGCTTAATAAAGACAGCCCGTCTCGGACGTTTGGAAAATGGCAATGGGAGAGAAAGAAAGGGATGAAAGAGTGTACGTATAGTATATTCCTGGCTACCAAAGATGCAAAATGGGTTGATGCAACTTGACCCGCTAAGCAACGAATTTATTGCCTCAACGCCGTGACCGTCCCTATATAGAAATGTATATACCAAATACCCCTACCACGGGTAGTAGCATTATCTTCCGGGCTTCTTGCCCTCCTTCGCCTTCTCAAGCAGCAGATTGCGCATGGCGGCGCGCACGTTACGGCTGCCGCCGAGCTTGGGGCCCTTGAGCACCTCCTCGTCTTTGGCGCCCTTGGCCCCCTTGGCGGGGGGCGGCGCGTTGGCCGGCTTCTTGCGCTTCTGCTGCCGCTCCGCCATGGCGTCCATGAACTCGCGCCGGAACTCCTCCGCGATGCGTTCGTCCGCCGCCTCGTCCAGGCCGTCGGTTGCCGCGGGCGCGGGCGGCGGGGTGGGGGTGTCGTAGACGTCTACTTTGGGGTGCGTTAGCATCTGTCTGTGTACGGATTTCTAATAAATTGGGGAGGGCGAGGAGGGGGTTAAAAGAAAGGAAGAGCTTACGTCTGTTCTCCCGGAGGATCTCCTCGACCAATTGGTCCCTCCTGATATCGTCGCTATTCCTCCTATTCCGCGGGCGCCACGGCTTGCCGTCCCTTCCGAGCCGAACTTTCCTCGGCCGCCCGCTGCTCGAGTCCTCCTCCTCGACGTCCTCGCCCCGCATCCGCCGCGCGGCGCGCTCCGTCAGCGCTTCGTTGCGGCTGCGCGCCTCGTCGCCGAGGTCGATCTCCATGAGCTGGCCCTGCAGGGCTCGGTTCGGGTGCTCGGGCTTGGGTATAGACGTGTTTATCCTAGAAATCGGCTCTTGGCTAGATGATCGGTCTTGTGCGGAGGCGCCATCTCGGCTTGAAGAGGACGCGAGAGCGTTGTGTCGCCTGGCCAATTCGGCTTCTATGTATTCCTCCCTTCCTCCATCAGCAGCTGCGCATTGGTCGTGGCACTACAGGGCGGGGTGGAACGGGGGCGAGACTCACATGTGCTTGTTCACCAGCTCCGCCGCCATCCCCGTCTGCGGCGCGAAGCGTTTCTTCACCCCGGCGGCGATACCCAGCGCCTTGTTTTCTTCCTCGCGGATCATGAGGCTTAGGTCATCGAGGGCTTCTCCCGTCGCAGAAGCCGCGTCGTTCGAGGAGTGGTTGCCGCCGGCCCCGAATTTGACTCCGCCGAGTCGCGCCTTGCGCGCATTGCGCAGACGCAGGACCTCAGCTACCGAAAGCCCCTTCTCTTCCTCGGCTGTGTCATCGTGTTGAGTTATTATAGCAGCTTCCGACGTGCTCGCAGTGCTTTCGGGATTGGGCGCTGCTACGGGCTTTGATTCTTCGTCATCGGCGCGGTCTATTCGCTGCCTATATGTCTTCCTCTTCTTCCCTCGGAAGATTACTTGGGGTTCCGGTGTCGCATCCAACGCTGTACTATCCATGATATGGGCTTTTCACAGAATAATGAAGACCCTCCACATGTAGCCGATTCGTAACTGGGGTTATTCTTTGCGCCGACTACCGTTTCGTTATTTGCCGTATAATAAGTTGCGATCTGATACGTGGTTACGTACAGCATTGAAAGGGAAGTCGAATTGAGGCGTTGCACGGTCTAGGCATCGGCGTTGGAATTACCCGACGTTCTGCCGCTTATCTTTGTTTGACCAATCCCACCTTGATAAAGCTCTCCCGTCGTCATTATACAGCTACTACCCTGCATACACATTTCCATCCCAATCTACCACAGTGCATGCGATCTGCTATTGAAGTCCCAAAGATGACGCAAAGAGTAAGTGACTGAGAGGACTCAAGATCATTCCGGTCGTCTAACGAAGCTTTAGGTCTACTTTCTGGCCCACGGCCGAGTTCAAGGTACAGGCTCCATACATGTAGTGATGATAGCTATCGGATTAGGACTAAAAGGCTGACGTCACAACACGATAGGCGTTAGCTACCGCTACTTCGCCCAGAAGAAAGCGGCTGAACACGGCATCACAGGCTGGTGTCGAAACACAGATCATGGAAAGGTGAGAAATGAGAAACGGCCAATGCCGTATTTTCCTTCTTTTTATATCTTGATCTGATACTTAAAACTCCTCACACCATGTAGGTTGAAGGCGAAGCCCAAGGAGAGGACGACTCCATCAAGCTATTCCTGAAAGAACTCGATAGAGGCCCGACGCATGCTCACGTAGTCAGACTGGACAAAGAACCACGGGACGTGCAGGAAGGGGAGGCGAGCTTCGAGATACGCAGATAGATGATGAAGACCAAGGAGAACTGTGTTCCGGGCCTTACCCATCCAGCAGGGTTAAGATAGACTGTAATCCCACCAACTGTAAAACCAAACAAACCCAATAGTTACACCTAGATGCAATGGGGTATCCATTCTAAATATTTATAGAAAAATTAGAAGCCTCTACCTTTTCTCTTCGCCACAGGCTTCTTCACCGCACCAGAAGTGATGATCTTCTTCTCTCCCTTGCTTGTAGCGGGCTTTTTTGCTGCCCTCTCCTCTTCTAGTCTCTTCTGTTCTTCATACTTCTTCTTGTCTTCCGCCATCTTTGCTTCGATTTCCATCTTGCGATTAAACTCCGTTTCTGTAACGCGCTTTTCCCGAGCTGAATATCCTTTCTCCTTCACGGAATAGAACACGCCGCCCAGCTCTGCAAGCCAATGGGGATCGACGGACGTCACTGTTGACATATATTCTTTCGACGTGAGGATCAACTCGTGGTACACGACGTAATCGGGTAGAAAACCAAGACCGTACAGAGCGCTTGTAGGATGAAGTTGCACAGTGACCGAGGTACGCAAGTTGATATACTCGCCAATACCCTTGACTTTGGCTGCCTGGTGGTAGTATCCCGAACAGATACACTTGCGAATGATATCCCAATCAGTACCACAACTGACCATCTGCATCTTCTGCATCTTCATGATATCGAGAAGTTGGTCCCTGATTTCCTTTGCTCTGCGAAGGGACTTTGGATGCAGGAAGTGGCGCGTGCACCAACCATCCGAATAGCCATTGGATTTCCATTGCGAATACACATGAAGGTAGGTCAGGTGGTCGGACTCGGGGACGAAGAATTTCTCGCGTGCGGCATCGGACTCTTCTTGCCGCTCTTTTGGGCGATAGAAAACGTTAGGAACAGATAGCATCGAAACAATAGTCACCATCTCTTCGCTACAGCCGTACTCCTCAGACATAATGAGGAGCTTCGCTAGAGAGGGGTCCATGGGGAAAGCATTCATTTTGGAGCCTAGCTCTGTCAGCTCTCCGAGGTTGTCCAGCGCTCCTAAGGCCCATAGGTCAAAAAGGGAGGTGGTGATAGTATCTTGTGGCGGCGGGTCCATGAAATCGAAATCGAGTAGGTCTCGGACGCCCAGCGACTTGAGCAGAAGCACAGTATTGCTGAGGTTTGTCCTTTGAATTTCGGGTATCGTTTGGATATAGAGCTCGTCTTTAAACGCCTTCTCAGTGTACAAACGGAAAGCCTTGCCAGGACCTGTTCGACCTGCACGACCTGCGCGTTGACCGGCGTTCGCTTGTGAGATCGGGGTAATCTGTAGCGTGTCCATACCCATCCTTGGATTGTACACCTTTAATTTAGAATATCCTGCGTCCACCACGTACATAATTCCGTCGACCGTCAAACTAGTCTCTGCGATATTCGTAGCCACGATACATTTACGCACCCCAGGGGGTGCTCGGTCAAAAATCTTGGCTTGGAGGTCTGCCGGCATTTGACTGTAGATTGGGAGAATACTGAGCTTCGGTGGATCGTTCAAGGCGTCCAGACGTTCTCGCACTAGTTCGCAGGTACACTCGATATCTTCCTGGCCCGTCATAAACACCAGAATGTCGCCAGGGCCCATTGAGACATGAATAGCGAGTACCTGCTGAACGGCTTGATCGACATAGTCTTCGACCGGCGACCGATGGAACATGATGTCGACGGGAAATGTTCGACCTGGAATAGTAAACTCGGGCGCACCGCCAAAGAAGTCTGAGAAGCGCTTCGAGTTCATGGTAGCTGATGTGACAATTAATTTGAGATCTCTTCGGCGCTGTAGAATCTTGTTGAAAAGCCCCATCAGCACGTCCGTATTGAGAGCTCTCTCGTGAGCCTCGTCCATGATCACACATGAGTAGCGATCTAAGTCTCTTTCGTTGAGCGATTCTCGAAGTAGAACACCATCTGTCATGTATTTTATGACAGTGTCCTTGCTAGTGCAGTCTTCAAAACGAATTGCATAACCGACTGTGCTGCCCAGCTTAACCTCCATTTCCTCGGCCACACGCTTGGCTACGCTCATGGCTGCCACTCGTCGAGGTTGCGTGCAGCCTATAATACCTCGTTTCCCATAACCTTCTTCATATAAGAACTGCGTAAGCTGTGTCGTTTTCCCCGAACCTGTCTCGCCAACGACAATGACGACTTGGTTATCCCTGATTACCCTCAAGAGATCTTCGCGCACTGCAAATGCCGGCAGGAATTCCCTCTGTTCCCTCAAGGTCTTGCTCTGACTAAACGCACTCGCACCGTCGTTCTTTTTCATATGCTCGCTGAATTTATTACCACCAGACTTTGTAGAGTCCTCTTCCGTTGCTATTGGCAGGGCGCTGTCACCCTCGTCCTCCTTTACACCCATGAGATTTCCAAGCGCAGTACCGGCCATGTTGGTGGCCTCCTGAGCTTGTCGTTGGCGTTCTCTCTGCATTCTCCTTTCCTTGACCACACGACTACCTTTACGACTGAATACAGCCATATCGCTTTGGTAATCCCTTACAGCCGGGACTGGTTCCAGCTGCTTGGTAAATACAGTCCGGCCATCTAAGAATGGCGGCTTCAGGTCGTGAACTAATAAGTGAACACGGGTGCCCTCATCATCGTCTTCGAAGTCGTCACCTAATCCGCGTCGTTGGGCGACGCCGGATGTAAGCATACGGTTCGTTTCCCAGGCATCGTTGTCCTTCTGCCTTTGCAGTTGACGCGCATTCATATGTCTTCCGGCCTTCTTCTCAATCATTTCGGCCTCCCGTTGTTGCTGCTCCACCCATGATGTGTCGTACGACCCGAAAGGATTATGCGACTCATCGCCGAAAGTATGACCGCCGGTCTCATCGCCAAGGTACCAATCGCGATCAAGAGCGGTTTGTTCCTCTGGATCCACTAGCGGTTCAGGGCCGTCGAATTCATGTTGTTTAGGGGTCGAGGCATAGTTCGACTGGGCGCGAGGAGTCGAAGCGCGCGAGTCGGAGCCATGGAAACGACCGTGCCCGCGAGAAGACGAATGATGACTTCGGGTTGGGAGAGACGAGTAGCGGTCGTCGGAGCGCAAAGGATTAAAGTCAATTTTGCGCCTCTTCGGGCTGAAATTTCTATCGTCTCTGTCCATTTTGAGCGTATTATTCCCCAAGAGGCCGAGTTGACAGATTGCGGCCGTCTCCGGGGATATCACCTAACCGCTAGTTTACTTAAGCGGCAGGAAGAAAACAACATTGAAAGTGAAGGTGCTCAGTGCTTGGCGTTAACGGGTAGAAAAATAGGACTGTTTTCCTTATCTGATTTTATCGATAGTCGATAGTGAAAGCCCCGCTAAAATTTTACCTTGATTTTTTGTTGCATCCAAAAGTTCGCGGGGCTCTACATCTGAATTTCTTGCGACGGTAGCTACCCGGTCAATTTGAGTCGCCCATGATCAACCATGTCGTCCATGATCACTACGGCCACTTGGGTGCCGCGAGGCTTCGCAGCCCCTTTTCCCGCCAAATACAATTTCGATGAAGACGAATTTGAGAGAATAGCCAACCTAGCAAAGCTACAGCTCGACGACGCAAACGAGGAGCTAGAAGAGGCGCAAGAGGAAGAGAAGGATGGCGCAAATGGCGAGAAAGACGCGGGTGATTCAGAGGACAAAGCTTCGTCCCATGACGGCGAAGCCGAAGAGTAGGTTCACACAAAGCTATTTCCGACCAGTTACTAATTCTCTTGGAAGCATCGACATAGACGATGATGACCTCAAGAAGTACGACCTAGAACACTACGACGACGACGAGGAGGATGCCGAGGGTCAGCGAATGGACATGTTTGGAAACATCAAATCTCTGGCCTACTACGAATCCAACAAGGAAGACCCATACATCACAATACCCGATGGCGAAGACGACGAAGACGATGACCGGGAGGAATTACAGATCCTAGCAACAGATAACCTCTTACTAGCTGCAAAGGTCGAAGACGAGCTTGCGCATCTGGAGGTCTACGTGTACGAGGACGAAGCAGACAACCTTTACGTGCACCACGACATCATGCTTCCTGCGATACCCCTTTGCGTCGAGTGGCTAGACATTCCCGTGTCAAAACCCAACGTGGAGAAGGACTCTGTAGCAAACTTCGTGGCGATAGGAACAATGGACCCTGATATCGAAGTATGGGACTTGGACACAATAGATTGCATGTACCCAAATGCAATCCTAGGCCAAGGAGCTAATCCCGAGGAAGAGGGTAAGAAGAAAAAGAAAAAGAAGTCGAAGAAGGCCAATGACGAGTACCACGTCGATGCAGTTCTCTCCCTTGCCGCCAACAGGAAACACCGAAATCTCCTAGCTTCTGCCTCGGCAGACAAGACGGTGAAGCTGTGGGATCTGCACACGACAAAGTGTGCCAAGTCCTACTCATATCATACAGACAAGGTCTGCTCGTTGGCATGGCATTCCGTTGAGTCCACTGTACTACTGAGCGGCAGCTATGATCGGACAATTGTCGCGGCAGACATGCGAGCCCCTGAGGCCAAGGCACCGCGATGGGGAGTTGAAAGCGACGTTGAGAACGTTAGATGGGACCCGCATGACCCGAACTTCTTCTACGTGTCGACCGAAAACGGAATCATACATTATCACGACATCCGCAATGCACCTCCGAATCCTTCTGCCAGCAAGCCGGTGTGGACGTTACAAGCTCATGACGAGTCTCTGTCGTCTTTTGACATTAATGCGCACATACCAGGATTTATGGCTACAGGTTCTACCGACAAGACAGTGAAGCTCTGGAACATCCAGCCCACTGGTCCCGCCATGGTCGTGTCTCGAAACCTAGACGTTGGAAAGGTGTTCGCGACGAACTTTGCGCCAGATGCTGAGGTCGCTTTCCGTCTTGCCGTCGCCGGAAGCAAAGGAACGATGCACGTTTGGGATACTAGCACCAACGCCGCAGTGCGGCAGGCATTCGCGCACAAGATCTCAAACAAGACAGACGGCGAAGTCAAGGAGAGATTAATTGGAGTTGAGGAGGATGAGAGTTCTTCAGAGGAAGAGGGAGGCGAGGGTGATGATGATGAGAATGGCGAGCCCGAATCCATGGATGAGGACTAAACAGATACCTGACTGAGTTTGGGGCCATGATGTCTCACGGTAAGATGCATTCTGACTCAACGACCAAGCCGGGTTAGCTCCGTCATTACACAGGCTAGAACATGTTTCTGAGGTTTCGGATGAACGGTTCAGGGCGGTCTATTTATATGTGTAAGGCAGAGGCTATTACCAGGCATAGTTGAAACCAAAAGGGATGAGTGGCATTCAAATCTACTATAAGCTACACAGATCTTGAGTTCAGATGCTACCTCCTGCGCCTGCGTACCTTAATCAAGATATGGGGACGTATGTCTTGCACGTTCGCAAGATCTACATTGAGCTTCAGTTACATTGGACGGTCAATGCGAATTGGTTCTCCATTAATTCAAGATCGTGTTAATCCGAACCAATTCGAGTCTAGCAGTCGATGCATTGCGATTGAGTTGCGAACATCATGTATCTACCTAGGTACTTATGTTCAGTCTCCGAATATAATATTTCCAGAAGTTCAATGTTTGAAGTAAACCAAACCGCATCGAATTGACACAGAGAGACATTCGCTGCCGAGTTCGTAGCTTGTAAAATTCTTCAAGCAAAAGCTCAGCCATGTGGCACATACAACTTCCCCCCTGCCAATTTACGAAAGGGAGACATGGACACCCATGCGAAACACCAAGCACCTGCAGCGTACCTACATCCGTACAGGTTAAAGGCACACGAAATGTTTGCTATCAGGTCGGAGACCTCAGATCAGAGACTCCGAGCAGGGAGGCACATATCCGCCATGCAAGGAGAAAAAATGGACGTTAGAAATTTCATACTGGATACGAGACAAAGAGCCTACCTCAACGACCACTTCCGCGCGTCTAGTCAGTTGGAGGCTGAGTATTTTCAGCTTCTACGCGCAGAGAACACGGTACCGAAGGCTGATGACGAAGTACACTGACGACGCCGTCCGCCGCAGGCGCTCTCTCGGCGATAAATTCAGAAGAGGTCAGAAGAGCTTTGGAGGAGAACATCTGAACATGAAACACACGAGCAGCCACGGCCAATGGCTTTGAAGGAACAACGTCCCAATGATATTTTCTCCGCAATTAACGCCTTGCATGGCTTCGTCGGTTTCAACTGCGGGAATCCTAGTTCAGTTTGTTTCCTCTTTTCCTCTTTGCCTCTTCCCGAAGGGGAAAACTCCCTTTGTCGAAAACCCAAGCAATCAATTTGAGGTGTTCAAGAGCAGGGGGGTTGTTCTTGACTCTTGCGAAGTGCTCAGGGGATTCCCACTCTGCTACTCTGGCCCACTCTCCCACCGATCCTGTTGGTGGGCCCTGAGGATTTGATCGGACCCATGCTCCATTGCGGGCAAAGCGGGAGGGGGGTTTGTCTTAGGACAGGGCCTGGGTAAATTGCATGGTCAGACCTTTATTCAGGCGCATTGAAAACTGATAATGATGAGGCCTTTGTGTGTTGTACAATTCACCATTCTCTTGAGAAAGACAAGTAAGCCCTTTGAAGTGGTGAATGTGATTCAGGTACATGGGCGTCGTCAAAAGGATGGCCACGTAACGGCGCAATTTTATTATTCTGCAGGATCGGGATGTGTTGTGCTTTGAAGAGAATGTATGTCATTGTGTAGAATTAGCGATGGAGGGCCAGGGCTCAAGGAATGATTCGCGAGTGGTGAGCTCTTTGATGTTTGCCTTGATCCCACTGGCTGTTGCTATGTTGGTACCTGCATATATTCTGTGCTCGACGTGGCGTGGATGGTGGGGAGTCGGGAAACAGTCGCCGGGACGCCTGGCTAATGAAAATCAAGGAACAAGTTGCTAAAGCGTGCCCTCACAGAAACTCACGTCCTGATTGGGTGATTTGTTCTCTGTCGAGCGTGAACCGGACCAGGGGTACTGGTTCACTCGGCCAATCCGCGGTCCCTGTCATTAGATTCGCCTAGGTCCCCGTTCTTGTGCTAAGCTGCAACTGGAACCGCCAGAACTCACTAGGTAGAGGACTCTGCAGGGATTCTAGGTTGGTGTCTTTCTTTGCACTAGTTTTGAGTGCCCATTACCGAGAGAGATCGGCCTATCCTTCCCTAACTAGATGGTAAGAACAAAAAATGGTGAAAAATTATAAGTGAGACGCGTAGTATCTGTGATAGACAAAGAAAGGGAATATGCGCCCTAAACGTGGATGAGGAACAAAGAATCCGCCCGCTCAGCGCCAACGGATGCGATTAGGTGCCCTGTTGAGCTCCGTTATAATCCATGTGGATACTTGTACCTTACTGCCCTGGTAAAAGGAACGTGTGCCGATATAGAACCGCCGTAGCCTGTACACTGCTAAAGTCCACAATTGCCTGGATGGTACACTAAAACTATCCTTCTGCTTAGTACCTGCAACCTTTCATGTACCTTCACTCCAAGTCACCCGATACCCTGCAGGTGGGTATTTGGGATTGAGGTCACGGCAGCTTTGGGCCTTCCTAGGGCTTCTTTCCCCGGTCTGTTCTTTTTTTCTTCTCCCCAGTCTCGACCACGAACCCCCTTGATGCGCTTTATTATCATTCTCGTTGCGTTCCTTTTTCATCTCAAAGGTGCCTGCACCCTTCGTTTCCCACTCATTCGATCCCTCTTCCCAACCTGCTGGGACTGTTCTTCCCGTTCATTCACTCTTGTTCTGTCTAGATTCTCATCAAGACTTGTCGCCGGACACGAATTAACAAGTCGCCTGGGATATCAACACTGTCCTTACTTTGCCTAAAAAGACATAACGACGATTCTTTACACATATCGATCCTTGATCATATCAGGAACCTGGCTGTTTCACTGTTTCGTTCTAGTACATACAACCCCTTATTTCAGTAAACCTTCAAAACGCCATTGGACGTCATTTGAGAACACCGTCTCTCTCTTTTCGAACAGCTAAATCAGTTTCGTTATTGATTACTGCCGGCGATTGTGAATACGCATACCGAGACGGAAAGCTCCACCGAGTATCAATTTAAGGAGTCTCGTGAGAGTTTGAAATCAAACATCAAACCTTGGGCAGGCTCGACTACGATTGTGTATACACATTTCACTTCGTTCTGGTGACTACGACGCATTTCTCAGTCACCTTTTATTCAACACCAATCCGGTTTAGGAATTCCGAACGGTCATCCACAGGAACTCCGAAAGTCAAGCACCGAATTGTCTCCAGCACGGCAAGTGTTAGTAACGGCAACCTTACATTTGCAACTGGACTGGATTTGACTGCCTTTGGGCCTTTGGTCATTCAACGTAACGATACACCTGGTCTTGGAGAGGGAGCCCCGCGATCTCACAGGACCACATCAGCTTGTCTCGGTACAGCCAACCATATGAACCACCTGCCTAATTAGGGTAACATCGTGCACTTCAAAGGCTTGTGTTAAGCGCGTCCAAAAGCGGCAACTAGCACATAGCGAAGAGACAGATCGCAGCGTGCAGTTATCATTCTAGCATTGTGCTCGACTTGGGGTTGTCACACTACCCGACTTCGTCAACCACCACCAATTCTAGCCTCCGGCTTTAGGTGTATAACCGGCTCACCCATCTCCCAGGAAGGTTCAGCCCTTGGGGAGCGGATTCGTGCAGTTCGGAGAAAGCTGTAGGGGCGCGAATTACTACAGATCCTATTACCAGCTTACATCAATTGGATCGTCGGGATTCCCACATCCAGGTAACACAGCATAAAATCCGAGCAGGCCGGACCCGGCACCTTTAAGCGTTTCGCTTCATATTCTGGAAGTTTTCCGGGATACAACATATTCGCCGTCTGCAGCTCTGTATCGTCAGGAGATTTCCCAGAATCCCACAGCCAAGATGTCTCTTGCGCGGGCCTTCACGACGAGGCGAAAGCAGTCCTCGCAGGACTTGGGCAGCCTGCCGCAGCGAAGCAACACCACCAAGGTCCAGTCCGGAGCGATTCGCGCCAAGATCTCTGGGCCCATGGCTCTCACCCATACGACCAACATGCTCGCGTACAATGCACCAGATCTCTTCCCCAAATCAGAGTCCTCGCCGACTGATTCCAGTAAATCTGACGACGACTCTTCCGATAGTCCTCGTACCAGCGCATCATCGCCACCAACAAGTCCCGATATGCCATCAGCAGATCCATCTGGCTCGCCTGAGCCAAACCACCTCTCGTGCTACTTTGTCGCTCCTGGTAACAAGACACCTCCAGCTGTGAATGAAGCGCCAATTATCCCTAAGCGCTCCCCATCGCACACCAAGAAGGCCTCTCTAGACAACATTGCGAACAAGTTCTCGCGCCTCTCTAACCAATCTGGCAAGTCCGTTTCAACCAAGGGAAGCTTTTCTCTTTCTCGCTCCTCGTCGACCTCTACCACGGCGACTAGTATCTCGTCGGCTTCCTTCTCTCGAAAGCCATCGGTGACTTCGACCTCGGTGCCTGCTATGCCTCCTATGGTCACGTCGCCCCCTCCAGCTCGCCCTAACTTCCGTCGCGACTATTCGGAATCGCAGCATCCCTTCGGCCATGAGTTGGCTCAGGTGTCAGAGCTCGCAGAGGAATTGGGCGTGAAAGAGAAGATGCAGGTGATTGACGAGGAGGAGCAGGAGCTTATGTCTCAAGGTCTCTGCCGATTCCGACCCGAAGATTACTTGGCTGAGGTTCAGGGGCTTTTCACGACATTCTTCAAACCTGAGCCTGCCGAGTTAACACCAGTTTGGATTTGATTGGGCACTCACACGTTCCACCCAAACCTCTCCGCCGGGGACTTTGGGGTCGACATCATCTGCGGCATTTCGATGTACATATTTGCACAGTTTACATACGAGTCTGCGCACAAACCCACGAAACGAAATGGACTCTAGGGGACTGCGATCAGATTTACGGATTCAGCTGGAGAGGAGTTAAGGTTGATATTACATTCGAGGCTAGGTCGAAAAGAGGGGACCATGGCGTTTGAGAGGCAAGATTTGCGATTTGAGGTTTAATACCCAGACACTTGGCACCGACCTCTGGCGGTCGTTTCCTCTGTTATTTGTTCAAGCTTCGATGAACTGTCGTTGGTCGAGTTTGTTATCCTACGAGACAACTCTAGGCTAGCAAAACAAGGTCACAGACATTCTGCGCTGTTGATGTGGATAACGCCCGTTCGCTATTATGAATCAGGTTTTACGTTATGTAGCCTCAGACGACGAATCGAATTTTAGGTGCGCAAGAGGCAGACATGAGATTACATGGTTTTTGTGTGATGTGCTTCATTGGTCTTTGTGATGTGATATGTGCATAGGTACTACGTGAGACTGTGACGACGGTTGTTAGCTACAGAACACATACGTTCACGTCCCCTATTAGCCACCATAATCAACAAGAGTGTTTTTATTTTCTATGCGTCGATGTCAAAGTAACACAGGCGTCCTAGATCGGCTCACTTTCCATTCGGCCTTACCTACGTTCTCTAAATACGGTTTGCATATGTGCCAGCAAGGATCTCAAAGCCTGAGGGCGTCATTCTTGTTCCAACATTTCCAGAAACACTATACCTCCACCGTAGCTATTTCTGCACGGCATGTTACATAAGGTTAGCAGAGGTAGGCGTGTGACGCACCGCATATTCCCCACGCTACCGACTTGCCGTTGCAGCAGACGGACGGACCCCTCATTTGAATTTTGGCCGCGGCGAGCTTTCACGATAAGAAGAGCCGCCCGCCGCCGCCTCCTTGTTTGGGAATAGCACACCATGGATGCGTGAACCTAAACCTAAACCTTCCTAGAAAATCCTAGAGGCGGTTCCTTGGTCCAGAGCCCACCGAAGGATGCCTAGAGCTCACCACCAGACCGCGGCCTGAAACAGATCTGCTGGGGAGAATTGGAGAGAAAAGAGGCCAGCGCGGCGCTTGCTATGCTGAGTTGATCCTATGACCGGGAATTATTTATCAGCAGAGCAGGCCGGACATGGTGCGTACTGCTGCGAGCTGGCGAGACCCTGATTGCGCGGACTTGTATGGATACCGAGAAATGCACGGTAGCGCCGAGCTTTCCTGGAGTCCGGGACTACCGGCTGGGGGGTTGCGAGTGCGAGAAAATGCTGAATGTACTGCATACCGAGCCTTTGCCCAGGTAAGGGCCTACGAATATAACGTCAGCTTAGGGACCTACTGATGATTTCTCCAACACTAGCGTGGGCCGGTGCATAGGAGGACGATGAGAACTTTATCTGGGTATAAGAGCTTGAATGCCGGGAGTTAGGTACACTAGCTGCTGAGGAAGGCGGTCCACTTTAGCACCGAGAGTAAGCTCATGTTCTTGGCTGTTGGGTTTGGGAGATTTTACTAAGTGCCATTTAGTGCGGTGGTTGACGCCAGAGGATTCACTTCGGTAATACATGCGCCTAGGGTAGACTTGAGATCGCCGCGAGCTGGAGCGGCTCTATTTGGGACGGTAGATCATCGTAGCACAAGGTAGACAATATTGTTGGTGCGCTTGAAACGGGATCATGTGAGAATGTGAAACAAACTGTGGGTAAGCGGTCTGTATGTGTAGGATTCTATGTAGTAGACAGCATCCCGGATTCGACAGGATGACGCTGATTCAGCGGCCGCCCGTCAGATGATCAGCAGCCATCTTTGATCCTTCCCTCATTCAGGCGGCTTGTTTCACGATTCAGGTCATCTAGGTAAGTCCGTTGCCGCCGCCGCAGCCACGGATTGTGGCGTTGTCAAGCCTCGTCACAGGTATAGCGAGACATGCTTAGTGTACCTACTGAAGTGCTCGGGTCTTCTGCATCGCGTCTAATCCTTCGGCTGAAGCGACGAAGGTGTAGAGGCCGCACCAGTAAGGACTAGGTGGGTTTCGTATATATGAATCGACTTTCAGTTTCATCGGCCTTAAACGCGTTTACATAGTACTTCTCTTTGCGCCCAAGATATCTAGGTATATAATCAGTGGCTCTTGCCGACAAGCTCAGCTAATTTCTCTCAACTCGAATCATCCAGAGGTCCGTAGTGTCTGTTCATCGTTCGATGCCCACGAGAAAATATGTACAGTTCCTCTTCCACCTCCAGCACGCGCCGTCTACAGAACCCTCCGGCCAAGCCTAGCTGTCAGCCATTGGTAAGGCTTGAAAGTTGGTAATATGCAGAAAATTGAGCAATACAATATGACATCTCCTCAAGTGAGGTCGCATAGGTTGGCGAGAACTGGCATAGTCAACTTTTCTAAAGGGTGATAGGTACTCAATCTGGAGGTCATGTGACGATAGGTATAATTAAGGGATAATAGCTGCTCTATAAAAAGTGCATAAGAATCATCAAAGCGCGGGATTACGTATACCTATAGGTAATGCAGCCACTAAAATTAGCTGCTACCCAGGGAACCCGATTGATTGATCCAAGCCACCAAGATGCACCCCCTGAAACCCCTAAAGATACTTGGTACTCGCAATTGACGTACAACTTTCCATTACCACATTTTTTTTTCTTGGCTTTCTGTCCAACTTCGTCCCGTCGAGACATGAACGACGATACACGAGCCCGTTGCACAGACGACTGAACACGACGGACCGCATGTGCCGAGGCTACGGCAAATCGATCCCGCGCGGCAATTAACGAAAAAGCCAAAAACCGGAAAGGAAAAAGAAAAAGAACCGACGAATGTGGCCTTGAGAGTCCCCCAAAGCAGAGCAGCATTTTGCTAATGCCGCGCCTCCCCGCGCTCTTCCGCCTGCCCTCGAAGCTGCGGCGGCGCGCGCGGCGCCGGAGGATGACCACCCTGCTCACCCTGCTGCTCACCGTCCTGCTGCTCCTCGCGCCCTTCTACGCCGTCTACAAGCCGCCGCGGTCGCTGATCCGCTACTTCGCGCGCCGGTGGCCCGACGTGCTGTGGGAGGTGCAGACCGACAAGAAGATCGTGGCCCTGACCATCGACGACGCGCCGTCCGAGCACACGCAGGAGATCCTGGGCGTGCTCAACGGCCACGAGGCCACCGCCACCTTCTTCGTCATCGGCGGGCAGGTCCCCGGGCGGGAGGAGACGCTCGCGGACATCGTGCGCAGCGGCAGCGAGCTGGGCAACCACGCCATGCACGACGAGCCGTCGCGCGCGCTGCCGGACGAGGAGCTCGCGGCGCAGATCGAGGCCGTGCGCGAGCGCATCCGGGACGCGTACGTGGCCGCCAACGGGGAGAACCCCAGGATGCCGCCGCAGTACTTCCGCCCCGGCTCCGGCTTCTTCAGCGACCGCATGCGCCGGCTGGCCGACAAGCTCGGGTACCGCATCGTGCTCGGCAGCGTGTACCCGCACGACCCCCAGATCAGCTGGGCCTGGCTCAACGCGCGGCACGTCCTGAGCATGGTGCGCCCCGGCGCCATCATCGTGTGCCACGACAGGAGGGGCTGGACCGCGCCCATGCTGCGCACGGTGCTGAAGAAGCTCACCGCCGACGGGTACCGCGTCGTCAGCTTGACGGAGATGCTCGAGGAGACTCAGCGGCGCTGAGCGTCGTACGTGCTATAGACTTCCTCTAATTGCAAAGACGGAAGAGAGACTTTTGTAGATGGATGGAGGACAGATATGTCTGGTATGGCGTTCACTTGAGGATTCACATTGCACACATTCGGCAAAATTAACCTCACCAAAGGATACTTTACGTCGCTTTGCTACTGTATCCAGCATCGCGAACACTTGCGATAGTCAACAGGAACTGAATAAACAGTCCTCATGTATTCAGGGGTATCGGAGGATTACATAGACGGCATACAGGGAGTTTTTTGCACATTACAGGAAAAGGGGAATGCCGGCTATACCATACGCGCGCTACATATAAACACTTAATTCTAAAGGATAATTAACTTACTACGATGACTTGGCATAGTGGTTCAACGCCTGGTTTACTTCTGCCGCGGTAGCCTTCCACTAGTAAGGAGGAGGTTTAAATCCCTTAGTCACCACAAATTCTATTTCCTAACAAAATTAAACCCTAATACCTAATAGTAAAAAGGGAGCACTATTATTATATTACTAGCCTAGATTTATAATAAAGGCTAAGCATTTTAAAGCTATATAGCTAAAAAATCGCTAAAGGTATTAGCGCTAGCTTAAAAAGGCTAAGAAATAAACTAATTATATAAAGCTAATAGGTAAAAAACCTTATTTATTTTAAAAAACCTAAGCTAAATAATATAAAGGATATATTTTTACTTTATATTTACCCTTCCTTAAATAACCTATAACTAATATATAAGCAAAACTATTAAGCAAGCAGAAAAAATTAATATTATAAACAAAAATAAAAGCATAATTAGAACACGCTTTATTGCTAACTTACTACTAAATTATAACCGAAACGCCTTTTAATTAGCAGCTTTAAGTGCTATACAGTAAGGTATAAAAAAACACGCTTAAAGGCAAAAAAAGGCAAAAATAAAAATAAAAAAAATAATTAAGCACTTTATAAAAGAGGTTTTTTAGGCCAAAAGGCCTTTTCCCTTACTTAAGAACAAATGTTTAAATATAAACCTTAAACGCAGCCACTAACATTTAATAAAACGCTACTAAATTATAAATAAAACGCTATTAAGTAAAAAATATAGTAAAAAAGTTACCCTACAACAGCTCTACACACCTTGCCTATAATCAAAGATAAGGAAATAGGTACTCGGCATATAAATAATAATAATAATAATAATTAACTCACTACTTTCAATCCGGGTACACCGGCTGGCTCAAGAATATTGGATGGTTTAAACGATGCAAGGGACAGAAGCAAGGGAGAATAACACACTGAAATCCGCCCAGGTCTACCTCTAGCTCTGCAGAGAACAAGATTCAGCATACAGGCAAACCAACCTACCGTCCTCGAATAATGTTCTAAAGCAATCTGATTCCTAACACCTTGACATTCTAAGTTTCGTAGTAGATTCTAGTTTCTAGTGTATTTCAACCCAAGTGTTCTATCCATAGCTCTAGAGACTGCTCGCTTATATACCCAGTATATACCTTATATCACCCTTTGTATATAGGCTCCTATCCAAGCATCTCCATCTCAACAACATCTCAGCCCTCATATCCCCCCTATCACACCCCTCCCAGCACATGAGCGCCGCCAGCAATTATCTTCACGCCGCTCTCCCGCGCCGCCCTCTCGGCGCGCAGAGCCTCGAGCCCCTGCGTCAGGTCGTCCCGCAGGTCCTCGAACCCCTCGAGCCCGATGCTGAAGCGCAGGAGCCGCTTGTCGACGCCGGCGTCCGTCATGGCCCGCCACTCGACCAGGCTCTCCACGCCGCCCAGGCTCGTGGCGTGGTGGAACAGCTGCAGCTTGCTCGGCAGCCGCCGCGCGTCGTCCGCGTCCCGCATGTACACGGCGAACACGGGGCCGAAGCCGTTCGGCATCTGCCTCCGCAGCCATCCGCCCTCGCGCAGGTCCTCCGCCTGCAGGCTCGCGTGCTTCACCTCGGCGACCTCCTCGCCCACCACCCCGCGCCGGGCCGCCACCTCGCCCGCCAGCCACGCGACCAGCTTCTCCGCGTCGGCGCTCTGCTTGCGCACGCGCACCTCCAGCGTCCGCAGGCTGCGCACGCCCAGCCAGCCCTCGAAGCTGCCCATGACGGACCCGAGGACGAGGCGCTCGTCGCGCAGGGCGCGCACCCAGCTGTCCGCGTGCTTGGGGTGGACGGCGAGCACGCCGCACAGCATGTCGCTGTGGCCGCCGAAGTACTTGGTGCCGCTGTGCATGACGGCGTCGGCGCCGAACAGGAAGGGGTCCTGCAGCGGGGGCGGGGCGAAGGTGGCGTCGACGGTGAGCCAGCAGCCGCGGCGGTGCGCCCGCTCGGCGTAGTGCGCCAGGTCCCGCGCCTCGCCGGTCGGGTTAAGCGGAGTCTCGACGTGGACGACGTCGCCGGGCTGGAGCTCGGCGTCGAAGTCGGCGTCCAGCGGCACGGTGGTCAGGCCCGTCAGCTTGGAGAGCAGCGCGATGACGCCGTGGCAGCCGTGGTAGCCGCCGCCGATGGCCACGCGGCGTGGGTTGAGGTGCACGAGCAGCGCGTGGAACGCGGAGAGGCCCGAGCTGTATGACAGGGACGGGCCGTGCAGGATCGACGTGAGGACTGCCTCGAGGCGCGTCGTGTTGGGGGCTGTGTCCCGCGAGTACACGTGTGAGTCGTGAGGGTTGTTGGGCTGGCGGCTTGTCAGCTGAGCATCGGCTACACTTTTTCCTTCTTCTCCTTAAATTCCTGTGCCCTCCATAACTGCACCCTTCGTATGAAATAACCCCTAAAGCGACAAAAGCAAAGATAGGGCCTAGTAGGTGGAAGGGCAGCTTACGTTGATGTTAGCCCACGGCCTGAGCTCGTCTGGGTCCCTGTTGTACCGGAACGTAGTCGATACGTGCATGGGCGGCGCGACGGACTGGTGGGAGTTGAGGAAGTCGTCGGCGTGGATAGTCTGGGCCGACAACGAAAGGTGCTGGAACCTAGAAGCCAGCGCCGTGGTTGTCGCCGGACCCTGACCGTCCGCATCGGCGACGACAGGGTTTTCATGGGCCATTCCCTCGATGAGCTCCGGCTGAGCGGGTTCTTGCACGGATACCCCGTTACTGTCTCTTTCTGCCATGGTCCCGTATTCTCCCGGCCTGCAATACCGAGTATTCGTCCGTCTCTTCCTACCGTTCGAATATGATATTTGTATCTATGCGAGTAGATGCTCTTTACTTTGTGGCTTGGGTTTTTCAGTCCAAGATAGTTACAACCGTGGCTTGAAAGTCAGGTTTGAATATACAGTGGTGCTAAAGGATAAGATGTCTCGTCAAGAAAAGCAGGTAGCTATCTGCCTACCTAGTGATAGCTGTGACTCGAGAAAGAAGGTCGAATAGAGGTACCCACGAATACTACCCAACTACGCACATACTGGGTTCTAGCACGGCGGTGGGGTAAAGCCAGCTCATTGTACGAAAACCGGCCTATTAGTAGCTCTCGGACGGAGCTTAGTAGATAATATGCCCCTTAGAGCCTCCATTAGAATCGAAGCTTGCATCATTACGCGATGCGCCAACACTACGCCATCGTTGGGCGCGGATAGAATATGGGTACTGCAGCCGATCCCCCGCTCCGTTATCGGGACTCGGTACCGCGGTCCCCCGTTGCTCTATCTCGGCGGTACGGAGTTCTCTACCTACACAATCGCTGAGTTCAGACAGGCCAATTAACATGTTCCAACATGAGCCAATGTGAATTGTAGCTATTATTAAGTATAGTATTTCATACTCTCCTCATATCCTCTCTTCCTCTCCTCCATATGCAATTACGTATATGCGTAGCTACCTACGCCCTTGCTCTGACATGTACCGTGTTTTCCTCCCCCTCCCTTTACTTGTACCACGCCACATTTTTTGTACGCCGTCGCTCAACACAAAGTCGTTGTACGAGTTATAAACAATGTCTGGGTAAGATATGATACCGAAATATCATTTGCCGTAGATTGTGAGTGATCAGATCCCAAGCGCCTTGCTAGTCCCAATCGCAAATTTTCAAAACCCGCCTCGCTTGTGTCCCCAATTATAGTCCTTGTCAGAAAAAAGGATGTCGACTCTCTATACAATAGTTTCCTATACAGCGAATCAAGGAAATTCGTCACGCGTAAATATATGATAGCCCAGATACGGGTTATGCTTCGTTTTCAAGACCGCCTCGATATAGATGAGCGGGTACTTGGCTTTCTCGAGCCGCCGCCAACCACCTCTGCCGTACTGCCCAGTAGATCTACCGGCTGATCAGGATCGACTCTGCTGATATTATGTTGATGCACATATCCGTAACTCGTAGGCCTCTCTTCTGTACCATTAGCTGAAGGCAAGTTGGAATCTTCCGTCCCGGTAGTTGACGAGACTGAAAGACGCTTCTGTGAATTGGTCCGATCAAACGGTAACCTCGTTGAAGCCGTCCCAGGAGGCCGTGTGTCGTTGGACTGTGTTTGTGATACTGGTGCTGCCGTAGATGGCCCAACATCGACGAGTCGCCTACCGCCCAATGGTTCCACACTAGAATTCCGTTTCGAGCTCTTCCTAGGCACCTCGGGCACCTCCGGGACGTCTTCGCCATCTTTCTGTGCTTTGGCAGCCCTTTGCGATGGATGCCTGCTCGCCTTGGACGCGATTCTGCTCGGAACCTTGAAGCTTTCGCCGGCATCAAGGTCTGGTAGGAGTGGTGGGTCTTTCGAAACCTTCGTAGTTTCTAGGTCCATCTCGTCAGATGACCGAGGTTCACCATCTTCATTCAGTAACTCGCCTTGAGCGGCGTCTTCGCCGACGCGTTTACTCCTCTTCGATCTTGGAGTATCATCCTCGTCATCACTCTCTATGGGCCCATTTCGCAGCACGCCCATGGCCACGGGGATGCCCTCGGGTGGCTCGTCGATGAACTCGCCACCTCTCGCCCTCATCGCGGGAGGCATTCTAGCACTTCTAACTACCTCGAAACCCTTGCCCTTCTCTTTCGTCTTGCCGCCAAAGAGACGCTTGAGCCATCCTGTAGCAGTGGCAACTGGACTAGTGGGATCTGCCGGCCCCGTGCCTAACCTGCGGCCCGGTCCCTCCGAATTCAAGGCTGGGCCACGCACTCCGTAGTAGAAATCAACTTCACGAGTTGAATAGTCTGCTCTAGGAGCGAAAACTGGTATATATGGTACGGGAGCTGGGGCCGGGTTCACCTTCCCTGCAGCGCCTGGGGTGTCATCTCCATCTGGAGTTGGTCTCTCAGGTTGGCTTAAACGATGGGTTGATAAATCGACGCTGCCCAGGGAAGCGCGGGTTCGATTCGGCGATGATGATCCTATCTCGTCAATGGTCGCTCGGCGGGCGCGCGGGGGCCGATAGTAGGGATCTGCCGCAGGCTGAGGCCGGGTGGCTTGCCCTGGGGACGGCAGGAAGGAGAAGGTGCTAGCATCTCCAGGGGTAGCCGTCGTAGGAGTAAAAGCACCGCCGCTGCCCAAGGGAATAGAGTACGCATCTATGCTCCGCGCGTCTAAAGCACTAGAGCTCCGCTGGTTGGGACCAACAAGGATCCCCATACTACCGGCGGATTCGCTTCTCACGCGGCCGTACCCTCTTTTGGTTGCGGTCTCGGAGCTTAGCATAGCGGTGCTACTAAGTTGGCTTTGCCGGGACGGGCCTCCGCGTCGGTCCACGCGTCTTGATAGTTGGCGAGCGCCAAAAATCTTGGACAACCCACCCCTGGTCTGTCCGTCGATATCGTCGCCTCCGGCACCTAGTAGACGTGCGATGACCTCAATTATTGTCTGTAGCGCGTTCAGGAAGAAACCAAAAACAAGAACACAGCCGTGAATCAGCAGGATTGCGTAGCCAATCCATCCCTTCTGGCCCTCCGAAACCCCCAAACTTGGCGTAAAAGCTATCATAAGTATGACGGAGACGAAGCGGACCACCGAAAACCCTGTATGGTAAGCGTTCATCGAAGTAGGCGAATGGAAAGGTCGGAAGGCATGGAGCGTCAGTATCTGGATTACTTCGCATACAGCCAGGATTACTATTTGTGCAGTACCAGACGGCTGGACGGCGCCAATGGTAATGCCTCGCATGATTGTTAATATGATGGGAATTAGCGCAAAGGCAGCCGCCTCGTCCGAATAGGTATTATAGAGGGGTCCATAAAGGAGTACTGTCGGCAAGTCGTCAAAAAGATGCGCCCTCGGTTTTGTAGTTGCGATGAGGTACATGAGCCATATCGCAAATCCAATGATCACAACCAGAGTTAGGACGGCTAGTCCAACGAGATAGCCTGCCGATCGTGAAGAGACCACTAGCTGGAAAGTGGAGAGCGCGACGATAGGAAGTAAAAAGTAGCTGAATACGAGACGTATGATATTACCAGCCGAGAAAGGTATGTTCTTGGCTCGAAGGTCTTCCTCCGGAACACGGTTAATGTACCGCAAGAGCCATCGTACAAAGAATCCGATCTGTATTAGGAGAAGCACGGCACCAATGATAGCAAGGAGCCATACCATCATACCAGCCCAGATGTCTTCGACCTGGCTTATGCCGTCTAGCTGCGCAGTGATTTCAAGGCCGTAGGTACCATTTGTGGAGTAGGTCCCGTTCGTGATATAGATGCCATCGACTAAACTCTGCCAGGGTTCCGCCTTGGAGACAAAACTCTGGTTGAATATCAATGAGGACCAGGACACTTGGCTCGTTACTGGTTGATAGAATCCAGGGTATTCCAAGCTGAGACTCCCTGTCAGGGCGATAAATTGGATGTACTGAAGGCAATCTCCAAACCCTGGGGTAACTAGACGCAGAAGATCCGGGTCTCTTCCATAGTTCGACGTCCAATGGAATACATCGCTGGTGCCCCATGGACTAAATATCCCCGCGAAGGCTGTCGCAAATCCCACCAAGATAAGAACAAATAAAGGGGCGAACTTAAGGGACCACGCAGTTCCACCGAGGTCTGGTGTGAGAACTGTCGACACACAGCCGATCGAGGTCGCCTGAGCGTCACCGTACCAAATAATGAAGGTGGGCGCGAATGACGTGAAAGAGTACGTCGAAGAGAAGTCATTCGTAAGGTTGAACGAGGGAAGGCCGTCGGTTGAGTTCCTATATAGGGTCAACTGTCAGCACAGTTATTGCGGAGGTTTAGCAGAAACTCCCCCCTCTTCTATCATTCCATTTTCCTTTCTCTGGGAGAGACCTACCAAGGGATATCTTCAAAGACGGGACCCAGCGGACACGACCCATTCGATATGTTATCACAGAAGTTCGAATTCGAAACATAGGGCTGGTACGTCAGGACGTCAACTTTGGAGTGTAAGGTTGTCACCTTGCGCTGAGCGGGTGGCGCATTCAGATCGGGTTCGTTCTGGATCTTGCCATTAAGTGCTAGAGTAGGATCGTTCCAGTCCGAAGAGTTCCACGGCGGCAGTGGATCGTTACCGGCACGGCCTGTCACATTACCCCAAACAGTGACTCTCAGGTTGTGAGCTGGGTTTTCGGTATCGAATACGGCGTCGACGTGTAAGGGGACCCATTGGAGCTGGGCTTGCCCCGCCGGCTGGTTGGTATAGATGTACTTGCTGTCTAGGCAGTTTTCGAACGGGACCATCACAGCGGAAGCGGTACAGATCCAAGTGCAAACCACCAGAATACCCAATATGAAACCGGCCGGAGATGAGTAGTTAGTGAGATTTCGTGCGGTCGGAACGAAGGTAGACGGCGTCGACCAATGCCTCTCTTGCTTGAATCCATAAGCGCCTGTCATCTTGGCGGGCGAAGCTTGATTCGTCGTATACGCATCTTGAGTCTCGTCAATCTTTAAGTCGACGTTTTCCGGATAAGGCGTGGGAGTACTGGGAACTCTCGAGGTATAACTTCGCATCGTTCGTTGTCGGCGAATGATACCAGGAGGGCTTCGTCCAGGGCTTAATGCGGGAGGCTCCAGTACTACTAGGGCCGCATCGTGCTAGGATGAAGAGCAGTCTCGTCAAGCTTGTCGACTGACTCCCGCAATTGATTGGACGCGCGCAACGGACGGCGTGCTACTAGTGCTCGGAAGATTGTATTTCAAGAGCTGTAATACTCTGTGTACAAGTGGGAATATGGATACGAACAGAAAGTTGTAAGACGACGAGGGAGGATTTGGGAAAGGAGATGGGATATCAGGCAGCTGGGGCGTTATTGTGGCAGTGCGTCGTTCGGGTTTGTGGTGATTATGATGTTACCAAATCTAGCATCCACCCAAGTTGCACCGGTCGTCTAACAGCCCAAAGACAAATCAATATCCCTGCGTAGGTACTCGCTCGCTATCTGCTCCGAGCCTGTGATTGGAGGCTCCGTTAGCTATGTCAAGCAATGTTCATTAATAAAGATACCAAAGCGAGAGTGGTGAGAAGTGAATCGGGGAGTGACGGCAAGGTATCGCCGTGTATCAACAGAAGCTGGTATTATTCTGTATGAGGTATGTACTTTATTAATATGAATTGGGTTCATTGGAAATGGAACAGAACAAAGAAAAAAATTGTCAAGAGCGGAGAGGAACTCAAGGGACCCTTGAAGCCCTTAAACGCCAACGCATCTTGCTACATTAGCGCCTGAGACTAAAGGCTACGTACCTAGTACCTCATACGGGATTTCCACAACTTGCAAAAGCTGATGGACCGCCCTATCTCACCTGCTAAGCTTCAGCAATCCTCAATCGTAGCTGTAGGAGATGGTAATGATATCGTAAAACATGCCCAACACCCCCAATGATGTATTAGCTCTCATCTACAGCTATAAGAATCGAACGATGGACATGTATGGGTATACTTCATGATCTTGATTCTCTCGACCAATCAAAAGCGATGACGATGCCGATGAAGTCATGATTGCACCCCCCGGTACTACCTGCTGGAATAAGAGAAACACCAAAGGCAGGTACAATTAACGATGGAATCCCAATAGGATGGGCAAGCCGACGGCTAGCTAAAACTTTCTTTTTCTTCATCGTTTGTTGTCCATCGTTCCTCGTTCCTTCATACATACATGGACGTACATGCGAGCTATGGGTACCTACCTCAGTTACCTAATGTAAGGAGCTATGCACCATCATGTGAGAGAGCTGCTGGCTGCTGCTGCTATATGTAGAACGGTGACACAAATGCGGAGATCGCGGGACTTGGCAAGGACTTACATGCACATGTACTTACAAAGTCAAGGCGGCCGCTTCGTAAACATTGAAGCTTCCTGTTTCTAATCTCCTACCCGCATACCGTTTTACCAAGTGTTTCTTGGACTACAACACAGGCCTTCGCGAAACCTAGGCAATCTCCTGCAACAAGGGCTTCAATCCCCTTCCTTCCATTAGTAATAGTCGTTCCGAAAAGATACGAGTATCGCGTCCGAGTGGCGCTGGGGCCAGGAGATGCCGGCTGAGCGGCAGAAAGAGCTAAGAAGCATCACCGACAGGTGTACCAAGGGCTAACTAGATATGGCGCGCTCGTGTCAACCACCTCCGGCGGCGAGCTAGGTCTCTAGTTCGACCGCCCTACCATCAGCCGTTGAAGAAATATTCCGACGAGTCATGGCAGAGCCTCTCGTTGGACGAAAGCCAATACGGGTCTGACGGGGATACCACATAGGCTGACCAGCCAGTAGCTAAGCGGCGCATCCCACTGCCAACTAGCCGGCGGTCCATCAGGGTCTTGGCTATTTCATGCCATGTGGTAAGACGGACCCAAAACGCGACGTTCGCATCGTGTTCAGCACTTGAGGCCTCACGCACCCGAAACCTCAAAATGGATTGATTCATTCATTGCCCCGGCAGAATAGCGTCAGAATAAATGGCCCATGTGCAAATAGCACTGTCATATACAGTACGTAAAATAGCATAGTATTTACAGTACTATTCGCACATGGGCCATTTATTCTGACGCTATTCTGCCCGGGACACCATTCCTTCTCTTTCTATAGTCCCGGATGTTTTAACCAAATTTTACGGCGACGGAGCCGCCGATCTTAAGAAACACCCGCAGCTCATAATCCGAAACGCGTCATGGCAATGCAACGCCTCATGCAAATACGAGCCGGAAGCCTGCCTGAGGCTTGAGCAAATCGAGATCGACGCCTGGGGTACCATCGTGGCACAGCATTAGCGCGATGAGAAAAACAAGTTCTTCCCGTATCCCGAACTCACCTCATCAGAACTAGTTGGGCTCGCCCACTACCGATAGGGCCAGAAAAGCGCCACACGGTAGAGATACCTATGTATACGAAAATGGCCCATCAATCGCGAACGGGTTTATTTCCCAGTCAGGATGAGAATCTGAGCGTGTGTTTCAGATCCAGGTGTGACATTGGACTCCAAGAGTTTCTACATTCCAACGTCCTTTTCCCGAGAAAGAGACTCACTTGAATCCTCACAAGTTTGGCTCTGGCGGCATAGCCACCCGTACCTCCGTAGGTGCGCCAATAAGGACTGGGCTGAGGCCAAGAACTCATTGGAATACCACGTGGCAGGAATGCTCACGCAACTTGTCTCAGGTTGCGAGTATTCATTCCGTCGCTTTGCACAAAAAAAGTTTCGAAAGCCAAGCTTAGATTTCGCCCCATGTTGACTTCACGGCAAGTTATAGGAGAATATCAACACCCTTTTCCTCTGCGAGGTATTGATAACGAACATGATTCGAGTTTAGGGAATGCTGAATGTTTGTCTATCTCTTAGGTGACCCATTCCAAGTGGAAGCTTCCCATACTTGTTAGTGACACTACGGCCAAATAACCGTCTCCTACTTACGTACATCCTTTTTCTTGAGATCGTCATGAAGTGTCTCTTACAGAATCATAAAGCTATTCACGTCTCGAAGGTTCTAGCTAGAGCTGCATATGTTGAGATCCACCACTTCATTCGTCTGTAGTCCGCTGAGCCAACCACGAGCCAAAGGCACACAGCTACGACAACAACGATAACCTCATTCACACCAATGTCTCAAACGCTTCGGGATGAAGTCTCGCACCCTGAGCCAGGCATTCTCGTCAGGGGTACCTCCACACGCGCCTGATTCTTGTCACCAAGCTTCCCATGCCCACACATAAGGTCGAGCTCCAAGCCATCCAACACCTTAAGAAAGGTCTATATCAGATTATCAGCGCAAGTATCCGACGTAAAGGGGTTGAAAGAGCCTATCGCAGTGACCAAGACCATGGCCGAGACCGAGACCGAGACAGTAGGCCCGTCCCGCTATTGCAAGTCTCACTCCACGCACAAGGATGACCGTTCGCTCAGCATGCCCCCGCCACTATTTCTGATCAACAGAGACTCCCAGGAATGATACATTGCATTGGATGCTCTCGAGTATAACGGTTACTGGGTTTTAAAGGTGTCTGGGGGGTTGTATAGACTCTAAGGTGCTAGGAGAACCTATAATTATTATGTTAAAGGTCTTACTTAAATTTTGTGATTTCATCATATTATGTATTATGCGTAGGCTTCTTATGGAAGTCGTTCGACTCACTACGAACAGCTAGAGGAGCGCCTATTGTACATTGTTTCTTCTATACGCCTATCAAGCATACGAGTGGCTAGTGACGCACCCCACTATACGCAGCGAGTAGCAAGAGCAGAGATATCACGAACCCCTCGTAATCTCAGTCCCTACTAAACTCTGCGAGGCCCATACATAGCTCCAAATAGCAACATCAAGCTAAGCGAGGAAGGCTTTAATGACGTCTTCCATGCTCCTGCATGTAGATCTATTCGCCGCACTTAAGCGCAAGCAGCAATCCCCTTTCCTTTAAGCAGAGAACGAAGGTCAATCTCCGGCTCGCCCTCTTCACCGTCAGACGTCACATTCTGCATCCGCAGAAGCGATTTCAGGCGCTCTTCGACTTCGGGGCCGTCATCAAGGCTCATCTTAAGACCATTCACGACAATCCCTCCTTCCACGTATTTATCATACGCCGCGCCTTGGCTGACAGAGCTACGGAGAGCCTCAACGTTCGAAAACTCGACCAAGGCCAAGAAATGAACTTGGCCCTCAGGCGGGACATTTTCTAGGGGTAATAGAGAACTTTTCATTCGCCTAAGTTTCTTTGGTCTCGCGCCTCCCTCTTTCGCAGCCATTGACTTCTGTCGACGTAGGAGATACGCTCTGGGGTCACAATCAGCAAGTGTCGTCTTGATAGGCTCGTCTATTTTTGAAGAACTGGCTTCCTCCTGGTCCTTATCATGCTGTAACCAGGTGTACGAATGACCTTGCGTAGTTTCTGGGCGACCAGGGCCTTTATGTGTATCCTGCGAGAGTTGGTGGTTAAGGACCCGTCGTGCTACTGCGAACATCTGTTCAAGACCATGTTCATCTCCAATTCCTGGATTTTGCTGGCCCTGATGGTCGACTGTGCCGTCATCTGCTTGTGGCCGACGCCTTTTATGATTTCCTCTCGCGCCCCCGAAGGATATTGTTGTCTGCTTCATACTATCTGATGTTGGACCACGCTCAGCATCGGCTGAACAACTAGTGTTTGGTTCGGATCTCTCTATAGATGAAGGCGGTGACCAAGGGAGATAATTATTACGACGCCGAGGCCCTAAGTTAGTCTGCATCGCAGCATTATTCGTTGCTCTTCGTGGCGCTGTCCCGGGCGTGCTTAGCATTGGGCTGCGGTATGGGCCGCCGGGCAATCCGGGTCGTAGCTGACGAGGGGTTTCCTGTGACTGCAAGTATCTCTGGCTTGGTGGCACATCGAGGTCTCTAGGTGCCGCTTCTGTGTGACGAAGAATAGGAGGACTTGGAGTTCTTGGACTTCCAGATACTGGCAGCCGCGTATCATCTTGGCAGACTAGACCATTCAATGTTTGTTTGCCTATGGTTTGGCTATGTACGTTTTTCTTAGCTAAAACCCACGGGTTCGTGTCTCGAGAAGCTGAATACTCTCGAGAATCCTGTTTCTCTTGAACATAAGGTAGTCCCTGGGTATTATCTGGACGTTTCTTGCGAGGATAAATATTGATATATCCGTTGAAATCTGTGGACATGTCAACCTTACATTGAGTAGATCTAGTATTAGGAGATATTTCCTTGAGGCTCAGGTCGCCTAGGGTAATAGATGTGTTCTGGATGGCTGGAATCAGCGCAGTACTTGGTATGGAACTGGTAGTATTATGGCTAGAGGCACCCTGGTCTCCTTGCTGCAACTGTGTTGGTATATGATGCTGAGTTGTAGTAGATTGTGCTTCTTGAGGCGGTGTTGAAGATCTTGGGCGCACTATGGTTTCGTCCGATGACTGTCTCGAGGGAACGGAGTTAGTAACTGCTTCAGAACTGGTTCTAGCCTGGGGCGTGATGGATGGTAGCTTCTGAGCTTCTGGGCTGGTCTCGTTCTCCTTGTCCGGTATGGCTCTGCATCTAAATGGTAACTGGAGCATCTGGGCGTCAAAACTAGGTTTCTTGTATGTCTCTTTGCACATATCCTTGAATCCATCAAGCACAATTTCCTCGTCGGAGAATAAAACATCATCTTTAGACGGTTCTATATTCGCATCGTAACTCCCAGGAGGACACTTGATATTCAATCGAATGAAGCAATCTTTGGGCATGCTTGTGGACAACCCTTGTCGAAGAGCAGCTACGTGCTCGACGTAGATTCTTAGTAATTTCTTCATTGTGCCCCTCTTGCCTGCAAGAGGGCGGCCGTCAACGGATAAATAATGTTGCTTGGGGACTTGGGAGGGATCCGAGTCTGGCTTCAGCATGAAGGCTTCGAATAAGTAGCGGCAACTAGGTGAAGAAACCCGGCCTTCAATGGAAGAACCGTCTATACTGGATTTACCTCCTTTCTCAAATGTCTTCTCATAGCAGTGAGTCGCAATATCTGCTCCGAGTAGTTGAATTGCTGCTTCCTTCACACTTGCATCTGTCTTCGGTGAATAGGTCCAATTCTGCTTGGGTGATTGCAAGACTTTGAACGAGAGCCTGAGCTGAGGTCTTGCCATAGCATAAGATCGAAGAAGTTCACGGATTCTGTCTATTGTTTTCGGCGACTCTTTGATGGTTACTTGCTCTCGAACAGGTAGTCTGCTGAATAGGTCGGCGGCACTCACTGTGCTTCCAACTGGTGCTGATGTTGGTTGTTGTTTTAATACACCACCTGTATTTGGGTGAAGCTGAAGGATAGCTGCGACAGGTTCCGATGCGACTTTCGTAGTGATGGTAATCCGGGCCAAGGAATTCGCGCTTGCTAATGCCTCGCCGCGGAACCCAAGTGTCTTCATAGAGCAACCTCTCAACTCCTCGAAGATTCTGAGTTTACTCGTATGGCCACGTCTTCCTAGAGCATCAAAGTCATCCGGATGGATACCGCTGCCATTGTCCCGAACTTCAATTCTCTTGACGGTGTCTGCAGAGATTATTACTTCGATTGAAGTAGCCTTAGCATCAATTGAATTGTCAAGTAACTCCTTGACAAGGGTGACTGGGGTTGTGATAACTAAAGGAGAACCCAAGAGTCTAACAGTGGACTCAGGTAAACAAGAGATGGAAGACATAGTGAAGACCGGACTGAGATGTAGAATGAAAGATTGAAACGGTATGTAATATAGGAAGTATGCATAACCAAGCAATATCGTCTGGTCTCGCTGGAAGATGGAGGACGATATGGAGGTCTCTCATTTGAAAACTGAAGTAGGAGAAGGTGAATGAGTTCAAAGAAGCGATTCGAACTGGAAACCAAAAAAAAATTCTACTCTCCATCATGACTTCCATCGAGAGTCACTTCCCTCGAGCCAAACGTCGTTCTACTTGCTCTTTCCTTCGATCTTGCCGTTTGCATATCACCGTGACTGCCTACATATAAGGTATGTACCCATATAAGGGATGTAGGTCGGGTAACATACAGGGTCAACGTAACACAAAGTTAAACCAGCCATAAGTCAGGTGACAGACGCATACACCTAGGTGCCGTAAAAGGCTAAGGCCGGTAGATCTATCCCTGTCCGGCATGCGTCATGCCCCTCTACATTCGCCCAGCCCACCTTGTGTCACGCAGACTGCCATTCACAGTACGTACACGAGAAAGCTCCCCGTCCCGCCAGGCCTCCTCTCTCACTAGTTAGCAGCTGCAACTCCCCAAGTAACTCAATCCTCCCCAATTGGCGAACACATGTCCTCCTGACAACCGCTCATTACATCGGACCACAACAACGTAGCTCCCGCTAAGTACTTAGAAAGAAAAGCAAGATAACATGGCACACTCGCTCAAGGGCCCGACGCCGCAGGAGCACGACGGCAGCGGCCTGCGCATCGGCATCGTGCACGCGCGCTGGAACAGCACCATCATCGAGCCGCTGGTCAAGGGCACCAAGGACAAGCTGCTGAGCCTCGGCGTCAAGGAGTCCAATATCGTCGTGCAGTCGGTGCCGGGCTCCTGGGAACTGCCCATCGCCGTTCAGCGGTACGATACCTATTCCCCCCATTCCCTCTCTTAGCTTTCCCCTCCACGGCCTCGACCTAGATCCGGAACCCACATCCTTCATGCCTCGCTTGGCCCTCTAATCTCCCGTTCCATGAACAACAGCACGTCCCAAAACCAACCAACTAACTCACCCCCTTCCCCAGAATGTACGCAGCCTCGCAAATCCAACAATCATCCAGCGGCTCGGCATCGGCCGGCGACCTGCTGGGCGGGTCGACCACCGACCTGTCGAGCCTGCCCACGTCGTCGCAGCAGCCCTTCGACGCCATCGTCGCCGTCGGCGTGCTCATCAAGGGCGAGACCATGCACTTCGAGTACATCGCCGACGCCGTGTCCCAGGGCCTCATGCGCGTCGGCCTCGACCTCGGCGTCCCCGTCGTCTTCGGCGTCCTCACCGTCCTCAGCGACGACCAGGCCAAGGCCCGCGCCGGCCTGACCGCCGGCAGCCACAACCACGGCGAGGACTGGGGCTCCGCCGCCGTCGAGCTCGGCGTCAAGCGTGGCGCTTGGGCGAAGGGTAAGCTGGACTAGAGCTGGGGACAGGAGCGCTAGATACCTAGATACGAGGGGGAAAAATATAGGTTCAAGAAAATTAAACAAGAAGAAAGGAGATCCAGCCGGGCTATGGGTTTGAACTCTTCGATGTGAGTAACTCTTGCTCGCTGCGTCGCTACTAGAGAATGCCATCGGAAGATATGGCGGGGTAGATCATAAAACAGGTCACCTGGGCTTGTAGGCTACCAATTCATGATATGTCCAAGAGACCCTAAGTGAAATCTATACTGTCGAGTTCACCTTGACATACATAAATCAGATTGCTCTGCTTACTTCCCAACTACTTCAGAACTTGGCTCATCACCCTAGACTATACACCTCCCTAATATTCACGAGTAAAATACAAGCAACGGGCGAGATAAAATGGGTGGATAAAGTATTAGATTACTGGTATATAGGCCGGTCTATCATGAGTCGTCCCACCACGAATTTCAGACACGCCTCCCCCAAAATCCATCCCACACACATCTTTCTAAACGGCATGTCTTTCTCTTCTCCAAAGCTGAGTCTTTATCTTTCTTAACAATCCAGATGCGCCTCCTTCCTTCCCATCTCCAAATACACATGTTCAGAACTGCGCGATCTTGAAATATACAAAATCGGATCGTCCTCTGGTCGAAGGATCCTTCCAGTATTAGGCGGAGACGGTAACGGAGGAGAGAGACGTATCCAAAAGTCCACAACGAGGAAGGCTTTTTGTTGTACTGCACATGCTCCGTTTTATGTAGCCGAGTATGAATATGCTATTAGCCCCGTAGAATGCACATGCGCCATTTAGCTGATGAGTGCTCCAATGTCAGCCCCAAAACTCTTCTTGGATCGCCAAAGGCTCTTCTTCTTCTCTCTCTTTGCTTTCATCGCTTCCCATCCCTGCTCGTCATCGTCGTCTTCTTCCTTGTTTACCGCAGACACCTTCGTTTCGGCGTGGAGTTTGGAGTGCGCGGGCGGCATAGCCCCAGACATCGTAGATGTCCTACCATTATCGAGCATTGAGACGCTAGAGACCGGTCGATAACGTCCAGGTAGTCCAATGTTGCTGCGTTCCGAAGGTGCGATTGAAGGGGCATAACCTTGACCCTGTGCTCGGATTGAAGGCGCGTAGCCTCCGTTGGGTGGTTGAAGCCACGAGGCTGAGCTTGGCTGGACCATGCTCATCGTCCGCATCTGATTATCACCTCTCGGTAAACCCAAGTTCATTCCATTGCCCATACCATTGGGCCCCATATCTCCCATGAACGAATTCCGCGGCATATCTCCAAAGGATCCTAGTGATCCCATAGACTGCGTTGGCATATGACCCTGAGGCCGGGGTGGCCCTTGCATTTGCTGTTGTCCTTGCCCCCCAGAGGCCATCATCTGCATAAACTGCATCTGCATTTGCATGAATTGTGTCATCTGCTGCGTCATCTGGAGTTGCGCTTGGTCGCCAGGCGTCAGTGTTTGGCTAGGCATTTGCGGCATGCCCATTGGGTACATCATCTGAGGAGGGATGCCATTTATAGGGTCGAAACCTCCATTCATGGGCATTCCGTTCGCGTGCATGTTCAGTGGCATAGCATTCCTCGAGCTATCGATGGCTGGACTACCACGTCGCAACGCTCGCGAACGTTCCTCATTGGCAATTACGCCAACTAAACCACCAGTAGGTACTACTCGGCTTGGAGGAGGAGCCCCTCCTCCTAAAGAAAAGGATTCTCTTGGGGGTTGATTGATCAATCCTGCACCGAGGTACGGATCTTGTGGTAGTTTCCGAGCAAACGGTGGCAGACGGCCTCCATTAGCTCCACCCTGGCCGCTGCTCTCGCCCATAGCAGATCCGGGCGCACCAACGTAAGATGGTTGGATGACAGAAGCCCGCAAGTTGGGGTTAGACGACATGGTGGTTAGGCGTGTCGGCGGCCGGTTCTTATTAGGAAATCCATGCGCCGCAAGAATTGCCAAAGGCACCTCCTCGTCAGAATCGGAACCGTCGGAAGGGGGTGTCGGGGTCAAGCCCTTGCTCGGTTCGTCGTTCAGCAGTAGGTTCGGCGTGCTCATTGACATGGAGATGCTAGGGCGAGAGGCATGAGTGTTGGTAGTCTCGCCCGTCACTTTCATCATTTGCTGTCGATAGACGGTCATATGAGCCTCTTGCTTCTTCCTTTGCTTGGCAAGCTGCTTTGTTTTCTCCCGCTCGTCCTCATCATCGTCATAGTTGTCCTCTTCCTCCTTGTCCGACTCCTTATCGTCGACGAGCCCCATTATCTCTTCTCGAGCTTTATCCTGGCGATACTTCTCAAATTCTGCAGGTGTCATGACCTTGTTCTGAGGCTGGGTATTCGAGCGACCACCAATCTTGGGAACAAACCTAGGGCGGCTAATGGTCCTATCAAACATATTGTCATCGTCGGCTCTGGCGTCAAACCGGGACGACTTTGAGTACGACTCGGAGAGACCAGACCTGAGACCAGGTACGATGTCTTCGTCCCTCCTATACCGGCCAGAGCTGCTGTTAGGGCCTGATGCTTCGTCCGACAGGAATTGGGTAGCGGCAATCGAATCCTTCAGTAATGTGGTATCCTCGTCGTCTTCGTCTGATCGTCGCGGCTCTATGGGGCTATCATTGTGCCTTGGAACAGGAGGCGGCGGCAACTCACTAGTGGCGGGAGGCGAGGTCAAGCTCCGGCCGGAGTTTAGGAGCCCGTCAGTCGAGTGCTGGCTGTTCCACGAATGCTGCGGTGGTTCAACAGGAGCAGATTTGTCCAGGTGAAGCGGAGAAGGTTGGCTAACTCGATTGCCCATCAAGTTACGGTCTTTTAGAGTGGCAACACTTGCTCGCTTGTCAAATTTGAGCATACTACTAAGATCACCCCCTAGATCCAACATAAAATCCCTGTCCTCCACTTTGGGTGGTGTCGCTGTGCTCACAGACGAGGCAGTCTCAGCCCGCGAGCGACCACGAGGCGTACTAGGGTTGTACTCATCAGGCATCGCAGGCACAGAAGGAACCGACTCCTCGGCTGGTATTGTCGGCAGCGTGCCCTTTCTGCTGCCGAAGGAGAACGTTCTTCCTGCCTGCTTCAGGAAGCCACCGGAATTTTTGTGTGGTGGTGGAACGGGACCATCTGCCATTGATGCGGGTTTTCTTCCAGTATTACGCCAGTCCTCCTGCGGTGTGAAGTCGGTGGACGAAGGAGCTGTGGAAGCGTTACTGTGACGGGAGGAATTGTCGGAGGCTGTCTTGGTGGTGTTGGAACTTCCACTACCACTAGTGAGGATCAGTAAAATTGCACAGCGCTAGGGCCAGTCTAATATAAGACTACGGGCGTTTGAGACAATGCCGTGCTAAAATCTGAGTAACCGGGCTGCCGGGGCGCCGTAATATCGACCATTGCGTCCTCCCCAAGCCTACCTAGTCTTGGCAAACCGATTGACGCAAAAATAGAAAAGAGAGGTAAAAAAACAAAACAAAAAGGGATGGGAAAGATTACCTAAGTTGCACATACCGATTATTTTTCAAGCCCGCGAAGAGATTGTCCTCTGCTGCAAGATCTGGACCAGTGGGCTTGGGCGCAGCCGCCGCCGCCATCCTGGCCAACCTGGCACCGCCATCGAAGGATTTCCCACTGCTCACTTCGGATCGTTCGAGGACCCGAAACGAATGCTCTGCTATCGGCCCATTTGGATCTTCTGCTGCGGTCGATTTCCGCCGGAACGTGACTGGAAACCTAGGCATATAGATTGACTCGCCTCAAGCTCTTTTTTCGGGTTATCAAAAACCCATAAACAAGAGAGGATACAGCGTTTACAAGTTGCCGACTAGCTCGTGCACGATCTTCGCTAATATGTAGGACGGTAGAAGGGTTTACAATATTTGGATCGACTCGTCGCCTCGAAGACTGGCTTCGGACCTTACGCTCTGTTGAGTGTCTGAGTATGACGCGAGCAGGCGGGAAACTGCATGATGAGGAGAAATTCAAGTCAGCTGTGTTCTGTGGAATTGCAACCGTCCGTTCTCCTGGGTCCTGCAGTGATGGGACAGTCGGGAGACACTAGGTAGTCTATAAGCCCGAAATGTGTAATGATAGCCTTTCTTTTCAGTCGAGAAGGATAATGGGATGACAGATCGGAGTTTATAAGATGAGATGAAGGTTTACTGTTCCGGTCTCTCCCAATTCTAAATCTCGGGCAGTTCTCGTGGTGAGATGAAACTGTCGAACCACTGGTACAAAGCCGCCCACTTCGCAGCGAATTCTGCGAACGTTTTCTTCCTTCCCAATCTGCTTCAGACCAAGTAAACAGGTAGTTGTCACTTACACTGGGGAGGTTTAATTATAATACGGTCGACGAGTGCCGCTTGCTAACAACGGTCGCTTGCCGGGTCGAGAATACAGATGAACCTTATTTATTAATAGAGTACGTAAAGCTGCAGGATACGCGATGCGATGGAGAAATGCGGATCGAAGAACCGGTCGAACTAATAGGAAAAGAAGCGGATTGAGCAACGGTATGGAATATAGCGTAGGGACAAAAGACACGTTATTGATCACAGTCAGAACGCAGTTGGTCTTCCGAAACACGACTTGATGCTGATTGTGAAGCGGGTGAGCGAAACCGATCGAGGGGCGGGCCCGTGTTGTCGAGACAGGAAAATCAACGAAGGAATCGTACAGTCAGCAATATTAAGACTTCCAACTCGCAGGCTCGACAGCACTACGAACTTGAGAAGAGGTGGGATTATTCGAGGGTGGCTGGAACAAGCGAGCGAACGATGGGGATGAAAGAATAGAGTTGGAGGGAGGAGAGGAAAAAAAGATGGATAGGTGTGAGTGCTCAATGACGAGGACGTATGGTGCGTATGGTGTCAGGCGAGGCAGTAGCGAGACGTTATTTTCCCTTCGTTTTCGCCAATTCTTAGGTACATGGCTTCCTCCAATGGGCGAAAACCTGGACCTGGACCTGGAAAGCCCCGGTTCACCTATCTGCGATGGTACCTACCATGGGCTTTGTTGGAGGGTGCGAATTACACAATTCCATGCCATACGAATACACTACACACAAATACATACTAGACTCTATTTTTATGAGATGGCATGGGAACTTGGCTGTGCGAGTTCCAGTTCTGTTGCAACTTAAACCGACCACTACTAGCTTCTAGCAGGTACTGTACATACATCCACTAGGTAAAATACCCAGAGAACGCTTCTCCTTTGGGACAAGTCGGGGGTTCGGTGGATGGCGGAGTGGAGCGCACCATGCCGCGCTAGCTGCATTTGACCATCTACTGTATTACCTATACTTGTACCATCATATGTCGGGGCTGTCTCCATAAGTACCTATGTAGGTAGTGTAGGTACATGTACATGCATACTTTTTGGTACAGGCCCTACATGTTGCAGTCCGTGTCCAATTGGCCGACGTTCTGGGCTCGCCGGCGTCAGCTGCTTAAGGAAAGAGAAATGGGTGACCGGGGGGAATGGGATAGGCGATAGTTGACAAGGCATGAAAAGATTCAACCGCCGCCCGCTAATTCATAATTAATCTTCGTCTGGCCAAGTCTAGATTTGAGATGGCAGTTGTGCGTAATGATGGCTCTACATAGTATCCACCTAGCGAGAATGGTTACATCTAAAGTGCTTCACCTTGATGAAGAGGACCAAGCCGCGCAGGTAATCCTCCCTATCTGATGCTTTTATTTAGGTACTGAAGTGTGTACAGTACACGAATACACAAATTCACTGTTCAGGCACATCTGTGGGCACCGAACTGATCAGCTGGGGAACAGTTGGAAGAAAGGCGCTAGAATCGGCGAAAGTATTGCTGGGATATGTAGGTAGTCAAGCCAACGGACCGTGAAATGGACACTTTACCTTGGTAGTCACTGAGATTTGATGGTATGTAATGTCCACTCTTGTGTTGTATCAGCAGTTCCCCCAGTTCACCTGCCAACCTCCTCTCCGTAGGGCTCACCAGTGCTTGCACGCAGTTGGCCCCACGAGGATGGAATGCATGTGTCGTACACGTACTTCGGCACAATTTTTGTACTAGGTAAATAATTCTCCGGCCTTTGCGGCGGATTTTTTTTTTTTTTTTTTCTTTTTCCTCTCCTTCAGATCTGCCATTCAAACAGAGAGATGATGGTGGTTAGTAATAGCGTCATCTCTGCGATCGTCCAACTATCATGATTTCTTTCCAAGAAGCAAGAAATTGGCAAGAAAGCGAAAAAATGGAGGTCGTATTTCCAACTTCACAAACTTGCTTGATTTTATGAACGTAACGGGCAATGTACAGTTGACAATAGACCAATCATAAGCCAGATCCACTAACACGAGGTCAGCATCAATGGAAACGGACCAAGAAGCAGGCTGGGCTGACACTTATGTAGCAGAGCCTCGAATAGCGATAATATGAAAATCGATTTCCCCATAAGCACCGTTGTAGGCTATATTGTTTCGAGGTTTCCTGTCAGCTATGTACCTGCTCTGCTTCCGACACCTCATAAGCAACGAGCCCACACGGCAGGGTTTACGAACTGACTCCGTTGACAGGGAACCTCATCGGACGAGGTTGCTCAAAACTGCCCTTATTTAATACCTTGTGCTACAGTTCGGTTGCCCTTCTGCCGTTCTCCAGATGTACCTAGGTAGTCTCCTAGGATTACCCATCTAGCTGCTCGCGCCGTTCAAGGTACGGACCACTAGTCTGGAAGTATCTGTGCAGCAAGATAGAGTCGGCCAGTACTCTGTCTAAATAGTCCGAGTTAGCTTCGACTGCTCCATTGGAATACATGTAGCACCGTATGTATGTCGGCAATCGAAGTTCCCTGTCTCGGTCCCGTTAAGAGGCGCTTATTATGAGACATTCCCAACATGCTCGCACATCTCTCTTTGACCTCAAAACCGCGCGCCCCGCAGCTGCGAAGATGTCATGCCACCGCGTAAGGCAAAGAAAGAATAAGCATCAGATCAACCACCAATCCTTCCTAATTCCGTACGAACTTGCGGTAAGCTTCTAACGCAGTAAGTAGCATTGAGCAGGACGCGCATCCATAGGATATCAACATATCTCCAACCCCCCATTTATTTGTCTCGGATTAAGACCTTTAGATCTTGCAAATGTCGCTCAGATACCACGTGTTAAGGCCGCATGCGAATAGGTAGTACTATGACATACGAATGCATTCCGTACACCTTGGTGGAACTGTGGTACATGTATGTAATGTCTGGAGACTGGCCCACCCGAAAGGTCGGGGCAGCCATTAACCAGAACAAATAATACCTTCACTACCAGTTCAGACCTCAAAAGCCGTCTCCGGCTCGGATTAACATGAAGTACTAAGCGGACTATGTAGGCTGCTAGGTAAACAGAATACTCCATACTCACCGAGCTACCATATGCATCGTCGATCTTGATTCATCGAAACGGGAACGCTGCCCTGGAAATGCCCCATGAAGCTTCCAGACTTTACGTAGCACGTCCGGTCAGGGGTGTACTGCTTTGTAGGTACTAGCTTGCGCATTGCCCCAATAATTCCTAGCGATAGCAGGCCACCCTTTCAGGGGCTCAAGAGCTCAAAAGGCTCAAAACAACCGGCAGCTCGGAGATCACTGATTAGATCTGACATGGGAGGCCGGATACCACCCCCTATATTGTACATTCACCCGTAAAAGGTCTATAAGTCGCTTACAACATTAGGTGGACTACTCTCATACGATAGTACCTAGCGGTTAGATATTAACGCTCTGGCGGAGCATTTCCCCCGCTTAATCCTTACCAGGCTCCATCTCCATAGCTCACTTGCTAGGCGGACCTAGGTTAAAACAACGACTGCTCGGCGTTTTGCCAAGTCCAGCGGTATGTAGAGGAGATGGGCACAGCTGGGAGACGGACTTTAGAGAATTGAGCAACAAGTCCGCTTAGAAACGCGCGCGGGTGCTGGACAGTTCTAGTGTAGAGGATCGATCAATCAGACGGGATCTTTAACTGCCCCCTGCCCCGCCGTCCACGTATTCGTCATTCTGTCTCTCCATCCTTCTGGCCTATGGTAGTTGATCTCCGGGCAGATCTGCGCCAAGCGAAATCATGTCTACCTTCTACGGCCGTGCTACTAGAGCAACAACGCCTTTGTGAGCTTATCTGCATGCCAGTGACACCAACCACGTTTTCATGGAATACCCGGACTCTTATGTGTCTCTACTAGGAGAAAAGATAGTCGCTTACGCAGACTTGAAAGGCTATTTGGAGACTCCATCTTTGCTGACCCGTACACGCGAACGCGCCCATGATTCAGGCCAACGAATTACGGTTAGCGAGCACGTCTCCAGCCTCAAATATGTTATTCTTATGAGTCCCAGTACTCCCTGTGGATTACAAGAGAAACCATTACGTGGCTAAGACTTGACAAGGCGTCCCACTATGTACCTTTATAGGATAATTTGTCGGAGTTCTGGGCACGATGTAAAACTCTCAGGCGGATAACGACGACCTGGTGATGCACACGGCGCTCAGACTACGATCATTGAAGATTACGGCCGATGTTCGCAGGAAAAGACCCTCTATTCCCTATTCCCTATCCCCTCGTTCCGAATCTGCTAAAAGTACAAGAAGAGTTGCAGCAGAGCAATGCTGCATCGACCTTCGCCCTCCCCCGAAACACCACTGGGGCCTGCGGCAATGCTTGGCTCGTCCTGGCTCTCATGTCTGCTGCGCCGGAGCGGGCGGGGCGTGCGGCGTGATGCACTCGACCCGGACGTGGCGGCTGTACTCCGCCTTGGACTTGAACGCCTTCCCGCACCAGGGGCAGGCGCTGCTCGTCGTCCATTCCGCACCACCTCCGTGAGCCTGGAGGATGTGGCCGGTTACAGCCGCCGCGTCGGGGTGAGCGGGCAGAGAGGCACAGTCGGAGTGTCCGCATTGCCGCACATGGTTAGCCAGGTGCTTCTTCCAACCCTCCGAGACAACCTCCTTGCCGCAGTGGGGGCAAACCCACTTGTCCTTGGCATTCTAGTACATTTATCTCGTTAGCTTCCTACTCCCCGTAAATATGATGGTAGTCAAAGCGAAACTTACCACCTTGGGCGGCGCCTGCGTGCCCTTAAGGGTATCGAGGGCGACCGCGGCGTTGGGACCAGCTGCAGGATTGGTAGGGCCGGCCGAAGGATTAAGGGGACTGGCAGCAGCGTCGGTAGGCCCAGCTGGAAAGGCCGACGCACCGGCAGCCGGATTCATAAGATCAGGCGACAAATTGAGATAACCGGTATTGTCGTTGGTTGGGCCAGCTGGGAAGGCTGAGGAATCATCAGCGGCATCCATAAGATCAGGCGACAAATTGAGATAACCGGTATTGTCGTGGGTTGGGTCAGCTGGAAGGGCTGGGGAATTGGCAGCGGGACCCATAACATTAGACGAAGGACTGAGATAATCGGTACTTTCGTCGGCAGGGCCATCTGGAAGGGCTGGGGAATCGGCAGCGTCCCAATCCACAAAATCAGACCAAGAACCGAAATTACCGGTATTGTCGTCGGTAAAGCCAGCCGGGGAACTGTCGGGAGCAGCATCAGGACTGGTAAAACCAGCCGGCTGATCGAGAAAACCCGCAGAAGGGTTAATGGGACGAGCTGCGGGTCCAAAGGCAGCGGGAGGGCGATCCGTATGAGGGGCCGGAGAACGAACGGAACTGGCGGGAGGAAGACCACCATTGCCGAAGCCACCAGCGGCGACACCGAGACCGAGACCGAAACCGCCAGCTCCCGAAGCCTGAGAGCTGGCCAAACCAAAAGCATCGGGGCTCATATTGGTGTCGTGAACGGTGTCCTACGTAGCATGGTCAGTTTTGAACCTTTTCAAACCCCGAGCGACTACATGACGACGTGTTCGATTGGGGGAATATGAACTTACTGCAGGAGCACCGACTGAATAGCCGTTGGAATGATCATTAACAAAAGGTTCTCTAATCAACCCACGTCGGCGCAACTCATAATAGCACGCCAGGTATCCTCCCATGAAATAAGGGTTTTCAGCGTGAGGGTGGTTCCTGGCCGAGGGCTCGAGCCACTAAATAGTTCTGGTTAGTCTCAACCGTTTTCGACATCAAGACTGCAATCTAGTCCGGAATAGATGGATAGAACTTACAGGAGGTAAACCACGCGGCAGAGCCGAATTCTGAGAACTGTGCGCGTTCGAGGACATTGTGTCGATCTAGATAGTTCCGATCAGCTTCGAGTACACTTCAATGAGGATAAAAAGGCTCGGAAACAGAAGATTAAACATACGGAGCTTATCGCAAGGCTCGTCGGTTGCTTGGTAGAGTTCGATTGTTGGAGTCGATATGAAAGATCAACCGCAATAAATCGATGGTGGGAGAATCAATGTAGAAACTCGATGGTGGGAGAACTATCAGAGGAAATTGATGGTGGGAGAACTCTCAGAGGAAATTGCTGGGGAGGGAAAGTTCAGAGGAAATTGAAAGCGTGGGGAGCGGTTGCTGAAAAGTTATCTCCATTCGGTTGTGGGCAGTTGCCAATAGATATGATATGGAAATACTTTTGCCCATCGAGGTATAGACGATGGCGGCGGAGTGAGTCTGGGACGAGCCATATCATCGCCGACGAGCAGTTGACAAAGTGTATAGTCGGCGTGAGGTATACTCGACGAGGTGGCTTAACGGGGGGGGCTAGGGGGCAAAGCTTAGGCTTACGCTAGTCAACGCTTTCCGAAGTCTGCAGACTACGGAGGGTCACCTAAAGCTACGTTAAGTCTTGGTATAAACCATAAGGAACAAGAGGCCGGCTATAGTATTAAGAGATTTGTTAGTCTTTATATCGCATGAGCCGCAGCTCATAGAACCTGGTGCCGTTGTTAACATCGATCATAACTTACTAGTAAGAATATCCATTGTAATCTCCACCTAGGCAGTTCTAGCATGTTGGCCAGGGGAGAGAAGTCTAATACCGTCCGAGTATTGCTAGGTAGTTTTACATAGGTAGGTTTGGTTTGCTACGCTTTAAATCGAAAATATAAGGTGCTTAAACGCTTTGCTGAAGCAAAGAGGGTGTCATAATGCCGTTTTTAGTTAAGTTTGTCTACTTGAGGCAGAGCATGTCGTGAAAAGTATTGGAATACGGAAGAATCAATTTATATTGATATAGTCTGAGCGGCAAGGACGATGTCCTATGCCTCAAGGAGTAATGGCGATCGTTCTACGCAATAAGCGTGCTGTGTCATCTTAGACTAAGCTCCAGTCGCCATTATTTTTGAGCTCGTGGGTGGTAAGGATACCGGCCTTTTGTCTGGACAACTCGTCCTCCATCGTCCAGTCGCTCCACTTGTGACCGGGCGGCAAATTACTGTTCTCGAAAGGGCTTCCCTTTTCAAGATGCTCTCGGGCTTCGGTGAATTTCTCAGTCACGTACTTCTCTGGGTTATGTGCCCAAAGCCATTTGCCCTCTTGCCTCGGTGGCTTGCTCTTCACGACTTTAGGGTCAACCTCGCGGTGGACCTCTTGCATGTTGACGAAACCAGCATGCTGAATCAGCGAAACACGTTGATATCTATAGGTTCATGGATTTATAGATTAGCTATTAAAATACTAAATCTCTTACGATATGTTCAGAAAATGAAGAAGTGGAAAGGAAAGACATTGAAGAGAGGGGGCAGGGCAGAGGTAGGGGGAAAGAGGGGAGAGCTCACCGCAGTAATTCGTGAATTTTCGTAGCGATTCCTGTATCTTGCTTAGTCGTCATACGGAGACACTCTGCTAGAGATGAGGCGTCTTCGAGAGCCTGGGTCGCGCCGTTTCCTGATGTTGGCAAGAAGCTATGGGCACTATCACCTAGCTGGACGATGCGGCCGCCAGACGAGGTCCACCGCGGTTGGGGGTCGCGGAAGCATAATGACCATCGAATAATACTATTCTCTGGCGCATGGAGAACGGTCTCTCGGATGAGTGGGCTCCAAGTCTCTGGATCTGGAAGAGCTGACAGTGCCGTCTCATTCGATACAGTGGACGACCAAGACTCTATTGCTGTCATGTCGTCATCCTGTGATGTCTTCTTAGCGATTCCCTATAATATTCTACCATAATAAGCATAGTAATGGGCTTACCTCAGTCGTTATACCGATGAATACCTCGCTTTTGCTTAGGAAAAAGACGCAGTGGACTTTTGCACCACTTAGTTGCATTAGGGCAGGCCTTTCCAGGTTCCGAATAGCAACTTCCATGGCGGGCGCGCCCTTAAGTCGTTCTGTTGAATACATCGCGCGGTAGACAAGAAAGCCTGTTTTTACGGCTCTCACGGGATGTCCCAGTATAATTCCACTATAGTAAGAAGGTAGGTTAGCACTGGTCCCCAGTAATGACATAGACGAAGTTATAATACCAGTTTGAGAACCCGTAATATGTCGAATAAGAAAGGGAAGTTGGGCCGTATTGAGAAAGAGCGAAAGGGTAATGATTTGCTCACTGAGATTTGGTTCCAATACCGTCCGCTGCTATAACAAGGTCTGCAGGAAAACGTCGGCCATCGACAGCAACCGCTGTTGCGCTCCCCTTAGCGACGTCTTCCTCATAACCCTCAACTGCAACCCCAAAGGTCACACAAATACCAAGTCTCTCGCATTGGTGGAAAAGCATCTGGGCAAAACGTAGACGACCTACAGGTCCTTTGACTCGAAGGGGGTACGCGCTATGCTGAGCAACTCCTTTCCGGTTCCATTCGAATTCTACCCACGGCATTATTTGCGTGCCATCCCGCGCAGTATGGGTGAGATGGGCATCGTGGGAGATCTCGTCGTACTCTTTCAACATGCTAGGATAATGATGAAAGGTAGTCAACGCCGAAGGGCCAATAACGAAGATGTCCCCTGTTCGTCTCAAATTAGCCAATTTTGAATCAAAGTGGAAGGGAGGCGTACCAAGGAGTGGGATCTTATCTGCTTTCTCGACAACCTCAACCTCGATACCTTTCCTCCAGCACTCTAGAGCTACCATCAGGCCGCCTATCCCAGCTCCGACAACCAATGCTTTTGATCCCGTAGGAGGAAAACGAAGTACACCGTCAACAATGACATTCTTCGACGGAGGTATCCCCGGATAAGAAGCGGATACGCTTTCAGGAGACATTTTCGACGGCACCGAATCTTCTACTTCAATGGTGTTCAATAGTGTTGAGTTGATTGCTTGTGTCGGGAGACTAATTTGTGGGGGTTTGGTGGCCTGATGGTTACGTCTGAGACAGCCAGGACAAAGGATGATCCCGTGTACGCGTACTGCGATTCTTTGACAGATACCTAGTTTTAGAGCTCCTTGCGTAACAATGTCATTCTTACTGCTATGTCAGGCTGGCCACGTGACGAGTTGTGTACAGTGGTCTTGTCGTGATTGTCAACATTCCCGTTAAGAGGTAAGCCACCACTTTTTAACTGAATGTTACAACTTGCTGCGCTACATAGATAATGTCAGAACCTGGCCAGGGATAGACATAGTGAACCTCGGAGAAGATCGTAGCTCCCTAGAAGCTCACAGGGAAATAGCAATCGCGGATGCGCGGTGCCAATGGATCCGAGAATTGGATTGAAGAACACGAGTGGTCTTCGCGCTGTTGTCGGCCTCCGACTTTAATGTTGTAATTGTCGCTTATTTTATAGGGATCGGGGGTAACTCAGAAACCGTTGCCGGATTATAAGCGGAGCGTATAAGCCACAAGGGTTCTATAGGGCTGACGACGTCCGCCGATCTGGTGGGGGGTTGTACAATCAGTTTTCCATGGCTCCTAGGGTGGTAAGTCAAGATAATTTCGATGGAAATAAACGAGAAGTAAGCCCCGGGTTGGAAGGTGGGAAGCAAGGGTGGTTTCGCTTACACGTGTCTGTATCCCGTCCCTGTGAATGATTACAGTAGACTCTTTCCGTTGGTTGGTTCAATAAAACTTAGGTTGACAAGCGGTGTGCAGTGTCGATTTAGAGCGAATAATATCAAGCCTCGCATCGGATTTGGATGCCTTGCTTCGCCGTAAAGAGTTATCGGTATCTCTTTATTGCTTATCCCGCGACATTATCTGCAGTTCGCGAGCACACTGCGCCACACAAATTCACAGCTGGAAAGTGTATCTGCCTTTCATACTGCTAGATCTCATAACGTTAGATCAGTTGTCCCGTAAAGTCGTAAGTATGGCTTTTTAGCGTTCTCTTATGCATAGCGTTGTGGTCCTTGGTAAAGTCTAATATGAAGTATGTTACATCATATTGAATATGTTTTCTCCTAGGATCTGTATGAGAGGCCATTTAACGGAGACTAAAAGATATGGGGATCAATATGGGAAAGCTAATGTGCTTAATGTGCGGACAGTTACTGAAGACAATGGTGTACAAGGACGTATGCTGTTCTACCTAACAGTATTTGCGTACAATGGATGAGGTGTAATTGTTGGAAATGAATGGAATGTTGGCTAACCAACTGGAACCTTTTCGTGTGGGAGTCGGATGGTGCCCGATAGTTGTATGAGCAAATTTGTGACTACCTAAAATCGGCCGGCTTTTCCGATACGTTTTGGAAGTTCCGGGTGGCCGAGGTAGCCGGGGCCGGTACCCCGCTTCGGGACCGATAAGGAAGGATCCACCGAGCTCCGCTTAGATACCTCAATAAAGAGATTTTTTTCGGTGCCCGATTAAACCCACCAATTGAGTGGATTACGTTTATATTGGATTAGCGGGTGTGTACCCCGCAATGCAATCATTTTCTCACCCAGAATTTTCGACTGAGAATTATACCCAGCCCGTCGTCTTCTGCACGCCTCGGCACGACAACCTTCCTCATCATGGCCGAAGCGCGAATATCAGTACTCTGCAGTGGGAATGGGACGAATCTGCAGGCACTCATCGACTCGTGTGCTTCTGACGCACCAGATAGCATACGGGGCAAGATTGTCAAAGTGACGGTGAATAGAAAAGGTGCATATGCGACGACACGGGCTGAAAAAGCCGGTATCCCCACGGATTACTTCAACCTGGTCAAGGATGGGTATCATAAACTTGGGGAGAAAGATCCGGCAATTTTGAGAGAGGCACGGCTGAAATACGATGCCGACTTGGCGACGAGGATACTTCAGGACAAACCAGACCTGATAGTGCTTGCAGGCTGGATGCATGTTCTGACGACGAACTTTCTGCGTCCAGTTAGCGAAGCCGGTGTGCCGATCATCAATCTTCACCCCGCTTTACCAGGTGCATTCAAGCCCACTCCGGACAGACCTTCTCGCTCTGCTTCTAACAATGACTTTAACAGGAGCTTATGATGGTGCTGGTGCGATCAACAGGGCCTATGAGGATTTCAAGGCCGGAAAGCTCAAGGACAACACCACTGGGATAATGATTCACTACGTTATTGCTGAAGTTGACCGTGGTGAACCGATCTTGGTTCAGAAAATCAAGATTGAAGAGGGAGACAGCCTGGAAGACTTGGAGCAGAAGATCCACGGATACGAACATGATCTGATTGTCAAAGCGACTGCACTCTTAGCGGAAAAGATTTCGGCGGCGAAGGCGTCAAAGACGTAAGTCGAAGGATTTGAACGGACCGGATAAACTGGAAGTCGGATACTAAACAATCTAAAATGGTGGATGACGATGGATAAGGTCGACGATAGGGGAGGATGATACCAGACCCTGCGGCTTTGTCTTATCTGGAGCATGATCTATCAAAGATGACGCAGCAACTGAGCTTACAAGATTCTTGTCGCTTGAAGCTTTGCCATTGGCATTGTCATGTGCCGGCATAACACCTGCGGTGTGCTCACGATTGATATACACGCAGAATTCTATGCATGGTTGAGATGCTTGTTGAAATCCATGGAAAAGCGGATAAACCATACGAGACCGCAAGTGCGTAAGACACTACATATTTGCATACATACATGCCTACCACTATATACCTCCATGTAGTGTATGTCTGGCTGCAAACAGTAAGCATACATGTAATGCAACTTTTGGGGATGCATGTGAGGGTAGACGCCCTCGGAGATAAAATGGAAGAAATGTAGAGAGAAAATCAAATAGACGACGAGTAGAGGCAATTCTCTATATTAGGTACATAAGTCAGGGGACTGCGACGTGCAAGTCATTTCAGACCTGCAGCACTTGCAGCACTGCAGCTTGGTGATGCAAAATGCCAGACGCCGCGCCTTGGCGGGCTACGACTCTTAGAGTAGGATCGGCGTTAAGACCCCAGAGCCGCCAATGGCAGCCCACAGTGTAGGTGGACAGTACGTATCTATTAGCCTCAAGATTACCCACCTTATATCCATAAATCGGCCTCGGATGCGCCTGCAGGGTCCTTCCAATGCTACCCAACGCTGTTGCAGCCCTCAAACAGGCCCTAGAACGAAGTGAATGAAACAACGGGAAACACCTTACGCAGTACACTGCCTCACAAGACTGGTTATGTACCTATGTTTCCTCGTCCGAACTTTTATTTTTCTTTTCTTATATGTTTACTTTCGTCAATCCCTTTTATTAACCTAACTTATACATATCTACCTACCTACCTTTCCTTTCACGAGGCTGTTAGACTCGCCTTTCCGTTCCGTTCCTAACTTAGCTAGTCTAAGCTAAGGCGTTGTACGCCGTCACATTTTACATCCTTAAACCACATCCCGCTTCCGTATCGGTACTTCTACCGAGATCCTTACCTCTATTTTCCCGTCTTCCAGTCCTGTTCTCACATCTTCCTAGCCACTTCGACACTTTTTCTCCGGTTGTCGAAATGTCTGTGGACAACTCGACTCCCCGTCTATCTAGCTCGGATCCTCGTCGAGGCTTTCCCCATATCAAAGGTTCCTTTTTACTCTCGCGGGACGACAGTCCCCCACCTATCTCGCCTCGCGGCCATGGCGCACTTACCTCCCTCCTTAAGAGCCGTTCCTATGGCTCTCTACACAATTACGGTAGCACATGGCGAGGCGCCGTTCCTGGCATGCCTGATGACGAAGAATCCGCCCTGTTACCGCCGTCGTATGCGCGCTCCGACTCCGACGATGAGGAGCATCGACGGTCCCAGGTCGATGAGCGCCGATTAAGCCAGCTACTCAACAGCACGCCTATGCGCTCCATGCGGCTTATCGGCAACTCGAATCCTCGGTATAACTGGTCGCGCTACTGGAAGACGGAGGAGCAGCTGAAGGCCATGAGAAAGCCTATTCGGGAATACTACGAACGCACGAACTACCTGGTACAGCAGTACCTCTATATCGACCGCTTGCTTGACAGCAGCTTGCCCCATGATTTGCTCAATGAATACAATACCCTACATCACAGCTCGTTCAAAGATCTCGACATCCCGACTACTATTTCCGAAGAGCATTCAAGCGCTGTTAGCATCAATAAAAGCAATCCTGGAAGCGGAAGCAGTAGCGAAGAGTCGGGCAGTCAAGTGTCCCCCCTCACGAGCTTTTCAAGCCCGCAGAACGCGGAATTTGTCGTCGATCAAAATGGCAACAAGGACGCGAGACTCCCGAATCTTCCTGTGACGAAGGTGAAGCGCACTCCCAAGGATATATATCGTGCTACCGAGACCACGCCTCTATTCCATAATAATGACGAGGAAGATCAATGGGATGGACCGAAACCCGAAATTCCTTGGCTGGAGGAAAGCGAAGAGCTAGACAGCGGTGACCAGATTGTTACAACGGCCATCTATGTCAACTTTGCGGCGAATGTGATCCTGCTGGCCGGCAAGATCGCTGTTGTCGTTTCGGTGTCTTCCATGTCGGTATTAGCTAGTTTGGTCGATGCGGTGCTGGACTTCCTGTCGACGGTCATAGTGTGGACGACGGCTTGGTTGATCTCCAGACAAGACCAGTACAGGTACCCGGTTGGAAGGCGCAAGTTGGAGCCGATTGGCGTTCTCGTCTTCTCGGTCATCATGATAACATCATTTGTCCAAGTCGCGCTGGAGTCGGTGTCGCGATTAGCTTCGCCTGAACATGAATTGGTTGAAGTGTAAGTTATTCGTCCCTTATCTTGGGTCTGACGTAGCTAATCTGTTTGAAGCGGCATACCAGCTCTGAGTATCATGTTCGGGACGGTCCTTATTAAAGGTCTATGCTGGTTATGGTGCCGGATGGTCAAGAACTCGAGTGTTCAAGCACTGTAAGTTCTATCTATTGTATCGAAACTTGATTCGCGTTATATCAACTAATATTCTTCCCAGGGCCGAGGATGCCATGACGGACGTTATCTTCAATTTGGGTTCTATCTTCTTTCCTATAGGTATGCGCTGAAGGAAGACCTCTTTGGTTGGTTACCGCTAATCATGATGACAGTCGGCTTTTATGCCAAGATCTGGTGGCTGGACGCTCTCGGTGGTCTTATCCTGTCACTTGTCGTCATATTCAACTGGTCAAAAACTTCGCTACAGCATATTAAGAATCTGACCGGATTCTCTGCCACCGCTGATCAGCGAAATATCCGTAAGTCTCCAAAAAGCATGCCTCTCTCAAGTCTTATTTATACTAATCCCGATGAATAGTTCTATACCTGGCAATGCGCTTCGCCAAGACGATAAAGCAGATCCAGGGTCTACAAGCATACCATGCTGGTGATAAGCTGAACGTCGAAGTCGATATTATCTTGGATGCATCAACTACGCTTCGGGATTCTCACGATCTTTGTGAAAGCTTAGGCTACGTTCTGGAATCAGTTCCGATAGTGGATAGAGCTTTCGTCCATGCAGATTACGCGAGTTACAATTTACCCACCCATATGGAACAGCAGAGCAGCTAAAAGATTTGTACGGATTGTTTGGTTGGGGAAAAAGGGGCATCTTTGATGGAGGAATTCATTGCATAGCTCGGTGCGTATTCATTTCTTGGTCATGGCTCGGTTTGGAAAAATGAGATCCTGGTGATTTTTAGGCTCGATACCACATAGATCTGCTTTAGATAGCAAGATTTGATGGTACCATCGTATGGTCGATATGTGTGCTACCTGTGCGGCTGTGACCTAATATGGCCGAGGATTCACTTGGCTACTAATAGTCTTCATCAAGAGCACATGTATATAAGATACTTGGCTTGCTGGATAGCTCGAGACGGATATGACTTGCCGCTCCTCTCTAGGCAATATCCACGGTTAGCGTTCATGAATTACACCAGGAAATTCCTAAGGCTTCCAGTCCTCACTGCCTCTCATAGCTATAAGTTCCGTAGTGGAACGTCTTGCATAGGGGAGACTGTTTCCAAGACCCTGTAGAATACCTGTAGGCCCTGTAGCCTACCCCGGCGAGAAGGTTACTACCGACATGTAATGTGCAGCGGACATGTAGGCACGCCTACCCCGGGATCTTCAGGTTCCGTGCGGGGGATAATCTGATGATGCGGCAATACATAGACTGGGAGGTACTTATCCGCAACTTTGAAGATTTGACAGAAACATTGAGTGAAGGGATGTTGTCTACATCATTAAGCTGATATCTGGTATAATCGATAATGGTCTCTGACACGGTTTCTCTACCTCCGTCGTAGATTCGGCTTGGACGGCATGCGTTGTAGAGGCGTCGAGGACTCTGAAATTGACGGCAAGCAGCTCACTCTTGATAATGCTATCGAGAGTCTGATCGAGCGCGCGATGAATTCCCCACTAAGGCAAGACCCTAGTGGTTGAGTCGTAAACATCGAAGAACATGCACTGTAAGTGTTGAATCGAGATTCTATTCTTCGTAGTTTTGTCCTTGAAAAGGTTATGCAATATTCCGTATTCTGAACAAGGAAAGGGGCATATCAGTCTGTCAGTATAGCATGTGGTCAGTGCAGGGCACCCACCTGGGCCTTACCCATAGCTGACCTCATAGAATCGCTTAGAAGAATAAAAGAGCTCAAAACGAAACCAGCGTACGATCGGTTCTTCGTTTGGTCTTTTGCGATAATGTAACCAGTGGCGAATGTATATACCAATATACCAATCAACGGAGCTCTTATCTACCATGATCTAGATCTGTTCTATTGAGAAGAGGAGGAAGCTGGAGAAAATGATGTGATTGACCGATGATGGTTAGGAATGGTTATGATTGACAGTCACAACTTCGTCATGGGCCCCTATTTATGACACAAGCACGCATTGCAGCCTTTCATAGCCGCGGCGACGACAAGCTCTTAGATATAAAGCTATAAAACCGAGCTTCCTGCTGGCAGTAGAGATTTCTGAAATTTCCTAATAATTAGAAAGCATACGATTATACAAACCAGCTTTAGAAACTCGGTCAACTCAGCTATTTTTCGAAATGCCTTCGTAAGTATCTCAACACTCAATGGCACCCATTGAGATACCTGCTCCGAGTCGTTTTGATACTTAGTCTGTGACAAAGAACTGAGACTAACAATGTGCAGCACTGGTAGCACCGCACAAATTTCCAAGACCAAGATCGAGCCTCTTGAGTCCGAAGTCAAGCACAACACGCCCTACGACGGCGCGGACCGCGGCTCGGCGGGCTCAAATCGGACTATCGACCAGTCACGGATCAACCCTCTTGGAGAGAAGGGTGAGTTGTTCTTGAGCAAAATCTCGAAGAATCTGCTGCCGCGATAACTGACGCAACTTTCCGGTGTCAGGTCAACATCAACACACTGCTCCGCATGCCGACAGCCAAGGGGTGGTCGGCAACGCCGAGAACCTAGGCAAGACGAAGATTGAGCCGTTGGAGGGCGGCGCAAACGAGACCCAGCCGCCGAGGACGGGTTTGGACGACGAGACGGTTGATGCGGCGAGGATCAATCCGTTGGGCGGAGTGAGGGAGTAATAAACAAGGCAACTGTATATTTGAACTGCACAATAACAAAATAGTAAAAGGACAATAGACAAGGCCATTTCACCTTGTTTTTTCTTCTATTCAATGAAGACTGTTGCATTCGATTGTGTGCCGTATGTACGACGGATTCAATCTAGATCACCACCAATACGAAGCGAACGGAAGCTGAAGTGCTAGGTTGGCAATTAAAAGTCAGATAGTGCACTTCGTATACCATATCTTCATCCTTGAATAATATACTTCCATTTGGCTTGTTCCAGGGAATGTCTCGATCCGAATATTTGATACGAAACTATACCTGATGAAAAGAGCAAGTAGCAGCTCGTTAGGTCCTTGAAGGGGAAGGGGAAACCGAAATGGATTGCATTATATATTTATCTATCGGGTATATTGGACAATCGCAGTAGACGCGGTATCTCTTATCGTGACGCCAAAAGTCCCAACCTGGAAGCTTCAACAGCTTCCTCCTGCTAAAGACCGACTTCAACCAGCTTGCTGACCACACGAACTCGTTCCTTGCTACTACATTACTCTAAGGCATTCTGTCAAAGCGTTCGTCTCATTTGGAGAAGTTTTCATGCGGACATGAATTTCTAACCAACTCTGCCAAACCAACACTCCCCCAACCTCTCCCTCACCACCTACCGTCACAATGCCATCAGACCTATCCAACTACCTCGCAACGCGCTACCTAGTCGCGGACCCCAAACCCTCCAAGAAGCGGAAGCGCAAGCAGAAAGACGACGCGGGCCTGATCATCGCCGACGACAACGAATCCGGGTGGGCGCGCCCGAGCCGCGGCGATGAAGACGACGACGACACATCCGCCGTCGTGGCCGGGACCAGCGCCGAGTTCCGCAAGGCCAAGAAATCCGCCTGGAAAGTCGTCGGCGGCTCCTCCAACACCACCACCACTCTCACTCACGCTACCGAACAACAATCACAACACGACGACGCAGCCAAAGCAGCAGACGCGATCCTCGCCTCCGCAGCGGCAGAAAACGCAGCCGCCACCGCAGGCGCCGAGGCCGACGAGGCGCCCGCGGTTTTCATGTCGGACGGCACGCGCGCGGGCCTGCAGTCCGCCGCGACGGTCTCGGCGCAGCTGGAGGCGGCGCGGCAGGCCGAGCGCGCCGAGTACGAGCGCACGCACAAGCACGAGAAGGAGGCCGAGACGATCTACCGGGACGCGACGGGGCGGCGCGTGGACGTGAGCATGAAGCGGGCGGAGCTGCGGCGCGAGGCGCAGGAGGCCGCCGCCAGGGAGGCCGCCAAGAAGGAGGCCCTGAGGGGCGAGGTGCAGATGGAGGCCGCGCGGCGGCGCAGGGAGGAGCTCGAGGACGCCAAGATCATGACCGTCGCGCGGCACGCGGACGACGCGGATATGAACCGTGAGATGAAGGAGCAGGTGCGGTGGGGAGATACCATGGCGCAGTTCATAGAGCCTAGGGGTGGTGGTGGTGGTGGAGGAGGTGCCGCGGGTGGTACTGCGGAGGGTGGGAAGAAGAGGAAGCTGAAGGGGCGGCCGATATACCAAGGGGCGTGGGCGCCAAATCGGTATGGAATCCGGCCGGGGTACCGGTGGGATGGCGTCGACAGGGGGAATGGGTTCGAGGCGGAGAGGTTCAAGGCCATCAACAGACGCGAGAGAAACAAGGGCCTGGAATACTCGTGGCAGATGGACGAGTAATAAGCACTTACGGTCTACAGTCCTACGAGATGAAGAATCAAGATCAGACATTAGTAAGGCTCTCGCATTCACCTATGAAGCAAATTGTATATCAACTACGGATCGGCCCTATAGTCCATTCTCGTTGACTCCGGTAATCAGGAATTATGACGCGCAGTCCCGCGCGCATATCATGGAAATTCTCGTCAGGGCAACTACCTAGACTTCTCGCCCCTTTTCCATACTAATCGCCCTCTCCCTCTAGCCGCAGTCATCATCTCCCGCACCTGGTCCACTGCCTGCATTTTGCTAGGTCTAACGAAACGCAATTTCCGAATGTTTATACCCCTAAACGGGCCCTCGCACCTCAAAGGAGGAATGACCTCGAGTGACAAGATTGTAGAAGTCGATTTCTTTTCTGATAGAAATTTATGTGCCTCTAGAGAGACGTGATGTCTTTGTGGAGGCAAGATAAGGGCACGTCAATAGCCCTTTAAGGAGGTATTAGGCCCTCCGACGCAGTAGCTTGTCGGCCGGGGTAAACTCAGCATTCTTCTTCACCATATTCAGCCATTCTTTCCTCGACATATGACCTGGACGATCTAAGCGATGCTGGAATCGTCTGAGGAACACCCCAATAGTAATGCCTTCAGGCCGAGGAGGCAGCGCGTCGATAATTTCTTGTGCTGTGATAACATCGACTTGCTCCTGGGTCGGACTCTGGGCGGGCGCGCCAGGAGAATTAGCTCGAGGGGCGGCCGATGGTCGATTGCCGGCAGCACCTTGAGGCGGGGCGGGACTACCAGCCCGTGATCCTGCGGGCGTGCCTCGTTTGCTACCAATCCCACCTGGACCGAGTCGCTTCTTGCCTCCTGCACCATCCGACATCTCCCCAGCGGTGCCTTCACCATCACTAGTGGAACCGGCGCCGGTCTTCGCACGTCGCCCGCCAGGCAAGGGGGTGGTACCACGGCTATCATGGGCGGTCTTCTTCTTCTTCCGGGTGGACTCGGTACCACTAGAGTCCGAAACCATTGGAGAACCAGGCCGCTTGAGAGACTTACCCTTCTTTGCCGCCTCGGCAGCAGCCTTCTTGCCCTGCGGAGTGTTCATTCCTTTAGATGAAGTTCCCGCATCCTTGTCTGCTTTCTTCTCTTCGTCCTCTTTCTCATTATCAAGATCAGAATCGGATTCGTCCTGTAACCATCATTAGTTATGCTCAGTCTATCACGCTGGTATTGGCGGAAATTTACCTCCGAGGAAGCGAAAGGATCCCTTTCTCTGGACGAGTCACTTTCGTACTGAAACTGCTTGTCACGGCGTCGCAAAGCCTTCTTTAGAGACTTGCCAAACTTCTTTCGCTCGAGCTCCTGTTTCTTCTCGTCTTCTTCCTCTTTCTCAACCTTAATCTCATCAGCCTCGCCAAAGAGGTTAGCGTTAAGCTGATCTCGACGAATCTTCGTGTTAGCAGTCTTGGTATCTTCGTCTCTGTCAGGTTCGTAACCGGCGGTCTCATCGTCATCTTGGAACTCATCTCCTGAAATGTCGATGTCATCGTGATCCATCTTCTCCTCACGCGAGGCCTGCTTGAAAGTGCCACTTTCTTGTTTGACAGGTACACGACCGTTTACAATAGCTCGAGACTCTGCCATAGCCTTTTCGGCTTCTTGGCGCTGGGTGTCTCTTATCGCCCAACGGCCAAGGGCAACCTTCTTGTTCATTGCCTTCTCCACCTCTTCGATAGTCATAGTTTTGAATGAACCACGCTTCGAAGTAAACTTGTACCACTTTTCCAAGGGTATCATACGAAACCCGTTGTTGTGAATCTTGAATGCGACTTTACAGTCTGACAAAGGTGCTTCGTACTGGCCGACCCAAACATTCTTACCATCAGCATCCTCCAGATGCCACGGCAGGGCCTCCTCATATCGGATCTCTGCTTGTTTCTTCTGCTCCTCAGTGCGTGGAGCGTAGTGGATTTGTAGGCCAGACTTCTTCTGTTCCTTTTGCTGCTTCTTGGGATTTGGGTCTTTGGCAACTGGAGCTTTCTGGGCATCAGCGGCCGCACGCTGAGCCTCCCTCTGTGCCTTCAACTGTGCAATTCTCTCAGCTTCTGCAGTCTCAGCTGGATTCTCCTCTACAGGAATCTCCTCTTTCACTTCGCGACCAGGGGGGGGCTGTCGGGGATCACGTCGGTGCAATGTGACGGGACGAGTAAATTCATCCTGATTGGTAGGGTCGACTCCAGGGCCTCCAGGATGGGCAAGTTTACCACCATGCGGGGCGAATCGCATTACATGGAAGCGGAGGCCTTCCTTGAGAGACTTCTTGGTGACATATAGAGGGTAATCTTGAGCACCAGGTGGCATAGGCTTTGACCATCCACCGTTCTGTGCACGCAGTCTTTCGAAATCAACTGGGCCCTGATTACCCTGCGTTGGGCGTTGATGTGGTCGAACACTAGGTTTGGAAATAGCACCAGGTCTACGTATCTGTTTAGGCTTCCTGGGGACAAGAGGGTTCGCAGTATTGCGCGGTCTTCGTAGGGGGGGCGCGCCCGGAGGAGGCGTGGGCTTCAGGCCATTGGCGCCACCAGAGGGCGATGGGCTTGCGCTCATGGTGGCAACGTAGGGGTTCGCTTTTCTGTCACCAAGGGAGGTATTGACAGTTGTCCAAGCCGACCTGCCTTATTGCTATATTTCTCGGATGCTCATCGGTGGATCGGTGGATCGGTGGAGGCGAATATGGGAATGAAGGTGCTAAGTCGGTCGTGACGCGAAGATGAGGCGGGAAGATTTACCAAGATGTAGGTCGCGCTCTCGTAGACTAAGGCGGAAAAGGGAGAGGTTGTGACAAACAATATTATGATGCAGGGCGCAAATTTTCGCTCGATATCGTGAACTGGAGCGGATTTTAAAGACGGCACGTCGAATGTGGTGGGAGGAAATACAAGTAAAAAAATGAAATGCGGATGAAGGAATGATGAAAGAATCGGGGATGATGGAAGTTGAAGTTGTGCAATCAAGTCAGAATCAGCCGTGGGTCGAATGCGGCAGAGCCTTGCCCAGTCCTTGTGCCTGCCTAGGTACCTATGTAACAATCAATGCCCTGTAAGGTTCAATTTTCATTGTTGGGTGCAGTAGGTACGAAATACAGGCCCTTTGACCTGTGCTTGGAAGCTGCATGTGTATGTACTCCGCGGTACGTACCCAGCGAGTATGTTGTACCTTCCGTTTGACTCATGAACAAAGCACGCTGAGAGCCGCGTGCCAAGAGTGGACCATGTGGGGGCTCTGTGGTAGCACATAACGTCACTGAGCAACAGTATTATTAGCAGGAATAGGCACTAAAATCAGCGCTACATATACATTAGGTAGCTACAGCGTGCACAGACCAATGATTGTATCTCTACTCCGATCTGAGTTGCGCATCTCACTAGCGTAAAAAGCTCTGGCTGGATCCAAACCTTGTATTCCGTAGCTCTAATTCCTCTCAGGTGCAGCCAATCAATCCGTCTTTCCAGAAATCCTATCAAGTGGTCGCAATCTCACTCGAGATTCAAGAATGTGAGGCTATCATTTGTGTGCATTGGGCGCATTGTCTGTATTGTCGTACTCTTTTGGTTGTTCATCCGCTCCTCAGACCGTCCACGTCCCTTGTGAGACCGTCAACCATCCCTACCATCTTCCGATGTAAGCCATCGCATCAATCACACCTAACGAAGATCGTACGACCTGGCGGTTCGTCGACTGTCTACATCGCGCTGTATAAGCAGCTCGCTATTATCAACAACTCTCATTGTGAAGACGTCTATTGCTCTTCTATCGACCTTACACATCTAAGATCTCTTGGGGTGCAGCCGCAGACCAATTGATCTTCACTACTTTCATATCTCCGTATAGGGTTCTACTTGGCGCCTTGGACCATCCGTCATCGCGAACAGCATCCCCACCAACCTACAATCGTGAGTATGAATTCTTAATTCACATTCAGCAAAAACATCGTTGGCGCAGTAGCCGTGCCTTGTAAAACCTACTCGGATTATCAGTATCGAGTCACCGAAAATTATCTGCAGACGCTTCTTTTCTCCAGTATCCTTCAGTTGGCCTCGAATTTTGACATCATAAAATTACCTACGCCATGCAGACCTCTGAGTTTAATGGTGGCCAGCTTGAGGACCGCCTACGTAACTTAATTATCAGCAATACGGATCAAGCACCTACGCATCCCTTACAAGCCTCAGTTGGCTCTGCACCAATCAACACCAGACTTCCAGAGGATCAGTTTATAGCCAAGGAAGAATGGCAGAAGACCAAGCAGCCTTCGGTTCAAGCGCAGACACCTTCAAAAGCTGGTAAGAAACGTCCCAACCAAGCTCAACGTCGCCAAATGCAGGCACAATTGTCGATTCCCATCGACACGAGAACACCAGCGCTCCACGATGTGAGGCCCATGAATCCCCATCAAAATGAGAGCCGACGCTCAGCGTGGCAGAACCCTGAACAGAATGCATTTCTCCCTCAATCGGGTCCTACCCAGCGCGGGTCCCGGGACCCCGCCGTCATGATAGGAAACGAGAGACACCACCAAGGGGGATTCGACCAAGGACCAACCTCTCCACCAAATCATCGTTCCTCTTGGAGACATCCACAGCCACAGAGTTCCGATTCTTTCTCGAGGGGTGTTAGTGTTATCCCACGTGATGAATTCCCATCTCGTGGTCATCGGCCATCACAACTTGGTCTCTATAACCCCGGCGGGCACCGGCAGTTTGTTTGCAGTCCAGAGCAGGTCACGAACCAATCTACACTTCTGGATCAGTTGTGCCATTCGGTAGTTGCGGGTGCTGAAATTGAGCCTGGTGAGATTATTGAGAAGGAAAATTTCCGTGTTCAAGTTGAAGCAATATGTCGCGATGTCATCAGCCGCCACGAGATCGAAGTTAATGGAACACCCGGATTTCAGCCTTACACTATCCAACTCAAGTGTTTTGGTAGCCTATCGTCGGGATTTGCGACAAAGACGGCCGATATGGATTTAGGTCTGCTTTCTCCAATGTCGTGGTCATCTCCCGAGTCACCGGACTCCCCAATTCCCCGTCTCATTGAGAAAGCGTTACTCGAACGTGGTTTCGGTGCACGTCTTCTTACGCGCACGCGGGTTCCAATCATCAAGTTGTGCGAAAAGCCCAATGAGCAACTCCGTCTAGACTTGCTGGAAGCGCGAGCTAAGTGGGAGAAAGGGTTGGTGGAGGATGGTCATGAAGCTGTCGACGACGTCACAGACGATCAGGATATCCCGGAGGGTACTGCTCCCAACGCTATCACTGATGTGGAACATTCGCCGTCAAGACCTCGACGTAGAGGTTCCAATCAAGCGGGTGGATCAGTAGAGAAAACATATGAGGAACAGCTCGCCTCGTTGAAACAATCAGAGACTCAGTCTTTATTGGCCTATTATGGCAATGCTAAACGACTTCTACGTCGGTTGAATGGTTGGGATATCACTATCTCGAATGCTGCAGACTTCAATCGTGCCGATTACGCACTTCTCGACGACGTCTCTGTTGCCTTTGTTCGTGGACTCTACGACGAGAAATTGAAACGCCGAGTACAGTCGTATCCGTCTTTTGCCGCATCATATCCGCCTAATCTCCGATCTCTCACAGGTGTCTTTGCGATGGTCGAAGGCGAGATGATTGTGACCATTTTGGAAACCCAACCAGCCACTGGGGTCAACTCGAAATTAAGACACAATTCTGAAAACATTATTCAAGCCTGGAAAACTCTTCAAAATAAGAGAATGTTCGGTACAGACCCTCTCTTATTCAATCGGGAGCTCCACGCGTCCCTTGAACGGCTTCGTCAGATCCCTTTTATTCAACTCACACAACTCAAGCAGGACCAACACGAGACACCGACGCAGTATCATTCCAGAGCTGTCAAGATCGTGGCTGACCTGCCCTCGACTACGATGAATGTTCCAGAGATTATTCAATACTATATTTCAGGAATTCGCGACAAACAAATCAGAGACGAGGTGCAGAAGTTTGCCACGTCCACTGGGGCCCAGAATCTGCGAGCCATCGCTAGAAAACATAAGACCATTCACCTTGCGAACGACTTTGAAAGAGCGATCGACAAAGGTCTCTATCAGGAGGGAGATATTCCGCTCATCAAAGAATACATAAAGGTCCTCCAACAGGAATTCGTACAGCGAGTAGCACCTACTGCCAGACGCAATTTCGATACGTTTGATCCCGCAATTCCTACCGCTGAGAGCACCCTTGCGATAGTACATAGGATACTGCAACTCCCTGATCCATCCAGACTCGCTCCGAACCAACCTAGAGACCGATATCACGATAGTCTAGAGTTCCCTAAGAATGGAGTCGGTGTTCAGTGTGATATCAATTTTTCAGCCCATCTAGCCCTCCAGAATACCTTACTTCTACGTTGCTACGCCTACACTGATCCCCGCGTTAGGCCCATGGTCCTCTTTGTGAAGCATTGGGCCAAGGCTCGAGGCATCAATACGCCGTATCGTGGGACACTAAGCAGCTACGGCTATGTTCTCATGGTGTTACATTACCTTGTGAACATCGCAGAACCATTCGTATGTCCCAATCTTCAACAACTAGCTCCTCCCGATCCGAACCTTCCGGTGGAGGCTCTCGAGGGTATTGCGACCTGTAAAGGCCGCAACGTTCGATTTTGGAGAGATGAGCAAGAGATCCAACGACTAGCTCGTGAAGGTCATCTCAACCAGAACCGAGAATCTCTTGGATCATTGCTGAGAGGGTTTTTCGAATATTACGCGCAAAGCCAGATGATGAGTACTACTAATAAGCGCGGATTTGACTGGGGCCGAGACGTGTTAAGCTTGCGGACGCACGGAGGCTTGCTTTCGAAGCAAGAGAAAGGATGGATTGGAGCAAAGACAGTCGTGCAGTTGGAGGCGGGTGCTCCTCCCAACCCAGTTGAAGTAGATGTCAGTACCGGACTAAAATCTCCTACGGACAGCGTCGTGAGACAATATGACATGGCCCAGGCAGGACCAGAGTACCTCATATCGCCGAGCGGTAACCGTCTTCCGCAACCCGCGGCTCAAACGAAGACTAAGGAGTTCAAGGAGATACGCCACCGCTATCTTTTTGCCATTGAGGATCCCTTCGAGCTCGAACACAATGTCGCTCGAACCGTGACACATAATGGCATCGTATCCATCCGAGATGAGTTCCGCCGAGCCTGGCGGATTATTAGGTCCGCCGGCAAGACCGGGCAAGCTGTAGAAAACCTATTGGGAGACGTCAAAGTGGAGAATGAGAGCGCCGAGAGGCAGCAGTACTTGGAACTCTTGGAAGAGATACATGGATTGCAACTATATGCGGAGGGCTTAGCGACGTCCTAATCGACTACCTATCTATTCACACCCTCAGGCCAGTAACTTTTTCCATACTGGCACGTACTGTATAACTAGGACAGAATGCGGAAGGAATGCGGAAGGAATGCGTAACGATGGGACGGCAGGGTCTCGGCTGGTATTTGTTGTCTAGCCGAGGGAGGCTAGCTTCATGAGTTTGACGTTGTGATGATCACCTGATAATTGTTGTTCAGTTGATATGGTGTGTGTACAGATGCTTTACGAATTTGCTTCTTCACCGTGGAGTGCTTTGAATCTGAACCAAACTGGCTTGGTACTACAGACATCTTGTGATTCTCTTTCCAGTAGCCTCCTGGTCATCCTTTAGGTAGCTACCTTTAATAAGAAGAGAAGTTCATCCAGTATCGCTACCTACCTATATTTTAACCATGAAACCAGGTACATATCCCTTATCCTTTGATTTCCGTACAGTAGAAATGAGTGAATACACTATCATATGAATGTGACAGACCTTAAGATCACGGACATCGACGTATAGCTTGCCCATTCCTGTATAGCGGCCAACTTAGACCAATAAAAGAGAGGATGTGCACGATCTACACGCATTATTAGGGTGATACACGGCAGCTCGTTAGACTTCTGGTATAGACACAAGGGGTTTTCAAGCGATTGTTGATTTTAAGTAACTAAATGGGTCTCGAGTTGTCCGAAGTTTTCTCTTGCCAAACACCCATCACCAAAAAGATGTGACTGTAAATGTCTGGGTGACTGGCCTTCTAGCATCGTAGTATCCCATTGGGACGGTCTGATCTACCAACGTTCCGTTCAGGGCCTCGTCCTAGAGGGACTTTAGGCCCCGGCCATCCGAAGATAGCACCGTTGGGAAGTGTATAAGGGAAATAGTTGAAGACACAAATCAGAGCACATGGAACTCCGTTTCAAAAACATACCTGTTACGACAATCTTAATGTGGTATCTGACCTAGTCCCGTAACGCTAGCCGTCGTCCCTAAAGTCATGCTGAAGCCATAGTCCGCCTCCTCCTAGACGCCATACCAAATATCCGCAGGCTCACCTCTCATAACTTTTCATGAATTGTACATTGCTGCCAGCGTGGCAGTCTAACTCGTTAAAGTCGTAGCATTTCGGATTGTCTAATCCGCCATATGTTGGAACAAGGGCGAGATGGATTCGCCATAGTGGTTTCGTCGAATGGCCTCGGACAGTAGATAGGAAAGGTCTAAGATGACCAACTTACTTGCGTTTTTGGCCCTCCTGTCAGGTATTGGGAAGCTGTTGGTCACGATGATCTGGTCGATACAGTCGCAAGCCTGCATCTGTTCGAGACAATCTGCTCCGAATACACCATGAGTGGCCATGCAATACACCTTCTTCGCCTTTCCTCGCTTGACAACCGTCTCAGCTGCAGCAATCCAGGAGCCGGCCTTGTCGATCATGTCGTCCACGATCAGGACTGGGCGGTCCTTGACGTTGCCTACTAGTGTAATCATGTGTTCTATCTTAGGGTCCCGGAGTTTCTCATCCTCCTCGTCCGACGACCCTCCCGCGTCACCCGAGCCGCCGAGGGCATGCGGCTCAGGCGCGAAGAAGGAAGAAGCATGAGACATGGCCATAGGGTCTTCATCCCCATTATAAGACTGGCTCCCATCTGCGCCGCCGTCGGATTGGGCTGGCGATTGGAAATCGTCCGCCACAACATGACCCTGAACGAGTCTCCCCTGCGTCACTTCTTTGGCACGTTCGTCATTGAATACCTGTGCTTCATCAACATTATCTTCTTCGTCCTTCAGTTCCTCAATGGGAGACGTCTGAGAAGGTGTATATGCGCGCGTATACGGCGAACGCGTAAGACTATTCGTCCGAACAGCCGGAGGATTGGAGCGTCTAGGAGAACCCTGAGATTCACCTGGGACGTGCGACGACCTTGCCGAGGTGTTCCCATCCGAGTCTCTGTCTTCCGAGATGGCTCTGGAACGCCGAACACCGTTGACGTAGGTTGGTGTATTGTCCCAACCATCGAGCTGATGCATAATCATACTCGCAGACATATTGGGGGCACGCTTGCGGTCCGTGGTGACCAGCCCAAAGTTGAGCTTCAGCGCATCAGCTAACGAAGTCACTCTCTTGGTCCCGCCAGGATTCTTGGACACGACGACGGCTTCCTTCCAATTAGGGATATTCATTCGAATCCAGCGTGCAATAAGTGGTTCGGCGTGCAGATTGTCAACGGGACATTTGAAAAATCCCTGCATCTGGGAGGCATGTAGATCGACGGTGATAACATGCTTTACTCCCGCCACGTGAAGCAGGTTTGCTAGCATTCGAGCAGTGATAGCGCCTCGGTGTGATTTCTTCTTGGATTGCCGGCTGTATGGGAAGTATGGAAGGACGGCTGAGAAAAGGGATGTAGTTAGCAAGCAAGACACTCCTCAGCCCCGTCTAGCTAAGAGCCGAGGCTATTTTAGTATGGCTCTTCGATGCTTACCAGTGATCTTGTTCGCGGAGCCACCTTTGCAGGCCGAGATCATAATTAGAAGCTCCATGATGGTATCATTAATGGTAGGACTCCCAGATTGCACAACAAATACATCCTTGTCCCGGACACTGGTCAGAATTCGGACACTTGTTTCGCCCTGTAATTGTTATGAACAGGTCAGCTCTACCACTTCGATCTCTCACCAGAGCTTGTGTTCTCAGCTTCATTGGAGGTAAGAGGCATTGGGAAAGGGCAACACACATTTGAAAATTGAGACAGGTCGGCCTCAGCCGGTGCCATGCCCAGATTCTCACATATTTTGCCTGTGAGAGCTGGGCAAGACGTGCCCGAGAATACCAGCGTTCCTCGCATCCTGTGAATGTTGAAAAGGGAAGAAAAGTTTTGGTGGAAGAGTTAAGGTTGATGATTTTATGTGGGTCGCAGGCAGGGCCGATAAGCGTTTGAGCATGGACCATTCATCGGAGCTCCCAACTTGAGGTGTCAGGGTGGGCATCCTAATTGTTCCGGCAAGCAAGCCCCACGGGTGCTACCTACCTACATCATTCCAAAGGTTGGAATCGGCGCCGTGGCTGCGTGGTAGTTGCCTCAGCCCATGTCCATTGGGTTCATAGTCATCCAACTGATTCGCTCTCTCCACGGGAGGCGCCGTAGCCTTCAGACGCTAGGCTAAATCCTACCAAGGGGCGGTAGGTACTTACCAAAACTTCCGAGGTTCTCTCCAATTGACTCTCCCAAGCTCTAATTGGCTCAAAGATTTTCTGGGCTGGGATTTATTCAGATCCATTGGCTACTGCCGGTGTATCGAAGTAGCTTGAGTACCTTTATCAATTCATGTTTGCTGCGACTTCCCGTCTCCTCGGTCCGCAGGTCACTGGCTTTATCGTTTGTCACTGCACTAGACGTAGTGCCCACTGACAATGCAGTGATATACAAACGACACGGCGACCTTAAGCATCGCACTGTTGTAAAATATTCATCGTCTTGGATGAGCTAACCCAAACTCCGATTTAACGAGATGGGAATCCCTGGCTTCAGCCGGGCCATACAGCGGTATGGGGCCTTTTCACCTTTGAGTGGTGAAAGCGTCGTCATTGATGGGCCCGCCCTTGTTCATCGCATCTCGGAGACTTGCTTGAGGCAACGACCGTCTTCAAGCGGATTTGTGTGTCATCCTCCTTACTCCCTCCTGAGCCGCATGGTCATGATTTGGTTGGATGAGCTGAAGAGCCACGACGTCAAAGTGTAAGGCACTTCTAAGCTTAGTTGGCGACTGAATTACTGATGCTTGGTACATAGGAGAAGGATTTATTTTGATGGATACTTACCTCCGAGTAAATGGGAGGTGAGACGAGAGCGGCTCCTAAACCAGTCACAATATATGAAGGCATTGGTGTGCTCTGAGCCGTTTGGGTCGTGTAGGACTCCGGAAAATGCCTTCGGGAATTTGATAACTGATATGACATTTACACGGCTCATCGGTCAATCACCATCCAACACGTTGCCTAAACCCCCTTTCATGGTCCCAGCAGTACTGGAAGCTCTGAAAAACAGCGAAGATTGGGGGCCTTTAGTCCTAGTCGTTCCTGGGGAAGCTGACATGTTCTGCGCGCAAGACGTTCGAGAAAATGGCGGCACTCTACTCACAAGCGACTCGGACTTGCTCATACAGGATCTTGGGCTAAGGGGAAACGTGTCGTTCTTCTGGGACGTCGTCCCCGCCGACCCTATGGTCAGGCAACTCGGGATGATGGCATGTAAAATGTCATTTCATGATATTAATGACCGCCTAGGCTTGACAAACATCGGCGGTCTGCCCCGTGTCGCCTTCGAAAAACTGAAGGGTCGGATGGGGTTTGACATGGCCTTGCAAAAAGCCCGAGACAGCCGCGAAGACACTCTGAACTCCTTGGAGTATCGGACCTTCATAGAAGAGCTTGAGTTAAAGGAATACATACCAAGTTACCATCCGGTGCTCGGCATACTTTCTGGTCTAGACCCTAGAATATCTGAAGTCGTTGTACAGACTTTGCTCTTAGAGAACGGATCGGGGTCTTCAGCATCGGATACGAAACAATTACGAGGACCAGAGACGCTTTCTATATTTCTACCCATCCTAGTTGAGAACCGCGACAAGAGAAGTGCATGGACGGTGAGCACAAACGTCCGACAAATTGCGTACAGCGTTCTTCAGAACTTGGCACATCAAAGATCCGGTACGATCGTCGAGTATCGTACGCTAGATTCATCTACATCACTAACAGGGCGACAAATTGAAATTCCTGATCTAGAAGAAACAATCAGCAATTGTGCTCAGCAAGTAGCAGCGCTAAGACAGATCGCGGAAAGCTTCCCATCCTTAGATATACAATGGTTGGCATTTGCAATATACCAGGACGTCGAATGGTCTTCATCAGAAGAGCGCTCACCACTATCGGCTGTACTGACCAACAAATCTTTGAACCAGCCAGAAGACCCGGATGAGTATTCGTGGGATTTGATACATTTCACAGCACAAGTCCAGGCGTGCTTGTATTCACTCAGGATCGAGAAGCAAATCTTGGACGTTGTTTCCTTCATGGGCCAAGATTTGCCGATGCCAGTGCAAGAATTACGCGATTCTCTTGCATCGCTGCCCCTCATCGCGGAGTGGCCTACAGTTGAACGCATGTTTAACCTCCTATCTCAGTTTGGTCACGCGAAAGGGCTCACGAAAATCGCAAGTATGCTTGGGATATCCGGTGTCAAAGTCGTAAACCCTTCCGCAGGCTCTACAAGGTCTAAAAAGAGACAAAAGAAAGACCAGGAGCAGCTGCCTTTCAAACGACGCCAAAGGGACGTCAAGAAGTCTCCTTCCATCAACCCTTTTGCGGTTCTCAGCCAAGCAAGCGAAGATTAATTTTACGTATACCCGTACCCAACCAGAGCATGTCAACGCCAATGATGGCACCTGGTTCTCTCTCGACGGATACCAAGTACGATAACTCAAGGAAGATATTTACGAGTTATATTCGCTTCTTCCCAGGACGGGCGAGTACAGCATTCAGGGTTAGTCGCGAAATGATGTGTCTCAGTTCGTTACAAGATACCTACTAGATATCATGGGAATAAATTGGCAAATCCGACATGACTTTAGCAGTTTTAGTTCCTCGGCCCCAGTTTTGCGTATCAGGCAGCAGGGAGCTAAAATTAGACGAGTTGCATTCGCATGGACCACCTCGGCGGTCCAAGATCACCGAAGTCCTTTGGAACGTCCTATTCAGAATCACCTGAGAGCGCGACTGGATCGTGGATGCGGGGTTCGGGGGCCTATCCAAGACCGCGATCCCATAGTCGGTAGTATAATTATGTTCCCTGCATTATGGCCATGCCCCGAGCATATAAAGACTTCTCTTCAACCCGGCATCCCTTGTTTAGTCAACCACTGGACCATACTCCTTGATAAGACTGTCTAAAGCAACGCATAACGTACCTAGCTACTATCCTATCACCTATATAGAAGTCTGGAGATTTTACCAAAAATGGCTACCAACGCATCTCTTCTACCGATTTTCCCTCGAATCTTCTTCCTTTATCTGGAGCCCGTTTTCATGTACGAACCCGAGTCTCACTATTCTTTCATGCTCCCAACTAACTTGTACAGAACGTTTGGCATGATACAGAACTATGCATCACGTCTGCCCATCTTCGAGTTTGCATCTACTAGCCCAGGGGCCATACCTATTCCGTCCCTGTTCATGCCCTCGATGGCTACTGGCTACCTGTTCAACATGATGCTATACGGTCTTATCATCCTGCTGGCATCGCCGCCCAACAAGCGCCTAGTGCAGCTCCACATATTGATCCTAATAATAGCCGACTTCACGCACTGGGCTGGTCTCTTTTCGACGATCGCCGAAAACGACCCACGCGGATGGGCCGCTGTGCTGGACACTTCCAATTGGAGCGCCGATGTTTGGAATTTGGCCGTGTATCCCGTTGGCACGCTGGCTGTCAAATGTGCCACTCTGGCTGAGTGGTTCGGCAAGATCCAGGGCTAGGGTCTAAGCTAAATTCAAATCGGAGAGGAGCTTGTGAGCAAGGATTACAAGCTTGCTAATCGCATGGGCAGCGATCCCACGGGTAGCTCTTCATTTGAGCACTGAATGAGTTAGGGAAGACTGTACTATATAATATGATGAGAACTGGTACAGTCCGATCGGATCACAGCCCCCGTTACAGGTCCCAGGCGTCTTGGTATAGACAATAATATTCATTAAAAGGCCTAGAAACGCTAAGAAATCATTATATACCAATTCCAACGTCTATACGATACTTGCCCGCTATATATCATCCTCAGTACCTACTGCAGGTATCCAGCGAATAATCAATCACCCTCCCCACTCTCCCGGTTAATCCAATCTACTCATCTAAAGTCCAATCCTCCCGAAAAGCAGTGCTTTTCCATTAATCTAGTAGTTCTGGCCGCCGCCGGCGATAGCAGTCATGTTCGGGTTGCCAGGCTTGATGATGGTCTTCTCCCGGGGGATGGCGTCGAGCACGGCGTCGGTGAGGTTGAGGGTGTCCTTGACGATCTGGCGGGGCGTCAGGGCGAGCCACTGGGCGGCGCTGACGTCGGAGAACTGCTTGGCCTGGAGGACCTCGAGGAAGACGACGTCGTCGGGGCCCGTGTTCTCGATGTAGTGGCCATTGGCCATCTGGATGTACGCGACGTCGCCGGCCGTGTAGTCGAAGGTGGCGGACGCCGCGGGCGCCTGGTACACCGTGATGCGCGCCGAGCCCTGCAGGAAGTACGACCACTCGTCGCTCGTCGTGTGCCAGTGCACCTCCCGCATCGCGCCCGGCTCGAGCACCACGAGCGCCGCCGAGAACGTGTCCGCCACCGGGAAGGTCAGCGGGTCCAGGTACTTGACGGATCCGCCGGTGGTGTTGTGGAACTCCTGCTGCGACCAGTGGTAGGTGTATCCCGTGGGCCCCCAGAGGGCGCCGGCCGAGGACGTGATGTTCTGCTCCGAGATGTTGGCCGGAGCCGGGGTGCCGTTGAAGATCTATCGTATCTAGTCAGCTCACAGCGTTCGAAATATCTTTCATGTGGGAGGCTCAGCCAGGACTCCATGGACACGACTTACATATTTCTCCGCGGTGGGGGTGTAGTCAAACGAGCTGACATCTGTCTGTAGGTCCTTGGCCCAGACGGAGACAGGCGTGCGCATGATCATTTCGGTGGCGAGGAAAGTCTCCTGCTCGGAGAAGGTGCCGCTGTCGAAGATCAGCAGGAACTCGGCGCCTTCGTGCAGGGCCTGCAAGCTGTGCGGGACGCCCTGGGGGAAGAACCAGACGTCGCCCTCCGTCACGTCGTCCACAAACGTCGCTCCGTTCTCGTCGATGGCTGCGACGCGGACTCCGCCCTTCAAGACCAAGGCCCTGTTCGCAGATCGGAAGGTTAGCGTCGCTGGAATGATATTACAAGAGGAGTGGTATTCGATGGGAACGGGTTTATGTCTTACCACTCGCCAGAAGTATGCCAGTGCAGCTCTCGATACGCATTCGGTGCGAGACGCATGTCCACACCAGCCATCGCTGTAGCCACGGGGAGTACATCTTGGTTCTGCTGTCGAGCCCAGCCAGACTCCTCGCCCGAGCCAAATAGGTTGTGGCTCAAACCTAGGGGCCACATGGCCTGCGGCACAGTACCCGAGTCCGTCGAGGGAGGAGCGTAGGTGTCGGGGTTCAGCTTCTCGTACTCGTAAGTACGCGGGCCGGGGTCCGTTGCGCCCAGAGTGCCGCGAATGGGCTGCGGACCGTTGGGGTACTCGGCGCTGTTGAAGTCTAGGTACAGACCGAGGTTGGCGTCCGCCTCCTGGCCGTTTACTAGCTCCGGGTCCGGTACGACGGCCGAAGCACCCCCTGAGACGGGTGGGCGTGACGCTAGGCCGCCCTGAAGGTTTGTTGGCCCGCGCAGATTTCCTACAGGAGCACCGGTATAGGTGGGAATTGGCGGGTCGACGCCACCAACCGCTCCCATGTTGTCTTCATATTGCATCCTATGATATGAATTAGTGCCGTTTCCTCTGTCTACGAGGGATTATGGGTGCTACTTGCTGTGGTGTCGGGAGGCCAAGGGCCAGATGCACCAGCCCGGCGCTTGCGAGGCTCTTTGAGTACTTCATTTGAGCAAGATACTTCCGGGTTCGAGAGAGTTGATATAGCTTTGAGATTGATACAATGTTTAAGCTCGCCTTGGGTTCCTTGTCGACTTTGAGTGTAGTATAGAAGCATTTTGATGGGGGAATCTTCTACTACCTTTATACTCGAGTCCCCTTCGTGTCGTGCAAACCCTCCTCGGTGGGAGACACATAATCACCCTCACTATCAGACATCATCTAGAACTCCTGCTGCAGATTTTCCAAGTAACACCAAACCGCTCGGGAGTGTGACAGCGTCCAGGATGAGTTCAGCGTCCAGGATGAGTTCGGCGCCCTGGACGTGATCAGGATGCATCTCCAAGGTTGTTACCCCTAGGGCACGATTACTAACACCCCGCGTATCCAGGGCCATTTCCAGTAAGATACGAGACAGCTTGGGTTGGTACCTTCGAAGTTCAGCGGTCAGGAATGCAGCGGGTCAGCCGGTGAGGCTTGGTCCTTGTTGCTACTACTTCTTAAGATTCCGAGCCTATCCCGCTGCGACAACTCATACCATAGATCGCTATTCTAGAGTCTCAACTTCATCGATTCCGAGCGACTCCGACGGATGGGGGCTTCCAAACTGGACTGACTACCTACCACCTACCTAGGTAGATACATTTCTCACTCGCAAATTTAAGCCAGGGAGACGCGAAATGGAAATACGGCACTCAAACGTGAACCCAGCTATCACATTCGAGTTCTTGCTGACATACATCCGTGTGGCTCGAGGGTGTTGCATCTTGCATGCGTTAGTTCGGCATCTCGGAGTTCGTCATTGGGAGAAGCAGGGGCTGCCCCTATGCATTCTTGACGCCCGTCAGCAGATGGACTCGTTCTTTTGCTGACCGACAGACAGATTCGATACCTACTCACATCATAGGGTTAGTGAAGTCAAGAATCAGGCGAATGCGAATCGCTCGGTGATCGCCTCCAGATGTGACCCCCTCTCCTCGGGAAGAATCTTATAGCTTCTGTAGATATAGCATGCATTACAATGCAGAAAACATCGTCATTCACGGCCCTTTTGCCCACCCATTGACGATTGTCCGGATGTCCGATTATCGAATCTTACCCAATCGCAAGCCATTGTTGAGCAAGCATCGGCGTTAACTACAGACCAAATCGGACATGATCCGCCGTTATAGAAGCAAAGTATTTACCATGCTAGTGAACAATGTAGAAGTCTTGATCTGCGAGGGCAACGAATCCAGCCTCGGATGGTAGTACACAGATAAATGTATTTACCAGGAGTTCCAAATAAAGTCATGTTTCTTAAACGCAGTACAGGAAGCGTTTGTCTGCCTAGTATGACAGAGAGACTAAGGAACAGCTCGCCGCTAAGTATCAAAGGGATCGCCATAGAAACCCAGATCGTACAGTCGTGATATCCGTATCTTCAAAGTCCACTACATGAGAATCTTAGTCGCATCCACCTGTCCGCCTCCTCACAGTTACAGCCCGTCCAAGCTCAGTCCTCGAAGAACTTCACGATCTGCTGCAAATCCATGATGCCTAAGCCGTGCCGCGGGTAGCAGATATACACCTGCTCGCCCAGCACACCAAACTTCTCCCTGAACTGGGCCTTACCGCCGAGCCGAAGGTTTTTCACAATAACATCATACGTGTTAGCCAAGAACTTGGCTCTTACGCCACCGAGCTGCGAGCGGGGAGTCAACCGCTCCGACACTCCCGCCCCGAATGTCACGGGTCCGGATAGAGCCGATAGCGCCGTTTCCACGAGAACCTCTATGGTCCCGTTGGGCGCGCTCGGGAAGTCGAAGGCCCACTTAACCTGCCAGCCATGTCGGGGCGCCAGTTGAGCCAGCACGACGAGAGCGAGCACCTTACCCTCCTTCTCGGCGGCGAAGTAGCGCCTGTGCTCACGATCAACCCAAGGCCGGACCTCGGTGAGATGGACCTGCTTTCCCTTCCCCTTGCGCTCAGACTGCCATTCTTGGATCGCTTGGTCGGCCCGCCTCATGAAATCCTCGTCCGGCTCGACGACTTCGTGGATCATAATTCCCTCCCGCTTCGCACGGCGAGCGCCGCGCTGGTTCTCTGAGCCGTGATGGCTATCTGCGTCGACGCGCTGCTCTTCGGTGCAGCTTAGCGTTCGCCATCCCATCTTGTCATCTAGCACCTGCCGGACTTCTTCCGAAACAAGCATCCAGACGGGGGTAAGGTGTAAGTCCTTTCGCACGTATTCGACAAAGGCGGGTATCACTTCATGATACTGCCTCATATCGCACAGTGGGTCACCTGCTATCATGGCGAACTTGCTATCTTGCCTGACGAAGCCAACTGCTGCCCCGGTTGGGTGTCGCCATATTTCGAACCGGTCGTCGAGCCAAGATGTGTTTGTAGCGTCTCCATAGTTTGCTATGAGTTTCTCGATGGAGGGAGGTTCCTCGTTCGGGCTCCTGGGTACCATGGTGTCGGCGTCGGGATGAGGGAGACTAGGCGGGCGGGCCGGCAAGGACTTAGGGTCGCGTGGGAAGAGCGAAGCATTTCTTACATCGTCAAGTTCGAGCAGGAGCATCACTATCCGTTCCAACCCCAAGCCTGCTCCACCGTGAGGCGGCGCACCGAGGTCGAAGGCGGAAAGGTATTCTTCCATCCCCTGTTCTCCAATCTTCGATGCAGCCATATTCTCACGAAGTTCCTTGGCATCATGGATGCGCTGTCCGCCTGTGCAAATTTCTTGGCCACGCAAGAAAATATCAAATGAGTTTGTCCATTTAGGGTCCTCGGCCTTGTGGGTATAGAACGGCCTAGCATTAACCGGGAATTTGTCCAAGATGTAATAGTCGGTATGGTACTTCTCCTTGATGAGTTCCCCAAGACGTATTTCGTCGCGTGTAGACAAGTCTTCCTCCTCGACGTCTCTGCCGTCTTGCCGCAGCATCTGGATACCTCTAGAAAAGGGGATGATGGGTGTCTCATCCAGCCAGACGAGATCCTTGCTAGGCCACCGCTCTCGAACGTTTTGGAGCTCGGGCATGGACTGGACTGCGGCAAATATGGTTTTGAGAACCTTGTCTATAGTTTCTATGAGCTCTCTATATGACGCTTTGAGAGACATCTCTATATCGAGTCCTGTGTACTCAGTCAAGTGCCTATGTGTATTTGAATTCTCTGCACGGAATACGGGACCGATCTTCAAAACTGGCCTTAGTATTTGATTCATTTGAAGATACATGTTAATCGATACTCACCTCATAGACTTTCTTGAAATCACCGGAGATAACCATCTGTTTCGCTAGCTGGGGGCTCTGTGCTAGGAACGCTGTCCGGCCGAAGTACTGCACATGGAAGACTTCTGAGCCGCTCTCAGTGGCTGCAGGCTGCAATTTAGGTGTCTGAATTTCCAAGAAACCCAGTTCGTCTAAGGCTTCACGGAATTTCTTGACAATCATAGAGCGAACTCGGAAAACAGCCTGGTTGCTTGGGTGGCGGAGATCTACCACACGGCCGGATAGACGCTGACGGAGAGCATTGGGTGGTTCATAGTTGTCAAAGGGCAATTCATTGGCCGGGTTGACAAGATGGAGGGAATATACCAGGACCTCTAGGTCCTGGATTGTCGCAGAGGTGACGGGTTTTTCTGGTTTCTGCAAAGTGCCGGTGACGTGAACGAGAGACTCGGGATGGAGCCTCTGTACCCATCGTATCATGTGCGGCGACGCATTGGTGAGTACACCCTGGATGGAGTCTGTTTGATTACGAAATAGCAAGAAGTCTAGAGCTTGAGATATCCGTCTTTGGGTGTGGATTCTGGCGCGGAAATTGACCTCGGACCCTACCGGCAGTGCAGCTACCTGTTTGAGCGAACACAGCTCGTGAGGATGGACATTTTCGCCGTAGCGCGCCTTGGTCTCTTCGTCTTCTTCTTGTTCAGCCTTTTCGTCTTCTCGTTGCCGACGTTGTTCTACCTCTTCCCGTTCCTGCTGGCGACGCTCGGCCTTCTCGCGCTTCTCCTGCTGCTTAGCCTCGCTGCGTTGTGTTGACTTCCCCTTTTCGGGCGTGTTAGATTCTTCCCCATGGCTGGTTGATCGGAACGGGGACGTAATGGCATTGGCGATATGAGCAATATCTTGCTGCAGTGGACCTGGCATGGTGGAACGTCGAAGCAGGCATCAGTGAACTCAACCGAGACAGTCGTATACGGTATACGTAAATATTGTCAGGAGATTAAGAAAAGGTCGCAAGTGCGATGGTATAACTGGTACCGTTTTAAGTAAGTACCTACATGTACGGTAATGAATCTGACCTCACCCTTCTCGTTTGCTTTCCTGATATATACCTAGGTAGGCAGGCATGAATGGGAAACTTGCATCTGTGTCGTCATCATCACATAAAGAAAACTACCGACCCTGGCAGATTGTGTTGTATTGGCATGCTTTGCAACTCCATTCTTACCCAAGTAAACGATCGCACATGCAGGTCGATCTAGATATCGGGTTCCTTCATGACGAGCATTCCTTTTGCCCCGCTGCTTCTCTATTAAATCATCAATTTAATGCTACCACATATAATTCGTCGCTCATCAGGTTTGGCAATCCGCTTCCTGAACCGGTCGAGTCGATTCGGTTGTACGGTCTATGTATAAAACGGCGAATAATGCTGGTAACTGCGCACCGTCTTCATCTATTGGTTGATTGGAGATGGAAGGAACGAAAGCTTGTGACAGCTCCTATTGGCACATGCTTTCGGCCTCTCTCTAGCATCAAAAACGGCTTTAGGCTGTTTAGATTTGGAACAATAATGAATACATAAAAGGAACATTTTGTACAGCGTTGTGATTGTAATATGACAAGCTTCAAGTTGAGGATGTCACTTGAGTCTGAAATATTAGAAGGGGGAAGCTTGGTGGAGCCAACTTCTGAAGCAGAGGAAGACTAAGCGCATTACGTAATATTCTGTGCAAGCCTTATAATGTATTACAAAAACTTGTTTGACATCGGCCGCGTAGTGTAGTGGTTAGCACGCAGGATTTTGACGCCAAATTTCCTGAGACCTGAGTTCAATCCTCGGCGGGGCCTTGCTCACCATAATTCTTTATTTTGACAGTTTTCTTTTCTACGTTTTTGTCACCAGCACCGGCTCATCTGCGGCCACACATCAATGATTATTATTTAACGTTCGTGTAACTTTCTGGACAGGCAGCTTCCCTCTAGTCTGTTGAATGGAATCGTTCTTGCACTTTTCTTTGGCCTGTTATGACTTTAATAATGAAGGTAGGAGCTCTCATATGAACAAATAATAGCTCCGAGTACTCTTAACCTCCACGTGTGTGAAGGGCATGCAAGGGCTTGCAGAAATACGAGTACGCTTCGAATAGATACTGTTATAAACCTATCAAACCTGAGATTAACGGTGTTGTACTTTGAAGTATTTGCAATTGCACCAGCAGCCTGGGAAAGGCCATCCGAAATCTTCGGCTTAGAGTAACCCGGCGCAGACTGTTGGAACCGAGTCATTCCGATATGGGAGCTGGCGGCGGGGCAGCTTAGAATAGCTATGGCGGGGTCGAGCACATCATTGCGCTGTATCGGCATTGGGCAAGGACAAAAGAGCTGTCTGTATGTATATACTCCGGTAACTGCTTCACCCTGAAGAAATTCATACATATCTCCTTTCTATATTTGCAATCCAATCCTTATGCCAACCCTGCGGACCGGCTTTTCCACACTCCGGCACTTCATCCTCTCATCGCGTCCTATTCCCCAGCCACTCCACACCCACATCGGCCTCGTCAAGAGAAGAGCCATGTCTTCAGCCGTAGCGAAGCGCCTCGAGGGCAAGACCATTGTGATCACGGGGGCCTCGTCCGGGATAGGGAAAAGCACAGCCTTCGAGTTCGCGCGAACATCACCCAAGAACCTAAAGCTCGTCCTGACGGCGCGGCGCATCGAAACTCTGCAGCAGATAGCCCAGGACATCGCAAAGGAGGTCGGCGACGGCGTCAAGGTCCTGCCCTTCAAGCTCGACGTGAGCAACCCCGACGAGGTCCGCAGCTTCGTGGGGAACCTGCCCGAGGAGTTCCGCGACATCGATGTGTTGGTGAACAATGCGTAAGTCCTCTACTCGTTCTCCCTTGCGGAGCAAGTCACGGGGGTGTTCTATTTTCGATACAAAGGCAAACGAACATATGGGACGCACCTCCATGCCGACCGCAAACTTCATCAGGCTCTTAACTAATTTTAACCTTCTAAAGCGGCCTCGTGAAAGGCGTAGCCCGCGCCCCCGAGATCGCCGAGGCCGACATGAACGTCATGTTCGCGACCAACGTGACAGGCCTGATCAACATGACGCAGGCCGTGCTCCCCATCTACCTGCGCCGCCCCGACGGCGGCCACGGCGACATCATCAACATCGGCAGCATCGCCGGCCGCGAGCCCTACCCCAGCGGCAGCATCTACTGCGCCACCAAGGCCGCCATCCGCAGCTTCACCGATTCCCTGCGCAAAGAGCTCATCGCCTCGCGCGTTCGCGTCATCGAGATTGATCCTGGCCAAGTCGAGACTGTAAGTATCGTCACCGAAGTAGCAGGGGTAGTTTGCAGCTGGCTGACCACCTCCTAGGAGTTCTCTGTCGTCCGGTTCTACGGTGATAAGTCTAAGGCGGATGCTGTCTATGCGTGAGTGACCCTACCTTTTGCTTCCATGATCCAACAGTACTGATGCTCATGAAAGTGGCTGTGATCCTCTAACACCCGATGATATTGCCGAGGTGATTGTGTTTGCTGCTGGAAGAAGAGAGAACGTAGTGATAGCTGACACTCTCATATTCCCTAACCATCAAGCCGGTGCTGGCATAATGCACAGAAGAACATAAGACGTTAGATGCGCAGGGCAATCTACGGATTTTATTTATAGAACTCGAACTAAAGTATAAGAAGATCGGCCCAAGACGAGACGGATCATACTTCTGCCTTCCCAGCTTTCATCTAGATTTCTTACCTTCTGGTATGGGACTGACTACGATACCTACTCTACGACGATTTACGAGGCGGTGAAGGCTCATAAACTCTACTTTGCTGGACAATCTCATTTTGCTGCATTCAGTCAGCCAGGGTTCAGATACAGACTCGAAAGCTGGATAAAGTAGATAGATAAATAGTTCAGACAAACCAGTTTACTCATTCACGCAAGTCGGCCTTCTCACTCCGTGCCTCAAGACGAGACATAAGAGGTCAAAGGCACTGAAGCCAACATGATATCTCTGACAAGCCCTAGCAAGAAGCCGGGTCGCCAAGAGACAACTCCACAACCGATCATCGCATACCCGAAAGCAACTACGGTGCGGGAGGGTGGCTCGACTCGCTGTGAGATAGTTGAATGGATAAACAGTTCTCATCATGACAAGGCTGCTTGTGGAAGGTAAAGAATTCCAACTTACGTTCATTGCATATCGGATCAGTAAATAAATCGGAAACTCTAGGTAACTGGACACTTCGTCAAAGTTAGCTTATGTTCGCTAGTCTGGATGAATCAAAGCAATGAGAAGATAGAGAGTATGATCAGAAAAAGTTTTTGGTATATGGTTATCCTCACAGCGCTTCAGTAGCAGAACTGGAAAATGATTTTTCATCATGAAAAAGAAAAGAGACAAGAGGAATACGAGTATACTCACATTAACAGGCGATCCTGATAGCGTTCATTGTGAAAGAATAGATGTTGCAAGCATAATACCTAGGTAGACTGTTAGTCGAAGAACTAGACATCAAAATGATGATAACAATGGCTAGTTCACGCTTCAGATGGTAGTGCATGTTTGTTCAGTCCGCTCAGGTGATCGCGAAGAACAGTGGATTGGAATTCATCAGTAGCAAGGGAATTCAGAGGGGAAATCAAATCTGTCGGCGACGTGTTAAAGAGAGAAGCCAACATACCAAATGCCAGCATGAAGAATCAAGTTGGGCAGTTGAATCGCAGTCAACCGTCAGTCAGAGTGCTAATAATTAAGTGCCAAAAGTCCTGGCACATGCTTCAGAGCAATGCATGTAGACTTGATTTGAAGAAAAGGCTTGATGATACCTGTTTGGGCTTGTTGATGCTCGGTGTTGAGCTTTTGGCCTCTGATTCATGTTTTGAGAGAGTGCGAGGGAAAGAAATTTCGATTTTAAAGTCACGGTTACGAAAATCTGGCGGAGGACGGGAAATGCGCGGCCGAACGGGTCTGTGCTGAAGCTAAGTTGCAGGGGTTATAATGGATATGGTGGGGCAGATTTGCTGCTTGGTGGAATTTTCAATGTTCTAAGTGTTCAGCTTCAACACCGCGCGAATGTGACATCTCGAGCTTTTCAGTAATCAAGCACTTCGGACCGCTGAACTCAGCAATCATGGCTGATCGGAGGCGCATAAACGGCCCGGTTGGCCAAACAGCTCCTCCTGTGTATGATCGCCCTCAAGGAAAGAGAGTTGCGGGACAGTCGGCGAATAATGTCGTTCGAAAGATCTGTAAGTTGCTGCTTGACCAGTGTATGTCTTGTGTCTTGACCGGTTGATCTGATCTGGATCGTATATAGTTCTGAAGACTGGGGTCACTCCTTCGGCTACTGGGTCTGCGTACCTGGAAGTAGAGGATCCGAGCTCGAACCGTCCCGCAGGCACGAGCCTGAAGCTCACCTGTACCGTCCATGGTCCTCGAGCCCTTCCACGATCGGCACCTTTCTCTCCTCATATCATTCTCTCAACACACGTCAAGTATGCGCCTTTTGCGACAAGACAAAGACGAGGCTATTTACGCGATTCGAGCGAGAGAGATCTTGGAGTACATCTGGAAACGGCATTACGGGGCGCAATCATCGCAGATCGCTGGCCCAAAAGTGGTGTTGATATCGTTGTCACGATAATTGAAGGAGACCAGAACCGCGACTCCCCTGATTACGACAGGGATGAAGGGTGGGATATGATGAATGTGTTAAGTGGCTGTATAACGGTTGCCTCGGCTGCTATCGCGGATGCCGGTATTGACTGCGTCGATACTGTTGCTGGAGGCGTTGCGGCCTTGGTAGCTCAGGATGCAAAAAGCGAGCCTGTCATTGTCCTAGACCCGGATGTTGCCACATATCAAAAGATATATGCAGCATGCTGTGTTGCGTATCTACCTACAAGAGACGAGGTTACCAACATCTGGTTCAAGGGTCAGCTGCCTGCCGCGGATGCTATGGTCTACAACACGATGGTTGAGAGAAGCCTTGTAGCATGTCGGAGCGCAAACCGTGTCCTCGTACAGGCTCTCAACGAAACGGTCAGCCAAGCTCAAAATCCATCTTGAGCTCAACGATCCGCGACGTCGAGCATTTACTCCACCAGCTGGTAAACTTCCCTGGTACCAAACGAATCCGTACTGCGGCCTAATCAGGCAGGAAAGGAAGTAACTGAGGATGTATGACTTCCTAAACCGTAAGTTACTTTGCTGGAGCCTGGATTCTCATGGTGTATGCATTTCTATTGAGGATGCACCGGGCATGACACATGACAAACTACCTATCAGTGCGGAAGGCACAGAAAACGGTATGATATGACTACAGATGGATTCGAAAAGTCAAGGAAGCCGGTAGATATGCGCTGCTGGCTGGCTCTTGTCATAATGAATTAGGTATCTTGGCTGGTGGATTATTGCCTTGATCTAATGTCATTATGAGCGACCGAGGTTACTTAGCAGCTTAGGTACGCGCTCGCGTTCCGCGGCGTACTAAGAATAGAGCAAAGAGCTTGTTATCTTAGCCTAAAACACGACGGCGCGTCATAGCTAATCGGAGGCTTCCAGACTTGCAGAAATATGCGAACAGACAATAGACGCATTCTGGAGCACTGTAACCAAATTGAATTCAGTAAAAAGTGATAGAGTTTCAACTAGTATGTATATCGAAGTGTGATTGTAGAATGATAACGATGATGGCGGGCACCTGCACCTGACCTTAACCTTGGTCACCTATCTGGGACCCCAAAGCTGCCTGATTAGGTACCCCAGCAGCCTAGCAACCCCAGGTAAGCACAGAAGGTGGGTACGATGGCGTGCCTTCGCTGCTGCTAACCGAACCTTATCAGAGAGTCTGGAACTCTCAAGGCATCTGCATCATCTGTTAAGGACTCATAAGACCAAACCCGCGATAATCCAACTCAAACAGCCTTGTGACGGGGGAGTCGGTATGTATTCGCCACGAATATGTATTGGCTAATTCGAACGTTTCGGAGTTCCTGAATGACCTAATTGCTGTAGTATCTGATTGGAAGCAACTCAGATCCCACTCCGGCCGGCTCGGAGCCATTGGCGGAACGCCTTCGATACCCCAAAGGTCGTCCCAAGTTCGTCCCAAGGCCGTGAAATGGCATCGCCAGGCGCAACTGCCGCCCCTGCACCCACGGCGTTCGACGACTCGAGTGTCTGGCATAATATCACCTCGTGGACGGTCCAGCACCTGAGATATTCCGTTAATAACGTCACGAGGTTCGCCCCGTCCCTCGAGGACCTGATTCTAGCCGGTCCTAGGATGCTGACCAAACTTGGCATCTTATCTTTCCCTGATGCTGTTGACGGATTTGGGCAACGAGTAATAGCTGACCCGACCGCCTCCGACGACTATTACTTCACGACAACCGCGACCGAAATGTTGACCCAGGTCTCTGAGGCTGCCGCTAATGTTGCGGACGCGTTGGAGGAAGAACAAGACCCCGCCCTCTTGATCTCCAGGTTTTCGGCCGACGGCACCAAAGGTTTAGGGAGTGTGTTCAGCTATGCCACGAGCAAGTGGGCTCTGTGTTGCGTTGCTATGGTTTGTTTGCCCACCACTCCGACATTGCCTGAGTGCATTATTCGAAACATGGAGATTGCTAACGCCCAAAACTACTACAGGCAATCATCCTCAACCGCACCCACATCTTCGCAGCCTCACGGAGGAGGTTACAACTAACATGGCCCGTACGACTCTTACTTCGCTTCATCCCCATCATTCTCTTCGCCGTCCAAGCACGTCAGCTCCTACAATCCATACAATGCCAAACGTCGCCCGACTTTGCCGAGTTGCGCTGGGGTAATTCCAGCAAAACATCAGACCTCATGTTTGCCCAACCCTCGACATACTTGCATGGACTCAGTACGGTCTTGCTGTTGGGTGCTAGCGACTACGATAGTTGCCGTGCCGTCCATATGATCCCTCCAAACAACCACGAGTTTTCGAATGACCTACGGGGTTCTCTGTCCCTACTATGGCCCCTCTTCGGGACTTTATGCCTGAGCCATTTCCTGGAGACGATTTCCTGCGCTGTACAAGGACGTCAAGTCGCCGTCGAAACTGGCATGACGCTTTTTGAGCATTCCTTGGCGTTCGCTGAAGCTGATGCTGCTATCAGCAACCAGCTCGGTTGGGGCCTGTTTTCGAGTGCTAGTACTTCCAATGTGACTTACCAGCACGCTTCGGGGGCAACCATCGCAATCTCCAGGTCCATGATCATGAAACGAGTTAATACCCCTCCGGAGGTTCTCTTGGTGGCATTCCTTTCGGCAATGAGCCACATTACAAGCCATGTCCTAGGAGTGTTAGGACTGCAGAGTAGGTTTCGATTAATTAGTACTGGCTTCTGGGCCTTGTGTTTCATGGGAAGCATTGTGATAGAAGCCCTGGACTTTTCCCTCGACAATCCATCGAATATCGGCCTATTCAGGTTTCCTACAGTCTGCATAATAGGTTTCATTCCCCATGTAATGGTATTCGCAGGTACACTTGTGTGCTGCGCAATATATGGCATGGCATTTCTCCTATCCGCACTACAGCCTCCGGATCAGCTGGGTAGTGCTGGGAGACCATTATCATTCCGAGAGCGGCTCGCGCTCGCGCATCAAAATATGCAAGCTAACATTTCACTTTCCGACATTCGCATTTCGCGGGAGATGGACTTTTACACGGCACTACTCCGAACGGGTTTCGGTGTGATAACGATGGCCAGCGAGGCCGTTTATTTGAACGAAGACCAGGGCATCAACCTGAAGAATCGTACGTGGCTTGAAGAAGAGAGACTCAAGGAGCTGGAGTCTCTACGTATGCAATGGGCTGGGTCAGGATTAGGCGTGTCGCGTTACGACTCTGTAGGAGCTATAGGGCTCGTGCCAATCAAGGACGGCCAGCTTAGGGCGTCAAGTGGGTATGCACGAGAACGAGCTGCGCAAAAGATACCCAAAACGCGCATCGGAGAGAAACGAACCAGAGATGGAGTTGGGGCGACGGAGCGGAGTTCGCGGTGGCTGCTGGCATTGGAATTCATCATGAATATCAACAGGCTTCTACTGCGTTGGGGCGCACTGCTTTCCCTCAAAGCTCTAGCGCGTCTTGGGGTGAGAGCCCAGCCTCGCGTCCTGCTCTGGCTTTCGCGATGGCCGAAGCAGGACAAGAGGGACGAGAAGCAGCCTATTACTGATCGACGTTCTTTATTCCTTGGTCGAAGCGGGAGGGGTACCAGACTCTATAATGATGAGACTGCCGACGTGGAAGCCGAGGTGCGAAGACGTCTCAAGAACGCACCCGAGACCGCTAATCTGCCCGACGAGGAGATAGACGCCAGATTGTATTCTTCCTGGAAATATGGAGGTCTCTGGGGTTCTGTCGATACGAGCGGCAACTGGGAGCCAAACGAAAGTGATGATGAATGGGATACGACGAGCATGATTCACAGTGTTATTGGAGACGAAGATGAGCACGGCCAGTGGGTAGATGAGGACGAGGAAGATGATGGCCAGCGAACGCCAACGCAGTCCCGCCATTTCTCGGCGTCCCGGGAGACGACTCCTTTCGACCAGCCCTTGGCTATGGACGATCTAGCGAGGCTGCTTCGTCCTACGAGTCCAGAGGAGCGCCGCGAAGCGCATGCCCTCGCTGCCCATCTGACCAGCGACCGTATCGTCACGCGCTCCCAGTACGCGCTCATGCAGCAGAACCAGCGCGGGCGGCTCCTCCTACCGCGGCAACCCAATAGAGGCAAGCTGTCGGACGAGGAGGAAGCGGAGCTCCTAGAGGACCTCATAATCACGCGCCGGTTCGAAGCCGCGCGGGAACGCGAACTCCAAGATGGACAGGACGACAACGACGACGGCAGGGGCGGGCCCCAGTGCGTCGTCTGCCACTCGGCGCCCCGTAAGATCATCGTGTGGCCCTGCCGCTGCCTCAGTCTATGCGACGAGTGCCGCGTCACGCTGGCAATGAACAATTTCGATAAATGCGTGTGCTGTCGGAGGGAGGTGGTCAGTTTCAGCCGCATCTACGTGCCTTGATCCGCATTTCGCTTGTACACACTTCGGACTCCGGATGGTCGTTTATTATTCGTACGAGGGAACTTCACTCTATCGGGTGTTGCCTGTTCTTGCCATTGCTTCCCATTTTCCTTTCTTCCCCCCCTCTTCCTGCAAGTTCGTCGTTTACGGGCATTTGATCGGCATTGTTTTGCGAAATGACTGAGATAGCTGACGCATGAGACGAGACGATCCATTGGTACGGCGTTAAGGTGTTAGGTACTTATTTCGCTAGTGGTTTGATTTTGATGGTGGCCCTGATGCTAGCTATCCGAAGATGTAGGATTAGGAGTACGATAGGGGTGAATATGACTAGGTACCTACACAGTAGGTATGAATAGACGAGATATGCAGTCGTACTTGAGGACGATTGAGCTGAAAATTATGTGTTCTGACTTAGGTACATTTCGTAATATCTGGAGATGCCTACGTTTATAGGAGGGAACACAGACTTTATAGAGCTTGGGTACGTATTTTATTCATTTTTTGGATCGTGCCGTGTTACGATGGCGGCAGCATTGGCTCTGTTATCTACATAGCAGCCCACTCTATAGTGAAGGCTCTCGCTTTCGGCGCGTTGGGATTAGCCCCATCACCCTTCCCACGGTCCTCCTCCTCCCGCGTCACGCTTAGATCTACCACAGCCCCACCGATCAGATACCCCTTCTTCACGTTCGTGCCTAAGCGGCCGCCGGCTACGAGATCGAGCATGTCGATCTCGTCGTCCCAGCCGTAGCTGGTCGCCTGGAAGTGGCTGTGGAAGCGCAGGGGGTCGCCGGGGTAGACGTTGTAGTCGCAGCCGAAGCGCAGGCCGGGCATCATGTAGTAGCCGCGGTCCTGGAGGTGCGCGTACAGCGCGTACGAAGGCGGGACCTCGATGGGGGCTACGGGTTCGTCTGCTGCTGGTGAATGGGGGAGAGAGACCAGGAGGTTGCTTGTTGTGGGGGTTATTGCGTAGGGGGCTTCTTCTGTCTTGGGGGGCTTGGGAACGACGCCACTTGACGGGACTGGTGATGGAGGGCTGAAGAGTTCGCCATCCAATTCATCTTCACCTTCGGCACTCTCCTTGGGGAGTTTGACCTCGTCTGGTACCTCACCCTCGGGACTCTTGGACTTTGTTCTTCCTCTCTTGTTCACCTTTTGCTTCATGATCTCCTTAAAATCAGCCGCAGCCTGCTGCACTTTCCTGCCCTCGGCTTTGATAGACTGTAAATGGCGCCGGCGCGCGCCCTCGTCTAGAGCGGCGATTCGCGCAGGGTGCATGGAACCATCATCGACAACGTATGCTACTTTCTTGTCGACGAGGACTTGGGCCTCCTCGGGCATCAGCTCGACGGGCAGTCCCATGAAGATGTTCTGCTGCGGGTTCTGAGGTATGGTCCCGACGAACACAGAGCATATGTTGTGGTGCCTCCGTAGGTACATTACGTTGTCTATGTCGAAGAGCAAGTACCTGCCCGCGACCTTGGATATCCGCACAGGAGCACGGTCGCTTATGGAGGAAGCCATCTCTACTACTGGGTGGCCACACCTGTCTGCTAATGAGTCAGCCTCTAAATGTGATAAAAAATTTGCGAAATACTAAGGCAGAAGATATTTGGGTGGTCATAGTCAACTACTTATTAATTTGGTCAACATTCTTATTTCAGTGGATTGACAGATTATTAATTGGTGTAATCATCCCGACTTCGACGAAGGAAACAGAAATGTTGACTTACCGGCTACTGGTGCTTGAGGTTGATAGAATTGCGAAATTTGGGTTCGAGCTTGGAGGAGTTTTAACAGAAAAATTTTGGGGGGGCCGTAGTGGGGCTAAGCACAGTCTGATAGACGAGTTGAGTGGATCTCGCACGGTACCGTATATTTCCCCAATATTGCTGATGAGAAATTCGGTGCAATTTATAAGATGCGGTAGATACCTTTAAAATTCCATGCTTCCTTTGCTCGATTCCGGCTGGTTCTTTTCCTCTTGGTCTTCGCCAACAGGAGGCAGGTAAAATGGCTTTATCACGAGACCTTTCGACCTGCTTAAGCTGAATGAGAGATCCCCGTGAGCAGCATAGGCTTCAGAGGAGCCTCCGCCTTTTTCGTGAAAGATTGGTAGGCTATGAACCTTTACGAGACCCTGTGTATGCTCGTCCGATTTGGAGTCGGAACCTGAAGACGGGGGAGGAACGTGGATTGCACTGGATTGGAGCGGGATAAGTTCGAAAACGCCATCGCTTAACAATTCCATCCAACGTGTAAGTCCTGTCGTCCGGGGGTAAAGTGAGAGCGGCAAGGTTGTAATCGCTGTGAGCCGAGTGGGATACTGCCTCAACAACGCCCTAAGTGCGTGTAGAAACTGTAAAACCTCCTCAGGACGGACGGAAGAACTAGAATAGCCCGTTGGGGATAAGATACCCGGTATTATGACTCGATGAATCCACGACGGTGGTGAGTTTGCTAGCTTGTAGGCGACCTCTTTTATAAACTGCTTGAAGGGCGACAACGTGCCCTTCGGAAGGGGTACGCCCGGTATGCTCATTGATGGATGGAAGCCCATCTGCCCCTTGACGTTGGTAGGACTAAGTCGCCTGGTGAGATCGAAAGAATGACAGAAAACCGAGCTGGTTCCTGCGCCAGAATTGGCTTGTCGTTGGATCGCATTCCTGTCTCGTGGAGTCCCACCAGATGCAAGACTTTCGTATCTCCAGGCTATCTTCATCTTATCATCCGAAGGGGCTTCCGACTTGCTAGATGACTTCTTATCTTCGGTTGACAGGCCGGGCAATTCGTGACGCCAGCCGTCATGCAAACCAAGGACGTGAATCTGGTGCCCCTGGACCATCCCCTCGGCGGCGTAGTAGCGGAGGAGCACCCCAGCGAAATCGGTGGTGCCATGCTCTCCGATGAGAAGCGAAGTGCCCAAGGGCAAGCCAGCGTGTCCAGCAAATAAACTGTCCAGAGATGCTGTGCCAGTAGAAGTGGTCGGACGACCATCGACAGGAGATGGCCGTACACCCGGGATAGGTGCATCATCGGTCCTGGGCGCAGCAGACTGAGACGAATTCGAGCTGCTTATCACAGCATTTCTCTTCCTGAAAGACATGACTCTGGCATAAGGTCTATCAGGTCTATCAGGTCTATCAGGCGATCCTAGTCTTAAATCAAATCAATAGATTGAGTAGAGCGGGGGACGTGATGTTACCCTGGGTCAGGTAGGTATATGTACCTACTCGGGCTTCAATAATAGAGAGAAGATTGGGGCATTATAGCTCCCATCCATTGGATCATTTTGCTGCATGGAGATAACTCAAAATAATTTTGCGTTTAGAGGTACATACAGGCAGCTAACATATTAGGCTTAGCGGAGCGCAAAATTGTACGCCGGGGCTCATGCTTGGACCTTCATTAGCGCTAATACAGAGCCGCAAGAGCCGCAAACGCCCCCTGTAAATTGAAGGCTTCACCGCTTTCAGTGGGCACCCCGCATAGCCTGCAGAATTCCACAGGTACCTCATCTCGTCGCAAAGGAACAAGGGAAACCTCCAGAAAATTTAACATCCATACCAACCACTTCGCAAACCCGGATTACACATATAGTTTCTCCAAGTCTGTTCTGCACCTCAACCGAAAACACCACCTTCCGAAACCCACCCCGACAAAAGAAAAAGAAAAAAAAAGGTTCAAAATGTCCAACCTGGCAGCGGGCGACGCCCAGCTCTTCGAGGACACGTTCACGGTGACGCAGTTCGACCAGAGCAAGTACGACCGCGTGGCGCGCATCGCGGCGACGTCGACGGACAACCTGACGACCCTGTCGCTCGACATCAACACGGAGCTGTTCCCGCTGCGCGTCGGCAACAACATCGAGGTCCTGCTCGCCACCAGCCTCAACCTCGACGGCACCAAGGACGAGGAGGACGAGAAGGGCTGGCGCCACGTCCGCGGCGAGAGCAACCTCGCCGACATGTACGACTACGTCTGCCACGGCAAGATCTACAAGTTCGAGGACGGCACCGACGGGCAGACCATGTGGGTGCTCTTCTAATTCGTTACTCACTCCTTGCGGTTTTCGCGGTAGGAAATGTGTGTGGTCGCTAATGCGGTGTTTCACAGTCGCGCGTACATCTCGTTTGGCGGCCTGTTGATGCAGCTGGAGGGTCCGTATAAGAAGCTCACTCCGCTGCGGGTGGACAACACCTACCTCTTCATCAAGAAATAATGCTGTCGCCCTCTCAGCACTCCTCATGTCTCATCAACGAACTTATGACGAATCACGATTTGGTGGGAACTAGACTCTGGAAGACGAAGACGCGGAATGGATAATCATTGCATGTTACAGCTATGCGCGAAGTAGAAGTGAACTCTGGTAGCGGTTCGTCTAGAAATGTGCTGGCTGCTATTTACTAGCAAGGCAATCGCCGGCATTGTCTAAATCGGCAGTGATACTTTTGAGAAGGGAAAATGATCTAGGTATTTATGATATCGTTGAGGGTCCAACTTGGTGGGGACCTGGAAAAGGTAGCTTTCGATGGAGCCGCCTGACGATCTCGTCGAAGTCGGGTTCGTTCTCCGGAGTGATGATTTTGTGGCGGATGAAGAAGTCGATCAGGATGAGGGCGCAGTTGGGCTTGAACCTGCCTTCAGCAAGCTTCTGTTGCACTTCCTCCACTGTCCATAGATAAAAACCCGCAACCTCGCCGTCTTTGGGCTGAGGCTCGAAGTCTGCCGGTAGCTCGATGTCGTAGACCCATTGAGTCTCGGGATAAATCTGACCAGCCTCGCCGCCTGCTCTCTCGTCGGTAATGTAAATATAAGTGACCATGCCTGCGAACTTGACCCGCTCGCGCATGAGCTTCTCGGGTATGTCGGCTTCCTCATCCGCTTCGCGGATTATACACTCCAAGGGGTCTTCGGCCGTCATGAGGCCGCCCGCTACGGAGTTGTCCAACATGTTGGGGTATGTAGACTTGTTGGCAGCCCGCTGTGCTACCAAGATCTTCATGCCATAGCTCGCAGTCTCGTCCTTTACGTAAGCCGTCATGTGCACGCCGTACCTCATTACTCCCAGCAAACCGGTGCCGCTCCTCTCGACGCTGTACAGAACTTGGTCGTTGCTGCCGAAGACGGGCCATAGCTCGCTTCGCCAACCCTTCAGTATATCGAAGGTCTTGTTCTCCCGCCAGTACCCCATCACGTGCGCTATGAGCGTGGTTCTTTCCGGCTCCGTAGGTAGCTCGAAAGCACGCACCGTGCGCTTCTCCTCGTCCACGATGACGGGACCACGGATTGCCTCCGGAGTCTCGAGGAGCTTTTTAAGGACAAAGTCGAGCATGTAGCCCAAAGGCTGGCCGTCCTTCCAGATCAGCGTGTACAGCGTATCGCTAAGAACCTTGTAGGCCTCTGGTTCCTTATCAGGGTACGGAAAGCTACCATCCCAGGTACGTTTAGTCTCGACATATTGGCGCTTGTATAGAAAAGGGGCTTGGCTTACGCATCTGCCTCCTTCATGATATCAAGATTGCTCAGCGGGCCTGGCATCTTGGCGGCTGTGTTCCTTAGCTGCTTGAGCGTGTGATGTATATTGGATACGGCCGCGGCAGAGCTGTGAGTTCTATAGCGGACGCCCGAATTGTTTGCAACTATGAAATAAGTGGTAAGTGGCACCAGATGTCCAGGATTCGTAAGTTTGCAAGCGATGCTTTGAAGTGGTGAAGAGACGAAAGTTCTAGCCTTGTCCTGCTGAAGCAGAGAACTGCTTTGTAGCCCTCTCTTGCTTATAAACTGTAGTCGCAGCTTATGCTGTGCTTCCTTTCCAACAAGTGTAGCTGATTTCCGGAGTACAAGGGCCCTATGCAAACATCTTGACATGTCTCTCAAGATGGGTAAAGCAGGTAGAACCTAATAGTTCTTAGCTAACACCTATGAAAAGTATGAGTACTCCTTGATTGACAAACAATAATTAAAGCTACATTGATGCTTCCAAACCATGTACTTACATGAATCGCAGAGATGACAGCTCACGCAGGCAGATCGGCAGGGTTGTGAGGTTACACACCTGAGGCCATAGGTATGCGTCTAATTGGGGGCGTTTCCCTGTTACCAGATACGGTAAGGGCACGTAAGGGTAAGGTAACACGGCGGGTACCTACATGCATCTAACCGGCGCATTCAGAGCTCTCCAGGGCTGCCCCTCCACACACACGATGACGTCGAATGCGATAGGCGGGATTCGAAGCTTCACGTTCCCACGATACTTTTCACTTGCCAATTCCTTCACGTTCCACTAAGAAAACTACCTGCCATACCCTGATCAATGACCCCGGCATAGCTTGAACCCTTAAAGGGTCCCCGGCAAGAGGCTCTGACGTCCGAACCGCAGTCCGCCATTCCAATTGGCATCCCATCTTTGAGAATCGCAAGACCGCAAACGGATTGCTTCAATCGGGTCCCTAACTCCATATTCTTTTTTTTACGCAGACGCAATTAATATAGTTAAGAATCTCTGAACCACACTATACACCCTCGCGCGTTAGGGAAAAGAAAAAAACACCCCAACAAACCCCAATGGCAGCGCCAGCCCAGCCCCTCTTCGGCCTCGTGCCAGCCGGCCAACCGCTCATCACCGCGCCGTCCTCGCAGCCGACCCCGACCTCCTTCCTGTACGCGATCCCCCGCGCCGTGCCCACGCCCGCGAACCCGAACCCCAAGCCCTTCTCCCACCTCGCCGTCTTCCTGCTGCCGGGCGTCGCGCTGCCCGAGAACACGGCGGCGGCCATCTACGTCGCGCTGAACCCGGCCGCCCTCGCCTCCGGCGCCGAGCCCCCCAACTTCCGCTTCCTCGGCGGCGTCGGCCCCGGCAAGGAGAGCGCCGTCTTCAAGCTGTCCCCGTCCACCAGCCCCTCCACCGCCGACGGCATCATCATCGGCATCGGCGTCGAGGACGCCGCCTCCGTCGCCGACCGCATCCAGCAGCTGCACCCCGACTCCTCCGCCACAGGCACCACAGCGGGAGCGGGAGGCCAGCAGCCGTCGACGCAAGTGCTGGCCCAGCGCATAATACAGAACGCCTTCAACTTCCTCGCCGGCTTCAGCGGCAAGGTGGGCGCCGAGGGCGTCGAGGTCGTGCCCCTGAAAGCGTTCCAGGAGTGGTGGCGCAAGTTCGAGAACAAGGTCCGGAACGACCCGACCTTCCTCGAGAGGGAGCAGGATTGACATCCAATACTGCCCAGACCATAATAACTGAGTAAAAAATTGAAGAATATAGAAGAAGCTTCTTGGAATACGAGAAAAAGGAGACGGACATCTGAACGCATGAACCGCGGGGTTCGTCGATGGCAACAATAGATTTTAGCACAAAACTACCTACCTTCTCATGCCAACCTCTTGACGACCGGCTAGGAGAAGTAAATAGACATGGTAGCGTGCTTTTTGAGCACTATATATTCGAGAATTTCATCGCAGGAAGTTGGGAAATCGTCATTAGAAATGGTGGGCGAACGGCTTCGAAAACGGGAAACAAATCTCGCAATGGCTATACTCATGTTATGTCAACTCAAAAGTGCTAGCAAAACTGGGTGTGTATGATTATTAGACCTCTAAATCATTAAGAGCTTGCATTTTACTTGACACGAATTCACACACTCCGAATATCACATACTGCAACAATGGTACCGATCAACTAAGTTCGAGTTCGTATATTTAGACCTCGCAGGTCAAAGTGGTTCCGTGTGAAGAGCTTGACATCCAACGCCTCCAATGCAACAAGCGTGCCATGCTATGAAGTCAAGATCCCTTCCAAACAAGCCAAGGGTGCTTTTGCTCCAAGTCGACCCAATCCGAGATCTGTCCCGTGAAAGCAAGAAGCCACGCACATCCGTTCCCGCCTGAACTCCTTTCCCTAAAGCCTTATCCTGGTAACTCCGATCCTGAGCCCCCAAAGCAAAGCGCCGCCTGAACAATGCAAAGAGATTGCCCATTTGGAATAGAATAGAATAGAATAGAATACAAATTTTGATCAATCCTCCGTCAGGGGGCTCATCAAAGGGCTCTTGAGCCGTGTGGGACTGGCTGCTCGACTCCTCCGGCCAGCATTGAGCATTTGCGGGAAGAGTCTCTCGCGGCTTTCTGTTCGAACCACCAATCCACTCCGGTCAAGGGCGTTACCTGGGTGAGGGTGCTTTTTTAAGTCATCGAATGACCCGACATTCAGCTTCGGCGTAGCGAGGCCCGACGATCGACCGACTCTTGACGTTCCTGCACTGCTATCAGAGTGATCACCCTCCTCTGATGAGGCATCACCCAGCTCAAACTGATCAACATCGCCTTCTTCTAACACTCTTTCATAGCTATGCGACCCATGGCCGAATAGTTTGTGCGCGATTGCCGAGAGACCAAGGCCGCCCTTCCGAGGACTTCCTGGTCTCCGACGGCGTCGTAGGATCTTGTTAACTTTACCATAGAGCCGCATCCGTCTATCTCTCTTTCGAAGTAGGAAAGCGATGAACAGGAATATTAGCAGGAAGAAAAAGAAGCTGGACGTCGACTTCGATTTCGCATGGTCTATGAGGTCTTCAGCAGTATCACTCCAGTCGTCATCGTTGTCATCGATTGCCGAAGTTATGTTATAGCTGGATCCAGCGTACTGGAAATCTGAAGGGATCCCTTTAACGTTGCTCCCAAACCCTACGGGGAGACGGTAGTTATCCTGAGGAGGGATTTGGCCGGAGGCATAAAGCACCATCTTCCCAAGCGTCCAACTAATTTCGATCTTGTTAATCTCGTCGGCGGCTTGGAAAGGCTTCAGAAAACCCTTTTCCTTAGCGGCCTCTCCAATACCTTTTGTGACGTTGATGCCTGGAGTCGGGGTGTTTTCTATGCCATATCTAGGTATGCCGATCCCTTCGTGTAAGACACTGATCAGCCAGGACGCCTTGAAGCAGGCTTCTTGCGCTTCTTTTCCATGATCCTTTTTTCGCGCTTCAACATTTGACTCAATGTCCTCCCAGCGTTGACTGCAGAATTCCAATACCTTCTTCTGGTAGGTGTTGAAGTCGTACGCTGTGTCGTCGTCTTTATTCGCAAAGACGCCGTGAGTGGTATGCCAATATTCCGAAACACCAACGAAGTGGTTTACGTCGAAATCTATTGGGGGAACGTGTTGGCCGTTGAATAAGCAAGGCTTGTCCTCGCATGGCATATCTTTTCCCAGCAACGGCTTTGTTCTCCGTAAGCATTCGTCGAATTCGCCTGTGCCAACCAGTTCTAGCTCGTTAGAAGTCCCTTTGATGGCCTCACCCTTTTCGTTTGTCCGTAATCCCCTTGGCAGACAGGGGTCCGGGACCTCGTGTTCTCCATCAATCAGAAACTCGTCGATTAGGGCCTTGACGTAGCGCTCGCGAGCTTGGTTGACTCCGAATCCAAGCCAGGTCGAAGTAAAGACCTTATATTCCTTGGGGGCGCCGTTTAAACTTCGCATTCGCAGTAGTTTGAGATCGTTGCCGTGTTCTTCGGCTACAGTGGCATTCGGCGCGAATGCGATCTGCGCTGAAGCGCCACCCATATCTAGGAAGCCATACGTATGGTGATTCTTGCCATGAGCATGTCCTTCTGGGTCGTCAAAGCCCCCCAGAAGGTAATTGGCTGCTATCCACCCATATAACCCTTCAGTTTCGCCGGGGATGACCTGGATGTGTGTATCGCAATCGGGCAGAGAAAATCGTGTGTTGGCGCGGAAGTACGAGCAAGTCTCTGTTATAACTGCTCGTTGCTGAGTAGGGGGTAGCAGTCGCATACCAGCGGTGGCCATGAGGAATATCGGAGTGTCTGCATGTTTGTCGTCGGGGATGACGTCGAGTGCTCGCTCTACTAATTCTTGCAGGTGGTTCGGTCCGACGTCTTCGGGGTGGTCACCAAACGTCGAGATTCCAGGTCGTATCTTTTTCGTCCATTTGGGCTTGGTGACAATAGTCGGTAAGCTATGTAGTTCTTCGTACGAAGCTTCCTTAAGTGCTTTCAAGGGATCTAGCCATCGATAAATGTGCAGACGCGTTCCCGAAGAACCGGCATCTAGAATGACACCCCATCGCCCTAGTTCATGAGGATTCTTGTTAGAGATGCTGGGAGACGAATTGTTTGAGGGGTTGAACTAAGATGCTTACATTTCTTCCCCATAGCGATAGAGCTGAAGCACGCTACGCGATCGACTTAGAGACGAAACGGGGCAAGATGCGCAATTGATGCGATGCTATCTCGTTACAAAATCGCAGACCATTAATATCGCAACATGACTTCAATAAACCTAACTGCCTCGGCGACAAAGAGGGTGCAACTATTGATGCAAAGATGGTCTGGTGTGTGGTGTGCTGACGACGGGTCGTTTCAAGGTTTGTGCCGATTACGCGTTCGGGAGGTCTGGAGTCAAAAGTAGGTATCAAGGTATATTAGGATAAGGGGGTACAGCAGTACAGGTAGCGAAAGAAGAGAATGAAGAAACAGTTTCGGATAACGAGCGAGTGAGCGAGAGTTATGTCAGACAAGATTAGGGTAGGTTGTCTGTTTGTCGAATTGTTGAACGAGAGTGAGTGCACCTTGCCAGGTGGTGGGTTATTTGGATGACGGGAGATCGACTCAAGACAGATTGTGCAATGTCTCTGGGATAACCCTCATGGAAAGAGGCTTTTCTTAACAGGGCGCCCAGGAGCCCAGAAACGGAGGCGAAGACGCTGAGACGATGGCGTGGGTTGGAGCTGAAAGCTGGGTTGATTTCTTATTTTGGTATGGGGTGATGGAGACTTATCTGCGCCGAGGGCCAGTAAGAATTAATGCTCTATCGTTCGTTACCAGCAATGCCGGAGACACGGGTACTGTAATGTACCGCTCGAGTACCTTATCAGCCCTGATGTGCGATCCACCGGAATTTCCTCCAATCCAATCCCTCCAACCCAAAGTTCCAGCATGTGCTAATGGAAATGAAGGAAGAGCCGGACTCAACCTTATCGACTCAAGTTGTATTACTGTCCACGATACACACAGACGTACTCATATGTCGCATAGAAGACCGGATAACCCATCGGTCGCATCACTTAAGCTTACATACATACACGTATACAAAATGCACGATATGTACACCTTGGCATACATGTAGCAACGCTTCTTAATAAACTTCAGTCGAGAACTTTGCTACCTACATAAACCGTACATAAATCACATATAACCGCTATCAATTACAATGACAGCATTTATCGCCACATTCGTAAAGATAGCAAAGTCGATCCATCATTGTTCATTCTATCTTACCCTGTCCTGCAAGTCCCATGTGGGAATACGAACCCAAGCTGCCAGGCACGTCTCGAAACATGTCGAATTCCAACCTCTTAAGATGTTCGCAGCCAAGAAACCGGTCCGAATGTGTACAGATTTAATAGATACGTCGCCTGTACTTGACAGGTACCCACCAAGTCGACTCGTACTGCAGGTCGCTAAGACGGCACCATCTCACTAGCAAGGTACTGTACCTGCTGCCTGCAATAAAATAGCTTTGCAGCCCAGGTGTTGCTATGTGGCTTGTGAAGTTAGTTCAAAGGGGGGTTGCGGCCCGCCCTACGTAATTTTTGACCCGCTGTTGTTTAATCCTGAATCATGCAGCCAATCCCGGTTGACCATTCCGTTGTATTTCTCTCAACTGCGTCCTGTTTTGTTTGTTCGAACGAGGAGATCCATTCCACAGTCTATCTGGGGATACCAAGGGAGGTCTTGGGACTCCACGAGACTTGAGAGACAACCTACAGCTGACGTAGTTGCCCGTCATGGTGTTTATCGTGTACCCATCTTCTCATCCGAGCTGATTGCGAAACACGCCGAGCTCCCTGATTCTGTCGTGCTCCGAGTCGGCTCCTGCTGGTCCCGGCAATGATCTCCTAGATATGTGCCTGGCATGCCGCCGTCACACGTATCCGGACAATCATGAGCCTTTCATTGACTCCCGCCAGAGATGAAATCTCATTTTCGGCACGCCATTGACGGGGGCACAATCGCACAAATGCCCCCGGCTGATTGCTGATCCATTGGGCCGTAACGTTTATATCGTCTTCATAGTCGATCATGGCCCTTGATAATCCCTGTTGCGTAACCGTAGCAGAGATAAGGCCGCGAAGGTCGGAATCAGAACTTGCAACTGCGCTTCCAAGCCTAGTGAAGATAGGTGCATGCATATATGCATGCAACATCGAGAAACTAGACGCTGCAGTTGAAAGATCCACCAGCTGTTGAATTGAACCATTTCAGGCGTTGGTTGACATGTAACCTAAGAGAAGCTTAGCCGTAGCTCTAGAAAACCCCATTCAACACTGCAACTCAACAAAAACGTGATCCTATGGGTATCAATAAAAGATAAGGCTGCTTAAACTATCAGAAAAGATTACGATAGTAGGGGGTATGCAAGCTTAACCGCACTTTAGATACACAATGCATCGTAATGTAGTATAGTCACCGGTGCCCAGAGTTCTAGTCTCCTCGCGCACATATTTCGTTATCTGTTTCCGTTTAGGTACATCCACGCAAGCCATCCTCCGGCAAATACAGTATGTGCTTAGCATATCATTTACCTATCAACATCATTCAGCAACTCATGTAGAAGATAGATGGAACTAGAACAATATCACAGCGAGATGAACTGCCGTCTATACAAAGCAGCTATGAGGGGGATCTACGAAAGGCTAGCTGTGGATTACGAAACAAGGTAGTTATTGCGAGTAAATACCGCGTGGCGATATAGATCTAGGTGCTTGAGGAGGCATTCTCGCTGCTCAGGTAGACATGGTAAGGGACTCGGGATGAGATGGGATCGCAGAGAAGTTATCGGGATACTGCAGATTTATAGTTACAGGTAGGTATGGCCGAGAGGAGTAAATATTAACGGAACATCGAAGCAATTGGTAAGGACCAAGTTATTCGGCTCCTACGGTCACATGTTATACGCACCCACGGACTTCTAAATAACATCTTAGGGCTCACTCTGGTATGATTATTAGCTTAAATACTATCTCGGCCATGAAGAAGAACTGTTCTAACAGTAACAGTGAGATCATCGCCTCTACAACCGCCTTCTCACAATATCTACCTAGGTATCTTTACTACACCAACCTAGTAAGGGATACCGTTAGTCATTAGCTGGAACTGGTCGTACACCATGGTACTATAGCTTCCCGCACTCTTCCTAACCAAATCCCTCACAAACTCAGCGGCCTCGCGCTCGGTGCGCTCGAGCACAAAGCGCTCTTTGAAGTACCGCACGCTCTCAGGCTTGAAACAGGGCAGCCCGCTCTCCATCATGAGAAGTACGATTTGGCTGAGCTTCTCAGCGTGGGGACGGCACGCAAGGAATGACTTGACGCATAGCTCCTCGAACCACTTGAAGGCCTGATGGTCGGTGCTGCCGCCCATGACGGCTAGCATCTCGCCCGTGAGCTTGAAGGGTGCGCGCTCGAACTTCACGCCGCCGGGGGCGATGTCGAAGCAGAACCCAAAGTCGATATGCAGGATATGACCGGCATCGTCAATCATGATATTGCCGTTGTGGCGGTCCTTGAACTGTAGAAGAAAAGATATTATGCTGTACGCGGCCATGCTCTTCACAAAGTTGTTGCGCGCGTGCTGGAAGCGGAGCGAGTCCTCATTGCCGTATTTGCTGATGAAGTAGTCGTATAACCCGTTCACCGCCTCACGACCGAGCATATCTCGGGATATAGAGTTAGGTAGCACATCGACGACACCACAACCCGGAGCTGTAGCCGTCACGCGGTACGGGAACACGTAGACGTCTAGTCCAACGTTATGGAAGATACCACGGAACGCGGCAATCATTTGCAAGGCTAACACATCTTGTCGGCAGTCATCACCAACCTTGAAGATAGCGCTCTTCCAGACCTCGATCGTATTCTCAGCTGGTGGCTCGCCCGTCTTACTCATCTCCTGTGCAGTATCTTCTATCTCCTCAACACCACCTTTCGCCTTCTTGACACGGAATGTAGCCATGTATGGTGCTTTCGCATGAGATTGCAACGGCTTCCCGGATTTGCGGTCAATGCCTATAACGACACCATCAGGATTACAAGGCAGGTAGACGCCGACATCGACCTTGATCTTTCGAAGCTCCTCTTCGATCTTCTGTTTCTTCGTCGGCTTGTCGCACTTAATGAAAGGCTTGAGCTTGCCAGATATATTAGTAACCTCGTCGAAGAATGCGAATTCTCTTTCATAGAAGTTTTTGTCCTCGCCGGAGAAACTACCGATCATCTTCTCCATCACCTTATCAAGGGCAGGCTTGATGGCATCAGGCTAGTAATGTGTTAGTATAACATTCCCAGGTTCTTTCAAGTTCAGTCTTACAATAGTGGCATCATCGTCTTTGTATGAATTGGCTTTCATATTCCAGAGGATTTGATGGGCAAACAATTGAGAGAATTGTGCAGTTTCGATGATGTAACGCTCCACGTATCCAAGCGCATCATATCGAAGGCTCTGTACTATCTGTGGTACGTAGAAGAAGGTCACGTCGACTGAATGATACTCCAATGCTCTCATGGCATACTGGATAAGAAACGGATGGTTTCGATAGGCTGGTAAGAAATACGTCACGGCGGTGACCGGATTAACAGGGGCCCAGAAGAGTAAGTACTATGGCGGTCAGTGTGAGACTGGAGAGTAGAGGAAATCAAAAGGCAAAATATAGTACCTTGAGCTGGAACCGGACATCAGGAGGCAGTTCGCCTCCTAACAATATCGGGAGAGCTTCAGGCTCGGGGATGGCCACGGCGGGGAAATTTAACAGCAGCCAACGGACTTCATTATGCACGGCTGGGATCGAAAATCTGCTCACGAGCTGGATTGCTAAAGAAGGGTCTTCGGCCCAAGCAACTCGAACGAGCGGTTTCAGCGTAGTCTAGGTACATATCTGAATTAGCGCAATATATCTCGTCGAAGTGAGCGCATAGACTTACCTCAAGCGTGGTCTTGTTGTGATGCGGTAACAGATGCCGCTGATGACGGTCGTTAAGTGGGTGGACCCAAACATTCAGTCTGGACTGTTCACTCTCAAGCAAAGTTTGGAGCAGTGCCTCTTTTTGAGCTAATACTTTGAAGTTGCCAGCAGTCTGAGCCGCAATGTAGGAGACGGCCTTGAGACCAGTCATGACATCACTAATCAGCCGGACTTCAGTCTTCAGCTGGAGCAAGTTGCTACCAAAAGACCACTTTGGTGCAAATTTGAACCAACTTAGCGCCGCAGACAGGATCTTATCTTTAAGGCGCCATTGAGTCGATGTGCGGACCGCAGTGCTCACCCTCAATACTCTCAGGCTGAAAAGAATAATCCTGAGGCGAAGTTCCCTCGCCATGGGATGGGATGCCGCGTTCTTCAAGGCATCAAGAGTCAAGTCGAGCATGCGGAGGAAGATCCTATGCGTATCAGGGCTACCTAGCCGAGTAGCGTTGAAGTGACTGCTGAAAAACTGTATCAAGCGAGTATGTGGAGCTAGCAGGTTGTGTACCTGCTGTCGACGCCTCGCAAGTCCCTCGTTGTCACTGGGAGCGAATTCCTCTTCAAGAAAGAAAGGGTCCGGGTGCCTGTCAAGGTTAGCATTATGCAAATCCAATAGTAAGATCCGTCTTACATTAAAGTAGGGCTAAACAACCCAAGTTTCTTGTGAATGGCAATTTCCCATTGCTGGGCAATCTCAGCAAGTATTCGAGACTCCATCCTCGGGTTTTCATTTATGACCCCCAACCAGATAGACACACCAAAGTTGATGGACTCTTTCGTGAATATTCTGAAGGGTATGCTGACGAGATAGTGGGTGATAGCACTCTCATCTCTGCCACTACGGCAGAGCAGAGCAGCGGCTCGCCGGAGGATGTCTCTAACATCGTGGAGAGGAGTCGTCTTCTTGCCGGTCAAACGGGATTCTACGTGAGCTAACGCTGTGACTGCATCGGCGCGGTCGGATGGTGCAGCCCTGATGAAGGAGTCACGTCGCATCATCGGCATGATGTTTATCAAATCTTTGCCATGAGTGGGTAATGCCTCACCGTACCTGTACTCTTGACGAGTTGTGTACTGGGCAATGAAATGTGATGCCGTGTTAATGGCAGTCTCGCCGACAGGGTCCAGGGAAGTCAATCTCTGGTCAGTAGCAGGTATGCAAGACCCCATTTCCACAGCGAATGATCGGCCAAGCGACATATGCCCGTACGCTCCTTCGTCATCAAATTCAGACAAATACGTCTGGAGCAAACCCTTGACATCAGAGGATGCTAGGTTGATTGCCAGCGATACCCAGGATTTAGCTCTCGAGTATAAGTTGTTGAGGGTAGTCTTTCTAAAGGCATAGTCATCTGAAAGCTCAACCGTCACATGTCCCAAGCGAGATGTGAAGACTGAGCGTGGATCATACATATCCGTCTCAGCTTCGAGGCAACTCGTCCACATCAGGGATAACAGCTCAAGCAGAGCGAATAGAGACGACTTTTGACAGAGCGCTGAGGGAATCTCTCGAACGAACTTGTCGGCGCAATAAAATGCAGCGTGTTGAACGCGTTGGATCCGATGGCAACACTGGCAGAAGATTGCTGCAAGTTGCGAAGCTGCATAGTGAGCAGAGAAAGTTGGTAGCTTTGCTTCGATGGTCTTAGACAAGTACTTCTCCATTACGGCAGTTGTGATGCCTTCCATAACGCCCCGTACGTCTTCCTTTCGCATGCTAGGTTCTAGGTAGTAGGACAGAGTCCTGGTACAGTCGCCGGAATCAGCTCGCAGACTTTCTACCAGGTACGCGGCCTGTAAGAACATGACTTTCCTATAGCTAAGGCCCCTGATATCGGACGCTCTTGATGGAACAAGTTCTGTGAGTTGCTTCTTCTGTCTTGCCTCCCGCTCTGAGGTGTTAGCTCGACGAAGAACAGTATTAAGCTCAATATCACTCTCAATCTGTTCCCCTCTCTGCTCGGCTACCAGCGGTGGCGAATGAATAGCCATGATCCGGAGCTCATTGATGTATTTCTGGCCCCTCTCAGTTAGAGGCGTGAAGCCATGAACAACGATATTGAACCAAGCATCACGAATTAGAGAATGCTTATCATCATCTTCGCCGGGAAGCTCAGTAATAAAATCATGTGTTGACATCAGGACAGAAAGGGGTTGAAGCAGCTGAGCAATCTCACGAGCCGCAAACTCAACATCGGACTCTTTCATATGCTGAGACTGATGTACGTCTCCCTTCGAGATCAACTCGTCCAGTATGTGCTCCCAATAGATGTCGAACAGAGGAGAATCACGCTTCAAATTTGCCGATATGTGATTTCGAGCCGTTCTAACCTATGGCGAAGCGTTAGAAATCAATCGAGAAGGCTTATAGTAATACTTACAGCATCGAGAATCACGGTATTGTCGTCAGCAGATGCGTTATGGCAGAGCCTCGAGAACAGTCTGAGTAGTGACCTAAATTCTAGCTGTCCTCCGTTCAGAGACAGGACACTTGCTCCAGTGATAATATGGCAATCAACTGACTGATTGACCTTCGTCAGTTTTTGCAGCAGCATCGCTTGCGCAAGTGCCGTGATTTTTCCGTCGTTGCACATATCCGCAATGCTGCATATCGCCTGGACGATGTTCGCATACACTCGCGTAGTTTCCTCTTCCCCGTGGATCTGGAGCGTTATGTCACTACCTGTGGATTGTCTTCCTTGGTAGACGTTCGGCAGGCCGTTGCTTTCTGAGCCCAAATCGCCATTAGTGCCATTTGGAACGTTTTGCTCAGCATCCGGACTTAGCACATTTCCAAGTGTATATAGCGTAGTAATGACTGCGTCCTGGGAAAGCAGGTGCAAAGCAAATGCTAGACATTTTGACGCAGTGGCGATGATGCTGCTAGACGGCATAGTCTGGACGATGAACCGAGGCAGAAGCCGGATTACACTTGGTGCAAAATTTGGCGAGAGTTTGGAAAGGATAGCCATTGAGCGGAGCACAGTTGATGCTAACGTCTCGTCTGCCATTTGCATTGAATTATCCAAACATTCCTGTAGCCAGCTCATGAGAAGCTCGGCATCGGCTGCGTCTTCATTTAAAACCGAACAGTTCAGAAAGCTAATGAGTGCAGCGGCCTTGGCGGCACAGGCTAATCTCTGCTGAGACGGTGAGCCGAGCTGAATGTAGTCGGCATTGGCGTCAAGACGGTCTATTTCCTCCTGAGCAATAGTCGCGTACAATTCAATTGACTGGAAGTCAGCATCCGGCCTGCTTGGAGAGCCCAGCTTCAAGGTATCCTTTGACATTAGAAAGTCAAGGATGTGAGATGCTCTAAGAGTTTTGACATCTGTGACCAGAAGAGAAGTGGCGGAGACCAAGAGACACATGAAACTCCTCTGTAGAAGCATAGGTCCTAGAGGTCTGCCCTGATGAGCATAGTGCCGGAGGCATCTCTTCCAATCTTTGGCGTTGCGATCCGATGCATGAGCATTTCGAATAGTAGAAAACGCACCGTCAATAGCAGTTAGGAAGGGTTCGGAGAGCAGGTTTCGGATCCTTTGAATGAGGGCCAGTCTTCCGCCAATCCTCCAAAAATTGGCTTGAGCAGAGGCAGCATCTAAGAAGCCCAAGAGAGAGACGGCTATAGTGGCAACGCGGATAGCTTCCTCTATATTAGGCTGTGCGTCCTCGTCCAGCTTAGTAGGAATTATGCCCTGTATTGCCGTACGCATGGCAGCTAAGAGGGCCCAGATATTGTCGGACACGGTTTCGTGTAGGTCATCGTAGTTGTTTCCCAACGAAAGCAAGGCGGCGGTGACATTGAAAGTTAACGCCTCAACAGGAGATGGCTCGATCTGGCTGAAGGCAGGCGAGGGGAGGAAGGTTTGGGCATGCGCTTCGAGGATGTAGGGTATCAGCTGGTTAACAAGCTTCTGGGCACTTTGGCTGCTCTGGACCATCGGCGCGGCTCTGCAGAGAGAAATGAGAACTTCAAATTCACGTATTGTCTTTAGATTTAGTTAGCTATTCTGGCTGCCGGCTCTACACGTTCTGAGTAGACTTTACCATGGGAATGCGAGCCAAGGACGAAGGGCATCCCCTAGCTGAGCCGTTGGCTGCTTCTTTCCCTTTCCCACGGATAGTCGTAGCTCTACATAATCGGTCGAGATCGGATCTATCAAAAGCTGTTGTCGAGCTAGTCGCCGAGAGTACAGCGATCTTCTGCAGCGCCTGCTGGCGGATATTGCGGGCCATGTTTTCAGGCCGATTACCGTTCGGAGGAATAAAGGTCACCAAACATTCCACCTCTTTCCAAGTAGTAGTATAGCATAGACCAGTTGTCTATGCAATACCAGTTGTAGATGTGGAATATAAAAGGAGGTTGTCGCACGAGATGATTAAATTAATGATGATGATGCGGACGGCCCCTTCCCGTTTCCCGTTTCCCGTTTCCCGTTTCCCTTAGGTAAACCAAGCAATTAAGTGGGCCCTTGCAGTAGTTAGTTACCTGAGCTTAGTCATTTAGAGCTATCCCTGTCAGGTGCAGGTATCCAGCAAGGCTGCAAGCTCGACGCGCGTGAATGGAAACCCCATTCAAGCTTCCAACTTCAGCTCCCAAGTCAGCCTTCCGTCACCCCAGCCCATCACCGCTCAATACCTCCATCCATTCCGATAATTGCGACCGGCGAAGAAGACATCACCTTTGCGAATAATAAGACACAAAACCCAATCAAGATGGCCATGTTCAGCCAAAATCCGGTCTTAAACGGGCCCAACTACTCGTTCGCCGAAGTTCCTAAAGATGCCGTTGACGGTCTGCGAGAACACAGTTTCAACCCGTATGATACCCAAATACTCTGAATACCTTAGAATTTTTTGCCTTCAAATCTCTTTCTAACGTTGGTGCCATAGTTACACCGACAATGGTGGTTCCACGCTCGCCATCGCCGGCGCCGACTTCACCATAATGGCTGGCGACACCCGTCTGACGTCCGGCTACAGCATCAACACCCGGTTCGCGCCCAAGGTGTTCAAGATCGGCGGCTCCAACTCATCACAGGACGACGCCAATATCCTGCTGTCCGTGGTCGGGTTCGCGGCTGATGGCGAGGCCTTGAAGGAGCGCCTAGACGCTATCTGCAAGATGTACCGGTACCGCCACGGCAAGCCCATGTCCGTCAATGCCTGCGCCAAGCGCCTGTCCACCATCATGTACCAGAAGCGATTTTTCCCCTACTACGTCTACGCCATCCTGGGCGGACTGGACGAGGAGGGCAAGGGCGCCGTGTACAGCTACGACCCGGTGGGCAGCTACGAGCGCGAGCAGTGCCGCGCCGGTGGTGCGGCTGGCAGTCTCATCATGCCCTTCCTCGACAACCAGGTCAACTTCAAGAACCAGTACATCCCCGGAAGCGGTGTCGGACACGAGCTGCAGGAGCGGGAGCGCGTGCCGCTGCCGAGAAACGAGGTGGAGATTTTAGTTAAGGATGCGTTCGACTCGGCGGTCGAGCGCCACATCGAAGTCGGTGATGCTCTGCAGATGATGGTCATTACCAAGGATGGTATCGAGGAGAGAATCCTTCCTCTGAAGAAGGATTAAGCGACTACCAGTACTCCGATTCCGAGCGGATGTGTACTATATCATAGGCATGGAGTTCCCTGGGGTCCAAATACATTACGATTGATCAATAAGGCTTTTAGGCGTTTCTCGTGCGAGAGACTGGCGTATTGAGTTCAAATGCCAGTTGAGAGTCCGATATTTGGTTTGCTTGTTAGATGTAATAGGCAGCCCTACACATCAGTTTCTACCATTTTGATGATCTCCCATCGTTACGAGCTGACACGCACATTCTAATCAAGAACGTGCCCTAGATTTGCGCGATCCTCGTCTTTTCATTGTTACAAGGGAAGCTTCTCTAGGATACCTATCACAGTTAGTTCATTGAATATGAACTATGATCCGAAAGAAGGCGTCAGGAAGCTAATCCGTCCATCCAGTTTACGCCGTTTAGCCCGTATAGAACTCCCAGTCAACGTAATGATGAGCAATGCCCCGTAATTGTGAGCTATTTGGCATGTTATTGCTTGTTCGGTTGTCGCTTAAGCACACCTAGGATTCTCCCGGACTGAAATTGGAGGGCGCTGCTACGGCATTCAACCAGGAAGCACGCGTTACTCCGGCGCAAGGGTCGCGATGTGCCTCTCACGGTCGGTCCTCCAAGAAGTCATTCTTGCTTCCTACGCCGACTTTGGACTCCAACTTTTCGAGCACCTGGTCAAAGAAACTATAAATTAATCAACGTCAAGTCTTCCGAAAACAAGCCCGGAGATCGGCTTGGAACGTTTGATTCCTCGAAGGGCCAATCCTATCACTGTGGAGTTTAGTGCGATAGGCTTCTCTACCTTCTTTCATGTTTCCGGCGCCTTATTTGCAGCTCGTGGGGTTGGCTGGATTGGATTCCGTCTTGGATTTGGGAGGTCAGCACCGCTCTACTAATGCAGTATACCGATTTATAGAGACCATAATAATCCGCTGCTTCATGAGAATTGACATCACGAGGAGTTTCCACTGGCAATGAGGCCCGGGTTGTGCTCAGCATTTCATAGATCGTTACAGGCCACCAACTGGCCGAGTCGTCCAGCAGCGCAGTGGGCAACGAGGCGCGTACTGTTCAACTTACAGACAGAAATATCTCTCACAGTTGTATCCGGTGTTCTGTGCTCCATTCCATGAAGATACGAGGTCGAATCTGCCCAAATGTTGACCTGTGAAGAACTTATCGCATGAATATGTGGCTCAGAAGCGTTGTTCCCCGTTGGTGCCACATTTCGGCATTCTAGATAGATCGCCGGCGAATTCCGCAATGCCTAACGGACCGTGATTCCGCTCCGTCAGCTGACTCGACAGCCCGGAGGACCCGAACAATCATGCCACTATCCGCGTTGAGACGAACAACGCACGATAACCAAACGCGGGCTGAACCGGCCTCCGGAGACGTTCCGTAAATCTTTCCCACATCTCGCACGCATCAATTTGAATTCTCTTAGGACGCCATGAACCGCTCCGATCCAACGTATTCATTGAGTCGACCATGGACTGCCATCAATTCATCTTGTGGGAAAAGGGGGGGTAGGGGGGTATCTTAGGCCCAACAAGATAAGATCTAGCGGGTCAAGTGGCGAGGTTATAGACCTACAGAAATTATGTGGATATCGTCCTACGGATGACTGCTCCCGGTGACCTTCTGGTCGAAGTTGTCCTTTCGGCCCTACCTAGGAGATGGATCTCGGGTCGACATATATCAAATACATTCTAGTGTACTATAAGCCAGGTATTGTTCAACTTTATTGCTTCGACCTTCGGAATGTAGGCCGAACTGGTATTGGTATGCATGACTGAGCTGGATCCTAGTGCAGGCCTTGGTAAACGATTCACTCATAAGAATCATTAGCTAGCCTCGACGTAGTAGGTATGTCGCCGATGAATAATGTCAGCCCAACTTGGCACCGGCAGTTCAGGTAAGAGTTTCGTCTATAGTGATTGTTGAGTTGCCACTGCGCTACGGACGAGCTTATGCGGCCGGTCGTGCAGCCTCGCCTTGCCGGTCTATAAGCTTAATTAAGGTGAAGCCCAACTTCTACTAGTTAAGCAGTTTCGAGAGGCGACTAAGCTAGTGCAAGGATGCGGCTGACGGCTAGTAATGCAAGCGTCTAGGATTCTCCCAAGTAGCGGGAACGCCGTTAGGTGCAAATTCATGAATTGCCAAATCCACGTCAAGAGTTGTGGCGCTTGCTTAGCAGAGCTCCTCTCGTCTGAGCCTCCCCCATACCTTACAAGCAAATTCTCACTAGTTCCCACGTGGTTGTGCGCCAGTTTCAGCGGCTCGAGCTGCCCTACAGAGCAAGGAAGGTTGCAACTGGCTAGTGGGATGGGGAAGCAAGGGGAAATATCAAAGCTGCAGCTGTTGATGTTAGGATGAAAGAAACATTCAATGCCCCCGAATGAATTCAGAACACACAGTACAGATTTGACTTACATGAAATGCCAGGACGGATCTAACGTATCTTGCATGATATGTCTGGATAGAAATGGGATAGGAATTTGTGATTCGCATTAGTTTATTCGTTAAGTATCGAATACCTAGATGCCTTCTCAGAATATCGATGCTTACATATGGTAATCATTTCCAATACAACGAGGAGCTATTGCATGTGGGATGTGGCAAGCCAAACTAGCACCCCCGCTATCCGCTACGCGGCTCGCCACAATGACACAAGAACTCCAAAGGTAGGGATAAGCGGCTGTCACTATCATTGTCCGGTAAAGCAGGCGAGGCCGGTAGTGGTCGCTAGCGGTAAAAATGAGCGGCTCTGCTTCGCTACGTACGACTGTAATGGTACCTAGAGACCATCCTGAGGCCTCCGGTGTGCAACTATGCCCATGAAGTAGAATCACGAATCCAGTCCTTTTGGGCAGATGGCTCGAAAATCACTGAAGGTCTGAGATAGGTTGACAGGCGCCTAAGCATCAGGAGACTCTTCCATTGCCAATCATTTCCCAAAACGGATATGTCGAGCTCGTATCTTGCTGCATTGTAAAGCATAGGAAGTGTAAAGCGTACGCGGGGTTGACAGACTGAACTCGGCAAGCTCTGGACCGCATAACTCGGTGGCAAAGGAGGGGCGATCACTTGAGGAGGGTCCAGAGTCGTCCATGGGAGTTTCTGGTAGTGTGGCCATGAAGACAGAGGATTGAAAGGGCAGATATACATAAAAGAGGAAAAGTGAGGCTGAGCTGTGTAACAAGAAAGCTGGGCAGGGACTTGTCGGCATATTCTTTTAGGTAGCCACTATCGCAGATCTCATTGATGTACACCTATGAACCCATGGAACCGATCACATGTAAGCTAGCCCCCGGAGCGCCTGCCTGAATGTTCCTATTCTCAGGTTCTTAAATTCCAAGTACATTACGCAGGCACCTCAGTTCCGTGTAACCAGGTGACAACTAAAGCGTAACATGGTTACGGTTTTTGAACGCCATTGAAACTGAAGGGTTTGTACGTCCTGAGATTTCTACTCTACGTGTATAGCGTAAACTTACCTCCTATCTCAGATAAATATCAGCCCATTTCAGATTAAGATTGACCATTTTAACGTTCTAGAACCGGACGGAAATAGATATTACGGTACTTACTCCGCCCGGAGCAAAGACTCCGCCAAAGAACTGCGCTTATGATAGGTCAGGCTCTCAGAATCTTCGCACCGCGAAGAGTATGTATCGTAATTATTACGGTAGGTGCTTTTTGCTTTTCCAGCGACTGGTCGAGGCTTTGAAATACGGCTTGTAGGTATGTAGGACAATTGACTGCTAAGTGGGAACAATACCTACGTATCTTAGCAGCGGGCAGTCCGTTCATCGTACGGCTGTGGCGCTATAGTGATATTCAGAGGACATACCGAACCCAATTCCATAATTCCTAGCATGTGCCTACAGCTACCTAACTGGGTACCAACTAATGCTTGTAATAATGCGCACGCCGCAGCGTGCATACATAGTGAGCCGAAGCATCCTTCCATGTTCGTTACTAAAGATAAGCCAACCGGTGGGTACATTGTGCAAATGAAAAGCCACTATTATAGGTAACCTCTTACATATAGGTACAAGCGAGACATACTTATGGAATTAGCGGAAGTGGCGAATGAACGACCGGAGTTTGCTGAATTGAAGGGTCTAATGTAGCTCAATTGAGGACTTAACTCCTTATCAAGAATTTCAGAAAAGGGCGTGTATCCAAAAGATGTATACTTGGACTATTAAGTACATGATTAAGGTGTGAGTTTGAACATAACCCTTGTAGAAGCACCAAGGAAAAAGGGTTACAAGAATAGAAGCCATCAAGTTTATGCATTTGCTTCGTGTTACACGAAAGCCACCGGTAAGGCAATTTTGACATAAGTCGTCATCTCATACATACTGCGTACATATGTAGCGTGCGTACTGGAAATCGGCTACTTTTTTCAGTAGGCAACGACAATGTCGATCATGGTTCGGCTGGGTGGCCTGACACTTCTCCGCATTGGAAATGTCTAAGTAATGCGACCTGCGGGCTAGACCTTGTTGGTCGCGTACATTATGTACCTCCTTTCCCTGTGTGTAAGTAGGTACTTGCCCATATAGGACCAAATGATGAAATTGGATAAGCACCGAAAGAAAACAACGAACCAGTGGATACCAGTGGGAGCTCTTTTGGGGTTGCTGACCTCATTAACAGCATCACCCGTCTAATGCGACGCCAGTGTTGCAGAATTCATGAAAGGCCAAGCTAGAGTATTTCATCATCGACATCATCGCCCGCTAAGGTCCAGGGATCAACCATCTCCACACTGACCAGGGAGACGGGGGCGTGGATGGGAAAACACCAATTTCCCCGATCCTAAATTGCGACAATCCGACAAAAGTCGATTGCGGCTCAGTCCGAGGTCTGGGCTCCCATTTCATCATTCAAGCAACCAGGCTTGCCGATCAGATTCACAGATCTTCATCCTCCACCTTAAACAAGGGCCAATACATGCAAACCGCATCACGGGCCACGACAACACCGCAGTATCAGAACCAGCGCACCATAGCGACAATAATTTAGCAGCTAATTGTCGTAATTTAGATGTGGCTTCATACGTTGCAGCCCCGCGGAAGGAGCCAGCTTCAAGTCAACGGTTCCCAAAGCTCCATGTTGTCCGCAGCTTGATCACTATAGAGGTACCTGAAAGGATACATGTACTTTGCTACACCAGACTTTACCAGGGGGTCCCCGTCAAATCAAATTACCGGGTCTGATAGAATCTAGAATTGCTCTGCTATAGTACAGCTGGGTAGCGAGTCCCGCTGTGCTGTACCTACCTCCAGGGCTCTCTCAAGGCCCGCCTACACAGGTATGCACGCCCCCTCTAGGTACGCCCTTCGTGGGGTACATACCGCGAGAAACGTGCTGCTCTCAGTGGGAGTTCCATTCGCATTTCCAGGCATTGGAAGAGAGTCCTCTTCCCAGAAGGTTCCAACATACATGCAAAATAAATTTGGTCGTCTTGAGTAGCGTCCGACAATTGCTTGGTGCCGTTCCGCTCCGCTGTCGAGCGACTTGCTCGAGTTTACTCTTCTTCGTCGTTCCTGGATTGCTTCCGTGCAGGATTGGACCGGACCCAATGACAGCCGCGCCTCGAATTGGACGTGCTTATCAGGGACCTACATAGTACGGCTACGGGTAGATTGCGTTCAGACGTTAAGCGCAACTGGTACCGAGAGATTTGTGACAAGATCGACATCACGAATCTGACAATTCCCATGGAGGCTCACATTGAACAAAGAAAAGTCTCCTTGCCGGAGGCCCGGCTAGAACTTTTGTGGCTGAGTATCTAGGGAGCCGGGAATTGGAACATGTCCTGCCAAAGGTGGTCAGTTAGCAACAGGGCTCAAGAGAACTCATAGGACCCCGTAAACCCCCAAAAAGGAAGACCCAAGGGTCTGGTGGCGAAAAAACGGCGCCAACGAAACACCACCGGTCTACCACTGCAAATTCCCATCTCCCAGTCCCCATTTTTCGTTTCCTTGCTTATTGACCCCCCGTCTAAGCCTATTGGCTGCTCTACTTCCTCCCAACGCTTCGTTCGGCTTCCGCTGTTTATCTGGGCCATCCGCTGTGAACCCATCGACCACCCCGGGGGCCCTGAAGCCGGGATAGTCTTGCATCGCTTCGATTATCTGGTTCGTCGTCTGCTCCTCCCCCTGGCGAGGCCCTACCAAGTACTACCGTACTACGTACTTAGACTTCGCGGTCATGCCTAGGCAAGCTTGACAAGACTAGCTTTTAGCCACCTGCATTGCCGCGAGTCGTCAACTTCCTTGCAATGTTTCTTGAAGTTGTCTCATGATGTTTTCCCTCATACCTTACTGCATACATGCCGAAGGAAAAGGCAAAGATTGTCGTTACATAATGTCCGCTTCTGCTTGGATGCCCTAACGACCGGGATTGTCAGAAGTCACGTCGGGCCACATGGGCATTCTAATTAGCCACATCGTCTAATAATTCTTGTCGATATTCCCATTTAACTACCCTACCCTACGTGACATAACCTTCCTCGGCCGGGGCTGAGAGAATAACTACCTACTCGGTATCACCGTTGTAACACGGACCTTTGGTCCTCTCGGTAATCACATTCTGTCGAAGTTATTCGAGTCTTCCCTTCTAGGGTGTTTAGACAGGCACGGAAATCGAAATACCCGTAGTCGCTTTCCCACCAGTAGTCGAAATTTTTAATCCTAGGAGCCCAATTCTTTCTACTCCTCAATACCCCATAGTAACGCAGCTTATCGACCTATTACTTTGAATACCATCCCTGCGTCGGACCTGTTCTCATCTTAGGATTGGACGCTGGAGGAGGTAGATCCATCTTCCCACAAGTACAAGCACTCAATCGCTGCGTTGTGGCGCCACTAAGAAAGGTACGCCAGAGTTCTGTTCCTTACCGATCAACTACTTTGTCGAGAACTGCCCGGATCTTGGTCAAGCCCTGGTCGAGAGCTGCTCAGCCCTCATTGATTTGCGCCACACCGCGCAAGAACTACCTACCTATCGCCTCTTGCCCTAGCCTCATCAGGATCCTGGGGTCTTGTAACAATTTAGGGTTTCCCAGACGCCTCACTACACCTTGTCTGCCGCAGAAGTATTAGAGGAATAAGCCTGCTCAAGTCGTTCACAGGTTTGAAGAAACCTTTGCGAGGACTTGGCAACCTAGCTCTTCCTCTCTGGCCGCAAAATTACGTCTTGGCCAGTGGTGAGATCCGATGGAAGATGTCCCACCGCCGCCTCCGGCGGCAAACAGCGAGTTTGCGACTGGAGATGCTGGCGGCGCCCATCAAGGACGCACTCATACCGAAGGGCAGGTGCCGTTGCCGCAAGGTCACAGTCCCGCGAACGATCCCGCCTTCCAAGCTCAGTACCAGCAACTCTACGGCCCAACCCCCAGTGCGTTCAACAGCCAGATCGATATGGCTCATGCCCAAGGACCAGCGCGCCATGGTCCTTACAATATGACCGCCATGGCCAACGCCCTTCCGCAAGCCGGATATCGACCCGGCTATAACCCTGGACAGCCACCGCAACGATTCAACAACAGTTCAACATCCAGCATGATTCAACCTATCTCACAAATGGCGCAATTTACAGGACCGCCAGGCGTGGCCCAACTAGGAGGTCAACCCTACTATATGACCCAACATCCGCAGGTATCGCCATACTACAACCCACATCTGTCGGCCTCCCAACAACACCAAGGTCCACAGTCTCCGCGACATAATATGAGCTACTATCCGAACTCAGTGATGATGAACCAGCCTCAGCAGCCTCCTCTCCCCGCCGGTTACTATTACCCCCAGTCGAGCCAATTCACGTCCCCACATTCCACTATCCAGGCTCAGATGGCCCCAGGGCAGTATCTGTTGGCGGACGGCACCTCGAGTGACCCACGGGTGGCATCGCCGTCACACGGGAATGAACGAGCAGGCGTGGTTGCGGGTTCTGTTCAGAACAACAGTACGATGGTCAAGCCTTAGAAACAGAGAGTGTTGGAATTGCTAACGATATTTCTCAAGTTTCTCCGGAAGCGCGATCCAACGTCGTTCGAGGACCTCCGCGGAAACCTCGACAAAGTGGTAGGCTTTTTGACTTATACCGTCCAAGATATCTAGCGCACTAAAACTTGCTAGGCCATGCCATATGGATAGGGAATCTACCTCCACAAACCGACTTGATGAATTTAGTGCATCACGTTTGCAAAGAAGCAGCCGGGCTCGAATCCCTTTTCCTTATTTCGAAGAGCAATTGCGCTTTTGCAAACTTCAAGGATGAGCAAAGCTGCGTTGCAGCGCAACAAAAACTTCACGATTCGAAATTCCAGTCGGTAAGATTGGTCAGCCGACTACGAAAAAGCACGGTCGAAGGTGCTGGTGGCCAGACAGCTCCGACGGGGCCAGCAGCAACTGCTCCAAGTGGACAAAATACCTCTGCCGAATCTGCAAAAAGTCCTCGTGGGAGCCAGCCAGAAACAGCAATGTCACCGTCCGAAGCGCAACCGGAACCCAGAAGTGCGCCTAGCACTGATGGAAATGCTCACAAAGATAAATTTTTCATACTAAAAAGCCTTACGGTGGAAGATTTGGAGCTTAGTGTTCGAACCGGTGTGTGGGCAACTCAGTCTCATAACGAAGAAGCATTGAATAATGCGTTTAAAGTAAGTTGTTTTTACAATAACTGATCACTTTTGTATTTTGTCTAACTTAAAAAACACAAAAAAGGCAGTCGATAATGTTTATTTGGTATTCTCCGCCAACAAATCAGGAGAGTATTTCGGTTATGCCAGAATGACTTCTCCGATTAACGACGACCCGGCGGCGGCTATTGAGTTTGCGCCCAAGGCGCAGGCTACGAGCAATCTAGATCTTCCCAAAGCTATTCCAACCGAAGCTACGGACACTTGCCCAAAGGGACGAATCATTGACGACTCGGCTCGAGGGACTATATTCTGGGAGGTGGAGAGAGAAGATGTTGATGGCGTAGCCGACGGAGAGGAATCCGACGATTCGGCTAGTGCTAAGAGCGGGCAGGAAGGAGAAGGACCTAACAAAGCATGGGGCAAGCCTTTCAAGCTTGAATGGCTTTCGACTACGAGACTGCCATTCTACCGAACACGCGGGCTACGAAACCCTTGGAATTCTAATAGGGAGGTGAAAATCGCAAGAGACGGGACAGAGCTGGAGCCGTCGGTGGGTAGGAGACTGATTGGGCTATTCAATCGAATCCAGAGCCCCGGGCCAATGCCTATGGGTTCACGACCAGGTATGCCCATGGTTGCAGGATATCCGCCGCCGCCCATGGCTCCCCCATACCGATGACGATAGCGAGACTCCATCGCGAGGGCGTGAGCCGCGAATATTCGAAATGTGGCAATTTGTCGAGCTAGCCTCGGTTGGGTACGCTGAGCGTACGTAGCAAACAAAAAGTATGATGCTGGCTCATACAGCATTGCCGTTGTATATACACGATTTGACGAAAAGAGAAAAGTGGCGCTTCATGATATTGTACTATAGACGGCGCCCCACGGCAACCCAACAGTTGCAGTGCTCTATAGTAGGTACGTATAATGAAGAAGAAACACGATGGAAACGCCATTCATACAAATATCGTCATTATCGAACCATGCATACGTGGTTAGGAGGTTTGCCAAGCTCACCGACTGCGCAAGTTACTATGTGTTATTGCTACGTTTCTGGAGACCAGACAACACTTCCCCAGACCATTGCGATTATCATTGCCCCGAAGGAGAACAGGGACAAGGACCCTGCGAGACCCCGAGACCACCCCTATCTGGCTATCTGGCATTAGATGACATATGCATGTTAAAACAATTGCCAGCATTAGAAAGAGTAGCCACCGGCGTCATATTCCGTTGTGAGAGAACCGTGGTATTGCAGAGTGTGGACCGCAGCACAACGTCATCGCAAGTAGGCAAGCAATGTATGTCAACAGCTTACACATACTAACCATGTTCACCATATTTACTATATTCACGTGCTCACTTGAGTAACTACCATTCCTGTGGGTGCGGGGGGGCGACGGGGGATTTCCCACAAATGCGATCTGCCTCAGCTACGTAAGCTCAGTCGAGGAGGGTAAATCTTGCGATGGAGAAAAAAATAGGAAAAATAAAAAATAAACCTAAACCTGCAATTCATTTGGGCTGGGTAATGATGTCATTGTGCGCACACGGGGACAGGCCCGGCCAAGATGGGTCCCTGCCAAGACATTTAGCGTCCTAGATGATCAGTATCTAGGGCACAGACCACCTTGCGAGCAGAGTACCAGCTAGGGCTGAATCGTCCTTAACCTCGGCTTCGCACCGCCACACACTAGCCGCCACCGCCACAAAGAGACGGAATCACGGTCTTAGGATATTCCGCAATGGATCATTCACCAGCCACAATTGTAGAGCCACAACACAGCCCACACTACGCGCTCGGACCACTTCAAATTGTACCTGATTTTTGTACCCACGGATGGCGGCGGTGAACCGTCAATTCCACGTCCTTCTTCCCCATAGAAACTCGCCTATCACCGACAACAGCTCAACACCAATACCACGACTAATCTGGACTATTACATTGCACAATCGTAATTGATCTCGATAGAATACGGGCTTAGCTGCTTACCATTCGCTGAGAGAGGAGGAGTTGAGGAGAAATCGCATGATTCCATCTTGAGCGTTGGTGTTGTTGGCCGGAGCTTACTGAGCTGTGGTGCGTTGTGGAATGTTCTGGGCAGTTCGCGCAATTTCACGTACTATCGTGAGACGACGTGCCGTTGCTGCACAGCGAGTATAAGCGTCATATCGATATTCTAAACACGTAATTGTTGCTCCATCGAAGAGTCTCCCTCCTTCCAGACGAGCTTCGTCTCTTCGAATGGTTGGTCAATCGCAAGTCCGTAGTTAATTCCTGAAGGCTGTAGAATGTGCGTCCGTAGTGGTCTCCCGGGTATTTAAGGAGGCGCCAGACATCGTGAGACCTACTCCCATTATTCCCCAGATCAGACAGAAACAGAACAACAACAAGCACTCGATTAAGCAGTTTTATGCATTCTACCGCTCGCGCTCTTACAAAAGTAAGACCACACCGACTCATCAACACTACCAAGTATCTGAAGCCTACTGTACTACCACGCAACAAATTCCACACTTCTTCCACAATGTCGATGTTCGGACCTCGATTCTACTCTCCGGCTGAGCCCAACTTCACGGGCCTCTTCCGACTAATCGATGACTTTGACAAGTACGCCCTGCAGAACAGCGGCAATGGCGCCGCTACCCAGCAGGGTGGCCGACACGGTCGTCACCTGCCGACCTTCACTCCCAAGTTCGACCTGAAGGAGACCGAGACCGCCTTCGAACTCCACGGAGAGCTGCCCGGTATTGAGAAGGAGAATGTCAACATTGAGTTCACCGACCCGCAGACCATTGTCGTCCGCGGCCGCGTCGAGCGCACCTACACTCAGGGCACTCCTCCGGCCGGCCTTCTAGGCGAACAGTCCAAGGGCGCCATCCAGGACAAGGAGCACCACGAGAAGGCTCCCAAACCCACTGTCGAGGACGAGAAGGAGGAGGGCGCCCAGCAATCCACCGTCGCCGAGACCGACAAGAACAAGGCCGCTGCCGAGCAGAACAAGCAGCAGCAGCAGCCGCAACACAAGTTCTGGGTCTCTGAGCGCAGCGTCGGCGAGTTCTCGCGCACCTTCACCTTCCCCAGCCGCGTGGACACCGACAACGTCACCGCCTCGCTCAACAACGGAATCCTGAGCGTCGTGGTCCCCAAGTCCAAGAAGCCCGAGGGCCGCCGCATCACCATCAACTAAGCCGGCCAAGCTGCGCTCACCACGATCCCTTCCTAACTTCACTCCTTTACTAATTATCCTCACTCCTTCCTCATCATCCTCATCATGACATGATACGACATCACGACGAGCACGTCATTAGCACGGAGTTCAATGGGCGGACGGCACTAGTTGCTTGCACACTTTTTGGCGATGGACAAGGCAGATTACATTGGTCTGGCGTCTGACGATCCTTTGCGAGGTGGAAAAGTCACTTGGGTCCACGGAGGTTTTCTATAATTTCCGGTCGGTTCAGACTGCTGCTGCGGAGGACACTGTTATATTTAGGTTAATTGCTTAATAAATTAACTTTAAAAAAATCTCTTTCTAGTCTTTGAGTGACTTGCTATGCTTCGAGTGGTGTCTCATTAGCTGTAGATGATAGTAACAACAACACTCGACGGGATATGTCTCGCAGTAATTGCGCTAACATTAATGGAATTTGAAGTAGACGATACGGACCACTTAATAAGACATGTAGTTGAATTTGCTGATGAAACTGGGCTATGCAGGATAAAGGGCATCACGTGATACCCCTTAAGCTCGTTGCCCAATGCATTGAACGAGACGCAGTTGAAATTAGCCATTTTTGTATATGTATCTATACTTACCCCCTTGGGTAAATATTCATCAGTCGAATACCAGTAACCATCCAATGCAATGATGATTTTGTGATAGGAGCTACCAATTCTCAACCAGGCTTCAAACCAGCCTGACTGGTACCTATTTGACGGTGGTTTCTTCGATATATTACTAGATAGTGGCAGCTACGCCAAATAGAAGGTGCGAGGCACTATACGCTGTATTTAAGTCACGCTACAGTGGCTCTCAGGGCTCTTGAAACCCTTCCAAATACGACATCTCTTACTCCTCCATCTTTACTCGCAATACATTCTGCTTAATAAACTAACCTCACCAAATTTTCGTTTCCGCCTTTAGAACTGAGCTCTTGGTAAGATGGCCTGAGCCGTGACTAAGCGGTCGTGAGCCGTGGCTGAACGCGGCTGAGCTCGATGATGCTAGCCCACTAAGAGCTTGATAATGCTGAGCTCGAGGCTTGCATAGTAAGACGGGACAGATTTTAAGCTCCCCGAAGCCTTACAATGACCCCGCTCGCCGTGACTGGAGGTTACGAATATTGTGTTCCGACCAATAAGCCTCATAATATCACTTCTAAAGCTCGGGTGACGACTTACGCGCGAGAAGCAGAAGAACGAAAGGTCGACATGCCGGGAGTTACCCCCACGAGATCTGAGACAGCAGGACAAATAATGCCTCGCCCATATGTACGGAGAGCTCCTCCCCTTGATTAAGTTTATAATTTCTTGCGGAACAACGTTTCTTTTCCCTTCCTGCTTGGTCGGCCTCGTGACACGACAGGCGGTTGGGCCACGACGCCCATATGCCCAACGTTGCGAGAGCCTCGTCTCAGGCTTTCATAAGGCAGTTTTCAAATTGGCCATTCAACAAAGATGTCATAATTAGGGTTCACTGGAGCCTGAAGCAGGCTACATCTTAGCACTTTTAGAAAACTCCCAGCCATCCCATGGAATTTCTTGCAAAGGGAGTCCTTACAACCACCAAACCTACAACTGGATGTTTCAATTCCTATCAAATCCAAACAACATCAAAACTCGGCAATGGAGTTCTGCGAGTTCTGTCAGCAGGTACTCAAGATAATCTCAAACAGAACCGGCAGTCATTATTCGTGTTCACGGAAACAGGAAAGCTTCAGCAAGTCTGCACTGCACTGCCATTTATGCAAGCTTGTTTATCCCCTCATTGGCAAGTTGGGAATCAATCCCGATGATTGGATAACATTAATAGATGTTGGATCTGAAAGACCTCAGCCAGAAAATGTAGATAATATGAAAATGTGCGATGACAACGGGGTGTTCAACAAGGATATCAAATTCGGCGGGCAATCTTGTATAACTTTGCGGAGATATGATGACGATGACTTCGACCGGAAGGTGCGACTTGCTATATGGTGCGATGAAGGTAAAACATATACACCCCTTCCCCCTTTTACCAGCACGGCTATTGCTCACACTCGGTTAGGAACACCCGCTGCAAAGCTGACCAGTCCATCGTTTTCCGGTGCGGACTTGATCACGACACTGCCTCCGATATTCAGTAATGATCCGGTTGAAGCCTCATCATTAATCTCAAGTTGGCTTCAAAAGTGTCTATCTCACCACAAAAAGTGTCTCGGGAGGCTCTGTGGGTCGACTGTGACTCCTGGAGATATTGTCGATCTCCCAACCCGACTCTTGCATATTGAAAGTATCACACCCGAAATAAAAGTGCGATTAGCCAAAACAGAGGGGAAGCAAGGGAAATACTGTGTTCTGAGTCACTGTTGGGGACCCGAACACAAACGTCCTCTGCAGACTTTCCGGCACAACCTGGAAAAGCATCTCATGAACATTGCTCCTGATAAACTTCCGAAGACCTTCAAGGATGCTCTACTTATTACCAAGAGCATAGGTATTGATTACCTCTGGGTTGATTCTCTCTGCATCGTCCAAGATGACCGCGACGAATGGAAGCGCGAGTCAGTAACCATGGGTTCCTTGTACGAAAAAGCCACATTGATGATTGCGGCAGCTTCGGCCGCTGATTCTAGCGAGGGCTGTTGTACTGTTCAGAGGCCGGAAAGACAAGTTGTCACAGTACCGTTGATGGATCAAGAAAACCACATATTGGGCCATTGCTATCTCTCACCTATGCCATTTGGAGAAAGAGATCCTCAACGTAGCGTTTTGAACACAAGAGCCTGGGCTTTTCAAGAAAAGTATATGTCTCGACGCAAAGTGTTCTTCATGCCTGGTGGGATTATGTGGTCATGCAGAGAGTCAAAGTTCGACGAACGAAACTGCGGCGTGAACTCCAACATCGACGCATACGCAAACCAGACATGGTGCTCGCTTTTGGAAGAATTTACCATGGCGAATCTCACGTATGCTTCGGACCGGCTTCCAGCAATCCAGGGAATCGCTACCGAAATGGGCGGAACAAAACGCCACCCTTATAGGGGCGGCAACCTGTATCCACGGGACGTCGACCGCGGCCAATATCGATTCGGGCTGTGGGACAACTCGATGCCCACCGAACTTATTTGGATGCAGACATCACAGCCAAGACCAAATGAAACCGTCCCCGATATACCGTCTTGGAGTTGGGGTCGCCTCCAGGGCAAGAAGACATGGTGTCTGAATTCAGTTTTTGTGCCAAGCGTGGAGAAGGCCTACAATTTACTGTCGGTGAAAGATTGTGGATCCTTGAGAATTCATGGCAATCTGGGAATGAATGATCTAACCGAGAGGGCGGGCTGCTCTTGTGTTGAAGTTCCTGCGCCTGTCCGGAGATGGATAGTACTGACTACTACCAATGCTAGTCCAGAGGCTGACATTTTCTGGACACCCATACAACCTCCCGTACAGATGATACTGGACGGTAGAAATCCATGCCGAATCCTCGGATTCGGGTGTTTTGACGAAAGCCCTGAAACCGATGTCTTCTTTTCTATACTCGCGTCAGCTGACAGGAATGAAGCGGACGTATTACGCAGCGGTGATGATGAATCGTGGCCTATGCAGAGGTAAGTACCTAGCTAACCTTCCATATGAAATGCCTGGATAATCAATGCGGATCTGATGTTTGAACTTGACAGAACTTGCGTCCTGCCATCGCTCGGTTTCGACAGTCTCTTTTCGACCCGATTTAGGTCGTCGTACGTGATATGAGGGGAATTCATATGCACAAATTCAAGGAGATTAATAGCTCAATAGGAAGCCAGTCGAGTCTAAGACCGCACTCATTCGAGGGTCCGCCGGGACAATTCAGCACGGCGCAGGGTCCGGAGTTGATTCACCAGAAGAGGTATGTCGCGTGGCCGCCACAACAGCGGATTTGACTAACGAAAACAGGATACATCTGCGCCTATATGGGAGATTACACTTGAGAAGCAATATTATTATGCATTGCTGCTCAAGCCAATTGACACAGCTTTGACTAAGTTCAAACGTGTTGGGCTTGGACTTATGTACAAAGCTGCATGGGATGTCATGGATGGAAACACGGAGTTTGAGATCGTTTGATGATCCGACTCTTTAGGAGGTAGTGCCCCGATACAGATTGACGATACATGGCAATGTCACACCAGATTCTATCAACTAATCGACCGTTGCGCCACGTACGCCTTTGAGTCAAGCTACCGTTGCATGAGTTTCGCCTAGGTAGCATGCAGTTACGAACTTCAATTTCATTATTTCAGTCTCGATGGGACGACGGTGATCGATTCTGCTGGTTTGACTAAACGTAAGTAGAATAGCAATTGACCGTATACTAGTCGACGATAGAATTCGAGAATTTCCGACATAAAGAGGAATTATATGTTGGCCCTATGTTTTCTGCCCCCCCCCTTTGTACTAAAAGGTTGTTCCAACACCCATGCCTTGTAATCCATATATGACTTGAACCTGTCTAAATATTCACTCTATCTATCCGTACCTACCTAGGTAGGTACCTGGTAAGTACGAACGCAAAAAAATACAACGATATGCCACCTCAATATAATATCTGAACATGATTTTGATACTAGGTAAGTATCTACTCCAAGCTCGGCGGTACTACATTAGATCCTATTCAGTATGTTCCGAGTTGTCGTCAACCAATGTAGCATCTTCATCTCTCAAACTAGATTGGAGCAGCCCTATTTGAAATAATTCGTCAACGCCTAATACGAAAGAAAGCACCGAGAAATAGAGGCAATGGCAAGGGGACATTATGTTATACAGCCGAAAAAAGGAGCACTCACCTTGTCTTACTGAATCCTGTAGGTCTCGATCTTTCTCGTTTCCATCGATTCCAAAAAGCTCCGCCATTTCTTCGAGTGACTTGCCCCTTGTTTCGACTGTGGCTGGTTAGCAAATGGAACATACATAGGTACCTAAATATCGTGCTATAGCCACTCACCTAGAGCGTAACGTACGAAGAAGAACGCAATCACACAAATAATAGCAAATAGTACATAAAGACCATATCCCGTGGCACTTTCAATGGGAGGAGACACCTGGGCTACCACGAAGTTCGATATCCAGAGCGAGGCAGTGCAGAGGGCGTTCCCTTTAGCCTAGAGACGAGTCAGCGAGATCAGTGTATCAATTTACCACGAAATGACTGGCTAGCGACTTACACGTAGGGAGATGGGGAAAATCTCGGCGGCGTAAGTCCACGAGCCTGAGCTCCAGCTCATGTTGAAGAAGGTAAAGAACATGTATGGAAAGATAACAATCGCATTATTGGCCGGGCTGTTTGGGTAATCCAATGCATGCTGTTGGAGGACACAAATCCCAATTAGAGCAGAGATCATGCCTATCAAGCCGAACTGAAACCAAGTCTTGCGCCCAAAGCGATCAAAATAGAAAATGGGTATCCAGGAACTGAGGAACAGCACCACACCCACACCTCCAGTAGCTAAATTGGCCATAGTAGGGTCCGTAATCCCACCTTTCTTAAAGAGCGAAGGGGCATAATAGAAGATACCGTTCGTTCCTGTAGTTTGCTGGAACATTTGGATGATAATGCCTAAGAAAGTGACTTTTAAGACTGGTCTCTTGAACATGTCTGACCAAGAAGCTTGGGTGATGGCCTGCTCTTCAGAGACGGTCTTCTTGATCTCACTTATCTCGAATTCCGCTGCCACTGAGCCATGGAGCCTAGAGAGAACTTCGAGCGCACAGTCGTATCTTTCTTCGGCCACAAGCCATCTAGGACTAGGTGGCACCCAGGTCCAACATCCAACGGCGAGGACAAGAGCGGGCACGACCTGGATAGCGAGTGGGACCCGCCACCAATCGTCGGAATCGAGGAAGTAGAAAGCATAAACGATCCAGAAGACAACCATTTCACCAAAGCAAAGAATCATCAACTCAATTCCGACGATCCTACCGCGAAGCTCCGCCGGGGATATCTCCGAGATGTACAGCGGAACACCGGCGGAATACGCGCCAACGCCAAGACCGAGAACAAAACGTCCCACGCTCTGGCATAATTAAAATCAGCCCATAATTTACGATGGGTCCCTTGATAAGGTATGGGGGCCTGAAACTTACAATTTGGGTGATGGTATAAGATGCAGCTTGCAGTAGAGCGCCAATAATGAAGACACTGCTGGCCAAGGAGATGGTCCGCTCGCGACCACACGAATCTGCGAAAAGGCCGGTTGTCATGGCTCCAACGACACAGCCTATATTGTAGATGCTTATGACGAAGCCCACGCTCCAGTCATTCGCGGGTTGCATCAGCCTCAGCCATCGGTCGTCCGCGATAATCATCGCCATGACCCCCTGGTCCCAGCCGAAGAGGAAGGCTCCGAGAGATACGAAAGCAGTGAGGGTGTAGACATATCGGAGGTTTGCCTGCCGTTTCCGGCCCGACGCGGTGGTATCGGGAGGCCGGATCGGCGCCGTCTGCTTAAAGAGATGAATCATCGTTCGGCAGGCAAGGGATAACAGGTACCTAGGTAGGCAACTACATGTAGGGCCGATACAGCTTCCTCCGAGGATGTATACCATCAGAGAACGGCAGGTAATCCGAGCCTAAATGCAGAATAACGTTCTCAGGGGAACTTGAATGAGACCAAGAAAGGAAATGTGGAGACAGCCTCGGATAGACAAGGAACAAGGGGCGGTCGACCTTAGTCCCGCAGACCTCAACGGTCACATGTGGCCCCATTGTGCTCCTAATCCTGACCGCCCATGTGTCTAAGCCAAGGGAGGACAAATTAGTACGTCCCCACCTGTCTCATTTATGTAGATGCGAGCCCCTAACGACGTATAGGTGAGAATAGAAGCAAGAGGTGTGAGACTTATCTGCCTACCCAGCCAAGAAGGAGGTAACTACATCTACTCGGGCTTCCTGCTTGCTGTTAACGACTCCCCAACGGCGCATTCAGTGCTGATCCATGCATCAATCGAATCTATCCGTACGCTACGGTGGTTCAGCGACATGCTTTGCAGTTCTCCATTTACTAGCATGACAAATTCCAATAACTTTTATTAGTTTTCAGATCATACGACATGTCCTTATAGGTACATGAAATATAGTATAGGTTATACTGTCTGTATACCTGGTAGGCATCATGCCTGGCACTTCACGCCGAAATGCTAAAATTCAGGACTTCGCCTCTAGTAACGCCACCAAATGCAATATTTTCCCGTTTAACAGGTCAAATCAAATTTGGGTGCGGCGCTGTCAATAGGGGTGAGCGAGAAGGAGATGTCTGTTTGCGTCGTATTGGTATCGACCAAAGTGTACCAGAACGTCGAGCGCTGACCGAAGAACGCGCATCCGACTTGCGAATAGTAGGCTCTGGCATTCTTAGCCGACGCAATAGCGTTCCGTTGCTGAGGACCCACTGTAATCACAGACGGGTTAGAAGAAGGAGTCTTACGATGACTACTGGCAAATGTGAAGGCAGAAAGGGGACGGTAAGAAGAGTTAAGGGGGACCTACAGCTTGGCCACCCGGTCTCGGTGATGAAGACCGGCTTACCAGCAGCGACGCTCTCGGTCTGCTGGAGCCCGAACCAAAAGTTGTCTACGGCCTGTTCGATAGCGTTCGGCTTGGTTGTCTCGAAGTACGGGAACCCATTATGCCCTAGGAAATCGACCGACGCGGCGACACCAGCATTTTCAGGCAGAATCCAGGCCGTCCTATTAATTAACATGCCAGGTTAGCGGATACCATATTTTCTCAGGTGGGAAGGGGACTCTTAATCCATGGATATCTTCTCGTGTCGGAAGATCCTAAGAGATCAGGGAGAGCTAACCAGGTGTCGACATGACCGATCGGCTTGCCTTCTAGAGCGGTGCCGTGGAGCCAATCTCTCATCCAGCCGATATAGCCCTCGATTTCCGCGCCCGTGGCACCGACGCCATCATTTTTGGCCTGACCTTGGGCGCTGCTCCGATACAAATCCTCAGATCCAACGCTAATACCAATGACGCGGTCCGTAAAAGCAGCGCCCAGTTGCTTGGCGGCGGCGATGAGCGCGTTTAGCTCATTCTCATAGACAGCGCGGCCGGCACTGGCCCAAAGGCCGACGAGAATATGCGTGTCTGTGTCGATCGCGGCTTGGAACGCCGAGATCGGGTCCGCGGCGCTGCCGCACTCGATCGATGTGTACAGGCGCGCGGCGGTGAACTGCCCTTCGGTGCCGGGGAGATTCTTCGCACGCTCGAAGAGTCCTTTGAAGTCATAGTAGCCTCGGCACGATCCGTCGTTATTCGTTGAGTCGTAGTTGAAGCCTTGGTAGACCTGGGCAGCGGCAGTGGCTGCGAAGCCGAGGGATACAAGATGTCGTCGGAGCTGCATGTTGTTCGATTATGGTTTCTGTTGATTGAAAGTATTTCGCGGTTTCCTTACAATGTAATATAACTCGAGTTGCTGCAGAAAGACGAGAAGCTCGAAAAACACATGAGGGACCTTAAATGGTAGAAGCAGGAAGGGAACATCAATCCTGCTATTTAAATTGAAGATGTGTTCAATTGTACATTCGGATATACACATGAGGCACAGGAGAGCTACCTCCTGAGTCGTGTTCAGCAGTCTCCTGAGGCTTCGTCAGCCATGACAGTGGGAGAGACTCGTATCTACAGGGCCAAGAATCGCCCAAGGTGCCAGGAAATCTACGGTATACTTAGCGACAATCAGTATTTTAATTGGACGCGATCGAAAACAGCTCCCGATACGGTAGTCGATTGCTCACTATCCGTTGGGGAACCTAGCGCCGCCGCGAGTAGCAGGGAAAAGCGATGTCAGCTCTGTCGACAACTCGGCCCCTCAGAGGCCATCGTAGGTACCTTTCCGATGAAAGAAGGACCTGACTGGCACATGACGCACTTTATATACCTCTCTGGACAGGAATTGCCTTAATACAATCAGCGTTGTTTGTCTCGTTAGACTATATGCGATGGCCCGAGGCGTCCCACCACGTGGCCATCCCGGCCCCTTGGTCTAGCATTTTCCTTCCCGAGTCGCGGCCTATGTATGCAGGTATCTATGACTCGGTTGGCGGCACCCTGCTTCCGATGTTTCACGGCAGCTGCGGCATATCCCACGTGCGAAGTTTAATATTCGAATAATCTTCAAATTGCTATTGGGTATGGGCGGCTGGAGGAGCCCAGATGCGTGTATCTGGAGACATCCTACAAGCTCGCAATTACTAATACTAATACACGGGCAAAACCTTCAACGAAATAACTTATGTCTAGGTACGGTAGGTAGGTACCGATTCAAGAGTCCACACTCTCCCGTCTACTCTCGAGCGGGCTGACCGTCACGCCCACGCCCTCCCCTTCGCTTTCCAGCTCACGCGGACTCACAGGCGAAACCAGGTCATCCCCTGCGTGATACGCGGACACGTAGCTAAGCCGCTGCATGTCCTCTTCCACCCCGTCCTCGTCACTCTCAATTGGCGAAACAGGCTCCCTATCCACATCCCCTACATTAGTATTGGTCGGCAGCCCAGGCCCACCGTCAGCCCCATTCACGCTCCTCCTATTCCCCTTCTCATCCACGTCCCCGAACACAACACTCAAGATCGGCGACACCGGCACCCAGTCCAGCTTCGGGCTCTGCAGCGCGGCTCCGGCGCTCGCCGGCGCGCTTCCCGGGCTGCGAGGCGACTTCGGCGCCGGCCGCCTGGTTCCCGGGGGCGCGAGGTGGAGTACGGGCACGCGCGGCGGCTTCTCGCTGCTGGAAATGCTGCGTCCAAGTGCCGGGCCGCGGGCTGCGAGCCGGCTGTCGCTGAGCCGCTTCTTCAGGTTGGCGTCGATCGGGTGCGCGCCCAGCGGGTTGCTGCCGGGTTCCGGCCCCAGGGGCCAGTTGGGCCCGAAGCTTTGGCGTGCTGGCGCTGCGGCCGCGGCTGATTTATGTTTGTAGCGTGCCGGGGACGTGGAGGACGCAGCGGTTATGGGCGCGTTTGGGATCGGGGTAGGGTGCTCGCGGATTAGGGAGGGGGGCCGCAGGAGGCTTCTACGATTCGCTTTTCCGTTTTTGGCTGCCGCTGCGACCGCGACCGCCTGTGCTTGTTCTTTTTCGGCGGTTGGTGAGATTTCGGTCGAGCTGTGCGGCGTCTGGATCGGGGCCGAGATACCAGCGGCTCTGACGCCGGCCTGGCGTCGGCGCTGCCGGTATCTGAATAGGAGAGACGCGGCGATGATGATGAGGATGACGAATATAACGCCACCTATCACTCCGCCTATTATAGCACCAGCGGAGTTTGACGAATGCGGAGGCGGGCTTTGGCAGGAGGAAGAGGATGGGGAGGCTGTGTCTGTTGTTGATGTCGCTGTCATCAACTCCGGTGGGAAAGGAAACATCTCGCCGAATCCGTCGGATGGGTTACATTCGACGTAGGTAAAAGTAGCTCCGGGGTCCTTATCCGTTGAGAACGCATATGTAAAGCAATACGGTTTCGAATCTGAGCTGTATCATCGAAGGCTTATTAGTTTGATGGTCTCTTCGATTCCGCTAGAACACAGGTGCTTGCTCGCTCTAAACCTACCAGCATAGGGTGTGGTCTCCGCAGGCTCCTGCATTCGGTGCTTGCCCATAGTCAATGCAGTCGGTATAAATCGTGGAGACGCAGTCATAGTCGCCAGGCAAACAGCAGCCACGATTGTTTCCTACGTTGGTGCATTCGTATCCAAAGTCGCAGGTGACTTCGGGCAGTTGACGTTAGCATCTTTTCTACTTATTTCGGTTTCAGATGACTACTATAGTAGGCAGGTAAGGATCAACAAGGAGTCGACTCACTCGTGCTGGACGTGGTGAATCCGCAGGTGTCAATCCCTAGTAAGTAGCCACTCGTACCCAAGAAGCTCGACGTTGTTACGGACGGCGGCTGCTCGTCAGGGCGGACTCCATGAGTGCGAACTGTCTCGGTTGGGATGCTGATATATGGCATGTCAATTTGCCGGGGCTCGTGATGGTCATTCTCGTGCTCATCACGCATTTCTAGAAGCGAGAGACCAAGTAGTTGGAGGGCAGATTGAAGGATTCCTCAAGGCGTTGTCATGTTCACGGACTACGACTCGGAATCGAGACTGAGAAACTTTCTTTTCAGCAACTGCCATTGTCCTCGATTACAGCGGCAAAACCGTGCCACAGGAGACTCCTACAGGTGTGTCTTACGACCACCTACTCCTTTGTGCAGATCCTGGTATAACTGTTGGTCACTCTTAAAGAATTAGGGATAGAATAAAGGACATCGCGACTCGAGGACAATGAACGTGGTAGCCTAGTCGGAGCATTAATTGCTGCCGTCCTTTGATAAGTACGAGAATTTGTACTATCCCTCCGCCAATCAGAGAAGTTTCGTATCGCTTAGATTGCGTTAAAGACGTCCAAGCTAGACAACTCCTTCCCGGGCCACTATGTACAGAATGTTAGTAGGCGGCTAGAAAGAGGAGATCCAAGCCGACGACAGAGACGGACATCTTCGATACTGAGGCCTGATGTAACGTACCGAGAACATTGTGTTGGATTCGCAGGATGATCCAAGTCCCTGGTTATCCATCCACGCAGGCTCCCAATAGAAAATGCCATTTCCGTTCTTCACCCCGGCCAAAACATCCGCCACTCTTGTCATAAAGGTGGTTTGGCCATCCGCTGAAAAGGGGATGCTCTTCAGATCACTCGGGAACGGGTAGGCGGGAGAATTGCACGAAGTAGGCCAGTTGGTTTCCGCCACGACTATTTCCTTGCCCCATTCATTTGCCATGTTGGTGAGGCTTGTCTTCAGGTTCGAAAGTGTAGCACCCGAGTTGCTATTTCGTAAATCAACCCCTGCCTTCACTTATGATTGAGCGGGGACATACTAGAATGGATAATACGAGACGCCCATCATGTCGAAATCTGAGGTAGTCAAGGGCCCTGCTTTCAGAGCTGATTCATACCAATTCTTCTGGGTATTCCAGTCCCATCCGTTGTCCAAATGAATCATGATGCGAGGCTGAGGAGATAAGTTGCTGTCTTTGACGCCCGCCGACGCCGAATGTAGAAGTCGGGCAACATTGTTGAAATTGCTAGTGGATCCTGTCGGGAGCAGTAGACCTGACCTGATCTCATTGCCAATTGAGACGATCGTAGGTGAGATCCCCGCTGCGGCAAACGAATTCAACGAGTCTAGCGTGTAGTTGTACAGCTTCCAGGCGAGGTCGTCGATGTCAGTAGGCCAACCTGAGGGGATCGCCTGGTGCCCTGGGTCGGCCCATCTAAAAGGGGTTGGAGTCAACAATCGCGGATCTTCGTTTTTCATTGAAGGTACCACTTAAGACTCGTCCTCAAGCAAACCTTGGAAAGCTTAGAATATTTGAGGGGGGTTCTCGCACTACTTACGTGTCGCTGTAATGAAAGTCTACATAGACGTCTAGTCCGGCAGCCTTTGCTCGTTGGGCCAATTTCAGATTGTAGTCTAAATTGTAGTTACCATCTCGTGGGTTGACCCAGACTCTCTGCCTGACTGTGTTGACACCGCTCTCTGCCAATATCTTCTCGAGGGGCTCGGTAGTTCCGCTCGTCGTGGTATATGATATGCCGGCTTTCTCTTCAACTATAACTGACGACCAGTCGACGCCCTTGTATTTCAGTGCGGCCTGCACGGTCGCGAGCGACGCGAAGGCTAAGAAGAAGTCGGCCAACATCGTGTTTCTGGGTACGAAGAGAAGACTGAGATGCAAACACAGAAGGAGTAGAGTATCCTGGCAGCTAAGCAAATTCTATAAGATGCCTCTTATATATCCATTAGACAGTTTCTACCAAGTAATTCCACTCGGAAATTTCAATTCATAGGATGAAATCCCCTTTCAACGGCAATAATCCAACGTTAGAGGCCTATGAAGTAGCAACATCCGGTGTGGTTAACCCGAGTGAATAGCATTTCGACATGAGGAGGCAGTGGAATCTAGAGCTATTATTATAGACCAGCTTATTTCGAAGCCAATTAGCTTTGGAGTAACCCAGCTGCTAGGTTATGTAACAAATACCTATATGCCACCAGAAAGAGGGTGCGGCTACTTCTGAGGCCGTCTTGATCCAGAGTTCCATCGTTCTCGTAGGTGGTTGTTTAATTTTCCGTCTTCTACCGAGCTAGCTGTGATGGGTGCGGAGGTAAGCTGCCTAATGCACGCTGATCGGAATTGAAAACCCCATTTGACATGAACAACAGGATTATATAGATGTAGATGTGAGATCCGGGGAAGGATTCTAGAATAGTTCTTGCCAAGACTTCACTACAGCTCTTGAATAGCAGGTGGCCAATAACGGTACCACGCCAAGAATTCAAGTAGATCGATTTCCAACAGCTTAAGCCAATGGACCGCTGGTGTGTATAGATGAGAAGACGGGGAATACCGCCGTTGCATGACTACCTACATGTAGGTATATTCCTAGGTAGGTTTCCTTAAGAGCAACGTCTTTCAAGGGAACAACAACTTCCTCCCCCTCTTTTCCTAATTCGTCTTTGGGATCGAGAGATCGAATATGGTCGGCTTAACCGATACCAACCCAAGAAAAGAAGAGGCTGGCATAGTGGAGGTCGATGCGAACTTGAGTAGACCGTGTGATAGCTTCTCAATCCTCTCCCAGCCACCTGGCATTTCGTCGAAAGCTGCGAATACCACGATGACGATTAGCTGCTGACTTTAGTACGAACCTACACTAGTAGCTTAGGTCCCAATCATTTTGAAGGTCGGCGGGTGTATCCGACCAGCCCCACGTGGAGCTTTTGAAGTCTGGGAGGAATTCATCTGCACTCATTCAGACGATCATTGGTGATTGGCGCTGGGTTCCCCTCGCCTATCGAACTGTAGGCGCTAAACTGTATCTATACCACACCGACACCAAGAAATCTAATTAGCGCACTACATAGTCCAGGTACATAGCAGTACCGATAAGGTTCCGACAGGCACAACAATTCGAATGGTTAACCAGGCAATCACGGGATTACTTGAATTCAAACCTTCCTCTTATTCCCATGAATCACATACAGACATCGGTAGGTAGCGAGATTGGAAATTTAGTCACTGTGCCGAGTACAAGTAGCCTGAGATATGAAGAAAGGTGTTTCATGTCTGTTCCAAGTGGCATGAAAAAATAAGCTATCGCGCACGCATTGCTGTGAATGGCCTCGACCACCTTGTTCTAGCAATAATACAGTAGCTTCCCATCGGTCTCTAACTACGCAGGATTGACTAAAGTCATTGTTCCTTTATAGAAACGAGGAAAGTGTAAGCTCACGAGCCTTGAAAGACAAAGCAAATGGATGCTTTTGGAGTCGAATCGGTGAAAGAAGGGAACCCTAGTCGTCGGTTAACGGATGGGCCGGGGGAGGGAGGACGAGGTCGGTGATAGCACACAAATTTCATACCCCTGGCCATTGACATTGACCCGGGTCTCTAGGTCTCAGAATCCATCAACTTGACACTGGCGACAATTTATCCATTGAAAAAGAGAACCATGCTGGCCTTCGTCGCCCAAATTCTCACTGATATCCCAACAAGAGAATCAATATTTACTTAATGGAATTAGGAAGACTCTCGGTGAACGACGCAACGAAGCTGCAAGGACTCAAGTTGGCCATGATCTACATCTTGCATCCATTCAGATACGCATGTGCCTTAGGTAACCAGGTACTTTCGGAGAAATCTGCATTTCATTCGATCAAATGTTAGGTCAAAGCAGGTGAAGATCCAGTCCAATCCCGTCCGTAAACCCCGCATGCGTACCTCCAAATACGTATGCAGCGATACGAAGGACCACCTGCATTGCTGTCGTGGACGCTTACCACATAAGGGTAGATTCATATCTCTCCCTCGTAATAGATTAGAATGACTCAGCTTTATGATATGATTCGCTTGAGGAATAGGGTAGGACCAGTATCAATAGAAGTGATACCTTATCCATGGGTCCTTCTTACGTGGACTCCAAAAGTGAATGGAGTCCAGTTGGGCAAAAGCTTCGCAACCCTGGGAAGAATAAAAGGTGTGAGTGTTGCCGAGACAAAGTCGACACCTACACTAGTGTACACTAGTACCTACTAGTACTTCCTCGGGTTCTTTAAAGTGGGCTAGCTCAATAAGGAAAGAGTAGGAAGCACAATGACCTGCTGATTGGCAAAAAGCCTGATCGGCTTTCCCTGTCTGGGGTAAGCTTGGCCGCAAACTTGATTCTTGGCGTTTCCAAATTTCTAGCCTGATGTGGGACTATGACACTAACAAAGATATGCATGGTCCGGTCGGCAAGCGGCACTGGAGCAACGCCAGTCAAGTTCCAAAAGAAGGGACCCTTGTCCAAGTTGGTGGAAGGTGATTGGATAATTTGTGGTCCGTTATCGTGAGCTTCGTCGTCAAGCTGCTCTTTTTGACGTGTCTGCTCTTTCCCGCGCCTTCTGAATTTTTCCCTGAGCATCCGAAGAGGCATCCTCATCAAACAAATACAGTACTAAACACACTACTACTCTACGGACATACCTCCTGCCCAACCCCTGCCAAATCAATTCAGGTACAACCCACACTCTTCTGCATACATACATACATGGTTGTATGTACATATACATAGAGTGCATACTCCGGCATCTCTTATTACGTACCTCATCTTACCTTCTTCGCCCTTCTCCCAAAAGCTTCCAATTCATCTCCGATCTCCATCATCTCTTTCCACACATCCCACACAAGCCTCTCAAGCTTCTCTACCGCCCAGGCATTTTAGTCATACGCGCGTTTTGGTTTGTCTAAGAGCCAGTTCAAGCCAATTCGGTTTTCGTCAATTTTTACACGCCGATTCCCAGCGATCCTCTCTAGTCCAACCGCAAATATGTTCACCACAAGCGCGGCCGTCGTCGCGCTCTCCGCGTTAACCCTCGTCGCTGCGCAAGCGCACTCCAACTCGACTTTCACAATTGATCCTAACTCGGTGGACATCTCTGATCGCGGTGAGTATTCGTTGAATACCTATTTACCCCAATACCTACGTAGTGCTGACTCCTTGTAAAGTCTCCTGGTGCCAAGGGCAGACAGACAGCTGCAATACGCTTTGCGGCACAGCAATAGACAATTCATGCTCAACTGTGAGTTTATAATCACCACTCTCTGGGTAGCTGAGCGCATTGCTGACAATGCGTGTAGGACACTCTGGATTTCCAGTGTACGTGCCAGGGCGGTAACTCGCCCAATATGAATCTATATGAGAACACGGTCCCCTGGGTAAGACATTTCCGCTCGTCAGCTTCCTTATCCACATCTTCAAGCATGAGCTGACCCTCTCTCTCCCTGGTCCAGTTTGTCTGCGAAAGGCTCCAACAAAACTGTATCGTACAATTCCAGAACAACGCTGCGGGTCAGAAGAACTGTACGCAAACCTATGGCGACAAGTGTGGTACGGAACAGGTGGAAGACCATGCTGGACAAGGTGCCACAGGTGGAACCAGCAGCTCCAGCAGCGCATCGCCTAGTGGAAGCGCTACTGCCGCTGCTTCTGGTTCTGCACCCAGTAGCTCAAGTTCCCAAGCCGCCGCTGTCCCGACGAACGTTCAGTACCTCGGAAATGGTGCGGCCGCAGTGGCTGTCGGCTTGTTTGCCTATATGCTCTAGGGGCATTTATAGGCAGGAGTCATGCAGTTGCTTTGGAGCTTGAACAATACGGCCGCTTGCATGGAGCTATGGTCGTGGCCGTTCCTTTACTTGTACACTTTCACACTAGCAGCGATTCCCCCCTATGCCACGGACTGGACCCCGTCATGTTGCGTATGACAAACCTAATTCACGAGGAGACGATTCGAGTATTGATGATTTAGCATATGTCGATGGAGATTAATGTTTAAGCAGGTCATTAAGAGCATGATATTGAGATTAGTCGCGTCACAGTGGTTGTTGGTAAGCCAACAAACGCCTTGAGCCAGTAGCTATAGCCCACCACAAAGTAGGCACAGAACAATATATTTGATCCGTACCGGCCAGGTTCTTTAGGCTGCTGTTTACAAACAAAGAGTTGTGAAGTAATACTCCTTTTGCTTGTCTACAGAGCCTTAATAGAGGCATTGTTTGGAGGCAACGTATTTATATATTAGTGAGTTACTTCATTTACTAAGCCCTCTTCATGATGAGGGTTTGGCACAGCAGTGTATTCACTTCCTCCACGAGGGCATAGCGAGAGTGCTTTTTAGAGTCGGCAGAAAGGGGCCTTCCCAGACTGATAGAAGGGGCCTTTTCATACCACATCTCTAATCCGCTTCACCTACAGATGGCGAATTCCAAGCAGCTTAGGGTGCCCGTGGGCATTCGCCTCTCAATTGGAATCGAGTTGGAATTCCTAGTAGCCTGGCTTCCGCCGGGGGAAAAGGATCCATTTGAGATTGAAGCCGGCTCTCTACCCCCTTTACTACGGATTGATAGCGAGGCGGTGGCAGAATCCACGATATTAGGTGCAATGCGCAGTACTTTGCGGAAACATGGAATTCCTGTCTTTGAAAGAGCAGCATATATGTCGGGTCTCGATACGCCACGGCCAACTATCGACCACCCGTTACGACTTCAAGACAAAGACAAATGGTCGTTCGAAACCGATTCTAGCGTTTCAGAGAGACTGAATAAGGACTACGCATGGGGAGTTGTCGAATGTCGAAGTCCGGCTATGTGGGCGAGGCCGGAATCGTTCCAGGAGATTGCGTTCGTAGTCAACATTCTCACCAGCAGTCACCGCCTACGCCTTAACCCGACGTGCGGCTTTCATGTCCACGTAGGAAACGGCAAGTGGTATTTCCCGGCGGCTGACATAAAAAGGCTTGGTGCTTTTCTATGGGCAGCTGATCCAATGATCTCGCGTCTGCATCCTGCGGTATGTTATTTTATGCGCCCCCATTTCCCCCTTCCCTTTGTCAGTAGACGATGGAGTCAGGATCTCCTAGACCAGGAACCTAGGGAGTTAACTGGCTTCAAAATCCCCCAAATCCCTTGTCTAGAAAAATCACTAACTTCTATTGCCGCAGTGGCGTAGGGTTGCCCACTTCAGTCGAAGTATCCGTTACGACAGTAAACTTGCACAAGGAGCTACCGTGAAAAGCGTTGAAGCCGAAATTATTGAAAACCTCAAGAGGCCGCTAGGGGAAGTTGACCCTATTCCTGTGACTGATTACTCTGATACCACCAGAGAGGAGATAGAACTAGGCGGAAAGGAGAAGTGGCAAGAGTTTGCGCGTTGGCGCAATGAGGTAGGTCCGTTTATGACCCTAGGAGAGGTTAGCGGTGACAGTGGCAGCAGTGCCCATAGAGATGATGACAATGATGGGGCCGATAGCCATCGTACTGCCAGGGGCAGGAATGACAGCAGCACCGGTGGTGCCAGTAACCATGGTGGCGATGCCCATCTACCACTGGAAGATTTCCTCTCCCCAATTCCCGAACCGGAGTACAATTTGCCATCAGTCGAGGAAATGGCGAGGGAAGGCGAGCGACTACTCGATGAGGACTGGGAAAATGAGGGACCACCCGACCGAAATACTCTTCATCGAAACGTTGGCTGGGTGCACTGGGACGAACTTCAGCCTATTGAAGCTGCCGTACGGATTCGCGAGTACTGCGAAGTACAGTTCGGACATAGAAACCTCGAGAAATTATCTTCGAGGGAACAGCTTACTCTTATGTTTATCACCCAATGCGCCTTACTATTCGGCCATATTAACTTAGAGGAGCTCACAAAAGACCAGGAATATCAAGTCCTAGTGGCGAGCTCCCCCTATATAGAAGCCGCACGTAGCAGGTGGGATTGGAACCCTGCAACCGAACAGTTTGAGCGCAATTGGCAGCGAATGGGTCACATACTCGAGCATACAAGTGCCCAGAGGGAGATCAAAATCGACGCGCCATACATCGTCCAAAAGTTCGAAAATTTAGCCAAGCTAATGGAGCTAAACGGCGAGGACTCTGATTTCGGCATCGAGTATACCCACCGAGAAGAGCAGGATAAAGCCACGCAGACAAATAGAGGCATCCAGGAACTCCTTGAGAGCCTCAAGGACTATGCAGACTCACCCGGCCCGCACTACTTGGAAAACTTGACCGATCCTCACGCAGCACTCTACAAGGCCATGGGATTGGCGCCTCCTAAGGAGCAACCAGAGGAGAGAGAGGCCCCTAGAGCTGATGAACGCACCGAACACGAAAGAGGACCTGATACCTCATCCCCTGCCTACCCTGTCTCCATTCACAGTTTAGACGATGCGGCGGATACTACTGGGGGGAGCTTTCACCCTCCGGCATGGGACGCAATGCAAGACGAACAAACGAGATATGCATCGCTCAGCTCTCCCGCTTCCCACGGATCTGAAACTAAGCCCCGATCGGATAAACTCCTGCCCCACGACGTTGACGTCCTCTCGATGTCCTACAAGGGGGACATCCGTAGATACGCCGCTGTCACCGAGAAAAACTGGGACGAGGTAAGACACCCCCCGTACGCGACGAACCCTCTCGCGGAAGCCGCCGCATCCTCCACATCCGAAGAGCCGCCTCCGGACGGCAGCGTCCACGTCACGACGGCAGAGGGCCTAGCCCAGATCGCGTCGGCTCCGTCGGCCTTGGTCGCGGCGGAGCTGCTGGTACCCGCGCCCGAGTACATGCGCCTCAACTACAACTTCTCCTTCTACAGGCTAGCCAGCCTGAGAGGAGCCGGCGCCGGAGACAAAGACGCCGCGTACACCGCCAACCTCCGCACGATCGAGTTCCGCGAGGCCGCCGGCACGCTCGACGCCCGGTGGATCCTGACCTGGGCGTGCATATGCGTCGGGATGGTGCGCTGGGCTCGCTGCGCGAGCGTGTCCGACTTCATGGACGTTCTCGATAGGATCATAGCGCAGGAGGAGCGGGAACTGAGAAGGCTCGCCGCTTCTGGCGCGCCTTACGAGGCCCAGGAGCGGGACGAAGCCGCGAGGTACGATGTCTGTGACTTGTTAGAGGATATCGGCCTTTTCGCCGAGGCTGCGTGGGTTCGGAAGCGAGAAAGCGAGCGAGGCCCGCCTATGTGAGGTGAGTTTAATGTCGTGATTCGCAGCACTGCCCTTGGTAAGTGTCGCTTCTGGGGCTAATCAGACGCGACTGGAGTTGAGGTGTGTTGGCGCATTTCCTTTTATTCGTAGCATTGTTTACTTGTTTTATCTGTTTAGGTAGGTATGTTTTGAATGGTATAGTTCTTGTAGATGAAGAATCATGATAGGTATTAACTTGAATTTGTTCCTCGGATTCTTGACTTCGGCTCTCCTGAATGGAGAAGATACCGACCCCTATATGCTAGACAGCTCAGCTCAAGCGATATCTACGAAATTCTTCGGAGTTTATCTTCCTTAGGCTTCAATCGCCAATGACGGCCTCTCAATATAAATGCCTACTAGGAGGCCATCACATGTCGACGTCTTTAGATATCAAATCATCCGGCTTACTTACCCACTCGCACTACATTCCAAATTCCTTACAGCTGTTGTCCTTGTCTGGCCATCATAATAAAACTTAGCTTGTACTTCCCCTTTAAGTCCATGTGTATTATCCCTTATGCTATTGCAACCGTTTGCGATTAGCTCTCTTGGCTTCGTCTCGTCAGTCGGTATTCGCATTCAATCGAAACCGTACAGTTTACGATGGGAGAGGCCTACCTTCCCAATATGAGTATCCGGTAGGTGAATTAGCCAACAATGATCAGGCTACTGGGGTATTCCGATTCTTGTACAAAATAGGGGTCAAAGACTGATGAAATGTTACTAAACCTGTAGGCACCTCGTAGCTGTAAGTGATATATGGAATATATATGACGAATATGCCAGCGCCTCTACGAGGCTTGATAGCCCGGATCGACGTCGAATGAGTTTGAATCTTTTTTCGTTTCACCTGCTAGTCATAGGTACACTTAGATCATTGCTATGAAATTTCTATGTAGCTTCACTTTCAAGAAGTGCCGACATAAAGGGGCGAAGGCCTATGGCTAGTTCTTAATATAACGCACAGCCTTGGACCTAGAACCAAGCAGTATGTATCATTATTTCTGTCTTTGTTATACGCCCACGACCCCCGACTAGGTACCTATAGATATATCATAGTCCATCATTAGCATATATCTCGCCAGATTACTCCTTGATTCGCTCCAGACATGCCATTAGCCCTTCTGGTTCCAGCTCATGACCATGGAGTTTAGCCCATACCTGGTCCGATGGTTCAAGCAAACTGTGCTGTCAGCTCGACAACGAATTTGAGTGCTATCCGGTAATGTCGTCTTGCGAATATTCATATGGGTGGTCAATATATAATTCGTAGAGGGAACTCGCATGCTGGCCATGGTATGGTAACTCGTGAGGGTTGGAATCTAAGTGATAATGGAGTAAATTCTCACTTGACGCGCAAGTAGCCCCGTGCCATGGCCTTTCCGGGTGACGCGCCTCAGCACGCGTTGGCACTGGTACCTGGCACCTGGCCGCCCGGGGCAACGCGCGAAGAATAACCGTGATTCGCCCACACCGAACTGGAGGTTATCAACCAAAGTAAACACAGGTCTCCCATCACCGTATAGCATTGATGGTCGAATGGGCTAGTGGCGTGAAGGGCGCGTAAAATCTAGAGGGTCACCATTCGATTCCCACGGAGGCAGCGGCCCCTCCCTCTTTGGGTCTATCATGCTCAGACACGGCAGGATCCCCTGCGAGGACGGAGCCCCTTCCAGCTCCCTAGCGAGGATTCAGACGTCGCAAATGGCAAATACCCCTACAATCGAAAGTACGGGGGGCGCAGTAGCCAACATCCCGGTGCGGAAATATAGGATGTGGTAAAGGGCTGGGCCTACATCGGACATGGGAAAAGAAGCACTATATTTTTTTTTCTCATACTCTCTATTTTCTGTTTCCCTCTTCTTTTAGATGCCTCTTCCTTTCTAATTTCCTTTTCGCCTTGAATTGTGTGGCAATGGTGTTCGAACGCATCACTTTCCTCCTTTTTCCAACATCAAGTCATCTAGTATCCCTATTCGCTTACCTCATTCCATTTCACTCCTTTACGTGCCCAATTTCAATAACTCCCCAAAAGAGGATCAAGTATTTCACCGACATCCTTGAGAATGCTCGTCTCTAGCCGGTTGAGACTTATGCGGGCTCTTCTCTCGCAAGCCATCTCAAACCATCGCAATCCCTTCGAAAACGTCACTACGAGCATTTGTCTCTTAGGCTGTTGGATACTTTGAAATATCCTCGCATCTCGTTATTGAGCTTGGTTGCTCCTTTTCGTACGAATTAGGCGCACTCCGGGACGTATATCAATAGAATTCCTACATTTCTACGGAATATACGGGCAGCCTATTCGCTTATACCATTACGAAAACTAAAGTAACCAATTATTCAGCTGACGATACTCTTTGAAATGCTACTTCGCAACTTTACATTATTGCCCTGAATCTGGTCGACTTCCAAGTATACATCTTCTGCTGGGTCCAAAGACTACTCCTTGCTGAGCTTCTGCGACCCTGTGCCCGAGTTCGTTCGTTGCCGGCATTGAAGTATCGTCCAACGTACAAGCAAACGATAACTATTATCTCTATAGCAGTAATATCCGAATTCCTCAAGCTGTATTCAATCGTGCCGCTGCCGCTATGATGATACCCCTTGTTAATTCGATATAGCGCTGTCTCCAACTCGGTGAACATCGCCGAATGTTTCGTTCCGATTTTTCAGATCTTACAAGAGAAATTTGTTCCCTTCAGCGCAAGGGATTCGACTTGATCGGTGGATGGATAAATGGAGAACATTCTCGTGGCGGCCAGTACTCTTTCGTTCCTAGAGTCAACCTCTAGATGACAGGTTAAGCCGTGGACTACAATAAAGCCTTCGCACAATAGGATATATTCTATTGATATGATGGCATGAATGACATATACTGCTCGGAAGTCCAGTCTACTTTCTGTTTACGGCATGTATGTAGCTCTGACGCTGCTCACGGCCCAAGTTATTGATTTCCCGTCCTGAGCACTGAAGTGTGTGAGAGGGTATTAGGGCTCTGCGCTTCGAGTGATTCAGGTGCCCTCTAATAGCAGATCCAATACTCGTATTAGCGTACGAGAGCTATAGCTGTAGAAATATCCTGCAATCTTCACCAAAATAGTCGTATCAGTAAAATGGCTTTGAGACCATAAATCTAGTACATAACCACGGGCGTGGCTGAGGACACAGGCTGGAGGGCGCTAGTTTAATAGGGGATTCTCGTGTAAAATCAGCTCAATGCAAAAGGCCAAAGAAGAATCCGGGCAAGTATCTAGGTATCCAAAGATATGAACATAATATTACAACGCATTCTCCAACTTGCGACAGTGTGCTGTTCTTTACCTATTCATCCTCGTCGTGCCAGTCAGCTAATTCACCATAGACCACTCATACGATGGATGTTTAAGTGAGAATTTACGAAGCGACCTCGCCGCATTCGACCTACCTAGCGTAGTAGTTCAGTCTCAGCTGCGTCAAGCCTCTCCAATTTCCAAAGTGCCTATCAATGGAGATTCTGACGACGCGAGATGCTGAGGCAGCCTCGTTTATACCGTGTGCTGAGGACATTTCAAGGTCAGAGTCCCCAGCCGCCTCTGTCAAGACGCTTACCCTAGGGAATGGTAATACAGAAGCCTACAAATACCGTTCTCTTTGGTATCAGCGCTCCTGGCGACCGTTCTGCATTGAGACGATTCAGCGGAGAACGTGGGTCACAGTAAAACTACTACTACAATCAAGGGAATAGTTGAAGCAGCACCTTTTACAAGAGTTGGAAGTACGAATAAGGACAAAAGGAGCTGGGTTGTCTTTCCTGAATCTCGTCGGGACGACGTAAAATAGTAATAATCCTTCTGCATCTCTCCGGAGCCGGCCATCGGCAGCAGTTAATCATTCGTCCAGTAAAGTGCGGATATCCTACTACAAAATCTCCGGGTTGGGGAGACTGAACTGTTGTTGATCGAGGATAAGGTGAAGACGTTGCCGATCCCTGACTTCCGAGAGAGCATCTCGTTAGGAACTCAAGGAGCCTGCGATGAAACTCCCCCAAGCCATGCAAGAATCTGCAGATGCGCTATGGAAGTTTCAGCCAGAGATGGGAACAGTTGGATTTGGTCCGTACAATTCTTTTTTTGACCATTTCTGGAAAACAGCTAACAGTTCTAATCTCATAAAACAGCAGACCTTGGCCTGTTACTCAACAGATGTGAGCAACACTTCTCAGAGAATACACTGCAGTACTTAAAAATTAATAATAAGTGTGAAAAAGAGGGTTCGTAAACTCAGGAACATCTTGAATCGCCCTGGAGAATGGACTCACTGGTATGATGATTATCCAGGCTTAGCATTGTCAGCAAGCGCTCAGGCGAGCCGCCACCGCCCGCGATGCCTACATAGCGTTCCGCCTGCAGATGTGATGGACGGAATAAACCAAACATCCGCGAGGGCGAATGGCTTTTCAGTCCTCGACCCACATGATCGAGGCGTAATAGTTGAAAGCATAATTTCACAAGACGATGGGGAACCCTTCATTCTGAGCCCTGAGCGCAGAATCTCAATAGCACCAAATAAGATGAATGACCTTCTTAGGTAGATAGATTCCGATGACCTGAGGGCTGTTGAATCTCCTGAGGAATGCCACCTGTTTGGGGGACACCTCAGAAGATTTGCTCCCAACCCGGTCGTGCGGCCCAGCCGGTGCTAGTAACCAAATCACCAAGAAATTTCAGGGTCATTGAACAAAATTAACGAGAATAGACAGTCCGGGGGTTCTTCAGACCAAGGAGAGAAAGAGGAGGGATGCTTCCCTGAGTTAGGTCCGACTTCAACCCAGTCGAAAACGAGATTCCGGAAAAGGGGTTACAATGAACTTACCACTACTCTCACATTCCTTCACGCTTAATATTAATACCATAAAACTACGTATCTAGTTTCAGAGCGTCCACCCCATTTGACCCCATTACCTTATAGTACTTGCGTAACAAAGGAGCAAGGTCTTATTCGCCCGCTAACTTCGATCAAAATACGAGGCAGGCGGCGCAAAGGAGGGTGGCCAGTTTGATGGTTCAGGCCTACATATTATAGGTGCATGCACATACGAGGACAGTAAGTTAAATCTCATTTCCCTTGAATTGTTTGTTATAGACTTCCTTTTCCCTCTTACAACCGACCCATCTTGTGAAGCGATGGCAGGTTGCCGTGCTGGTGCAACGGATCCTTCCGGCTGAAAGACAACTTTTTTGTTTTAGACTTCGCTCCACGCCCGTTACGCCACAATACCGCGCTGCCCTAGTCGGCACTGGCATATGGCACAATAATGGCCTAAGTGAGGCTCATACAATCGCAAAGCGAAGTGTCGTCGGTAGAGCTTCCAATCGTGAAGTCTACTTAGTAGACCTTCTTCTTCTCGTCAATACTGAATTGTCCTGGGCCGCTGTTAACGAGCAGGAGGAGACCCCCAACGATCGACAGAATCTGAAAGAAATCGTATTTAGCGAAATCCTTGTGAGGATGGTGCTCGTGGAGCTGCATACATGTTAGTTCATCTAAGAATTAAAAGGCGTACAGCTGTAGAAACTCACAGTCCAGAAGTTGTTCACTAAGACGTTGAAGACGCTCAGAATAACAACCAATAAAGTGGCGCTGAACTTGGCCTTGAATCCAACAACGACCATGATACAAGCGATCAGGCCAATAACAGACACAGCGACTCTCCAGATGGACCACTCTCCACTGAAGACGAAGCCGACGAACAGGAATATCAAGAGAACGCGGCCAGCAAGCTGGAAGTACATCTTTCGGTCCTTCTCGTCGAGCTGAGGCAGGCCAGCAAATGCCTTGGTCTTCCTAACCCAAGAGTCTGATAGCACCATGATCAGCCCGCCAATGACCGAAAGATTCCGGAGGAAGAAGTTGAGGTCGAAGATCAAGCCATAGCCGAGGGCCTGCGTGATAACGACTCCCATGAGACCAGCGACGGCGTAATCAGAGTGCTTTCGGACAATAACCATCGTGGAGCAGGTTACCATAGTCACAACATTCACGATGAGGAACAAATGCGTCAGGCCGTTCGGAACTAGCAAGGGAGCCAAGTTAGCTCAAGGGGAAAGGAAAAGCTACTCGTGAGCTTCGAGGATCATAGAACGTACTATGCCTATAGGAATTCAGGTATACGAGCTGGTCGCTCCATTGTGTTATGATTCTCAGGGCATCCTCAAGGAATGTGACAACGATCAGGAATCGCCCAATTGCCGGTAGGTATCTGTAGCGGAACAGCGCGTTAGTAAGGCTCCGGACTTTCAACCGCGACTAGCTATCTACTCAGGAGCATACAGCTCGTTGCAGGTGTAAAGGAATAGGACCTGACATACGGCTTGATGGGTTCGCTGACAGTATCCAAGATATCCTCAATCTTACTGGTCTGTTCCCTAATTGCGTCCAACGGACTCGGGTCGGCCGCCTCGGGTTTTGGGCCGCCGAAGGGGTTCGGGCCACCAAGGTGGTAGCCGGCTGTACCTCTGATTTGGGCCATTTTGGATTATCGCGTTGTATGTCGCCCAGGCCAGCTGTTTGCGCGAGAAAGCAAGAAAGAAAGACTATGCCTGCGCGAAGAATGTAGGAGAGGTTGGGCTATTATGGTCAGACGGAAGAGGAGAGATGGATCGGCAACGACGAGGGGAGGGCGAGAGAGGCGGCCGAGATACAGTGTCGAGTCCGGAGTCGTGGTTGTGGAGGGAGTCGATAAGTTGATAGAGAGAGGAGAGAATTGCGAACCACGGAGGCTTGGAAGACTATAATTCGCCTGGTGGTGAGCTTTTAATGTGTGGTAGACAACCGTGTCCTCAATTGACAATGATGCAAGGCCAAAACTTCCGACATGCCAGATTGGTTCGCTGACTTCCAGGTTGACTCAGCTAATGCCATTGTGGCATGGTCGACGCACTGACCATCAAGGATAGCTGCAGTCTCTGAGTCTAAATAAAAGATCCTCGACGCTAGCCAGGAACTTGATTGCGAGCCATAAAACTGCAGTGAATGCATGTACCTCTTCATCTTTTAACCCCACCCAGGTACATGAGGTTTCGGCTTTCCGTTCAAGCTTAAATGTGTCGGTGCGAGGTATACCCGCCCCTGGGCCATCAGCCCATTTACAGTACCTAAAAAGCAGCCCGTTTAACGGATTTTGCCCTTCCCAAGTCCAAGACCCAGACCAAGACCCCGACCTAGACCCAGTAGGAGGAATTCCACTCGACGCTCCGCCGCATGATGCCAAAAATAAATCACATTTTTAACGTGAGCTACATCATTCAATACGCCTACTAAGCGCGACAAACATAATAAACATTTAGCACTGCTTTGATTGGATATTGCACAGTGGTAGCAGCTACCTAGAGGTTACCCGTTATACCAATGATTAGGAGTTCGAACTATATTAGTCTCACAAGCCTCATTTGTTATACACGTTGTTCTTAGTACTGATAAGAGTGTTAAGTGTTCTCCAAGTGGATCTATTACATATAATACTTCTTATGATGGAAATCCTTGGAAGCTACAGACAGCCGAAGGATTACGGACCTCAGCTTGAACGACCAGGCCAAGGTAGGTAAAGATTTAGCAGTCTCCAAGTAGCCTATCAAACTACATCGATTAGTGGACAGCCCTCTTGTAAGATACCATAACCCCTAGCCGTTGTCAATATAAGTGAAAAGTTACCACCCTATATCAAAACGGAGATACTGTTCAGTTCAGTAATCTACCCCTAATAGTTGAGTTGAGTGACTTTATTCGCAACAGATGGCGGCTATCTAGTCGTAAGATTTATGTAGTGGCTGTCTCCAGATAGAGCAAAACACTGCTTCATCCATTTCATCCAAAATTCGGCCGCTTCACCACAGCCAGATGAACACATAGCCATACGATACCAGCAAACAAGCTACCAATAGGCTAGGCTTGCTCAAGCCAGCTTTCTTCGCTTGAGAGCACCAAAATCCCAGTCACCAAGAGTGACGGTGTCGAGTAATTAATTCATTGTTACTGTCTCTCAGATCTTCGCGCCGAGCTTGGACTTCGACATCTTCCGGTATCATGTCGAAGCCATTCCGGCTCGCGACTCGTACAGCCATAGTGGGCGGCTAAGTGGATTGCTCAGTATGAAGCCATCCATACTAGTGATATGAGCTCAAGTTAGCGTTCAAGGGACAGACATCGCCGAAAGGGGGGACGCACCCATTATAAACCGCAACTCTCGACTCAACGGCAGCGAGGTACCAGCTTACCCAGCCTAGTACAACATAGTCAAGAGAACCAGCGGTAAAGCGCGCCCGCGCTTCCGCCCAAGCTCAAGCAATGACAAGCGCATCGATACTCGCCTTCGCGATAGCGATGACCTTCTGGCACGTGGGCGTCTCGCCGGGGGCGTGCATCTTCATCCCGCACGCCGGCGGCTTCCACGCGCCCGAGTGCACGAGGTGGTCCAGCACCGCGTGCCGGGCCCTGCTCTTCTGCTCCATCTGCAGCACGATGTCCTTCAGCCCGATGTGCAGCGGCGTCCCCTCGAGCCTGTTGTCGTTCGAGTCCGACAGCCCGTACACGTCCGACCGGAGCAGCGCCCGCACCGTCAGCCGCCACATCGCCGGCTCCATCTCGCGGTGGTTCAGCGCCGCCGCCGACACGCAGTCGTTCGCGCCGCCCGAGCACGCGCTGCTGCCGTCGCCCCACAGGATGCCCCCGAAATTCCTGAGCTTGAAGACCAGCCGCCGCCGCTCCGCCGTCGCCCGCGCCGTCTCCTCGTCCACCGCCCGCAGGATGCGCTCGTACGCGTGCACGATGCTGGGGATCAGCGCCGCGAGCAGCATCAGGTTCTGGAAGTTGCGCATCACGTCGTCGGCGGCCGCGTGGTCGGGCGGCTCGATCTTGAACGAGCACACGGGGCAGTAGACGACGTCGTACGCGGTGCGCGTGGCCTTGCGCGCGTGTGCGAGCGCCGCTTCCACGCCCTCCGGGACCTTCTGCATTGCGTCGAGCGCGAGGTACAGCGCCGCCGTATGCGCACAGGTCCCCGTCAAATTCGTCGAGGCAGTTATCGGCGGCTGTACGGCGGCGGCGACACTACCCGAACTGCTCACGCTCTCGGGCGTGCTGGCCGAATTGGGCGACAGGTTCGGGACTTGTTCCGCGCTGAGAGGAGGTTCGAGTATTGAAACGAACAGGGACGGGTCGATGTTGGAGGGCGAGAAGGACGGCGCGTGTTGCGGCACGGGGTCGAAGCCAATATCCCCCAAACTGTCGCCGGTGTAGCCAAATGAGAATGGATAGCCCTTCTCCGGCGACAGGGCTCCGAGCGCATCGTGGTTAACCTCTCCTCCTGTTAATAGACTTAGAAAGGCCAAACCGGGGTCCTCCGTAGTCGGCGGTAGTTCCGTCATTGTATTCTTGCTCGCCGGCACCGCGACCGCCTCCGCATTTTCGTTACTCGACTCGTCGCGGGGCCGTTTCCGCGGACGGCCCATAGGTTTTTGAGGGGAGTAGTGGCAGGCGATGCCTTCACGCTTACAGCGCGAGCAGCCGTCCGGCTCCTTTGTGCAAGCGAGCTTACGGGTGCCTGTGGCATTGTAAGTCCGAATCTTGACCCGCAACACGAGTGAGTAGGTAGAGATCTGCCAAACATACGGCATTCATCGCAAGCCCGGTGTTTCGGAGGGGACCCGGCGGATTCGCCGAGCGTCCCCGTCGCTGTCGTGGCCGACATCGTACAGGTGTCTACATGTAGACGCTGATCTTCACTCCAATTCGATCCTCGGTTCTTTGTGGAGCCGAATCGTGATCTTAGCAGGGGAAGAAGAAAAGTGTATAACTTGCACGGGTGGTACGGTAAGACATTTGAGATCTAGCGGGTTCGGGGGACCTTGAGAGCTCGAGGTGGTTTGCAATGATCTGATTCGTAAGCGCAAATCGTGCCTGTTCGTTCGCTTGTCCCGCAATGAGTGGGTTGCGCGCGATGTACCTTGAAAAATCCATTCCAAGTGCTCGGAGTTACTAGCGACGTCGCAGATGGGCAAGGTACTTCCTAGGGACAGCTAAGCCCCCGTCAGATAGTACCTAATAAAAGGAATTGTGGCTGATGCTAGTCTGCTAGTCTCATCCGATACGATGTTTCTCGATATTATACCCAATAATACGCATGTCCATTTAACGAGATCTGTATTGGATATTTGAATGGTGCCGTAAATCATTAAAAAGCAGAGGGAAGAGATAATTAGTGTATGACTATTACTTCAAAAACCTATTAGCGATGATAATTCGAACACGTTTTGTCTGAGAGAGCGATGGCCATTAGAATTAGCTACGTCTTGGAGGTAGGTACCTAGGAAGTAGGCGTAGCTATGTACTTGGAAATACTAAGAGCCGCTCAAGCTCACGGCTCTAGAAAGCCACGGATAAGACGGGACTAATGTATAGTCTTACAATCTTGTCTCTATATAGGTCTTCTGGGCTTGCTGCGTCCGCTCTCTCGCACGTTGCTCGGCCGAGTTCTCCAAGTCAACCTCACCCACCGCCATCAAATCTGCCAAGAACCGTCGAATCCTCAACCCGGTTCGCTGTCGTATAACGGCATCATACACGTTATCTGCTGCTGCATGTATAGCGACCTGAAGGCCCTTGATGACATCCCTGTCATTGATTCCCGCATCGTCATAATCAAAGAAGACATCCAATTCGTTCAGAACATTTTCTGCCTGAGGTGCCGTAGGCAGCGCCTTTACCTTCGGGGGGTCAGGTTGCGACCGTTTCCGAGGTGGAGTCGGAGGAGCCCGAATAGGTTTCGGCGACGATGGTAATGCCTTCTCCGGCTTCGGCTCCGAATGTTCTACCAATGGCATTTTCTGGTTGACGAATATAACCTCTTCATCCAACCGGGGCGGACGTGAAGGCGTCACTTGGGAAGCATGCTGAATAGAGTGCCTCGGAGAGGAATGGGACTCCTTTTCATTCGTCTTCTCCACCAAAGCCTGAGGGCGATTGTGTAGCTGTGCCGATTTGTCGGTTTCCCGCTCCATTTGTTCGAGTTGCTGAGAAACCTCCTCCAATGCTCTCTCCAACGACGAAGGTCGAGCACTCGCATATCGCGCTGGATATGGTAATGAAGGGACAGTGGAGGGAGTTGTTCCTGGCGATATGCCCCGTGACTTTTCCTTGTCGACGGAATTAGGGACTGACGTCACTCTTGGTTCAATCAGCGGATATATCTGAACCCTCGTTTGGCTCGTTGTCTGCTCCGAGTGACGTGGTGAATTCTCCTTCTCTTCCTCGATGGTCTCAGGGCGAGGTGGACGAGTTACGGCAGTATCTCGCCTGCGTAGCCCGGTATGCAGCGTCCCAACTTCTGGTGTAGCTTGTAAATGTACTGGCCTCTGACGGAGCCCACGACCACCTTGCTTGTCCTCAACTAATGATGAGGCCCTGGATGGCAGCTTTTGGGGTTTGTTAACGTCGGCAGAAAACTGAGTAGACCTTCGGGGTGATCTCGTGGGCGTAGTGTCAGGTACTTGAACTAATTGATCTCTGAAAGCGCGAGATTTGCGAGGATCCCGTACATTTGGAGGATATATGATTTCTTGCTGACTTCCTCCTTGGCGATGCCTGGTATGCGGCCATATCTGTTGTGGCTTAGTTTGATAAGTGCGGGCTTCCGTGGTCGGTGGCTTCTTTTTTAGCCAAGGCAAGATTCCCCTTTTCCCCTTGGATGGTGACTTTTGAGTGGACTTAAATTTTGGGCTTGGCAAGGGTTCAATCGGATGGTCGGCTGCAGTAAACACGACATACGACCCAGAACTTGAACTGAACTGCTCGCTGGAGGCACTACCTTGTCCGTCGGAATGCGCAGTCATTTGTGTCGGTGCCATCACATTCCTTGGTAGATGGTTTATGAGCTCTCGACTGCGTCTAGGTCTAAGCGGCGACCCTCGGCTCTGCTCCGCAGACGTGACGGCAAGACCAGCTTCTTGGAACTGTCTCCGATACGGCAATAATGGCTGAACAGTATGATACGACACTTTTGACTCGGTCTCAGTCGGCGTCATAATTAGAGGGTTCCTAACCGCTCCAGCGACATCCGCGTACTTTTCAAGCTGCCTTGTGAAGCGATTCAGGGCTTTGCGCTGACTTGAAGTTCGAGAAGGCACTCGTGATGGCTGAATAGGCCATACCACTGGCTCCTCTGGTATGACCATAGTGGACAGTCGCCGTTGCTGATCGAGTGTCCTGTTGATTGCATCCCAGACGACGGGGTCCGCAAGACCATATCGCTTCTCCCGAGATACTCCGCGACTCCGTGCTGCGACGCTCATCCCTTTCTGTCGCCTTCCTTTAGCTTTCTGACCGGCATTCCTCAACTCTTGAGACGGAGGCTTGCCATTATCGGTGGTATGAACATGGGCATTGCGTGGGTATCGACTTTCGGCAGCATCAATGGCCTTGGCATTAATATTGTTTATCTGTGATTGTTGTAAGGTACTCCAGTACGGATGGTCCTCGGCGAACTCGGGAACATGCATCAACGGGTATTGTCTAGCATCAACTGTAGATCCTCCTGTTCCTCGTGAGGGAAGACGCCTGCTGACACGGACGCCATGTTTCTTCCGGCTAATTCTGCGTTGTCGCTGTCGCTCCCTGATTAACTGCTGTGGTAATGGGGTACGAAATACTGCTTCGGCGGCTCGATGTGAGAGCTTATCATTTGACTGCGCCGGTGATGGATATGCGAGTTTTGGTCGACGATTTGGATTCCCCTTCTAAGGTAAACTGAACTTAGGCATCGTCTGTAATCCAAAAGGGTCCCCAGAAATCTCAAGAGAAAAAGTTATGTTGAGGAAATGTCGTATTGACTGATCGTATGTTTCTCGTATACTTTTCGAGATAAAGAGACGGCTGGGGTCTTTCCTTGCCTTATTCTCAAGTTTCTGCTACGAATTCTGCTGGTAGCTAGTGCCTCCTCAAGATTGACTTTCGACCAGCATCTGGGAGGACCTAGGTACGGTTGCGACTTATTGGGTGACTGCGGGCTGTGGCTTCTCATCAAATCTCGCTGTAGAGCCCAGGACGTGACTGCATCGACCATCCGATGGCATGTTGCGAGCAGAGGTCGAAGGCTATCCAAGTCTGTTACACTGGATTTTACCTCACATCTTTGATTCCAGGCGATGAATACATTTCGAGCTGTCGCCGCCCCTTGCGAAGTAGAAACTCAATGGCAAAAAAATCTCTCTTGTCAATGTTGATATGCTTGTCGAATTCAGATCTAAAGTATAATCAGCCCTGGACGGAGGAGACGAAGACTCCTGGAAGATTATATGTGGAAATGCTTACCTCGCAAAGTGTTCAAAATGTGGTCGCGTAGTCTATCATCACTCATTAGTTAACGAAGACTTTATTGTAACCGAGGGCAGTTCCACGCACAGCTGATTTCTTGCGGCTTTCACGCAGACAATGCCGGTAAAGGGACAATACTTCTTTTTGTAAGCCTGATAGACGCATCCTGACTGATGGGTATGTTTGGGAACTATTGTATATTGCAGGGCGAAATCGCAACACACTAAAGATAAAAACACGGCGATTTCATGAAGACGCCGAAGTCTGACGACATCAGTTCACATACAAATTGATGTGGGTCGCTAGTTTGACCTCCATTGACGCATATACTTGTGCAGATGCATATCTCCAAAGGGAGACATTGTATAAGCGAATAACTACCTTTGTGGGCATTTGTACGGAATAACACGAAAAGAAAGCAGTGAAAGAAAAGGCTTCTTTAAAATCTATTAAAAGGTAGACATTGTTTCGGTTAGTCTAAATTAATAATAGGCTGGGGTGCCATAGTCTATCTCCCAATACAAGACCGCCCGAAAGCCGCAAGGTGAGTGGTGACACTTCGGAGTTGTACAACAATAGTACAAGACAGAACCGTTCTAACGATCCTGCCGTTACTCGTCAACGATACATGACGTCGTATGCGTGAGGGTGTAATACAAACGAGGTTGACTCCCTAAGGCATTTAAAGGCTTTCCCGACACTCTATTGAGGCACGCACCGCCACCAACTCCCTGAAAGCACCGAACGACTCCGGGACGATGAAGGTTCTGCAAATTCAGCGGGCAGAAGAGGCTGGGGAACCTCGATTCATCCGTTTCGGAAATATGAACCGACTCGCAAGGCCCTCAATCCTTGGATAACGACCCAGCCCGCAACGACAACCGTCACTATGATGCGCAGCTCGCGTACCGCCGCCGCGGTTGTTGAATCTAGGCGGATCGTATGCACATGGTTGATAGCACCCCCATGCTGTGCCGCGAGGGAAAAGGACTCCATCTCGTTTTACTGTTTCCCTTCCTCTCCTTCCCGGATAGCAATGCTCGTATTGAAAGGTTAATTAACTGTAGACGTGTAGTATAAACTATGACGCAGAATGTGAGAGGGAAGGCGACTAATGCAGATAGAGTATTATCGTAGAGCAACCCATGTGTGAGGTACATAGCTGTTCATGGCATGGATTGCTGTTGATTGGTCGCAGAGTGCGGCGAAGCTTTGTTCGGCCGAGAGTCTAAATTTGCTCAGCTACACAGTATGGAAATTGTGGGCTCCATCTCTCTCCTCCTTTACTCTAGAACTCCTGGCATCAGTAGAAAAGGCGAGCGGAGGTTGTCACCGACTAGTTTCAAATGAAACAACGTTGGGCATCATAGCATCCAAATCCGGCATTATACTCACAGTTGTTCCTGTCCGGACGAGACCGCTCATATGAAGAGGTGCACCGTGTCCCACCGGACGTGAGACATAGTAATTTGATTACAGAAGGGGACACCCTTGAACTTCAGCGCGGTATTCGGCGATTTCAACATTATATCTCAGTTACCAAGCCTATTTTCAACTATACACCCGCCATATAAGTGCGCCATCGAAGGCAGGCAACTATGTAAACCTTAAGATTATTCCCAATGCCCCAAGTCCAGTCCATAATGACGGATTGGAGCAATATGCATGCGAATTTCGCTAAGTGAGGGTATCGAGCATGCGTCTCGCTCATGCAACAACTATAACAAGTAAAGACCAACATAACTAAAACCCCAAGACGTCGCTAGAAAGGTTAATACCGACGATGGCAATTACCAATTCAATAGCAAACCGTAAGCCCGCTCCCATTGTTATACCTTGTGCGGCACGTCGTGGGTCTCAATGGCGACCTCTTTCTCGACCTCCTCGAGATCCAAGTGCGCAACCGGCGCCTCGTCGCCGTCGATGACCTTGGCCAGCTCCTCGAGAGTGGGGCCCTTGGTCTCGACGTACATAAAGTAGACGAAGGCCAACTCGCAGAAGATCCAGCACGTATAGATGAGGTACAGCTTCCACGAGTGCTTCTCGCCGAAGGCGTCGAATGCGACGGGGTTGGCGTACGAGTTGAGGCACAGCGCGGCCTGGATCATGATGTTCAGAATCATGAGACCCTTGGCGCGCAGCTTGTAGGGCAATATCTCGATGGCGTAGCCCACGAGCAGACCCGACCACGCGATCGAGTAGAAGAATCCGAACAGCCAGATGAAGAAGATCATGGCGTAGTTGGAGCCCGGAGAGTTGTGCTCGCCGTACAGACCCGCGCAGAGCGTCCAGAAGATGAACACGACGAACATACCGGCGGTCGAGGTGAGGAACATCGGTCGGCGGCCCCATCGATCAATGAGCGTGGCCATGGTGACCGAGACGATAAGGGCTAGGATAGTCTGGCCTCCCGAAAGCTATTGTTATCAAGTCAGAAAAGAGTTGCTTCACCATGAAAAGTCCCTGTATGGCAAAAACTTACACCGAACTTGGAGTTCGAATCGGTAACACCCGCCTGGTCATACAGCTTGCTGGCAAAGTTGGAAATGATAGCGTTGCCAGACCACTGCGAGAAAAGACCTAGCGACAGAAGGACAGCTAAACGGTATCGGTTTCCCTTGGTTTTGAAAAAGTCGATATAGCTCGTGTTTGTCTTGCTCTCCATCTCGAGTCTGATGGTCTCCTTGATCTCGCGGTACTCGAACTGGACGGTCGGGTGCTGGGTGTTTCCGTTGGCGTGGTAATAGGCAAGTATATTGAGTGCCTTGTCGTGCTTGTCTTTCGCCATCAGATATCGAGGAGATTCGGGAACCCACCAGATGAAGACAATCTGGATGACGGAGGGTAGGGCCTGGAGAATGGCGGGAATACGCCACGACCAGTCACTAGGAATATAGTTGGTTCCGAAAGAAAGCCATGTGACAACTGCGCAAGGGTCAGCAATTCTCGTCTTAGTCCACGCTTCGACGGACGAGACGTACCAATGGCACCGGCGTTCCAGAGACAGTTGTAGACAGCCGTGAGACGACCACGGTGCTGAGGGTGGGCAATCTCGGTCAGCAACATAGGGGAAGCGATCTGAGCCAAGCTGTTTCCGAATCCCATCATGACACGGCCGCCCATGAACATGTTGATGCTTTGGGCAACACCCTGGAGGATACCGCCGACGATCATGATAACGCATCCGATAATAATAGGCGCTTTTCGGCCAAAGTTATCGGCGAGAATGGGCCTATGATGTGTCAGACCACCATATTCCGGTGCTGTGGCAGGCCACGAGATAACGAGTACAACTTACACTAAGGGAATCGAGCCCAAGCTACCAATCTGGTATAACGCGGCGAGAAGACCGAGCTGAGATCCTTGCGGGTTGTTGAAATAGGCCTTCCACGTGTCGAAAACCTGGACCGAGTTGAAGAACATGCTGTGTCACCACGTCAGCATATTTACCCTGATCTGGAAAACAGTTTGATATGTAGCATACCCATCGTAACCAGTAGTCGCCGAAGCCACGCAGAGCACGACACAGTAGAAGTATAGCTTTCTCAGACCCGGATCCCTCTTCCAGTCAACCCTCTCGAAGGATGGAGCCTCCTCTTGCGCATGCACTACCTCCTCCTTACGAGCAGGCGCCTTCGCTGCGATGGCGCCGATCGCCATTGTGATTGCTGATCGCGGTTTTCACACTAGACGGGAACGACTGGCGGCTACGTAGATATGTCGAGCCCAAGAGAGACTTATTGGTCCTCCGGTAAGGCGTGCTGAGAAGCTTTGTCTCTTGAGCTGAGAAGGTAGAGACGTGAAAGTCTACATACAGCATGAACTCAAAACCGTGCTGCTGGAAGGGAGCACAGGTCCAGATATATGAGATGACCAGGGACCATTGGCAAGGGTACCACCAGCGGGCGAGCGGACCGGTAGACATGTTCACTTGGACGAATTGCACCTAGCCCGTAGTCATCTCACATCCTGGACGCGAGATCTGGAATGGGGACCCTTTCTCATGGTAAGATGCTCACATGTGTGAGTGGGCTGCGGGTCCGCCTTACCCCATTGCCCCCATTGTCCCATCCCTAGTCCCCGTGGTGCCATGGGGAATTGACGGACTAGGTAAGTGTCGAGGGGCGAGGGGGGTAGGAAGCTGGTTGGGGAACTTGTTGGCATAGGGAATTTGGGATCCGAAAAAGAAGGAAAAAAACACATCTCGGTTAATGAGCTATAATCTGAATGGGCCGAGCATGAGCGATTTGGCTTGGGGCCGGCCGAGTAGCAGCGCCACCCGCTCTATCAGCATTCACCAATAACCCGTTTGGTATCCATATGCCTTACAAGCGATTCTTGTCGATATTGCTCGGTAGTACAGTCGAGTTCGGAATTGATTTGTCTTTGTTATAGACTCTCATTCTGTGTAGCATCTTGGTAGCAGTAGATCTTCTACCGTGTCCGGGGTAATTCTGCAAGGAGGGTGACTACGCCGGACTATCGACCGGCCGCCCCATGTCACGATTTGATATGATAAACAGGGACACTTGACCAGGGCCCATACGCAGTGGAACTCTTCCAGAAAGCATAACAATACACTCGACTAAACATAGTGCTATAGTACCATAGCAGCAGATGCCGTGCGTAACAAGTCGCTCAGCAAGGAGCTGAATACGCATTGTCCTTGGTTGGATATAATCGACTTGCGGGGAAATACTCGTCCAGTAACACCGATGTCCTTGGATCTGATCCCACCGCGGGACGTGCAAGAGGACTCTGTATGCTTGGGTTGTGCGAGTTGCCTACCCTAAACGATTCCGCTCCTCCTATTGGTGGCATAATATGACATACTAGCTGGTGCTGTACTAATCCGGCGATAATATCGCATAGCTCAACGGCGCTGTTTCAAGATGATCGGCCACGCCTCGTGAAATTGTCTCCCACGAGATTCATTAACGACACCTGTTCCGAGTTCCGTAAGACTACATGATCGTCTATTCTGATTCCAGTCTAGACTCGACGGTTCCACGGTGTCGGAGCCGGCCTAGAATAGAATACCTTGACTTTTGTATTAGGCAGAAATAACTAGAATATCATTCATGCACGTCAGTATCCCTAGGAGATCTGTGTGCGTGGGATAGTGCAATGTCGAGCTTCGAGTCCCTTGTCGACGGGAGTAAGACGACGAGTACCTCACTGTTGATTTCCGGCGTTACCTGGGACGGAACCCTTATGGTTCGTACACCTTGGCTGTGAAGGTCGACCTATCGCTTATGTTGGAAATAAGACGTTGCAGCGCAGCACAGAGAGCGCCACTGTTACCGGACGCATACATGTTCATGTGGTTAATGGATCTGACCACTGAGAGGGATGATAGCTGAAAACTCTTCATCGCGAGAGAAATTCATTATTCAGAGCTTCAGGTCATCTACAGAGAATAATATGATACTGTTGGGGTGGTGCTATATCTGATCCGAACCACAGAGCGGCCGTCGTAGCAAAATTAAATTAATAAGGCTTGGCGTTGGCCTCTTGCGCTGCTCCGATGGACCCTCGCTCACGTCGAGCGCCTACGACATGCCCTATCGGGTAGATTATCGTTGGATAACTCACTCACACAGTTTAGCAGCGATTTGCGCCGACTGCTGTGAGTAATTTCTCCGTACTCCAAATGTGCAGAACATGACACGCACGTAGCTTAACAGTAGCGAGGGAGGACTTCAGAGGAACCAAGCAGGTAGCAGGGGTCTTCCTGAATCATGGATCAGCTTGACGCGTTGTCAGGCGTTCAGCTCTCAGCCAGCGCAGCTTGCCCCGGAATCACGTCCCGCAGAGCCGGGCAATTGAGGAAAGTCGACTTGAGTAGGAGACTTCACGATGTTTGGCGAGCTTCAATACGATACGGCTTGTCATGGCTGACGTCCCTAGTAAGCAACATGGTACTCCCATGACGGCTCATTGTCCTAGTTGGGATATCGCAAGGTCCAGTTGTCTTAGTCACGCGTTCTGATAGGGTACCTCGGTACACTGGCTGCTAATGCGATTACTGTAGAAAAGAGCTTAACCGCTAGATGCTAGTCTCCAACGAGTCGCAGATCCTCGTGGGTTGCTACCAAGTGCAGTTGAACGATTTTAGTTTGCCCCGGACCTGGGGAAATAGGGCACTAGCTTCCTGAGAATGACGGACTTGTGGGATCCCCAGATTCTTGAAGGATTGGGCTTCTCGGTCCGCCATAACGACTCACGAGAGAGTCGTTCCATAGCGACTGGCTCGAGAGCCTCAGAAGGAACTGCTAGCGGCGCTCGCTTACACCATAGCATGTAGAATCCGGTGACGAGGCGCCGTATCTACGCCTCACCCACGCCGTAATCGTATTTTTTGAGGATTGATCGCTTGATCGGATGCGTTAACACTGGGCAAATATTCTTGAAATCTTGGACCCTCAGCTGCCAGGTTCAAAATCTAGACCCATGTGGAATTGCGTGGGATAGTTGTGGAGATGAATTGCATTTAGCCTGAATGCGGCAAAAGTGTCTGGTGGGTAATTTGCTGGGGTCCCATGTAAAATGGCCAGGAGGCGACGCTAGGCGGAAGCTTCCGAGGCGACACAAGCTTTGCTAGGAGTTGCGGGGACAGTCTCAGCGTAGTTCTCAGAACGCATCTATGGATCTCACACCTTGCATCTCATACCTGCTCATGCTAGCTACCTAATGTAGAAATAGCTAAACAGCCTCGCGAACCATTTCAAACGCTTCGTCGAGCATCGTCAAAAGGCCCACGGATGGTAAATCTGTAGAAGATGGGCTAGATCGATCATTAGTCTTCGATAGACTTGTTCGCTACCATCACGAGTCTCAGGCTAACATACCCGTCGAGCCGCTGTGAGATGAAGCTAATCCTACAGGAACATTGTCTTCAGGTCATAATAGCGAACCTGCTGACATCTCAACCATCCAAAGCATCCCTGACGGCTTCTGAAGAGGCTATCACCGCGTATCTACCGTACTTCACCGCCCAGGGGTTTATTACAAGCCATCCGGAAACCCGGGATAGTCGGCCAGACCCTTCGGCCGTAATCCACGAGGCTCTTGCGATGCCAGAACTACTATACCAGTCTAATGCTTACCTCTCAGCTACAGACGGATATCTAGACAATTGCAATCAGACAAAGCTGAGCTACACACTGGGGTTGATTGGCCGCCTTGCCAAGAAGTGCATGCGGCGTCCTTCTTCCAAGTCCTTGTTGAGGCTGTTTCTTATATTGCATCGATCGAGCCGCGTAAGTTCCTCGGTTATGAAGTGAACTGCATTCAGCCTGACCAGCAAATATCCGCCGAGCCCAGCTCCCACCTGCTACCATACGCGGTGGCATCAGAAGAGAAAATCCTGGAACCTGATTACCAGAGTTAAGCCATAATTCCCTCATGGCACCGCATGAATGCAAATATCAAATCGACCGAGGAATTGCGCCGAAGAGTGGATTCTTGTTTTATTATCGTCGTGTAACGCCAGTCAATGCATCATGCATTTAGAGGTGTGTTTCCTCTTGTCTATCCGATCCGGAACGCCGGCGTATCGCAATCCAACCGGTCCCTTAATGTACAGCGATTGATTTCCCCAAGAGGACTTGTGCTCTCTCCCCCGACGTGTCCATCTCTACACCTGGAAACCAAATCCGGCCATGCAGCTTCGATACTGATCGATGGTGGTTTTGCAGTCGCGAGCGGGATCGGCTGACTTCGAGAATAGCATGCATTCATCGCGCTTGGATTTCTCGTCCTTGCAAACGCAGCAAGGCTGTTCGATCACGAGTCAGCGGGAACATTATCAGTCGTTAAGAGGGCAGCGTCGGAGACGAACCTTGGGCTTTGAGACGGCGCATGCCTCGGAGCCGGGGCTCACGACAGGCTTGACCTCGGATTTTGAGGAGATAGAAGCTGAAAGAATTAGCAAAGAAAGCAAGCTAATGGATGGCTTGGATGATATCTTACGCATTGAGAGACCTTGCGAGGCCATTGCGATAGTATTGAGGTACGTGAAAAGGTGCGAATGTGTAAGGATGTTGCTGTGAACTTTTGGTCGCAAAATGTTCGCCGGGACAATTGGTCACCAAAAAGATGGGATGGGATGGTATGACGCGATTTGTAATTGACTTTCTGGTCGGTCTGGTGGGTTTACTGACCTTATCCGGCTTACCTAGGTAACGATAAGATGCCGTCTTGCACCCGCCACAAACGTTATCTAAAGTCCGGTTACTCCGTACTGTGGCGCACTGAGGATGCTTACTTAAGATACGCCAATTTAGTTTCATCCACGGACGACAACCAAAAGTTCCTTGATTCCTATTCTGGACATAAACAAGAAAGGATTTCAAGATCTCTTAGGCCCTAGATGGCCAAATCACCGCTTGGCTATACTATCCACTATGCTCCAACGAGGTCTTCATTACCGAGTGGCCAAGCAGCTGTACCGTCTACTCGGTGCTGTTTCAGACTTTGCTGCCCCAGATGCGTGTGACCGCTCCCCCAATTATCCCCCATCCTTCACTTGGTCCGAGTAGTCTTTAACTTGAAAATATTATTTTTAGGCTAGAGCTGACGCTTACGTAGAGACTTACCGTTATGGCCTCATGGTGGTTTATATCTCCATCACTCAAGACAATCGACTTTGTGGCCTGGTGGTTCTAACAAGTCATAATAGTGCAAGACACATCAAATCTGACCTCAACTAGCGCGGTCGACTAGAACCTCAACTAAGCGCAAGCTGATATAGCTGAATCAGCCTCAATGACTAGGATTGAGATAGTCAGACTCCACAGGAGCGTTGTGGGTACGAAAACAGGGCAGCCATGATAGCTAAATCGAAAAGAACATTGCATCCCACCGCCCACTACCGTTCGTTCTCCTTTAAAAGGTCATTCTTTCTAGTGTCCCAGAAGTTTGCTGGTGTTCTCCCTTGCATTTTGCGCCATGTTCATATAAACTCTCCGAGCTGCTCACGTAGTGGCGAAATAGCCTCCAAGTTTCGGAGCCAGGTCTATGTTTGCTTTGTGACATCTAGGCCCACCTTCATATTCTTGCCGAGCCACTCGAGAGTACTTGTACGCGGAGTCGAATATGGCCACAATCCTCCGTAATGCGGTCCTTACCGCGCTTACCTTTCTACCGACGGCTCAATCTGTCGCCAAAAGTCCTGCAAGCGTTGATAGCATGGCAGCTCCTGTGTTACGCGCTCAGCCAGACTGTGGTGGCGACCCAGTATGTACTTGCAAAGTACTCCAAGATGCACTGACGGGCGTAAACGCCACCCTATTGCCCTCAGACGGAGCGACATATCAAGATTTCGAGGACGAGAACTAGTGAGTTACTCTTATCTGCGTCGAAGCGGATCTCCCGGAATTAATATCATTCCCCTTATAGCTCCGCCGCATGTCGGCTACCAGCTGCCTGCATTGTCAACCCAAGGGATGCTCAGGAGGTTTCTACGGTAATACGGATACTCTCTCAGACGGAGACCAAGTTCGCAGTCAGAAGCGGTGGCCACAACTACATCCCAGGTTTCGCGAGTGTCGACGAAGGGGGAGTCTTGATCTCGCTCTCGAGTTTGAACTCGACGGTGTTGTCAGAGGACAAGAAAACAGGCAAGGTTGGCCCTGCAAACAGATGGCAGTCGGTTTACGAGGCTCTCATACCTCAAGGGTTGACCGTGGTTGGTGGGCGTGTTGGCCCTGTAGGAGTTGGCGGTTTGATGCTTGGAGGTAGGCTGATCGCCGCTGGTCCTAGCATATATATCCCGACTCCACCAGATATTGACCTCTTCGTTAGGTGGGTTGAGCTACTTCGCAACCCAGCGGGGGCTTGCATTTGACAACGTCAAGTCATACGAGGTGGTTCTTGCCAATGGCTCCATTGTCACCGCTTCAGCCGACAACCAGTATTCGGACTTATACAAGGGTTTGCGAGGCGGTGCTACCAATTTTGGTATAGTAACGAATTACGAACTTTACACATACCCTGCTGCGAACTTCTACGTCGACGCCCGAGCATATAGTCCGAACAAAACTGTTGATTTCCTCCATGCTGTGGCCGAATATCAGAATCAGGGGCAGTTGGACCCCTTGTCAAGCGTCAGTGGTATGTATGGAATCAATCTTAGCCGGTATCTCTTCTTGTCAGTGGATGAAGCTAATGTAGTCAATTATAGTATGTAACGACAATCTTTTGATTTCTGTCCACTCCTATCCCCTTGCTTCTTGGCGAAGAGTCATGAAGAAGGATCAGATTACAAGCTTTGTCACGCGAGATATTAACTCAAGGTAGATCCAGTTGCTATCAACCGGCCCAACCGTCCTCCTCTTATACAACAAACCCGTACAACAGGCCGAGGCATTCGATGCCTTCTACAACCTAGGCACATACCAGCCAATCGTGTCGCCATATAATGGTTCACTTCTGGATATCATGGCCCTGACCGGATCGCGATTCTCGACTGGCGATGTTCGCACCTACGGTGAAACACTTACCCACAAGGCCGACGCTGATTTAATGGTTGAGCTGTACCACATCTTCACCCAGGAAATTGCAAACCTCCCTAGCGGCGCTTCAGGGGTTTGGGTGCCCAACCCGATTGCTGCCAGCGTAGCCACGGCAGGAAAACAGAACGGTGGCAACCTGCTAGGCCTACAGGAGGTTCCGCAACAATGTACGTTTCCACCCCGGCGTTCGCCATCTTGTTTCCGTATTAACAGCCTTTTCACAGGGTATGAATGGTTCGTCACCTGGACGGATCCAGCGCAAGACCAGGCCATCTGGAATATCTCTCAGCGCATCACCCAGCGATGCACCGATGCCGCCAAAGCGAAGAATCTGTTGCTACCGTACCTCTTTATGAATACTGCGGGCATGGAACAGGATGTACTGGGAAGCTTCGGGGCACAGAACGTCGCCTTCATCGAGGCGGTAGCGGCCAAGTATGACCCTGGAAAAGTCTTCCAGAGGCTACAGAATAACGGATTCCTCATTCGGAATTTATAATATAAAGAATGCATGCTTTGCCATTTTACTTTCCACATTCCATGGCAGCGGACTGTATATAGGCCTTGAAGAGTCAGGTTAATGCATATATGAGAGAGTACTATAATGATTAATCACGCAGTACCTACCTGTGTTAATATTTCAATCTATAGACGCATAGTGACAAATAGGGGGAGGGATGTTTCATTATAGTGGTTCCATTTTCCCGCTTAAATGCATACAATACCGTTCTACCCCGCCAACCCCACCAAAACATATTCCTGCATTTGGACGGCTGCTCTACTCGTATCCCACCTGGTAACGTCCACTACCATCCAGGCAGCGACATAACGATCCCCATCAGAAGCAGAAGAAACAAACTCCCGCCACTCGTAATTTCCTCTCAAGAAACCCAACCGAGATCCATAGGATACAGCGAATATGCCGGCCCCGTCTCCCCTCGCCATCGCGACGCAATCCGTCCAGCGCCTCGTCAAGGAAGAGAAATACTACCGCAAGGAGCTCGCCCAGCAGTCGGAGCGCGTGAAGAAGCTCGAGGCGGAGCTGAAAGCAGGAGGCGACTCCGCAGACGGCAATGCCGAGTTCGTGTTGAAGCAAGAGGTAACGCTCTTCTCTTCTCCCATTGCTCTTCATCTCCTTTCTCCCGTCCCGTCCCTTCACTGTTCACTGCCCACTTTTCACCCTAGGTGATAGATAATGCAGTGGTTGTGAGCTTAGACAGTACGGATCGCCTTGCTGACCGAAATGCTTCGACGACACAGCAAAAAGCCATGGACGAGACCAAAGCCGTCTTCGTGCCCCTGAACGAGCGCATCGCCGAGGCCGCCCAGCGCCTCGAGGAGCAGATCGCGACGGCCGAGAGCGTGGGCGGACCGGCGGAGGAGATACAGAAGGCCAAGGAAGCCCTGGAGCTGGCCAAGGCCGTAGAGGAGCCGCCTACTGCGTGAGACTGGAGGATGGAGGCGTCATTCACATGGGACTCGCGGTGCGCGAGATGGTTGCGTAGGATTATGGAGAGCGAAGAATTAATATATGATACCACATTTGCTTACCAAAGAAGGAGACTAAGGCACACCTCACGATGCCTGGTTGAGTAAAAGGAAATTAGTAATGGAATATCTTCATTATCCCGCCTGGTACTAGTCTGCTATGCTTGGGTATAATGGATCAATCTTCACCCAGTAATGCGGGTGAATTGGTGGTAAGACTACTGTAGACTGAAGACCACACGTAATTTCAGAGGCACTAGCGATAGCTCTCCCCCAGAAAAGGCTTCCTTTGCGTAAATATGTTGTGACGAAGCCTCAGCAGGATGACTCTCCTTCGGTCCCTTCACCGTAACTGTCCCGCCTTTCCCTCTTCCTGGCATGCCGTCTTCTCACGATGTATCCATATTATCGCCATGACCATCAGGCGCCTCGACTGTAATCTGTGGCGTGCTCTGCGATGCATCCTCCGCCATGGGGGTATCAGCTTGCTGGGTATGCTGCTGCGCTGCCGGCTCGCCCATTTCGACGTCCTCCCCCTCTTCCGGCCCCTCCTCCCTTGGCTGGCTGCTTTCCGCCCGCTGACTTGGGGCTAGACTGCCGGCTCGCGAGAAGCTTCCGCTGTCGCCTAGTCGCGGCTTCAGACCTCCGCCGACACCACTAACGCTAGCGGCTACACTCCCACCAGGGCTGTGCGGCCTGGGCGTAGCATTTCCTCCCTCGGCCTTAGAAGAGTGCGTGGAAACAGCCCCGCTCTCAGGCCTCGGTGTCGCAGCCGCCTCTCCATCCTCAGCATCAGAGTCCATGCCCTCGCGGCGCTCAACCTCCTCCTTCTCGTCGGCGATCAACGCCCGCAGTCGTTTACCTTCCTCGACCAGACGTTCGAATTGCTCTCTACGCTCGCGCCACGTGTGGCCGTAGGTCTCGCTCTCGCGCTGCAGGTCTTCGCACTCCTCGGCCAGCTTGGCCAGGTTGACGGCCTGCTCGGCGCGGGGCCGCAGCATGCGGTTGCTCGTGATCCTGTCGGCGAGCTCGTCGAACTTGCGGCGCTGCGCCAGCGTCGCCCGCGCCTCCTCCAGCTGGGCCTTGAGCCGCGCGTTGCCCTCCCGCACCGACTCCATCGTCTCCAGGATGTGCACCCGGTCCATCGCGTATCGCTCCCGCTCCTGCGCGTTGGCCGTGCCCAGGAATTGCAGCCGCACGATCTGCGCGTCGAACGCCTCGAAGTCTAGGATGATGTCTTCCTTGAGCGCGGCGGTGTCGGGGTTCGATAGCGGCTGGCCTGCTTCCTGCTCGTTGGCGCTGTCGGGAGGTGGTGTGGGTAGCTTGCTAGGATTGGTGAAGGCGCCGGGGGCGACGAGGCGTTTCGTTAGGCGTTTGAACGGTTTCTCCTCAACGTTGAGGAGGCGGGATTTGTGCAGCTCATTTTCTTCTCGTTCATCGAGGAGACCAAAATTTGAGGTCGCCATGGTCGTGTGGTGTCGAATGGGGCTACTCGGGTACGTTGATTGACGGGTTGCGCAAGAATTGAAAGTAAATGGAAAGTGAGGTTGAGGTTGAGGTTGAGGTTGAGCCGGAAGTTGAACTCTAGAATCCGGCGGCCAGCTTATCGATAAACGCGTATCGATAATTGTTGTGATCCGGTGTGCCCTTCCTTTCAATGGAAAAGCCGCAGTATATGCATAGGTAGGTACATTGAACGGATGCATAAAGCGATTTGCTACATATCCCCCCTATCCCGCTTGGTGGATACGACTACGTCGCTTCCTCTTGCCAGGAAGCAATCATTGGAGTTGTCTTAATTCCTTTTATTTTTTTCTGTATGATGACATCTACAAGCTAGATGCATCCTACACATCCTCTATCCAGAGCTAATAAGGCCCATCTATCATATGGTAGCCTTGACCAAATGCCTAGCTCTTCGCCGTTCATCTTCATTTAGTACCCATTGGATGCCGTCTTCGCCATCCCCGCTGCTTATTTCTTCCCATTCCTCGTCCTCCATATCGGCAACCATGAGAATCTGCGTCACCCTCGCAAACATCTCTCTGACAGAGTAGTTGCCTCTCGACACGGTGCTGATGATTCCCGAGAAATCCCGTTCCATCCGTATGATGCCATATGCGCTCGCCTTCCCACTGTAGCTCCAAACCCGCTTCTCGAGTGTCTTAGACAGGTCCGTCGCCGTGAGATCAATGAGAGCGGCAAATGTCTTAGGAGTCATTAACCGTGCAATGGGCTTCATTAGCTGATCCCACCCGTGTTCGAACCTCCGTTGGACGCGATCGATCACCACATCTTCATCTTCGTCGTTCTGGCGCGCAATTTCTGCTAGTTCATCTTCGGAGCGCCAATAATCTACATCCCGGAACGCTTCGACGAGAACCGGTTTCAGTCTCTGCTTGACGACAAAAGTGAAGAGCACTTTCAAAGCATCAGATATCAGTTCTCCAGTCTTTAGAGAGAACGTAGTATTCAATGTGTTGAGTGCGGAGGTTACGAACGTGACGTCGTGCTCGAATGGGAAAGATGTGGCGAGAGGGTTGGGATGAGACGCTCCATTAGGTTGGTCGGAAGATGTGCCCAGCTGCGATGCAATGATACGAGCCAAATAGTCTTTCGCGACGTCTAAGCTATTAATGAGCACAATGAAAGCGATGATCTTGTTCTCAGGTGGCAGTCCTCCTTGTACGGTTGGTTGTGGATAAGATTCATCTCGCATTCGCCGCTGTATCATACCGATAAAGTCGGAGCCTAATACTCTTCCGACATCTGGAATGACCGAGGCTGCTACATCGCGTTGCGATGTCGATACGGCTTTCTGGATGATTGCGCTGACGATATACATGATATCATCCACCGCTGAGATGATATAAGGCGCGTTTGCGTCAATAGGCTTATTAAGGCTTAGGGAAAGGCCAGTGGGCGATTCGTCCAGTTGGAACGCCTTTTCAACAGACCTCCTGAAAAAGAACATTGCTAAAGAATTGTAAGGTGAGGTGAGTTTTGCCGAAATCTTTCGGTTAAGATTAGACTTAGTGACCACCTCCGGTATTGATAAAGGGGCGTCCTCAGGGGTATCAGGATTCTAGTGTACCTAGGTTAGCTGCTGGCAATCCGATGCTATCCAGAAACCCTCACCTTGCATTTACCAGCAAGAAATCTGGAGTATAATGACCACCGGCCAAGCATAACGGATATCTCACTAAGTAGACCGTCTACTTCTTTCATATCTACACCTTCGTCCTCGCTATTCCGTGCGTTGTTGCTGCCGCCCACGGCTGGTGAATTCATACGCGGCGTGCCTGTAAGCGTCCTCTGCGGTGGCAGGAAGCTCTGGACTAGGAAGGAGAATGGATAGCTCTTTGCGTCCGTGAGCTTCCTATCAACACCCCTATCATCGCTCCATGAATCCAGAATGATGCCGCCTTGCACGTCGGCTTCCATCTGGAGTCTTTCTATAACTTTAACCATCTTGCCCTCGCCATAGTGCCTCTCTACGAGTCCACCGTGGTTCTCGACGATTTGGGCGATATGTTCGAACAGTTTCGTGAGCGCGTTGGCGTAGAAGAATCCATCTTTTCTCCCTGCATTGCCTGGCTCTGCTCTAAGAGTTGCCCTAGCTGTGCCGGCAACGCCCTGGCATACGTATCGTCCGTATACGTCTAACCCGACGTCGCCTCTTCCTATTAAAGGAAAGAGTTTGAAGAATCTTGTAACCTTGGCGCCATCGCCCTCTTTGGCTGCCTTTTCGAATTCCCGCAGGAATAAGCCACACAAGCTCTCCTTTGCATTTTCAAGCGTCACCCAAGGCGCATCTGGTACTTCAACGCTCGGGACCATGGACGCCGCAAAAGCACCGCGTATAATCGGTTCAGGCACCTTGCTCGCGCGGGATATGTAGCCGGCCGCAGCTTCCCAATCCTGCGGCGCGCCCATACTGCCCACGACTCCATGAACACAGGCTTTGAGCTCTGCAACCTGCTCGACAACCTTCAGAGTTTGCTGCACTCTGTCTTTCTCCAGGTCGAGGTCCTTGACTCGACTGGAGAGCCGCCCCGCGGTGTCAGCGGCCGAGGAAAGCATGCCATTGCTGATAGATCTCGTTGCGATAACTTGGGAGCCGAGGTTCGCACGAAGTAGATCGAGCCGGCCTAACTCGCGGGATAGGTCTGCTTGGGAAGAAAGAAGCGCGTCGAGACGATTTATGATGCTTGCTTCGCGAACATGCAGAGCAGCCAATGCGGCGCGGACGTCGGAAAGATTGGGGGCATCGTGAATGGAGGAATTCGACGAGGAGTTGGCGTTCAGCTTATTCGAAGGCTTCTGTGTTGCTGGCCCCGAGGAGTTGCCATTGGGGATAGTGTTGGCGGACATTGGGACATTGGTTGTGGGAGGCGCATAGCGACGTAAGATGCTGAAGCAAGTTGGGACGTTTTCGAGCACCTCTTGTCGACGTGGACTGAAGTCTGGAAGTTGGCCCAACCAACTGGCGTTGCGGGTTGCGAGTTGCGGCGAGCTCCAGCTGTTTAGATGAATTTGCACCCCGCCCAAGTGATAGGGCTTGGGCGGTGTTCCAGGTTGTGAAGGAGCTTAACCACCCTGTCGCCTGCGCTAATGACAAGCCATTTAGGCTCTGAGACCCCTAATCAAAGAGACAGCTCTAGCGCTCATTGGGCTGGAAACATTAGCAACCTACCTTAATCGATAAGCTTACTGTAAATCTTTAGCTCCCATATCGTCATTGGTATCATTCAAGCCCTTTTATGAGTCACTTTCTAAGGAACGAATTTTTTTAAAAAAAATTACAAGGTCTATTCTACTACGGTAAATTTCATGGTATCTCATACCTTGAACATCACCCGGTGAACCCAACAGACAAGAAAGTTTGGCGTCATTGAAAGTCTGCAAAATTCTCATCTTAACCAAGTTGGCTTCCAGGGTCTTGGGCCTCGAATATAAAACTGTTCGAGCTGCTTCCAACTCTTACAGCACAATGTCTCAAGACCTCCCGAAAATGAGAACACGCATTCTCAGGGTGCCCGAGAAGAATCTGGGAAGATTTAGAGAAGACGTGAGTCATGAAAGATTGAGATCATGGGAGGTTTCTTCAAATCCATCATCAAGCATCGAAATCCTTCGAGAAGCTGCAGAATATCTTAAAACCAAGGATACACCCGTGGCGTTTCCGACGGAAACGGTCTATGGACTTGGGGCAGATGCAACGAGAAGCGCTGCCGTCAGGGGTATCTATGCTGTAAAGAGGAGGCCAGCTGATAATCCCCTGATTATTCACATCTCAGATCTGGACATGCTCCGACAAGTTTTAGTCCCTGATAATACACCCAACGGCGCAACCAATGGCAGAACGTGCTCCGGGCATGATCAAATACCTGAGATATACAAGCCTCTCATAGAGCGATTCTGGCCCGGACCGTTGACCATACTGCTTCCCAATCCAACCCCCTCCAAGCTGGCCCCTGAGGTGACTGCCGGACTGAAGACTTTTGGTGCTCGAATGCCAAATTCACCCCTCGCACTATCACTAATCAAGCTGACGGGCGTACCCTTAGCTGCCCCATCAGCAAACGCCTCTACGAAACCTTCACCAACTCTTGCTGAACACGTGCTAGACGACCTAGACGGCCGCATTGAGCTGATACTTGACGGGGGTCCGTGTCACGTTGGAGTCGAGAGCACCGTTGTAGATGGCTTATGCGACCCCCCTTTAATTCTAAGACCAGGCGGAGTGAGCATAGATGAACTGCGGAGTTGTGCCGGATGGGAAAACGTTGAAAAGGGGTACAAGGACCAGAGCGAGACGGGCAAGGCTGTGCCAAGAGCGCCAGGGATGAAATATAAACACTATAGCCCTAAAGCAAAGGTCGTTCTCTACGAGTCGACTTTCCCTGCGGCTAAGGACGGCATACAAGCCGACGACCTACAGAGGTTCATGCAGGACCGCCAATCTCAACAGGAACCGGGAAGTGAAGGCCAAATATTACAGATCGGTATAATACGGACTCGATATTGGAAGCCTGCCGCCGGGCTACGCTGCGGTGACTTCAAGAAGCGTGAGACGGTGAAGACAGGGGCTAGCAACGAAAGTCAGGAGACAGCTGAACTGAATGTTGCAGAAGCGGACCTTTATGACACCACGAATGGGGCTTCAATTGGGAAGCTTATGGACATAAGCATAGGCGAAGATGCCAGGAGCATAGCGCATGGTCTGTTTTCGGCCTTACGGGAGCTAGATAGACGAGGTGCGGACATCATATTTGTGGAAGGGACAGTAGACGACGAAGACATCGGTGCGGCGGTCATGAATAGGCTGCGGAAGGCAGCATCCCAAATTAGATCGTAGAGCGTATCCGACGCGGCCTCACCGCCCAGCTTAATGACATCCCGTTAAGAGCAAATAACGACTTTTACCAACGCCATGCCAGAGTCTACGTTCAAGGCCATTGCCATCTCTTGATCTTCTTCTGTACAGTTTTAAATAGCTGTCTCTCACAAGCCTTGTCTCAGCCAGTCTGTCAGCTTCGCTTTTCCTAATTGTGCCAGGTTGTTAACTCCTTGTTCGCTGAGGTCGATACGGCTCAGGTTGACGTCTTGCGTTGGCGCCTTGCTGACTCTCTGTACGATGATTGTTGGGTCAGTCTCAAGGATAATGCCGTCGTCCACGATCTCGTCGATGGCGAGCGAGACTAGATCGTAGTTTTCTATTATTGTCCGCTTATCAACAGATTGCCTATCCCTAGTTAGCTTTGCATCGGACACGGCGACGCAGTTCGGCGGCATACTTGAACAGCAGGTGTAGCGAATCCCTCAGGGCTAGGATGACGTTGTATAGGAGGACCTCGTTCTCATCCACACCACCCACGACATACATCATCACGTCAGACTCCATCTTATACAGCACGATCCGGTTGTCGTAGAGGATGATGTCGCCCGTCTGCTTTGCCGTCTTCTCTAACAGGCCCTTCTCGAACGCCTTCTGTGACTTTACGTCCGCGAACGGTCCGCTGGGTTGGTGGTGAGGGGTTAATGCTACATAGACTTCTCTTTAGTAGCTGCAATGCTTCGAATTTAGGACGAGACTGGACCTACAGGCTGTGGGCGCGTGGTGGGGGGGGCTGTAGTATTTCGCAAATATCCTGGAGCCATCGTCGATGTTTAGGATGATGATGGCATTCACCGAGGACAAAGACATTCCAGGCGCCATCTTGAAATTTGGGATATTAGTTTCCAGATGGAAAATAGCTGTAGTAATAACCGATATGGAGGGCCTTGCTGGGAAGCGCCAATTGTCTCTTATAATGCCGATGTTCACTATCACCACTATAAGAGGTTCAAGGTACAAGTGCAGTGCATGTGGCATCTGGCTGGACCGGGGTAGAAAGGAGAAACTGTTTTAGCGGAACCGCGGACCAGGGTCCCCCGCATTAAGCCTGCATAACTACGGTTAGGTAACCTAATGTTATGCAAATGTCAATAAAAGCCAATTAATGGGATGCATAATTTTCCACTTTACGCGAAAAGTCGCGTGGGTCCCTTTTCCCACGCCTGTACGCGTTCTTACCCCCGTTCTACGTGATATCCCTTAGGGCGGTATATCCCACTTTGTTGGCTTAATCTTCCCTACCCACTTCCTTACCAAGTCGACCTTTTTTCCTCTCCCACAACCAAAGACGATCTCGCTGTGGTACTTAATCGTCTCTAACACAAAATGTCTTCACCGTCTTCCCGTCGTACTACGCGGGCCTCGCAGTCTGGTACTCCAGGGCGAAGTACACGAAGTTCTCAGGCCCCTCGCAGCAGTCCTGCTCCTGCGAACGGTGATCCGTCCCAAAATGGAGCGCTGTATGTGAACACTCCTCATCGCCCGTCCCAACTGGTGTCCAGTCCTCTGTTTTATCAGTCGTCTCCTGCGAATGGGAATGACAGAAGTTCTCCTGCCATACGCCACAATACCGACAGCCAGACCACCAATGCCCGATCCGGCGCAGCGCCTAGTTCACCGTTGCGCCCAAGCGACGGTGACGGTGATCGCACACCAAGAGCTAGGTCATTCATGGGCGGTGAGTATGGAACAATTGCCAATAACAAATATAGATCCTAATCAATACTTTAGAATCGTCGCCCATTCGATACGAGCCGAGCTCAAGCCCTGGTCGAAATCTGCACCCGCAAACCGATCTTCGAAGCGAGAGCAGTAACCTTTTTGTTGGCTCATCGGATACTCCACGAGCCAACAGAGTAAGCCGAAGAGGAGATATCAACTCGGAGATCTTTAGCAGCGGTCCTCGAGGCGGTAGCCGTGTCATATTGGACGATGCTGGGCGTGTAGTCCGCGAGATCCATTCCGATGCGGCAACCTTTTCCAATCTTAACCCCAACACATCTGATGCTGATGCCCTCGGCGGTCGGGATAATGCCACGATCTGGGGTACTACAGTGTCCATTGACGATACTTATGCCGCATTCAAAGACTTCTTGCGGAATTTTACCAAGAAGTATCGCATGTGGGGTGAAGGGATGACGACGGAACAGACGGATGCCGACCCTGAATCAACTTCAAAACCGTATTGGGAGGAGCTTCAGAATATGCTTATACTTGGTCAGCGAATTCTCTACGTGAACATCCGGGACTTCAAGTTATACCCCCCTACTAGGAAAATGTGGCACCAAATTCAGCATTATCCCCAAGAAATCGTTCCACTAATGGATCAGTCGGTCCATGACATTATGATCGAGCTCGCACAGGCCGAGATGGCTAGACAGAGGAGCCAGAGCAACGGAGCATCGGCGACACGTAACACGGCTCCAAGTTCTGACATGCAATTTCCAAGCTCAGAGCGAGGCGACGAACATCCATCTTCGCAAAGAGCGCCACAAGGTCCTACTCTGGAAGAAAAAGTCATGGATCAGACTTACATGACCCGACCCTATGGGCTAGACGAAGTCATCAATCTACGTGACCTGAATCCATCCGACATGGATAAGCTGATCTGTATCAAGGGTCTTGTGATCCGGACGACACCCGTCATACCAGACATGAAGCAAGCCTTTTTCCGGTGTAGTGTCTGCAGCCACTCACTTCTAGTCGGGCTAGATAGAGGCAAGATTCGAGAGCCCACTGCATGCCCAAGACCCCTGTGCGACTCGAAGAACTCCATGCAAATCGTCCACAACAGATGCGAGTTTGAGGACAAGCAGGTTATCAAACTACAGGAGACTCCCGATGCCGTACCTGCCGGACAGACACCCCATTCGGTCTCGGTTTGCGTTTATAACGAGTTGGTGGATTTCTGTAAAGCTGGTGACCGTATCAGGATTACAGGTATCTACCGTGTCAGTCCAATCAGGGTCAACCCGCGCCAGCGCTCGGTCAAGAGCGTATTCAAAACCTTCGTTGATGTCGTTCATGTTGCAAAGGTCGATAATAAGCGAATGGATGCCGATCCTTCTACAATCGACGAAGACACCAATGATCCCGAAAACAATATCGAGGAAGCTCGAAAGATCAGCCCTGAGGAGGAAGAGAAGATTAAGGCTACCGCTGCTCGTCCAGATATCTACGAGCTTCTCTCCCGATCACTTGCTCCATCTATCTACGAAATGGACGATGTGAAGAAGGGTATTCTACTGCAAATGTTTGGAGGAACAAACAAGACCTTCGAGAAAGGTGGTAGCCCAAAATATCGAGGTGATATTAATGTTTTATTGTGCGGCGACCCATCGACGGCGAAGTCTCAAATGCTCCAATATGTCCACAAGATTGCGCCCCGCGGCGTATACACCAGCGGCAAGGGATCTTCTGCAGTCGGTCTCACTGCCTATGTCAGCCGAGACCCCGAGACCCGTCAACTAGTGCTCGAATCTGGTGCTTTGGTATTGTCTGACGGTGGTGTCTGCTGCATAGATGAGTTCGACAAGATGTCTGACGCTACCCGTTCTGTTCTTCACGAAGTTATGGAGCAACAGACAGTTTCAGTCGCTAAGGCCGGTATCATCACCACGTTGAATGCCAGAACCAGCATTCTAGCATCTGCCAACCCAATTGGGTCCCGATATAACCCTGACCTGCCTGTTCCACAGAATATCGACCTGCCCCCCACACTGTTATCACGATTCGATCTTGTCTACCTGATCCTCGATCGCGTCAATGAGTCGATAGATCGCAGAATGGCCCGTCATTTACTTTCTATGTATCTGGAAGATACGCCGCAGTCCGCCCCCTCGGTCAATGAAATATTGGTACGTTTTCTTATTTAGGATATTGCGATGCACGTTATTGACATATTCTTCAGCCTGTAGAGTTTTTGACGTCGTACATCTCATACGCCCGTACTCACATTCATCCAATCCTATCTCAAGATGCCTCACAAGCCCTTGTTGAAGCGTACGTCAAAATGCGGAAACTAGGACAAGATGTTCGTGCAGCGGAGAAGCGTATCACAGCCACAACCCGTCAACTTGAGTCGATGATCCGCCTCGCTGAAGCCCACGCCAAGATGCGACTCTCGCAGACAGTTACCAAAGCCGATGTTCTCGAGGCCGAGCGACTCATCCAGTCGGCGCTAAAGACTGCGGCCACCGATGCTCAGGGTCGCATTGATATGAGTCTCCTCACCGAAGGGACCAGCGCCGCAGAGCGGAAGCGCAAGGCGGAGTTGAAGGAAGCCGTCTTACGTCTTCTGGATGAACTTACTAGCGGCGGTCAGAACGTTCGGTTTAGTGAAGTTAGCAGACGACTAAACGAAGGGGCAAGCGTTCATGTTGAGCCAGCTGATTTTGCCGAGACCATGAGAGCGCTCGAGTTAGAGGGTGCTATTACGGTCAGCGGTGAAGGTGCGAGGAAGAGCGTGAGACGCGTCACCGGTGTTGCGTGAAGTGAGCAGGACTAGGAATTAGGGGGGAAATGGATTAGGGGACGGTCCCTGGCCTAATGTTTGGCGGTGGGGCTCATATGATCGGCAATTTGCTTGTGTCGTTGGCGTTGGCCATGATTGACGCTCTGAGGACGGGACACGAGAAACAGGCAAGCGAACGAGTAATGATGAAGCAGATAAATAAAGAGTGACATAGTCCACGAAATCATACAATTGATGAAGATTTAAGCTTGACGTTATATTCATTGAGTTTATGTCGGTATTTACCTTAAGTGTAAGTTTGAATCGTTTCGTACGCCTGCCTTAAGTTTCCCGCCCGCAATTCATCTCAACTGCCCTATAACCTAGATTCTCGAGTAAGAAGTCGTTTATTTGACATTTATGCCTATGCCCGTATAAAATCTGTCCGAAATCCTTGAGATGTCCTCCAACACTATATAATCTGGAGAACATGCAGTGCAGTCCAGTTTTCTCAACTTACACACATTGTTATTGGTGCAACGTGACGTCAATCCTTTCTCCTCACGTTTCATAGAAATGGACCACGACAGGCCGATATCGAAGTTGGGTGGTTTAGGGCTGGCTCAACGGACGTCTTCACAGGTACAGAACTTCAATCAATCAAAAACCTTGGTTCTGAGTATCCCCTCGTTTATCCTATTTAGGCAGTCGAATAACAATAGTGCGGAAGATGGCTTACAATTCTAGAGACTCTTATCCGAGACCTGACTTCGTCCACGGCAATCACAGATGGACGCCTCTCAACGAGGGCTGGTCGATACTCTTCGATGACGAGGACGTCGGCCTTAAGGAAGCGTGGCATATCAACGGCGTCCCGGATAAGGTCTCTGTCACTTCAGTCACCGACGCAAGCGGCGCTGAGGCCTTGGCTCAAAAGCTAGCCGCCTTCCCAGAGCTCAAGGAGAGGGGATTCCAAGCTCCGAAGAGCCAGAGCCGCGAGCATGTTAAGAAGCCCATCAACGTGCCGTTCGTGTTCCAAACCCCGGCATCAGGTGTCTTCGATAAAGATGCGCACGAGGTTTTGTGGTACGAAAGGAAGGTCGTCGATCCTCGCGGAAAAAGTGAGATCGAGGCCGGGGACAGGGTGCTTGCTCGCTTCGGCGCTGTGGACTACGATGTGACGATCTGGGCTTCGGGATATCCCGTGGGTCAGCACCGAGGCGGACACGTGCCTTTTGATATAGACATCACCGATGCCCTGACAAAAGCCTGGCAGGCCACCGGCAAGGGGGAACTAAACCTCGTCTTACGCATACGCGACTCCCCCCATGACTTGTCTCAGCCCCGTGGAAAGCAGTATTGGGCACCACAGCCAGAGAGCATCTTCTACACTCCATCCAGCGGGATATGGCAACCCGTCTGGCTTGAAGTCGTTCCGTCCACGCGTATTGGCGATAGTAGCTCAGGCACGGTGCTGAGGTCCACCAAGATCTCCGAGGGCTTGTTAGAAGCCAGGGTGGCTGTTCTTGGCCGTAGAGCAGGTCACGGGTACAGCGTTGAGATCGAGGGTAGTCTCCACGGGCTCAGCGTTGCTAGCAAGAAGGAGGGCCTACCTGGTGACAAAGACTACGTATCTGTCAACCTCGGCCTATCGCTCAATGACGAGCAAAAATCAAAGGCACCGCAATCCCTTGCCGAAGTGGCTCCTTTTGACAACGCTGAATGCTGGCGTGGGAACGTGGCACTGTGGTCCCCGGACCACCCAACTCTCTACGATCTCGCTATCCGGCTGTATGACTCCGAGGGAGCGCTCGTCGACGAAGTCAAAACATACACCGGGTTCCGGCACCTAGACTGGAATCGAGGCGACCGAACCTTCCGACTCAACGGCAAGCCACTGTTCCAAGCGCTGACCCTGGACCAAGGGTACTGGCCCGAAACAGGTCTCACGCCGCCTTCTCCCGAGAGTCTCAAGATAGACATCGAGCTAACGAAGAAGATGGGGTTTAATGGTTGCCGCAAGCACCAGAAGGTCGAGGATCCCGTCTTTTTGTACTGGGCTGATAAGCTCGGGTTTCTCGTCTGGGGCGAGATGGCGAATGCGTACGAGTTCAATGAGGACTATGCTGAGAGGTTCAGTCAGGAGTGGTTGGAGGCCGTGAAGAGGGATATCAATCACCCCTCGATTGTCACTTGGACGCCTGTTAATGGTATGTGTTGAAGCTCCCTTCACCAATGTAGATATGTGCTAACTTGTTTGACAGTATGTCACAATATCTGTCATTTAGAAATACTTACTTTCTGCCCTCTACCCAGAGCTGAAATTTTGGGTCCTTTACGCGGGATGCTAATACGTAACAGGAGAGCTGGGCTTATCCAAATCTGAAAGACAATGTGGACCAGCGGAACCACATCCGCTCGCTCTACTATATCACCAAGTAAGAAGCACTCACTGATCAAAGTCGCTCGCCGGATATAAATCCTAACCCGAGTCATAGGACGCTCGACCCTACACGGCCCATCAACGATAACTGCGGCTGGGAGCACGTCATTACGGACCTTAGCACATTCCACGACTACTCGGACGCGCCCGACCTTTCCAAGACGTGCGCCACACTTGAAGGCATTCTAGGCAAGAAACTTGGGGGCCGCGACTTCTTCGTCGGGCCGGTGTCGCTCGCCGACGGGCGAAAGGACGAAGGCACGAAGCACAGGGAGGGCGCGCCGGTGATATGCAGCGAGTTTGGCGGCGTGAACATTGCACCGGCCAAGGACTCAGAAAAGGGCGAGAGGGACTGGGGATACACGACCGCCAGCGACCCGAAGGACTTGCTAAAACGGTTCGAGGCGCTGCTGCGCGCGGTGGTGGAGGGAGGCCATATTTGTGGATTTGTCTATACGCAGCTATCTGATATCGAACAGGAGGTCAATGGCTTGTACTCGTTTGACCGGAGAGAGAAGATCCCCGCGACGGAGGTTAGGAAGATTGTTGAGGCGGCGAAAAAGGTGTATTATGATAGCCTGCCGAAGGAGGCGTAAACGGCTTATAATACGTCTGGCTGTGTTTGTGTGGCTGGGTGTCCCACTTTGGCGGGAGATATGGTTTACGATCCAAAGGTGAGATCGTGAGCATCAGCTGGAGGTTGATATCTCATATGAGGCATCTATCTGTAGGCTAGCAACCTTGAATGTTATGGTGATGATTTGTAGTGTTGTTCAGTACTTTCTGTATGACCTATTGGCAATACCTAGTTTGCTTAATAGATCCGCCGAGTGGTATGGTCAAGCTCGTAATGACACCACCCAGTCTGTCTTAGTATCAATAATCTGAGCATAAGGTTGGGTTTGACGCTTCTCTTATGATGCTCTTTTACGCTCATATCGTGCCACCTGCTTGCGAAGGAGATATTGGTCGTCGGTCGAGTCGTGACGTATCAGGCAAGAACGTCAGACCAAGTAGTCCATGTGCGTATAGTACTGTATATACAGTACTTGGAATAGCATAGTATATCACCGTGCTATTCACACATGGGCTATTTAATCTGACGTCTTTCTGCGTATGGGTAACAGTAACCATTGGAAGCATGGCTCTAAGCTTCGGCACGGGCAAACAAACCGCGTAGAAGACAGTGGCTTGCTAGATCATTGGTAGTGAAGTCCCATGAATGTAACTGTAGATGTCATGACAAACGGGTCGAGCATCTGAAAAACAGATGGCAAACATCGACCGACATCCATTAAATGTGGAATTAATTATGGTGCAAGAAACGGATCAAAGAGATCTGAACGGATGGAGCACGGACCTCAGCAGAACTTTAAAATGCGGCGTTGCCAGGGTCTCCGGGGTGGGGGCGGATAATTGATAGAGCCGACTCTGCCGATCCAATGACGGGGACTCGAAGTGTAAGCTAGACGGGAAGTTATTGACCTCAACGTTGGACAACCGCCACTAAAGCTGATCCGACTTCCTCAATCACCAATTTCCTCAATTGGCCTTCGCACAACGGCAATGGCGTCGCTATATCGGATTGCCGGCTGCGGCGCCAGGCGTCTGCAGCTCGCAAAGCCAGCCATTCGCGCCTTTTCCCAGTCCACCATGCGCAAGGCCGCCGACATCTCGAATCAGCGTACTACCCTGCAGCCCGTCGACCCCGACTTTGCCCATCCCTCCGATCCCTACGGTGTCAACCGCCTCCAGGAGCAGCCCGCCATCGAGGCCTCGCGCGAGGGAAGCATAAGTGACCGCAAGATCCGCCACTACACCGTCAACTTCGGTCCCCAGCATCCCGCCGCCCACGGCGTGTTGCGCTTAATCCTCGAGCTGAGCGGAGAGGAGATCATTCGAGCGGATCCCCACGTCGGATTGCTACACCGAGGAACGGAAAAGCTGATCGAGTACAAGACCTACCTTCAAGCCTTACCTTACTTCGACCGATTAGACTACGTCTCCATGATGACGAACGAGCAATGCTACTCCCTCGCCGTGGAGAAGCTGCTGAACATAGAGATCCCCGAGCGAGCCAAGTGGATTCGCACCATGTTTGGCGAGATTACCAGAATTCTAAATCACCTCATGTCCGTTCTATCCCACGCCATGGACGTTGGCGCCCTGACGCCTTTCTTATGGGGTTTTGAGGAACGAGAGAAGTTGATGGTAAGTCTCATTCGCGAACTAGACTATCTACCTTTTTATTCTATTTTCTTTTCTTTTCTTAAATACATTGCAAACTTTGAAAAACTTCAAACTGATGGTCAATGCCTGTGACAGGAATTCTATGAACGTGTCTCCGGGGCCCGTCTCCATGCTGCCTATGTCCGACCCGGTGGTGTCCATCAGGATATCCCAGTTGGCCTCCTTGACGACATTTACCAATGGGCCACGCAGTTTGGTGACCGAATTGACGAGACAGAGGAAATGCTCACAGACAACCGTATCTGGATTCAAAGATTGCAGAATATCGGTGTCGTGTCAGCTGATGAGGCTCTCAATCTCTCTTTCACCGGTGTCATGTTGCGAGGATCTGGTGTTCCGTGGGATGTCCGCAAGAGTCAGCCGTACGATGCGTATGATCAAGTCGAATTTGATGTGCCCGTCGGAGTCAGAGGTGACTGCTACGACCGATATCTGTGCCGAATGGAAGAGTTCCGCCAGTCTCTCCGAATCATCCACCAGTGCCTGAACAAGATGCCAGCCGGTCCGGTTCGTGTTGAGGATTACAAGGTGTCGCCGCCTCCTCGAGCAGCAATGAAGGAAAATATGGAGGCCCTTATTCACCACTTCCTTCTTTACACGAAGGGTTACGCGGTTCCACCGGGCGAGACTTATTCCGCCATAGAGGCGCCAAAAGGTGAGATGGGCGTTTATCTTGTCAGCGATGGTAGCGAGAGACCGTACCGATGCCATATCCGAGCTCCTGGTTTTGCGCACTTGGGTGGCTTCGATCACGTCTCGAGAGGACATCTACTGGCCGATGCGGTGGCTGTTATCGGTACGATGGATCTGGTGTTCGGTAAGTAACAGATCCAAAGATCCAAGTATGAAGGGCTAGTACTAACATGTCAATCTAGGTGAGGTGGATAGGTAATAGCCCTCCGCGGTAGGCTAAACTTCAAAAGGGGGGGAAATTCACGGCGCGAAGCATAGAAATCACTTTCAAATGTGTGTATGATAGCCGTTACGGGAATCGCGCCTAGAGTTAATGCATTGAGCAACGAGAGGCGCCGCGGCGCCCTAGTAAATATGGACACACCAAAAATGTCGTACGATTCTGCGAGTCTTTCTCATTCGTCATTTTCTCCCAAAGTAGGTGTCTCGCGTCATGGCCGTGAATTCTGCTAGGTAAGCCGTCGTCTGGCATTCGAAGAGGAATGGCGTCAAATAAAACGGCACTAGTTTGGCCTGCTTTGCTCCGCGATGAGAGGTAGAGGTCACATATTCTTACACTACTGCTGATCCGATCTGCAGATCAGATTCGTCTGGGGATGGCCGCGCTGCCGCTTAGCGGGTCGCCGGGCGTCGGTCACCAAACGCCGGGTGGTACAGCTCGCACTCCTCGAACGGGGGCATGTGAGAGTCTCCCTCGGGGCCGGCGCCGATGGGCAGGCCCGCGATGGGCGTGTCCGCCTGGTTGTACCAGACCGTCTGGACGTCGAAGGGTCGTCCCGGCTGTGCTGCGCTGGGGCTTCCGTCGGCGGCTGGGTCGGGCTCGGCGCCGATGTAGCGCGCGAATCGGCCGGGCTGGGGAAAGCGGCTGTTGGGCGAAGAGGGGATTGAGCTTGCTCCCTGCTGTCCTGATGGGTGGTCGAAGCGGCCGGGGTAGTTCGGCATCGGGACCTGCGCCTGGGGCTGGGGCTGGAGCTGGAGCTGGTCGGGTCGTCCGATGGTAGGGAGGAGACCAGATACGGCGGGGGTCGCGTAGCTGCTGTTCGCGTAGCCACTGTTCGCGTAGGAAGGGCCAGCTGTCGAGGAGCTGGAGTGCATCATGCCATCACCGCGAGGTGCCTGGACGCCAGGTGCGTGAGCGGCGTCGCGGCGGCCGTAGGAGGTCGAACCGTTGGCGATGATGATGATTGTACTGTGGTTGACGTCTCCGTAGCGGCTAGCTTCCTCTTCTTCTGCGGCCTCCTCCAGCATGGGCATGTACACGGCGGGGTACTTCTCGAACTTGATCTCGCACGAGCATTGGCCGGTGCGGTGACGCTCGGCGTGGTCCTGGATCCATTCCGCGCCGTACAGGCTCGGCATGCGCACCGCGATGTTGCCGTTCTCTCCTGCCACGAATAGGGGCGGTATGTTGCGGCGGCCCTCGGCTGCTGCGGACGAGGAGGCGTGGCTGGGGCCCGGCTGCTGCTGTCGCTGGAATCCTTGGTGCTGCATGCTGCGGTTGCTGGGGGAAGGGGCGAACCGGCTGCCAGAGCCCTTTGTCCATCGCTGCTTGCCCTTGCCCTTGCCTTTCCAGTCCTTGTCCTTGCCCTTTTCAGCGCTGAAGCTGTTACGACGGGAGGAGTCATAGGTGGAGCCGGCGTGTCTCCAGCTAGCGACGCTTGCAGGTCTGCTGCTGCCAGCCGCACTGGCCTCGCCGTTGCGGCCACGAGCTGTGGTGTCGGCGTTGGCGACTGGGTCGTACCGGACGAGACGGCTGCCCTGGCCCTGGTCGTAGCCCTGAGCTTCGGCCTGGGCATGGCCGGGAGTGAATGATGCGGCCGAAGCAGAGAGGTTGGACTTCTCCGCAGGAGTATCGGTGGACTCCGGGGTGTGCTCGGCGGGAGAGCACGAGCATGAAGTGTCGGTCGTGTCTTCCTCTACTTTGACAGACTTCTCATCGTCTTCCTTCTTGACTCCCGCGGCCATGCCTTGTAGAGACAAGTCGCCGATGTTAGTGGAAGCCACCCCCGGCACCTCGTGCGTGACCACGCGCGGCTGCTGCAGGTGGGGGAACTTGACCTCGCAGTGGCAGGTGCCTCGCTCGTGCATGAATCGGTGTTCAAACTCGATGATGTTGATGAACCGGCCATGGACGACGCGGGTACAGCCCGGGCACATCTCCCCGACCAGGAAGGGACGAGCTGCTGCGTTCGCGCAGCACGGCAGGTTGTGCAGCTGGGTTGTCAACGGGCAGGGACGTTTGACGGGGACGCTGGTGTGGCCACAGGTGTAGCCGATGAACTCGAGGAAGCACATCGTGACTGGATATCTGCCTTGTTCGGCTTCGTGGAGGAGGAAGTAACAGGATGAGATGGGACTAATAAGTGGAAGCTTCTTGATGATGATGGACTATCTGGAGATAGCCTACTAGGAGATGTGTTGTGAAGATGCTTGCTTAAGATGTTTGGGACTAGAGATGGTTAGTATGTGATGAAGAAGATGGGTTTCTAGGTGAGGTGGTTGAAGAGAAGTAGGGTTGTAGGAAGAAGATCTGGTTGTGGAAAAGGTGGGAGAGGTTGAAGTAGGAAATACTGGTCTGAGCTCGGTTTGTTGGGAATGGGGAAGCAGTTGGAACTGAGATAAAGATAAGAAGTTGATGAAGGGTTGGCTTCTGGAAGGCAGGAAGGTATGTGATAAAATTCGACCACCGCTGTTATGGGAAGGAGCTTGCAGTCCAGGTGTACAGAAGGGGAACAGGGACGTGAGGGAAGGAGGTTCATGGCTGCCTTACCTGAATCGACAAGATGATCATGTTTGTAATAGTTTCTAAGGCAAGTCAGCGATATGAGTATCACACTGATTTAATGTAGGCAGGAGAGATGGGAGATGGAGTCGGCTGAGAGGCTAGAGCAGTTTCACAATCTCCGTCTCCGTCGGCCTCGCCCTCGCGGAGGTAATCGCCAAGGTTCAGATCAGATGAAAGTGTATATGGGTACTTACCTTCTAGGTATTGTAGGGGCAAGGTCTCTAAAGTCATTGTAGATACCTTACAGGAGATATCTAGGGTCGAACAACTAATAGGCAGCTCCAGGAAGAGGGTGTGGAAGTACTAATGGTGTAGGTCGGTTGCAAGGATGATGGTTGGTCGCCAACACAAGTTCATTCAGAAGCAAACGAATTTTTAAGTATCCACCGGCCTGTGGCTCATTTTGGTTGATTACTTCGGCGGATCTGATAAGAATAGGGCTCTTGAGCTGGTAAATCCACCTACAGTTCTAGTTCAAGTTGCTTGGGACGGAGCTGAGGCCTGATGCTGGCGCCTCGCGTCGTCCCTTGGGTGATAGCGATTGACCAGCTTTCTGCTGTACCCAAGCACGCAGGTACTGTACCTAGGTAAATAAGAGGCTCAAAACACGCTACGACGCATCTAGTCAAGTCACAGGAACGTCCTAGTACATACATAAAGAAGCACCCTATTGGCTCTTGTATCTTCAATCTCAGAGGCGCGGGGTGTCAGTTCTAATCACACGCCTGCGGGACACATGTATATGGTGGAGAGAAGAGGACTTAGTTCACATATAAACAGGCCTAGTTAGGGCTCGTGCAAGAGAATCAGGCGCTTATGTGCTCGTTAATGTTTTCTTAGAATGGTTCTCAGAAGACAGGTTGGATTTGGTGCTTCTGTAAATCCGAAGACAAGTTTCAAGCTTTGGCAGATGTCAATTGGTAGGTGAGAGCTATGTGAGAATAAACTTGAAGTGTATCTACAAAAAGAAGATATCTAAAGATGGTTGATTGCCTGTATCAAAGGTTTGCCTTCAACAGGGGCTGATGTTTGGGAGTTGCTAGTTTGTGAACTTACCAGACGCAGTCCTAACCGAGGCAGCGCCGACAATCCAGGGTAGGTTGAAGCTATTCTGGTAGCCTAGTTTAACTCAGTTCAGACTCGCCTAGTCTGTGAAACTTCGGTTTGAAGTTTCGAGAAAGAGACAAGACACGCCTTGGGGATCCCAGTCCACGACTAGTTGTGGATTAACAAACGTCTTGGAGTTGCCATCACATCGTGAACATTCACCAACAGACGCCCATCACGCCTCAAATACTTTTGGCCGTGAGAAATCGCAGCATGAGACGTATAGCTCGTTGTAAGTACTAGTCAGTGTTTCTTGACTTACATCTATCTCGCCGTAGCCTACGTGACTGCATTCCCCCATTAAAACCGGACGCGGCCGTTGATTCTAGTCATTTTCAAAGGCGTCACTCCTTGTCTTTCAAATTATATAGAGCATTTATTTAATCCCAAACACATTCCGCATACCATTGCAAATCCGAGACGCTAATTATAATATCACCCTCTCCCGAACCCGGACTTCGAAGAAACAAGAGCCAAAAGTCTAGTACTAACGCCCCCCTAGTGACGTTATACGAGATAGGACTTGTCGATTCATTACGATGAATCGTAACCGTCTGTTGTAAAATAGGTCGGAGGGCCGCCGAAGGTCTTGTAGTCGTAGCTCCAGACCCAGCTGCCAAAGGTTCTTCCACCCATTTCTCCAGTGTGATCATCCGCTGGCTGCTGTCAAGCTTTGCGAGTAATACAATCTTGACGTCGTGGTTCGATGCCGCGAACCACCATTCCATATCTGAACGTAGCCGTGCTAACGATTCGCTGATTCCAGCCTCGATGACCAAGGTTGGCCATTCGTCATGGCCGCGGCGTTCAGGAATTGGCCCGCCAGTCGAGTCTCCTTCCCCCCTATCCCGACCCGCTCTGAATGTAGTAGCGGCTTTGGTACGCCAAGTATTTTCTCTCGTGGGGACCTTGTCACGGAATTTCTCATAGAGTATGCAATGCAGCATCTCGTGGGCATGTGTAGGTATTGTGACAAGTAGAGTTTGGGAGTCCGCGTAATATCGACGCCAGCGGACTCCTCTCCCCCGCGCTGCTCGCTGTTCATCGAGGTCGGCGAAATCGCGAGGAGTCACATCTAATTTGTCAGTTAACGATGCAAATAGGGTTTGATAATAATTAATATACCGGTAATAATGAGAAAATCTCCTGGTGTGGTATCTATGAGTTTGAAAAGGTCTTGAGGATTTGTGAATCTAAATGTGAAGCTCGGCTGACTCTGATCCGATGACGACAATGAAGATGCGAATCCAGACATTATGAGATGGTGAAAAGCGCCCACATTCAAGAGTAAAGAGCGAAACAACCAGAGGTTGCTTTGCTTGATTGATGAAAGTACCGGAGGCGCCTAGGACAGGCAAAACCTAAAAGACCTATGCACCGCCACGATAAGTCAGCAGAAATCTTCGTGCCGCACATTTGATACCGCATCTTAAGAGGGGATACGGGTTGTTTTCATCAGGCTCGTACTATAGGGGATTACGTGGTTCTATTAGTGGAATACTGGCAAAGGTATGAGAGGTATATATATTGGTATCAATACGAAATCATAACTCTGGTGTGATATATCCACGTATCATGAGTTTCGCGCCCACATCCTGCCTGATGATCACCTATACAAGAATTAGGTCTTCCCCATCAGAGACTAAATGGTATTTTGTCTTTTGCACTTGGAATATATTATATTCCTTTCAGCTTTGACCGATCCTACTGCTGCGCTTCCTGCCTTTGTATTACCGCACGAGGCATTATCCCTTCACAAGATATACCAATCTCAGGGTTGCATATTTCTATCTAAGCGAGCATAATTATTACATAGGTCTGAAGTTATTGAGCACCGAGAACTTGAGACATGTTCAATAATATGTAGGCAATATAATGACTGAAATGGAGGACGCGCGAATTTCATCTTGATGTTTCGTACTACATGGCTGTCTCCCTTTGTATTAGGCAATCGACGACTTTATACGATATCGACAATCTTCGTCTCGGCCACTTCGAACAGAGAGCAAGTTTCGATGCGCCAAGAATGCTTCTAGAGACCGACTCCAGCCCTCTCGAACGCCCGTTCAACTCGAAGGGACCATTTCCATGCAAGAGACCACATTTCAATCGCGCGGAGAAGAGTTCAAAAGAGTAATACCTAGAGCTTGTAGCGTCTAGTTCTCGATACCATGAACAAATACGTTTTCGGCATTTAAAAGCGGTCCAGAAGTTGGCATTGGCAACCTCTCGCCTCGTTGTTGGGCCTATCAAACAATACTTCAACTATATGGAGGTCCTGTAACCTCATGAGAAGCCTCGTCCTCCTCCCTCCCTCGCTAGCCGCCCAGTTTCCCTTTCAAGATGATGCTGGCACCTTCAGACGTAGGTGATCTTGTGAAGTATGTACATGGACGAACGAGTTCGGGCTTCTACTGAACTACAAACGACCTCACCTAAATTCAGATGCTGAGATAGGGTACCAAAGTAGATTGTTACTGATGGACAGGATGGCGATTCTAGACCGCGCATAACACTCGATGGGATTGAAGCGAGCGGTCAAAACAAGTCAAAGTATAATAAATCAGCCCAATGTATTCATAATCAATATATGATGCTTCCTCGCACTCTGTGTGAGTACGTGGGTAGCGTTATACCCATGCACCTGGTTCCATGTATTCCCTCAACTCAAAATCCTCTCCATAGTAGGAGGTAGCCAGGCGTTTAACATCCCAAAAACTAGCGAAAGAGTTCTCAAAACATGAAGAATCATAATTTACATGGTCTCATACACCAAAGCAAACAAACCCAAACCTTAGTAGACCTTCCGATGGCTCCCCTTCCCGTCGGTCCCACGCATCTTTCTTGTGCCAGCGGCTTTCTTGCCCGGCCTGCGCGTGATTTTCCCAACCAGCTTCTCGGCGGCACCCTCGATCTTGTCGCTTAGGTGCGGCTTGCGCTTGTGGTGGGTGGCCGGCTGCTTCGTAATGCCGAGGCCGGTGCGACCAGTGCGACCGGTACGGTGGGCGGTGGTGCCAGTGGAGCGTTTCTTGGAGGTGCCGGTGGTGATGTGGTGATTCCGCTTGCGCTCCGGCTCAGTGGACACGGTGAGGTGCACGCGCGGTTTGGAGTGACCAGTCGAGGAGCGCGTAGAAGGCATTCTTATTTGCGTTCTAACTTTTGACACAGGAGTGAAGGATTCAGGCGGCTGGATAATCCGAGATACTTTCGAGATGTTTCGGAGCGTGGTTGAGTGTATGTACTGTATGTAGATGAACGAGATGGATTATTACGATGCGATCCAAGCGTTTTTACTATAGCAGACTTTTGAGTCAAATAAATAGTAAGAATGGGTAGACGGTATCTGACAGAATGATGTCTTGTGGAAGATGATGATGCGACATTACTCGGTCGAAGCCAGCCATCTTTATGTCAAAGGGGACTCAAAGCATTCCCCCTCTTCCAAGCTACCACACTGCCACATGCTTCTTTGATTGAGACACGTACGGGCGAGCCGACTCTTGTTCTAATTAGTGGCTGCACGTCGGGGGTTGACGTCATGCCAATTGTCAAGCAGGTTTGCCCCCTTTCGACGACTCTTGTCCCGTGACTGACGTGGCGAATGTCTTGTCTGCGCGGTAGGGACGGAGATCATCAAGATCTGATCTGCTACTCGCTTCGGATTGTCAGTTATCTGGGGGCTATTCTAAATCTAAGCAAGGGGCAAGGGACTCTGCTCGCATATCGATAACTTGCCGAAAATGCTGGTCTTGGCCCATTATTCAAACAGATCAATGCTGCAGGAGTGTCGCTAGGAGGTCCTAATGGACATCCATACTTACGGACACTTCGTGGCCGGCATTGACAAGACCAAATATAGTGGAACCCGTAGGACCCTCCATAATTCGGTTCGGTGCCAATTGAAGTTTGGGTTGCCAAAAAATGCTACGCTTCAACCCGATGCCGACGCCCGGCTTCTGTGGAGACGAGTTCAGTAGAGGAAGCTGCTATTCTTCCTCCGTTGTATCATCAAGGGGTTTATCTTCGCAGGAGTCACCTAAAAGCCGGGCAAACCCTGGCAGCATCCGATCCTTCCCGCGTGAACTTACTTGATCTCACCTGCACCTTGATTCCAGATGTCCCTGTACCACGTCGGTGTAGCAGTCGGAAAGGTGTCCCCGCCATGGACCGTGTATACATATGTACTTCAAGGTTGACTTTCAGATGAAGAGGTACCCGGGTACCAAGACAAACACAGATCAACTCGGGCAGCTGCCAGCTTCTTCTGCCAGCTGCAGACGTCTCTGCCAACTTGAACAACTCGCAGCGGCCTCTTTTACCACCCAAAATGCCAAGCGCAATCTTGCTGAATCAACACACCGAAGCATCTCTCCCGCGCGAAACGCCTCGAGCTATAATACTTAGTTAGCACAAGGCATTCTGCGTTGGCATCATATGTAATATTTAAGCGAATTAAGCGAGTCCATGGGATTACTTTCTAAACGTACCTGTACCTTACTTCTCGCGTCATTGGCCGCCCTGAGCTTCTCGGCCCTAATCAGTTCGTCAAGTCAACAGCTATTCCCCCTGAACCTGCCAATCAAATGCTGGAGGTGTCGCACGCGAGTGGCCTAGCTGGCTTCCCGATGCAGATAACCAAGGAATTTGTCAGGCGTTTACTGCATATACATATGTCTTTTGCGTTGTCAAGACTTTTGGCGAGGCTACCTACCCAAGGTATCTGGTGCGGGTTTTCGGCCCACATTCGGTCATTGGGGCTGAAGTTACTACCTACATGTAGTACTTACTTAGCCAGGAGGGCCTGATTCCAGCCCTATATGAGTCCTAAGGTAGGTAACGGCCTTGTAGCCGTCCAGCTGGATGTCTATTCACCATGGCCTGAACCCTTCCCTTGTCTTCCTCCTCTCTTATCTACGCACGTATTGCACTTCCACTCCCCTCCTGAAAGATAAGGGGCTATTAGCCGGCCACATAAGTCTATATTCCCCTTTTTTCATGCACAAATGAGGTTGTGTCACATTGGCTGCATAAGAGCTGCCAATCAAGCTCCAAAATCTACCAAACGTGGGGAATTCTGCGGCTGAAGCAGGCTTTTGAACTGCTTTCCATGGTGTCTGAGCAGATCCTAACAATCTCTTTTCTTTTATTAACCATAATCACTCACCTGATTGTCTCTCGTTCTCGTATGCTGTTCGCCAGGTTGACATCCTCCGTCAAGGAGGAAGCTTCTGGGGCCGGCGACGTCGTAGTCCAACCGCCCGAGGAAGGTGATGACCAGCCTCCGAGATGGAAGGGCAAAGGAAAGGCGGCCGTGACAAGCAACGGCGCCGGGTCAGTGTCAACCGGCTTGTCCAACGGTGAAGTCACTGTTGACTGGACCCGATATGATCCTCCAGAAGGCCTAAAGGAATTAGCGGGTTCCAATTCGGACGTAGTCGTTCAAATTATTCAAGAATCCATTGACAGGGTCAAGGCTCGGACGATCGAGGAAGAAGAGAAACGAAAAACAAAAGACGAAGCTGAGAAGAGAAGACGGAAGGAAGACGAGCAGCGCAAGAATTCAAACACGTCACACACGTCCTTAAACGAGAGGCCCCGTGGACAGGATATACAACTTGAGGCCCCGTTGGTGGCTAGCGTGGGTGCGAATGGGCAAGACTCTCTCGCACCAGAACTCCCCCCGAAATCGAAAAAGCGTTCAATCTTCAACATCCGCCGGCGGTCAAATAAGGTCGGCGAAGGAGGCGAGTCGAGTACAACTCGAGCAACTCTGCATAAGCGTGACGTTTCCCGGAGCAGTCTCGAAATAAGCACGCAAGCAGCGAAGAGACGCTTCCTACCCGAAGTTTTGAGGAGAACTCCGACGAACAGTAACGGCAGCCCGGCTTCTTCCGTCAATCCTTCCCTCCGTAGTACGGAAATGTAAGTGCTGTGACTATCATAAATCACCTGACACAATTATCACTAATACAGAGGCAGCGAATGCGTCTCCTGTCTCGACGACTTCAACCCTAAAGAAATGGTTAAAGCGCCATGCCATAGCTATTGCAAGCCTTGCTTCCGGCGCCTTATACAGGCAGCCTGCGAGAACGAACAGCAATGGCCACCTAAGTGCTGTTTGAACCCTATTCCCACTAACACCATATTACTTGGCGTGGACGAGGGCCTGAAAAAAGTTTATAATGGTCGAGCATCCGAATGGAATGTGCCGATCAGTGAACGCATATATTGTAGCCATCGAACTTGCAGCATCTGGATTCAACCGTCCGAGGTCAACCGCGCGCGCAACGTTGCCCGGTGCTCGGCAGGCCATTCGACGTGCATTATTTGTCGCGGCCCTCAACATGAAGGAGATGATTGCCCACAGGACAGAGATATGATGAGAACTGATGAGCTCGCAGAAGAAGAGGGGTGGAAGCGCTGCTACGGCTGCAACGCATATGTCGAGCATAGAGAGGCTTGTCAGCATATGACATGTCGATGTGGCGCCGAATTTTGCTATGTGTGTGGGGCGCGCTGGCGAACTTGCGGATGTGGCATGGAACAATTAGCTGCAGTCAAGAGAGGGGCTGAAGAAAGACGTCAGGCTCGCCGAGACCGAGAATCTCAGGAACAGGCTGCGATTCAACAGGAAGAGGCTGAAATTCAAGAAGCTTTGAGGCTCGTCGAAGAATTCGAGCGCGAGGAGGCGCTCAAAGCCGAGCTGCTGCGATTGGAGCGACTGGAACAGCGACGACTAGCCGAGGAGCGGCGGGCCAGACTGCTTGAAGAGCGGATTAGGCGGGAAGGCGAGAGACGACAGGCTGTCGAAGTCAAATTTCTAGTCCTCCGGGAGATACTTTCGAATATACACGAGCTCCAGCGGATTATTATACAGAGCAGTCACACCGAGGAAGAGACCGAAATAAGAAGAATGGGTGACTCAGCGCTAGCGGATTTCAAGGAAAAGCGGAAGCTTGATTGGCAGGAGTTGAATATCACCGCCAAGGCTAGACTGGATAAAAAGGAAAATACACTCAATCGCGAATATGTGGCGCGGGTAGCTGAAGAGCGCCGCCTCGAGAACCAGTATCAGTTCGAGTTAGAGGTTTATTGGTCCCATAAGAAGGGGGGTGAAGCCGAAGTAGAGGGTGCCATGAAAGACCTGAAGCGCAGGATGGATAGTCGTTTCAAGGAATGGGAGAAATGGAGGAACAACGAGCTGGAAAATTACCGCTACGTCATCAAGGAGGATCTAGGTATCCAGGAGGAGCTCATGCAGGAAACGGAACGCAGACTCATTGACGACACCCGAGAGAAGCAGAAAGCATTCTCGTTGCGCAAAGCTGCTGAGCTCCGATGGATGGACGTGGTGATGGAAGAACGCGATGGCATGCTCGCCAACATGGAGGTTGACGAGATTGAAAATGGTGAGAATATCGACGCCTGGTTCGAGGACGACGGGCTTGACGATGTCTCGATGGAGGACATGGATGTACCACAGGAGTTCTTCCAGGTACCCAGCGCATTCTTCTAACACTTTACGGGTCGGCATGATCGGGTTTGGATTGGATCATACTAGGACTGGGCGTGTTGGTGGGCTTTATATGATTAATCACTGTATAAATTGTATACTTTGACTTTCGTATACGGTGCTCACTTGTCTACAAGTATGAACCTAGTAGCGACCCCCTTCACACAGATGAATATCGGGACAAGCCATAGGGATGGGCAAGAACGACGAAGGATACGTGAAAGGAAACCACCATCCAAGAAAGATTGATCCACGTTTCTAATCCATGTGAGTGCTACCTTGAGCCCAAACTAAAGTTTGCCGATCATAATGCACAGCCTTCGCTATACCAGCCACCGCGTCTTTCAAGGTATCACTTTCACTTGGTCAACTAGACGACCGTCTTATAACTTTCGAAGTCAATTCTCTGCTAAAGGCCTAAACTATCAAGCACCTCCATATTACGTACGGAATCATCGATATACCATGGATCCCATCGACTACGGCCAGTCGTATAGCCACATACTTCCAACCTCATCCCGCATGCCCCCGCCCTCGACGTATCACTCCTCCTACCAGTACGGCGCAGCCTCGTCTTCCGCATTCGCGGAGGGCAGGAATCACGGTGAGGACAATCACCAGCGGCGTGGGCAGCAGCAGCAGAGGATGGCGACGGACCAGGCGTACAAGGCTACGTTGTAAGTCAGGTCTTCTTTGTGGGTTTCTAGAGTTCTGCTTTCACTCCGCCCCTACACTCCTACCGCTCTTTTCCTGTAGGTAATAACTAAAACCTTCTCTGTGCGTACACAGCGCCTCCCACGAGCGAGCCGTCTTCTCGGACGAAGCACGAGCGCGGGCCCGGCGTCGCGACGCCGCGCGCAACAGGGCGCTCTTCCGCGGGCCCTTCTGGCGGCGCCCCGAGTTCTACGCCGTCACCCTCGGGTTCCTGGGCCTGCTGTACCCGATCCTGAACCAGTATGTTATACAGCCGTGGGCAGAGGGCAGGGCTAGGGGCGGCGGCCGGATGGGGGGCTGAAGGGTGTAGGGGACGTCTGGGCCTAGGCTGCGTGCGTGGTTTGATGTGTCTGGTGTGGGATGGGGTTCCGGTTGGGGGCTGGAGGATTGCTGGGTGAGGCTGCGCGGTAGCAGGGCGGGAATTGATGCGTAGAGTTGCGTGTTGAGGATGTTGGTCTCGTTATGTTACGGGCGTCACCGAGGGGGAAAGGGGGGCCGGGCATTCAGGTATTCGTCAATAAACAGCTCTTTTCTACGTGTATGTGAAACACGGCTCAGGCGTGCTACTGGTACAGGTTATCTGGACTCGTCATCGACTTGTCATGTCCTCGCTGGGCTCTCCTCTTGCGCGCATGTCGAAGGCAGGCTGGAGTGCCGAGCGGCGAGGCTCTGGTCATACATTAGGCATGAAAGCTGCCCTACCTCTCAGGATGTGAGTCTCGAGCCTGTTTTTGAATGTTTACGAACGGGGGCCTGCTTATGAGCTGAAAGCTAGATTAATTGAGGTACATATAGATTAAAAAGGATGGAAGTCTACCTTTGGGCAGTCGTCAGCCGTATCACTAGGTGTGTATTGTCTAGATGGCTGTTCCGGCTTGGTTACACCACAAAACTTGATTGTAACCTAGGGGCTATGGTGTAACTCCATTCTAAGGCACAAGACTTTAAGCAAATTCAGACGGCCCATGTTGATTCTGGCTTCCCTCAACCGATTGGAACAAGGACATGGCCATAGAATGGACGCTTCATACGTTGTATACCCAGAGCGATCCTAGGACCCAGCACGCATACTCACGAGACCTGCTGTACAGAGCCTTGGGACTGAATAGTTAACCTTGTATGAGCTGTCCAGGAGCTTGGCAAGGCAAGTGTTCCAATCTAACTCATCACAACACGTATATTGTTCTCCATGATGCTCGTGTCATAAAGCACCCAATTTATCGGGCGAGATGACTTCAAATCATGTATGTGCATGAGGGTAGTCGTAAGTCACGATGGGCCTCGGCGAAAAGCGAGGTGGATCAAAGCTCGTCATGTGGTTCAAATGGTCCATGGAACCTATGTACAAGTTCGAGTAAAGAGCATCCACTTCTCGCCGTGAACTAGGTATGTATGTATGTAAATAAGGCTGAAGTCGTCAACTTATGTATGGGGCCTCGGGGTCAATATACGTGATATGGAGCTGACTTGTACGAGATCACGTGGTTCCGCAATGGATCTCAATCTGAATCGGCTTCGTTCAAGGGAAGATGCGTGTAGGTATCCGCTTGGAATATGCGGTGAAGGGTGGCAAAAACGGCTGGCTCTGAGAAACGCCGGACAACAAGAGCACGACACGAAAACGCGTACACGCACGTCTGTGTTATTGTGTGGATGTTGTTGTGTTGAAGCCATCTGATCTGATGCAAACCCAGCGAGCAATGCATTACGCTTCCGTATGGGGACGGGTCTGATCCATCTCCCCCAACAAGCGGAGCATTACTGACAGAGCGGATACCAACTCGTATCGCGGGAGTCATCGATGCGATCTATGGTTGCTTGTCCTGCTTTGCCTACATACATATGCCCGATTATTGTTGTCGTCGATGGAATGTCCTCGAAAGAGGAGACTCGGGAGCCAAGTGATGCCTGCAACAATCCGTTTGGTCAATTGGAGCGAAAATTTTCTCCTCGGAGAGCCAGTCAAGTCGAGTCCCGTTAATCTCTGTACATCGCGTCCACTTTTAGTGTCCGCAAAGCCCCGTTGGCATAAAGTCATCGAATATGAGCTCGAAGCGGTGAAGAGGTCGCGATGCCGCTTTCGGTGGATGTCTGTGGGATGGTGCATGGGGAGGATCCGCCTCGGACTGCAAGGACGAACAACCACTACCCATTTTGATGGGGTCAGCGTCGCGTAGGAGAGGTGCAGCAACCCAAAAGGGAGTTGGGAGTGTCGATAGACCCTACATTAGCTGCCGATGCGACTGGGCAGACAAACAGCAGCGGGTGCTGCGGGAAGCCAGGATTCGGCGGCATGATACTTACATAGTGTAGTATAGTGCAGTATAGAGTAAGGTCTCGCGTTCATATTTCTATAGCAACCGACACGGACAAGGTAAGCTTGGTTGCGAGATGCAGCAGATGCATCTGGCATGTCTTAGTAGAGTCCACTTCTAGATGGGTCCCGACGACGTGGAAGACTGGTATCGCGTCTGACAGGGAGCAGATACAAGCTAATAGGCGCATGGCTGCCCATTCACCATGTATAGATACCTTGACCTTTCCCATTGCAGCCGAGAGGAGCCAAAGTCGGAGACTCCAGGAGCTCCATGGCATCAATCGTTCCGCTTTTGCTGCGCGTGAGCGAATGCTTCGGCAATTGGACATTCGCCCAGGTTTTGTGTATGGTTACCTAGGTAGGTATGTATCATATATAGGCATCTATCTTTGAGCAAGAGATATAAATCCTCGCTGCGACTGTACCACAAAAAGAGCGGGAATCCTATCATGCGAATGAAGTGCAATTTTTCTTCAGACTGGAGATGTCATTTGTTCTACTCGAACATGATCGACCGTGCCGGACGCGTCCTCAGCATTGATGGATGCTCAGCTGCTTCTGGAACACATCCAATTCGAGGCCAGAGAAGTGCATACATGATAAGCTGCAGGGGGGGGCGGGATACACAGCATATAGATATATATTAGGATTGGTAGAAGCGAAAGGCTGAAAAAAAGGAAGGACAATGAGGGGTCCAAACCAAACAGGAAAAGGGGAGGGGGCTAGAAAGGAAAGGTGAAAAATGAAAAATGAGAAGGCAAGAATCAATTCATGTGGCGGGGTCACATCGAAGAACGTGAAGGGTGGTGGTCGTGGTGGTCGTTCGCGCAGGTTCAGCGTACCGAACGCAGGGACCGGACGGCATGTTGATGCAATCAAGTTGACTGATCGATTATTTTGTCTCCTTCCGTTTCGTCTCTTTTTTGTTTGCTAGACGTCTGTAGCTACATGTTGTAGGACTGATCGGCCATAAACTCCGCTCGAGTTCGAGACCGGCAACCTCTCTTTGACGACAAGCGCCAAAAGACGGGGAACGTCATCTGTTGTATTTATTCGCGGTATGAAGGCCTGAAGTGGATAAGACTCAGAGCAGGGACATCAAGTGACACATTGGGGGAGAATGGGAGCTTGGGAGCCTTCAATTGAAGTACACAGGTAGTATACAAGGATACGTACAAGTCCCGGAGTAAGGATGGGAAGGGAAAGCGTGATGGATGTTACCGTGTCAAGGCCGACAGGGGGTTCGACGGGTGTGAGGTAAACCAAAGTGGATACGTCACATCGGCGGCTGTCCAATGATGCCGATAACCAGCCATCCCACAAACAGCAAGCATCCCCCTCTATCGTCCTTCCGTCCACACCCTCCTCTAGGAACATCCAGAATATGCACCCTTCTTTTACCCCCTTCGCCCACTAAGATACCAAGATGCATGATACTGCCTTATTGTTCATTCGTCTTTAGGTCACATTCGTGCATGCATACATAATAGGCACAGGGCATCCAATCCATTCGTCCAGTTCTGTCCTTTTGCTCCTTTTGTACTTCTTGCTCCAGGCAGAGAGGGGAGGAACTTTGGCATTGCTTTTGCCCTGTCGAGTGAGATGCTTGCTCTCCGGTGCCTGCAAACTCGAGTATTCGATTGTTCCATCCTCGCTATAATCCAATCTCATCTCTCTATCTGATACTGAGCTATCATATCAGCAAACGAGAGAGGGTTCCCCGAATTGGTCGGGCGTGTGTGTCTATGTCCGTCGCAGACCTCACCGCGGAACACACCAATCAATCGTCGGCATCTTTTTCTTACACACCTTAAGCATTAGCAGTGCAGTGCCGCACCGCAACATCATTGGTGCTTATCTGGGCTCAATCTCCCTGCCTCTTGTACTACATATTGTACTTACCCCTTGCTTTTTTATATCTATCCTTTGCCTTGTACAGAGACAATTATTTTCTTCTCTCTCCCCCGGACTAAAGAGGCCTGAACCGGGTACGAGACGGCAATAATTGAGACTGCAACGTTTTGCACCAGATTGGAAGTTCGGGACTGCCACCCTGTATGCCGTCGAATTACGCCTGGTCAACCGACGACGATTTAACGACTGCAAATCCTCGAAGCCCCCAATCCGAGCTTGATATTACCACCACTTCTCCTGGGTTAGATACCTACAAATAGACCGCAACACCAGGGCTGTAGCAATAGAACAGGTTCCGAACCTTGTCCTTCGATCTTAAACCATTCTCGATCGCTGAACTAATAACGCAGCTTAAGACCAATCCTTGCCTCTTATCCAGTTCGTCCAAGGCGACATCTTAGCGTCCATGATTCTCCTATTCCATTGCGACCAGTCGAGCTTCCAATCTCAACATGGCTGCGGCCGTAGTAATGGAATTCTGCGCACGCGCGACAAGAAGTGCTTTTGGCTGGCCGGAGACTCGGCCTTCCACGACGGTAGCGACTTCTCAGTGGGATGAATTGGACGTGCAGACCCGACTGGAGCTTATTGCGAGAGCATGGGCTCTGACGGCTCCAGCTTTCTCGGTACGTGCTCTTAGTTCTCTGGACACCTCCGGCTTTCTGGTCTTGTTGTCACATCGCTCGGCTTTGATACGTCTGCGACACCAGTCGAAATTCTAAACTGACATCTGCGGTTCGAAACAGACACAGGACCGCAAATCCAGTCAAAGTATTGGGTACCATGTCCCCTCGAAGCCCCTAGTGCTACCCGATCCGACCCCGAAACGATCGCGACGACTGTCGAGACCCCGTGATGGAGATTCTCTTCCCCCCCACGACCCAATCGATCCAACTGGAACTGACCAGGCGGCCCGCCAGCGAGATTCGTCTCACCTGACCAGCAATTGCTCAACTCCACAGCCGGATGATGCGCATCGCCGTCGTGAAAAGCGGAGGGATTCGCTGTTTAACGATCCGACTACTGAGTCCTACCTGGATCTCTCGTCCGAGGATGGCTTCATTCAACACGCCAAGAAGAAGAAGAAGGGAGGAGCACCAGCCCCGCAGAGTTTTAATTGGCAGAATGAGTTCAAGAACGCAGGCGGTGGTGGAGACGGAGGTGAAAATGGAGGCGGCGATCAAAACGGCGATGCGGGAAAATCCGGCGGAGATGCAGGCGGAGATGGCGGTGGGAATGGGAATGGGAATAATAACGGCGACGACAAGGATAAGGATAAAGAGAAGGATAAAGGGGAGGATAAAGAGAAGGACAAAAATGAAGAGAAGGCAAAAGATAAGAAGGACGATGCACCTGAAGCCAAGGTAGACGATGCCTGGGCTACTTTTGAGCCTGCTGGCGGAAAGAAGAAGAAAAAGGGGAAGAATCAGGTCGAGGAGAAGGTCGATTCTTTGGAATCGCCTACCAAGCCTGAGGCCTTTCAAGAAATTAAGCTAGATGACACTGGACCGTCACTGGGTACTAAGTTTGGCGGCAGTACTTCGGAAACTTCAAAGTCCAATCTTCTTAGTACGTTGGGCAGTCGCTGGGCTCCTGCCGCTTCGATTTTCAGCGCCTGGACTGGATCCAAAGTGGAAGCTGACAAACCTAAAGAACCTGAAAAGAAAGAAGAGGCTACCACGAGCCCGTGGAGCCTCGACAGGCCTAGGCCTGGCAAGAAGGATAAAACAAGCACCAGCTTCGGCGGCTTCAACGAAGTAGAAGAGGCCCAGGTCGACGATAAGAAGGAAGACTCCTTTGATTTCGGCTTCACGTCGGCGGGCAAGAAGGATAGCAAGAAGAAGAAGAGTATTTGGGATCCTGAGCCTGACCCTGAGCCCGAAATGAAGAACGAACCGCTTGTCGAAAACCAGGGTCAGGGTTCCACTACAGCCAATGATCCTTGGGGAGCTTGGGGTGTAGCCCCCAAGAAGGGGAAGAAAGGCGCCGCTGCATTGGGAACCGAGCCTGAGAAAATCGAGCCAGTAGTCGAGACTCCTCCACCCGCGACCGACTCCCTTGCTACTACCTCTAAAAAGAGCAAGAAGAAAAAGAACGCGGTCGTTGAGGTGGCCAAAGAACCAGATCCTCCTCTGGCGCCTGAGCCTGAGCCTGCACTTCCTGCCGCTGACGAGGGCTGGAGCTGGGGCGCAACGAAGAAGGATAAAAAGACAGGTAAGTCTGCAGAAGAGTCAGCTCCCAAAGCCGAGGTCGCGAATAAGAAGGAAGAGGATGACTTCTGGGGCACCGTTACTTCTTCGAAGAAAGACAAGAAAAAGAAAGGCAAGACCTCTGACGCCGAGCTTGATCCCGAACCCGAATCCCTCCCGGAGCCAGAAGCAGAACCAGTCGTTGAACCCGAACCTGAGAAGAAGAAGGGAGATGACGACTTGGGTGGCTGGGGTATGGCTACTACTGTCACTAAGAAGAAGGGGAAGAAGGGTAAAATCATTGAGGAGGTTAAGCAGCCAGAACCGATACCCGATCCGGTGCCTGATCCACCACCACCAGCAGATCATGAGAAGAAGGAGGATGACTGGGGCGGTTCGTGGGGCGTGTCTAGCTCGAAGAAGAAAGGTAAGAAAGGTAAAGTCTCTGAGGAGGTCGGGGAACCAGACCCCGTGCTAGAACCTGAACTTGAGCCTGAACCAGAACCCGAGGCAGAGCCTGAGAAAATTGAAGACAGTTGGGGAGCTTGGGGTGTGAGCACCTCTAAGAAAGACAAGAAAAAGAAGAAAGGCGCCACTGTGGGGGTCCTCGAAGAGCTTGAATCTAAGCCTGAGCCCAAACCTGAACCTGTCGTTGCACCAGAACCTGCTAAGAAGGAGGCGGAAGATATTTGGAACAACGGAACTACCTCGAAGGACAAGAAGAAGAAAAAGAAGAAGGGTGCCGTTGAGCCTGAATCGGAGCCAGTCCCGGAGCCTGTACGAGATCCCACTCCAGAACCAGAGCCCGAGCCTGCCAAGGAAGAAATGAACGCAGACGACGAGTTTTGGACATCACTAGGCCCTGGTTTGAAGAAGGACAGCAAGAAAAACAAGAAAAAAGGCGCTATCGAGGAACTTCAAAAGGAGCCAGAGCCTACCCCTGAGCCGGACCCGGAGCCTGAGTCGACACAGCAGGAAGAACTAGCTGATGATGATTGGGGGAATGCTTGGGCAACCTCCAGCAAGGACAAGAAGAAAGGTATCTTGGATGACTTTACATCCAAGGACCCGGATGCTGAGTCATCAGCTCAAAACTATGATGACCCTTGGGGCTTAAGCACTTCCAAGGAGAAGAAGGGAAAGAGCGCTACAACCATTGAAGAGAGACTGAAGGGAAAGGAATCGATGTCTAGGCAACCCTCACAGGGGCCCGGATCTAGCGCCTGGAGTTTCTGGGGCGCCACCAAGAAACCTGTGAAGAAGGCGAAGGAAGAGTCTCCACCACCGCCTACCGAAGAAAACGACGGCTGGCTTAATTGGGGAAAGAAGAAGCTCAAGGCCCAAGTGGAAAATGCCCTGGTCGAAATCGAAAAGGGACCTGGTGAAGGAGAACATCAGGGGGCGCCTCCAGCTGTGCCCGAGGCTCCTAACGCAGCGGATGGCGACGACTTCTGGGGTAATCTAAGTGCTAGCAGAGACAGGACTGGAAGTAGTCTTATGCCAGACTCGATTGAGGAGCCCAAGAATGATGACCCCTGGGGCTTTGCCACCTCAAAGAAAGATAAGAAGAAGAAGGGCAGCAAGAACATCCCCATCGAGATTGAAGACGGATCACATCTTAACGGTGTCAAACCCGACTCAGTTGAGGAATGGGGTTGGGGAAACTTGAACAAGGGCCAGAAGCAATCGCCGCCTCCAGCTCCTACACCCCCTTCGTTAAACATGAGCTTGTCCGGACAAGAACTCGAAGGAAACGTCTGGGATGATGCAGCGAAGGCTGAAGAAGACGAGAGAGCCGCAGCCGAAGACGAAGCCGATTTCGAAGCAGAATTGGCGGCTGAGATTGCTGCTGAAGAAGAAGAGATCAAGAAGCTAACGGCTAAGAGCAAGAAAAAGAAGAAGCTCAGCAAGGCTGATCAAGAGCGACTCGACGAGCTCCTTGAGAACGCCGCCCGCCGCGCCGAAGTCAAGGCTGCTAAGGAAGCTGAAGAAGCAGCGCAGCGAGAAGCTGATGAAAAGGCGGCGGCCGAAGCTTTAGAAGCAGAACAGAAAGCTGCCGCCGAAGCCTTGGAGGCCGAAGAGAAGGCTGCTGCTGAAGCCCGCGAGGCTGAAGACAGGGCTGCTGCTGAAGCGCTTGAAGAAGAAATCGCCGCCGAGGAGGCAGAGATTGCCGTGTTAACAGCCAAGAGTAAGAAAAAGAAGAAATTCACCAAAAACGACCAGAAGAGACTGGACGAACTTACCGAGAGGGCCAACGCACGTGCCAAGGAGAAAGCTGCGCTTGACGCGGACAGAGATGCAGAGGAAGCTGAGGCGGAGACAGCTCGAGAAGCAGAAGAGCAAGCAGCACGAGAGGCAGAGGAGCAGGAGGCGCGAGAGGCGGAGGAGCAAGCGGCGCGAGAAGCCGAAGAACTAGCCGCGCGTGAAGCCGAGGAGCAAGCTGCCAGGGAAGCTGAAGAAGAGGCGGCTCGCGAAGCCGAAGAACGAGCCAAGCGCGAACGCGAGGAGGCTGAAGCGGCGGCCAAGAAGAAGTCCAAGAAGAGCTCTAAGGCGGAGGAGAAGAAGTCCAAATCCAGCAGCAAACTGTCCAGAAAGGAGAAGGAGAGGGAGGAGAGGGAGAAACGAGAAAGAGAAGAGAGGGAGAGGGAAGAGAAGGAAAGGGAAGAGAGGGAAAGGGAGGAAAGAGAACGAGAAGAGGAAGAGAAAAAGGAGAATAATAGGTATGACGACGATGACGACGACGACGACCTCGATCTTGATAATCTCGACCTAGCTCCTGAACAAGTGGACGAACTCCTATCGGGCTTCTCATCTCCCGTTCCCAAGGCGCCGCCAGTCACAAGCAAAGCTGATGCATTTTCGTTCTGGGGAGCCAAACCCAAGAGCTCATCTCCCGAACGGGTAAGCAGCTCCAAAAGCTCGGGAGCAACCGAGATCAAGTATGCTGAGTCATCAAAGGTTCTCGAAGATGCGACCATAGAGGACGCGCCATCATCCTACAAGGCTGCCACGACTGACGACGATTGGATGAAACCAAAGAAGACTAAGGCCAAGGGCAGTAAACTCTCCGAGAAGCTTAGGAAATTTGAGCCAGCCAAAGAAGAGGATGACGATGATCTGATTGATGCGCTGGCTGCGCCTCCGCCGCCACCACGTGTTCCTGCCGCGCCACCCAATGAGGAAAGATCTTCCAGAGACTTACTACCTGGAACTTTCCCAGATGAACAAGACGAGAACGATATCGTCGAAATCGTTGACATGGCGCCCGTAGAGAAGAAAAAGAAAGGCAAGAAGAGTAAATCCAAGGCAGCGGGAGTACCTCCTCCACCCCCAGCGGTATCTATGCCACCTCCGCCTCCCGAAGTACCCATTCCTCCTCCAGCTGCCCCTGATGCGCCCGAATCTCCCGATGCGCCCCCGACACCTCCTCCCGAGATCAAATCTTCGAAAAAGGAGCGGGCAAAGATCAACCGCGATGCTGGCGCACCATGGGGAATGTGGTCGGCGTCACCTCGGAAAGAGGAGAAGAGGTCTAAGGTGAAGACCGAGGAAAAGAGGCCTAGAAGAGAGAGGGAGAAAGAGAAGTCATCATCCTCCAAGGGTTCGTCGTCGGATAGAGATGCCAGAACTGACGAACGCCGAGAGAACAAGTCGGCATCAATCCCCAAGCCGCGCACAACCAGTCTATTCCAGAGCACTCCTCCTATTTCACGCTCCATGTCAACACGGGAGAAGCGCCACGGCGCAACTAAAGCTAGCTCGCGTCGTCATTCGGTTGAAGTGACAAGTGGTCTAGTGTCGCCGCCACCGGAAGAAATACCCGCCATGTCCTCTAAGGCTGCGAAAGTCTTTGGTGTCGATAAGAGCCAACGGAATCACAGTCGCAAGACCTCAAACGCGCGCTTTTTGGACGAAGAGGATATTGTCATGACTGGAGCCGGTGATGTTCCGCCGAGTCCCGAGAGAACGGCTCGCAAGCGATCAAAGGTAAGGTCATGCCCACGTACCAAGACGCGGATGTCGCTAACTTGAGATTAGACCAAGACCGAAGATGACATTATGATGGCTGATGGAGGATTCCCTGTCGATGCGACCCTCAAGCGATCGAACTCGAGCGCTAAGAAGGGGCTTGCCGGTCTGTTTGGGGGACTCAAGCCCGCACCTCGCGCTGAAATGCGCCCCGAACCACCTCGACGTCGCAGCACGTATTATACTACAGATGATGATATTCGGCCTGATAAGAGAGCCAAGCGATCTTCACGGGATTATCGTGCTGTTGATGCCGATACCATGGACGAGGAAAGGGAAGCTCGTCGCGCCGCGCGCCGCGCTAGACGGGCTGAGGAGAAGGCTGCCGAGGAAGCGCGTTTTGCGAAAGAGGAAGAGAGACGCGAAAGACGTAGGAGGCAGGAAGAGGAAGCTGAATCCCGCAGACATGCTGACCGCGAGGCCCGACGGGCTGAGCGCAGAGCCGCCAGAGAACAAGAGGCGGAGCGCCTTGCCGCTGAAGCCAAAGAAGCCGAAAGAGCCGAACGACGTCGCATTCGAAGACAAGAAAAGGAAGCTGCCGCAGCCGAAGAGGCGGAAGCTGAAGCTCGACGCGCTGCCCGTGCCGAACGACGAAGACAGCGGTACGCCGAGGCTTCTGAGGATGACGAAGAGCGTAGACGAAGGAGGCACGAAGCCAGACGTACCGAGGAAAGGGCTAGTCGCAGACGTACGATGCCGGTTGATGACTACGTCTACCCTCAGGAGAGAAGTTCAAAATATGCGGTCGACGATCGCAGGCGAAGCAGGCCTGCTGCGTGGCCGCATTCTGGCACGGATTCTTGGGTGAAGGAACACTCAGATGCCGGCCCCCCTCCCGAGGATGGCGGTCCTGTTCACGACCCGCATCCCGAGGATGATGAGGAGGCGCGCCGTGCCGCCCGTCGAGCTGCCCGTCGTCGTGCGAAGTATGGCGATGTCGATGCCGAGATGGAGGATGATCGACGACGTCGCCGCGACCACCGTGAGGAACGAGAGCGTCGTGATGTAAGAGATCGAAGACATGAAAGGGATCGCGAACGGGATCGTAGAGATCGTCGTTTGGGCGGTTCGGACGGCAGTGGTAATGGTAGGGAAGGGCCGCGCGAGTCGTTCTTCACCGACTCGACGCCCCGCAGCAGCTGGTGGAGGAAGCTCACCGGCACTTGACTCCTTAGAGCGTTGGCCAGGAGGTGAGGCCTACATCGGCCATGGGAGTAAATTTTGGTTATTCTTCGGCGCGATTGATTACTCTCGACATGAACGCCTTGTTTAAGTATCCCCGCTTTGAATTGGTTCCGCATACCTTCTTCATGTACCCCCTATATTCTCTTTGGGTATTGGTATTTCGGCTTTGGGCACCATTGCCCTTGTTGTACAGTCATGTCTAAGGGGTGAGAGCTTTCAAGCTTCGATTGTATTGTACGGCACGGCATACTGTGTCGGGATAGCGGCATGTCTATCTCGGTGTGCACAAGTGACGTGGCAAGGCTGAGCGGGATGGAGAGAGCAAGCAGGACTGGGGATTGGATGCGGGATGGACTGGATCCATCTACCCCACGCTCTCCTATTGGACGATTTAGATGATATCTACACCAACGTTGGAGACCACATGTTGATGTTGTGGGAGATTTTCTTATGAGCAATGTGAGCGATACAAAATCGATATACCCCGTTCAGCCTTTTGATCTATTATTGGGTAATCTAAGTCGGCATAAAATGGCGTAGCATAGTATAGCATAGCATAGCATAGCATAGCATCACTCGTTTAGGAATTTGAGGATATGAAATAAAGAATATAGGGATAAAGGAATGGCACAAGAATTATTCGCGTGTTTGTGCCTGCTTGTGTGAATGGGTAAGATCCAATGGGATGGATGTGAGATGCAGATGTGGCTGGCCTCTTAAGCAGGCAGCCGCTACATATGTTATGTGTGTATGTATGTAGGCAGCCCCTGAGATACGGCAAGCCGCGTACCTCACCAGCTTATTTGCTGAGATGGAATACGTCCACAGCAAGGTCTCAGCTGACTTCGCGTTTGCACTATGGATAGATGGTGGACGAAAGTGCAGATTAGGCAGGAACCGTGGTGCAGATTCCAAGACGCGTCACGGCCTTTCACGCGTTTGGCACGTTCCTTCCCACTCGCCAGAGCCCTTATAAGATCGAATAGACAGCTCCTCGTTCATCGGACAGGCGCAAAGGCATCCATGGAGCAGTAGTTTAGCTCACTCCCCTCCCACGCCGGACAGGGAGAGACCCGGGTGCAAACCCCGGTGGATGCAATCCTTTTTTTTCGTTTCTGGGATCGCGAGGTCTTTGGTTCACGCCGTGCTGGGGACAACTTTTTTTTTTTCTTTACTTGGATACCTGGGTAAGCTGGGTATGTATCTACGTATTCATTATGTCTTTCTATGCTATCTTGGTTTTACTATGATGTTTTCCATTCGGATTCGAACAACTTTCTTGACTGCCTACCCACCTAGGTGCCTACATAGGTAGGTAACTGATGCATGTAGCTTGACACATTGGGGTGCAGCACCGTCGTAACTTATATTCACCAAAGTTACAATTTAAGTCCTGGTCGTGAATACGTGGTGGAATACGAGTTGACGTGCGCTTCCCTCCAAGACATGGGCCTTTAGCTGTCTAGTTAGGTCTTGGTGTTGAGAAGCTTTGTAGTCACGTCGGCACCAATATAATCAGCTCATGGTTTACTAGAAAGTCGAGCTAGGCAACGGGAATGTGATTGATACGGCGGGACATATCATTGATAAGCATACCTAGGAATCCCCTGAGAATATTGAACGAGGATATGGATGAGCTATGGGAATATCTGTGGACCAGACAGATGTCACTGATAGGGGAAGGGGTATCTACATATATTCTACTTAACATATACTTTTCAGCAACCGACCATCTCATGATTGCTATACTCGTGTCAGTATTCCTCAGCATTAACAGTCAATCGTTTTTTATCTAGAAGACTACAATATTAAAAATCATACACCCCTATCACATCATATCTCAAAAAACTGGATAAAAGAACCAGCAGTAAGGTCAAATACAGGTCATTGAATCAGCAACCCCCTACTGCCCACCCCAAGCAATGGAGAGGCAGTACGGTGGCTCGTCTGTCGGCTACCTACTCGAAGTCGCCAACCCTTTTATGCGCTAGAATATTGTGTATCGGAGACAGAGACAAATGCGTGTGCCAGCCAGCAGCCGTATTGATGTTGAGCCACCGGCACCGACGCCAATACCCCATGAAAAAACCCCGGTACAGATAACATGGATAGTAAAGAGGGAATCAATCCATCCTCCCGTTTCTTTCCCGTAATCCAAATTTCACTCCCTTCCCCTCTCCTGGAGAATATAACGCCAACTCGCGGCAACGTCTGCGTGATGAAAGCAACAGCAGCAACGACAGCCTAGCTAATTATGCCTGCCTGTACAACCCAATGCCATGCCCAAATAATGATGATAATAACAGCACCGAGCTCATTTTCAAAAGCACACTTTTCTTGAATAGTCCAAAAAGAACAGTCCATAAGTCGTGGACACCTGGTTTTGTGAGGGCCTCCCCGGTTGCTCGCAGGGCATTGTCGTCCACATTTCAGTCAACCACCCGCGCCAGAATTCTAGATGAAAACAGTCAACCCCGCCCTCTCCCGAAGTCGTCGTAGCGATATCTTCGTCGTAGCACATTATTGTATATAGAAAGACGGTTGCAGCCCTGGTCGAACGCGTGTAATGAGAGCGTAAGGAGATGGCAGATTTGAAAATGCGTATCTACGTTGCAGACCCGGTATAGTATACGGGAAGCAGAGCGGGTAGTGAGAATGCTGTCGCACACGTAGCTTTGATTAGGTTCATTCTTGGTCGGAGCCGCTTTCTTCGTCTTCGCTGTCAGAACTGAGCTCGCCGTATTTGGCTTTGTATCTCTCGAGCTCAGCCAGTTGGATAGCAAGGTTATCCAGAATAACATTCATTGGCGTGCGGAGATCGTCTAGCGAGGTGATTGGGCCACTACCCATAGCGATGTGTCGCATTGTAAGTGTAGACACGCAAGTCTGCAACAATGGTCAGCATATCTAAACGGAAGACTATTCCGAAGGTCGGAAATACATACCTCTATACGGCTCACTTGGTGCTCCATGAAGTTGAATAGGAACCGTTCTGTGATCTCGCCGCCGCGTTGCTTCATCCGCTCCAACAGCTCGGTCTCGGGAGGTTGTAAGCCGCTACCAGACATCTCTTCCAGAGAACTGCAGAGCATCTCTAGGCGTAAACTAACTTTCCAGAGAGACCAAACAATCTCCGGGTCGAATCCGATATCGCTCCCGGGTTGAAGCGTGGCAGGCTTGTCGGCGGACTCCGAGGATATAGCCGCATTGTTATGGTGGTCGATGCGGCCAGCGAGGACATGTGGATATAGTGAGTAAATGTACTCAGGGTTCTCAAGGCCCTTGAGCTTCCGCTCACCCATTTCCTTGACTTCGAAACCTTGTGAGCTAAGCGACTTCAACTCTCTTCTGATTGCCGACGAAGTTGCATCATCATCAAAGGTATCGTCGGAACCTGTAGACCCAGTCCGGTCGTTTTCCTGATAGGTCTCAAGGCAACGCTGAATCTCCGAGATAAAATCTGCTGATACAGTAATTTGACCGCCGTCGGCCACCGAAGATATACGAGAAGCCTTGTTCACCATCGGACCGAAGTAGTCCATACGACGCGTGACAGGATCGATTTCGGCCACCGGCTCACCGAAATGGATGCCCATTCTGACTGATAGACCTCTAAAGATAAGGTTGTTGTCCTTGTCATACATCTCTTGGCAGGAAACCGAGTTAAGGATTTCCGAAGGCCAGTCTACATTGAGCAGGTGGGTTTGAACGGCGAAACACCATAATAGCGCTGATGTTGCGGTAGGGAAGGAGACCATGAAAGCATCACCTTCCGTCTTGACTTCGTACCCGCCGATTCTCCGAAGTTGCCGCCGCATAACCTCGTTATGAAGTTTGATCGCTGATCTCATGGCTGAAGGATACGTCTCCCACAAATTAGTTGAGTTCTTGATGTCGGTGAAAACGATAGAAGGCTTGTCAATAGGGGCAGGAACTTCAGCCTCGAGTCTGTGTAGCGTGGAGTCTTGAACCTCGCCCTTGGCCTTTCTACCTCGCTTGGTCGGATATTGATACTCGTCTGGGACGCCCGAGGGATAAAGGGACATGCTCTGCCCTCTATGTAATCGAGCTGAACGTTCTTGACGTCGCTTGAGATCAGCCACGCTAATCATCATGATCATGATTTTCCCGGTTGCGCCATAAGCGATGGCAAGGTCTCGTAGCTTATGCGCAGCGCGCATGAGATCATGACGTTCTGATCGGGCGACATCAACTACCAGTCCAGGGGGGAGATACTGCCATAATTCTTTCGTGGCGATCATGATTGTTTCATCCTGTGGCGTTATCGAAATCTGGGTGATATTAGGGGCTGCTTGGACGGCCGGCATCAGGTCCACGTAGCCGAAAGCACGCGAGACTTCCAGTAAATCGTTCAGCTTTCCTTGACGCGATACCCAACCTCCAGCATCCCGTATCCTTTGACGCTCATTCGGCTCAGCAGGATCGTGTTTCCGAGTGAGGATCCTATGCGAACCATCGGATTGAATGAGCATAGCCTGCGCGTCACCAACATTGGCAACATACAGCTCTTGAGCTTGAAGGTACGCGACGGTAGCAACCCCCCCGGAATTGAGGTCCTCTTTACTGAGGACGACTGGTGCTGACGAACCACGGTGCGACATCAACGGCCTCTTTTCAGTATGCTCGATGGCCACAGTCACGAGGTCCTTGTTCAAGGATAGAAATGCCCGTCTTAAAGCATCAACTGGTGTCTCGTTCTGTCGAGTCTTCAAAGCCTTGAGCTCCATGGTGAAGATGTGCCCAAAGTTCTCGTGAAGGTACTTGGCGATCTTAGAGCCACCGCTGGAAAGCGCCTGGCCATCAAACAAGCCCAGAAGGGTCTCAGAATCCGAAGAGTTGAATCGTGGTACTACTAGATCAATGGTTGAAAGGTGTTCGTTCCTGCCTAGCGTGTCAGCCATACCGTATGGTAGGTGACCAGCTAATGAGCCAGACGTTCTGACACGGCGATCCTCGCTTTGGTCTGGAATACTTGGTTGAGTTAGGGTGACATCCATCAGCCCAAGAACACGCAGATTAAGCAATCGGCTGAAGTCTGTATACTGCTCGCGGTTCAGGCCCCCTAGACCAAGATTTGTCTGTTTGATTTCCAAACGTTTGTTTCCTGACAAATTCAGAAACCGCAAATTCGGATTCAGATTCCAATTCCAATCATATGGCACGTTTGAGATATTGTATTTGAGAGAATTGTTTCCGCAATCCAATACAGCCAATTTTTTCGCTCGAGAGATATCCGCCGGAAGGTTAGTGAATTTGTTGTTGTTGATGTGGAGTACCTGAAGCAAGCTATACTCCTCCAGATCATCGACCGGCAAAGAGGTCAAATCGTTGCCTGACAGGTACAATTCCACAAGCTGGGGCCAGTTCTTGATGCAGCGTTGTGGCATGTCGCTGAGGTCATTGTACGATAAGTTGAGGATGCGTAACTCAGCCAGGAGTGTAATCTGCTCGAATACTTCGTCATCGAGCTGGTTGTCAGCGAGATACAAATTTCTCAACGAACCGGCGAACGTGTTAGTTAACCGGTTAGAAAGCCCGGAATCTTTTCTCGACGTTGCAGCAGCAGGTGTCGCAGTCCCGTTGACGCTACTAGCGGTCGTTGTTCGTGATACAACTGAAGTCTTCCGCCCCCCCTTGCCGTAGACGGAAACGACAGAGCTCTTCCTGTCTGCACCAGAAGGGACAGGTGAAGGCCCGACGCTAAGCAATGTGCTCGATGCTTGACTAGGCCGACGCGACCCGTCAGGGAGGAGATCCTCGGAGCTAGATGCGGAAGATAGGAGTCCTGTCTGTCCTTTATTGCTCGGAGCAGGTGAGGTTGACGGCTCGCCGGGCATTTGAGGCGCACGTGAGGCTGGCTTCGGGAAATTTTCGAGCACATTCGAGGAGGCATTGAGAGTCTCAAGCTTGTTTGCCCACCACAACTCCATTGGCAACTTCCTAATGTTGTTCCCTCTGACATCCAGAATTCTCAACTCATTCAAGCAGCCGATTTCCGGAGGCAACTCGCCTACTGAGTTGTGAGCTATACTGAAATGCTCCAGCCTTCTCAAGTTGCCAATGGTATTGGGAAGGGACACAAAATAATTGCGATCCAGTACAAGCCTCTCTAGATTGACCATGTTATTGAACGAGCCATCAATGCTCGCAAGCTGAGCGCTCGAGAGGTTGAGCATCTTAAGAGTCGGCACAGAGCTTGTGATTTCAAACTTAGTGATGGGATTAGAATTCAATTTCAAGCTCCGAACTCGTTCAAAGCTGCCGACAAACTGAGAGATCATATTGTGGTCCGCGGACAAGATTTCTAACTTAGGGAGCTCAGATACAATGTCGATTGCGGTGAGAGTATTGTATTTGATGTCCAGTTCGCGGAGATTTATGAGTTCACTCAATGTCGACGGCAACGATCCTGCGAGTCGGTTATTGGTCATGACGAACTTCTCAAGATTCCGGAGCCTTCCAATTTCGTCGGGGAGACATGAGATCGAATTGAAGCTGACGTCAATATCCACCAGACTTTCCAGGTCACATAAGAAAACCGGAAACTTGTCCAGGAAATTCGAAGATATATTCAAAGAACGGAGAGCCCTGAAACGACCGAACTCCTGTGGCAGGCGATTCAGACGGTTATTTGCTAAACTCAGCTTCAACAAACCTGTCAAACGGCCAAGCTCCGCATGTTCTAATTCCTCTAAGCGGTTGTTCGACACGTCAAGGTACGTTAGCCGGCTCGCCCTTCCGATGCTGATGGGGAGCTTTCGAGCCTCATTATTGGAGAACTTGATGTCGCGCAACTGGGGGCATGCCTGGACGAAGTCTCGAGGAAGGTCAAGTGAAAGATTTCTGGATAGGTTTAGAGAGATAATATCGGCGGTCTTGGAGTAGAGGGTGATAGGTATCGTGATCAAGTTTCGTCCCGAAAGATCAACGTGATTGAACTTCGTGGCCCTACTAAGTCCAAGGTCCTGAGGACTCATCGTAAAATCCCTCGCCGATAAGAATAGGAATCGACACAAGTAACTGTTGTCCTCTCGGCCTATGTCTTCTAGGCGGTCTTTCTCCTCGTACCCGATCTGTTGTAAAAGCCTCTTCTGAATCAAAAGTGGCTTCTCCGGAGCTGCTAGAACCCGAGACAAGTCATGCTTCCTCAAAACAATATGGTAATTCTCTAGACCTTCTTTGACGTAAGTCTTCTTAACGACTTGCGCCATAACGTCGGTCACAGTCGAATCCAATGGCATCTGCACAGTAGCAAAGGTGCCATCGGCGCGGAACACTCTGATGCAATGGGGATTCATTTTCTCCTCCGGCCGAGGTGGAGTTCCAACTTCTTCAACTTCAGGCGCATGCGCATCTTTCTCTTCTGCAGTACGACGGACAGCCCAGCTGTCCGGCGCATTCCACGCGCCACTTCCTTGAGCAGAAACCGGCTCGCCGAGTTCGAGATCGCCCAATTGAAATATCGTGGGCTCCATGGGTGTTAGCGGCGGAGGCTGTGCTAATATTCCTTCCATATCGCTGAGGTTCGTATCGAGGTGGAACACCATGCCCCTATCGTTCCTGTCGGTCGGGCCAATGTGCTCGTCGGGATCATCGTAGGCCTTGTGCGGACGTCCCTTCTTGGAGAAGGGAAACTTGTTATTGAAAGTTGCTTGCCGAGGGTTAGACGGTCGGGCTGACTGAGCTCTAGGATCTGGAAGGGGCTTGTCGTAAGGTGATTGATTTCCTCTTAACAGGTCCTGTCGTGATGATGATGGCGCGAGAGAACGGGTGGAACTAGGCATGCCTCTTAAACGAGAAGATTGGCCATCATCCTTGTGCTTGTGCCTTCGTAATCGATCGAAGATGCCCCGTTTACCAGGTGCCCCAGGCGATGTTTGACCGTCAATAGATGCGAGTCTACTACCATTGCTATTGCTGCTTGGCGTGGGACTCTGGGCTCGCGATCGCGGCGCGGTTCCTGCCAGCCCTCCCCTATCTTTCATGTTGTTGTTGACGCTCATAGCCGAGTCTTCGCGACTGACTACCGGACGGAGCGAGTTCGGATCATCGTTGCTCTTATGGTGACGGTGGTGACCAGTCAGGTGGACGACAGAGTGCCCGGAGCGAGAGGAGGAAGAAGTTTTCGGCGGTACCTGTCCATAATTTTCCTGCGTGAAGCGGTCTTTGTCTGGGCCGGCTAGCATGTCGCGAACCGGAGCTTCGCCGTATTTGGCGATGTCATTAGCTTCCTGATACAGAAATGGTACTACGTCGCTTGACGGGACTGGCGTTCGAGGTCGGGAAGAGGACGGAGAAGGTTCTCTGGTATGGTCGGTAGCGTTAGAGTCATTCCTCCCTCGACGCTGTCGGTTGAAAGAGTATGAACGTTGGTCTTTCCCCTGATTTTGGGTGGGTGGAGGCGCTGGGAGGCTGGTGTCGGATGAATCGCGTCCAGGGAAATCTTCCCCGAAGAACCCCTGTAATTTCTTAAACCCGCCTCTGCTACCACTGTTTTTAGAGCCTTGGCTACTCGCTGTTGTCACGCTGGCCGCTGAGGGACGCCTGTCGTCGGTGAAATATGCTACATCAGGCGAGTCATTGCTGGATGCCTGGTTAGGTCGAGAGCCTAATCGGAGGGCGGGCGAAAGTTGTGAGGCAGTTGAGACATTGTCGCTCGAATCATTGTAGAAGCTCGTCCCAAAGCCTGTGGGGGACGGTGTCGCACCACCGTTGACAGACATCCAGGAAGGCATATTCTGCTGAGAACTCGAACTGGCCATCGGGGGATCTCGCTGGATCTGTGGAACGCGACCACCGGATGGATCGAGCACGGCGAGATCGCGGCGGTAGTTTGTGAGGTCACTCATTCGGCGATTATCGAGGAGGGAGCTACTAGATGCGGTGGAAGACGGTGACAAAGCAATGCGATGGCCGGATGCCGTCGGCGAGACTTGGGTATCTTCTTTAGACTGTCTATATAGGGCGCGAAACGTAGCCATTGTTAGCTCTCGGTAAGTTTGTTGGGGAGCATCTCTCTGCACAAAGCAACTCTTCCAATGAGGAGAAACGACAAATCAATTGTTTTCCATCAGCCAACTCATTTTCAGATAGGGAGGTAACGGGATTAGTGTCTCTTTGTGATTTATTACATTCATGATATGCAGCAAAAGAATGACAAGGCATGCCGTACCTGAATTTGCCATGGTCGCCCGTCTTGATGGGTTTCGGCGTAGCTTTGGTCGAGGCTGAGGAGACTGAGACTGAGCGACTGGGAGCGGAGGGCTTCAAGGTGATGTTGGAGTGTCCACTGCTGGAACTCGCGAAGGAGGTGATGCGGCCCTCATCCCTCGTCATTGTCACTCTTACGCCGGTCCTCGCAGCTTTGAACTAACAGGGCGCCGCCATCAACGGGAGATAGGATAGAACATCGCCCTGTAGAGAGTCCTAGGCTCGGTGTCTGCCGTAAATGCTAGGTAAATAGGTTGGTAGGTAGTAAGTAGGTATGCAACTATCTATGTGGTGGACGTAATCAAGATTGCGCGGAGAACGGTGGCGTTGCTGGCGGAGTCGGAAAAGCTGGCAGGTATACAAGAAGGTATGGGTAAGCAAACAGGTCAAGTCAATAGGCGGGCTACTAGAAACGAAGAATACCTAGGTAACGTATAGCCCAGAGCCTTGATTGAGGGCTGAAAGGATTTGGTTTTGGCAGACGCACATTGGATGCGGCAAAGTCAAGTCAAGTCCAAGTCAAGTCAAGTCAGGCCAAGCAGGGCGGTGCGGCAGGCGGCAGGTGCAACTGCTGCTGAGTGGTGCTCATGGTTCATGGTGCTGTGGTGCTGATGGTGCTAATGCTTGCTGGTGGGTTAGTGTCAGATTGACTGGAAGTGGGAAAGTGGCTCGGGTGGTACGTGCGACAAAACGGCTACAACCTTCGGTACGAAGCCGATGTGAGGGAACCGCTGGCCCTAGCAAGTACAGTGGAGCCCGCCAACCAACGTCTTTTTCTGCTCAAAAGTGAAGAAGGGCTTTCTTGTACCGCGTACTTTCACGCATACATTATGTACCTAGGTAATAGGAACCGAAAACATTATACCTAAACGTACATACATAGGTACCTACATAGGTATACATATAACGTCGCAGCTAGGTAGTCCAAATTACCTAAGTATTTAGAATGTAGTATGGTAAACCCGAAGTCGCTCATTTCTCCGACTCTTGAAGGCTGAAAATCATGCAACCTAAGACTACTGAAGTGTCGTCACTCTTACCTCCAATGGTTTGGGCTATTAACAATACAGCGCAGAGAAAATGAACCCCCTCCGACAACCCAACCCAAAAAGCAAAAAGAGCATTTTCAAGTTGAATCAAGTTTTGACGTCTAGATCGAGCCTGTCCCGCACTGCAATTTGTAAATGCATCGAACGTTATTTGTTGGCGATCACATCATTCCTACATAGTAGTAAGACTGCGCTGGAAAGGCAATGCCGCTTAGGGATACCGAGTCTCACTGTTACAAGCGAACATAATACGCCTGTCTGTCTGCCTTTGCATCCATGGATGTTAGCCAAAGCGTGGCAGCTCGTTTCCTAACCAATTAATTCAGCCTTAACAAAGAGACGGGCGATTTGGCAGCAGAGTCATATCCGGTCTTACCGCTCATTCACAAATTGTGGCTGTGATGAATAAATTCTTTCTCGTCAATCTAACCAAGATGACTCGGACACCCAGATACCCGTGACTTGAGCCATGAGCCTCATCGCTTATCTCCCCGTACAATCCATGGTTCATATGAATGAGGTACTTTGCTACTCCACAGAGTTGACGATTTTAGTGTGCTGCAATAGGTAGGTACGCTTCTCGGGTCGGATTTTAGTGCCCTGTGCCAGGCCCTCGGTGAAAGTCAAAATTGCGGGCTGTGTGCTTTGGCCACCTTATGGCCGCTGCGCCATCCATTTACCGCCCGCAAAACCGGGTTCCAAGCTCCATAGATTTGATAACCCCCAGAAAGTCTTAGCGTCGCTTCTCAGGATCCTTGTCGCGAGCGAAAAAAATAGTGTCAAAGATTCGATTGGAGATGCTCGTTTTCCCTTGAGTATCACATGTACTTCTTTACAGTATATACGTACATCTATTCCCTATATTAATCGATGCCAACACCACATATGTGATAGGTGTCATCTCGTTTCTTGTTTATACTTAACTTGTATTTTAGGTCCGAAGGGTCGTTTGGAACATTGATACAATATTAATCTCCTTGCTTCCCCCATTTCCGATAGTATGAACGTCATTCTTTCCTAAGGTCGCTCTGTCACTCGGCGCTATGCTTTGGGTGTTTAAAAAAGAAATTGGATTTGTCTTCGTGCCACTTCTATTGCAAGCGCTATTCCCGGGGACTGAACCGGCTTCTCACGTACGAGCCGACAGATCGCATAAGCTCGTTAAGTCAGATTGGGGTGATGCTTGAAAAGCTTAGCGAAAGGATTTGTTGGAAAGTTACCCGGTGCTGGTCAGCATGTCACAGGATGTACCCAACCCGCGTCCGACAATCTGCGTGTTGTAAGTTGCCGCAAGTTCCTGCTCTTACACATGCATGCATATGTACGGATATCTTGCCTATTTGTCAAGGCATCCTACCCAGCCATGTTGTGGTGAAAACTGCGTGCGATAGAATCTTGTCGGAATCTATATGATTGCAATGGAAATTTTAAGTTTGATCCGCTCTTAGCGAATGGCTATTCAGCGGGAAACTCGGCGAGATGCTGTGATGCTGCGATGCTATGATGCTACACAGGTAAAACCCTGGTAGTCGTCTACGCGGTTAGCGCCAATGACCATCCCATACCACTGCGATCCATGGTTAGGGAACATCCGAGCCCGTCGATCATCCACCACCACTTTTACACTAAAAGGGTAAACCCATGTGAGCAAGTGCTTCGTGCATGCGATTTGAATTTGGACCGGGACGACAATTTAGGTTATCTTGTAATTGATAACAAAACATCGCAACTTCATATGGCACCCGAAGTGTCCAACCATAAGACATCTGGACCGGAAAACTCATTATGATACTATGGAGGCCCTACACTAAGCGGAGCCCCTATGCAGCGAGAATATCGGGCTGGCTATTGCATTACTAGTTTCGCGTATCTGACCCGCGCATTGGCGAAGACGTAAGTTCATCTCACAACGTCTTCTCAGCTGCCTAGGTTCCCCAGGATTATAGTATTAAATGACTTCCTCGTCGCTCACACCAGCGATGACATCTCCTGCGTCCTCGTGGAGGAGCTCTCCAAATTCAATACTATCTTGCATGATCTTCCGCGCATCTTCTTCCGCCACATTCATATCTTCCATAATCAGGCGGACCGCCAATTCAGGTACTAGGACCACCTGGACGTATCCCGTATAACCTCTGGCGGAAACGAGCCTGTCTTCAACTGCGCGCTTCCGAACAATTGGAGATAAAGTCTGCATGATATACTCGGTCATGGCGCGCAGCCCTCGCGATCCGTAATACCCTGGCGTGAGGCTGTCTTCGGTCTTGAGCAAGGTTCGATTCTTCCCGGAATCAACGTTCTCTTTCAAGACTTCGCGATAATATGATGGCCGAGTTCCTTCTAGGATGTCTTTCAACATATCTTGATGCTTTTCTAACCTCGTGTTGAGTGTCTTCCAGTTGATCTTGGGATATCCTCTCTGGGACCGGGCACTTATTGCTGTTTGCCTTTTATGTAATCTGCAGAATGCAGTTTGCTTCCTAATATTCATTCTGCCATGGTCTGAATGTTTTGCCAGGAGCTCAGCGTCAACCACTTCGTGACACATAGGACACCTTGCCGTAGTCGCCGCTATACTTTCTGTACTCACATCCTCTGGCTCATCGTCTGAGATGTTGTTCTCCAATAAAGCAATGGCGTTATCATCGCTATCATCTAGATAGTCTAAGTCGTCCAAGGTGTGTAACTTGAAAGCTGGTTTCTGGGAAATCTCCTCCGGCACAGGTTTGGGAGAGCCCCGTCGAGTCCTTGCTTTGGACCTATTCGATTTGTCTGTCCTGGTAGGCTGCCGAGTTGACTTCTTTTCAACTGGCGAACCTAATTCTTCGTCTACATCAAACAACTTTAATTTTACCTTCTTTGGAGATGTATCTGATAGCAGACTACCGCGTCGAAGCGTAGGTCTATGTCGAACTGGACTTGACTCTGCTGAAGATGGGGGTTTGAAGGCTTTGGTTGACCCCGCCACATCCGGGCTGACGGTCTCGGGCTTCACAAACTGCTTCGCGGGAGGTAGGCGAGCACTTTCTGGGCTCGAGCTAGTTTGAAAACGTTTGAATGTCTTGCGTGGCGGAGATTTAGCTGAAGATCTAGGTGCAGACTTTTGTGACGGTTTCGATTGCGAAGACCGAGGCTGAGATGACTTGCTGCCGTAAGTTGCGGCATGTTTAGTCGTCTTTGGCTTCTTGCTGAAGCCATAAGGATTCGTGAAGTGGCTGCTACTACTTATCCTAGGAAGCGATTCGTCCGCAGATCTCTTCGAACTGGCCGAGCTTGAGGGCTCATGACTTTGAGAGGACGACTTGGACTTGTCCCTTGTACTTCTCCGTGCACTATTTGTTTGTGAAAGAGACGATTGGGCAGTTTTGAAATTGGTAGGTTTAATGTCCACCCGTCCGTTCTCATCGTGGTCGCCGTCGGAGTCATGCGAGTGCCGATAGTCCTCCTCTTCGTCGCTGCTCTGAGGCGGCGCGTCAATGGACTCAGGTTCCCGGAGCTTCCCGCCTTTTTTCATTTTAGAGACGTGAGGTTGATTCTTGACATTGAGGGGTCCGGACTCGAAAAGAGGATTATCACGACCCGACACTTTGCTCAAAAGTGAACGCGGCCTTTGGTTCTTATTCAATCCGACAATTCGTGCGGATAGTGCAGGCTTTCTTTGTATTGATTTTCCTGAATCACTGCTCGGCATTGCAACTTCTGCAATTGTTTACAGTAGGAATGAAGTGGTGACAGCGGAATTGAGCCCTGATGAGAGTTTTGAGATTCTTCGATCATCAGAAGGCGGGCAGATATATAAGGGTTGAGATTGAAGATAGAAGCTGGCTTGAGTCGGATTTCTCACATGGAAGGCGTACAGTGATGAGAGAGTGCGATTCATGCATTTGAAGTAGAATAGATAATAGAAGTAAGTAGCCGAGGGAGCACAAGGAAACAGTGAGACATTCTCAAAGAAATATACCGAAAGTCAATCTTGGGCTTTCTATAGTTCGAGATCGCGGCTCTGGGTATCATTCATTGATCGGACTGAAGTTGGACTGAAGTTGGACTGAGCTGAAAGGTGGCTCTTTGATGAGTGAGTAAGTAAGACCGACGCGGTTGAGACGCGTCAGAGAGTGGAAGATGGGTAGCCACAGCTTCAGCCACAGCCAACAAAGCAAGTGGATCCTGGCTCCTGGCTCCTAGCTCCTCTGGGCTGTTCAACTTCAACCACATTGACCTCCGTCGTTTGCACTTTCCACTTCAGCGACTTTGCAAACATTCTCTACTATCTTCTGACATTTGGTCTTAAGGTCGATGTAGTGGAGGCTTAACCGCTGGATACTTTCAAGAGATTCTACCTTCCAACATGGCTCTAAACCGGAAGTATGCTGCATTGCCAGATCTGGTGGGTTCAAGCTCCTGAAGCTCCCCAAGCTCTACCTACCGTGCTAATTAGAAACTAGGATTCCGCGCCCGACATATACGAGACACCAGAGTTGACGGACGATAACTCTACCATTCCAGTAAGATCATATCCGTGTCCTAGTACTCAGCGTTACGCCATTCTGAACAGCCCTTTTAGACTACTGCAGGTCGATCACAATCAGACAACGAGTTCGACGACGATGACGACGATGACGCGGCAGGGATCTCCCATTCGCGACTTCGAATAGACCAAGCCCGATCCCGATTTATGCCCGCGCAAGTCGATGCTCGGGATGTGGACTTTTCAGACCGACTAAACGGGAAACGGAAATCATACAAAACCTCAAGTCGAAGACAACGAATTCTGGAGGATGGTACAGAGCAAATTGGCGATTTGAGTGACCTTGAAGAAGATGAAGACCTAACGAGAAAGATTGCGCGCCTGAAGCGCGAGATTGAGGAGGCTAAAGAAGAGTATAGTAAACAAAGAGCAGGGTCGAAAGAAAACGAGCCAAACCAAGAGGCAGATCTCGTCTCACTCAGCCAGGCATTGGAAGAGATCTCGATACTTCCAGAGAGAGGAATCACAACCAAGAACCATCCTACGGGAGCCACAGGAAAACCAGTGAAGGCCGAGGGGCAAACGCCAACTCAGTCGGCAGTAGATGGAGTTACGTACACTGTTACCTATGCGCCAAGTTACGAGCAGAGTCATGCGCTTGCAAAAGCCGCCGATTTTGATCGTCGATTGGTGCAACTCGAAAAGGCGATTGGCATTACGTCGGCTGCAGTGCCCGAGTTAGAGGGTAACGGTCTGCCTCGAGCTATCATACCTACCTTAGACACGCTTCAAACTCAGATCTTGACACTGTCAGAAGCCTCTACTTCATCCCTGGACAGCATCAGCCGCCGAGTACGGACATTGACACAGGAGGCTGAACAGTTGGAGAAGGCAAGGAGAGCGGCCAAAGCGGCTCAAGATTCCCTGGCCTCATCGGGCGCCTCCGCGGTTGAACCCGATGATTCGGAGCAGACGGCCAAGATCAATGCGCTCTATGGGACCCTCCCCACGATTGAAAGCCTAGCACCTCTTCTTCCCCCATTATTAGACCGACTCCGTTCTTTGAGAGCTATTCACGCCGATGCTGCAACAGCCAATGAGACTCTAGAACGGATCGAGAATTCACAGAGTGAGATGGCTGCTGACATCAAGCAATGGAGAGAAGGCCTAGACAAGATTGAAGCAGCCATGGGCGATGGAGGATCTGCCATGACGGCGAACATGGAAGTTGTCGAGGGATGGGTCAAGGACTTGGAGGCCAAGGTGGCTGCGCTGTCGTAGTAACGGATATACCACCTAGTGTATTGTGACTTATATTAGCTCTGATACCCTGCCACATGAAATGATGAAATAACTTGTAACAATATGAGGAAGAGAGGCCCCTGAATCTCTGTTATCAGTTCAATCCCGACCTAGTATGTCGTCAATTATCATATTGTGCCTGATTGTAAGCAAGTAGAGTCGTCTATATCTTATGCAACAAGAAGTGTTGCAGTTTCGCTATGCATTGTGGGGAGCTCTTTATGCATTAAAAGGAATATGTAATGAAAGAGGCAATACCCCTCGTCTACACGCGATCATTTTTATCGATAAGTGCACAGGCTGCGAGGGCGGTGGGAGTAAGATGGCCCGTGCAGATGGCAGAAAAAAAGCCCTACCCACAACAATCACAGAACAGCTTTAGCGAGACTGGACCTTTTCGAGCAAAAATCCAACCAACCGCTGACTTTGACCAAAACTTCCAAATTCGTGACCAAGTCCCAGCACCCTTGCAAAACTTCATCACCAGTACGGTTGACAACTCTCCTCAAGACATCTTCGGCATTTAAATCTAACAGGAATACCCAGATCGTCAATATGGAAGCCTCTAAGCAACCCGTCAAGCTTGTCAAGGTCACCCGCGTCTTGGGCCGAACCGGTACGATCTCATCGCATCCGTCTATTCGAGAAGATGCGATTCAATACAAGAAACAGGCAGCGACTAACAGCGGGCTGCAGGTTCTCGCGGTGGTGTCACCCAAGTTCGTGTCGAATTCATGGACGACCAGACCCGAAGCATCATCCGAAACGTCAAGGGACCAGGTGCGAATTCACAGCCCGATCTTTACCGACCGCAACGGAACGATCTTTGGTAGCTAACCGGATTATTTACAGTTCGCGAGGACGATATTCTCTGCCTACTCGAGTCTGAACGTGAGGCCCGAAGACTGCGATAAACGGGGAAGCTCTTTTGGGAGGAGACGAGAGAACGGGAATCGGATTTTTGATGCTAGCCGGCGACTACGGTCTATGAGGATTAGCATCGCATACAGCATTCGCACTTGCGATTCCTTTTGTAACAGGAGTCACTGGACTATGATGGGCACTCTGCTTTGCGAATAAAGAACAATTCATACCCCGATCGCTACTCCTCGTGATACGGTTACTCGCCATCCTAGAAATTTCTATCGGTTTTCAGTTCCTGAATCGCATTACTAGACAAAGCGAACGGTACTGGAGCAGAATCAAAGCCAATCTCCATACCAAGGTGATATTACTGTTTTGGGGAGACTGATATTTCCAGCAGGACGACAGCCTTTGGCTTACTAATCGACTTGATCCGATTTTAGCGCCCGACGGCCTTTCCTTTTTTTAACTTGCCTGCACCAGCAATCTTATTTTTCTTTCCCTATTGTTCCTTACACCTGAATTGCTATCTCGAACAGGGAAACCATCAACCAAATCTATTTCGCTGTCACTTGGTAAGTCGCCTCTCTCTTCAATTGTTACACGTGTTGCATGATGCATACAAATAGCATGTATTACCTGATCATCAATGATGTTCTACCATTATCACCAAGATCTCTGAGTCAACATCCGTCCATCCTCTCTTTGCTGCATCTTCATTTGAAGTATTATAGCTGACAAGAGCTTGTTCAGTAGATTCAATCATATTACCTTTTTTTCGGGACATCTAATGTGCCAATATGGGTGCCATTCCTAAGCCACCGGAGGGTCACTTCAACATTCTCTACTTCGCAAGTGCAAGCTCCTTCACCTCGAAGGAATTCGAAACTCTACCTGCACCACTTCCCTTACGGAAGCTGTTCGATACGTTAGAGGAGCAATACAATGGCATCAAAGACAGGATCCTTAGTTCATGCCTAGTGACGGTCAATCTCAACTACGTTGATGTCCCCAATCCCGATGATGAGTCCTCCCAAGCCGTGATACAGGAGGGTGACGAGGTCGCCATTATTCCTCCAGTTAGCTCCGGGTGAAAAAGCCAGATTCAAATTAGATATATGACCACGTATTTCCATTCCATGAGTCAACATACCTCCTATCAATTTTTTCAAGACGGTAACAACGGCTCTTGTCCCGGTGACCGTTCCCTCCGTGGTTCCCGAGTTTGCACATCACTCCTCATGCCCGCCTTAATGCGCAACCACCGCTGCCAGCTCAACGCGAATTGTCGCCAATCATACGTCCATACCTTCCACCACCCTGGGTTCTTTTTGCCGTACGCCGTCAACTTCCAGACCCCCGAGACCACGAGCGTGACCAGCAGCACGAAGATGAGCGTCGCTGCGACGGATACGAATGAAGTTATCGTTGTGATGGTCGATACCTGGCACCCGAGCGGTCGTGTCCGGAGCTCCCAACGCTCCGCCCAGTGCGGGCACACGTGCTCGTCCCACGCCGGAGCCATGAAGGGTACCCGATTCGAGTTCGGAACGCAGGTCCACGACTACGATAGGGCACTCGCGTTAGATACATCTCCATTCCAATAACCGATTCTCCAACCACCTTCTCGTTGGTAGATTGATTATCCGAATAAGTGAAGCGAAGGGAACAGGCACACGTACGAATGGGCACCAGCTGCAGTCCGGCTCCTGCGTAAGACAGTCCTGGCAGTTCTGGATCCCCCAGCACCGCATTAGGTGCGGGCCGTCCGCCGCGTTGCCGGTGCTGGCTAGAGATATGTTCATTGCTGAGCGGAGGAGGTGGTGGATTATACAGATATTGGATTATAACTAGCTGATTGAACGATACATGAACGAGTTGTCAAGTTGATCTCATATCTGAGCTGTCTTGTGATACATGTGAATATAATTTGTGAAAACTAGGAATATCCCAGTGGGAGAAGGCCCTGCTGGGAACGAGGTCGAGGTCAAGGTGAAGGTTATGCTTTGGCTCGTGTTGCATGCAATATCAATGCGGGGCAGTTCAAAGCTCGTCAGCTCAATCATTATGTAGGTGCGTAGGTGGGTAAGCTTCCTGTCCGAGCTACATTCCTACCTAGGTACCTGTATCCTTTGCAAATGAATTAGTTGTGAAAATAGATTAATAGAGCTGCTAAGAGACGGGTCACTTCAAAGGAAGATTTTGTCTAGTATCTTGTTTCATTCTCCAGCAGTATGCAGTGCGTCTCTACTATGCTACAGAAGGACTCGTGGTTCAACCACACTCTTCCCCCTTCGAATTGTCTCCTTTCAGTATGTTGGACGTCGTTTGATACGAACGTATATTTGCCAACCAAATCACACACCTCAACCCCCCACGCCACATGAATGAGCCTTTCCAGTCGAATATCAAGTAACGCCGTTTTGTGCCTGCTCTTGAATCTCAAAATATGCGTTGTGTGTGAAGACGATGCCGTTGGGTTCTTCCGTTTACTCCTTCTACTTTCGCACCGTTTCCTCGGCTGTGCCGGTGTCAGGCGTGGGATGAGCTAAATGCGAGCTAAGACGTGTTACCTTAACCATACAAGTCCTCGACGATTACCATCGCCGCACTGCAAGATAGCTAGGCGCTCTCTATGCGACGTTCGCAAGCTGCATTAGTCGTTCGCCCGCCTTGTGGTTGGCGTAGTCGTATGCCTTAGAGCCGGGCGGGAAAGTGCCATTGCTCGCCCAGAGGTCGATCAATGGCTGCATCGGCTCCAGCTCCTGCGGCTTGAGCATGTCGAGCGCGCAAGCCGTGAGCACGAAGTGGCTGAAGCAACTGTTCAGCTGCTTCTCGAGGTTGAGGTGGTAGAAAGGATCGATGAAGTGGGCCCAGTACAGGTGGGCGTATACTCGAAACATTTGTCGGAAGATGGTCTGGCAGACTTCGACAAAATTCTCAGGAAACCCGCTGGACTTCCCGATCCAATCTCTGTCTTCAGGGCTGGACAGCTGGGAGAGGGGAGTGGTGGTGATGGACCGGTTTTGCGCGTAAGAGACGCCATTGGTATCGGTTGGGAAAATGTTGGTGTCGTCGATCTTGCCGGAAATCCAACGTTGCATAAGCGTGATATACTCATAAGCAGGTACTTCGACGGGTTCTCGTTTGTTGTTCAACCATGTGAAGGAATGGTTCCTATTTCCGGAGTCAGACAAACCAATAGGCCTACAGCTCACCTTCGCAGGTTTACTTACGCGCCGGCAGACATTCGAGGGCAGGTCTGGGGATTGCAGATCGTGCTACCGTCGTCTTCCTTCTCATGGATCACGCGGACAAAGTTCCACAGGTTACGGTAATGCTCGACCACTTTCGATGTGTTAGAAGTTTGTCTCCCAATTATCCCCAGACATCGATTATACTTACCTTGATGGGCAATCCATTCTCCTTGTTCCACGGTCTTGGGTCGGGCGCTGAGGGTCATGAAGTTACCCTTCACGATATGTTTGGCATATTGGGCGTTGAGCCAAAGGGGAAGAGGCCGAGGCAGGTGGTAAGAGCTGAGAACGTCATCCCCGTTGGCTCCTGCGTTGCCGGCGTCATCCATGCCGATATTCTGAGCTAGGGATGGTGAGCTTGGAAGTGGAGGTATCTTTGGTGCTAGGCTGGTGGATGACTGGCTGCCTTGAGAAAGGCTGGTGGGAGAATTGGGTTGGCCGCTGCTGGTTGAAACGGGGCTCTTGTTCTGACCTGGAGCTCTGGTCGAAGTCCCTCTCAAACGAGCGTTTCTGAAATTGAGACAGTTAGTATGTTTTCCTTTGTCGTATGTTCAGAAATCTGTATGGAGCTGACAAAGATGGCGGGGAAGAACCAGTAAGGTTGCGTGAAGAGCTCGTCTTATGTATACGGACGAGAGGCAGATAGGGAAGGCTTTTGTAGCTTCACGTTCTTGACCTCCCATTCGACAGACGAATCTGAAACGGGGCACCAGCACCCAGAAGAATTGCACTTGCATGTATTTGACCCATACGAACCCAGGCCATCACCTACTCCATTATGTGTTTGTATTTCATTGGGAAGTGGGCATTCTGGGACCCTTTGCTCAGGCGCCTTGGCCCTCCGGACCAAAGAAGAAAATTAAGACATAGGCCAGAATAGTCCAGAGAAACCAGAACCTTGATATAAGTTCAGTCTCTTATCTCCCAGTCAACCTGAGACATTCTAGAAGAGCTATCCTCGGCCAGCTTGCGGTGTGTTGAGAGGATCGTGACTTCACGCATGCTCAACCTTGTCTCTGGTCTCTCAATCGTCTAGTACAAGACGCCAGACGACTGACAAGGTTTCCTGGAATTCATGGGTAGGAGTAACCGATGTGCAAGGGAATCCAATTTTATCCAAACAGCCATCTTAGACGGCTAAGTCCAGGTATCGTATGCGAGGCTGACCGAGCTGGAGCTGAGCATGCGTACTGTGTTCGGAGACAACCAGGCTAAGGTACATCCATAATAAATGAATAATACCCTAGCCTCCTGCAGCTCTAGGATCAAAACGGCTGGTCCTCTGAACCTGATTTCATGCTTCGTATTCAAGCAAGTCGCCAGGGATGAGTTGCAGGAATATTAAGCCGGACAGGAATAAATATATGAGAATTCTATATAAGGGGGATAAGGGTATACAGGAAGAGGAATGAAATACAAAGTATCAAAAAGCAATTTACCTACATTCCAGAAAATAAATTAGACATTGCCGCTTAGCCTGACGACTACCACGTCGAGGTACTGCTAGATCAAAGAGCAGGAGTAAATATAATGCTGGACGTTGATAATGGAGAGTCGCAGAAAAAGAGCAAAGCAAGACCTGCTACTGCAAGTGTACGGCCGGCCGAATTCACGTAGAAGAATCGTTCAGGACTTGGGAAGAGAAAAGGGGCAAACGGGGGGAGGTTTCAACGTCTTTGCGATGTGTGGACATTTGATTTGGCCCAATGATATTTTGACTGCTGTTTCAGGAGATGCTCGTCTAGACGCCCGACGCTAGTCCTTTTTGGGGGTTGCTACTGCTTATCGATATTGACATATCTTATCGATAAATGAAGCTCCACTAACGGATTACATAGTGTAGAGCCTGCCAGCTTACAGTACGGCTGGGATTAGTGTCCATGGGCCCTGCAATTGGAACATTTCCGCCAAGGTTTTGATTCCCTTTTCAACATCGCGACTCCCATCAACGGCCAGCCACAGCTCAATGCAACTCCTTCCAATCGCCCCGCCCTAATTTATCTTCATCGCTTCCTTCATCTTATTACAACTTTCTCGTCTCGCCCAAGGCATACCGACCATCACCATGTCCGACTCGGGGGGTGATGACCTCTTCGGCGATGAAGGCGATCAAGTAGACCAGGTGCTTAGTGACCAAGACCGTGCATCCGAACAAGATGAGGACGAGGACCGTCATCGCAGCCACAGTCGCGACCGCGACAACGACAATGACAATGACGATGATGCGGAGGAGGACCAGGAAGTCAAAGTCAAGCGCATTATGGGTGTTACGCTTCATCGACACAGGATCCCGAGGACCACTAAGGATGGCAATGGCTTCGTATGTCCGCCACAGCTTTACCGCGATTTCGACCTCGTTCTGACCATTTCTAGCTACAAACCATGAAGGTTCCCAACTTCCTCAAGTTGAACGCAGAAGAATACAAGCCCGACACGTTTGAGCCGACGGAATGGGACATTCAGAATGCGCGGTCTGAGAGGCCCAAGAACGTCGTTCGTTTCCAACGCGACCCCGAGACTGGCGAGCTACGCAGTAACGCGGTCATCTACCGGTGGAGCGATGGCTCTCTTACATTATCAGTTGGAAGCGACCATTACGAGATTCAGAAGAAAAGCATGGCTCCAGCGGCTGACAAGCCATTTTACGAAGAGCGGGAGGACGCTCACTACTACGTCGCGGCAGCGCATTTTACGAGCGAATTGTTCATGACTGTGGGCCACGTCAACGAACAGTACTCCGTAAACCTCCCCTCAAACTTGAAAGACGAGGCTATACTCAAATTCAGCCGCGAGATGGAAGCGGCCGCAAAGGCTAGAAAGCAAGGCGCCGGCATGATCTTCACGGCTACTAAGGATCCCGAACTTCAGAAGAGAGAGGCCGAAGCAGCCGAGAAGGAGCGTCTGAAGGCGCAGAGACGACGTGACAACGCATCCGCAAGACTTGATGGACGAGCCGGAGGGAGCTATAGGAGTGGCGGACTCTCAATTGGCGACCTGGAGGGTGGACGGCGAGCCGGCGGTAGCCGCAAGAGAGGTGCAGCGGGCACGTCGAAGGGGAAGCGACGTCGGCCGGAATACGATTCGGACGATGACTTCGCATCAGGAGGCCACCGCCAGAACGAGTATGACCGCGAAGACGACTTCATCGCTCCTAGCGATGATGAGGAAGAAGGCGTCAGTGAAGATGATGAAGAAGAGGAAGATCTCCTAGATGATGATGAGGAGGAGGAGCCGCCTCGCAAGAAACGCCAGAAGACGGCCGAAGCTGAGGAGGAGGCCGACGCGGACGCGGATGCGGATGCAGATGCTGATATGGATGACGACGTTCCGGTTCCGGGCACCGAATCTTCTCACCGACGGAGACGCCACATCATTGATGAGGATGATGACGAGGAATAGGGACAAACTAGTCATTACATGATGCCCTAGCAACAGCAAATGGTCTATAGTAGTATGGCGTTTTGATGAGCGAGCTAGGGGTTAGATCCGCCGAAGGTTTCGAACAGCGGAAGGAAAAAAACACTCTTGTAAATGGAATCAGAACAGTGCGGTCCTCAACTTCCAGGGTTGTATAATATCCATTTGTGGCAGTTAAAGGCCATAGTGCCCGACTTGCTAATACCAGACCACGAGGAAATGCATATGGCTTCGTTGATCTAATTACCACAATGCTTTGCGAGTGAAAACGCTGTCTGCTATAAAGGTGATATTCTAGAACTTACAGAGCTACAGGCTTCGTGACTAGAAACTTACAGACCCAAGTATTTGTCTAATATTAGGGAAACATTTCAATGTTCTAGACCTCAAGCTCTTAAATCTATCCCGTCAGAAGCAATATACCTGTACTTGCATGCACGTAAGTACCTAAGCAGATCCACTACCTACGTACTGTACATATATGGGATGTAGGTTAATAGATCGGGCTTGGCTAGAGATAAATACCGACGTGGAGAATCCTTGTAGCTTAGCACATGTAATCAAGTATTATTTGGGCGGATATTGGCTCGATCTTTGCTTTTCACATGCAAGTTGTAAGCACCGGTTCCCCGATCTTAGAGCTACATAACCCACCTAAAGCTCTAACTCGGCTTCATCAGCAAATACGTAGCTCCCATTCCACACCCAGGTTAACCACGGTTGCTGGTATGCTCGCCAGCTTCTTTTTTCTTCCGCAGTGGCTCTCCTAGTGTCGCAACGGAAAGCGACATAGAATGGCGGCAGCAAGTTTTCTCTAGTCCAAACTAGCTATAGCTTTAGCTACCTCTATTCGACTTGCGGGCCGGTGCCTTGCTGACGGTCAATGTTTTCGGCCGAGGCAGTATTATGAGTGATAGAATGCAGTCGGTTTTGAGTCTGCCTGCGGCTGTGTTTTCCTTGCTGCTGGAGGTCTTCTTATTCTGGTACAGAGTGAGTTGTCTTCTATTAGTTCAACCTGGGGTCCCTGGTTGGCATTTCGCCGCTCACACGAACTCTCACTTTAGAAACTCTGGGGGCGCTGGACGGCGAGAAAACCAGTCGATGAATGGCTCGACGCGCTGCGCAACGCCGAGACGTACGAGGATTGGGAGCATGCGGCCCTGCAACTAGATAACCTCAAGGAACTACATCTCTGGTATGGCACTGTCCCTGCGAGGATAAACGGTGAAGCAATAGCCGTAGCCGAAGACTAATCAGTATGCCGCTCATTATAGGCGTAACAATCCGTCCTCACATTATTATGACTGGGTGCTTATCAACCAACGTCTTAACTCCATGATCGAAGCCCGCGACAACAATGACCTCCAGTCCCTCCTCGACCTCGTGCGCTCCGGTCTGGTGCGCAACCTCGGGAACATCACATCTCCGAGGCTGTACAACAGAGCGTTCGCTGGAACAAAATACTTGATCGAAGAGTATATTGCGCAAGTAGCCGGCGCTATCGACGACATCAACCGTCGTGTCGCCACGCCCTTACATGACAGGTACACGCATACGTACAACACCCTCTCCACCCAGCGGAAGCTCGACTTCCTGCACGATTCCAGACAGGCGTTTGGACGAAGTACTCTAGTGCTGCAGGGCGGTGCCATGTTCGGGCTGTGTCACCTCGGGGTTGTTAAGGCCTTGTTCTTACGCGGTCTGCTACCGCGGATCATCACGGGCACAGCAACCGGCGCACTCATCGCGAGCCTTGTAGCAATTCATACCGAGGAAGAGCTGCCTCGTGTCTTAAGGGGGGACGGGATTAATCTCTCGGCTTTTGAGACACATGAGGAGCAAATACACAGAGGTCACCGTGATTGGACGCCTTTCATTGGGACAAGCTGGGATACATTGCTACGAAGAATTGCCAGGTTCCGGCGCGAAGGGTACTTCCTGGATGTGAAGGTGCTAGAGGAGTGCGTCAAAGCCAACGTGGGGGATCTAACATTCGAGGAGGCGTACAACAGGAGCAAGCGAGTCTTAAACATCACGGTGGCTACCGCGGAACAAGACGGAATTCCCGCATTGCTGAACTACATCACTGCCCCCAACGTGGTACGTCTCCCCGCCACCTTTGACCCCCACCTAGAAGCGCGAGGCGCATGCATGATGTGACTGAAGGGGCATATGCTGAAAACGCACTTCAAGCTGATATGGACCGCCGCCGTCGCTTCCAACGCCTCGACCCCCTCGCTCTACGGCAGCAGGAGCACGACGGTGCTGTGCAAGGACGTAAACGGCAACATTGTCCCCTGGGCGCCCGCGACTGCCCTCCGCCCGCAGGCCCACGCATCACCGGTCAAAGACCATAAGTCGCCGCTGTCACGCGTCGCACAGCTCTTCAACGTGAACCACTTCATCGTGAGCCAGGCCCGCCCCTACCTCATCCCGTTCTTAGAGTCGGACATGCACGGGCCGTCGCTCTTCACGGCGCGCCACAAGCGCTCTCAGATCACGGGGCACGTATTTCGCGTCGTCGGCCTGGAGTTGCGGCATCGTCTGAGACAGCTCGATACTCTAGGCTTGCTTCCGGCGGGCATCAGGCGATTTTTGATCGACGAGGAGGTGCCATCAGGGAGCAGCATGACGCTTGTTCCCGAGGTCACGACGCGCGATTTTGTGAGGTTGCTCGAGACACCGACGCGCGAGACACTCGACTATTGGATCGCCAGGGGGGAGAGGAGCGTCTGGCCTGCGGTGTGCGCGCTCACGGTGCGGTGCGCTGTAGAATACGAGATCGAGAGCGCATATCAGCGCGCGAGGAGCCTGAAGGCAGGGGGTTTGAGGAGGAAGGCGAGTACTGGGGGACCGGCACCGGCGGGCTTGGGGGACCTAAGGAGTCATACTACTCCGGGCGATCTGTGGCAGAGGGAAATTCCGCAATCCCAGAGCGCAGCGGTAGCAGGAGCAGCAAGTGTGAATTAGGAGTCCTATGCGCGTCCTGCAGCCACAAAAGAAGAGGAAAAGCGAGAGCTAGCTAAGAGCATCCTGCGGTACTATCCGGGTGACCGAGGGGAGAAATCAAGGACTGAGAGAGCTGGGTCAGCCTTGGGAGAGCTGCAGCGTGGTGCCGATGGTCATCTGCGCGACGCTGCTGCCGCTACTCGTATGCGATATGCGAGGCGGCGGCGCAGGCTAGGTATTATCTGTACCATTGGACCGAAATCAAACGGGCCGCTGTAATTGTGACTGTATGTACTACTAGGCAGCGCCGTCCGCCCCTAGAATAGGGATAAGGGTAAAAGATAATGACGCAAAATAGAGGTAGAACCGCATCAATTGGACCCAGACGCCTGCGTTAGCACATGTACGGGGGTTTTGTGTACATACATCGGGCGGGCCCACAGCGCAAGCAGGATTCGGAGACTAGATGGAATATGGTGCGATGTACAATGCACGAGTCTGGCTAAGCGCTAGCTGCAGGCCGTCATGCATGGAACAGGCCCGATGACCTTCTCGAAGCCTGCCGTTTTGGACTGACGTGGCTTGGGCCTTGCTCGTAGGTATGATGAGGGGGAGTTAAGGGTTAAGGGTTAAGGGTTGATGGTTGATGGTTGGGGGGCCGGGAAACAGGATTCACATACCTCAGATAGAGAAGAGGCTCGTTACAGCAATTGACCCAGAAAAAAAAAGAAGAAGGAAAAGCATACTTGCATAGGTGGTATGTAACCGCAAGAGCCGCGTCTCTGGTTCGCGATGGTGTTTTCATGTCAAATGCAACGAATCAATGTACGGAGCCCCCCTGGCAGAACTGGGAACCAGAAACCCGTGACGAGGGGACGTGTGCTCTGGCGCGTCCCTACCAGTGGTTCTGGCGGTCACGCAGAGCCTCAAACGTATTGAGTTGTGGCGGTGAGTGGCAAGTTTTGCGAGACGGGGGAGGGTTGAGTGGATGGATGAGGTATAGACGCTGACATGGGTTGGGCGCTGGTTACGTAGGGAGCTCGGCTTCGATGGCCAAGACACTGTTGTGCTTTGTCCAACGCTGCATTGTTGGGTGATGGAATCAGCGATGGCATATGCAGGTGGGTACAGCAGAGCGGGATGTATGTATCTTGCAACTCCAAGGTTGCAATTCTCCTGGGGTAAGCCTTTTTAGAAGCGTTGCGGGACAGGCTGTGATTTGCTGGAGGGTGTCGTCGAAGGATTGCATGCGCGGGAGGCCTCGCCAGGCATTTCTCCATCCTACCTAGCCAAATTTCCCAGCCCCAGCTGAGAGAACATTTCGAGAAGAGTGCCTCTTTCGGAAACGCCAAGGCGAGAGCAGAAGGCGCGCGAGAAGCACCAGGGGGGGTGGACGGGAACAGGAATAGAATGAGATTCCATCCGTTGGCCCGTTGTCTTACCTCGAAGGTGCCCTGCCCAACTCGCTGCTTATCTACATGTTTATGCCACTTTTCAAATATTTGGAATGCATCCTATTCGACAAGCGCGGAGAAGGGGAGGGGTAAAGGGGGCAAATCGTGGAGGTAGGGCAAGGGAAGGGGTTGAAGGGAAGAAGACAGTGCTGACGGAAGAATCTTAGCTAAGGCCTGCGAACACGACAGCTTGTTTACGTTGTAATATTGAACCGCGAAATATATCGACGTACCATCTCACAGGATGATGGGTGGGTTGTGTTTCGGCTCATTACCTGCATCGCAGTTGTGGCATTGGCCCTGCTCCAGTCATCGCCATCGTCAGAATCGGTCCCTTGCATCATCCGTTGCAGGCTGTAAATTTTTAAGGTATCGTACCTACATACGTGCTGCGTAAGGCATCATACATAAGGCATCGTACATAGTGGCTACCTACATACATGTGCGTTGCGTGGAACTCCGCGGCATTGGAGAATGCTTGGCAACCAGGGAACTCAGTTAGAACCACCCGGCTGCCTTCATGAGCGGGCATCATTAATATTACGTGCCTATCAAACGGTAGGTACATATTATTTTGCTGGGAGGAGGTAAGTGAAGGCCAGATGTAGTCGTTAGATACCTAGGTACGTTAGGTACTTCTACGAGCGAGTGAAATGTAAACGTACTAGTGGTATCACATGTATTATTGAAGGGAAAATAACCAGGACCAAGGCTTGAAATAACCCAGAACCAAAAGGCGACGAAACCAAGTTGAGATAACCAGAAGGCAAGATATCTAACCAAGAGGTGAAATAGCCACCAAAACAGTTAAATAACGGAATAAACGGAAACATACCTAAGCAAGCGAGACGTTAGAGAACCGAAATGATGCTGGTTGGCAAGCTTTCTACCATGGTACCCTGCGAACAGTAGCCAGTAGTCCAAAGTTCATTGATATCCCAGCAACATGACATCCATGAGCCCTAACTTATCTGCAGGTAGCCGACTCTTGGCTCTTAGTTGTTGCCCTGCCGCTTCGTTCGTGCTTGGCAATCTTTTCTCAGCACAGTACATAGCATGCGTCTCGAAAGCCGGTCGAAGGCGTATTTTCCGAGGGAGAAGAGGAGTGCGGAATGCCTATGGCACGCCAGTAATGAACTTGAGTTCCGTCGAGTCACGAACGGGAGTTGCCTATGTGGTTGGGCAAACGTCGGCGACTGTACCAGGGGGGTCCTGGTTGAAGTGTACACCAGAATCTCAATTAGATACCCTTGCAAGATTACATCTTCTAGAAAGCTTCTAGTCGGATGGGGCGTGCAACATACATATGGAGCACACCCTCCCCCCGGGCACTCATTAAGGCTGACAGGCCGGGGCCGAAGCCTGTCGAACTCGCAAGGGTTGAACAGCGCTGGGGAAAATATGGGTTGGCCCCTGGGCCGATCTGCGGCCAGCAAACGACCCTTAACCTTGCCAGGGACTCGGGGAGCTTATCTGTAAGCTCTAGATTAAATTAAATCACCTTCGGTAGCTCAGGTCGGTTTCCATCGCCGTTCAACGTTGAGATTACGCAAGACAAGTCAAGTAATGTAATGTAGGTGCGGAATAGATTACGGGACCAGAACTATGTATGCCGGTCCTCAAGGTCTATCTGCACGCTCATGGAACTGCCCCGTCCCTGCTCATCGAAAAGTCCTACGGGTAGGACTCACATACATAGCAGTCAAGTAGGGCAGTACCGCAATTAATCCCGCCCACCCATGCAAGCAACGGAACGCCATGATACCTACCTGTGGGTGTCACCCCAAAATTTGAGGTTTCGCATCCCTTGCTTCTGGGTATCCCCAAAGCTGGAAAATCTGGATATTTGATCTCTCCGGGGGTTTTGGCGGATAGTCATATCTAAGCTTACCTGCTTCTGAGCTTGTGGAGGCGTCTTACCTCAAGGTAATTTGGTATCCGGTCTTATGCAGATAATAGTGGGAGGAGCCATCTGTACGTTGCTATTGTCTATGGCCCCGCCACAAGCAAGCGAGTTCTTTTCCCGGCTTAACTGACCCATGGCTCTCTTGTGTTCGGATTACGCGGTACTCGACCATATATCGTCACCAGGTTCTACATCTCCGTGTTTTCTTGATAAATCAGCACTTTCATGCTACGTCGCGCATAATAACGTAAGCGCCAACTTGGACTTCGCAGTTGAGCGCTTAAAAGGGCGCCACATGAACGAGGCAAGATTCCATTCTGAGGAGAAGATCATCGATTTCCTACCACAGAGGGTCTTGGTCTGGGTAAGCAGCCGAGAAGGATCGTAAGTAAGGCTTCATTAACGTGACAGGGTCAGAATAGCGCGCGCTTATGACGTTACACATAAACGCAACAACACGCGGGGAAGGATTGCGAGGAGAAGTGAGATGTACGATAAGTTGACACCTGACATAAGGTAGGAGAGTTGAAAGGTATGTTCAGGTAGTCACTTGTGTAGCTGTCTCGGATCGGCACGTATAACCAATCCCGCATTGAAGGATTGAGAATCGCCTTTTGCACCGATGATTTGGAACTTCTTGGGCGGCACATCCCTACCCTCTGGTGCGTACTGGGGTTGGCTGGGATACAGAGAGGGCACCCTGCTGTTGAGGATCGAGCTAGCCTAATCGTCTGGGGACTTGACGACAGTCTTGGCTTGAAAGCGAGGAGCAAATGTCATAACGCAAAGCATCGACGAGGTGGGGAAAAGCGGTGTGCGTCTTCCAAGTGAGATCGCAAGCATATCACAGTCTTTGTTTCTGCTTGATATTCTTCATACTACCCTGCCATCGAGATTCGTCGAAGTCGTCACCTCGGTATCCCAAGGAGGTTGAATAGAAAAAAAAAAAACTGGAGCTCAGCAGCCTCGGCTGCCAGCGACGAGGGATTGACAAAGTGATTACGGGATATGTATGTCTCAGAAGCCCCGGGACGCGTTGCCGCTGTTATTCATCATTATCGCCGTTGTTCTGCATTGTTCCGTCACGCGGTTGCGGCATCCTGGCAGCTTGATAATTAGCGAGCGACGGAGAGAAACGTGTTCGAAGCTTGTACGTGCATGGCCTTCTCGGTGAACTGCTTTAAGACATACCTAGGTATCATTCCTCGACGGCCACAACCACTCGGAGCTTTTCGTGGCCTTACGACAGTGAAACAATATTATAAATACATGGTCCAAATTGACCTGCGGTATCACTGGACTTGTAGAACCTTCACCGGGCTAAGTACGTAGCCACGTCTTATATACGAATAGAATGTTTCTAATTACTACCCAATGGGGCATGACACTGGGGGGTTTTAAGGAAAAGTTACATAAGTGATCGGAATCAAGGTGCTCTACTACAATGCCTAAAGGAAGAAGATCTGACCACTTGACTTAGCCCAATCAGGTAACACTTATCCCTGCTGATTCCCAAGTCGGCGATTGACAACCAGGAACCAATGCTCTAGGTACTTGCAATAGCTCTAGTTTCGCTTCTCATCAAGAGGAACGCTCTTTAGGAGTGTTCCGGTCTCGGAGAACAGGGCGAACAGAAAAGTCCTAGTTAGGTGCGCTATCAGCGAGGACTAGTTGTTGTCTTTCCGTTCTTCCAGCTGAGACATGACTACTATAATTATAGGGCCTCGAAGTTCTCGGCTTACCATGTTCCTGGGACATGCATTGTGTACCTTGAACCGTACACACACGCGTCTATATTATTTTGTGCATTACTTACCCTATTGATGATTAATTGCATCAGACGCAGCTATTTCCTTAGTTCGATACTCCGAGGTCAGCAGGCTCATGAGTGCATAGAATCCGCTTCCTTGCTGCTGGCTTGCTCGCCGGGTGTGAAGGCCTCAGTGCCTCTTTCTTGGGGTGTCCTACCACCAGCTTATGTAGGTAGGTACATACAAATTACGCCCATCCGGCCTGTACGCCGGGTATCGTACGGGGAGTACCACAACTTGGTTAAGGCCGCTTGTGCCTTGGGTTGTAACTTGTTTGTAGCTTTTACCTCGATTGACCTTATTCTGCTGTACCTCAACTTATTGTCCTATTCATGGGTACAATGGCCAACAATGTTTCGTGCTGCAGAAAGGCAATTATGTACATGTGCAGATGATTTAGTCATAAGGGGTTTCATGCATAAGTGCTCAGGCCTGGAACCCAATCCATCCAAAGAAATGGCTGGATTTATACATACGGAGCCCTAATGAGCTTGGATGCCGTATGCTGTATGCTGTGCTGTATGCTGATTGCTGAATGCTTATGCTGAATGCTGGAACCTACCTAGTGCTGGACTGATCCCCCCCACGCCCAGTTGGACAATTCAACAGCCACCCCTTCTTAGTTTTAATGCTCCCAATGCTCCGCGTTGCCGTCGTCGCATCAGACGACCCAATGCTGTTGCAACCACCGTGGGGCCCGATAGGTCCCTGACGCCCAAAATCCTTGCGGGTCAGGGACCGCGGTACATATATACACCCCTGCACGCCTACAGGGCTATCCGTGCATGCGTAGCGGGCCCGTATTTGTGGGTGGCATAAGGCAGGCATGTTGTTGCCAGAGGAAATATGGCTAAGGATGCAGAAGATGGGAAAAAAACTCACTCAGATGATCTCTGATGCCAGAAGAGAGACCTCTCACGGATACCTAGGTACATATCACATACCAGAATGAATGTAATGCCGAAGGAAAAAGTGAGGCGTGCCCGAGCACCACCTAAACTAGAGCTTCAGCAGAACAGGCATCTTAGGTACCCGTCCCCGCTAGTTCCTACACCATGTACGTTATTCCACTGAGATGTTGTACATCTGTATGTACCTCCCAAGGTACGTACATGTAGGTACACTGCATGTATGCCTGTATGGACGAAGTGAGGATAACAGGTTCCTTGGAAGTCTGAAGGTGGACCGAAAAAAAGTACGACATCAGAGTTCCTGTTGCGTGGGCGTCGAAGTTCTCAAGCATCCGCAAGCCAAGGATGGTACTACGCACTACGAGCATGTAGCACAACCGGTACCATTACACCGAATCTAACACTACCACCTTAAGCACCATGCATTTGGATCCCTTTTGTCGTGGCATTTCATGTCAAAATCTAACGAGAACTAATAAACGGGAGCCGCGTCCCTCATTGGGCTCTGCTACCTCTGGAATCTTTCTAAACCACATAAAACGCAGGGCATACCCAGTCCTTGACCCTCGGAACTTTTCTATCCTGTGTCTCTCCCACTTCCTACGAGTCCAATATTGGAAGATTGCACCGGGCTGCATAATAGGCCTGACAAGCCATCTGCTATACTACCTAATTCAAAAACTTATACACACCAGCATATATTCTTACTTCGCAAACTCCGTACCCGTTATTCCTATCTGCTTAAACACAGGTGGTGCTCCGTGGATGTATATTCCCCAGAGAGCGTCCTCCGTCTCACCTACACGACAACGGTCAGTATTCCTTGTGGTACTAGGTGAGTCTGGCCGAATCGAGGGGGCCTCGGCCTGTGTTAATATAATCGTCAAACAGCTATTCTCCCTCACTCTAGCGTACCGCCGCCTCAAGATTTCTTGATACCTACCTAGACATCTAGTCCCTTTCTATCCCTTCCACATCGTCCAAGTCATTCAGCATGTCTCCAGAGCAGTTCGTCCCCGACAACGACGTCCTCACCGATCGAGCCTCCGAGGACGACCGAAATTATGCTGAAGGACAGAGTCAAGACCACTATGACGGCATTCACACCGAACATCGTCCGCCGCACCTTAACGACGAGAATTTCTCGTCTACTCAACTAACTGGCTCTCACACTGAGCCAAGGCCGCTCACCAACGGGGAGATACCCCATGGGGCCATGCTCGACTCCATGCACGTGACGAATGATACCGATGGAAACTTCTCCTTTGAGCAGAATGTCCCTCCGACCGTCCGGACGGACAACACAATGAGGGCCGCCGGTCCTTTCGTCCCTCGCCCCGACCTAGCCTACTACATCTACGGGGACTACCAGTGGCAGAACGGGCCAGGTCAGCCCCTGCGTTCGCAAGCCATTGCCGCCCTGGACCACAACCAAATGCAGTCCTACGATGGCAACCTCTACAACTGGCAGCCTCCTCAAAGGGGATTCAACTCCCATGAAGACCTGTATAGTAACTGGAGCACCAGTCACCTGACACCCGCGGACCCCATGAGCCAGGGGCCAACGACCGACTCTTGGGTCTTCCCGCCCAACCCTGAGGAGCATCCTGCGGACTTATTTCGCAATGTCGGGGGTTGGGATGAGATCCCAGCTGACCACAACACCACTTGGGCGAGCCAAATCCCAGACGAGGACGTGCGTGATACTCAGCAGTGAGGACGAAAATAATGGTAGCGACAGGCGCTATAGGTATTGGGTCGGCGTCTTGGGTGGCATGGTGAAAGCTTTTCCTCTTCACGCTTATTGTCCTAACCACTGCTAAGCTTATTTCCTTGTACAACTATGTTTCAGTTGCTCATCAACCCCATTGGCGGCCACAAAAAGCATATACGGGCGGATGGTCTGACAGAGATTTGCATTTTGGAACAATCTATGCGGCGCCGTGGCAGTTATTCTTTTCGGAGGGGTAATTTAGGCAACGAATGATTGCGTCGGTAGTTCTGGTACTATGCGAGTCTTTCTTATTCCACAACAATTTGCATCCTTCGTGATGCCCAACTCGTGCCCAGGGCAACCGCCTTTTTGCTGAATCTCGAGAGTGACGACAGTGGTGCTGTCATTCAAGCCGTGAGGTCGTTGGAGGCCCTTCTAGATTCAAGCCCCCAGCTGCGAACCCTACCTCATCATACATCGCATCTATCGCTCAACACATGTGAACGCAACCCAATTTGACACATTCAAGTGCGGGGACGAAAGATTCCGCGATCGAACTTGTTTCCCGCCCTTCTCTTACCGGCCCGCTCGGCGCCGTCCATACCCACCATTATGCACCTGGTACATACCCTGCCGTCGGGCCTACGTGCATGCGTAGCTAGTCGTGTGAGAGCCGGGCTGTCGGGAGAGCTTGTACAACTCTGTCACGGCGATCTACCCGTAGCCAAGCAGGAAGCAGAGAGAAAGATGAAAACCAGAACATGCATCAACTAGCAGCTATGCTAGCGAATTAACTTGTTCGGAAGGGATCCGTATCACTCCCCCGCGGATCTCGGGACAAGGCTAGAATGGGGAAAAAGAGGAGAATAAGCCACAAAAAAAACCGATAACTCAACTCACCGCCAACGGGCCGAAGATGCCTCGTTACCTCTCATCTCTGAACGTAAGTACCCCACGTAGACAAATCCTCCGGCGCCGAGTACTGGCTACAAGGCACCTAAGGACGGGAATCGTGAAAAAGTGCATCTTGGTCACCTTGCAGCACCCCACTCTCTTCTTCCCCCATCATCCACTAAACCGTAGGCGCCGCCTCGGCGGGGGAAGTAAGCCGAATGCATCTCACCTAGATAGGTACACAATTCCGCGTTTTCATGTACGTGTCATACACAGAACCCCAGCACGAAGAGCAAGCCCTGAGTTTCGGAAAATTCCAAAAAATTTCCATCGTGTCACTTATTTCCGCGGACCAAGGGCTGTCAGCGAGGCTCCGATCGATCTCAGGTAGCAGTAGGACCAGGGTTTCAGGGAGAGGAATAAGGAGAAAACGCGGTCTAGACTTTGCACCTTGTAGGCACCGCGTCAGCCCTATATGGCGACTGGCTGCCAGTCCCTTCGCGGTCCTTGCTTCGAAGCGGTGTATGCTGCTTGCTTCATCCATCCATTGGCCTATACTGCCGGGTAAGCGCGACTTGACTGGCTTGCTCTGCCGGGGCGGAAGTGTACGACGCGAAACCAGCTCCGTTCGAAACCGAGATCAGCCGTCGCGAGCCATCGTCGTTCCGAAGACCAGCTTCCACCAACTGTAACTTACTCCAAGCAGAGGAGTAGGGCCGTAGACCAATGCAGCTGAGCACATTACGTGATAATGAGGCGGGCGACGAGGCAGTGGATGGGCTTTCGCTCGCTCGCTAGGCAGGCTGGATGGCTGGCTGCAACGGGCTCGAGGCTAAGCACGGGCGGTTTTGATCCTAGCTCCCTAAACGTGCTCTTTCGAGCGCCACCGGGTGGTCTCCCGAGGGACGGCTCGGAGCAGATGGGGGTGGCAGAGCCCGCTCAACCTCTTCCGATGCGTAGTAGGCTCCGAAGCCGCCAGACGCCGGCCGGAGGCGGTAGCCGCTTCGGATTTCGATCAAGCTTTGCCTCGTAATAGTCCCCGCTTTCGTTTTCTAATTGTCCTCTTGCGCGTCGGTCTGTCCGTCTGCCTCGCTTTGCGTTTCTCGCCCGTCTCCGAAGTCGTGCCAGCCTCGTCTGGTCTACTCTCTTAAATAGACATACCACAGCCGCCTCTTTTCGTGTTTAATCGAAGCAGGCGGGCAATGTGCCTCTAGACGTAGCTGGACTATGCGGTGGTTGATAGCTACCTTGGTGGAATCGAAATATCTTCCCATCTAAACATGGTATATCGTGTGTAAAGACGAAAGTAACTCCCGACTTTGAACCATGACGGCTCGTGATCGATAACCGGGCCCTTTTTGTCGCATGCAGACGCCCCCACCAAGGTAAGAGAAAGGAATTGTCCCGCGAGAATCCCAAGAGCAGCCCAACTGCTCAGTAGGATCCATGGTCTCGTTACGTTGCCGTCTTCGTGGGGATTGAACGAATAGCAGCGGTTTCGACCCAAGGGCGTAGTTGGCGTTGTTCCGTCTTCCGGGCAGGTAGGCACAAACGGACGGGGCGGCTCCTTTTTTTCTCACTCGACAATATTAGGTGAGGCTTTCATTTTGGTGGGCGTCGGCGTTCACAGCCATGGCGAGGGTGGATAGTAGCTATAAATTCGGAAAATCGATCGAAATCCCACCACAACTTTTGATGTCGAATCTAGCACCCGGATCAGCGACTGAGGTTTTCAGATCACCAAGTTGCTGTGGCATTCTCAACCAGGAACTTCCCCATTGTTGGCATTAGTCCTTCCAAATCGAGACTCCGCTGATCCCCTGGTGAGTGGCTCGTGCAGTGTTAGATCGGCCAAATAGTGTAGGCTTGTTGTTCCATGTCTCGAGTTGATAATGCAACTATGCAACTACATCAAGGCCTCAGCGTACATCAATAGGAATATGAAGGGGCATGTTCCTATATGAGAAGATATGGAGCGAATTTAGGCACCGAATTCGGCTCCGGACTAGGGGAAAGCCGTCGGATATTCTTCCTGCGTGCTTACCTTAGGTAGGCATGCATACATCAGCTTAGTATTCTTCGTCTGAGGGTCGTAGACGGAGTTATTGTTCGTAGATGTGTCGATGTTCCTTTATAGTCGAAAGAGAAGAAATAGCACTAATGCTCCGGAGTGGATCGGGTTCTACCCTCGCTGTCGGCTAATTCGAACGACCAGTAATTTAGATAGGCACCAAAGTTCTCCATCGGCTCTCATGAAGTATCATCGTCGCCCTCTTGCTCCCTTTCGCCTCTTCTTTCTTTTATCGGATCGGCAATATTGACCTAAGTAGGTACTGACTGTCAGAGCCAAAAGCTAGCCTTTGGGTCTCAACGTAAGATGAGGTCCACACAGCTAGGGCGTACATGCGTATAGCTGTTCGAGTGAGTTCTACAGTCGATGCTACGATGTTGAATGAATACACAGATGCATAAACACGAAAGAGACGTGCGCTTTTGACCACAGCAGTAGTAATGAGTGATAATTTGCAAGGCAGAGCAATGTAAGGGGGAAGAGGGGAGAGTCATCGGGCAGTAATGTGGGAGGACGATGCCTTGCTACCAGAGTTAGCCCTAAACCTGTGCCAGTGTAAGTGTATGCGCACACCCCGTATCGGAACTGGCCATTCACAGTGCTGGGAAGTGATTTGCATGAGTTCACAACGAATAACCTGGCAAGATACTGGCAATCATAGAGTTGATTGGGCGCCAGGACGAAGCAAATTAGAAAACCGAGTGGAGTCGAGCACCAATGACGATTGGATGTAACTAACCAAGAGGTAGGCAGTGTAAAACCCACCCCCGGAAGAACACAAGGTGACCCTTGATAAGAGGTATATATTCTCTAAACGCCGTCGCTATATCACCTTTACAACAGGAGCTTGGCGAACCCTTACCGGGATGTCTTCTAGGCTCCCACCCATCACTCCCCATCAAGGCTTATGTCCATAACCTACAAGTTCCGTCCGCTCCGGCACTTACACACCAGGGATGCTGGGGATGCCAGTCGACATCCGTGACACCAAGTTTGTTAACCACTTTGTGCCCCTTGAGCATTTTGACGGGAACGATAGTCGGCCCTTCCATCAGATCGCTAACTACTTTGCTGTGGAATATTTGTAGGGTACCGTCGTCACTGCAGTCCGCGAACAACGGGTAAGACCGGTGGAACCTTACCGCCCTGATCGCCTGAGGATGGAATCGCATCGTCTTGTACGGCCGATTTGACATTTCAAGGTCGTGCCAGAGCAAACGACGATCATACGACCCGACAACCAGGTTATCACCACCGGGGTGTACGTCAAACGAAGAGATCCAGCGAGCTCCGGGCTGAATCGTTTTGACCAGTTCCTGCTTTTGAAGGTCGTAACACCGTATCGATCGTTGGGTCGCGACGAAGAACAGGGGTCTTGAAGGATGGAATGATGCCGTCTGCGCCAACCCCGGTAGTTTTCGGAAGGGAATCTGAGTCAGATGCTTCGAAAGCGTGTGAATAGCTACAGAACTTCTTTGCCCGCTTGGCGACACGGTGCAGAAGAAATCTCCTCGCCGGTGCCAGTTGATGGTTTTCACGGGCGATCGGACTGTCGCCTTTAGTAGAACTCCTTCGTCTTCTAGGCGGGCTCCTGGTCGCGACCATTTTGCGGGTGGGTCTTTTCGTGCCGCTCCGTTGGCTGTTGTGAGCTGCTTGCCGTTGGTAGCATAACCAAATCCTGCATCCAATACGTCACGACTGGATTGTTCAAGTTCCGGGCTTCCGAGTGGTGGTATCATGAGAAAGATATCCTCGCTCACAGCCGCCGAAAGGATTAGTGCGTCCTGGCCTGGCCGCCAACGTACCGCGTCTACGGGATCTTCGCTGCTCAACTTGACTTTCCATTGCTGCTTGCCATCTGCGAGACCCCAAACTCGAACGGTGCCATCGTCACCACCACTAGCTAACCATTGCCCTGACGGATCGACGGCGACCGATCGTACTCTACCCTCGTGTCCAGTATATTCTATGGATGCAATAGTCGGGAATGGTCTCAACTCCTCTGGGCGCGGAAGTTTAGGAAGTAATGAACTTGGATCAATGTTTAGTTTATTCTTCCGTATTCGGGGTGCAAGGTATAGATCAAGGCATCTCTCGAAGCGCTCTTTGACGAAGCGATCGTATGCTGGAGTTCTTCGTAACGAGTCGTACTTCTGGGGTAAATACTCCTTTTCTCGTTCCTCGGGCTCGGTCTCCTCCCATGCCTTCCTTTCGTCTTCTGTAGGAAGATACTCCGGGGGTGGATTGTAACTGAGGTCATAGCCAGGGGGAGCAAGTTTGGGTGCGGGAATGTGCATGACGTTAGGAGGTCGGGGTGTCTCGTCAGCCCACAGGTCGTAATGGACTTCTTCTTCCTCTTCCTCCTCTCTTTGTTTTTCCTCTGGAGGCTTATACGGCAATATTCGGCCTTCCCGAATTGCCCTGACTAGTTTCATTATTCGCTTTGCCTCGTGCTTTGAAGGCAAGAAGCGTCGCTTCGGCTCCGGCGCAGCACTTAATGGCATTGTCTCTTCAAAACTAGTAAACCACTCGACAGTATCCTACACGAGCGTCAGATTGAGGCAGGAATAGACGAAACATGTAACTTACCGGATAGGGGTCGTATCCTTCCTCGGGCACCTCGTTCATCTGGACTCGTCGAAGCAGCTCCAGTTCGTCTTGGCTCAAATTGAGAGGCTTGCCCGTTGCAGGGTCCGTGAGGCCAGTCCATCCTTTAGGCACCTCTATGCTATCCAACAGAGCGTCGAGAGCTTCGCCAGTGGCGGGACGCATAATCTTCTTCCCGTTGATATCATAACCGATGTGAGGATAGGTATCGTAGAATGAGAGCGGAATGTTGCCAATCGTGTTTGCAGGTTCTTGGGCATCTGTGTCGTCCGAATCATATACAGGGTCAATGTCTTCGTATACATATCTGGTGCCCCCATTGGCATCGGTCTCGACTCTATAACGAGGACCATCGTCTTCTTGGTCAGGTTCGGCTCCGTTTGTTGATTGTTTCTTCTCTGAAGCTTCGTCGTCTGTCGGTATATCGTCGCTATCTAGTTCATCATCGTCGGCATCGAGTGTACTTCCGTCGAGATCGTCTTCATCTTCATCTTCTCCCTCCACATAGGAATCCTCGGCATCTGATTCGCTGTCTAGGACACCTTCGAGGAGACCATCTCCGAATTCATCGTCAGATTGAGGCTGATTTGCTCCGTCCGCTTCAATTATTGAAGCTTTGCGCTTCAAATTTGACGGTCTTGAACCCATTGTATTGGTTGCGCGATACTGCGCGTGCAACTGACTTTTTTCTTGTATCGGCGACAAGCAACAATCGTAAACTGAGCCAGGCCCAGGCCCAAGGTCCAAATATTTTTTTGCGCTGGTGGGGTTTCTGCCGCTTCATAAATCTTTCACCGCCTTCCTGTTTTGCATTGCTAGTGCGTGCACTTACATAACCTAGCAGTTAAGCTGTCAGGTACTCTCAAAGGTACTTGTCTGCTTGTATAGGGACAACTCCTGAGCTTTGATGTCGTCAACATCATCCATCTTCACAAGCTTAACGAGATACTTAGGATATTTGAATTATTTATATATACTTCTCCCCAAATCACTTCTTCCTGGAATTATGATCTTTCCATTTAGTCGTTATTCCACATATGGTTTCACCGCTTGGTATTTGGGTTACCACAGTGCATGAATGCTGTACTATCATGCGTAGAGTGTGTGCGCTCCATTTCAACACCGACGGGATGCTTGCCATTCCGCCTGGCATAACCTTATATGGCGAGAGCCTTTCGAACGTATCATACTTGAGATGAATTATCATCCGCATATTTCCTTTACGAAACTCTAGCGAGCATCATATCCATACCTGGGCTTGCGAGCTCGGACACATTCAATATGGATCCCCTGTCAGGTCTCTCACTAGCAGCAAACATCCTTCAATTCATTGAATTTACCCGCGGATTATTATCCACGAGCGTAGAGGTCTATATCCGAAGGGGAAGCCATCGTGCGCGGAAGAGCCTGCGAGCCGCGTTAAAGCTTGCTTGGAGAGGAGAGGGGGAAATTGAGAAGCTAGCGAGTCGGCTCAAAGACCGGCCGTCGAGGCTGACACTGCATATATATGCTATATCGAAGTGAGCAACTGACCACTTTATTTGCCTAGAAATGGCAACCTAAAGAGTTATAGCGAATGGCTTCGAGAGTCGCACCAACAGCTGCGAAGCCTTAAGGAGCAGGACAAGGCTCTGCAGCTCCAAAATCTGGACAAGCTGACCGAAAATATCATCTCAAATCCGGCTTGTAAATATGAAAATAAGTAAACCAGAATTCGCTGGATCTGATTACACTTTCTCAGCCAGCGAACTTGATGAGCTGGCGACCAAAGTCTCACTCGTCTCCATGGCGGAACGAGACATTGCAATGGGCACAAATTTTGCATGACAATATTTACCTTCTATTTTCCTATCTATCTTTACTCTAATATGGGGAAATATGGCAAGTATACCCATGCGTTCACCTAAAATCGATCTGCCCATATCGTATAGTGCTGTACTTCGTCATGTAATGACTTGAAGTTCGTATTTATTCCATTCTTCTGCGTTGAAACTGAGGGACGACGGGCCATCGCTTGGAAACAACATTCCTATGACGCTCCCATGATTTCTGGTGTAATAGTGGTATGTCGAGAGGTGTTTGAAAAAGAGACGTGATAGATAGACACGTATAATCGCCGTCAAACCCACCGTTTAGAATCCAAACAGTCATGCTGTCAAAAATGGTTGCGAGAATAAGTCGGGAAGTCCGTTCGTCAAGACTCTGTCCCAAACCAATATATTAAATCCGTGTCGTGTGCGAGCCTCGCGGCTTGAACTGATAGTGTTGTTTTTGAACGCCATTAGACCCATTTAAAGAAAAGGAAAAAAAATCAAAGCTCCCCCTTAACTCTACTGACGATGGTCTCGCTCGTCACCACGATTCTATGCACCGAACAATCGTCGTCATCATCGCGGGACAGCGGCCGCTTGCCCACTGTAATGTGCGTATCCCGCCTTGCTCGATGCGCGCCCATGTTGCCTAGCTCGAGGTCCTCCTGCGACTCGTTCTTCATCTGCGTGAATCCGCTAGATTTCGTGCTCTTCCGCTTCCTGGATAATACCGTATCGCTGGTCTTCTCCCGCCAGCCCGAGTTTTCCAGACGTCTCGCTGGGAAGAACCTGTCGAAAACGGGCCGTAGAAGCGGGCTGTTGGACACCACGATAGCGACGCCGACCTCGCTAGTCCCGTACAGGATGGTCTGAACCGATGTGTACGTCACGTCGGTGAAGTCAATTTGCAGGACCGTGTACAGCCGGATGACGCCGAATACTAAAGTGCTAAGTTGAGGCAGAACGTGTTAGCTCACAAATATCTAGTTTCCAAGGAAAGACGCCTTGCTCACAGGATCCCAATGCCGAATATGCAGACAGTCGCAATCTTGTACCGAATTTCCGCCCCATGCTTCAAGATCATGGGCAGAGGTAGTGCTAAGATTGCTATATAATTGACGACGTTAAGGACGCCCACTGACACCAAAGCCGCCCTCTGGTCCCCGCAACTACCTCCAGATATTTGATAGTTCCAGTTCATTTGAATCGGCTGGCAGATCAGCAGTTCGACAAGTATAGTTAGGAGCACCCAGGTTATGGTGAGAGCAATCGTAGCTTTTGCGGCGAGCTTGAATCGTCGGCCGAAGAAAAGACGCATAAACATCAAGATGACACTAGTCTTGATGAGACCCAGGGAAGCAGCATATAGGAACTGGCGAGCATAGATGGACTATATGGAACACCGATTTCCGTTAGTGATTCTGCCTTCAGCTATATCCACAAGGCTGGAAACTGTGCCGCTGAATATTCTTTCGGGGCCTGACTGATCGACTAACCTTCAGGAATCTAGTTTTGTGCCAGTCTTGTAGCTCTCCAATACGACGGCCCATACCGCCCAAAAGAACCATTACGAAATCCGTGGCTACAAGGCCGTAGAACGTGACCACCGCTCCGATGTTAAGCCAATCTTCCAAGAAGAACGCCCGGCCAGTTTGCCTGAGGCTCCAGAGACGTAGATACGTCCATAACGCTGTGAGAAGAATCAGCACGACGCTTGTTATTATAACTTTCGATCCGTCGGTTGAAGGCGGCACTAGGTCGGTCTCGATACGATTTACTGGCGTCGTGGGGTCATCGCTGCTCTGGAGGATCGAGAGTCGGGCATAGACGGCAGACATGTCGGGGTCGAGGATCGAGTCTTCACGACCCCCTTATCAGAGAGCGAGGCTCTCCTCATTCATCGACGAATGGGCTGCATATACCGGCTTCGAGTCCGCACCGGCATGGAGTTCGAAATCTCATTCGAAAGGCACAATCGCCAATCAATGAAGGGGGATAATGGAAGTCTGGAAGACTTGAGCCGAGACTTCTCGAAACTCAAGCCACGAGGGCAGCATGGGTTCAAGAATTATTTTGTTTGTTATGCTGCAAGGATTGTGCACTGTACATATCCGACGTTGGGGGTCGTACGCATCCCTGATCCCTAATTAATTAAAATCTGCAGCTGCGAATGATACGTCAACATACAGTACACCAACGAGGGATGAAGCAAATCTGAGCTCCTACTGTACTATGATTATCTTATGCACGTAGGCACATACGTTCTCGACTGAAGACGCATGAGTTCTAGAAAGGTTATATTCTGGTTTATTCGGACAGAGATCGTCGACAGGCCCAGTAATCGGGCATGTTTTGCCGCCCGTTTGCAGCAATGAGCAGAATTCGGCTGCAACCGCATACAGCCCCGTCCTCTCCAGGGGTGCCAAGGGGTCGAGTGGCTCGATGTGACCTGCGAGCCTATCTCCACGTGTAGGAGTCAGCTTCGTCCCGCAGCGGAGCCGGGATGTCTCATTTCGAACGAGGATATGATCGGCGGGTGCAAATTTGACTTACCGGATAGGTGAAAGCGTCTCTGCATGCCATGTCTAAAGATAGTACCTGAGGAGGTACACAGTATAGTCCGCGTACGTTTCGTACCTCTCCTAAGCCAAAAGAGACGCTGCTGTCAGATTACATAACCTGTCGTCTTAGACATAACTCATTGCCGATTGTCTCTGTATATATTTCCAGGTTTTGCTCAGAGAAGAAGGGATTTTCAAGATGGCTCGACAGCAAGTTGGCAACATTACGGGGACATATCTTACGATGAGATGCTCGCGTCATAGAATGAGAGTAGCAGACGGCTCTTCTCTAAGGCCGTAACTTCAGTGCATTACTCTATCCCTAGGAAGTCGGCTCGTGGGGCCTTGAAACCGCATCCTACGAGCTCGTCAGTTGTACAGCATCGCTCTAACCTTACGCAGAAACTTCCTCTTATCACCTTGGAGAATAGTGTGTCAAGCATGGTGTTGTATCACCGAGCAAAATCATTTTCTCTGCCTCCCCCGACTTCATCAGGCAGGCTCTTGGCTTTCCGCCCCATCATATAAACGAGGTCGCAATTCCTTGGTGTCAGACATATTATCCTTCATTGAAATTGCGCTCTTCGTCCAATAGCTTAGACTTGAAGCTCACCTGGATAAATCCTGCCACTGAGTTCCATGTCAGTGACTGCACGTTACGACTATTAGGATAAGGATGTCAGGACACCTCTCCTCTCGCAACTGGCGTCCGTAGCTTCACGGCTTGCAAAGTACCGCTTCGATCAACCTAGCTTATCAGAATGACAGGCTGGGAACTCCGGAGCCAACTTGCAACGAGACCATAAAATCAGACACTAGCCAACCCAGATCATAGTAGTAACGGTAGGAGATTCTTGCAAGTATACTTGGCCTCGCTTGCATGTGTGGCCTAGAAGTCCATCTAGCAAAAATCGACACAAACTCCCGTTGCAAAGTTGGTGGTTCCCGATGCAGCCCAACTTGTCCATTGCCGCCTTCATCACGGTTGCCAAGGCATTGAGGATGGCACCAATAGCATTTTACATTAGGGCAGTTGGAATGGCGTCACTACACGATCCGCCCAGGCACACTCGCGCACCTCCAGCTTTGTGATGATGCAAGTCGAGGACCTTGGGGTCCCGCCCTGATCACTTTTGGCTTCGCATCAGTCACAATTGTTGCGCTTGGTATGGACATAAGGGCTCAGCAAGTCTTGATATATACCCCTATTTTATAAAAAGTTCACTGGTCAGATCATATGTTATGTTTTGCTTAGCCCAAACTTTGCACACTGGCTCTATGTACAATGAACATATTATACTGATTGATCATAGATTCCAACTGGGGCCTCAATCTCGACTAATTTGTTCTACAGGGCTCGATTATCAACGGTGCAATTGGGGATACTTTGAAGCCTTATTTATGCCCTGAACCTGCCAATCGATGCAAATGGGATTCCTTCACGACTTTGGAAGTTTGTGCAACTCTTGCAAAAGTCACGGATGTCGTTATCCCCAATTGCCGCTGACTAGACGAATGGGGTGCTATAAATTGTATCTTCAGCTTCCCTGTGATGCTAGGTTTCGATAAGTCTGGTGCCCTAATCACGTCTTCTAACTCATAAGAGGTTCATGATAGAGGACCCGTATGTTCTTTCGGCCGGCCTCTAATTCAGCCTTACCCTCGGCTGATCATTTAGGTTCTTTCATGGCTGTGAATGCTTCTTCGACGGGCTATGCCACCGGCAAACCCAGCGGAGTCGAACTAGATCCGCCACCCGTCCAGGTCTACTCGGGCACCTTCACTTGGCGCGCGTAGACTTTCCACAACGTCACAGCTACCCAAAGTGATATACATGCAAGTTCAATAGCCTCTGAATCTGGGCTTCCAGTATCGGGGAGAGATACAGTCAATGATTATAATACTATTATTGGGTGGCGAATTCCACCGGGCTTGTCTACAATATCTCCCAGGGGATCACAGAGGAAATACCAATCTACCTCCGCACCTTGCTGGAAGCCACGGTCATAAACAATGAGTACTACTATGGAAGGCCTCCGGATCAGATACTCGATATGAGATACGCTCTCCGACATTTAGGCCTAGAGAAGATCCTTGGAAGCATCGTAGAGACACCGACATACCAGACATGGAGTAACCCATAATCCCGGGAATAGTTATAGTGCTTCCGCCTTCACCGACGTGGCCTTTTTCATAGAAACATGATTATATATGCACCTTGAAGATGGATGGCACTCTCTTTAGTAGAAGGGATCCTGGCGGATTTCCTGCTTGGATTATCGATTGCTATCACACGCAGAGAGCCGCTTCTCAAGATTCAGTCACTGCTCTGTTGGTTAGTAGACTGCAGGGATGGTCGGAGGAAGAGCTAGACGTATCACGGCCTTTATTAACACAAGAGGAATTAGATGATCTAGCAGAGAAGATAATACTTAAGTCTGGTGTAGATGATGTAGAACCGCCAGAGATTTGTAAGGGGGGAAGTAATTGACTAGTCGGGAAGATGCATAGCTAGGCGTGCGTCTCATTGGGCCCGACATTGCATCTGCCATACCCAACTCCGAAGCTGCTTTTTCAAGAGCTGTGTTGCCCTGCGACACGCAACGGTTCCCCAAGTAGTACAACGTAAACCAATGAAAAGCCGTATTGGAAGCTCATCAACCTGCCGTGCGTAAATGTTCGTAAGCCCTGCACGTCATACGTGTAACAGATGAGGAGAGCGGATAGGGGGGCATGTGTGGTTTATTAATAATGACCAAGCTTCGGACTTTGCAGTGGGGATGCTGCAGCAATCTATAGGGGGGAAAAGGAGGCGACGAACTGCCGGTAGGTGGGGAACCCGAGTCTCCGGCCTCGGGGTTGATCTATAGCGACTAAGATAGGCTAAAGACAGTTGAAGACAAGGGCGGCCGAGGCAATCCGAAACCCCGACCTCGTCGAGTTACCCCCTTCTACTCCTATAAGAATCATATAACAGACTGAACAGACTCGATATATTACGCAAGCTTGATTCTAGCTCATTTTTCTTTACTTATAAAACTTGACTGTTGGAGTTTTAAGTTTCATAGTCTCTAGGGAAAAAGCACATCATGCCAGCCTTCAATGTAAGCATTTACCCCTCAATCCTACCCGCTGTTCAGCCCATCACGCACTGACCGCATTGATCACTCTTAGCGACTGATCCGGTTCCTTGCCAAGAATGGCAAGACATACTATGGAGATGCCATCCTGCCCGAGGGCGTGACAGACGTTGCGAAGACAAAGAAAGCTCGAGTCATCAAGGGAGACATCTTTGGCAAGCACGAAGTCACCGACCAGATCGCGGATGTCAGACTACTCCTAGCACCCCTTGCCTTAGAGGACGTCAAGACAGTCCGATGCCTAGGCCTCAACTACGCATTGCACGCTAAAGAGGTCGGTCTTTTCTCGGCATTGATGTTGGGGCTTCAAGATGTTGATAACCCTCTCTAGGCGGGCCTACCACTACCGAAATATCCAGTCCTATTCGTAAGTGATTACCTCCGCTCCCCGCTGCTTATAGAGATATCCTGAACAGCCCAAATAGTTCAAGCCAGTCACATCTCTATCAGGGCCTACAGATCCCATCCCCGTGCACCCCATAGCTCAGGAGGAGTTAGGCCTGGACTACGAATGTGAACTCGTCGTTGTGATCGGTAAGGAGGCCAAGGATGTCCCTGAAGACAAGGCCCTCGACTATGTGCTCGGCTACGCCGTTGGCAACGACGTCTCGCACCGCGACTGGCAGGTCGCCCGTGGCGGCGGCCAATGGTCTCTGGGTAAAGGATTTGACGGCTGGGCGCCATACGGACCCGGCATCGTGACGAGCAATGTGATCAAGGACCCGCAGACGCTCAAGATCACTACCAGATTAAACGGCCAGACCGTACAGGTGAGCCTATCTCGCATTCTACAGGGAAAGAGACTCGGAGACATAGAACTAGCGGCTGACAGTAATTACAGGAGAGTAACACGGCAGACCAGATCTTCAACGTCAAGCAGACTATTTCTTTCCTAAGCAGAGGTCACACCCTACTGCCTGGCGACTTGATATGGACGGGAACGCCATCAGGTGTCGGAATGGGCCGCAACCCCAAGCTGTGGATGAAGGATGGCGACATAGTCGAGGTCGAGCTCGAGGGTGTCGGCGTCGTCACTAACAAGGTTGAATTCATCAAGGAAGACGCCCCAAAACTATAGCTTGACAAACTTGCATGTTATGATTGTGAAGGCTCGGCAGCATAAGTTGATTGCAACCACAGACTACCCATAACAAGGCATCATACTTCGAACAAAATGTCAAATTTTACGTGAACAGAACGTTGGCAATTCATCACAGCATTGCGAATGCCCTGGCTCGCCAATGGCGGCGTCGAGCGGAGATAAATGTATGGCCGACGGAATAGGGGAACAACAGGTTTCAGTCAAATCAGATTCCCTCCGATAGCTGCAGCCAATAGAATGAAACCAATTGGCGGAGAGATTGCAGAGCTTTTAGTGCACTTGTCCACGTGGATGCTTTATACAAAGCAGCGGGTCTAGACTCGTCGCCTTACATACCGCGTCCTAGCCGGTCGCGTCTACTATACCCCGTAGTCAGGTATCGAAGACTATAGACTCTAGGCAGTATTGCCATTACTATACTGGCGAGACCCCCCGAGGATTCTTCCCTCTGGAATGGCTTGCCCAACCGTTAGAACTACAAGCGTATGGATGGTGGAGGAGTCGAGCTAGGCTAGGGGCTTGTACAAGGGCACTCTATGGCAGACTTAGGAAGACATTGTTCCTCGGGGTTCTATCTTGTATGAGGGATCTGATTGTTTCAGTGCCTCAGATCCAAAATCCCATTCACGATGTCATCGCAGCTCCTTGGCTGAAGTGAGCAGAGTGAAGGCGCCTACCAAAAATGCTTCTTCGACATCAAAACGCGTCCGACTAGACTGATAAGGTAACTCTCTATATCTATCTAATTGTGTTTTAATGCTAAGTATGTGTATAAAACGTCACCAATACAAAATCAAACGAGCACCCTGTTTTCGCGCCGATGCAATGCAACACGTCAAATCTACCATTATTAGATACCTGAATACCAGGTTGACTACTCAGAACGGAAACATCATCCCCTAATAGATGACGCAAGTAGGCTCCTTAACAGGGCAGTTGAAAGCCTCCCGAAAGCCCCTCGAGTTCTCCATCATGCTCTTGATGCGGACCGAGGGCGGCGAGTGCACATCGGAAAGATCCCTCTGCAGAGCCGCGTCGGAGTCCTTGGAGCAGAAGAACTGCGCGGCGGAGATGTAGAACAGCTGCTCGTGCGTGAACTTGTCCGACAGCCCCGGCAGGTCGAAGTCCGACGCCGGGTCCTCGCGCCGCTTGTCCAGCCACGCGTCCCACGCGGTGTTGATGCCGCCCGTGTCCGCGATGTTCTCGCTGAGCGTGAGCGTGCCGTTGACGGCGGCCTGCGAACCGTCGCTGAAGGTCACGTTGTCGCCGCCGTACTGCTCGATCAGGCACTGCGTCCGCTCGGCGAACCCCTTCTCGGACTCGGCGTCCCACCAGTTGTCGAGCGCGCCCTTGGAGTTGAAGTGACGCCCGTTCGTGTCCAGCGAGTGCGTGAACTCGTGGCCGATAATGGTTCCTAGCGCGCCGTAGTTCATGTACGCCGGGACCTCGGGGTCTAACACCATCGGTTGCAGGATTCCTGCTATGATGGTCATGGAGTTGTCCTGGGGGTAGTAGAAGGCGTTGATCGTGAGGGCCGACGTTTGGCCCTGCGGCCATGAGCCCGGCTTCTGCTTGGTGCCGATGAGTGCGCCGTTCGTCTGGGACAGCCACTTGAAATAGGAGACGGAGTTGTCGAAGTACGAGCCTGAGGTGTCGAAGCTGGCGTAGTAATCGCTTAACGATTGAGCCTCGCTGACGTTGGGCGACTATGGCTGTTGTTAGCATCTTTTGACAGGCCTCGTGGTTGAGCTGTAACATAGTGTTCAACTTACTGCCGTCGGGTACCCGAGGTTGTGGGTGATGGCTTCGACCTTCTGCTTTGCTATCTCCTTCACCTTGGCTGTCATCCACTCAATTTGAGCAATGTTACTGGCCAGTTTACTCTGGACTCTCGTCGTCATCTCCTCGAGAGCCTTCTTAAGCGCGTCCGTGTATTTGATTTCTACGTATGGTTTGCTGAGTAACCAGCCCATCTTAGAGTCGACATCTGCCATACAAGTGCGCCAGCGTTCCTGAGTAAAGCTGGCATCCTATGAGAGGTAGTCAATATCTTGGTGTTAAATGCTGGCCTATGAAGCAGGGGAGGCGCCAGTTACCTTTCCATCAACCTGGTTCCGAAACTCAATTAGCGGTTGAATTTCCGGCCCCTCAACACTTTTCTTGAATTTTTGGATGGTCTGCCACAGGAAATAGGCTTGGATCGCCGGCTTGGTGGTGTTTGCCAGAGTTTCCGACAGAAAAGCAGAGTATTCAGGGAAAGGATATGATGTCCTGTTGAGTGGCAAGGGGCTGAGTGCCTTGAGCACAGAGGGGAGGTCAAATTCAGGAGGGACCGACTGGGTGACATTGTCCAATGTCTGAATACGAATGAGATCCTATTCGCCAGTTAATAAAATCAACTCTTCATAAGACAAGATGATCACTTACAAATACGTCATAATTTGGCGATGCCGAAGCGATTTTCCCCTCGAGCTCGACTAGCCCACGTGCCAGATCCTTGGCCGCAGCTCTTGTTTCATTTGTTGGCAGTATATTAGCAAACACTTTCTCTACCATGGCCTCGTACTCCGGCCGGAGCTCCTCATCGTCATAAAGGGCACTTGTATACTGAGGACCTTTCGGGGCAACAGTCGGAATGAACGTGTCCTGCTAAGTCAGCTTAGACCTCGAAATATACCAAGAGAAAGAGCATACAGGGTCGAACGGATCTAAATTCGGATCCATGCCCAAAAATGGGAAAATGGAGTGCTGAGCAAGCCAGAGGTATGTCTGGGCGAACGACTTATGATCTTGGGCTTCTAAAGGCTTAGAACTTTTATATTCTGCTGCTGAAACGGGGAAGTTCTCGGTGATGTTCCCGAGAAAGGCCACCAGAGGCTCGACACCGCGTTCAGAAATGGCGGTTTCGTTCATGCAGGAATTGTACTCGGCAACCAGTTTCTCGAAGTTCTTGTCATCGGCAGGCGAACCCTAAAGGGACGATCAGTTGACTATTCCCATTTGTGGCTTTGAGAGCTAATTTACCCAGGATCGATTGGACGGTGTCTCGAGAATATTCTTCATGAGAATATAGTTGGCATCAGCAAGGATGGTAGGTTCTGAATAGCTACTCTCCCATGGGGCGATGACATTGTTCTCCCTGAGACCACCGCAAACCACTAAGTTGATGTTAGCAACAATATTCTAATAAATTCCTTAAGTACCTAGTCAGGGGTAATCAGCTCATACTCTCTTCAAAGTTGGTACATGGATCGATCTTCTGGAAGTCGGGACTGAACCGTGAGAATATTGTTGATGCTGTCTGGATACACGGCTGTGAGAGGCAGATCGAGTTACTTGCGTATGGAGCCATGATGAAAAGACAACAATGAAAGGAAAATGAGAAAAGAGGAGAGAAAAACAACAACAAGGAAACTTGACGTTAAAGGAAACCCAAGCGGTACAGAACCAAACTCCCTACCAGCTCTGAGTTGTGAGCCGGTACGTTATATATGCCAACCCAACGGGCGGTGTTCAACCGATACTACATATTCGAACGGAGACATGTTGGTGATAGTCGTGATGACGCCACCAGCGGAAGCACAGCTATAGCCCTATGGCTCCACGATAGGACCCAGTGTTGAACAGCCCCAGGAAGCTGAGATACTGATCGGCAAGCTGAGCAGCAGCCAAGAAACACAGTATTGCAGCGGTGCAGTATTGGGCGGCGCACGTAGCCCTCAAAGTTGAGTAATCACAAGAGTGTACCCATGGACCTCAAGTATAGACATTACCGAAAACGGCAACCCAGCCGTGCCCCCATTGGATGACGCCCGGTATGAACGGCGACTTCCGGGGTATTGCGGTTAGGTACCCAGGTACTCATGAGATCGGCAAGTTACGGAACTAGGTGCATGAAGCATATATTATCTTTCTTTGAGACGTCATTCTTCAATTATAATCTATCTTAGCTCGTGAAAGTCTGTTGAGCATTAGCAATGTTGAGCTCAGTATAGGATGCGGATTGGTCGCCGCAGATGTCTTGTAGGTGAGTGGCAGAATGCTCGACAGCAAATTTGAGAAGGCACTCGAAAATGATTTCCAATCCGCTATGGAGCTTGCCATCATTCCAGGTGTCGTTGGTACGCAGTGTGAGTAAGGGTGAAACGCTAGCTTGGTCGCTTAACGTGCCATGGATACCTTAGCATTGTCCAGCCGGGCCAAACCGTGGTGAAAGCTTTAAAGCGTAGGACTTTGCTGACGGAAGTATCAACTTCAAGGGTCTAATAAATCTATTAATATCTAGGCAGATATGGGGCAGTGCTAAGTCTCCGGTCTTGCGTAACATCGGCTCTATGCGCCAATGCCTAGACATGTACTCAACCTATTATCATGAGGTATGGGACCTGGTACTCCATGCTAATACACGTATAGAGTTTGTTGCTTTGGTGGTAGTGCGAGCTCATAGCCTTGCCATTACTAGTAGAAGCGCGAGATCGGCATTTCCAATCTTTACAGGTGCTGGAAGGTGTATGAAAAGGACTGCTCGGAAGCGACAGTTGCAGTTTTTGTAAGTATACGAACTTATAATGTTATTATAAGCAAGCACAACTGCTGTTACTCAGCTGCCCATTACTACCTATTTGGCCTCTCTCTTTCTCACGTACTTTACTCATAGATCAATTGCACCTATCTGAGAAGATCACGAATCGTCATGATGATTATACTGGTCAGCGGGGAAGCATAGAAGGTCAGCTTATACTCAGTGTTGCTCATATTATTTTGGCTTCCAGCTCTTAACATGGGTTTGGCGCTATACTGATGGTATAGATAGATTCTGAAGAGACAAAAGGACACGTCGGCGCAGATCGTCTTCATTGGAGACCTAAGTTATCTAAGCTATTATAGAACTTTCAGAATAGATTCCGGGTCAAAATGATTCAAACGTAGACCCAGGGGAACTCCTAGGATGCCTGATGCGACTACACGCCGGACCGCGAACCACGTGGCGGAAGCGCTCTTATGTGCCTAAGTACCATGCCTGACTATTGTGGGTCCTAGCACTCGAGAAGCTTTGTTTTCCAAGACTAGTACATAAACCCGTAGGAGGTGTATATACAACTTTGACTAAATCCTTGGAGTCTTCAATGTGTGCTGGACGAGCTCATTCGGAGGGGCTGCGGGAACAGTTCACATCTCATTACAGCGACCTCAGGGGATATAAGGATCCTAAAATACATCTAGAAGTTCAATTGATAGAAAGGAAGAATAGAAGAACACAGCTAAATATAAAGCGACCTGGATTCGGGACTGGATTCAACAAAATGTAGCCATGCATATAGCATACCCTTATAGAGGGCTGAAGGGGGTGATCCTCCCCGACATCCTGGCGTTGAATATGCCAACAACAAAACTTAACGCAACCTTACCCAAGATAAAACAGATATTGATCTCCGAATAGGGATACCTAATATTCTGAGAACCCAAAATTTTGTCCGTTGGAATAATCAATATTGTAGCCGACAATTCGCTAGGACGTTATCCAAATTTTTGTGAAGCCATTCCAAGGCTTACTCTTCACTACTTCTAATCGTCAAGAACTCGAGCTTAGATATGGACTTTTCCCAGGACAACTTGCATCAGAGAAGTTGAATTGTAATGCTAAAGGGCTTAGGAGGCGTGCTGATAGGCTGTTCATGTTAAAACCACGTGAAGTATTCGGGTAACTACGATGGACTTTCCCCCATATGAATATACTACTATTACTTGGTAGAAATGACTCGGTTACGCGGTTAGGTTAGGTGCTTAGGTTAAAGTGTCCTTACCGTCTCCCTGAAAAAAGACAATACTTTCTGCTACTAGAGCTTACCTAACAAACCAAGTATCTTTGAAAGCCTGGTCAATTGTATATGCGCCAAGTCTACGACTTGTGGAAGATATATCTAAGGTATCAGATCCAAGGAAGCAACTGATCTACTGTGAGCACACTTTTGAATGGGCCTAATGACGTGAGCGTAACTTGAAATTACATGCGGTTGAGACTTTATTTTCGATCAAAGCAAATCCGAAGAGATAATACGCCCTGCTGCCTGATGAAGTTATTCCTCACTTTATGGAAATTGAGGCATAGAAGGAAGAGAAGATATCAAATCGACGTTGCGTAAAGTGTTGCAAGCTTGAATAAGAACTCACAATCACATGCAATTTAGTTTCCATGGATCAATTATCCAATCCATTCGTTTGGTAAAGGCCAATAGCGGGTAGCACCGCGTCATAGCTATAAGACCCCGCTAGCGCAATCTCAAATAGTGCATGTACCGCAGTAGCAGCCCCCCCGGCTCTACAATGGCGCCCAGCTCTCTTTTAAGCCGAGATACAACATGTGCACTGCCGAGGCCGAAAACCAAACCCCAGACGTCACACAGCCCATCCTTTGACAGCCAAAATGTGCTCTTCCTATTCCCAACGGACATCGTAACTTTTGTCGTCTCCCGGCGCTTAGGATTAGTAAATATATCGATGGTCCGGTAATACCTTAGGGGCATCTTAATTCTCAGCACCGCTGCTCCTGTTTGCGACGCAACTCCAACCGAGCTTAGCCCGTCTTGCTCTGCCGTCCATCCCCCTTCCTCTCCACACCTCGACCACAACCCAAACCTCAGCCAAGATGTCGTCGTCGCCGTCATTGCCTCCGGCGCTCGAAAGCCTCAGGGCCGCCATTGAGCGCGTAATCCTCGATCCCGCCTACCACGACATACTGGCCGTGGTCAAGGGCGCCCGCAACGGCGCCGTCTACGGGGCCAAGGTGCGCTTCCCCCACGCCCTGGTCATGGTCTTCCTCTTCCGCTCCGGCGCCTTCCGGGAGAAGCTGTCCCTCGTCCTCCGCGCGACGCGCACGCACGCCCGCAACCTGGCGCGCTTCGCCTTCATCTACAAGCTGGCCTGCTACGTGCTCAAGTGGTACGGCGCGACGCCCGGCAAGGAGGGGCCGTACGACACCTTCCTCGCCGGCCTGCTCGGCGGGTACCTGGTCTTCGGCCGGCGCAGCCGGCGCAGCGGCAAGATCTCCAGCGTCAACCAGCAGATCGTCATCTACGTGTTCGCGCGCGTGGTGCTGGCGCTGGCGCGGCTGGCCGTGAAGCCCGCGTCCGAGGGCGGCTCGGGGCTCCCGCTCGTGTCGCGCGAGAACGTGTCCGGCGCCATATCGCGCTACGCCTGGCCCGTCTTCGCGTCCACCTCCTGGGCCGCCGTCATGTACCTCTTCCGGCACCACCCCGAGGAGCTGCAGCCCTCGCTGCGCAGCAGCATGACGTATATCTACCAGCAGTCCGACCACTGGGACAGCTTGAGGAATTTCGTGTGGCATAATAAATAGCGGGTAGGCGAGCCGGCGAGCCAGCGAAGGGTAAATGTGGGTGGATAGAGGGGCTGCTGAGTTGAGCGTTGGAAACATCTCTTATGAGAGCTTTTATTGCTTCATATGATATCACTATAGGCGTTTTGTGTGTTTCGCTGGGATCTAGAGACGTAGCACGTCTAGATATATTGTATATTTTGCATTCACGGATTGGATGGTAGACAGGCATTCTCTAACATAGATCACCTGGGCAATGGGTAGATGTTGTATAGGTAAGAAATCCTTGATGTGGCCTGAAATGCAGTGGCAATCAACCGTGAACCCTCCCTTGCAGAGTTACCGAGGCATTGTTGTCGCTCATTGACGTTCTGGTCAAAGGCCTGCAATAACCCTGCGTAAATCATTAATATCAGAATCTCTATAGTTAGCAGATCCAGCCATCGTGAGCCAGGATTTAACGAATGAAGCTTTATGTATCGTTCAAAACCTGCCAGTCTTGCCTATTCGCAGCGAGATTGGGTTCTTTGCTGGTTGTAAATTGGGTAGGCAGTCTTACAGCAAGTAGACTGTGAGCTACTTGCGGAAGACATAAACTCAATGCATTTTAATACGCCGGATATTTACAAAACTCTTTTCTCGACCAATTCCGTTTTTGTCTATTCCATATTTACAAGTGCTTCCACCCGTTTGACCACATAATCTGCATCTCGTTAATGAGACACGCCTCTCCGGGTTCGTACCGCGGCAGGTCTCCGTCAGGAGTTTCGAGCTTCCATTGCTCCAACCTGCTCTGGACTACCCGGTTTTCCAGCTGGGTCTGAAGGGCGACGTGCCAACTGTTGATCCGGTTGACCCACGCGCCTACGACGGTCCAGAAGGGATTGGGGAATCGGTTTGTCCTGATCTGGCTGTACGCCTTGACATTGTAGGCGACGCGGACGTTGGGATTTAGCCACACGCCCTTTTCGGACGTGAGGTAGTTGTCTGCATGGATCAGACAGCACTCTGAGCCTTCGAGATGCAGGTCCGCTAAGCTATCATCGATGCCGCGGAATTGCAGCGGCGGATTGGCGTAGAAGGGCGCCGAATCGAACGCTACAATGCCGTTCCAGCACGAAGTTACACGGATCGGCGCATTCTGCTGAGCCGCAGCTCTCGAAGTGGGAGATTGGAACCACGGCCAGTAAAGGGAGATGGTCTTTAGACCTAAGTCGTCCCGAAGAGCGAACGTGTCATAGTATAGAGGCGATACTTTGTAATCCATGGAGCATGCGGCGGCGTAGTCGTTGTCGCGGGTGTGGAATAACGTAACGATATCCTCGGTCTAGGTCGCTCCACGTTAGTATTTCACATAACCATATACACATGATATCGAAGAACATGTAACCTTACATCGAATACCACATCATTCAGCCAGAGCACCTTGTCGAACCTTTTCCCCTCACTCTCCAGCTGCTTAAGCGGCTCCATGGCCTGGTTGCGGACATTGGCAAGGTAGGGTATCCGGCGCAGCTCGAATTGACTTTCGGCAACGTTCCAAATCCACCCCGGTTCTCGCGCGTCCGGCGGCGGCCGGGTATCTATCTCTTCCAATTGCTCCCATACTGTTAATCCCAAGCTGATTGTATTGGAGGCGCCTCTCTGATCAAGAGCAGCCTTCAAGTCCATCAGCGCCTCTTTCGTTCCTTCCTGCGACCCCGACTCCACGGCCGACAGGTGGACGTTTTCCGGTCCTATGTAGTCCACCAGGTCCAGCACCGCTTGGTTCCATGCTGACCTCTGTATCAACTCCGTATTACGATGTACCGACGCGATGAATACTGTGGCATTTCCCGCTGGTGATCGCCGGTCGACGTCGCTTAGCTTCGTACGATACGTGTCGGGACGGCGGCGCACGAGGAGCACGGCATCGATGAAGAAGAGGAAGAACAGGACGAAGAGGATCGGGCGCAAGTAGTTACGCCTGAAGCGGCGGTATCTGATAAGCATCTAGAAATGAAAGGCTCCGTTCGGACGAGGAAAGGATCGCGCACAAAGGGAATCGAGCGAGGAAACGACTGGCGAATTCTGGCAAGGCTATGACATTCTTGAAGAAACGACAGCCGTCTCCTTCAACCCCGTTCTAGGTGATGCGAATCAAGAGAGAAGCTCATGGGGCGCTCGGAAACCACGTACTGTATAAGATACGTACGTACTGAATTGAACGATAAAGAATGGTGGTTGTAGGAATGCGCTGAGACTATGATCTAAGGGGCTTGCGTACGTATGTAGGGTCAGGTATGGAGTCAAAATGCTAGGCGTGTACGTAAGAGCGCCGAATGAAGATGCGCGTAGGCCAGGATGAAAGCGTGTGGTGGCCAAGTAGCCATTTTAATCCATGGATGGGGCGATTGGCAAACCCCCAGGGGGCCCAGGAGTTTGTCCTAGATCAGATGGACCCCTTCTTTCCCAAAGAGCCGGGCTTAGAAGCTGACCTGATTTAACATTTGATTTCTGTGCGACGTTGGCACTTCTCTAAGAGCGCGAGTTTTGTCCAAATTCGGTCGAAAGTTCTCAATCTCGCCGCTACCCGAAGTAGTGCATAACCTTAGGTAACACATGTGCGAGCGTTATACTCATACAGCACGACACGACCTATGGCTTGGGTAGGACATGCAATTCAATCCTCATTCAATATTGGTTCGATTATGTAGATCCTCCCACGTTATCGTCGATAAGATTTTATTTGACATTGTAGACAGGACATCATGATCATGATATCCAGCCGGAGAATAGGTCCATGTCACCGCTGCCGGCTATAAGCGTAGGGCTACCTATCCCCATCTGCCGTGCTATCGAGGGTGACGCCATTGGGATGATTCAGGGTTACACCACACAATTGTGGGGGAGTAAACTACACTACGTAACATCATCTTAGGTAGGCAACTAGTTCAACTTGTCTCCTCAATCTTACATGTACCATATATACTCTTTATATGGTAATAATCTCTCCATTATCGAAGAGGCTGGAATCGACTTCAAGGATATTGCGAGAGTTTTGCATCGGTCATAGGAAATGGCATCGCAAACTACCAATCTTCCGCCGCAAGCGGAAGAAGGATTCAAAGATGCTGCTTCATATGACGCATATCGACCTTCTTATCCGGCAGAAGCAGTCGAGAAATTTCTCACGCATCTGAAAGTCGCGCAGCAATACGATGCCAAGATCGTGGAAATCGCTTCAGGGACTGGCAAGTTCACCGAGCTATTGGCTCAACGGCCTGAGAGATTCACGATCAAGGCGATCGAACCCCATTACAGCATGAGGGAGAAGCTCGTGCAGAAGAATCTCCCAGGTGTAGAAGTGATTGATGGCAAGGCTGATAAGATGCCGATTGGAGATGAGTGGGGTGACGCTTGCATTGCCGCTCAAGTGAGTTGATGGGTAACAGCTGAAGGCTCTTGAGAAATGCTGACGATGACATCATGTAGGCATTTCATTGGTAAGTTATGAGTTCAAGCTAACTAGCTGAAAGCGAGTATGCTCATCTTGTATTTCAAGGTTCGCTACACCTGAAGCGCTGAAGGAGATCCAGCGTGTGTTGAGGCCAGGAGCTGTGTTTGGCGCTATATGGAATGCTGAAGACTGTAAGCGCTTATGGATAACATGCTATGGAACCATTGTGATTTCACCAGAGAGGCACTAATCAACGGCCAGACAATAAACCTAAGAGCTGGCCAGCTACTACGAAATGGGAGCAGAAACTGAATGATTTCGTCTATTCACTGGACGATGGCCTTCCTCGATTTAAGCATCTGGTTCGTATTCCTGCAAAGTGGCGGTTGTTGAGCAAATCTGATTTTGCCTATTAAGAAATGGAAAGAAGTATTCGACCAACAACTACCTGCCACCCCACTCCAGGTTATCAAAGATACCTTCACCGACCGCTTGCCTAGGTTCAGTCTTCCACTTGGAGAGGATTCCGTCAAGTGGACAGTTTGGCTGAGTGAGGAAGCACTTAGGTTACGACTCAACACTTTGAGTCAGATTGCTCTGCTCAAGGGAGACAAACGGGAAGCTTATTTAGAGCTTCTTAAGGAGATCCTCCAGGGTGATGACGTTGAAAGGAATGAGAAGGGCGAGATCGCAGTTCATGGCATCACGTTCTTCATTTGGACAGACAGAATATAGATGGGCGATGGGCCTTTAGCCGTCACAGAATATGTAGAAGCAAGAAAAAGAATATTATAGCTCCGCGCTTGGTGAAGTTTTGAATTGGGGTATTGTGCCTGTCAAGCTGCTGAACTCTCTTCAACCATAGCCATGAAATCTGCATTGAAGCCTGCTTCCCTTCCGAGCTGTGACTCTTCAGGATTGACTCGTACGCAAGGCATTCAGCATGACCTGAAGATGTGTTTATGTGCCGTTAGGATTCCCTCTACTTCAGAGAGGGACATGTTCAAATATAGCTCCCGTCACAAGAGTAAGAATCCTGCCTCAGGAATCGGCCGAGATGTACATGACTTAAGTCAGTTATTAGCGCATAGGAAAATTTCACATTTCACAAATCCAGGCTCACTCACCGTTATTGCCTCTCACAAAGGCGTCACCGTATGTCCTTCGCTTCACGCCGTTGACGTATTCTTCGGTCTTCTCTAATGCAATATTCATGTAACCGTCAACAGACTGCAGTTCACCTTTTACTACCCATGTTAGCATTGCCATTGAAAGCATCATCAACTCCAGCAATAAAACACAACTGACTGACCTTTGTAGACAACGCCGGAGTTCAGCTTGACGGTGACAGGATTGCCAATGATATCAGAGAGGAAACCAGAGGGGTCCTTCCCCTCGCCCTGGGTATTAGATGCTGAGGTGCCGTTTTCCATGATGACTGACTTGTGTGGAGAGGCTGTTAAGATAAGGCGAAGAAGGTTGATGGATGTCGGGTTGTTTAGCAGTAGCAATTCCTTAACGTCAGGTCTTGGTGGGATGTGCATACTGGACCCACCGTCTTCTGAGCTTGGTGCACGGGAAGGTACGTACCTGTTAAGGCTGACCAGGATCAAGCGGGGCAAATCTAGACGCGCGAGGGACAATAACTTACAGTGATCACGCGTTGGGGCGCCCCAATCGAACTCCGATCCAGCACAGAACAAAGTTCACACTCCGGTCGCTCATGCCTTTATTCATATCCCTATATTCGGCCTTCCTCGAAGGCCCCTGAACGATGCTCACCAAGCATCTCTTTGTTATTTATTCTCAGTCTTAAATAACTCTTCCATTGACTACAGCCAGTTGTGCAAGCTCAATATTTTCTGGGTACAGTACCATGGCAGATCTACAGCAGCCTCCATCAATCAAAAGAAAGCTTCCCTTCAAGCGCACAGCAAGGCGCAAATCGAGCGAGGCCGCTGAAGACGACGGCCTTGCTCTCTTTAGTCGGTCTGGCGAATTCTTCGAGGAGCAACAGAGACGAGCCCAGGAAAAGGCAGAAAGAGAAAAGGCCGAGAAGGCTGCGAGGGAAGCCAAGGCAGAACAAGAGCGTAAGGAAAGAATAACCCGAGAACGCAAAGCCGACGAGGAGGCTCTGAACCGACGGGCCCACAGCGACAAGGACCCTGCGAAGAAACGACGCTTAATATCACTTTCCGATGACGACTATGGGGATGAAGGTAGTGATGAGGATGATATCTTTGGCAGTAAACCTCCGAAAAAGCAAAAATCACCTTCTATACCGCGCACACCCACTTCCAAGCGTGAAAGTTCTTCTGTGGATAGTACAAGCGGATACGGAGAACGCTTGACACGCTCTCAAGTCCGGAATGCTACCACATCAGTAATCTCTTTGGATGATGACGACAATTTAGTTGCGCGTGGAGCTTCGAAGCATACTCCAAGCAGGCCTTCAAACTCGAGGGATCGTCCCAAGTTAGACTTACGTCACGAAAGTTCGAGTAGGAAGTCTAAGCAAGACATAGTTTTACTGGACGACGATAGTGATCTCCAAACCGATGCTGGTGAGGAGCCAAAGGAAGATGAGGAGGAAGATCCTTCCGAGTACTACGTCAGAGCCGCGATGGAACGGGCGCGAAAAGCTCAGGAGGAGCGCGAAGCTAGAGAGAAGAGAGGAAGCAGTACGGCCGCGGACGACAATGATCCTGTCGTGCAGATTCTAATTCATTCACATATGCATGGCATTCACACTCTAATGTTCCGCCGTAAGCTGTGTCAGAAGCTGACGGTTGTCTACGAGACATGGATCGAGCAGCAGGTATCCAAGCATAGTCTCGTGCCTCGTCCAGTTTTGGAGTCCATGTTCTTCACCTGGAAGGGAAACAAAGTGTACCCACACACGACCCTGCGAACCTTGGGTATCAGACCGGAGCGAGATGGGAGCCTATACTCGGATTGGAAGGCTGACCGGGACGGCTATCACGGACGAGACAAGGTGTACTTCGAGGCATGGACCCAGGAGCTCTACGACGAGTACTTGGAAGAGAAAGAAAAGAAGCGATTGCGGGAAATCGGCGAGTTAATAGAAGACGAGCCTGAAGCAAGACAGGAGTCGGAGCAACCGCAGGACTCCCAGGAAGATCAGAAGATCCGGGTGCATTTCAAGGCAAAAGACCGACCCGCCACAAAAGCAACAGTACGCTCCAGCACTACGGCCGCCCAACTGGCTGCGGTATACCGGCGACTTGCGAACATCCCAGAGAGCAAGACTATCGAGCTTCGCTGGGACGGTGAAGCCTTGGACCCCGACACTACAGTGGAAGAAGCAGAGATTGAAGACATGGACTCGATCGAAGTCCACATCAAGTAAAGAAGGACCAAAGTTCCTTGCTAGGCGAGGGAAGCGCCTATCGGCCTTGCAAACGAGCGACAGGTCTTGACTCCTTCGAACAAAGGAGGAAGAAAACAAAAAGAAAAAGGAAAAACAGAAGCAAGAGATGCTAATGATCAAGGTATGCCTCTTACGAAACGCTTATATAGCTCATGATACCCGTAGTATTCCTAATAGTGTAATGACTACCAAGAGACTTTTCATGTCTCGTAGTCTACGTACTCTGCATGCAACCAAAAAACCCGTTTAACTCCCAGACCGAAACTCCGTCCCATGGCATGCAGAAGTGACCGGAACTAAAACCTCTCCTTCATCCTCGAAGATACCGTGCGGAGATTATTGTAGACTTTGCCAGGAGGTTTGCCCAATATTAGACTCACGATGGACTCACGGGCTATATGAATATTCTTGAACCCTATGTTTCACATATTAGCAAGAACCACGATAGGGGTAGTAGTACCGTATAGGTCGAAGTCCTAACATACCTCCTAGAATATGGATCTTCGAATCTGCCAGCACGACTCTCGTCCGGGACGCATTCTCGATAGCAAACTTGGTCTTGCCGTCCTTACCAGCGATACGGCCGATAGCACGGGCCAAGTGGTCGCCATTCAGCGTCTTCACGTCCTTGACCTCGAAAGTCTCGATGTACAAGTCGTCCAGCCGCAGCAGGGCGATGGCGTCGTCGACGTCGAAGCCCAGCGCAAAAGCGCGCACGAAGTCCTCTCCTTTTTGCAGGGCGCCGGCGTCCGTCGTGTGCTTGCTGGTCCGCAGCTCGACGCGCTTGTTCTTGACGTTCATGCGCACCTGCAGCTTCAGGTGCTCGACCAGCGGCGGGTAGATCTTGGGCCAGGCTCCCTTGAGGGGCGTGAACCGGTGCGGCGGGATCGGCACTTTGCGCGTCTGTATGTGTGTCGCCGGGTCCTGCGTAGCATTATTGTTAGATAAGGCGTTGATGTGGCTAGGATACAGAGAAAGTGGAGGACGGTGAGGCAACGTACGATGTTTTGTACAGGCGCAAAGTGCGGCTTGTCTTCTTCGTCTATCTCCATCTCTGCCTCTCCTGCCCTTCGTACCGGTTGGAGAATTGCGTTGGCGTCTTCGGGTAGGACGTTCATGCCTTCCAGCGCGAACTCTTCATCTTCGTCGACTTCGGGTAGCGGGACTTGGGACGCAGGAGTATCGTCCACCTGCTTCAGCAGGGATGTCGGCGCGGGCATTTTGTAGGGTAGTTAACTGGTATCTGAGTTGATAGGAAAGGTACGTAAGGAATGGTCTCGGTATTGAATTGCGAAGCTGGTATCTCAATCCTCTTTTCGGAATCTGGTGATAGTTTTCTGGCGGCGTACTAGAAAAAAAGGCCGGTCGATTCGTTTGGTGGGCTGTATTTTCTTTATCGATAAGAAAAATACGATACGAAGCTCCAGGCCTGTGAAAGGGGGGTATTGTGGAGTACATGGAGTGGCGCTTAGTGGTGTTATCGACCAGGCGAAAACGGCTATCTTAGCATGGGAATTCAAATGTGTTGACCTAACGTTATCGGGTATAACGGTTAGCGGGCTACGGGTGGTACAGAATGAGTGTACTGATGCGCTAATGACGACTTTTTCCAAGCTTGAAGCCAAGCAAATTCTTGATTGATTGGGAATTTACGCTTCTCCATATCTTCATGCCGCCTTTTTTTCACCACCCTCTGCATGGATCCTTACCCCTCGATTTGTTTGTCAACAGAATAGAAGGATGTATCTCGCCCGGATTATCCTTTTTCTTCATTAGGCGCTAAAAGGTTAGACTTCAAACCTGCCGTGTTGTCATTGTCACAGCCATCAGTCTGTGCTTTAATATAGTTGCTTGTGATTTTAGGCCTGAGGACCGGACGATCACCATGAGTCTTTGCAATGTCTTCAGCAGCTAGGCCTACGATCTTAGGCCAGGGACGTCAGGCATGGCGATCCCTTTACGAAGTATTCGACACAATTACGTCGAGAGTGTCGCCGAAGCATAACCCAGTCAATCGCGTTGGGCCACATCAGACTACTTGCTATTCCTCTATAGCGAGGCCGCGATCGTCCAAACCTCCATGGACTTTCCCTCGAGCACCAAAATATTCCAGCAATAATGTTCGCCGAAGCTTTACTTCTAGTGGTCTACTGCTTATTGGGCTTGCATCGCCCACGTCAACTACTTCAGCTGTGACGGCAACGTGTTCTGCTGCTGCGGACTCTACGATTCTCGGAAGTGCGGTTCAGACGGCGAACATTACCAAGTTAGCGAGACAGGCATGGACCAGAGATATGCATACTTCTAGTCGGAGTGGTAGAGGTAGAATAATAAGAGTTCATCGAAGAACGAAGACGTCAAGGTCCACCGCCCACAATGGGAACCCGGCTGCTTCACAGCAGAAGAATACTCCTCCGCCGCAACCCAATGCGAACCCAAAGCCCGACATGAAGCCCGACATGAGGCCCGATACGAAGTCCCTCGAAGAAGAACCAACGTCCGCGTCTGTGTCCAAGTATTTCCATCTACCCTCAATGCCACACTTGCCTCATCGGCCGACGAAAGAGGAGTTCCTTGCAGCTGCGAACGGCTTCTGGGAGCGTCTAAAAGTTCGGTTCAAGTGGTTTTCAATTAGAAGCATGAGACCGTGGAATATAGATGAATGGGGTGCTTTTGTCTCTTGGTTTCTTTTTGGTCATCTTGTCTGGATCCTGGTCGGCACGACCACATTCTTCTCGCTTGCCATCCTCTTCATTAATACCGTTTTCGCGCAGGGTGAGCAATTGTACCGTTTACAGGGAATGTCACAGATAAACTAACCTGTCACAGAAACTCTCGCGAAATGGGTTGGCGATTATTTAACCGAATCCGCCGGATTGACTGTGGTTTTCGAGTCCGCCATTGTTCCGCGATGGAAGGACGGTGTTATATCTTTTAGGAATGTGTTCGTATCCCGAAGGCCAGGCCAAATCAAGTCTTCTGTCAGTAAGGGGTCTTCCTCCAATGCTGCGGCGGTTGCAGCTGCCGAACGAGGAACCGAAAAAGGGTCTGAAAAGGAGGCCAATGTCGTTGAGGTCGACGACGGCAACTACACCCAATTCGACATCACACTAAACACTGTGAATGTCACGCTCTCATTCGTCAAGTGGTGGAATGGCAGAGGTTTACTGAAGGATGTTGAGATTAAGGGTGTCCGGGGAGTAGTGGATAGGACTTCGGTAAAGTGGTCTCGCGAGCCTGTGGACCCCTTATCCTACCGCCATGAGCACAATCCCGGCGACTTCGAGATCGACGCATTCAAGTTGGAGGACTTGCTCGTCACTATCCATCAGCCAGGTGGATTTCGGCCTTTCCCCGTGAGTATATACTCTTGCGAACTGCCTCAACTGAGGAAGCAGTTCCTCTTTTACGACTTCTTATCCGCGAATCATATGTCTGGATCATATGATGGATCCCTGTTTACGATACATCCGCGCCAGGTCCATAGTGCCCCGGCTGGCCGCGAGCACACGGCTTCTTCTGACCCATTAGGAGAACCAGGTGCGTGGAAGAAGATTAGCCGTGTTCGGATAGACGGTCTAAAGATAGATCACCTCAACCGTGGTGTTGAAGGGCCCTTTGGTTGGATCTATGAGGGCAACGTCGATATCGTGGCCGATATAAGATTCCCGGCCGACGACGACGATAGTATCACAAAGGTCATGTCTGAGTTTTATGACAAGCTTGAGGAAGCGGTCACATCAAACCGTTATCTTCATATTCTTGATAAACCCCGCCGAGATGAGGAGGTCATATTCAACGCTCCGAATCACCTGCAATCCGCTGAAGAGGGCTCTGAGAAGGTAGAAGCTGCGAACGCGCCCTCGGAGGCCTCATCTGACGATGAGTATGTCTCAATCCCGTCACCCTCAAACAGCGACGAAGAGCGGCCGCGGTATTTGGTCATGGACCTACGGATTCACCTTAACGACGTGAAAGCCACTGTCCCGGTCTTCACCTCAAACCTCTCATACGTGAACCAAGCCCTCGTGCGGCCCATCGTAGCCTACATCAACGCGAAGCGGACCTACATCCCCATCACCTGCCGCATCGTGAAGCGCGCCTCCGACTTCGACGGCTCCTGGACCATCTACGACTGCGGGCTCATGGACGACACCTCGGCCGAGGTGTACGCCGCTTTCGCCCGCGACGTTGAGGACCAGCAGAGCCGCGTCCGGCGCCTCAAGAAGGTCGGCTTCTGGACTTTGAGTCTGGCCGTGCATGCCTTGTTTATGGGTATGGCTGGGAATGTCATCTGATTCCCCCCCCTCACAATTTATACGCAATCAAATCACTCACATGAATGGACTATATGATGACGGATGAGGGCGCCTGTGCATAGAAAAAGGCCCTTGCGGACGCGGACGGATTATATTTACTTGGGCACGATGGCGTTATATATATGTACCTACGTTTGGAGTTCTCGGGGTGTTTTGGCGTACACAAGTCCCGGCGCGGGTTGTCCTTTTGCGTCGGAAATACCCCCCTTAGGCAAATAGAAATACAAGGAGCTACGTCCATTTGCTACGGACCTTTGTCACGTTATATCGCACCAGTTAACATTTCTGGGGTGGGTAAAACAGCATATGTTCGGAAAATGCATTGGAAATTCAATTCTCGCGATCCGTCTACTAGGCAAGCCTCATCTGTCTACATTCTCGAGACTGTACTTCTAACTATCCGCTCAGCCAACTAACCGAGTTCAACGCAGTATTTACACTAGCACGTAATCTAGCGTGGCTCGGCTCGTCTCAATCTATTACCGCGATGCAACTGTAAATGCAGGCAGGAATCCCCTCGAGACGCCTTGTTAGGGAGTAGCGCGACCGGCCCCGACGTAGGAGGCCCGGTCTAGTTCCTGGCAAATCAAACTGTGTGTCTGTTGGCTTTCTTGGACTAAAGCTGCCCACTATCACAATCGTCGACTCTGAGGGTAGAGTAGGGAGAGAGCAGGAAGGGTGGAGTGGCTGGGACTCGCAATCTATTCTAGAAATGCAGAATGCCAATTGACGCGGATCGGGGTATACGTTCATCAAAAATGCATCGTAGTCGTAACTTTCTGAAGAGGGCATGAGGGCGTCGTGACGAAGGGTACATGTGATTCGGGTTCCGTTGATGTCTTATTCACATAAAATCATCACTAGATAAAATGTAAGCTTCGAAATCGCCATGCATAATGGACGGCGGAGGCAACTCACTCTCCGAAGTCGTCGTCATAGGCGCCGACATCAGTCGTGTTGGCTCTGCTAGTAACCAACGTGGTCTTGGTCTTCTGCGCCTTCGTCTTCTTGCCGCCCTTTTCGGCTGCCTTCTCTTCCTTCATCTTCTCGTTACTGAGCGCAGTAAGGGTGCTGGCAACCTTCTTGATTTGATCACTAGGCAGGTCCTTGGCGAGCTGCTTGGCGAACTCCTGGAGGAACAGGGCGTAATGTGCCTTCTTAGAATTGGCGCCGATAATCGGCACTATGATATTGCGCATGTTCTCGAACTGGGTCTTGGTCTGTGGGTTGAAAAGCGGCAAAGAACTCAAATCGACCGTCTTAGTCGGATCGCGGGGGTCGATAGGGACGGCGGAGCCTACAGTGGTGGCCTTGCGCCCGTTGCTGAGGCTGATACCAGCATCGCCAAAGAGGTCCTCGGCGTGCTTCAGGTCGGAATCCTTCTCAGTACGTCGCATTCGTTCACGGCGTTCAGCCTCGGTCTCCTCTTCGCCAGATTCGTCCGATTCCTCAGCTAAGCGACGAGCCCGCTCAGCCTGATGCTCGCGAATTCGTTCGGCCTTGGACTTCTTTTGCGCGGCAGCTTCGGCCTCGGCCTTGGCTTTTGCCTCGGCAGCCTTCTTAGCCTTCTCGCGCTCTACTTCGGAATCTTCAGCGGCATCCCAGGATTCGAGGACCTGAAAATGACTAATTAGCATCAAAGGGCAACCAAGCCAAAATAACTTGAAATCGTAACTTACATCACTATCTTCGCCTTCTTCATCTTCGAACTTGTTACGGCGGATGGCGCCAACGGGTGGGGAGGAGGGAGGGGTGCTAGACTCCTCATCCTCGTCTTCTATATCCGAAAAAGCGGTCAGCCAGGTTCAGTAAAAGGGATTGATGCAGCCGCGCAGGCATGTTGCATTAACAGAAATGAAAGTAGCCCAATAGACCGGGAAGAGTAGACGCAGTCAAGATCCACTGAGCCCTGTAAGGCGCGCCGCCTCTTCATTATCCTCAAGGGTTGGTTACACGCCTCACCAGAGATTCGCATCTGACGATGTAAATTGGCGATGTGGCAACTTTATAGGCGCGCGCTTTTCCGCGTAGGGTCAGAAGTTGAGAGTAACTTACCCCACTGTTTTCGAGGAGGCATCGTGAATCGGTTGAATTCGATGAAGTGGAGGGAGAGTTGCGATGTTTACGAGGAGGAAAGCAGTTGTCGATCGCAGGAAGCGTTGTTGTTAGAAGTAGTCGAGGTCGACCGAAGGGAGGATGTACTGGGTGAGTAGAAAAAGTAAGAAGATGGTCGACGGAAGGAAGTCGGCAGAGATTGGGCACAAAATATCGATGTGAGACTTTTTAGGTTTGCCTACATAAATTTTTGTGCGCCTGGCAGATGGTGTGGGACACTTCAAAACGTGCAATTGCTACCTAGCTGGTAGTTGTCTCAGTGTCGCAGTGGGCATTTATGTCCACTATCCGGTTCGAGTCCACAGGGCGCCTTCCACTAACAACAACTGTGCTTTTGTTATGAACAATGGACCATGTTCTTGCCATTCTATGTGCAGCGGCTGGACGCGGGGCGTTGCGGGGCATCGAATTCTTTCACCTTCCAAATGGTGAGCAGGTGCCTATAAAGCCAAGTAACTAGGAGGTACCCTTTCTTGATCTTCAACGTTTCTTTATGACGTCGACACTAAGGAACCATCTGAAAATAACCATGCCACGCCTACATTATGTAATTCAAACTATCACATGCAACGACAATGAAGAAGTCATTCGGGAGCATCACTGGCAGTATATCAGCTAGATTCTCTGATAAACATAAATCATTGTCCTCTTACAGCGAGGACTGCTCCGAGACGCAACGTAACCCAGCGGTCAAATACAAGTTTCGTAAGAAAATTGTTGCTTCTTTCGACATGTAAAAGAACGCCGAATCTACTACGCCCATTATAATGTGTGTGTTACGAGTGATTTATGCTAGGCAAGGCCATTCCGTCCGTGATGCGTCCACAGTATGCAAGAGAGCAGATGTGCAGTTTGTACCCACGTATTCACCGGAACGGCCTTGTCGTAGACAAGCCCTCTTACAGATTCTCTTACAAGTGCACGAAGCCATTGAAGCTGCCGCCGCGGCGCACAACACTGAGCCAATAAGGCGTTGCAGCAATATGTCTTTCGAGTTCATGTCTTGTACTTCCGAAGTTCGAGAGTGCAAGGGCCGATTTCCTTTTTTGATTTTTCTTCGCAGCACTTAACATTTCAACTGGGAAAGACATCGTAATGTTAGATACTGACAAATCGGCTTCGCATTAACTGAAATGTTCAAACTGAAGGTAGGTTTAATTCCTATCAGCGTTATCTGGCGATTTCAGTTTCACCCCTTCTTCTGCATCGCCATATCTCAATCGAGATTACCGCCGGAAGACTAAATTTGGAAACCATGTAAGCTACCCGCATACGCTAACCGCATTAGAAATTTGACAGCATCCATCTCGCTGGGCATCGCCTATCTTCGTATTCTAGTAGCTGGTGAGCAAGGTGAGTCACCTGGAGAATCTTTGCGCTTGACCTGCCGGAGCCCTTTTCTATGATGACGAATGGAGATTATGCCCATAGTCCGCGTGATTCCAGCTGCTATAGCATAGGTACCTATATATATTTGAAAGGCTCTTCAAGGGATGTTTCTTTTCCCTATAAAAAAATTCTCGGAAAGGTTCCGAGTTCTGCACTAGAAAAGTAATTATGGAGCCCCGGCGACTACGCTTTGAGCTATAGTTTTACGCAGTGTCCAATGGGTACGGAGGCAATCCTTAGTGATAAAGAAAAGTTAGGGTACAGCGCCTTCCAGGGTTGAAGAGTCGCCGAGAGCCGACAGGCTGAGACCGTTTGAGGCGGTTTCCCGCCCGAAAATGTATCGGACAGCCCCATCGTCTCAACCATTCTGAGCTCCTGCAATTCCCGATTTTTAAGGGCACCTGACAGGTTAACAAACCCGCCAATGACCAACGAGGTAATGAAATCTCCGTGCTACAGAGCTAGTATAGTGTACCGCTGTTGCCATGCCTGCCAAGCATGAGGCTGTAAGGGCATGAGTAAGAATTGCTACCTTGATCTGTACGCGCTAACAAAAACAGACGAAAAGTGGTACCCGCTACTTTCGCCGTCTGCAACTCGGCGTCTGGTTTTTGGACTCCATTCATTTGCCGGATAGTCCTCGTTAGCGATCTTAGATCAATCATCTGCACTCTGGCTCCTTCCTAGGTCAATGAAACCTGAGCTATTTTGCCCAAGGACTGTGCCTCCGGCCGTAAGCATGCCACATGTAAGTCAGAGGTATAAGTATTTCTGCTCTCTGAGGCAGTCTCCTACTCTTCCCAACCATTGCCCCCAAGCCTACAGAGAACAGGAATCCGACCCTTCCTTTTCCTTTCAAGTTGAGTTACTTGAACAACCCTATCCTACTTGACATCAATACTCTTCCATTGGACTAGGTAGTCCTTGTCACATACCTACCTACCTATACCTAATACATATCTCCAATGTTGTCAGCCAAGCTCCAAAGCAATCTCTGCTCCCCGAAACAAGCTGCCCGGCTATCGAGAGCTGTGGCGCCCTTGTTTTATGCCTCCACACTTGGTTACCCTGCCGGAATTCGCATTGGCCTCGTTGCATCTTTACAGCAGAATGGAACTTCGCGAGCCTTTTCCACGACACCTGTAACGAACTTCAAAGAGTTCTTCCCGGTCAAAGAGACAGAGAATATCCGTGAGACACCACCGGCATGGCCTCATCACGGCTACACTGAAGAGGTTAGTAAAAGGGCTTCTCACTATCGTGCTACGTCAGACATAGCCAGTTCTTTGATGGTCCCCCGATGTCCCTTATATACCCTGACGTGGCAGAGCAGCGGCTAACTGACCGACTTCAAATACAGGAGATGCTTAGCGTGGTCCCAGCTCATCGTCCGCCTAAGACATGGGGCGACTGGGCCGCTTGGAAATTCATGCGCTCATGTAGATGGGGAATGGACTTCTTCACGGGAATGAGAAAGGAGCAGAAGGTTGATAAGGCGAATCCAACCACCGCCGTCGAAACCATCAAGCCCCTGACTGAGGCCCAATGGCTGCTGCGATTCCTATTTCTCGAGTCCATCGCTGGCGTTCCGGGTATGGTTGCTGGAATGCTGAGGCATCTTCACAGCATTCGGCGACTGAAGCGGGACAACGGCTGGATCGAGACGCTACTTGAGGAATCCTATAATGAGCGAATGCATCTCTTGACGTTTATGAAGATGTGTGAACCAGGTAAGCAAGAGCCCCGAAAGTAACTACTCGGCCTAATGTCCTAACATAGCTATCAGGTTGGTTCATGAAGCTTATGCTCATTGGTGCTCAAGGAGTATATTTCAATGGCCTATTTATCACCTACTTAATATCGCCCAAAATCACGCACCGATTCGGTAAGGCATATCCGAGCTCGTTCCTCTAGCTGTCCGGAAACTAATTGGTCTCAGTGGGTTATCTGGAGGAGGAAGCCGTCCATACGTACACGCTAGCAATTAAGCAAATAGAGGACGGCCACCTACCAAAATGGGCGGACCCGAATTTCGTTGTCCCCGACATCGCCGTCAAGTACTGGCACATGCCTGAGGGGAAGCGGACAATGAAGGACCTCATCTACTACATCCGAGCCGACGAAGCTTGCCACCGAGGCGTGAATCACACTCTCAGCAACCTCAATCAAAACGAGGACCCCAATCCTTTCGTTAGCGAGTATAAGAATGGTCGGAGTCCGCCTAGGCCTGCCTTGAAAGCAGAGGGTTACGAGCGAGAAGAGGTCCTCTAAATAGGCTGATAGGAACCATCACGTTTCCTAGCTTTTATTGCGTCTATCATAGACCGGGCATGAAAGGAGCATTAAGAGTGGCTGCGGTAACATCATTTCGGCTGGCGTTTGCGTAGAACTACATTGGGACGGCGTTAGTGGCAATATCTGGGAACCAGTCCCGACTGCGGTTTGGCGATGATTCTACGATATAAAAAAAAATACCCATAGAATGGACTGAAGGTGCGCAATGTTGCATGCCCTTCGGGTTCGGATCTCAACTCTTCTAGATTAACATGATCTCTACTTCCTTCAACCTAAAACGGAGAATCCTTCTACATTTTGGCGTGATAACGTGCCCGGGCTTACTTAGTCTATTGTATTGCATGCCCGGACCCAACGTATAACGGATAAGCACGCCGGGTAATAAATGTTGAGGCGTGTCAGCACGAAATCCAAGACAGAAACCTCAACTCGTATGATGAATTATGTTGAATCGACGAGAGCCAACTTTTCGACCCTTTTCAAAAGGGATATGCGCATCCGTGAGAGCTACACCGAGATCCGTTGTCAGTTTGTACCTCCGGAGAAGCAAAACATTTCACTCTTGTGAACTGGGGCACGACGGAACCTGCAATTTTAGCATATTACCTGTCAGATATTACTCTAATTAGGTTTGCCTACATATCTACTCTAGTAATGTCATCCTCCTCTATCAGACTTTATAACATCGTAAGCCAACTCAAATGGCCACCAGCAAATCATCAGCGGCTTAGTTACTTCCTTCTCCACTGGGCAACACGGAAAATATAGTACGAAGCAACAGTAACCATAATGTTGAACACGATATAGACCCAGAATAGGCCGAAGTCACGCCACCTATCATTCCACGAGATGCCCGTCGAGGCCAGGAAATCATCCGCGTAGGTGACGCTGCAGTATCGGCAGCCCGAAGTATCGTTCCAGTTCTGCAATTGCCCTGGCACTGTCGTCAAGTAGTCCCTCATGTAATCCCCGCAAGTCTGGCCTGCCGGCGGGTCGAATATCGACGTCTCGGTGCTGGAACACTCGACAGGGCGGCTGTGCAACTGCGTGGCCACGATGCCGCCGATCCAGTACGTGAAGGGAGACGTCCGGTACATAAAGATCCAGAAGCCTGGCAGCGCGCCGGGAGACTGGAAGACGCCGCAGAAGATGAGACTCATCAATACCAATAGAGTGACGAGCGCGCCGGCCGTCTGCGCATTGGGTAACGCCGCCACGGTCATGTGTGCGAATGTACTGCTGTAAATGAAGAACTGGACGATGAAGAGTAGGACAAGGCCTTGCCGGTCTGAGCTCTGGATCCCGATGATGGGGTAGTAGATACATGCGAAGATTATGATGCCGGCAATAATTTGATAAGGTAGCTCCACAATGGTGTTGGCCATGAGAAACGATTGCCACGAATATACCTTGGAGGGACGCTCGCGGACTTCATAGAGTGCGCGTTGCGTCGTGAACAGGGGTTGAATCTGAGCGCCTAGTTAGCACATGCTGAGCTTTTCTCTGGGAGTTGTTCCATCCTACCTGCTGGACTATTGGAGAGAATAATGTTGCGATCATGAACACCCCGAACATAACATTATTCATGCCTGCTAGCGTGGGCTTTGCCTTCCAGAACGAAAAGCCGATGAAGATTCCCGCGGCGAGAGCGAGGCCCCATTTGGCACCGACGTAGCTGGGCATTCGCCAGTACTGTTGGAATATTCTGTACGTGACGACCTGTAGCTGGGTGAAGAAAGATGCAGCGAACTCGCCCTGGTCGTCATGTTCTCCTTGGTCGGATGACATCTGGAGTCTTGAAGCATGGATCCGGTCGATTTCAGCATTTGCAGTAGCTCGCTCCTGGCTTACGTTCCATAGTTCGTGCCAGTCTTCCCCTCGAGGGTTGGTCCCCTCGTTCACGACTTCGAGCATGTACTCCGCCGGGTTCTCCTGGTCGTCGCATAGACGTGCGCCTCGGGCTTCGAAGTAATCGAGCATGGTCCGCGAATTCTCGCCGATGTCGCCAAAGTAGATTGTCTTGCCTCCCCTCGCGAGGAAGAGCAGCCGGTCGAATTGCTGGAAGAGCAAAGCGCTAGGCTGATGGATGGTACATAGAACCGCTTGGCCAGAGTCCGCGAGCTTCCGGAGGAACGCGCAGATGGCCCAGGAACTCTGCGAGTCGAGACCGCTGGTAGGCTCATCCAAGAAGAGGAGGAGCTTCGGCTTCGCTGCCAATTCGACGCCGATGCTGAGAAGCTTGCGTTGCTCGACGTTCAGCCCCTCTCCCGGAATGCCGACAATGGCGTCCGCGAAGTCTTCCATGTTCAGCATCGTGATGACTTCCTCTACAAATGCATACTTATCCGCTTTGCTTACGTGCCTTGGCTGGCGGAGCACGGCACTGAACCGAAGGCTTTCCCGAACAGTAGCCGTTTCGAGGTGGAGATCTAGCCGATAATTTAGCTTGAAGAAATCGAATAGGTCCAGATGAAGGTCAACTTACCCTGTTGTTGGACGTATCCGGTGTTTCGTTGGAAACTGCGTGTCAGAGGCTTGCCATTGACTAACATGTCTCCAGTTATCACGCCCATTGTGGTCCGTTGCGCTAATACATCCAGAAGCGTCGTCTTTCCCGCCCCGGATACACCCATGAGAGCTGTCAGTGTTCCCGGCTTGGCCCAACCAGCAACGTGGTCGAGCAGCCTACGAGACTCGCCATTAACTTCAATGTCATATACTATATCTCTCCACGTGAATATATCCCTCTGTGGCTCCAGACCCATGACCTTGTGCCGGGTTGCCGTGGCCATGTCCGTAAAGAGCGAGTCCGATGAAGATTTGGGGTCCAATACGTTTTGCTCGCGCTTGTTCTCGACTGAGCCTCCAAAACGACGGCCCCGTCGGAAGACCAGAACCATGGCGGTGCTACTGCCTGACGAGTTGATTTCTGTTGCCGCGACGTACGTAGTCATGAAGAAGATCAAGAACGCAATCAGTATGCCGAAGTTGCGCCAGACGTGCGAATAGTAGTACTCGTAGCTGTCCGCTATGAAGTCATCGCCGCTGACGGTTGGGTGGCCGGCGATAGCACCGACGGCCGAACAAATCCATGAAGTACCCTGCAACGGCATGTAAGAAGGAACGTAGCTGGAGCAATCAAACTCTCGGTTGTGGAACTCGTTGGCAACCAGTATTTCGAAGGCGTAGAAGACCGGGTTGAGCCATCGCAGCCACCCGAACCAGGGCCACATCTGAGGCGCCGCAATAACGAAGCCAGTGTATATCGCCAAGATTAACACCATGATACCTGACAAGGACATCGCCTGCGAAACGGTTTTCGTGACGGCCGCCATTGTCTTGAAGATACCGCTCATGGCGAAGGTGAGTATATACGTAATAAGGAAGTACAGGAAGAATGGACCTGCTTCGCGGCGCAGTCCTCCGAGGAAATACAAGACAATGTTGAATGCGATTGCCTGTATAAACTTGATGGGTATGTCAGCCACTACCCCTGAGATAGCCTCTGTCGCTGGATGGTAGAAAGCATAGGAGGCATGCTTCTCCACAATAGGCCGTTGGGCGTACAGACTGCTGACTTCGGAGAGAGTGGATAGCGCGTTGACAAGGACAGCGAGGAACAGAATGGATGCTCTGGATGAGAAGCTGGCAGTGACGGGTGCCATCCCATAGAATACGGAGCCCACGATTAGGGCGGCAACGATGTTTACCATGGCTTGAGCAAACGTGGCTGACTTGTCGTTCCATATCCGCTGGTAAGCCCGCTTGGTGGTGAGACGGATTTGCATGGGTAGGCTGATGGTGTACGGTGACTTGGGGCGGACATATTTGGCTTGCATAAAGTTCTTTGAGCTGCGGAGTCCTGAAATGAATTCGTCGTTCTTGACTATGCGCGACTGTCGTTGATACTGAGCGATCTCACGATTTAACTCCTTGAACTCCGGCGAGTTGCGCCAGTACTGCTGGAACTCTTCGGCAGTGCGAGGTACTTGGTCCTCCATCCCTTGTCGGGCCTTGCGCTCACCAGGGTTGGTAATCGCGGTAAGGAAGTCGCCGGTCGTTTGCCGAGGCGGGCAATACCAACCCTGCCCTTCAAAGAATTCCTTGGCCTCGGCCGCGGGACCAAAGTATATTTGCCTACCGTCGTAGAGGACTGTCACCTTGTCAAACTCGTCATAGATAGCTTGGCTGGCTTGGTATGCTGCTACAGCATTCGCACTCCCGCCTATGTCCGAAGCCAACCTCAAGCTCTGGACAAACTTGAGCGCCGTGGCAGAATCAAGGCCTCGGGTACTAGCGCTCCTCGTTAGTGCTGAAAAGGGGAAGGGGACGTAGGCTAGATCACCTGTTATCCCATGCCGATATTGACGATCCAGCTAGCATCATTTCTGCTATGCTAACACGTTTCCTCTCTCCTCCCGAAACACCCCGGACGAAGTCGTTACCAACTCTAGTATCATACGTGTGAGATAAACCGCAAACCTAAATTTACTACATGGTTAACGACGAAACATATCAGACGGCAATTTAAGGGGGAAAATAGGACGAAATATTGAATAAAGAGGTAGGTAAAAAGGAAACGCGATGCTGGACACTTACGGCCATGACGATCCGAACCACGTGCTGGATGAATTCCTTCCGGGACATGCCATGTATTCTGGGTGATGGAGTGCGACACGCCGCGGCGAATTCCAATGTTTGCCCAACTGTCAGGTGAGGGAAATGTTTGTCGACCTGCTTACTATCAGTGCCCGTCATGGATGGAACGTATATTTGGTCGTCGTACCTCCTGGTTGTATGTCACCTCACCTTTGAACTCGTTGACCATCTTATCCTGTGGGATACCATCGTAGTGAATGACAGACTTCTCGTGGACGTGTAAGTTGTGTAGCTCCCCACAGAGAGCTTTAAGCAGGGTACTACATCCTGAACCGGGACGCCCCAAGACGAGCAACAGCTCTCCACTCCTGACCAAGCCGTTGAAGCTGTGTAAGATCTTCCTCTCTCTCGGTCTTTGCCGGGAGAACAATTTCAGAAGTTTCAAGGGCTGGAGTGCTATGTCTGTTACCGTCTGCTGGAACTGCACTGGCTCTCCGGATCCCGATATGCTGAGAGTCTTAAAAACGACGCCGGTACGGAGGCCCTTGTGACCTTGATCTTCAAGTCCTTTTGTAAAAAGCTGCAGCCACCTTCTGATGTCGAAGTCCTCGTGTTGTGGATTGAGCTCTCCCTCCTCATTCTGCTCGACAATACTAGGAATGGTGTGGATGGGGTTCAGGGGCGGATCACGCGAGGCATTAAGTCTTGAGGATAGCTCTGCTACCATCTGACGGAGCTCTTGTACTTCTTCAAGCAGCGCTTGGGAGGTCGGCCTGTCCCGTCGTCGATAGTCATCTTGATATTCGGTCTTGGTATGCCAAGAATTGTCGTCTGTAGAATGCGTAGTAGGTGTCGGTAGGGCAGAGTAGAACGGTGCTCCGATAGGGTAGCCCTCCGATTCATGTGGTTGTGTCTGCATAATGACGGTATATGTGCTCCAGGTGGTGGTCTACGTAACTGGCACTCCACCTGGGCTTCTTTTCAGAAATTTATGCTATAGAGAACAGGCCGTCTTAAGCACGACGGAGAAAAGGCAGTTTCTGTATTATAGGGACGAGAAAGGACTTAATGGTCTACCTCTTTCTACCTGATATCTAATCTATCTAGCCTAGGTATGCAGCCACTCCGCCCTCACGGTTGTCAGCTAGGGATTACGCACTACGGATATACCAACACATGCAGAAGTGAAGCCGTGGAAGGAAGCAACAGCTTTGGTCAGCCTCGGGGTCTTATATGTATCCGGTTGCACGAAGTATGACCAATCCCTTGTTAAGAATGTACGCCCCGGCGATCCTATGCCGATGATGTGAGCTGTGTAAATCCCGTAGATCCCCATCGGACCTGAAGCCCTAAGCGTCAGCCTCTTCGGCTTGCCGTATTAATATGCCTATCTCTGGTGTGGCTGGTGGGGGCCTCTCGCAAACGGGATCTTGTTACGGGTTCTAGAAAATACCGATGGTCCCGACTGCGTGTTTATCGCTTATGTATGCGGGCCCGCGCCCAATCAGAGAACGACCTTTGTGGTTGTTGTGTGCATACGTGCCGGCCAATGTCGCAAAACTCCGGTGAGATCCCTTGCGGAGAGTCGGACATATCGGTCTGAGTATCTCAGATGATGCATATTTTCTAAAATCGTACGTTCGTGTTGGAAATAGGTAAGTGTGCGTTAAAAATAAGGTATCCCTTCAAAGGTCCAATGACTAAAATATTATTTCAATGTATCTTCTTTGCCATTAGGTGCCTAGGTACAAGTAGATATCTGCTAATGAGTTTTTTGAATGGGCTACGTAGGTTCATTTCGGATCTTCTTAAGACGTTTCAAGCCGAGTCCATATGTAAGGTGAGATCTAACATTTGTAGGCCGACCAAAGGGATCATTGGCTTATAATTTACTCACTTGTCTCACCCCCTTATGAGTCGAGTTACACAAAGTGATCCTCCTAGAGAGGACCCAAGGTCTATCGACACCGATGTACCGTCTTATAATTTAGACGTTAAGCCTCGAAATCCGCCACAACCTGTCTTACAAGGTATCTCCAATGTCGTTTTTTTTCTGATGTGCTGCGACATTTACTCGTTATGGCAAACCATCGCGTCCTGCTTACCTAAGTTAACCGACACATCATAAATTCATAGGGGTAATCTTCAAATCTGAGACTAATTTTCTTCTGTCTTCACTCAGAATTGCGGATTATGTCGACCAAGGCGGCACTGGAACCAAGCTCATATCTTTGGATGCCATAATGCCAGTCATATCAGTTCATCTCACTTACGAAGAGATACCGAGTCCAATAAATCAACTGAATTACTCCTAAGTTTTGGGGAGGCAGTCCCAACACCTCAAACCCAAGATCCCCCCGAACGTCGACACTACTAGAGGACGCAGTTTCTTGAAGTTTGTATTAAGAAGTAGGGGCTTTCTTCGAAAACACGCCGAGCTTCTGTTTAAGCAGTAAGGGACTGTACGCTTTTCATTGGAGACTTACGTATGAATGAATGTCTCCTTATTCACAATCACTGGTAAAATTTTGACAATTATTCTATATACCTAAGGCTTTGAATACATCCCTGCCTCACCACGCCGTCTTGCTATGCGGTTCGAACCCGAAATTTTATATAGGTAATGAACGTATAATAGAGAGGTGATTCTAGGATTGAAAGGCTACGACTAAGTTCCAGCTACCGCATTTAGACCCAAGTATCACTGGCAAATCTCCGAAGTTGGACTTGTTAGATCATCCTTTGAGAAACCTACTGTGATGTCCTTACAACAAGAGGAACCCCCCTTTTGGGGCCCTATTGATGATGAGCATCTTTTCCTATATGCTAGCTACCCAAGGTATCAAACCTACGCATTTTAGACGATTGCCGCTAACACTCAGAAGTTAGTAATGGTATTTCCCTCTGCCCCCTTAATCCATCTATCCATCTAGGTGGAGGAAAACATCATATACGAATAGGAGATGGGCGATGCTATTGCGTTCAGACGACTTTGCAGGCACCACCGTTATCACGATACGGACCTAGCATATGGGCTACGAATGACACTATTGCGCGAGGAGCCCTAAGCATACTCATCTATCGAGATATTGTGTTATATACCTAATACACGAAAAACTATCCTCTGTCCACGTTATCTCAGGTCCAACTCTTCCAGCACGCTCAAGCCTCTGGCATCCAGACCCCTTGGGATCAAACCCTAACAGGCCGCCTCTGACGGGTCAGACTCCTGATATCATTCCTAACCGACATGATGCTGTAAAGAGTCCATACCTACCCGGAATTTCCTCGTAGAGCTGTAGGAAATGCGGGAGCTTGCCCTCTGGAGGATATAATTCTACAGGGCTCTGACTGATGTTTCCGACGGACTCACTCGTCACCCGCAGGTAGTCATAGAACTCGGTCTTTGCTTTCGCCATAGGGTGACCTGTGACTATCCTATAGGGAACCAATGTCGTGTATGAGAAAACCATATCCTAGGTTGCCCAAGACGACGTCTCAGAGGTCCAACGCGTTTTTGCGTCACTGTGGACGCCTTGAGGCCGGAGCCGCCAAGCAACTGGCACATTACCCGGCGGCCTGAACCTTCTCGTCTGATAACGGTATGTCTTCCATTGCTAACATTGCCCCTGGCCGTAGGTATATGCGGTTGTTCGTCCGTAATGTTTCCTCGCTTGGCTGTGAACTTGGAGCAGACTCGGTCTGAGTCGGGTGCGAGTCCACGCTTTGGAGCGATGTAAAATGCCGCTATTCCACCATGGGATCAATGAGGCAACCTATATAAGTTCAAATTTAGGTGGAGTCCCGATATGGTTTCTTGACTCTCCAACTCGGCCATTTCGTGAAGTTAGGAACCGTGACGGGCTTGCATCATTTGTAATAAGCCTCTCGCGGTCCGCCCATCGATTACTGAGCGAAATTTCAAATCAACGGAGTTCAAGACCTAGCTTAGAGCTAGGCAGCAAGCGAATAGAAGGAGAGCAGTCATAATATATGGTATGCAAGCTTGTTATGGCTTCCACGGCGGCAGAGGAGGGGCTGGTCCAACGTATCTTTGGTGTCCGATATTGCTACGATGTTGCCTTAGGCGCAGGACTGATTAAAGGGTTAGTTAGAGAATGTCACTTGAGTACTTATCGGCGTCGTCGATTCGACGTGCTGTGAATTGTAAGATCTATAGCTCCCTGACTAACATACCTCTTAGTTGAGCGTGGCTTTCCAACAATATCCTTCCTTTTCCTGGCGATATTGACTTGAAAAAACCTTGGGTAGCCCGTACTCCGTAGTATTTTTGAATTTCCTTTACTGATATTAATGCGTGGCTGATGATTAGAGCATTCAGAGGTAGGTACCGGCATGTACGGACTAAAAAGAGGCAGAATTTGGCCCTGAAGATCATGCTGCATTGATTCTGCTTGTCGGCAGTCGCAGCTATTAATAGACATGAGCTCAACTCTGGTTTCCTCGATGGACCCTGCTAAAGGCCACACTGAGACGTTGATATAGTACCCAGCTAACTAGGTAAATTAGGATGAAATAACTGTGCAATTGTTATGTACCTTCATTAGGTATGTATCTATTAAAGAGAGCCACTCTTCAAGAGATACGCCATGTTTCAATTGAATAATGGACGTTAAAGTACATTATTCCTTAGCTTACCTGTACTTCGATATGGTAATGGATAGCGCCGTCTTATCGCATCCACGTGGAGATGAAACTTCCGCGGGGGTTGCTTGCTTAATTTACGTACCTAGGTAGGTATCAGGTAGGTACATAATTATCGCTTTATTCTATTGGTGTGATGTACGGCAGATTCTTGCCGATCTGGGGAAGAACGGGCATCCATGGTGGAATGCTAGCGGGATGCGCTGTATATAGAAGCAACTTTCAGCGAACGGTCCTAGTATTTATTCTGGGATTTCCCTGTGAGACAGTTTATCTATCTCGTACTGTAACAATTGTTACGATGCCATCTGGCTTTCGTAAGATTACCAGGGACGATCCTTATAGGCACTCATACGGCTATTCCTGTTGCGTTTAAAACCGAATCATATTATTCTATGAGGGGCAGGTGCTACAATGTCGACGTCAACATGTACAGCCCAGGATTCGACGTTTTGAATACAGATCACAACGTTGAGGTACGTATCGCTAGAGGTATGTAGTCAATTAGTGTGACGCCTCGTATTCCGACGGAGTCCGAATTCGCAGAGACCAAATGAGAATGTCTTCCAGAACTGTTCCGCAACAAGGGGCACGCAAAGGGACGGCAGTGCTTGCGGCCGTCACAGCCACGATCTCCCGCTCGGTAGAAGAAATAGATTTGTCTCAATGCCTGCTCGGTAACCATGAAAAGCAATGGCTATCCGGTAGGGCTGATAGGTGGACAAGACGCGATTGCGCATGCATCCTGCATTCTCGTTGAGTCAACCAGGCTTGTCTCAGGCAGACGACTTTCTCCCTGCCTTTTGCTCGAGAAACCCAAGCGGTCCAGGGCTGAAAGGGTGCTTTGCCAAGACGGCAACATCCCATCATATGGAAAGGATTTCGTCAGGGGGTGACGTCTCCTGTAGCGAGAGCGAATGAGACCGATCGGCGCCCAACATCTTCCTTCCTTTGTCAAGACAATAGATCCTCGTTCACCGCCTCGAAAAGGGGAGGTCCTTTTTAGAAATACGGTTGCCTGATATTAGTTTGACAGCGTTGCAGAGCGATTGGCCGAGCTAGTATATGCCCCCGTCTTGTCCTGCTTGCGAATGCACAGGCTGAACAATGTGCGTCACGCTCTTTTCTCGTTTCTTCTCGTAGTGCCCAACACTAAGAATGTATTGAAGTGGACTTTGGAATGTAGCTATGCAGCATAAAAAGCGCAGATTGGTTGCAGCCCGAGATAGTTGCGTGTAGCCCTACGACCTTGAGGTGGCCGCCTCGCCCTAATTAGGCTAGAGCATATGGAGTGAGTCCGAGTCAGTGACCTTTTGGTGACGATGGTTGGTTCCATCTCCTATGTAATGCCGCCTTTGCCAGCCCTAAGACCAGGGGACTCGACCGCAGGCGCTTAATCAGGACATTAAAGCATTGCTGGGCGAAGTTGAAGGTAGGCAGGTTATTCCTACCTACACATCTAATGTCCTTTGCGAGTTCTATAGCAATCCTATACTAGTTTGACGTATACATATTCTCTTCTTTCTCTTCGATATACATTGGAATGATATGACATACAGGGCACCATACCGACCTTTCTATTAAGCATCCAATATGCTTCCGTTGAAAGATGTATATAGAAGTGTCGAATCAGTTCTATGTACCTGTATACGGGCATGTATGGGATATAGATTAGAGTACAACGAAAGGTATTCCGTACCTATACCTTGGCTGCTTGAGAAGGGTATCCCTGAATGGTTGAATTTGGCCGGTTCGCAGGGCAGGTGGGGCGATAGGGCGGGGTGATAGGGTGATAGGGGGGATTAGAGACGGACTAGGGCTGCTGGGTACCTAGGTAGAGGGACCAGACTGTCCTACCTGGACCTCACCACCTGATCTTCTTTGCGACCGAGTGAAATTTGTGATTGCAATCTCCATTACAACTTCGTGCTCTCTCAACTCGCTTCAATCGCCTACTTTACATCCAGCGTCAATGCTGAACGATATTTGACGTGCTTTCCATCCAACTGCCGTCGCAATTCAGACGAAGTGCGACCCGATCGATCCAACGCAATCGATCTTTCCTTTACGACTCTGCGAACTGTCAAATTGGAGCCATTCCAGCTAACCCAAGCGTCGCAACACCAAGGCGGCCTCCCCATTCACGGTGTAGTCCGTCGCATTTCCCTCCGCGATAGCAGTGTCGACCAATCTTTATACGTCCGTATTGTAGTCGGCTCGGTCCGAGAATCCTCGGCAGGATTTATTTTAAGATACGAAACAAGGGCGACTTGGAAGTAGACGGCAACGAATAGCTTGGGGGCGACGATATACTGATTCAACTGCTAACGCGTCCCATAGCGACGGGTTTGCTGTTATTATCGGCCACTTGCACCGCCTCACAGAGCCTTATAACCACTGTGCTTTCTGCGTGACACCACGCGAATTCAGGACGGCAACCCTTATGTGCTCCGGCTCGCCTGGCAATTAGGAAAAAGAAGTGCCAAGCAAGGGTCTCACTGTCGCAGATCTCACGGCGAAACGTAGCGTTCTGCAATCCGTGGAGTAGCAGCAACAGGTACCTATCCGAAGTACCGATCCTCGGTCTGGCTCCCCTCGTCTGATCCAACCCTTGTCGGCCGTGGACAAAGCTGAAGCCGCTGCACTACACTACACGGCACCGAAGTCAACAAAGCATTAATACGATTAGACTGCTTCCCGTTGCCTTCGGTCACCTAACTTTATCTCATCAACAGTCTAAGCTAAAGGGCCAGTCGCATTTGATCTGCATCGTGCCTGGCTACACGGCAAAAACGGTATTTGATCGAAGGGGTCATACTCGCCTAAGCATAGCCCCCTTCAAACGCAGCACCCGTGCTGCGCCACGCCGTCAGGCAGATTTCGCAGGTCAAGCGCATTCAACCTTGCCAGACTTGGGAATTCTAAAGACAGAAACAGTTTACGCGCCATGGATCAACAAGCTGTCCAACCTGCAGGACCGGCTCGTGGTCGCTCACCTTCCGCCGGAATTCAACAGCCTCATATAAGAAATAGTCATTCTCCTTCGCCTCATCCACATCCATATCAGTCTCCGGAGCAATCCATCGGCCTCGGCATTGGCATAGACCCCTCGTCAGCAAGCCCCCAGTTCACTACCTCTGACTTTAATGCCTATGATAGTAATAATATCAACAACCAATTTATGAATACATCGCAACCGCAGTCTTTTGCGGATCCAACATCGTTTGACCTCAATCAAGACTACTCCCAATCTCTCGCGTCGCAACCCCAGCCCGCATTTTCCCAGGATCTCCTCGGAACTGACTTCAACAACAATAACGGCGACTTCTCCCTATTCCCTTCATCCACCCAGGGCGACCAGTTCAATACGACTCCTTTGTTTGCCGATCTCTCTCAAACCAATGCGCAATCTCTGGACCCGAACGATCTAACCAACATGACGTCCCCGCAGACACACCACTCTCCTACTCCGCCTCATCTCTTGAAGCCGGAGCCTGGCTCGGCACACCAATCTCCATCCTTCAACCAACATCAGTTCTCTTCCCCAGGCCACTCGAGAAATGCGTCGCTAGGCCCCGAATCGGCTCTCATGCCAGGGCAACTAGATTGGAGTCAGCCACAATTTCAAGGACACCGACGGTCACCATCAGAGTACTCCGATGCGTCCTCGGCTGCCCCGTCGCCCAATCTGACGGGCCATGACAGCTTTGAGCACCCGGAACATGGGCATTCGCCTTTGCAAAGACCTCAAGACGGGTTCTATGATGGAGTCATGGGTTTGAATAATTTTAGTATAACTGGTTCCAATCAGAACAGCCGCAGCCCGTCGCACAGCCCAGCTATCTCCCCTCGGATACTCCCTCAACAGATGCCCGACCCTAGTCAGCAGAACCAGGGTATGATGCTAAGTACTGGATATCCGAACCCAGATATGGGGTATTCTGTTCAAGGCTCGGAAGAATTTCCCACCCTCTCCCAAGAAGGCGTAATAGATCCCACGATAGCTCAATCCATGGCTCCACCATCAATCAACATCGACTTCGCACCCAATTCGAGGCAGAATAGCTTCGAGCCTCCGAAGCCTCCCATGGACGCACAGTCCTTAACTCCACCAGACAGAGGTGAGCCATGTCTATCCCTTTCGAAATCTGCGTCACTGACGGAACTCTAGGTCGTCCACGATCCCGTCCGCGGGCGGTTACAGATCCCTATAACAGCGGAGGCGCTGTCCTCTCGCGACCTAGCACCCCTGGCAGTCTGTCGCCTCACCTGGGCGCCGATTTGGCTAATCGTAATCGTTCTGGCTCTGAGTCATCTTCCCGGTCACTCTCGCCTGGTGACAGGTCGGGTAGTGCCAACGCCGTCTCTAGAAGACGTCAGTCCATGTCAGCGGTTCCCAATAATGTGATAGCGCTTCGTCTGGCAGATCCGGAGTACCAGGCCGCGCAAGACAATGGAAGCACGAAGCGAGTCCAAAAGCATCCCGCCACGTTTCAATGTACGCTTTGCCCGAAGCGATTCACACGAGCGTACAATCTACGTTCTCATTTGCGAACACATACCGATGAGAGACCCTTCGTATGTACAGTCTGTGGAAAGGCTTTCGCTCGACAGCACGACCGGAAGCGCCACGAGGGCCTCCACTCAGGCGAGAAGAAGTTTGTCTGCAAAGGGGAACTCAAAGCTGGAGGCCAATGGGGCTGCGGTAGACGGTTCGCTCGAGCAGATGCGCTTGGCCGCCATTTCCGGTCCGAGGCTGGTCGAATATGCATCAAACCGTTGCTGGACGAAGAAATGATTGAGAGACAACGGATTTGGCAAGAGCAGCGAATGCAGACAATGGCACAAAATATGCAACCGCATGCAGTTATGGACTCCAACGTCTATCCCGGAATGGAAACAAGTTACGCCTTGCCTGCCGCCTTATTAGCGCAGTACCCGGCACTCGCGCAGATGAACTGGGGCCAAAATGATATGGGTAATGTGGAGGACGAACTCAGTGGCCGCTCGAGCTTTGATGCGTCTGACTACGACGACGGTGACGACGCGGGCTATGTTAGTGGCCCGGGAACCGGGTTTGGTGAAGGTGGCATGCAGCAAAACTTTGGCGAGCAGATCGGCTATGCGAGTGATTATGGCGGTCGCTAGACATTACGCTGGTTCGTCTGAAAAGCAACCCTATGTGGATTCGGAAGCCAACGACGTTAATATCCATTCGAACGGATGATTCATGATTACAAACGGATATATGGACCCTGGGCGCCCAGCGGGATGAATTTTTATATGACGACTTTTTACTTTCCGTGTTGAGAATTTAGACGGCAAGATAGATACCAATCCGAGTTTATGTCTTTGTGGTTTAAATATTGCATATCTTGTCCTCACCTACCAGAAGGACGTTAGCAAAAGGCGGCTGCTAGGTAAGCAGTCAGCTCTCTCAGTTGCCCCCACCTAAGGTTGTGTTTAATTCAGCTAAAAAGGGGATAGTAGTGGGCTCCCGTCAGCGCTATCTGGTGATCTTGATTTGGCTCCATGTTGTTGATAAAGCTATCTAACATTAACCTGCTGTCTCACATGATTTATTTCATGTGCTTTCCAGTCTGTTCTATCTGGTTAATACGGCGTATCCGAAGTAGCGTGATAAAACTTCGAAATAGCCGCTCGGCATTGTTCTAGAAGTCAATTGGTAAGTTAATTGGTAATCCAGTTTGCATGCCTACCTAGATACCTAACCTATATGTAGAGCTAGTTTCGGATCCTACAGGTCAATCGCGAGGCCGACGCTATCCCAAAAGGATAAAGATAAGTTACAGTGTATAAGAGTTGAACTTGAAGCTACCGTACGAGGTATGAACCAGTGCGTATATGCAGTCAATAATAGATTCCCGTCGCGTAAACTCCTTGACGAGTCTTGGAAGTCCGGTTATTATTCCGTCCAATGTCTCGCTATTCGATGCTCACTGTAGGGATTGCGTTTCCCTTATTCCGTGCTGGAGCTTTCGGTCTAGCCAGTCTCAGATGAGGAGGATGCGATAGTCGTCAATTATTAATCGAATACGTGCTCGGCCCGAGTTGCATTCGGAATCTTGGATCCACCGTGGTTTGAAATCAAGAGCCTCTGGGCATCCTTGGGCTACTCCCCATACATCTTCGCAGTGTATAAATACCACCTGGTGTCGTCATTAATGTGACTTATCTGAGGTTTCGTAGGTAACTTGACTATATCGCAGTTGAACTCGTCTATAGAGCTATCCGACGACATTGGATTCGCGGCAAGAGAATATGGCATTCAAGGCTATCGTAGCGGTTGAGAAGGGCAAGGCCGAGATCAGGGAGGTAGAGAAGCCTCAGTTGCGCGAGGGCTATGTCCTCGTCAAGGTGAAGGCGTTGGCCCTCAACCCCACCGACTACAAGGCCCTCGACAAACGGGTTGTCCCTGGCACCAGGCTGGGAGCGGATTACGCCGGAGTCGTAGAAGAGGTTGGTCCCGGGGTGACGAAACCGTTCAAGAAGGGCGATCGCATAGCGGGACTTGTCCACGGCGGGTAAGTAGAGCTGCCATTCGGCTCCCGCTCCCGAGAAGCATCAAGGACCGGCGGCTAACTCCGCTTTACTCCCGCAGAAACCCACTTGACCCAGAGGGCGGCGCCTTTGCCGAGTACGCAATTGTCAAGGCAGCGGTTCAGATCAAGATTCCGGACAACATTAGCGACGAGCAGGCCGCCACCTTGGGCGTATCCACGATAACAATAGTACGTGTTGACTTTTCAACTCTGCTCGCCGCCTATTCTACCTCTCCATTTGAAATGACGCAAGAAAAGCTAATGCCGAAAAACAGGCCCAGGGTCTCTACAAGCACCTCGGGCTCCCCTGGCCCACCGAGCCCGCAAAGGAGCCGTTTCCGGTCCTGATCCACGGAGGCAGCACGGCGACCGGCCTCTACGGGATCCAGTACGCGAAAGCATCGGGACTGACGGTCATCGCGACGTCGTCGCCGCGCAACTTCGAGTACCTGAAGAGCCTGGGCGCCGACGCGGTCTTTGACTACCACTCGCCGACGGCCGCGGCGGAGATCAAGGCGCTCACGCAGAACAAGCTGAAGCATGCTTGGGACTGCGCGGGCACGGGGGCCGAGCTCGTCGCGGGGGCGCTGAGCGACGCCGAGGAGAGCAGGTTCACGTGCATCGTGCCGGTCGACGCGGCGACCGTGCACAGGATCAACCCTAAGGTCGACGGCCCGCACCTCACCCTCGGCTACGACGTCTTCGGCGAGCCGTACATCTGGATCGACGGGCACAGGCCCGCGAAGCTCGACGAGCACGAGTACACCGCCAAGTTCCTGGAGATCGTCCCGAAGCTGTTGGAGGACGGCACGGTTAAGCCCATCCGTACGGTTGTCAACCACGGCGGAGCCGGCCTGGAGGGGGTGTTGAAGGGGTTGGAGGAGCTGAAGAAGAATGGTATTAGCGCTGGCAAGTTTGTGTATACTTTGTGAGTGGCTGAGACGTGTCGCATGGAACGATGAGAGCCTCCCGCGGGGGTTATCAAAGTTCCTATGTACCTCTTAAGTAGCGTGGTATTTGTGAAACATATCCGTATATGAAATAATCTTGGGGTATTTCTTTGCGCGACAAGAATACTGTTCTGAAAGTTGGGGGAGATGCGGATGTCTAAAAATAGCTCTCGAGGAGATGCGTGGGTTGTTCCCTTACTTTCCCTAGAGGTACCTAGGTACCTACCTCTCAATCAATTGCCTCGTGGATTTCCGGAGTGGCGGGTCCCTGTCTCGAGCCGCCGGATCTTACCTTCTACCCGTGATCCAGATGCTCGGGTTGTACCTTCTTGCATAGGTACATTAGGTAGTTTCGTTGCCTGTCTTGATCCCGTCACTTCCTGTTGAAGCAGATGCGAGGGCCGGGGCTAGACACATCAGTCCGGATGGTGGGTCCGGCGTCTCACGTCAAGAGTCTTAACGTGGGAACCACCCACGAAGGCAACTGGCAATGAGGCTATTGATAACTTGTCACTGGAACAAAATCTGTGTTAAAATATCTACTAGTTAAGAGTTCAATCACTGACAGCATCGAAAATGTACCTAAGATTGAATGTAGTTCTCACACTACGATTCGCCCGGCTACCCCTAAGATACAAGGTGATTCAATATTGAGGGAGGTTTTAAGATATCCATGGAAATCAAGTCAGTTAGAATCCAAAGCCACCACGTAATGCGATTGTCTAGCTGGATGGACGAATTTATGATTTGTGACGAAATTTATTACCGCTTGCATGACATGGCGTTAAATTGCCTTAAGCGGGATGCATGCCTGTCATTCTTCATAAGATGTACCTACCTGGGTGCCTACCTACTAACCGCGGTTACCTATTTTTGCTTTTTATGGTGCAGCCTGGTTACTCATGTTGTTGTTATTTTCACAGTCATTTCTTGGTGGCGCCGGCTTCATTAACATTAAATCTAAACCGCGAAACGACCTCAGTATGTCTGCTTCTACAGCCGTATCACGACGCTGTGGGACGTGTCGTCGTCAGAAGCAAAAAGTATGTCTCTATGAACTAGTCGTCGAAGCTACTAGGAAACTTATGGGGCCAACAGTGCACATTCGCGCACCAGCAAGATGCCTGTGACCGGTGCCTTGAGATGGGTTTCAGCTGTCCACCCCCCAAAGGCACACCTAGGATCGACAGCCCTGTACGGTCTCCTTACAAGTGTGATTACTGCCGTAAGGCGCATGAGACAGTTAGCCACTCGGTCACCTAGCTGCCGCGGAGTTACTGCTAAACGTATTTAGTGTCACCCGGTCGGCCGAGCCTGGCCAGACAAGTGTGAATATTGTATCGCGAGAGGGCTTCCATGTACCGCTCCCCGAACTAAGAAGGATTTTAACGGTTCCGTTTCTGCGCAAGGAGGCGATGGTAGTACATCCGAAACCAATGCCGAAAACAGATTTCAAAGGCCCGAAGACGATGCCATCGGTGTCCCCTCGATCTCGAGGCCCTTGTCAGAAGTTTCCGACTTCGATGCTCCTGCTTCGGCTGCTCCCACTCTTGTCATGCCTCGAATCAAGCGTGTTAAGTCAGGTGCCCGAGATTCCGAGATTAGCTCGGACAAGGAGGTGGAGCAGCTGAGAGATACAATACGGAGAATGGAGGACGAGTTCATGGAAGTCCTCGGGACGGAGAAAGAGAACCACCAGGTCGAGATCAGGGCACTCAAGGACAAGCACCGAGAGGAGCTTAATCAGCAGCGAGAGAGATATGAGTCAAGGATTGACGATCTCATCAAAATCATGAAGAAAATGTAGTTCCACGGTCGAAGTCGTCAGCTTTGTCCCGCATGCTTACGCTTGCATGTTCTCCGGTCAATCCCATGGCGAGATGAGTCTGTACCAACTGGCCCCGCGAGTTGTGAAGGCGACACGGACGTGCAGTCGTCACCAAGACTCGCATCATCCCGAGGAGATGCTGAGGACAGCATAAACTTCGACTTCGATGATCATTATACGACCGAGCCAGATGACACATTTCAATCCAGGAAGTTAGTCCTCTGGACAGTTAACTATTGACTCTGCATAATTACAACGCTGACAATGTTGTCGGGCCTGCTTTCAAAAATACCGAAATATGGTATACTTCTGCGAGTGGTGCTAGGATCAGTCTGCTTGTTGTACCTATCCATTACCCGAGCGAACTCCGAAGAGCGCCGAACGGGGTACTATTGGACGCACAGCAGCCAACTCGATGGGAATTCGGATTTCGGAGAGCACTTACTATGGTCGGAGCTTACGAGATGCTATATGCCCTCACCAAATATTGGTAAAGCACGTTATGGCAACTACTAGCAAGTGATATAATTCCATTTCCATTATAGACTTGGGCTTTGGGTCAGAGTATAAGACCTGATGCTTGACTTCGTCATGAACTCTCCTAGATTATCGATTAAACATCGTCAACGATCTGTCTCTCAGCACATGCAACTCCGACATCGTATCTCCCAGACTACCCTGTATTGGCATTGACTTTTTGCTTATTCAGCACCAAGGTTCAGGCTACACAGCATCCGAAGACCAGTCGATTCGAATAATTACTATCTATTTTATACCTTCTACATTATCTTAGGAATTAAGAGCGCAATTGAATCATGGCAGTAGAGACGAATCCAGAGACCCCTTTTTATACCTTGGCGGAGGGCCAGCCCCTGCCAAGGAATGACACTTCAGACCAGATACGCACTGGAAGTGGTGGTGGGTTTGTCCTTCTCACTTCCACGCAGCTTATCGAGAATCTTGCGCATTTTGCTCGAGAGAGGATCCCGGAAAGGAGCGTCCACGCCAAAGCTGCCGGAGCGAGAGGGTATTTCGAAGTTACGGACGACATATCAGATCTTACGGACGCCGACTTCTTGACTGGAATCGGTAAGAAGACGGATGTGCTTGTTCGCATATCTACTGTCGGACCTGAACGAGGATCTTCCGATACCGTTCGAGACTTCCGGGGATTCGCTACGAAGTTCAAGACAAGTCAAGGCAACCAGGACTTTGTGTTTAACAATCAGGTACAAAATGAAACACCCAGATATGGTACCCTTTGGATAATTGAAAGATTGCTGATATAGAAATAGCCTGTTTTCTTCGTCCGCGACCCTACCAAGTTTCCTTCATTGAACCGAAGCCACAAGAAGGACCCTAGAACAAATAGTAAGTAAACTCTCCGAGCCCTCAAAAATTCCGTGTTCAATATGTACCTGTTGAACCTGGAGCTTACTATGACTTCAGTGGCCAGTTCAGACATGTTCTGGGACTTCCACGTCCACAATCAGGAGAGCATACATGCGCTGATGTTCCTATTCGGAGATCGAGGCCTTCCCTCATCCGTTCGACACGTGAACGCTTACAGCGGGAACACCTACAAGTTTACGAAGTCCGACGGCTCGTACTCTTACGTCCGAATCCACTTCCTCACAAACCAGGGGGTCCATTACTACACAGATGCAGAGGGTGCCGAACTGGCTGGCACCGAGCCCGATAGACATCTTGATGATCTTCAGACTGCTATTCGATCTGGCGATTTCCCATCGTGGGACATGTACGTGCAGGTCATACGCCCGGAGGACATCGCCGACGCACCCGTGGATATCTTCGACATGACCAAAACGTGGCCTCTTAAGAAATACCCTCGCCGCAAGATCGGCCGCATGGTTCTTGATAGAAACCCTTCGAACTGGTTCGCGGAGATCGAGCAGGCTGCTTTCAGCCCCAGCAACATGGTCACCGGCATCGAGCCCAGTCCAGACCCGATGCTGCACGCCCGCATGTTTGCCTACCCCGACGCGGCTCGCTACCGGCTGGGAGCGAACTATCAATTCCTGCCCACCAATGCTCCTAAGAGCGAGGTCTACTGCCCAATCGAGCGTGACGGCTTCATGAATTTCACGCACAATTACAACGGCGATCCGAATTACATCGGGACGAAGATCAAGCCAGTTCGTTTTATCGAATCTGGGCAGCATGGACAGCCCCAAGCTCGTCACCGTGACGGAGTGGACGGTGTGAGCCCGAAGAAGCTTGATCAAGGAAATGGAGTCCCTGTAGTATTCTCCTCGGAGGTGACGGACAAGGACTTCGAGCAGTCTACTGCTCTTTGGAATATTATGGGTGAGCAAGAGGGCGCGCAGGAGCGATTCGTGAGTAACGTATCCGCTCATCTCAGCGCTGCGCAAACGAAGTGGATCAGAGACGAGGTATACGGTATGTTCATACCCCTATTTCGTTAAAGTATAGGGATGGCTGACTGAGTCCTGTAGCGATGTTTAGACGTGTTGATGAGAAGTTGGGGCAGATGCTCGAAACTACTACGGAGGCTGCTATTAAGGCTAAAGTTGGGAACAACGTGCATAAGATGGCCTGGCATTAAGGGTCATTGTCTTGTTCAGAGCTTACTTCAACTAGAGGATATAATGCTAACGTTGGACAAGCCAGAAGAGACACTGGCATTCTTTGGTTCTGTTTTGGTAATACGGTATTATCGCACTTACTGAACAGGAGATACGATGCAGCTCTGAATGTGTTGTTGTATTGATCTAAGAGCTCTCCATCCTGGTATCGTCAGGAGAGCTGTCTATATAACCCTGTGGGCTGTGGGCTGTGGGCCCGGGCAACAGCCCTAGCAGGAGCTCCACACAGACCTGGAGAGCTTTCTACTGTGACACACCCCCTAGCTCTGGGAGATCTAATCGAGCAGGGCTATCCAGGTAGAAAGCTCAGGTGGTCAGCAGCGATCACCCCCCAGGTGCAACGCACTCAGCTATCTAGGGAGTACAAAGGAGAGTAGATACAAAGAGGTGGTTAAATTAGCGCCGTCGTAGGGTACTAGCGAAGCTCGTCCGTATAGAAGCCAACATCTTAGAGAGCTCCCCAGGGCCTAGCCGTGCTACCCGTCAGCTCTCGCGAGATCGTCACCTGCGAGGAGCTCCCTAGAGAGGAGAACACGCTATGCCAATAGCTTTAGTTAGTTATTATCTACTCAACAAACGGCGCTTCCTAAAAGGAGAAGAAAAAGATCACCTAAACCTCTAAAAACCTGCTCTCAAGCGGATAGCTTCTCAAGCAGTAATATCTCCAGGCCACGCTCCCTCCTTATACTCTACATCCATCTTTGCCTTTAGCTTCTTCCACGTTAGGGATTAATAACAAGCTCTAATAGCCTTTGCAACCGCCTCGTTAGGTAGTGCAACAAGCTATTCATCCTTAGTGCCCCAGATCAAGTACTTAAATCAACAACACTCCTGCAAAGGCCAGGGGTGCATATTATTAAAGTTACTCAAGCATAGGCAGTAGTGAGCTAAATTCTCATCGATCGTTGCAAAGTAACCATAAAAGCTCTCGGTTTGCCTTTAAGTCTCTTTGGTCTAAATCCAGATCTCAAACCACTTACCATACTAATCTAAGGAAAGCACTTAAGTCCCTAGGGCCTCTACTCAAGCTAGTTCAAAGAGCTATTAATCAGCCCAGGTAAGTACATACCGTCATCCAACGGCGGCAAGGAACTCTCGTCTAACAAGCAGTCCTTTTACCTCTAAAATCCCTACTACCGCTGCTCAGTTAAAAACATTACGCCACTCTTAATACCACTCCTCCAGGCCAATTAACTAAATATTAGCTTTAACAAGCACATTCAAATACCAATTTCTAATAGTATTAACCATACTCACATTAAAAGGTATTATACAAGCCTTAAGCGCTCACAAGATCTTCTAAACTAACAGTTCCTAACTAGGTTTCCATAGCTCAAGCTCTAACATAACTGCCGTTAAAAGCAAGCTAAAGACTATATATACTATCCAGTTCTAAATCATAATATATCAAGAAAGAAAAATAAAATGCTTAGTTAAACAAATAAGGTATTCTTTACGCTCTTCCTCATACCTAGCCATCAAATCCTTTTTAAAGGTAGCAAAGGGAACGCTAAAAGGTATTCCCCTGCTTGCCTCAGCAGTAGTCTGCTATGCTCTAAAAAGCCCTTCATAGGTCTCTTACCAGCGCTAAGCATTTACATCTTCTATCTATTAATAAGTAGGCGCATACAAAACAATCGTTATAAAGTAAGGTTAATCGATCAAGTTAAGGTTAATACGATCCTAAATCCCTTAAAAGCAAACATACATACAAAGCATTAAATACCACTTAAGCCAGTCACTACTGCTAACAAGCTTTTAACTAATGGATATCCCGCTCTAGGATTCAAAGGAAAAAGTAAACAAAAACATCATAAAAGGCATGGTGTTTTTATCAGATTTAGGAGAATTCAAATAATAAAAAGAAAAAGCAAACAAGCTGCATCACACTATTAGCTAAAAGCAATATCTCTTTAGCAGGCCGTGGCGCTACCGGGCTCATAACTATCGCACTTACTGAACAAGAGATACAATGCAGCTCTGAATGTGTTGTTGTATTGATCTAAGAGCTCTCCATCCTGGTATCGTCAGGAGAGCTGTCTATATAACCCTGTGGGCTATGGGCTGTGGGCCCGGGCAACAGCCCTAGCAGGAGCTCCACACAGACCTGGAGAGCTTTCTACTGTGACAGGTATCCCTAAGTCTATGTATGTGCAGGTGCTTATGTTAGTCTGCTAAATCTATATCTGTGGCTGCTACGCTCTCTATCAATTCGTTTCGGATGCATTGATTACGGCGATACGTGTTGCATTTTACTCGTATGTCTCATCTTGAATTAATCTATGATAAGTACCTAAGGTAGTAGTATCAGGTTATTTGCTCTTCTGTACCGCGACTTTTCGACCCCGATGGTGGTGCTGCCGCATACATTCCCAGTGGTGGCCGGTGCAGGCCGCTTAACTTAGCCCCGGACTGCGAGAGGCTCGTTTATTGTTTTATAAAGAGTAAGATAGGCAGGTTTTATGTAAGGGAGAGCCGGAATTCTGCATGAAATTGTAACTGACACATCTCCTTACGTCGGTACTAGCCATTCTTTACCCCAATTTCTCAGTCTTCCTGCGGCTCGATCATGAATACATGATTACTGTCATAACGACGACACCCTATCAAATTCCTATTCACACCTACCCCTATCCATTTCCCCACTCGCGCGACCCAACAGACATGAGTTAAATCACCTCTTGCCAATAGAGACCTCAACCATATGAACGACAGTATTGAGTCATCTTCAAATTGCTAGTTGCCCTTCAACTTATTGATATCCCAGTAGACTCAAAATTCCTGCTGACATGGCCGCCAGTTGCGCCATCGCATGTTCGGGGAGGTCCTTTTCCTTAGGAAATTATGCGGCGGGCAATACCCTAGAATATTCACGCGCGGCCATCAAAGCTCAAGAGCTACCTTCCTCACCTGGCTATAGGCTTGACATAGATATTCAACGGCGGCTTGTGCCATAAATTATATGCCTCGTTATGCTCCAGCCATTCACGGCTGCCGTCATCGATGGTCATGTCGAAGTTATATATGATTCTGGCCAAGATAAGCCGCATCTCGGCATAAGCCAAACTAGGGACTGTCAGCACACGTGATATCCTCGCCGTCCAACAGCAAGACGAGGCACTTACTTGCGACCTATGCAATTACGCGGACCAGTGCTGAACGGCTGCATCGCGTCGAGTTGGTCGCCCTTGAACTTCGGGTCACCCAGGAATCGCTCGGGCGCGAAAGTGTTGGGTTCAGTCCAGTATCTCGAGTCGTGGTTGATAGCATATTGCCAGACTGCAACGACAGTCTACGAGTATTGTGTTAGTTCCGCACTTGAAGGATGAAGGGAGATAGGAACGTACCCCTTCCGGAATAAACTTCCCCGAGATGAAGACACCGCCTTTAGGTACCTGTCGTGGCAAGCCGGTCGGAACAGGAGGGTAACATCGGAGGGCCTCGTTGAGACAAGCAAGCATATAAGACAATTTACCAACAGAGGTTAAGGTAATCTCATCGTCATTGTTGAACGAAGAACGGACCTCTTTGGCGAGCCTGTCAAGCTTATCTGGGTGAGTGGTAAGGAAATAGATCGCGCCGCTCAGAAGAGTGGCGGTCGTCTCACTCCCGGCTACGATAAGGGTACCGGCGTTAGCAGCTATCTGCATAAAGCTCAATTGGCTCCCATCCTTCTTCTTGATTAGGCCTTCGAGGAAATCCGGTCTCTCGACGCCGAGCTCGAACCTCTGCTTCAGCTTCGCCCGGATGATTGCTTGGTTGTCGGTAATAGACATCCCGCCAATTCGTAAGGCAAGCCGTACAAGGGGCCGAAATCCGAGGCCGGATAAGGCCATCAGGAGGGAGGTCTGCTTCACGGAGTTGGCTACCAGTTTGACCCATGGATGATAGTCGGACTTCTCAAGGCAGCCGAACGCGGAACCAAAGCCCAGGTCTCCGATGACATCGAAGGTTGTCCAGTTAAGCCACTCGCGCATGTTCAAAGGCGTGTTACCGCCGTTGCACTGTTCGCGCATCCGGAGAATCAATAGGTCCACGTACTGGCCGATGATCGGCTCTTGAAGCTGCATAGATCGTTCGGAAAAGCCGTGCGACAATTGTCGACGCAAAAGTGCGTGCTCTTCCCTACTCTCATTGATGATACCTCTAGGCACGTTGTCGATGGTACGGTAAAAGCGATCGTACTTCGATAACTCCGGCTCGCCATTGTGCCGATGGCCGTAGATATCCTTCCATGCCTGGGGATCGCTGAACGAAAGCTCATTGGGGGATATCCGTACGATGGGTCCATATTTGGCGTGTAGTTTTGTCATGTACATTGGTAAATCTCCCTTCATCTGTCGAATATATCTGGGATAAGGGGATATCCTCCAGAAGAACGGTCCCGGGAAAGATCTAAGAGGATGAAGAAACGCATTGTACAACGCTTTCCCTACAATGAAAAGGACAATCTTCGGGTCGTTAGTTGGATGCCTCACTATATCTGCCAAATTGATGGTTTTTAAACCTGAGAGAGAGCGGACTTACCAGCGCGCTGCCTATGAAGGCCAGGTTTAGTGGACTATTCACTAGTAGAGGCGCCATTCTAACTCGAAAACGCAGTGTTACAGGCGTCGGAAGAAGCGATGTGATACTCGGGCAAGGGAAACTCTGAGTAGGAGCGACAGATCTCAATCTATCTTATACAGGCCTCGACATCCCGCTTCGGAACCGTTCTCGGCCTTTCGTGGCTACCCTGGATACGAACTGACGGCGAAGACGCGAGAGCTATCACTCCAGCGATGGTGGCTAAAGTGGCTTACGGAGGGTCGGTCGTATACGGCGGGGAAGAGAGGAAGACGGCATGCATTGCATGAATGTATCCCAAGCTCGCTAGCAGATGCCCCCCTCGGCGCATAGAGCTATCCAATTCGCGCCGTCGTGAGGTCATAACTAGGGGGTGAAGTGGATGAGTCGTAATAGGTTCCATCTCCGACCGTCCGAATTTGATGCAACGTTGGCGGCTATGACTATAATTTAGACGGATCCCATGCACAGATTTATTCCATAAGTGTCCGGGAAGAGAGATGCCGCGTATGAAACAGTAAGGTCATGACGGCTTCGTATGTACCCAACGAACGGGAATAACAAGAGATTTCAGTATGCCGTTGCAGGAAAGCATACCGTGCCCTGATTATTCCAGCGCGCCCTACTTTAGCGCACGCCGGAGCGTCAGCACTTAAAGAGGCTTATGTTTTTTGAGACCCCTGAATGATCTCCGGCAGCTGACGCTTGCCGAGGCCCTGGCTACCTAATCTAGATCTCCTTTAATTCTGTAGATCATGATTGGAAATTCCGGCTACGACAAAGCCCGCCACAAACCATTCCCGATAGGACGTAGCAGCGCAAGTGAAATGCGTCCATTGAAGCTACTGCGGTTAGTATTCCAAATAAGATGTATTTTCGATCTAGACTTTAACTTCTCATGGGCCGCCCCGTACAATGACTACAAGAATAATCTCCTTCGAGAAGAGCTTTGAACACCCCGGCCTTAGTAAAACGCACCAAGGCATATTATGTGGGTCAAAGTGAGGCATACCGGGTTCTTTACCGCTATGTATAGATGAACTCCCAGCTAAGCGAATCCCCTTATGAGGAAGATCATATATCGTGGGGATGAAGGGTGAAGATCTCATTGAGAACTCGTTACGGCGTATCTGATCGGAAACTAGCAGGTTCCCGAAGCTTGTGATCTACTCCTTGTCAAGAGGCAACTCACTTTCATGGCTATAGCTTGAGTGCCGGGATTCGGAGAAGAAACTGTCAAACCTTGCGATGTACACTCTGAATATCAGTGCACCGGAAGCCTCTCTGGCCGCGATATCCTACCAGAGAGGGAATAAAAATTGGCATAGGCTGACGTGGACAAATGCAATAGAACGCACTGTATGACCGCTCCAATAATCATAGACAACCTACTTGCTGTCGCAAACCACTGTCTAATCCCGCCGTCGGCGTCGGCGGAACTCGGGGACATTTCTGCGGAGCAATCCGCGGCCACTGGAAAGATATGTCGGTTCCCGATATACGCCTGTGCTCCCGCAAACGCTATTCCAGAGATTCCTTCTTCTTCAAACACCATTAGACACCTCACATGTGGGAAGTAGCAGTACAGACACTTCGAAATAACAAAGCTCGACTACGTTCAATCAGCGTCAGCTTGCGGCTCTGCTGTTATGTCGTTGTTCCTTCCTTTTGTACTACCCATCCCCATACGACTGGGTTTTGTGTTGGGAACAGTAATAGTGCCCCACGCGACCATGCCGCCGGAGTCATGCACGTGGAATCTCATGCTGCTCTCACGGTAGGGGGTAGGTTGTTAGTTTGAGCATCTAGGTCAGCTCTTTAGATATAAATTTTCCGATTTTCTTTCACTTCGCCGAAGAGCCAGTTGATATGAACTGGAGAAAATTGAAAATACGAAGGCGTGATAGAATGCCCCAGTCGGCGTGCAGCTGACTCATATGACGGAGAGCAGTGGCACTCTTCCTAGCTCTATTCTCATCAACTTCAATTCCTGCAATCATCTAGCAGTAGGTTATTTTCATTGATAATTGATAGCGACAACTATCGCTGGTTCTAGATTTACATGAATCAGCTGTTACGGTTATCTTTGTAAGAGGTCTAATATCTCGCGCTTTTGATGCACGCTTACTTAGGAGGTAGGAACTTTAAGCACTTAAGATAACTTCTTCGATCAATAGCCGTAGTAGCCGTTTTTGTCGTGTCTCGAGGCTGTCGTGGTTTCCATAAGCCTTTAGTGAGCCATGATCCATGAACTTCGATTGGATTTAATAACTGAATGACTTATTAAGCTGGGTGGTGTAAGTTTGGATGAGTGTTCTTCGGAACGTCTTCCCTACGCGTCGTGCTCATCGTTAGAATTCTGCGCATACGTTCCTGACACAGGCACCTTCGGCTACTATCTACTTCGCCCTGCTCTCTTCCTGCATTAATGGGATGTTACCGGGTAGATACCCAAAGGTTTATACCCTGAGGAATCAGCTTGCACGTCATCAAAAGCCATCACACGTATATAGCAATCTCGTCAACCAGATAGGCTGTAATTCCTCCCATAAGACATTAACCACTTACGGATCTTCCTCCTCCATATCCCTCCCGCACTCTCACCTGCTTTCCAGGCGCTACTAAACCCGATGAATCCTCCGGGATCAGCAACAGAAGAATATCTACCTGACAGACTGCAACAGTGTGGTACGCAGTTCATAGCTGGCATACACTCCCGCTCTTATCCCGGCCAACGTATAAACGTTTCAACGAAAAATCCCTCAATAAACGCAGAACTTTCGATCGCAGGCTTACGACAGTCGTCTTTGGCTAGTTGGTAGACCGCTTATGGCGCGGCACCTATCATGGTCAGACAGACCCTGATGACGATCAACACGTACTGTATCTTGTATAGGACCACTGAGCAATATCAGGTTCCAGCCCTGAATCCTTCTGTAAATCAGCTAGGTAAGTGCCGTTAGACGAGCTACGTGACTAAGGAAGAGTACAAGACTTAAACCGAATAGAATCGGAGACACCTAATGAAAGCCATGCAAGGAAATTTTCGCCTTTTCCGTATTTCAAAGGAAGGCTTGTGTAGACTAGACTCAACCCGTTAGTGCGGACTTGCCTAACTACTCTTCCACTAAACCTTTGCCGAACTTGCTTGCGAGAGGGATTCTTCAACTACAAAAGGCATTACTTGATGTAGCTGATAATGATGACATTGTTTACGTCCGTAAGGCGTGCGAGCCACATGGTCTTCAAAGCTCGGTCTCGGTGGGTCCCGAATGGTCCCCGAATCCCCTTTATGTGATCTTGTAACATAGTGCCAAGATGCGAATCGTAGACCACGACTTCGCTCTCTCCGTAAGCCAGGAGTACAATGAGCGAACTGCCCAACTGACACTGTGCGTATTGTCTGTGAAATCTTATTGGCAGATTTACTGTCTTTGTGTTTATCTGTAGCCTATTGCGGCAGTTTTCTAGAACCAAGTGAGACAACACATGGGAAGCCACTTAAAGCCGGAGATAACCTTCCAGAACAAAAAAAGAGCACTGTAGTTTGGGACCCCTGGCTGCTCGGCTTCCCGTCTGGGGTAAGGCGTTTACTGGATGATTAGGGGACTGCAATAAGGACCCCTGTTTTCCCTTGAGTAACTCTTTGTTCCTAATCTCCTAAGTAGTAGCGTAAGTTGTGGAATAGTTGCCGGGTACTGGTCCATAACGAGAAGACAGCTTTATCTCAACTACAGCCGTTATTCCGTCCTCTGACAGGTAGGGCCTTTGATAGCATTATATGCCTCATTCCCGTTCTCTTTTAGATACAGTGTGCTTGAAACAAGAAAACATACGCCGCGTGGCAACATTTAGCAAGGGAATCCAAAAGTATTATCTCATAATCTCTTCCCTCGGTTAGACCATGGTGTTGTCAATTCCGCCTACCGAGAGTAAACATACTGTGGTGGTCAGTTCCATAATTTGAGGCTCATACTAGGTAGTAGCTATACGGCTAGCTACACAAGTGTGACGAGTCCACCGACTACAATGTACGTAAAGGGCACTTTACTAACTTCCGTGGTAATATACCAAATTGCTGCCAGTAACTTGTCCGCCATCTTCCAAATCAGTGTATAGATTCCATGCTATGTGACTCTAAGATCTTGAACTAAAACTCCCCTATGTTAGACACAATCCTACAAAATAACCTTGCGGCCAGTATAGAGCTGGTCTCAAGTAGTTGAGTTCATTGATTAATGGGGTTCCATGGCTTGTCCCAGTAACGTACGTATGTACATCAACATATGGAAATATACGGCCCCGTGATTTTTAGATTTGGGTGACAAGGCCTTCGTCTACTTCAAAGTCGGCATCAGGTACCCGTTACTCACGGAGGTATATTCTCTTGTAAGTACGGTGAGAGGCAAGCTTGATGTACTTTTGTTTAAAGCTCTGGAAGTGGAAGTCAAGCCCGATCTTTATCAGGACCACACAAGCTGGCAATCTAGGCTCTTATCTGGCGAGAATAGGTAGGTAGTCAAGCCAAGTCCGCTCTCTCCGTGTGTATTGCTGTAAGCACATGAATTTGCCATTCTGTATCTACCCGTGACGCTAAGATCAATGGCTCCTTTCAAGGCAATCTGTTGACTAGCAGGGTGGCTAGGAGGAAAACCATCATTTCAAAGGCTGCCACCCCAACAGGCGTGATTGGCCTTTGTTTGCTACTGCATTCTTTTTGTCGATAATCTATATATATCAATTATTTCCACCTGCACCTGGTGACCATTTGTGGCCTTTCCTAGACAACGCCGAGAGCTTCTCACTCAGCTTTTCTCACTGTATACACAATGGGGAACCAGAGCCTTCACCTCGCTAAGGTCTGCGAAGCATGGGACCTTCTGCAGAAGCGCATTGAGGCGGGCAGCTACGTCTTAGATGGTCAAAACCTCCACATCTCAGACGTTGTAGCCACAGCTGTGTACGTCCCGAAACTGCCTAGAAATAGATCTTTGCTAACGACGGACCAGCCATGGGTGTACTCCTCAGCTTACTGAAGACCCCGAGGTGCTCAAGCGTCTCGAGGATAGCGTGGATGTGCTATATTACTACCTCTCGAAGGGGTGGTATGTCTATGGCATGTGAGCCCTAAGCCTTTCCCCGAAGGGCACCACTAACAGGCTCTTAGGCGTTAATACGGGGTTCGGAGGCAGCGCAGATACGCGGACCGACCAAGTTGTGGCATTACAATCAGCTCTGATGCAACTCACTCAGTCCGGTATCCTCTCACGTTCCTCCGACGGCTCAATTCCAGACCATGCTATGCCCTCGTCGTGGGTCAGGGGAGCCATAGCAGTTAGGCTAAATAGTACCCTCAGAGGGCACTCCGCAGTTTCACTTCCAATTCTCAAGGCCGTCACCGCCTTACTTGAGTATAATCTGAACCCCGTGGTGCCATTGCGCGGTTCCGTTTCGAGCTCTGGCGACCTCATGCCGCTCTCATATGTCGCAGGCAGCATAGAAGGAAACCCGGACGTGCTCATTGAAAGGAATGGCAAAGTGCTCCCCGCAGCGCAAGCATTAGCAGAGGTGGGCCTGCAACCGGTGAAACTTGGCCCCAAGGAGGGTCTTGGCTTGATCAATGGGACGTCTTCCTCAGCAGCCCTCGGTGCAATAGTCCTCACCGAGTCGCACCGTCTAGCCTTGCTTACGCAGGCACTCACTGGCATGGCCGTGGAGGTAAGTTGGACAATTATACATGTAAAAAATAGCCTCGAAGCTAACAGTCGCCATAGGCATTGCACGGGAGCCGAGAGAGCTTTAACCCCTTTATTGCTCAAATACGGCCACATCCAGGGCAGATCGAAGTGGCTCGCAACATTTACTACTTCATGCGCGACTCAGCCCTCGCAAGAGACGTTCTGGAACCGAAGAACCGTCGTTCTGAAGATTTAGTCCAGGACAGGTATTCCGTACGAAGCGCTCCGCAATGGATCGGTCCGCAAATAGAGGACTTGCTTCTGGCAGACCAGCAGATTAGCATTGAACTCAACTCCTCATGCGATAACCCGCTAGTCGACATACCAACCAAGGACATTCACTACGGCTGCAACTTCCAGGCGGCCTGCGTAACATCGGCTATGGAGAAAGTGAGGTTGTCGCTGCAGATGTTCGGCAGGATGCTCTTCTCCCAGTTGACCGAGATGGTCGATCCGACTCTCAGCGGCGGTCTGCCAGCTAACCTTGCGGCGGACGATCCTAGCCTATCTTTTACCTTCAAGGGTGTCGAGATCAATATGGCTTCCTACATGGCCGAGCTGTCCTACTATGCTGGACCGATGAGCCCCTTTATTCAGGCCGCCGAGATGCACAACCAATCTGTCAACTCGATGGCCTTGGCGTCGGCACGGATGAGTGCGCACGCAACGGAAATTCTAACGATGATGGCCGCGGCTCACTTATATGCCGGTTGCCAGGCTGTAGATCTTAGGGCGTTGCACATGCATTTCGTGCAGAAGGCTACCGAGACGATCACGACTGTTACCACACAATTTTTCTCTGGCAATCTGGCATCCGACGAACTAGAGGGCTTCCTGAAGGCTCTCTCAGCTCACGTATATCCTTCCTGGTCATCATCGAGCAAGAAGGATCTCGCGGAGCGGTGCGAGTCTCTTGTGAGTACGGCTGTGCCCATCGTCGTCAGCTACACCAAGGGCACAACCGAAGACGTGCTCCAATGGAAGGAGCAGACGACCAAAGCTGTCTATGCCTTGTGGACAAAGACATTTGACGCCTTCTGCGCAGAGCCTCATACTCCCAAGGTCCTGGGCAAGGGCTCAAAGGTATTGTACCAGTTCGTCCGCCAGCAACTCGGTGTGCCGTTCCACCAAGGCTTTATCGAGCATCCCACAATCAAGGCTGATACTCTGAATGGCCGTCCCAAGAGGAGCGTTGGAGGTTGGATCTCCATTGTCCACGACGCAATCAAGGACGGTTCTTTGTACGGGCCTCTGATTGCGCTAGCCACCGAAGGCTTGCTCGACGAGAAGACAAGCGGCTACACAAATGGTCACGCAAACGGAAATGCACATGCGAATGGGCATGAGAATGGGTACACAAACGGTTATACTAATGGAAAAATTTGAAGTAGAAAATCAGGAATAATAGGTCTTTTTCCAGCGCGGCGCGAAGCCATCCTGTCGCATATATAATGTTTGGTATCTAGAGAGTTGGATTGGGTGGCGGTATCGGTATGGCATCATATCTCCTTCGAAGGAAAAGGAGACAAAAAGGGAAACAGACGACGCGAAGGCTTCGTCCGTCTATCCCGTCCGCTATTGTGTTCTTCTCGATATATTATTGTCTATACAGCGATTTCCTCTAGGAACCTTGTCAGCAACGTCAAGGACCACTGTAGCTTAGCTTTTAGACACGATCATTACAGTGCCAGAATTCACACAGATGCCTTCTATTCCTGTTCTCAATGAAATATTGACATGTATTATGGAGCGCAATATCTTCAAATCATACCTATATTGCGCTTAAAGGCAGCCCTAATAATGGAGATAATTGCCTTCCGCTATGTAGGTTGGGCTCTGTTCTTGCTAGATCTTCATGAAATCTTGTGGTGAGATCTGTCGACCGATGCCTTTCGCATACTGTAGAGAGGTTGAATTTAGCAATAAAGCGGCTGATTCTATAACGTCATGTCTTTTTTCAAGCTTTAGGTAATCAGAGGTTCAAAGAACTATGTAGCCCTAGGTCTGTTGGGTTCTACTTAAAGAACTCTCATGTTCCTTGTAAGAATTTATTTATTTTCTCTTTGAGTGTATCCGTCTCTCGCATTTCTGTTTTCGGGGACCGTGGCTAAGCGTGGATATCCCTGGACCCTGCACGAACCCGAAACCAGGGCCCCTTGACCCCGGAGAAGAGAGCTCGGACCAAGGCAACGGGTCCTTACTGTTATGTATGGAGATTACTGATTCCCTTTCGATGAAACCAATGCGAAACCACGGGTATTCTGCTAAAGAGGCAGCAAGGGCTCACAATGGTTGCTGATGAACCTACCTAGGCAGATTTCTAATTATGTATGAATTGCGGATCACCCGAGAGGCGTTGCGAAGAGCGGCCGGCGTCATAATCGAACCATTCGGCTTATAGAGTAGTAACGCTGCCGTTTGCTTCCCCGAAGACGTCAGGGCCTGGTCTCGTGCCCGTTCTCTTCCATGCCATGCGTAGCCTCCGCCTACCAGCTCTAAAGCAAGCTAAAAGTTCCTGTGAGAGGCGCTTTCGGTGAAGGATCTGGGATCTTGAGAAACGCCTCTCCTTCACTGTCTCTCCTTGTCTGCTTGTCATCCAACCTCCCCTGGCCCCCCGTCCAGCCATTGCTAATAAGGCGGGGGATCTGCATGCAGCTTGGCATCTGTGTAATTTGAGAATATGAGGCATGTGGCAGACGGAACTGGACGTGAATTATCGCGTACCTAGTATCTTCTGCTCAACTTTCCCAGGCAACGAGTGGACGAGTTGTAATTGTCCGGGGTATGACATGTTTCAGTGAAGGACCAATCGTGTCTTTTCAGCGCTTAGCTGCATCCTGTCTCCGGTGAACGGTAGCTCCCAAGCATCTGGATCTGCACCACCAAGACTCCTTGCGAGAGGAAGCAGATCTCCCGAGTCCACAACCTAATATCCGTGAGGCTGTGGCTTTCCCGAGTCATGCAACTGACCTGAAGGCTACGAACTCCTCATCTTGTTGCGCTGAAGGAGAAACGGATGTCTTGGCACATCAAACGCCTTGTTGACGTGGCTTTGGTGGGCTTAACTGCCACATCCAATTAGAGATGGATGTTTTGCATTCCGGGCTGCGGCACACCGGCAAGACTTGCAACCGCAGGTACTGAGCAGCTATCAGAACCTGAAGTGGAGGCAAATGCTGCATGGATGAGCCGAAAAAGGGCTGAATGTGGCTTCTGATATGCTAGCTACCAGATTTGACTTCTCCTTGCTGCACGTCAGCAGAACGCACGCCTACATAGTAATCGAGATCGCGCTCGCGAATGGGGGCCCCGTTATGTACCTACAGGTAGGCAAAAGTGAGTATTCTCCATTGCTGTACATATGTGCGTCAGGCGCCCGCTAGTAGAGACCCAATTCTAGATCGCCACATCACGCTTTTCTATATATGTACCTAGGTATACATACCACTGCAGAATGTTTCATGAATGAATGGCTGCTTCGATGCTTGTTCTGTCACACCGCCAGCTCATGTTCGAGGTTGCCCTTTGGCAATTTTACAACATGATTGGTTGGCTGGCTTAGGCCCGAGATGGTGTCGAGGCGAAACCTAAGACGAATGAGGTCAAAGGTGAAAAATTAGCAATACCTAAATAGGTAGCTAAGCAGCTATTACTTGCGTATGAGCGCGGTTAGCGAATTTCTCGATACCAGAGGGACTGAGGGACTGGCTTCCAAGAGCTAGTGGGGATTGAATAGGGGAACTTGGAGCCAATCTACTGTATGTAGCGAACTGGTTCCTGCAGAAAAGTCCCATCTTTTTTTCTAACCTCCTGCATGACACATAAATCGACATCCACCTCGGGTGTTACTGTGCGATAAGCTGCCCGTTTTCCCTGCGGTCTTGTTCGGCTTGAGGAAAACTCCAGCTGAAGACGGTAGCTATGCACCTGCGTCTCTTGCCACTAGGTTAGAGTTGTCAACTTCTTTTCACCCAAACACACGGATATTACTCAAGCGCCATAGCTGACTGTTCTATCTTGGGAATCTTGATACTGCCAAACATCTACGGTACCCGGTGTGGTATCTGCATTCAGCCTTGAAAACCTGGGGTAGCTATGCAACGACCGGGTCAGAATGGGAGCTTTGATTCCCGAGCGTTCTGAGTTCTAGTTTGCGATACGGGTGAACTAGCAAGCCCTGATTAGGAATGCGCCGAATATTCCCAAGGGTCAAGCAGGGATCCTGGCGTGAGGGTTAAATTAAAATTCTAATCTGGGGTTAGAGGATCTGATCTTTCCTTGTCCACCGCCCCATACAAATGTACCTTAGGTACGGACCAGACACATAACGGTTATGAGATATCGTGGGCAGACGCGAAAACCAGAGCAAGAATTGGCTACACACGCGTAGGAGGGTCGTCAGGTTAATTTGCAAAGGCATAAATATACCTATTGTACAAATAACTCCTCATTCCATCATTACCTACATCTTATAGAAGAGATAAGGAATCCACGTGGCTGGCGCTATATTAGGGTTATTCTTTACTGTACATACCTACTGTACGCTACCTTATGTACTCACTATGGGTGCACTCAGTCCACTTTAGGAATGTGGGGGCGAATCTTACATGTTGCGCGTACAAGGGTCAGTCGTTACCGTTGGTTGAGCATCCTTGCAGTGCAGTAGCGTGCGCACACACTATAATACACTACAAGGAACAGACGGGGAAGGTAGGTACTTAGAGATGGCAGGAATTCGCTTCTCAGAAGCAGGTATCACCAGCAGAGTGTACCTGTACGGTCCCTACCTAAACCGGCTTCCACTGTTGCATCCTGTTCAACGTTGAATGTTGAGAGCAAGGCTCATCTTGGAAAACGCAATCATCTCATCTCTCGGCCAATCTAGCATAACTAATTTTTTTTTTCTTCATTAGAATTTGGATCTGACCCCTATTGATCTCTTGAGTATTCGCCTTACCTTTTCTTTGTTTTGCCTTCCGGGATTCCTACAATACTTGTACAATTTATTTAGACTGTAATATATGTATTCCAACACGATACACAGCATCGTCTAAAAGAGTTGACAGCCCCCTTGCACCCAGCGGGTATCCGCACGCGCTTAGTTGTCTCAATCTTCTCGCCTCGAACCCTGTCAGATTAGGTATATGCGGCGTCAATCAGGGTCATCCAGGCGTCTCGAATGAGAAGCTCCGACCTCGACAAGAGTTCGTGACGCCGATTGGCTTTCTGCAACCCCTCGAACAACGAGACACAGGCGACCCTCTCTGTATTTGGAACCATGTCGCATCTATCGCTGCAGTGTAGCGAAAGCCCATCGGATTCCCAAGTTCTAGAGGATAGTCCGACAATTGGCAGGGCCGTTGTGAATTATCCTTCTGCTGACGCCAACCCACCGCCGTCACTGTCTCTGTCAGTCAGTAACACAAAGTGAGTAATACTTCAAGTTTTACTTCTGGTCACTACCTCCTAATAGCGACGTTTTCATTACTGCTTGTTATTACCTGCAGCCGGCCACCGTCGCAGGTTCTTAATACGTATGCTATGGAATGCTAGGTGGAGCAAGCCTTTTTCTGTTCTTTTTTCCCCTTAACTACTAGCCCATTACGAGACTTCTGGACCTCTACACGTTTAAAAATTACCTACCCAAGTGACCTATCGCATACATATTGACACTGGCGCTGACTTGAATCTCCACTTGTTATTAGACAACGAAAACCTCCAGCTCCCAGCCCTTTGCAAACTAGCACGGCTATCTCTCCGCCTTCCAGCGCGAGCCCGTCTCAATCGAAATTCCCCGATTGTATCCATGAACCTTCTCCAGCCGCTTCGCTCTCTCACGTACTTTCGCGAGAATCACCGCGACGCTCTCCTGTAGACGACGGCGCGAAGAAGCTTTATTCGTCGGGCACTACTGGTCGCAACGAGGACATTTCCCCGGTTTCTCCCACATCTTCTAATTACGGGTTCGTACTTCGTTCCTCGCGCCCGCAACTAGGCCCTCTGAATAACCTTCTGTGTGCACTGGTCACAACTGTTACTTTTGTAAATCTAACAACATTCTATGTTTTGTAGGGCAAAGCTCTTGCCATCTCCGTCGAATGATACTCGAACCGTCTCCAACCCAAGCGCAATTACAAGGCCGCCTGTAGGCTCTACTGGTGCGAGCCTACCCAATATGGCTGGCAGTTCAGTATCCTCCAACCCTGATGCCCCTTCGGGTCCTCCTCGAACGTCATCCATCGATTCCGCCATATCCGCCATCTCCTCGAGAACCCACTCCCACCAGGGATCTCAGGATCAGTCTGGAACTGCGGACATTTCTAATTTGGTCAAGGCGGCGGGCAGTCCTGAGGCCGTAATACAATACTTGTTAAAAGAGAAGCAGTCGCAATCTCAACAGAATACGCAGTTATGGAGGCTCGTCGACAAACAGAGGGCTATGATTTTGGGTCTCAATAAGGATCTCGAGCGCGCTCTGAAAGATAAGGAAAAGTATAGAAAGAAGCTGAAGGATGTAATGGCGGCGCACGATGAGCATATGAAGCTCGATCTTGCGCAATCAAGCAGACCCAGCATCCCTCGGGTCAATGTGAATGTCCCCAGTGAGCAGGAAGTCGACGTGCCGGCATCGCCCTCAAATCTTGATTCGGACAGTGTCAAGCACTCGCCTATTGACGTATCTCTAGCACCGTATCCTATTACACCCCCAGCGGATCGTATCTCTAATGGGCCGCCATCAGCAGTTGGCGAACTTCTCGACCCGTCGCATGCGATGCCGAAAGCGTCGGAACACGCCCTGGACCATTTTGACCATGAAGAGGAGGATCGTGCTGCGGAGAAGGCCAAGAAAGCCATTGACGCGTCGAAAGACCTCCCTATCAATCTTGCATTACCCCCATCTCGAAGCTTTCCAAGCGAGCCCCCTCGAATACCACCACCCCAACGCCCAGCCGATCCTCCAGCAGTCTCGGTCATCGAAGCAACGCCTATGGTTGACCAAGGCATCTCCCAATTTCCGCCTCCATCTGCTCCTCCGCCACGTAAGCCTCCTCCTGCTCCTTTGCAGTTAAAAAAGGAGTCGAAAATCCCCGCTTCGGTTTCTCCCGAAGATGAGGAGGATTCCGATTCAGATTACGACTCGCTGTTAGAAGTGGATGAACTGCCGATTCCCGAAAAACGTGGACGGAGAAGAACAAGGGAGGAAGATGACCGAGACAGAGAAATTCTCGCGCAAAAGGAGGCCGAGGCTCGGAGTCTATCTAAGAAAAGCAAAAAAGGGAGTCAGAAAGGAACACCTGTTGCCAAAGAAGTCGAGCCTTCCCAGAATGATGTTCCTTCAAGTCCCCGGATGGTTGGCATGCAACCCATGCTGGCCCCTGATAGTGTTCCCGCCTCACTAGCCGGCGTCTTGAGCGGGAACGAAACCAGACATATCATGGCGCCTCCTTTGAAGAGTCCTGGGCTCCCTGCAAGCCCAAGACCAATGCCACTAAAGTCGCCTATGAATTCGCCCCCAATGTCACCTCGTGGAATAGGAATGGCCATACCTCTATCACCACGGGCTCCCAGGCAGCCGATTCCAATGCCTCTCAACACAGCGATGTCTAGTCCTCCTGCCGCCGAGTCTTCGAGCCAGGTCTCAACAAAACAATCCAGCCCAATTAAGCAGACATCCGAAACCGCATCCGTAAACCGCGAAAGCCCTACCGAAAGGACGAGAATCTATAAGGGATTCATCACGGACGAATATCCTGATCTCCTGTTACCACCAAACGCGCTACTGTCTATTGAAGTTAAGGTTGCGTCGTCCCGCATGAAGCCATCAAGAGCGAGCCTCATCTCCCTGACGCAGTTAGAGGAAGACCCAGTCTTCACACTAGCGGTGTTCTCGCGGTCTGGAGGCGCTGAGCTATGGCGGGTGGAGAAGGATACCGCGTCTCTCTCCAAGCTCGATCAAAGAATGAAGCAATGTGCAGCTTTCACTGCAAAGACTCCAGATAGGTCTCTATTTAGCGGCCACTCGCCTGCTAAGCTTGACGCCCGCCGCACTATTCTAGATCAATATCTTGAAGAGCTCCTCAACACCCCATTAGATACAGCAACCGCCTTAGAACTTTGCAAATACTTGTCGACGAACACTCTTCGACCTAATGTTGATGATTCATCAGCGACGAATGAATCCAATGACGAAAGCAAAGCTCAGAAGAGAGGCCCCGGGGGTAGGCCATTCAAGAATGGATATTTGACGAAGAGAGGCAAGAACTTCGGTGGATGGAAGGCTCGCTTCTTCGTTCTTGATGGGCCGCATTTAAAGTACTACGAGGCCCCCGGTGGCGCGCATCTAGGGACCATCAAGCTTCAGAATGCACAAATTGGAAAACAGTCCCAGCAGAACAACGACGGGTCTCCCGCAAGCGGTCCAAATGGCGACGAGTTGGATAACCAATACCGACATGCGTTCTTGGTTCTCGAACCGAAAAAGAAGGATTCTAGTAGTCACGTGAAGCATGTTCTATGCGCCGAGAGCGACTCGGAGCGGGATCAATGGGTAGATGCTCTACTACGCTGGATTGATTATAAGGACAACAATGACGAAGAGACACAACCCGCTGGCCATGACCGAAATTCAGCTAATACCCATTCCAATAACGCTAATTCGAGAAAGAAAGGGCATGGTCAGGGGAAGCATCCAACACAACGGGGTGGTAGCCAAGACGGACTGATCGGAATGAGTTACGACTCGGCCAAGCAAGGCAACATTCCGGACGGTGCGCCTCCGCGGCACCGTAAGACGGGAACGCCGGAGCCCCAAGATAGAGCGAACGGTCCGACTTATACCATCTCCGCTCCCAAAGACCCGCAGCTGATTCCCGATTCGGCGTCATGGGGTAGTAAAATGGGTCTGGCTCCTCCAGGTCCCACAACCGAGGAAAAGAAACAGAGGAAGCGTAGTTTCTTTGGTTTCGGCCCTAAAACCCGGTCGTCCAGTGATGATCAAGACCCGTTGTATGGTTCTAACACTGGCAGTGCTCCTCAAGGTCAAATAGAATCACGAGGACCGATCCGACAAGTATTCGGAGCACCACTTGCAGAAGCTGTACGATTCAACGGACCGCTTGATGTTAGCGTTCCTCTTCCGGCTGTGGTATACCGATGTATCCAGTATCTTGATGCCAAGCACGCCATTCGAGAGGAGGGCATTTTCCGGCTCAGCGGTTCTAATGTGGTAATTAAACAGTTACGCGAGCGGTTTAACATCGAAGGTGATGTTAACCTTCTCACTGACGAGACTTATTACGATATTCACGCTGTTGCTTCCTTGCTGAAGCTTTACCTTCGTGAACTTCCTACGACTATTCTCACCAGAGATCTCCACATGAAATTCGTCGCAGTGACGGAGATGCCGAATCAGGTTGAAAAGATTGCGTCTTTGGCAGAACTCGTACAGCAACTTCCATTGGCCAACGAGACATTACTAAAGTATCTTATCGCTTTCCTCATCAAGATCATCAATCACGCGGACATGAATAAGATGACTGTAAGGAACGTCGGTATTGTTTTCTCGCCGACGCTGAATATCCCTGCTCCGGTGTTTGCATTGCTATTGCAGAATTATGAGGGTGTCTTTGGAATAGACCCCGAGGAGTATGAGCTTCCCTCCCCGGATCTTGAGACGGATTCACGGGCGCCATCAGAGACTCAGCAACGTCGGCCATCCACAGCAACAGATTCGCCTCAGAGGCAGTGGCTTCAAGAACAGGTCCAGCAACGTTCGACACCTACCCCACCGCCTGTTGTCATGGGTGGACTACGCCCGACGGCGACACCACCGCCTCGTCAAACTTACGAGCCGCATTATCTAGCTCAGCCAGGATCGCAAGCTTCTCTTCGTCCAGCTTACGAAAGCGGCTTCGTAGTGCCACCTGGCTATGAATCGGGCCCAAAACAGCCAGGCTATGATCGCCCACACTATGCGTCCTCATACGAACAGGATTATAGTGAGAATTCGCTGTCCGCCTATGATCAGTCGTATAATAAGAACAAAAGAAGAGAAAGCTCAATGTTTATGGGGAACATGATGCTTAACCAGCAAGGCTCGAGGAGCCGCTTGAGGGAGGAAACGAGAATGTGATCGCGTCTAAGCTGACGACTAAGCGCGGTCTGAATGATGAGACCCCTTCGAATGACATCGGCCTATATAAGTCGCGATGCATCTGCTTTGATTACTGATTTTGATACCGCTTTCCATTGAAAGTTATCCTCGGTTCGTTCGCATACAAACCGTTGTTTACCTTACGTTCAGCAACTGGCACTGAATAATACCCTCTCCTTGATTAGATTGAGCATCGTTCTGTCAATATAGTCGCTGCGGACTGGGGTCGTAGCGAACCTAATAGTGTAATGATAGGTTTCAGACGAAAGATTTGGGGCATCTTGGACGATAAAGGGGAAAGATATGAAAGGGACAGAACTCAACGTCCAGTTATTCCCAACCATAGAACCGGTATCCGGCAGAATCGGCGTCGCAGCTGTGGCTACAGGAGGCTTTTTTTGTTGATTGTATTTAGCAGGCAGATTTCTTGAGCGACACGTTACGGCGGAATGTTGTGGCGTTGGTGGCTCTCTTGGAGGATGATCCTGTGTATACCCAGATTTGGGCATGCAGCGAATGAAGAACAAATATTCCATACCATTTCCTTGCAAGACGGTTCTGATGTTTTGGGCCAGGCCGCTCCAGAAAGAGTATCGTGATTATTGGTCCTACTTGGATCTGCAAAATTGGCTTAGATCTGTGAAATTACCCATGCGCAAGTTGGTGCTGGTGGGACAAAGATGTCTGCATATTACTATTGGCCCGGGGTGCCGGGGGCCTTCCGCGTTTATATTGGACGGTGATACTGAGAGACGCAATCATCGGCGTGCCGAGAGCCTCACTATCCGGGCAGATGAGGCATCTTGATAGCAGGTAGCACAAGAGCCGTTTCACCAACACTGTCGGCATCCTCTTCCTTTGCTGTTATTTTCTGCATCTCCACGCCTTCGTCAATCGGTATTTCCGACTGGACTGCTGTATAAACCATGGAATCCCCAAGACTTCGCCCAATGCGCTCTGCCGTAGCCAGCTGGCCAGGGGAGAACTTACCAGATCAACCGCAACGCCCCTTGAAAGTGTCATGAAGTCTGAATGGACTGAAGAAAGATGAAATAGATCTCGTGTTTGAATCTCCTCCTTCTAATTGGGTCGTTGCCATTATACATGCACGAAGAAGCAAGCCTACGTTAGCATCCACCCACCTGGCATTTTCTGATAGACGGCAAGCTTCACACATACATACATATGGCCGACTGCAAGCAAACACGAGAGATCCTGTTCGAACTTTACATATGTTTCGTTTAGCAGTTGACTGCTATTGATAACGAGGGGTGGCCGTGGCCCCGAGCCGCATGTGACAACGAGCTCTGCACCGCATCAGCGCCCGGGTGTCTGGTCCGGTGGCTGCATTGAGAAAGGTGCAGGTCAACACGATCCTGGGACAAGTCTAGACTAATGTAGACCCCCCACCGGACCCTGTGCCTATTTGATTCGGTATACGACCTTGGCATCTCATTGGATCCTGTCCATATCGGTCTGGCCTATAGATCGCCAGAGTACTCGGACCCGAATCTCGGCTTGCGAATACGCGCTGCGCGGCGGCATCAAAGACAACCCTCCTCTTTCCTCCTTGTGTAGGCATCGATCGTCGAAGTGCTTCTCTGTCTAATCATGTGCTCGACCTGCGCGCCCTTGGTGGGGACGGGCCACATACAACTACCTGTTATCTGCAGTCCTGGATCGATGGGATGCAGATGCAGCAGCTGGCGTAACGTGATGGATCAACTACACGACGATACGCTCTATGCATATTCTTCAGCGTGTCGGGGGCATTCAGAATAAGCTCAGTTGCTATACAACATATTCCAACTTACCATTTACCAAGTACGTTGCAGGGAGTAAAATGGACGTGTATAAGACAAAGGGGACAACGGAAGAAGGTAAAACTAAACCTGAAGAATCTGAAAACTTGTCAGGACGCTGCGTCCCAACAAAGTACCTGGGCATACTCCCTTGCGACAGCCTCCCTATTCGTTTCTCGACCGTAAAAGTGAAGGGGGACGATCAAGATCGCTCTACATACGCTTACATCTACCGAATATTAAGTTCACGGGTTGGTTGGCTAGAGATCTTCGCCCCCGCCCGCCCTTCAACAAAGTTTCCCCAACCCGGGACAGAACAAGATACAGACGGTTGGAAAGCTTCTGTATTCTGATCGGATAGTGATGGTAAAAAAATATCGATGAGAACCTAGTTCCGCCATCCTGGGAAGTTCGTTCTCAATTTGTGCTCATAAATTCAGCCGAGGTCAGCCGTACGTAAGGGTGAAATGCTAGAGGATGTTTCATTTGAAAATAGTCGGACTTGCCATCATGATGTCTCCTCATGTATTTGCCCCCCTATATTATCGAGGATGTACATGGTGGAATAGGAGCGCTAGATTGGAGTTAGATTGCTCGACCCTTGACCCCTGATATCGGGACTCTGCTCACCCCCAGGCGGTATGTGTTGAGCAGTCGAGCCGGTCTAGTAAACCTGATCTCGAGGATCGCTAGCCTCGTGCGACGGGGCTCGCGGTGAGAAACGGTTTGTTGCCCATGCTCGTTGGTCGTGTGCGCCTGGGTGTCTCGGCGTTATATTCTTTTCGAATACGGTCATGCCAGCAAAATCAGTAGGCGTGCGGTCGCAATATTACGGTTTCGTCCGAATGCTGTCTGTCCCAGTCCTAAGGAGCTGAGGTACCCGTCAGCCCGTGTTGTTGTGCTCTATGTATTCTGTGGAGGAGGTACGTATCCTGCATCTGCTTTTACAGGGGCGCATGTTTGATAGTCGGACACGGGTCCGAGCCAATCAAATTGACCGGACCAAGGCCCGTACCATATCTCGGGGGAATACTGGAGCGACCGTTGAAGCTAGAACCAAGCCTCGTACGGAGTATATACATAGGGCCAAGTTTTTCTACACTTACGATCTGAGACGGTTCCAAGTTAAAGTCGTGCCACTCTGAAGCCCATTGCAGGTCCAGCGGTCAAATACTAACTAGGTACCTATCCAAGGTACCTAGCAACAAGCTCGACTAGCTGTCCGGGGATTTCTCGAACTCTCGACTTTCGACGTAGCGATTGGAGCTGATAATTAGACGATTTCGCCCGTCCAGGACGGGCCAGTCGGGGACTAAAATAACCAAGTCCGCACACATCAGGCCGCCAGGGTCTCTGGGTGTGGACCTTAGGTCGATGTGATACCAGAGTAATAAGCAAGCCCAGTGCGTCAAACAATACGTGTGGGGTGATAAGCTCGGGAATAATACTGCTCCCCTGCCAGACCGGATTGCCCGTCTACCCAGTATGAACTGACCAAAAGCTGAGGGACTTGCTTCCAGCTGTGACTTATTACTAGCGCTCAAGGCGTCAGTGGCGATCGTGATGACGAAGGTGATCCATGAATAACAAAGCTTCCAAAAGAGCTATGCCAGCTCCAGAGAAATAACATTTTGAAGCACATTGCCTCCACGTTCTAGAGTTCCGTGCTTTCTGACCTCTGCTCCCCCGCAGCCCGTGTCCTGATTTGTCACAGCATTCCTCCTTATCAAGTACAATACTGTACAATGGACCACCATATGCTTCGCTTTAGTAGCATTTTAAGTTACCCACACTGCAGCCTCTCGCGCAAGCCACCGCCCGCAATGCGCAAGCCCGCTTGATAACCACCCAGTCATCTTGCGAGAGGAGGCTCGTCCGAAAGGCTAGTCCGTCCATGCAGTAGGTACAGGCATAGTGACCACGGGTGGCTTAGAGCTGCTCTTATGTATTCTGACAAGTATTGTACCCAGGACCCCGGTATTTTTATAAGGTGACAGCTTGACCTTAAGCCCTGAGGTCGTCAGGTAAAATAGAGTGAGTGACCTTGTCGAAATCAATTCACACATGCTTTTTTTACGCCCTTTTTAGCAGTTGTTAGGTAGAACATTAGCATATATAGGTACCTACATAATGCAAACATACCTACCTTACCTACTTAATACCCGGCAGAACACATCTGAACTGACAGTCTTCCCCCGTGAACATTATCAGCACCTCGTTCGTGTGACGTACGAAGATCTCAGGATCCAGGGACGAGGCCCACGATTTTCCCATCGAAGCTTACGAGCACAACCGGGATAATTCGCCTCTCCGGACGGAATCAAATAGCTACTAGAATATTTGCGCATAGGATATTCTGGCATGTCCTCCACCTCAATATAACTTCCTGGCTCACATTTTCAAGCTCCTGGAAGAACAGCTACCTATTCTTGGGACCTAAAACTTGCCCTTTCTAATATTGGCCATCAATACGAGAGCCGACTTGACGTAACCCGGTTCCTATCACCACGCCGAGTAGTAGTGATCACAGGCAGTAGACCCATCAGGCACCACAGAGGCGCAGCGGAAACATGAACGCAGCTATCGACCCAACACGAAAATTTGAGGAGTGGTCGGACGAAAGCCCATGGACTCCGCCAATGTTCACATCGCCCTTCGGTGATGGTATTCCCATCCCCGACCCACAGTTCTGGGCCTCTTCGGGTAACAACTCAGAGGAATACTACAGACCAAACTTGCATACCATGCAAGAGGAATTGGGCCATGGTATCGACGCTGGCGAGAGCGTGAGTTCACTCTTTTTTCCAGTTCGCTTGTACGACTCGCTTCTCGTGGCTTTAGAACCTGATTATTCCAACTCTCCCTCGGAGAAGGCGTCTAACCGCCAACACAGTATGATACTAGCTTCACCATGGACAATGCCATCCCGACCCCGGGTTCGTTCGTCTGCACCCAGCCTATAGCGGCATCGCAAATCGGACAATTAGCCCACCAATTCGATGACCAGTTTGCGGGCCAAAGGCGGTACGATAATGACGAGGAAACCGGAGGGTTCTACGACCCAAACGCGGCATCATCCGTAGGAACGTCGACAGCCAGCTACAAGGGTGGATACTCGTCGCGGAGCCCCGAGATAGCGAAATTCTCTCCCCAGTCCTCGTCGGCGCTATCACCGACCTCCGGGTCATCGGTCAATTGGATGACGGACGGAACCGTGGCCGACCCTCGGTCTCCGTCATCCCCCACGTCCAGCATCAACGTCCAGCTCGCCGACCCCGTCAACCGCGGCTCGGCGCCCACCAAGAACAGGCGCAACCGGGAGCGCAACCGCGTGGCGGCGCACAAGTGCCGGCAGAAAGCCAAGCAGAGCATGTCGGACCTGCAGATACGCGAGCGGGAACTAAGCCAGCAGAACCGGCTGCTGCAGGAACACGCGGGCAGCCTGCGCGACGAGATCCTCGACCTCAAGAACGAGATCCTCCGGCACAGCGAATGCAACAGCGACATCATCCAGAACTACATCGCGAAGGCGGCTCGCGATGTGAAGTGACCATCGGGTATTATGGGACCCGGCTAGCTATCTTTGGCGATAAAAAGGAGGGTGAGGACTGGAACTGGGACTGGAACTGGGAATTGGAAGCGGAACGGCGTCGGCGCCGGGAACGGAATAGGACGGCGTAAGGAGAACGGTGAGGCTGGTCTTAATGATTCAACGCCGTTACGATGATAACCCCCGGTTTTATCAGTTAATAAAAGTAATTGCCCACGTCAGGGCCCCTTTCGTCCGTTGACCGGTGAGAATGCGTCGTCCAGTCCTTGGTATAGGTCATCCTCGATCATTTCCAGTTCTTCGATTTTGATCGCACCGTCTCGTCGCGAAGGTGCCCTTCATGCGGTATCCTTGAACAATCTATCATGGTGACGGTCGTCGTAGCCCGCTCCTTTTGGCTTCTTCGCTTCAAGAGAACGATGCCGCCCTGTGAATGTCTAAGCCCACAGACCCGCTATGACGTTTGTTCGCCCGGGAGACTCAGGTGACGGCCAGCAGCTAAGCTCGACGAGCCTCGCGTACAGTTGTTGTGGTGAAGTAACGTGCAAGCAGATCCCGAAATGTGACCATTTTAGGTGGAGGGGGGGACTGTTTATATAAGAGATAAAATCTTCGCAGCTTCTGGTAGGACGGCGATATCGTATTAAAGACGTCTATAATCGTCATCACATCATCACCTCATATAGGACCGTTTTGAAGCGGATGGAACAAGCTGAAAGAGAGATGCAACCAGTAGAAATTTCCATGCCAGCTATGAATGCCCCCCGGCTGGGTGGCCATTTAATATATGCATGTAAGCTCCGCTGTGAGCGAGCATGGTGACCAAATCGCGACGTATATACGAAATACAGGTTTCTCCTGTCAGTCTATCGTCAGAGTATCCACTGGGGCCCCCTTCGTCGGCCACGGCAGTATGTAACGGACCCATAGAACAGCTCCTTGAGAAGGCGACTTCAAGTGTTCAGCTTCCACAGGATCGCGGACTAAACGGCTCGGCTCGCGTATGTAGTCAGCAGTACCTCTTTGATTCATTCCGCCGTCAGCAGGTACATGCTCGGTAGCTTAAGGCCCCCTTTTCCACTGCTGCGATCAGCAGAACCTGACTAGGTAGTGATGACGGAATGCATGGTAAGATTTTTGGAAGGCTGCCTAGATATTTACGACGAGTCACAAATCTAGACCTTGTCCCCTTGACGGACGTCTAGAACGGAACTTACCTGGTACGTTGGGTACCTGTCATGGTAACTCTTTTTCCAGAATGGTGATTACCGTTACGCTACGATTTCCCCTTAAGGGGCTGCGTTGGTGAGTTGTCAGGCCTCGTTGCTTCAGAACTCCGACAGAGTTCTAGATGATACTGTCTATTGGACGCTCACTGCAACCTTGGACAACAGTTATCGTAGACTTTTGTCCGCATTCAGCCGCATGTATGGTGTCCCATCTCAAGTAAAATGGGCCGACTATTCGCAAGCAGCTCCCAACCACACCACGATCCTCCGTTACCCCTGAGCGGGTCCGAAGTCATAGGGCACCAATACGCACGGAGATTGGGGGAGATCAGCGGTCTAGCCCAAGCCAAGATGACAGTTCGTATCCGGCGAACCACGTAGCCATTGCTATATTCGTCACAAGAGATATTCCTTCAGTCTCAATTCTCGAACAAGGACTCGAATGGATATGTGGCGCGCTCCGGAACGGATCTCCTACACCCCATCCGTAGATCGTTACTCGAAGAGAAGTTAGGCCGGTGAGTTTGAAGGACGGGAACCGCTAGCTGCTAGATGTGCTGTACTGGTTCCACCGTACTGAATAATACGAAGGACTTCACCGGTGTGCTCTAATGCCAGTAAGCAACATTACCTTAGAGCTCAAGCATGTCATCACGACGCGGAGATGGCATCGAATGACATATTCAAAGGTAGATCGTGTGGACTATCGAGATTCCACGGATAAGATGCGCATTAGATTCGCACAGACAGACGTCAGAGCCAGTGGACGACGTGGCAAGAAAGATAACAGGATTTCACCCGTCATGATGTGTAGTTCTAATTATCTGGGCGTTATCTCTTTCCCAACGACCTTAGTTTATCCCCCCAAATCCATAGTAATAGCGGTATAGGGAGGCCCAATCCTACGAAGATGAAGGCTAGGAGGCTGTTCCCCCATCCGTACCCCAGACGGTCGTACAGCTGAGGGGCGAAGATTGGAAACACGAACCCCAATACGTTGGATAGCAGGCGAGTGGCGGCATTGGCAGAGGCGCCAACTTCGCCAAACAAGTCAAGTGTATATGCCAGAAGAGCCTGAGAGAGAATGGAACTGCCGCATGTAAATATGACGGCGCCGATGTCGACCATAATCCACGTAATACGATTCTCAGCGGACCACCCATACCAGAAGAGACCTATAGGAATGAAGAGTACTCCTGGCACCATGTACGGACAGCGGAATTCGGGCCTACCCTCGCCTTTATTCTTCGGTCGATCTCGCAGGCGTCTATACACGATGTCCATGATGCGACCTCCAACTTGAGCCGTCATGCAGAAACCAATCGAGAACGATATATAGTGCAAACTCCCTATCAAGGGGGACTGTTGATACCTGTCGATCCAAAGCGTTGCAAAAGTCGAAAGCATCAATGTGTAGATACCAAAATTTAAAGCGAGAAGGAGAGATATAATCTGTATGATCGGTCGCCGAAGGAGGAGCCGGATTGGCCGTCGAAGGTAGGTTATCAGCCTAGAGAAGAAGTCATACCAGAACATCCACTTGGTCGGTGACAGAGCTAGATTGGCCGATTGAGATTGCGCCGCGGCTTTACGGCGTAACAGGACCGGGGTGTACGACTCTTTTATGACAACGATGCCCAGCATGACTATGAATGCGTCAAAGATGCTAATAATCCAAAACAGCCACGGCCAGTAGATAAGATCTACGACGATGCCCCCAACGATAGGTCCCAAAGCAGGACCAAGATAGGGGAGGAAGGACGCAATGGCGAGGGATTTGCCTCGGTCCTTGGCGCGGTACATGTCCGCCATGACGGGACCGGTGAGCTGTGCAAGGCATCAGCATACGCCTGATTTTAGACGGAGTCGACGGATACATACCACAATGCCGGCGCCCGCTCCCGTCGCAGCGAAGAGTCTGCCAACAATCATCAAGCCTTTCAATTTACCAACCGGACACAATGAATTCCACAGAATGTACCAGAGGTTGCTGATGATCCAAATATTCTTCCGGCCGTTCATTTCGCATAGGGCCGCAATGAAGAACGGACCAATGCCCAACCCGAGGAAATAGACCGAGAGGGTGATCTGCGCGGTCGACGCATCGATGCCTAGATCACGGGATATATCTCCGAGGGCGGCAGCCAAAATGCTAGCGGACATCAAAGTCACGAGCTGGCCGACGGAGAAGATGATACCGATTAACACCTTCCGCCATTCAGGCCAGTTATATGGATCGTTTGGGTCGTTAGGGCCATCCCATGTTGCCCCGTACTGCTCATAGAGTCCAGCGAGGCGCTTCTCGGACTCAGTATCTCGGGTTTCAAATTGCTCTTCTAGCTCCCCCGGATTCTCGGACAGCAGCTGCGGATCAGCCTCTGCCACCGGCCCGGCCGCCACACCACTTTCCTTCTTCTCGTTGAGTGACATGTCGCCGAACAGGAAGGGTATGAAAAAACTGGACTGGAAAGATGCCGCACGCGATCATGCTCTCTGCCTGTTCTTATATTGAATCGAGTACCGCATTTTGGCGGAAATGATGTGCTTGCTCCACAGTCCTAGCCACATATCCAGATGACTCTTCAGCACCCCGGCTAGCAGCCTTGCCAGCACGCAACTGCTTTTCGTCCCGAAGCTTCGCACAGCAGTCAGCATGCCTCCGCAAACGGGGCGTGCCTCCAACGGCAGAAAACAATAGGCCGGGACGTCATGAGCGGCCCACTTCAAAGTAACACTACGAAGGTTGCCGTCAATGCTAGCTCTCGACCGCGGGTCTTCGCGCCTGGGAAACGTTGAACGGGATTCCGAGGTCGCTGGCTTAACTCCGAAATTACCATGGAAAGAAATAGGGGACGGATAAAAAGTCTTCGGAATCTCTCCCCGAGCGAAATGGGTCTGCGAAAACGTCCAATAACATTCCGTGGAAGGATCTGATAAGATTTCTTGGACCCAGGACCCAGCATTAGGGGTCAGCTAGCCCCATCTGATAAGCCAGGTGGCCGGGATTGTCTCCCATGATTGTACGCGTCCCCTGGTTAATAAAAAGAACAGCTATCTGAAATAGGCAGGTAATGAAGCCTTAGTCCTAGAGAAGCCTACAGTTCCACTATACGGGCAGACTTTCAGGATTAGATTGCCTCGGATGCGCAGATGTCGTGTCACGATAGTCGCTGCTTACGTAATTCCGACTGCCCCGGCGATCTCGGCATGCCCTCGAGTCCGAGTAAGCGATGATAACTTGATATTCAGGGATCGTCGAAGACCGGGCCTGTTCACGTTATGATAATCAACGGAAGTCGTTGCACAGCATACAGGTTGTTTAAAGCTTAGGTATCACCTTGCTAAAACCAGCGTATCCAATAAATTAAACGCCGTTTAATTTAATTAATATTGTATTTGTTAAATTTAAATTAACCAATTATAACCCTTCGATTTAATTAAGTTAAGGGATAGCTTATAATTTAATTAAGTGAATATAAAAGTAAGTATATATATAATAAGGCTTAAAAAAAGCATATAAAAAGTAATTTCATTAAACTTTTAATAGTTAAAAAGGTTATATAAAGCTTTTATACGTATGTATAAAACTATTTATATTAATAGTTAATTTTTTAAAAGCTAAAAACTAGGTAGCTAGGTATTTTTAATTAAATTTTAAGCGTTTTATAAATTAAGGTTTTACTGGTTTATTCGGAAATATTAGCTTTAATTTTTTTCCTATTAAATTAATATATACCTTTTTTACTTAAAATTTAAACCTAAATTACTACCAGCTTTTTTAGTTTTATTTACTATATTTTTTTAATTAAATTTTTTACCATTATTACCTTATTATATTTTTAATTAATTTCTTTTTTTATATGCTATTAGTTTAATAAAAATTTAAAAGTAAATTAATTAAATATGTAATAGTACGAAAAAAAATTAAAAAAAAAGCCTTATTTTGTTGGGATATTAGTCACGTGACCTGATTAGATAAGGGCTCCTTTATCTAATTAGGTTCAAACCTATGCCTTTAATTTAATTTAAGGGCGGGGCCCTTACGGCCCTTTTTTCTTTCTTTTATTATTATTAGCTTTAATTAATTAAATTAATCCATTAGGTTTTAACCTACGTACGTACGTATAACACTAGAATCGTTACTACTAAATAACGAATAACCTGTTATTATTAAATAACAGCCTTATTAACCAATATATTTATAATAAATAATATATATTAACGTAATTTTCCTTAAATAATAATTTAAAATAAAGATTATTTTATAAATTAATAGCTTATAATAACTATTAAATTAAGTATTTTAAACTATAAGGATTATTTTATATCTATATTAAATTTAAAAAAAAATAATAATATTGTTTTAACTAAAGGTTTTAAGGTATAGCTTTATTATTATTATAATTTAAAGGGTTAAATTAAGTTTTTTAATAGTAAAGCTATTAGCTTTATAATTAACCATATAACATTAATAGTAAAAAGTAGCTATAAATTAATTATTAAGCCTTAAGGATATTTATTAGCTTTTTTTAATAGTAATAGTAATTTTAAAGTTCTTTAATAAATATAAATATACTTTAAAAAGAAAGCATTAGTTAAAAAAGTAGCTAATAAATTTAAAAAAATCATTATTAATTATATTACCTTTTATAATGTTTTACCTAATATTATTACTTGTATTTAGTTTAAGATTTTTTTAATATATTATAATGAGTTTTTAATAAAGCAATTATTACTTAACTTTAGCTTTATTATATATAGCTAGATTTTTAACTATTTTAATAAAGCTTAAAAGTATATATAGTTTTAATTTAGCTAATTTAAGTTAAAGATTTATTTATCCTTTAATATGTAAACTTTATTAAGCATTAATAACGTTTTAGCTATTATAGCTTATTTTATTAATTAAAACTAAAAGCTTAAAATATAATTAATTACTTTTAAATGTGTTACTAATATATATAACGTTAAAAATATATTGTATTATTTTATAAACATTATTAATAATTATAGCATTAAAGATAAGCTAGGTTATTTTACCTTAAATAATTACCACGATAAGTTATATAAAAATTACTTTAGGGTTTTTTTTTTTTAATTAATTTTAATAATTAATAACTAAGCTTTATAACTTTTCCTTTAATATTATAATTCCTTCTTTATAAATAATAAGGCTTTAAAGGTTATTAAGAAATGTTAAGTTTATTGCTTTAGCTATATTATTAATATAATTATAAGTAAATTTATATATAAAAAAATGCTATTAATTAAGGGTATATAGTAGTTATTATGGCTATTTATAAAGCTTATTAATTAAATAAATGGATTAAATAAACCCTTTAATAGCGTAATAAATTTTATAAAAAAGTTAAGTTTAAAAAAGCTATTAAAAAGCTTAATGTAATTAATTAAAAGGTTAGTAAATATCTTAATAAGGCTAATAAAAATAATATATAAAATAACTTTAAAAACTTTGGTTTTTTACTGCTATAATTTATTAAAATGTTATGGGATTTAAATAAAAAAAAATTAAAGGATTATAACATTAATATATTTATTATTAATAATAATACTTATTAGAATTTAATATTAAATAAGATTATCCTTAATAGCCTTAATTATAAAGTAGCTATTAACAATTTATTTAACTTTTTTAGGCGTAATAATAACTTATATATATGTATATTAAAAAAGTATAATATTATACTTAAGGATTAATCGGCCTTAAAAAAAATTAAAGATATATTAATAAAATTTAAAAAGCTTATATTTTAGCATAAAGGCAATAAGGTTAAGTTATTAATAGTAATAACCTTATTTAAAAAGTTAAAAAGTTATTTTTATATATGGCTTATAAAATATAGCTTTATAAAGGAAGATTTAAACGTATATATACCTTTAAAGTTATTATTTTTTATTAATTTTATTGTTATATAAACTAATTTTAAAGAGTTTTAAGCTAGTTAATTATCCTAGTATATATAGTAGTTTTTTTAAACTCCTAGCTAGTGTTTTAAGTATAAAAAAGTTATTAATAAGTAATATAAAAAGGTAATGTATTATTTAAATATATATAAAAAAAGAAAGTAATAAAATAATAATAAGGCTAATTAGTTTAAGCTAGGTAATAAAGCTATATAAAAAATTAAAGCTAAGCTTATATATATATATAAAAATATATAAAAGTATTAAAAGCTAATAAGTAATATATTTATATATTAAGCTGTTATTATATTATATTTTAATAAAAGGTTTATTAGTTTAAGGAATTAAGATTGTTAGCTAGTTATTAAGGTTAAAAATATCGTAAAAAAGCATTAAAAAATATAGTATTTATAATAAATAGCTATAATAATAATTTTTAATATAATTATAATGGTAACAATGTTAATGTTTTATAAGTTAGCATCGTAAATAAAGCAATAACGATATAATAAAATAAGGCTTTTTTTTATTATAATATACAATAAGTATAATTAAGTTAATAGTTAAAATAAGCTTTAATAATACTTAAGTTTAAATAAGATAAGTTTTTAATTAAGTAATAATTTAATTAAGTAATAAAAGCAATATTAGGAATAATTCCTTAGCCTTTATTAATTTACTATTAATATATTCTTTATTTTAGCTATGTTAACTAAATATAAGCATATTTTTAATTAAGTTAAGCTAATAATATTATTATAGCAATAATGCATTAAAATTAATACATTAAAGGCTATTTAATGCTTTAAGTACTAGCTTAAAAATAACCTTAATAAGCTGTAGGGTTTAATAAATACGATAAAGTAGGCAAAAACCAATGCTTAAAAAGCAGGCAATAATAAGGTTAACGATTTAAGAAACTTAAAGGCTTTAAAGCTTTTTTTAATTATTAACTAAATTAAATTAAGTTATATTTTTACTTATTAAGCCAAATTAATTATTAAATATCTTTAAATAAACAGCGTTTTTAAGATATTTCATTTATTTAAGGTAAATTAAATTTACGTTGATATTTAATTTGTTTGATTTGCTGGATACGCTGGCTAAAACTTCCGAAGTAAGTAGCTTAGCAAGGTGAGACCGGGTCGATGACGCACGGAGTACACCCCACCCAGCATGCTATTAATAATTAGAGGCCGCAAAACTTGTCCGCAGGTTACCTACTTCCACGTGGTAAGTCTTTACAGTCACACCTGTCTTGACCTAAGTGCTTGTGAACCCCGAGCGAAAGAGTCGAAGATATCCGAGGTAGACAGAAAATAGCATATTTAATAGACACGCCGTACAGTACAACAGGAATACGACAGGATTTGAGGTGGTTAGATGCCTCGATAGGACAGAACATAAGAAAACGTGGATCGTATTTATCTTCGATTCATTCAAGGACCTACCCTAACCCAGGTTACCTACCTACTTAAAGGAACGTGTATCATGAAGCTAATCGATATTCCGTGCTTGCTAATTATATAGATCATTACAGTAACGCAAAGTTATCTGTCACATGCCGGACGTCTTATGGTGTCAACCCGAACCTGTGTACTCTTATGACGATGTGGGACAAGCCTTCTTGGTTACATTCGCGGATGACCATCGTCAAGGGACACCACGGCTATGTACCATTTACCCTGTTTCTTCCTTGTTACAATCATCAACGTCGCGAGCAAGTCGATATGTAAGGTGTACGGCCGGTCCTATTCAACAGATATTCCGATTCCCTCAAGTTTCCGCAACGATAATAGACCATATAGCGGTTGCGGAGTTAATAAGGACTTTCCCAGTCTGCCGAATACGTGAAAAGAGAATGTTTTGATATTTCAGAGCCATAAGAGCGTCATGGATTATTTATGCCTATTCTGGGCAGAGTTTCGAGGTAACAACGGCGCCATTTGTCTCGCACCGTGTGATCCGATAGGCCGAACGAGACCTGTAGTCGACCGTGAGGCGGCTGAGAACGCTGTACTAGGTTCCACAACATGAATTACTATGCTCATCGGCTAATTCCATATTATGATAGACTTGAAGATTCCGGCGCCAAACGTGGCTTGGCTGAAACTGATTTGGCCAGTTCGGAGTCGATATGAAGTCTTGATTCGTATTAAGGTAACCGTACTCGGCTACAAATATCTGGCATAATTAGCACCCCACTATGTTATAATATGAATGTCTGGAACTAACGTAATTCCGACATGCATCTAATTAGGTAGCTGATTTTTGGTTCCATTATAGTTGAAGCCTGCCATTAACGTCAACAGGCGTCTAACTACCCGAAATAGATGACTTGAGATTCAACATGACTTAGGCAGGCAATCTATTGTAACAGTTGAAAACTTGAACTATTCTAGACATGGTCATTATCAGTAGCATACTCCAACACAAATTGTGCAAGGGCTAGGTGTAGATCGAGGCTGACATATGACAGGAGATTATGAGATTCGACTCTCAACACGGCTTACTAAGTCACATTGAGACAGCTGCATCAGGTTCGTAGTTTAGGATTCAATCGCATATTTAAGTACCACAGCGGTGTAATTAAAGGCAGTCTTGTGACTCCAGATTCCGGCGTTAAAGGATCTTGGAGCTGAATGTGCCTTGGACAAAGTCACCTTACATAGACCGATAGATTGATTCTCGGCAGTCATGAATGTCAACCGGGCTCCACCGGCCTATCGGATCACTCTAGTGCTTATTTAGTGGAGCGCCGTTCATCCTGGCCCCGTAAATCGGCCGGCTTTTTGCAGTTCTAAGCTCGGCAACCAAGCGCCAAAAGCTTTGCTCCTACGTAGCCGGGCTGCAAGAAGCCGACGAGCTTTGCGATCCTACTGAGAAAATAACATGAAGCGAAATTCATACTTTCAATGTTGATTTTGGAGACATATAACTTTTGAGGGGCGCCGTCTACCTTGCTCACCCAATCGGTTCCACTGAGTCTCCCAAGCTCAAGCTACCCCTCTGTTTCTTATCTACTCGCGAATATCGCTCGTATAATGGCGCCGTCTACATACCTCTCGTCCGCCCTTCTCGGGCCGAGACCGGGAATCTTCAGGACTGCAGTAGTAGCACTTACCGTGGTTGGTATGACGTGGTTGTCTATCGGCCTAGTCATGAGACCTAAGAGAAGTAAGAAGCAACCCTTCACGCCCTCGCCACGCATGACGATCCTTCCGACCCTTGGAGAGCAAGAAGCCGCGAACCTACCATATCCACTCGATGCTCTGCCCGGAGGCCGAGACGTTGTGACCCCGTACGGGTCGATACGCGTGTATGAATGGGGCCCGGAAAACGGAGGGAAAGTTCTCCTTGTCCACGGGATCAGTACTCCGACGGTGGCTCTTGGCGACTTAGGCCATGAGTTAGTTGGCAAAGGGTACAGAGTTATGCTTTTTGGTAATTTGCGATCCCTTAACCCCAGTGCTGTGCATGAATACCTAGAATGCAGTTGTCACTAACTGCGTATATCTATAGATCTCTTCGGCCGCGGTTACTCAGATGCACCGAACGACCTTGACTACGACGCGCGGCTTTACGTCACGCAGATCCTGTTGGTCCTGGCCTCGTCGAAGCTGCCATGGACGGAGTTCAGTCTGGTGGGATACTCTTTAGGCGGCGGACTCTGCGTCTCGTTTACGAGATACTTCCCACACTTGGTTAGCTCGCTCATATTGATAGCCAATGGTGGCCTGATTCGGCCTTACCACGTCGGTTGGCAGAGTCGGCTACTCTATAGTTCGGGGCTCCTGCCGGAGTTCCTAGTGAGAATGCTAGTCCGAAGGAGGATCCGACCAAAGGATGAGCTGTCGCATCTACCAACCGGGAGCAGTGTTGACATCGCATCAGCCGAGACTAAAAAGCACCTACCAAACGGAGATGGTGATGCCAACGGAGGTGACGCGTTTGACAGCGCTGCTATCTCGAAATTCCGACCTGGTGTCACCGTATCTTCGGTTGTAAGGTGGCAGGTCGACCATCACGAAGGCTTCGTGACGGCTTTTTTGAGTACTATTCGCAATGCCCCTATATATGCACCCCAGGATGACTGGAGGGTTTTAGGTATGATCCTTAAGGCTAGGAGGAGATCAGAACTGAGCAAGGATGCCGGGACTATTCCTGGGCTTCATGCTGGTAAAGTCTTCATGGTCCTTGGAGAGGATGACCCCGTTGTTGTAAAAGATGAGACGATAGAAGATGCCACATTGGCTCTAGGACCCGACGGGATAGAATTTGCAGTCCTGCCTGGAGGCCATGAGCTGCCATTTGCAGCGAGTTCTGGTGTTGCGGACGCAATAGAAGGGTTCTGGCGTAAGCAGTAGCATACTGTACGTTAGGAACGCAGAGATTGGCCTTTACTCACGGAGCAGGTTATGGCCTATCAATGTGAAATCGCTCTTTTCATGAACATATTAGGATATACAGTTCTGAAGAGAACGGTTGCTCTCCAGGGCTATCGTTCAGCAAATGGAGTTCTGTGTGAGGGGTAGGCTTACGAGTCATGCTTTGGCAATGATGCTCGCAACGTCTAGCTCTTTGCATGCGTCCAATAGTCTGACTACATTTCTGTTGTAAGAAAATAGATCAAGCCGGGCAGTCGGCTGTTGGTTCATGCGTAGCTCTAGGCAGGAGATCAGTTATAGGGTACTCTGTAGTCATATGAGTAGCGGAACTTCTCCATCTCTTTTCCGCAGAGCGACCCGAACTTCATTATCCCAAGTCTTAGGTAGTACCTATGCATTATACACGTCACAGTATGCATTCGCAAACACCGTTTGCTACTGGTTTAATTGCTTTAGGCTCGCGTAGATAGATTCGGGGCTACAAGAACGAATCTGTGTCGAGAGCAGGGCAACACATTGAATACGTTCACATGTCACGTATAATATGACCCACTCCCCTTTGCAGGTTTGAACAACTCAGTAGGGCGATGCATGAATTCAGTCTTTGTTCTGCATCGAGACTAGAACGAGCCGTGGCCCAGCCAGTACGATTAGTTTAGAGCGAAGCGGATTTGCTGGTAAGTTTGCTTGTCCGGGGATGCCAGCACGCCAAGTTCATTGGCGCCGGCTTTCACAGCTTGAACTACCAATCGTAATGTGTCCCAGATGGTGGGTGGGGGGATCATGATAGCGTGCGTACCCTACATACTACCTATGTTCGCAGTCTGCAGTCTGGGGATAGCTTACTGATGCTTGCTGCCCACATGGCCTATCACACGTATGGATCCTATGCAGCGACCCCAAGAAAGTGCCGCCTTGGCTCCGGCGCGGCCGTGACAGCCTGCCTTGACTGGCTGCATGGCGCTGAGATGGGCCATGCCAGATCGATATGTCTTCTAGAATATAGCAAAGGAAGAAGGATTGTGTTTTTGGGGGGATGGTTTCTTCAGCGGCCAAGAAGGAACTGAGTGATACATTACTAACCTGCGCCTATCTCCTGTCTATCTTTAACTAATATAGACCGGAGGCGCCCGGAGAAAGATCGGCACAGTATTGAGCAGGTACCTTGGAGATACCTTTCCCACGGATCGAATGTTTGCAGATGGGGGTGATGGATGCGAGTCGAAGAACAACTGTAAATATGATTGGTTGAGGAGTCATAACTGCAATGAAACACGACAAACGCAGTCATACATGTACTTGCGAATACCTGCCTGCCGCAGGCCGAATAAGTCCGGAGAGCAGACGGCAACTCCAGGCTGCCCGAAAATGTGCCGACACGACTCTCGGAATCAGGCCACGAGCAGTATCGAGAGTTCATTCTGATACACGCCGAAAGTATAAGTCAGCTTTTCTCAGGGAGCGTGTGATGCAAGTCTAATTTTCTCTCTGTGTAAGCTCTAGGCAATTACATCAACGGCGTGTATCAGATAAAGATAGAGCGATGGACGAGGTTTGTGAGGGCTGCGAAGGGCTGAGAACCTGAGAACCGAGTAGGGATGCCCCTTTTACCCCGCAATTCCTTTAGGTTCTGGACTGCGGATGACGTAAATGAGCTAGTTGGGGTGGAACATCTAAGCTGTTAGTGCCATCAACCACTTAACGCCTGCTGGCCGGCGGAAGTGTTATCTTGCCTTAGCAGATATGCTTAGTTCTCTTTGTAGTAGGTCGGAACCAGCTTCTAGCGTATGCGGCCTATCCATGCCTTAGCCTTTCTGGGGGTGCGCTAGTAAAAGTGGCTCTAGTTGGTTGGCCAGTAGTCGGTCGTGCTCGTCTGCCTCTTGTGGGCTAGTCGCGCCGATCACTGGACCCCGGTCGCAGAGGGTTCGGTTCCAAGACTGAGCGATCCCCTGCTCTGGCTGCTGCAACAACGCAATAACCATCCATCGAAAGTGCCCGGTCCCATATTAATCCTACCATATCTGAGATTCTCACAAAACGGCCTTTCATTCAATTTGTCTTTATATCCTATCTCCCTACTTTGCCTGACATCTATCCGATTTCAAGTCTCAGTCCGATTTATTACTCCAACACTGGGTTCTTGCCAGTGCTTCCGGACACAACATTAAGCCACCTTTACCAATTCACGCGTCGCATTTCCAACCCCCATCTAGTAGTCTGAATTACCCCGCTTGACGCATCGCCAAAGTGACTTGAGTCAGTCGATTCCTCGCAGGCCATCATCGTCACCTCGATCAACACGACGCAGGCGATTGGACCCGGCCAGTCTCCTCTGACAGGGCGCACCCGTCTCTCATCACGTCAAAGAGAAACGGCTCATCGTATTGCCATTGTCCCACTTAAACTACCATACCCTACTCCCTCTGTGACACTCTTTGCCGCCTACTCTGTCCGCTACTGGTGCCATATCCACAAAGGAACATCTCATCTTGTCTCATCTCTTTGATTCTCTGGCCTCCTTCAGTCTCTCCCCGACCTCAATACTGTCTGATCAAATAAATCAACCCACAAGCAGCTAAGGGTTTCACCTTTGCTACTATCATAAGGCCACTGTCGTACCACTACTTGGTTGAAACACGCGTTGCCAAAGCTGCATCGTGCGATCGAGCCGACTAGATAAAGACGAACAGGTCTTTTCCAAACTTCGATCAGAATCCCTTCTTTGCCTATTATTGTACTATTAGCTTTGGAACATCCGTATCTATCAAAATGTCGAACGATAACAATAGCGGACCACCCAACGACCGTCGTGGCTCTGTCACTTCTGCTGCCTTCTCTAACCTTTTCTCCCGAAGCAACTCGACCTCTGCCGGAACTGGCAACGCTCGAGAATCCGCTACATCGGCTGCGGCTAGAGAGCAACGCCGACGGCTATCTATCACTACCTTAGGACTGTCTGGCACTACGCCCAACTCTGCAAGCACTCCATTCGGAATACGAAGAGGCAGCATCTCCACCAACAATTCGGATTCAATTGACGAGAGTGCTGTCGACGATGATGAATCCGCCAAGACGGGCCCTACCTCTCCTTTCGCTCGTCGCATGAGCTTTGGTGCTCAGGCTATGCGTAATCTGCGTCCTGGACCCGTCAGTCCTGGATCAACCGGTAGGCTTCCCCAGCAATCTAAACGTATTTCTAATGGAAATGCACGTGCTCTGCCTACTGGTGCTTCTTCCGCCTCGACTGCTACGAGACGGGCAAGCACCTCTCAGGCAAGCAACACACTACCTTGCAGAACTCCTTCTGACATGCTTTCTGCTCGGGCAGACAACAATTACAACTGGTCCGAGCAGCTTAGATCACGCGCCGAAAGTAGCGTCCAGGGTCATCGACCGACCTTCGGACCCAATAGGTATGGTTCGCCTCCTCGCGGCGGTACCGGCCAACACGATCGTGCCAAGTCTGTTTCCGATATGCCGGCACCTCCCCAACAAGCTGCTACTGTAAAGCCGAAGCAGCCGGAGAGACCAAAACCAGACCATATGCAGGAGCGCATCCTGAAGGGAGACTTCTATATGGACTGAATGCATTTATTGTGGGTATATATTAATATGTTCACATCGCAAGGGATGGTACCAGCTCCCGAGCCCACTCTCATAAGCTTATCATTGCTTACAAGGCCATGGGCCGTCTGCTCTTATCTCGTGTGTTTCCTTTGCACTGCGTCTTCTCAACTGACGTCACTCGCTTCGACGACTTCTTTCTATGGCGTTGAGACGGGGAAGTGCGGAGGATGAACGGATAAATTGTCTCCCCTAAAAGTACTTAGGCTCAAATAGGAGATGAGTCGACCGGCCTCGTGCCTGGGGATGACGTGACACTCGGAGAACTGAGGAGAATTAGGTGGGGAGAGATCAACGTCGCTGAATGATCTGGCTTGTGCTTTAGCAGCCTAAAACGGGCAACTCCTAGCGTTACGGAGAGTTCGGATGGGTGTTGGCTTGTAAATTTTATGCCGCTACAGCTGAGCTGCCTTTGTACGATATGATATCGGGACGGCTTGAACGGTTGCCTGAGAAAATCGGACAGGGTAAATGAGTACTGCGTTCACCAAACACGTACTCGAATATTAACGAACGCAATATCTCATTTTTGGGCTTGTGGCAGTGAATCTCTGCCTTGTAACCGAACTGAGATGTACGATATATTACTTACTGATATTTCGTTTCACATTAAATGGAATCCACTAGGTTCTCTTGATGGCACTTGAATCCGATTTTTTTTAATCTCACTTTTTATACTGATAAACGCAGTGGAGTACATCGTCAATCGTCCAAAGGTCCCATCTCATCCATCCACGATGTCGCAGCGCCGAACTCCATACTGCCACCGAAGCCTGAGAGCCTTGAAACCCATATTTACGCCCCATGACCACACTCCCGCTGCATTGCGTATGTGCCAGTTTAAGTAGCAGTTCCATCTCCGACGCCCAGGTAGCAAAGCAAGAGCAGAGTAATAGTAGTAGTACGTAAGTGACAGTATACCATAACGAATGGTAAAATGATCTTCCTCCCATCTCAGATCGAGTGAAGACGGTAAAACGAGGGACGAGCCAGCGTCTCGAACGCGCCTTTCTTCCCCTATTGCCCTTAGTTCCTTTTCTTGCTCGGCCGACGCGCATCTCCCATAGCAAACTCAGATTCAAGCGAGTAAACACGTAGCCAGTAGTATTACAGTTCCCTCCATGACCTTGTTGGAGGGAAAACGCAAGAGAAGTTACCGCAAATACCTCCTGTCATCTTTGACATTATCCTTGCGAGTTATGTTCGTTCATCCATTCCTGCTAAAAATGGAAGAAATTGCCATTTGGTCCGCCTTGCTGCTGCGGCTGCGGCGGCGCAGCGAAGCCCTCTACGGGCATCGGACCGAGCATATCGTTTTGCATCATGTAGCGCATGGTGTCCTCGTACGAGGCCGGGTCGCCGGGACTACCGCCGCCAAATCCCGTTAGTGTGAGGCCCATAGCTTGCTCGAAACCATCTCCCAGCGTCGTATAGTCGAAGTCGGTTGTTCCGAACGGCCCGCTTACCCATGGCATGAACGATTGCTCTGGGCCAGGTATTCCCCTAGAGGCTGCCCCGGTCGGGTCGTACATGAAGGGCTGCGCGGGTTGAGGTACAGAGCGCAGCCACGCTTGGTTTGCTTGGTAGTTATTTGCGTCGGGTCCGGGATTTGGCCCGTTGCTACGCGGCGGGCCATTCCCGGTTGCTATCTCGGAGAGTAGCTGCAGCGGGGTATTTGTAGGCCCTGGATTATTCGCTTGGGGAAGATGTTGTTGCTGCGGCTGACGCTGCGGAGGGCCGTTATTCTGCTCTTTAGGGTCTACAAGCCCTTTTCTGTCTTGAGCTTCCGGCTCTTCATCGCCCACCGCTTTCCCTTGTGTCTGGCCTTGTTTGTAGAACCAACTCCGCAGCATCCCCAATACGAACAGGAACTTACTGGCGGGACGCGACTTGTCTGCCGCGGCAACCTCGCGAAACTTTTCAAGCAGCTTGTCCAGGTATTCTGCAACCTTCATGTTATCCTTATTAATGACTTTGCCTAGTTCGGAACTCGAGTTGCTGGCGCTGAAGTACATCTTGATGAGAACAACCACGGCGTAGGCGACCCGAACGAAACTAAAGATTGGGATGCAGCGGATGCTGTGAACGTCCATAGACAGGAAGGTCTCAAATATGCCATCAATAGCGGTGAGGCACGATGACAGAGCACTGATGTGCGACGGCGTTAAGGAGTCGTCCAAACCAAGAATTGGTTCTCGGAGGGAATCTGCATTGCAGGGAGGTCGGTATTCCTCTGGGTTCTTATCTACATGGAGCGCGATCTCGTGCATATATAAATTAAGCACGTGGAAACCAAGAATGAGGGATGCTATTGAAGGTTAGCCAGTCCGTATAACACCATCTAATAGGGTGGACACCAACGTACGTCTTTTCTCTTCTTTTGGAATTGACTCGCTATATTTTGCAAGATCTCGTTCGAACCCTCGTAGAGCGTACTGCACCTTTTGCTCCGAGACATTGACGAAGGTCGATGGGTCATCCATGGAAAACTGGACACCAACGTCCTCGGCCAGTCGGTGAGTCCAGACAAGATGACAGAGATACCTATCTGTGGGCGCGGCCTGTGGAGAAGACTCTAAAATATCCATGCATTCGGTCATGAAAGCCTGCCATCTAATGAGGTTGGGACGATGCAGGGCCATGGCCACGTTAGAGGCTAGAAAATACACCGCAAGCCATGTTCGTCGTGCTTCAATCGAGATAGGATCGGGAAGAGGCTGGCTCCTTAAAGGATGTTCACGCCAGGTGTATGGTACCAGTCGTGATTTGGGATTGTGCTGCCTTTTACCTAGACCGAGATCAATTGACATGACGGCTGCTAAATGTATAAACTGGTAGAACTTGAGTTCCTCGAAATGTTCGGGAGGATAGTACCATATGACGCTGACCAGGAGAGCCTGAACTAGTTCTAGCGACTTCCTGCCCGAGATGATGATGTGGTCGGCGAATATCTGCATGATCTCCCGCACGAGCTGGCGTTGGAGCTTGGGTATTTCAGACGAGGCGGCTGCCATGATAGCCAGAAATAGGATCGGCTTAGTTTTACGGATCTCCTTGGCCGTTGTACCTTCAGGGAAGACGACTGCTGGGAGATGTGGCACCATGTCCTCAGTATACCGCGTAAAGAATGCCGCGGCCTCGCTCATAGTGATTATCCCACGGTCGATCACATCTGGCTGCTGCTCCGGTGCGATATTGGCCTTTACCTGTGTGGGGGATGTATTGGCTCCAAGGGACGCGCCCTCGGGGGATTCGGTAAACTTGCGCTTCTGGCCAGCTACGATCGTCGGTTGCGAAAACGAGGACCGCTGCTCTGCCTCGGGCCCAGGTTGAGGTTTGTGATCTCGAGGCGGCGGGGGGCCCCATTCACTTGCGGTCGAAGCAGCATTATAACCATACGCCTGGTCGTCCGATGGGGGTGGATGGGTAGAACCGGTAGGCGCTCCTCGGCTTGCCTGCAGACTTGCAGTCAGGGCGTCTATCTTCTTTTCTAGCTCGGCGACCCGACTATCCGTCTTCTTCTGCCTCTTTCGCGTGGGCTGCGTCACGACACAATTGCGGCCTGCCTTCGCACATCTCTTACACGGTCCGTCCGGATTCGCTGGATCGGGTTCGCATTTCACTTTTAACCCACGGCAGGCCTCGCAGGCCCGCGGTCGCTTGGGGTCATTCGGATCTTGCGGGGTAGTAGAAGGCGCATTGGGGGTATCGCCTCCGACCGAGTGCTGATGGCCGTTGGGGGTTTGGGGTGAGAAGCCGGAAGCTCCAGGTGAGGGACCAGTCACTTGAGCTTGAAGCTGTTGCTGGAGTGGTGAGTCGGGAAGCTCTGTCGACGCTGGGGCGGGGATTCCTGCGACGGTGACTTGCTGTTGTGAGGGCGGGTTTGTCGAACCATTGACGACAATTGAATCCTCACCGGCACCACGGAGACGTGGGTCGAGAGAGGCCGGATCCATCTCGACCTTTTCCTTTTTATCCCTAAAAGGGATCGAAATGGCCGCTTACAGTACTAGAGGCTTACACGTAAAATGTCGCGGTGCAAGATGACCGATTTTGCGGTTGTAACGGTCAACATAAAACCCGGCGGCCGATGGCATGAGATGTGGGAATTTCTTGGGGCGGTGGCTGGCTGGCTAGGTCTTTCTTTGTCAACGGTTTGTCTGGGCAGGCACTAAGGACTGGGGCAGGCCGCAGTCCCCACATTTATGGTAGAACGTGCTCCTTCCCTTATGATTTTCCGATATTTCTCCGGAAGCCTCAACCCTCTTCGTCGCTCTCGCGGTCCGAGTCCCTACACAGCGTCAAGTTGTGGCCGCCCCTGAGTTAGAATTCTGTATCGGTTTATGCTTTCGTTATGTATATCCATATATTTAAATTAGGTACTTTGGCGAGCAACATAGGATAACTATTCAGGTTTTGAGTCTAGCCATCACCGTATGTCTGACTCAAACTGCACGTTACACAGGATAATGCATATCGCTAGCCGGACCAGTCAGAAAGGAAACACATATGTAAGTGACTGTGAAATGATACGCCTTCCGTTTCTTGCAAGATTCCATATTACAGGTAAAGAGACTGATTAAAAGCTGCAATATCCAATAAATAAGATGACCGGGGCCGAGTGGAAGGTTTGTCGAAGCCCGGTGTTTGCTTGTTTATGGCAGTCACAGGGGCATAGAAATGTACAAGGTGACGAAGTGTTATAGTCATTAGCTGCATATCTTGCTCGGCTGGTTCTGATACAAATAGCGAATCCTGTCGGTCATGGCTAGGTGTGCACTGACTCCTTAAAGTTCCTGACTACATGCTTTATCAAGACCATCGACAGTAACTTTCTAACTCTGTTCAAGATTAGAGCAGTACCCTGCAGACGTTACCTTCCATATCTTAGACGGGCTTCTTCTGAGTATTAGAACACGTTGGCTTGAGACCTCACTATATAATTGTATCGAGGTCAACACTAGATGGGTCATAAAGAGCTCATTCATATTAAGCCTCGTCGACGTATATTGGCCTTGTGTTAAATCATCCACAAGGGAGTTTAACTCCTTTAGAAGGCCATCACTCTTCTTGGGTTCTACTTCCAATGCGGCACGCGGTCCGCCATTTGTTCCCAGCTACATATAAACAACTTGATTCCTCACACCTTCTTGAGATTGAGTTGCGGATCATTACGTCGAAGTTCAGCCTTCCCGTGATATCCACGAATTTGGGGTAGATAAGGACTATTCTAGGAGGGCTTTAGACATTTTTCATAGTCGCTCTTATCGCATATCCGAATTTGGCATAGTTCAATGGTATGCAAATGGGTATCCCCTTCCTGTTCCCTTGGTTTGGCTGTAAGAGGGAAGTGATGATCTTTTATGCAGCTGGGGTGTCCAGTCTGGGGGATCAGATGGCCTAGTCGAGTCGTGACTTCCCCCTTTACTCCGTAGTGTAAACTTCCCACTTTATCTCGATATGAATACCTGACTCATTGGGTCGGTCTTACCTATGAATTATAAGACGAATATTACCCAGTGGCCAAATGCGGGTAGGTGCTATATAGGCTGGTGCCACATGGATCAGCCGTACTACAGGTAGCTAACCTTCAATGCGGTCTTCACGCAAATGAACTGAATCTCGCCGAAATTGGAACATTTAATGCATGTACTTCCTTTTAACCTGCACCAATTACTGTAGTATACCTTGATTCGTTTCATTCAGTAAAAAGTGGCCTTGTTTTCCGAATATTATCACGCAGGCAATAGCAGAGGAATGGACAGCCAGGAGATCTTCCTAGATGATGCCAACTCACCGCCGGATGAGTACGCGCGTATAAACAGCTTGTCCATCGACTCCCGCATCGATGTTTCCCTCTTGTTAGCTCACTTTCAACAGGAAAGGGCAGAGTCTCTATCTGGCGAAGTAATAAATGATGCCTCTCTTCCGCAGCTACATGTCCCCCGTCTCATTTATCAAAGCGAACAGCTCACTGCGTCCAAGGAGTCGGATGAGCTGTTGGGGCATGTCGACGTGCTGGGACGAGAGGAAAACCAGGCTCTTCATGTCCGCTGTCATATTGATCTCGAAAAGTTGAAACTAGAACATCCCTTGCTTCGAAGCGACCCTGAATATGACTGCCTGGAACTAGCGCAGCGGGTAGAGAAGGAGAGGAGTTCGAATATCGACCTGATGAGTGTCCCGTCAGAGCCCCTCAACGCTTCCGAGGACGAGAGCCTCGGATTCCCGGAAAGCACGTACCAATATAAGCAAAAGCTAGCAGGGACAATTCAAGAGGAGAAGCTAGATATTCCGAAGGAGACCTTGCGCTATCTTGCCCTCATCTTGAAGGACGAGTGGACGCAAGCCAAGCAGCATGATCTGTTAGATAAAGCATCAAATTGGAAGGTAGGCTTGATCAAACTTAGGCGTGTCTACCTCATAAACCTGCTTATGTATTGACTTATACGTGTAGGGCCTTCGAGATCTGGCCATCACGCCCCCTCTCAGCCCCATCGTCCAGCATGAGGACCACTTCATTCCTGACGATGAAGTTTGCCAGATTCCCATTTCATCGGATCCAAGCACATTATTTGACACCGACTTGAAAATGGCCGAGGCGGATCTCCTAGAGCGAGATAGCTGTCACCTTGACAGCCCACTAACCCAGAATTTCGAGTCTGCAGCCTGTTCTCGTACGAAGGATTCGCCACTACATGAACCGAAACGGCAAAGTATCGATTCATTAAAAGTGGAAGGCCCTCTTACACCATTAGGTTCCTTGCTCCCATCATCAGATCCGGGAATCGACATGTCGGAGTTCACGGCTAGTATGGACATCGACCAAATTCTAGACGAGAAGCAGCCAAGTCTGGTCTATGTTAAGGACCAGAAGGATCATAATGGAATATCTAGGGACGACAATCTGGCTGCGCTGGAAAGTATTGCTGCATCCGTAAGAAGGAGAATCGAGCAGGAGCAATTGCAAACCGCAGACGCAATCGCCAGGGTAGAGATCCCTACAATGGACTTTTCGATACCTCCCCCTAGTTGGCAACAAATACCTTTGGACGCCTTATCACAACTGGAGTGGATAGAGAAAACATGCGATGCCTTCAACGTGCCTCCGTGGCCGAAGAATTCCAAAGTAGAAAGAGAGCTTCGCTGGTCTCCCTTTCCACCTAAGCTAGCCCACATTTCCGTAGATGAGCTAATTGAGGACGATGGCAGTGTCAAAGTATTGCTTGATGTCCCGGGGGTCCACGACGTACCCACAAGCGCAGACTATGTTTGGAAGCAACCGGGCCTAGCGATCCTCCGAGAACTTGAAGATGAGGAGGAGCTGCTGGCAGAATCCGTGGACGATGGCGGGGATGAAGATATAGAGGTCCTGGTAAGGAAAAGAAAACTTGAGTCTAGCAACATCAATCTAGGACCCGGAGACTCGTCCAGTTCACTGTCACCAGTTGACCTTATTCCAACCACCCAGAATACATCGCCTGCATTATGCTCAACCCAAATCGGCAGCCACGGTCAAACCTCTAATCTTCTCCTCGGTTACGACGATCCCTTTGCTACGTCGACCCTGCTTTCTAATTATGTCGATTTTCGTACCTCAAAGAGGCAAAAGAACACCCAGAGTTCCTTCTTCCCTTCCATCAAAACAGCTGTTCAAGCTGAGCGGAAGGTGATTGCAAAGCCTGGAGCAACAAGCCAAGCAGAGACGTCAGAAATACCAAAGCCTAATCCGGACCATAAACCTACTGCCCTGGCTCCCTGCCCACAGTTAAAGCCAATAACTTTGCCGCTGAAGGTGATCAAGGCACTGACGCTGGAGCGAGGCGTATTCTCCCGCTTAGAAAAGTTGTATCCGAATATAGAGTTTATCGAGCGCGACTTCGACCGGTGGAATAGTCTAGTATGGGCCCGAAATTCAGTGTCACGATCACCAGTGGTGTCACCCCTTGCCAGCGAAGCGGACGTAATAATCTCGCCTGTTACAGGCATTGTGGTGACTACACTGCTCAAAGCCATGCAGAAACCGCCTCCCGGTCATAAGGGGCTTTCTGCGATTCGCGAACGCATCCATAGCGTTGCGCTTCGGTACGAACGCCTCATTGTCCTCGTCTCGGAGGGTAACCGTGTCGACGAGACGACCCGCGAACTCACGACTTCCGAAAGCGCCGCTTACTCAGACTTTGCGGGCTTCGTAGCTGGAGTGAACACAAATGCGCAGACCAACTATGTTGGAGGCGGTGATGAGACTCTAGCGAAGTGGCTGGTCTCCTTTTTGATTCGGTATGCGCCCGAAGCGGCTGAGGTGCGGGATATCATTATCCAAGACGAGACGTTATGGGAACTGTTCTTGCGACGGGCTGGGATGAATGCTTATGCTGCACAGGCCATACTCGGACAGTTGAGGCATCCAGACGATATTCCTGAAGAAGAAGCCGGCAAGTACGGACTGCCAGCGTTTATCAAGATGACGCCCGTGGAGAGAATACAAATGTTTCGAGCAATGATCGGTGGGGAGAGGGTATTGCATAGGGTTAACGAGGTGATAGAGACGCGATGGAACTGATTACGAGTCCCTAGGCTGATTATACGGTTTGTGTTCGGAATCTATTGAGCTGGTTTAGAATTTGCGAGGATGTGCTGGGAAGCTGGCTGGAGATCAAGAGATGCTGTGTTGGCTAACTCACCGTGCTCGACCTTGGCTTATTATCTGTCGCCCTCCCTAGCTTATTCCGTAAATAGATAGCTTCCAATTTACCATACAAGAAACCTGGTGCTATCGAAAAATGGTATCTTTGAGAATCTTTCGCCTATGGTCATTTAAAACCGGAGAATTTCGTCGAAAAGAATACATATAATAGGTTGCTTCGATCCGTGATGGGTATTGTTATCTAATCCTGTCCGCTTTCGTTCTCTCTTCGTTCTTCACTATCTTCGTTCGATATGCTCCATATTTGCAAGCAGCTCTCGTTATTTCGTCTGCGCATCCAAGGCTCCTCAGACCTTGAAAAGTCGCTGTTGCTACCACTATCGCTATCTGCATTGCTGCTACCGCTTTGCGGCAGAGACTCGTCGTCGTCCTCTTCGTCGTCAGGAAACTCCCAGGATCCGGAGCAAGTAGCGACTACAGTACCGCTGCGGTGGACGCATGTGCTGCCCACAGTGGACCGCTGTGCGGCACCCCAACTCCAAGCCGGCGAGTGCGCCCCCTCGCGACTCCCTACGCCTTCCCATACCTTGACCGTGCCGTCCGACGTACCGGACCACACTTCAAAGCCTCCACTTCCCTCTTGTCCGGGAAAGACGTCGCAGCTGATGCGCTGATTACCCAGCGCCTCGCGGCCCGAAAGCCACCCGAGCAGCTTCCCAGTCACGCGGACGTCGTACACCAGGATACCCGTCGACTTGCGCTCGCTGACGAGCAGGTACCGGCCGCAGGGGCTCCAGATGGTCTGGATAACGCCGTCACCGCCAATTCGAGCCTCCTCGGTGCTGGCGAGCGCGATGCTCCACGTGGCGGCGCAGGTGCCGCCTGACCCGACGAAGTCGTACAGCCCGACCCAGCGCGTCCAGGTCCCGGCCGCGACGAGGCTCGCGTGGTCAGCGTCGGGGGGCTGCGCGGCGAGCGTGGAGATGGTCCCGCGCATGCCCACGCCGCCGCCCTTGGATAGGTGCCGCTCCGAGGGGATTGTCTTGACGCGCAGGATGGGCTCTTCGCCCGTGCGGCTGATGTCGAATTTGGCGAGGAGGTTGCGGCTCCCTGCTATGAAGTGTGTGCCTGGATAGGGCCAGACGAGGGATGTGGCGGATAGGATGGTCTCGGAGCGGACTTTGGTTAGGGGGTAGCATGACGCGGGGTGTGGAGAGGTGGACGATGTGAGGTAGTATAACTGGATTGGGTGGTCTTGGCTTGAGACGAGGAGTTGTTGTGTCCATGGCTCTGTAAGCTGGAAGTATGGCGCTCCGACTAGGACGTTGCTGGGCTCCGGGAGTTGAATGGTGGCTTGCGGGGTGAGTTTGAGAGGCCGAGTAGCCGTGGGCGATAGCAAATTCTCGGGCACTATGTAGCCGGATATCAAGTTTGAAGATGAATATGTTAATATGGTGGTCCCGTCCGCTGTCCACTGGGCTGTCTCAAAATAGCCGCGAAGGCCATTGTCTCCTTCATCGTCGGAAGATGATGACGGCGAAATTGACTTATTCTGTAGAGTTATATCCCCAGTCGAGGCTACAAGTTCTACTCCATTGCTCTGGGGGAGTATTTCCTTTTGATCCATCCCAGAGGAGACTTGTGACTATTGGGCCTTCATTGCCATATATTTGTGTGATTTTGAGAGTGATGGAATGAAGAATTCTTACGTAACACAACTGATGGGATTGTTTCTACGGAATTGGAGAAGCTGATCTGCTCACTGAAACATAGTGGGTCCGGGTCCTCTAGGTCAGGATAGCCAAGATCGGTAAATGTTGTTAGCCAAGGATGCTTCCAGTTTGTACTCAACAGGCGTAGTGATTGCTATAGTGTACATGTGGCGGCATTCGTGCGCTATTGGGCCAAACATAAATGCAACCTAGGGCCAGGGTCAGCTCTAGCTGGCACTTGCCGCATGCACACACCTGTAGGTCCCCATCACATGCCCCATACCTCGGGGGACCCCTGGGTGCTGATGGCCCGCCGCCTATCATGGCTTGTTCCTGAGTTTTGGGGCCTGGCGTGAATTGTAGCAACCCATCTGCATCTTACTTCAACGTCCTTCAACAATTTCTAGCTGACCTGCTTATCGCCAACACATTATCGCATTCGCGTAAAGGGTTTTATCCCATCCGCCATGCTTCGGTAGCAAGCAGGCTGTCAAATCTGGCGTGACGCACGCATTCCGGCTTCATTTCCGTTCTATTCAGATCGCCTTCGGGATCGTCCAGTCTACCTGTTCGACTCCGGTTGGGCCGTTCCCAACGACCCTAGCAGCCCTGCGTTGGCATCAGTCTTTTGTAATACTTTTTAAGAGTAGTTCTTGAGCTGCTTGTCGTCTCCCGAGTTTCTGTTTCTTTGAATGTGGTGATCCTACACAGATGATAGCGAAACCACCATGGATAGTATCTTCGTTGCCGACCGTTGCGACTCGCTCCGCGAGGGCGGGTTCACCAACTTCTTTGTCTCCATGTAAGTGGATTATCTCCTCGTCCACATCTGCAGTAGGAGTGCTAACCTCTCCCTCTAGTCTGATTGTCCTCGGTATTATGCTATCCTATGTCACACAACACTACCGAATCATCTCTCGTGGGTCCTCCGAAGGCATTTCCCCATACTTCGTCCTACTCGGTGTCACGTCAGCGAACGCCCAATTCGGGAACATTCTCACGCTACCACAATCACGAGCCGACGTTGCCTGCTGCAAAGTAGTTAGTCCCTTTGAGTGCACCGCTGGCCTACTTGGAATTGCGCAGATTGGAACACAGTGGATTTGTTTCGCTATCATGTTAGTGGGCCACCGCAATACCTTTAGACGTGATGCTGACTTAGAACAGTCTAGTCTTGTATCTCGTCTTCTTCCGTAGAGATGAAGCCGATCTATTGGACGACGAATATGAGCGAGACCCCGATCAGCCATCTTGGAGAACAGCGGTTACCGTTGCCGCGATATGCCTGATCCATGGCCTTTTCGTCGTCATCATATCGGCTGCCTTTGCATTAGGCGCTCCACAGTATTTGGGTGCATGGGCAAATTTCTTAGGGATCATGGCTGCTGCCCTTGCTGCCATTCAATACGTCCCCCAGATCTGGACAACGTACCACCTTAAGAAGGCCGGCAGTCTGAGTATCTTAATGATGTGTATACAAACTCCTGGTGGATTCCTCTTCGCCGCCAGTCTGGCAGCACGCCTTGGTTGGGGAGGGTGGAGTTCTTGGGGGGTGTACGTGTTAACTGCTATAATGCAAGGTATCTTGTTGATTATGGCTATCTCGTACGAGTGGCCGTCGCAAGAAGAGCGGAATCAGTCTACCCCGCCGCCACAACGACCACCGTACAACCGACGGACTACGCCTAGGGTTTTGCCCTCGCCAGGACCGTACTCCGCTCATCTACAGGCTTACGCTGAGACGCAAGAGGAAATTGAACGTGCTCTAGACCGCGAGAGCGTCCAAGGGGTAGGAGAGAATCAGCCTCTCTTGGCACCGGGAGGACTTGGCAGCTCAGGAGTTCGGTAATGGGCCTACAGTGCAAGGGAAAGCAATGTCAATGATTTACTCTCGTTTCTTCCTCGAATATCAATCCGCCACACAATATCATTCGCATCCGCTTGCGTGATACTTAACAACGGAGTATTAGGCCACATCTCTACATGATAGTACCGCAACTCATAGACAAGCATACACGATGTGTCCATTCGTGCAAAGTCGATAGAGGTAGCTTTTACATATGAACCAAATTGATTTATTGGGAGAATTGGTAGGCTAAGCTTACACCCAGCGTCGTGTGCCTGTAGGTTGCCTTATCTTACCGAGTGCTGTACATCATAGTGTTGATTCATAGCTCGAGCAGTCATTCGCTGGTTTTGCTCCCGTGAAGCGATACCTTTGAGCTAAGCTTAGAAGCTACCTGGGAGAATGACCCGCGGAACAGTCACGCCGTAGCTGCATCCACTTAAAAAGAACTGGGACCGGCACGAATGCACATGCATTAGCAGCGGGGCCAACCAATAATGCGCGTGCTTGCGCTACGCCTATGATTGGCCTCCTGGAGCTCATATCTCACACTAGCCCTGGCTGGCTTTGAGTCAAGGTTTGATGGATGCATGTGTCATGAATCGCATTTCCTACTGTGGCACATTCAAGGGGAGTCGAAGTCTTTCCCATCGTCAACTCCGCTGTTGGCTTTGACTCTTTTGGCTTTTCTTTTTAGCATCGTCTCATTCAATAGACCGGCATCCTAACTTGATTTTATTCCAAACATTAGATTCTTGGGTTTCTTATCTTCAATCGCTTCTCTTCTCTCCAGCCCCAGCGACCGACGGCCATGGCGATCTACAGTGCTGTCCCGCCCCCTCCGGAACTGACGGCTACGACGGCCACTTCGACTTCGCAGCAGCAAGGACAACAGCAATCGAATCAAGCATCAAATGGAAATACCACAAGTACAATCCCACCGTCCGGTGGACTTGATATCGAAGCATGGACGATATCTGCTCTGGAATCTCTAAGCGTATCCCCAACTGCTCGCGGCACCGGTGCCCCGCTATCAATTGCGATAGATGAGCATTCTAGAAAGACGACTGTCACCATCCAAGATCCTCGCTCCAAGTCTACAGCGATCACGCCGCCGCCACGTCCTCTATCTCGCCGTGACAGCCAGCGCAGACGAGAGGCGCTATTAAAGGGAAAAGAGGGCAGCCGACAGCGGCGGCGCTGGGAGAATGGTAATTGCACCTACCCATCAGCCGCATTCATTATCACATGCGTTCCCATCGGTTGAATATATAATGGCAGCACTAATGTGACATTCATCTCATCCCAGATCGTCTGATGCATGTGCCAAACGCACAGCCGCCACAGCCGTTCGACTGGGAGCCTCGTCCGCTGCATCCCGTGAACCATGTCCCCTACCAGATCGCAGTCGTCTGGGACAAACGCATGCGTGTCGAGGTCGAAGCCAAGAAAGCCATCGCAGCTCGTCGCAAACAGATCCAGACCCGGACGCTAGGCGATGCGCATGTCGCCGGACGAGTGCCCCGCGAACTGTTCCAGCGCGCCAAGAAGACCCCCGCCGTGAAGACCTGGGTTCGGTCGCTTGAGGAACCCGTCAGGCGATACTTGGTCGAACAGGAACTCGCAAAGGAGCCCGAACCATTGGTATCCGACGAGGACACAGAGGACGAGGAGATAGTCTTTGTTGGCCGAGATGGCACCATGCGAGAGGGCTGGAAGAAGGCCAAGCGAGAAAGCAACGGTAAGACCGAAGGAGAGGGGATGATCTTCGATGCCTTGGGTGACGACGCCGATAGCGCGTTCAGGTACGTATAGACTCCGAATCACGACTGATCTCATTTATATAGTACGATGGTGCTAACAGAGCTAGACGATGGATCACACATTCCATCTCTGATTACTATGGCTTGAGTTCTCGCTCGGTCCTTGTGGGTAACCCGAAGCGCAAGGTAGTGTACGTGCAGTTGAAGACGGGGCACGCGACTCCAGTGCGCGCTGACCTTCCTCGTCCCCTGTGGGAGCTCTGCTGATAGATAGACAACGTACGGGCTTCGGGGACTCATCCATTCACTCTTCGCAGACTAGCCCTCGTATCTCATCCAAGTATGTATAACGTTATACTGGCAGGTGCAGACTTGCATGAACCAGAGCACTCTCAATACACGGTTGCATATCAGTCAATATTTCAAATCTTACTTGATATATAAGCGATTCTGATGATACGGAACGCTGTGAGTTTCGAAACAAGAAACCTATTTGTCCCCTATAAAATCTGTACCGCCAATGATTTTCCATCTCCACACAGCCAATCACATCACGGAATTAATCATATGTATCATATTGTAACAACTTGAAGGGACACAAAATCCTACCTGCGTGAGTCATTATCCTGGTCCTTTCTCCCCGACGCACGCCCTCCACAGCTACCCCTCGCACCGTCGCCCCTTTTCCTTCGATTTAACCACCTATCATAACTCTTCCTCTATCTTATTAGCAATACCAACATCACACTTCACAATGTCCTTAGTGAACTTACCCGCTGAGACTCTATCCCTCATCCTAGAGTTCCTGGCAGAGAAGGACCTCGCCTCGCTCCTGCTCGCCCAGCGAGTATGCAGGCGCTTCCAGGACGCCATAGAACGCATCTTAACCCGCCATCATAACATCAACTGCGCAGCCCCCAGCTCCTTCATCCGGCATCAGTTCCACATTTTATTCGACACTGAAAATAAACCCACCTTCTTCGCGTCGACGGGCGCGCGGAAACTTTCGGATCTCGGAATCGTGTTCAGTTCTCTGCCCTGGGTCGCGGATCGCCGCCGCAACGGCGAGCATGCGGAGGTAAGGAACGGGGATATGAAAGCGGCTCCGCACCTGCGTCCCGAAGCCAGCTGGCGGCGTCTGAGCGCAGCATGGGGTCTAGGCGGACTCGACGTCAAGAGTTTGGACGTGGTCAAGGTACTCTCCACGTACGGCGGCACCAGATGCAAATACGCACAGCTCGACATACCGCCAGGGCCGAGAGGCGATGAAGGCGTACTCACAATGGGCTTACTATACGATTTGCTGGCGTCTGGCCTCGGCCATCTCGGCCGCATGACGAGAGGTTGGCGGTTGATGCGTGGGAGGCGCCTCCGTAGCTACGACGACTGGTTGCTCTTGAGACGCTCGAGCGTGCACCTGAGTCAAGAGTGCATCATGCATCTGTTTGTTGAGGACGAGGATAGCGCGGTGCTGTTTGTTACGGGGCTTAAAGGGTGCAAGGGGGTCTCGAGGCTTGCGAGGATTGAGAGCGAGGATCCGGATGAGTGCATCTGGGAGCCGAGTGCGATCGGAGGCGTGCCCGTGGTGCTGTGCCCGTGACACGGGCCGGTCCCGAGGCAGAATTAGAGCTTGCTCGATGTCTCGACGATTTCTGTGGGCACTTTGCTTGCAATATCATCTTTCTTCGTGGGAGTGCTGCCTCTTCCGCTTATTGAAATTATTGGAGGCAACTTACATGCCTGAAATGACAGTCTTCCACACTTCCTGGCCGATAGGACAATTCTTCGTGTCTGCGCTGCCGGCGAAGCCCCGAACACATTTCTGGTGCTTGTTTTCTCCAAAACAAGAAGCAATAATTATTACGGAGACGAGCAGGAAGTGGTCCTAAGTGGACGGCAAATAAGAATCCTCGAAAGGTTGCTTGCAGCTTACTCCCAGGACAGCCATTCGACAATCCCCCAAACACAACTCGACACATTTGCTCCAAGCTAAAATACATTTCCACGACATCAATGAGGGTCTGCGTCTGCATATCTCTCTAATCTACTTATCGGGCCCAACCCAAGAGGACGAGGAAAGCTAAGCCCCTTTTCTTAAATCTGCACGCGACATGCGCTCTAACTAGGAGATGAGCACGACTTACATATCCCTGGGGGACACCGCCGTCCATAAGCTCGAGGAACCCCACACGGTTTCGCATATCCGGTCCGTATGTTCTATTCCGGAGTTTTGTTGACTTGGGATATTTTCCGGATGGAGGCCGGCTGGAGGTGTGGCTGGAATGGGGTTGATTCGGCTCTTCGCGTTTTGACGGATAATGTCCGAGCCTCTCGGCAGCTTCGTCGCCCGCTGACAAAGCTGCACAGTTCAGAGCTGCTTCGCCAACTTCGGCTTTCCGACTCGCCCGCTAGTGCGATGCTGGGTATCATTCTGCGGCAACGATATCCAAGTCCGTGCCTGTTTATGTTATCCGCGCTTCGCGTTCACTCCTCCGTCCTAGTCGAGGATGTGTGCGGTGATCAAAGTTAGAGTGACGATGGTGTTTCGTGGGCTTCTTCATCGATTCTTCTTGCCATTTTCGTCTCTCGGGCTGGAACTCACTGCTTTTGACATGACATGTTGCTAGAGCTGCGGAACCGTCGGTGCAAGGTTACACAAGTACGATACTAGCTACCTAGGTACCTTCCCGAGGGCCTCGCCTCAAATAGTTCAGGAACGGTGTTCTCTGATGAGAGTCATGGTAAACATGGGAAATAGCGAATATTGCTAACGTATTGAGAGGTGGCAATCTGTGATAGCTGCGCCTGCTTCATGGCATCTCTGCCTTGGCGTAGTGCCTAAGTTACACGCTGTAAGGCTTGGGCATATTCTATGAGCTCTACTGTATGATGCCGTCTTACAGGCGGATACTCTGTTCCCAAGTCGTGTGACACCGTATTGACAGCTCGTTGGGTACCTAATAGGGAGGTTGTGAAACAGACGCTCATGTTTAGTGGCTGATGAGTGCTGTCGCAACTTCTTGCCTGGACTTGGGATGGGATTCCAGCGAATAATATGTAAGTGCATGAAGGTGCACACGACGTATTACTACTTGGGTAAGCAGATATGCAATACATCATGTACAATCGTGATGCGTTACACGTATGTACCCACTATCTTAGAAAGGCATACCGGCCACGGACCCGATTCATTTTTTCTTTCGGTCCTAGAATGGAAATATCTATCCTCCGTTTTAACCTATCCATCGGCATGTCAGCCGGGTTTCGGGTCCGGATGAGCGTTGATCTGGATGGTGGATCCCGAGTCACCCGGGCCTCTAAGCCGAGGTAGGTAGAATGATAGTCTCGTTTAAGGAGAATATTAATAAGGAGAAACGGACTCATTGTCTTTACGCCTTTGCACTGGAGTCCAATCCGCGGAGTTATATTAATTGCACTTGAGGAACAACGCATATCTTATTTCCTCCCCTCTTTTCACCAGGCGAATTCGCGTTGAGTTGAGCTGTCGGGTTTTCAGCTGCATCGCTCTCAGAATGTGACTAGCCTTGGCAGTCTTGGTACTTGGTATACTCAGCCTTATTAGTAGGAACTGGCTTACCGGAGTTTGTGAGTCTTACGCTGATAGAACTCGTATAACTTGCAATATAATGACCGGTGCGCGAGTCTTATATGGCTGTAGGAATTCAAGTCGAAAATCCGCCCATGGGTTGATTTTGAAATGGTCGTGGACCTTGGCCAAGTATCATCGCATCACGTAGAACATTTGAGGGATGAGATCCCCTCCGCTAAATGATTCGGATGAATACAACTAAAGACTTGCCTTGAAATAAGGCACGTCAGAACCCGCTGAAGATCACGTTATTAAACAGCCTGACTCAGTCGGAGTATATATTTAGGAAGAGGATGACAACCCACCACGAAGATGGTACTATGTTGTCATTAGTCCGACGCGGTTGCAAGTTTGGGGTCATACCAACAGCCCCAATCTCATTGCGCTCACTTACAGCGCTGACCAGAATCTGCTTGTAGTGGCACACCCGAAAGTTTAGGTAGATATCTTGGGATGTGATAGGTCACTTCATACGAACTATGCCGAATCTAATCTCGTACCATGTAAAAGGTACCCTTTTACTGCATCTGTAAGTCACACAGCACCCCTTCAGCTTAAATTCAAAGGCTGCCCATGTGATGTCTAAGAGAGGCTGACTGGCATCAGCTTTCGCTTACGGCTGGCATCCTGCGTCTTAATATTTCCCAATTCGGAATATCCAAGGCCATCCTTCAGCTCTAAGCCTCTGCGGCTGGAATGTTGGAAGTCCAGACACGGGGTTAAGGGCTCGACCCGTTTACAAACCAAAATGCCACAGCAGTCTCCGAAGGTCCAAGACATGGCGCACTATTTAGTGCGGGCCCTAAGAGTCCGGAGACACACCTAACGTATTTTCCATGTAGGGAGGAATACTTGGGGAGAAGCACACTTCAGTTCTCGTGCTTCTAACCATCATTCAGAATAGGCGAGGCGATAGTAAATTACGGGACTGCTATTCGGGAATGAATTTTGGTCCAATAAGCCAGGATAAAATGTGTAGCAGTTGCTTCTAGATTATTTTATGTATATAGCATCTGTCTCGTTGTGAAGGTCTCAAGTGCGTATGAACAATCCTCTCCCTTGATGCGAACCCGTTGGAGTAGTACATACCTAACTATACTGGGTTGATTGCCGGGTGCTTTCCTAGCTTACGAGGGTTGAAAAGAAAGAATTCAGAACAATGCACTTGAAATGACTACCCCATCTCCTTACCAGCTTCCCGGTGTCCCGGACCACTCGGACAATGGGTACCGAGTAATGGCGAGAACTTAAAATTGATATTCCCCCTTTTAGTGACACATTGTCCGGTGCCTTTCGGTATCTCTCCAACATGGTCCGTAACCTGCGATTCGGATGGCGTTGTGCGCGCTATGGGGATGGATTCCGACGGATACGCCCTTATATAGCAAAGCGCCTTTCCGAGAGGACGTCCTGCTCGCTCTCCATGCTCATCAACAAACAAGACGACCATCCACCTCACCGCACTTTCTCTGCAGCCTCTCAGACGCCATAACCGACTATCGATCTCACCACTTATATCTGTCGCTCTTCATCGGGGAATATTCAGCCGCATTCAAGATGCCTAGCGCTACTACACAAGGCAGCAAGTACGATGCCATCCCAGGTCCTCTAGGACTGGCGTCTGCTTCTCTCGAGGGCAAGGTAGCTCTCGTTACTGGCGCTGGTACGTATTCTTCTCCGAATTCGCAAACTATATCTTCTCCTTCTTGACCTTCGTTACACCAGCGTGTTGCACAAACCCGTTGTGTTCCCACCAAGTATATTCGGTCCCAAGTGGCACCCTATAGAGAAGCTTCACGCGGCTAGTTGCATTCCGAGACATCGACTGTGGCGCATGGGGCGCGGGCAACGTCCGGGCACCCCCAGACCAAGTCCGATAGCCCTGAATACCAAATCACCTAAGAACTTGACTATTGAAAAACGATTCCCAATCTAGTAATGCGTTGATTCGGGCTGCTGACACACTAGCGCAGGTCGAGGTATTGGCCGCGAGATGGCCCTTGAGCTTGGGCGCCGCGGTGCCAAGGTCATTGTAAACTACGCCAACAGCGTGGAATCGGCCGAGGAAGTGGTGCAGCAGATCAAGAAGAGCGGCTCGGACGCGGCGGCCATCAAGGCCAACGTCTCGGACGTGGATCAGATCGTGCGGTTATTCGACCAAGCCGTCAAGATCTGGGGCAAGCTCGACATCGTGTGCTCCAACAGCGGTGTCGTCTCTTTCGGCCACGTCAAGGACGTCACGCCCGAGGAGTTCGACCGCGTCTTCAGCGTCAACACCCGAGGACAGTTCTTCGTCGCCCGCGAGGCCCACAAGCACCTCGAGGTCGGCGGCCGCCTCATCCTCATGGGCAGCATCACAGGCCAGGCCAAGGGTGTCCCCAAGCACGCCGTCTACTCCGGCAGCAAGGGCGCCATCGAGACCTTCGTCCGCTGCATGGCTGTCGACTTTGGCGACAAGAAGATCACCGTTAACGCTATCGCCCCTGGTGGCATCAAGACAGACATGTACCACGCCGTCTGCCGAGAATACATCCCCGGCGGCACTACCCTGAGCGACGAGGAAGTTGACGAGGTGAGTCTACTCTTTCTTTTGGGACTATCCTACTTCTACGTCCCCACGTAGGGCTAACCATTCCTCGTAGTACGCCTCCACATGGTCGCCTCTCGGCCGCGTCGGCCTGCCCATTGATATCGCTCGTGTCGTTTGCTTCCTGGCATCCCAAGACGGCGGGTGGGTTAACGGAAAGGTTCTTGGCATTGACGGCCACGCGATGATGTAAACGAGCCACTTGATGTAATTTACCAATAAAGTCTAGGAGATTAAAAGCCTTCTTGGCTTGGCTGGCCTCATTCACGGCATTGAGCTGCAGACCTGTAAATCTCAGTATAGAATTAGTGTGGTGGAAGTCGAAAAAAAAGCGAGGTGTCACTTACTGGGGTGTTATTGAGCTAGATCGTCAATTACGAATACAATTACAATTAGAATCAAAAACCGAAAGTCCTTGTCGGGCCTACGTGTTGAACTCGTCGTTCTTTTACTTCGGGGCCTTCGCTTCGGCCAAGCTACGGGACGACACGCCTGTTCGGAGCCCGCAGTGTGCCAGTTAGAGGTGCAATTGAGAACACTACTGCACTCCAACGATAATGTACAAAGTTACAGTATGACTCAAGGACTGCAGTAAGTGACTCTTTCTTATTTTTGTCGATTCCTAGTTGTTGCGCATTGCTTGGGGGATTTTAAGGCGGTAATGTTGCACATGATGGCTATTGAATGGATGCGATCGACACGCACCGCGACCTCCAGGACACCGTTAGATACTTAGATAGGCTGGGTGATGAATAAGAAGAGTGATAAAGTACCTACCTACATGTAGGTACATACTAGGTAGTTGAAAGGTGTAATGCATTAGGTGAAGTGCCGAAGAGGACTGTGATATCACATGCATTGCGAGTTCGAGGAACGTGGCCCCCAAAAGTTCCTATGCTGCCTACAGAGGTATGTATCTCAGAAACGATACACTACGTCGGGGCAGGGACACTCGGCTCTTCAATACTTTAGGTACCTACCTGTTAGTATCATACCTCCCAGATAACGAAGGTTGAATTCAGAAAACGCGATAGGTTGATTGAAGAAAAACCGAAGTATCTACCTAGGCATCCTTTCTGTTGGAAGAATGAATCATCCAACTTACTACGTCATATGGAGGTACCATTACATGCTCGGTAAGCCCTGTAATACTCTCATCTTCTCCACCGCATGCATTCTTTTGCACCTTCGCATAGGTAAACAGGTGATCAGCCTGTTCAGTACAACGTTCCATACGACACGTGGATAGGGTAGAAGCATACCAACCGTATATCAGAGGTATTTCCCGAGGACGACACAGAATGTTATAATGATGAATATCTGCTTGATACGGGGCTGACGGGGTACGATATCTGAGAAAGCCGCCGATGCATGTTCCACATATCCCCCGTCCCCAGCGAACGGGAGGACAAGGGCCAAGGCAGCAAGGGTAAGGGTATCCCCAAGGGTGCGCAGCTTGTCCCACAATACTTACCTATAGCCATAGGCCCATGATAACTGGTAGTCTTCGTGGGTATCCAATCAGAAAACCGATGAGCACCATGGATCTAAGGATCTCCAAGTGGTTATGGAGCTACTGCAGCACGTACTCACCAACGGAAGAAGGTTGCAGGGGTTTACAGTAAGGCACCCCTGGCTCCTACAGCACAAGGCGATGTGAGGCAACTTGCAGCCTATCTACTATTGCACAGCTCCCACAGATGGCATGGCCTCGACTTGCGTGCGATATCTAACATCTAGGTGTGTTGTAGCCTGCAGTTCGTCTCGAATAACGTGCGGAACCCTAGACTCACCTGCCCGAAGTGTAACGTCATGCGCGTTGGTTTGCGTGTTTGTCTGGTAGATCAGTGCGAAGAAATGAGCATAAATAGGGGCCCTCGACCAAGGTCGATTCCTTGACTTCCGTCGACGGATCACTACTCGGGCGTATATTCTAGGTACTCTTGCTCTTTATACACAGAATCCGTCTTCGCGATCTACTCGTGGCAAATCTTAGAAAGTCGCCCCTTTTTACCAGTACGTAGACGCACAATGTCGTTGGATCAAGCAATCCAGGAAAACCCCGAGACCAACGGTACTCACCCGGATATTCCTTTTGGAGAGAAGTGTGACTTCAAGGCCTACCATGAAACCGTTAAGCACGGCCAGAGCACCGTTGAACCCACTTCGAACCCCTTCAACAAAGGCGACTCTTTCGGCGAAGATGATGCCTATGCCTTGGTAATCAGGAGGAAGTTCGAGGAGCATCATCCAAGCAAAACCACGCTGCAAGTCAACTCCCCGTATATTCAGAAAGCTTTCCGTGATGTAGTCAAGTCATACATCACCGTTCCTTCCGACTTCACTTCGTCTTTGGAGCTGAATGGCCCGTTCGAGATGCTGGTCCACCACTGGGATGAACTAGATGAATACCGCCAGTCAGCAGCCGACACTGTCATGCGAGAGCATCTTGATCTCCTCTTTGAGTTCATGGAACAAGAGATCAAGCCCGATCGCGACCGAGCCCTGAAGATGATACAGAAGCAGCAGATTACCTTCGAGAACGCATGGATCATCTATCGTCCTGGCGATATCCTGTATACTGAGGTCGAGGGGCATCCTTGGCTCTTGGTCTGTAAGAAGACAGCCTACGAGGAGGACATGGACAATGGTCCTTACCTTGAGGTCCACTGCACCTACACGGACCACAATGGTGTGGTAGCGGGCGAGGCCACACATGTCGTCAGCATGAACCAGAGAACCAAGTTCCCCGCTGGGAATCCTGTTTTTATCACTGAACTAAATATTTATCCACGAAGGTTCGTCAAGGAAGGTGATAGCCTCGAGCGCTTCCTGAAGGCGCGTGGGGAGACGTTCTTGTCGCTAGAAGATCTTTCTACCGTGGCTTATGGTACGTACAAGCATGGTCATATAGAGTTTCCTGGATGTTACGTTAACAAAATGTAGATGGCGCTGCCGAGTGGCTCAAAGAGCCCCCTTTCAACTTTTACGCTCAGTCACAATGCAAGTTCCGTGGTGTATGGCTACCATACACTGAAACAGGCAGAATAGTCCTCGATCGGAAGACCTTTGGCGAAGAGCAGCCCATGGGAAAGGCTCGAGTGAAGAAGATGGACCCGAAGCCGGAACACTGCCCACCTTTCACACTCGGATACTCGCTCGGCCGCAAGCAATGGTGTCGCTTCTTTGTCGATTACATCCGCGACGTCGAATGGAACCCGAATGCTTGGGACTCCTTGGTCCTACCCGAAAAGGAGAAACATCTGCTCCGAGCCCTCATCTCGTCTCACGCGTATCGGAAGAAACCTCGTGATTCTATGCAGCAGAAAGGCAAAGGCCTTGTCGTTCTTCTCCATGGCACACCTGGATCCGGGAAGACCCTCACCGCGGAGACAGCCGCGGAAGGGACTAGAAAGGCGCTTGTGTCGACTTCGGTTGGAGAGCTCAGTAAGGGCGGGAAGTGAGTGTTGAAGTCCCAGCCTTGAATGCCCCTCGACACTAACTTGACGCAGTTGGGTTTCAGGCTCGGCATCGTTTGAGAAGGAACTCAAGAAAGTCCTTCAGTACGCGACAATCTGGCAGGCCGTTGTCCTGCTCGATGAAGCCGATGTGTTCCTAGAAGCCCGGAAGGACGTCGGGAGTTCCGAGCGGAACGCCTTGGTTGCTGGTAAGTCTCCACATCCTAGTTAGGCACGCCAAACTCATTCTGACACAAGCGTTCTAGTGTTCCTCAAGGAACTCGAGTACTTTGGTGGCATAGTCTTCCTAACTACCAACCGGGTGAATTCGTTCGATATCGCCATGAAGAGCCGAATCCACCTCTCTCTTAGCTATATGCCACCGGAAACCGAGGTACGCCGACGCATTTGGTCACACTGTCTCAAGAGCGTGCCGGTGGACGCCAAAGAGATCGATGTGGATCGGACAGCCGAATTCTTGATGGCTGCTAAGTTGAACGGACGGGAGATTGCGAATGCCGTCAACACTGCTAGGACTTTGGCCAGGTTTGACGACACTCCTCTTAAGCTTAGCCACATCGAGACTGTGCTCGAGGTTCGAAAGGGCTTTGACGAGAGTTTGAAGAGTAGCGTCTAGTCTTGATTACCTACCTATGTAGTGTAGTTGCGATTGGGCTAGTCAGCTGCAACACTTACGACTTACAGTGGTACTTTCGAGTGGTCCGAGATCAACTATATTGATAGTCTTTCTTTGGCAATCAACCCCCAGTTTGAATATCAACCAGCCTGCATAAACTCAACGGTATGAACTCTAGATCAAATCGCTGCACACGTGCAATAATCCATCTCGACGGGTACTTACGTCGGGAGGTAGTGGAAAGGTGGTTACTTAGGTACCTATCAGTCACACTAGGCTATGTTCGCACCCGAAGGTCTACCTAGACACCACCCCTGAAGAGAGGCATTGGCGGCAGGAGTTAGCGGAGGTGAGGCTTTGCGACTTGATTGGCGATGATCAGGCAGTTCAGCTAGCACGAGACTCCACGGACAAGCCTTGAGCGTAAGAATCTTCTGGCTAAGAGGCAGAATCCATATTCGCCGGCCCCAAGCTCCGAGTTCTACGTTGTACAACAGATAGAAACGCTCGTCATAGGGTGTCCTGGCGCCGTTGCAAAGGAAGAGGGTACGATTGAGGTACAATTGGCTGTCTTGAGCCTAATTACACGCGCAGAATGGAAACGAAGGCTTCTCGTAATCAAAATGCAGAGTTGGGTACCTCGATACAATGACTACTCGGTCGGTTCTCTCATGTTGCTGACCATTCTCACTCAAGGACTTATAAGAGCTATGAAAACATAGTTAGCCTCCTATGAAAGACAGGAACTGAGGATAAAGACGCCAGCCCGCCAAAAAGGATAAAAGTGGACAGCTGGGAGAATGGTGAGGGATTGGACAAGGTGGATTAATTAAAACCTATCTCAGATACCTTTCCATTAGAAACTGACATATCTTTGCAGTATTTTCTACCTAATAATAGACTATTACAGTTTTCTGAGAATTCTCCGGTTTAGTCGTACCGGTCTCCTAATATCCAAGACGTAATATCTCCCTTTACCTACTGGTATCCTGGGGCCACTCATCCAAGACGAACGGATCGCCCTCCAGGGTGAAGTTCCAAACTGCCTGTGTCGGCACGTCAACCAGCAGACTGTACTCTCCCGGATACAACACCAAGTTCCCCTCTTCATCACGACGTCCAAGACTCCCCAACGTCAACGTTAGGTTTGCCGTCTGCTGCTCACTAGCCGTGATATTGTGCAGGCGCTGGTACGCGACGAGGCGCTTAATGGGGTACGGTTCGGGCCCGTGGGCGCCGGCGATGAACCCCAGGGTCACGAAATCCGACGTTGTGGCGCCGGTGTTGGAGACTGTTACTGGGACGGTCTGGAAAGGACATTGGTCTATGTGTGCTACCCCGGAGCAGTTTCTCGTCAAGGCGGCGATATTCCAGCACGCGCAGTTCTCGTCGCTTTCTGGCGCGATGATGGAGGCAGTGAAGTTGGTGTAGTGGAGGCCGAAGCCGAATGGCACCGTCGCCTTGTCGTACCACATGTACGTTCGCCCGGGATTACCGGTTGTTGCGTTGGGACGCAGGCTCATGTCCGTCATGGGCACGTCGTTCACGTAGTGTGCTGGGTACTGCGTTACGGGAAGCCGACCTGCGGGTGCGACCTTTCCTGTTAGCACGTTCATGATGGCATCGCCGCCGGATTGGCCGGGGTAGCCCCCCCAAATAATAGCCGAGACGTTGGGGTGGTTGATGAATGGCGCATCGTCACGTTGGCCGCCCATCTGCACGAGGATGAACGGTTTCCCTAGACCAGCTAGCTGTGTCATGATGTCAACTTCCTCTCCGGACCATCGAATCAGGTTGCGGTCATTGCTTTCGGACTCGCTTGCTGTGGTGGGACCGTCCGCGTAAATAATAATGTCTGAAGCGGCGGCAGCTTCGAGAGCTCGTGGATAACCATCGGTTGTTGGGTCGCCCGGGATGCCGCCGTATACGGCGTTAATACCGGGCATCTGGCTGGCTGCGTAGTATGGAGAATGTAGATATTTGGCGACGCCCTGATAATTACCTTGCATGTCCGCCGTTGCGTTCGCCCAGGTCCCGATGAAGGTCACAGTAAGATTACTTTCCGTAGAAAGCTGGAGGGGAAGGATGCCGTCGTTCTTGATTAGCACGATACCCTCCTCTGCAGCCTTGCGAGCCAGGTTTTCAGCGTAAGGGGTGAATACGTCCGAAAAGTCCAAAGATCGATAGGGATTGGTGTCAGCTGAATCGAAGTAGCCCAACTTGATGAGCGCTGCATATAGTCGCGTGACGGCCTGGTCAAGAGATTCATCGTTGATAAGACCCTGCTCATAAGCAGTGGGCAGATGGATCTGATAGTAAGTGCCACAATTGAGATCAGTTCCTGCTAAGAGGGAGCTAGCAGCAGATGCCTCGCGCGTGGGACGCCAATCATGAGGCTTGTAGACATTCTGAAGAGCGTCGCAATCTGAAACGACGTATTGGTAGTCACGTGTCCAGTTCCAATGATCTCGCAGGATATCTTGCAGGATATACGAACTTGAACAGGTTGGGACGCCATTCAGGGCGTTGTATGAGCACATGATGGACCCAACATTTGCTCGAGCGCAGGCCTCAAACGTCGGTAAGTAATATTCGGCTAATTCTTGCGAACCGACCTGCGCATCGAACTCATATCGCTCGTTCCCTAGCCAATCCTCAATGTCATACGCGGCGAAGTGCTTTACGCGAGCCTGTCAGCGTCGTTCTATAGGAATGGTAGGATATAGCGCTAGGGCGTTATAGGCTGGGCAAGACTCACTTTGCATGTCGCCACGACTTTGAGAATGTCAGGGTCTTCTCCACCTTGAAGGCCTTTTATGAGAGCTGTTACATAGGAACTTAAGTGAAAGGGGTCTTCGCCAGGGGTTTCCTGACCTCGGCCCCATCTAGGGTCACGGTAGGGATTGATATTTGGTGTCTGCGGGATCTCAAGTTAGCAAGCCCAAATTTGATAATAATGAATATGCGATACTTCAAGTGTAATGAAGTTCCTACTCGCGCTCCCACCTTTTACGCGAGCCGAGGCTGGTTCTTTGCACAGCAACGGGAATAGGGGTTAGCGAGGAAACGTTGGCAAGCACATACCCAGTAATCCAATCCTGATCTATTGAAGTTGTTAAATGCGCGGGCTTCAGTACTGACGACCGTCGCCACGGCCTCAATGAGTTCATCATCAAATGCGGCGCCCATTAGGATTGGCTGCGGGAAGGATGTTGCATAGGAGAAGTTCCCGCTTTCCGCGAAGTCGACCCCTGGAGAGGAGGCGACCCCATGTAAAGCCTATGTTCACAGAGATGTCTGTTAGCAGCCATGATAGTCGATTTTCTAGAAGGCTAGTAGATTTCGCGGAGAGCATCTTGTTAGTCCTGAATCTTCAGGGTCTATTAAGGCTGTTGTCGGTGGTAGACTGAACGCTAACAACGCGACCTGAGGAACGGGGTTAAGTCATGACACGATATATCATCCACATACCTCCTCTATGAAATGCAATCAGCGTTTTCATCTTCATATTAGAAGTCTTGATACAAAGAGAAGGATACCTACGCCACCACTCATAACTGGGTAATCCGAGCCTCTCGACTCCCGGCGATGTGCTGACTAATAGTTTAAATTTCTCTTCCGTTTCCAGAGCCGAAATAAGAGCTCTGCTCCGTTGTCCAACTGAGAGGGCCTTATTACAAACATCGTTATCTGCCAAGGGTCCGCTCGCACAGCTTGGAAATATATGCCCAGCGGCTTGAACCCCCGCAGTCATCAGCCATATGGTCGATCCGAGAAGAAGCGCCATGTCGATTCCCACAAAACAACAAGACGTTTTCAACGGCTTATATCGCAACCAGCGACCTTGGTTGGCCTGCCTTTATACATTCAAGCTTCATTGGGTGGTGGAGTAGCATATCAGGTAATTTCCTCCCGCTTCCCCGCATCGATGATGCATTAATACTGCAAGATAGCCCGAACATCGTATCCATGAAGGCTCCAATTGCGGGACGGAGAAATTTGGTCGTTATCCCAGAAGTGCATGAGATCATCGGTAGGCGCATACGTGCGGCGGTTGAGTCGGGAGAGATATTGCCGGATTCCATCCCCAGATTAAATCTGTACCCGGTCGCCAGGTTCCATCTACCGTCGTCTTACCCCAAGCCCCTCCGCTCGCCGGCCAACGTACCTTTCTATTAGACCGCGTCACTTGCTATTCCTAAGCCTTGCCTCAGTTAACCTTCGTGACGATTGAAATAGAGTAGGCTCTGGAAGTGAGAACGCGAGGGTGATGAGTGACGTTTTTAAAATTGACTTTAATTGATGTTATGTGTCGCATACTTACCTGATCAGTAGGTTAAGGCGGAAACATGCCCTTCCAGTGGAAAATGGTAGCTTAGGTACCTCTATAATAGCTACCGAGCTAGAAGATCCCGAGCAACCGAGACAGGGCCAGGGCCAAACTGAAATAACTCGACACTATCGCACTGACAGATACCGAGCCGTTTTATGCTTTTCAACAAGATGTTCGGACCCACAGCGCAAACAGCGAACAACGCAATGCGTCAATATCTCGTATGCCACTACCTCGACATCATATTATCGTAACGTTACTTTGATGGCCGTAGAGTTCATCCACTCCGCAGGTACAAGTCACGCTGCAGTCCCCGATATGTTTCCGAACTCGCTTCCGGATGTCCTTAGGGACGCCGACGAACGGCCGCGACGTAGGAAATGCCCATATCGACGGCCAACGTAGGTCTCCTAAACTTGGAAGTTGCTCCAGGTCCTTCTCGAGCTGCTTGATGACGACTGAATTGCAGGTCATGGTGGTGAGCCCGCTTGCCCAGCCGTAAGAGAAGACGGATCTTCCGGGATTCAACACGGCTTCTAACTTCTTCCTGATTGGGTCCGTCAAGCGATCTTGACAACCATTCTCGTTCGTGTCGACGATACCAATGGGTAATTGTAAGTATGAAGGGACTTCGTGTATCGACAATAATCGTAATTCTTCAATTCGCCTTTCCTGGGATTTTCCAGAAGTAGAATCGAGTATTAGATGAGCGCGAGCCTTTTCAGTCTCAGTCGCTAAAGTGTCGACGATATGAAAGAAGGTTTCTGCTGCCTCTTGAGTGCACACGAGCCTATGACTACCTAACATGGGATACACCAAGGAAAGCATTGACTGCTCACTTTCCAAATCAACATGATCGTTGTGTGAATGACTAAACCACGGCTGTTTGGCAACCGTGGTGTGAGAGAAATCAGACGCAAGAGCAACAAGGAGGGAGGTGTCAATGTTTAGAATTTCGCTGAATTTCGCTTTTGGGCTCGGGGCCATTATGTGGAGGAGATCGTCGGAGAGAGGTGGAGCTGGCGATAAGGCATTGCCGCAAATTACGTTGACGCCCAGTTGACGGCAAGCGTCGAGTACATCATCGACCTCGGGGTATTCACCTTCTTGAATGCGTGGTAAGACGAGAAAAGTGCCCGGGTTCTTAGCTTGAATGCGATGTCCCTTGGCTGTGTCAGCCAGGTTTCTGGCCAGCTTCACAAGAGGGATATCTGAGTAGTCATAAGTAACTGTCTCGGCACCTTCTTCATCGTCACTATCTCCCCAGTATACTGCTTCCTTTGCCAAATCAAACAGAACCCTCTTATTGGTCATGGATGAGACCTTGTACCATGAATGGCCGCCATCTGCAACCACGTCGATGATGAAGCTGCCTGAACCGGAAGGTTTTGATTCACCCTGAGTCCGCACAATGCGTGTCCCTGGTGCTAAGATTGGCTTCTTGAATGGACCGGTAGATACGGCGCAACGGAGCCTTACGATATCGCGTGAGTTCTTGGCAGTGTTCCATACCGGCTCAAGAAACGGGAGGTTAGTAGACTGTACGCGATGCGATGCCGAAGGGTGCGCTGACTTGAGGTCTCGGACAGCCCTTTGCAGGCTCTCTGCTTCGGCACGGAGCTCGCTGGTGAAGGACGTATGCATATAGGTTGGCATATGCTGGAAGTAGTCACTGTACAGCACTGCGAGATGATCCGCGAACCGTTGCACTTCGGATTGAAGTGTTTCAGCGCGCGCGAGAAGCCCTTCGCTCGCAGCCAGCCTAGCTGCATGGTCCTGTGAGACCTCACCTAGAGAGTGACTATCTGTCAAAGGCGCCATGGTGGCGAGGATTGTCGGGTGAATGTAAGAGTTCACGATCTGACGTGGGACCCAAGACTGGGAGAAATTCCTGTTTAATTTGAACGGGGCCAATCGTGTGTTACTCCTCATTAAGCGTGAGTCGTATGCTGTTAAGCAATACAGCAGCCCCGCCTATTGCCCTTCCAAGCGTAGCTTTCCTCTGATCCAGGCATATATCACGTATAAATAGAGATCGGCTATCCCATTAAAGTGATTGCAACTAAGTTCCGTCCCCCGACAGCCCGATTCTACATAGTGCTGGAGGAAGTTGCGGGTCACAGATTCGGATACATGAATACTTGATTCTATGTAGTCGCGGCTGGCGCCCAACTCTCATTCATAAGCTGAGCTCGTGACCTAATTTCCTGACAACTTCCTCTTGCCTCACAGTTCATTCTTTCTCCACTGCTCTCGTCACATAGTGGGAACCTGAATAGAAAACTATAAATATTGCCTGTTCCGCCATACATTGTAATTTTCCAGACCTTTGCTGCTATCGACTCTAGTCCGAAACGAGAGGCAGCATAACTACCATAGAGCACAGCATCATCCAGGCACATCATACTAGGTATTCTAGGTACGCGAGACCCATTGAGATAATGCCGCTGAAAGTCATCATCTGCGGCGGTGGTATCGGAGGCCTTTCTGCTGCAGGATTCCTGCGAGCCAACCATGACGTTACCGTTCTCGAACGAGGCACCCTTGACTTCACAGTAGACGACTATGGGTTGTCAGTAGTTTCCAATTCTGTCAATCTTTTGCAAAGGGCGGGCATTAAACTAGAGAATCTCGACACGGTTGTCATGACACATGTCTGGCTAAGAGATTCCAATAATGAAGAGTTAAGGACTACCTACTTCGATACGAAGGCAAGATTCGGCGGCGCTCCCTCGGTCTTGGTTAAACGGGCCAAACTGCATAGAGAGTTGCTCCGATTTGCAACTAGTACCGAGTTCCCTGGAGCCCCTGCAACTGTGATTGAGAATGCCAAGGTAACCCGGGTTGACACTTTCGCCGGTAAGGTGTGGACCGAAGACGGCCGAGAATATAAAGGCGACCTAATTGTCGGGGCCGACGGAATCCATTCGGTCGTGCGCAGTGCTGTCCTCGGAGGGCAAGACATCTCGGCATCCATAAGGACACACGATACTCTAACGTTTATGACACAGTTGTCTGTCGATGATATCCGATCGGAGCCCAGCTTTGCCTATCTCTGCGAACCCCGGAAGCAGGCTGGACTTGTAAGCGCACACGCAAAGTCCGGTCCTCATCTAAACAGACGGATTCTCATCTATCACACTTCGGCAAATAGTCTGCAAGTTGTTGGCTATACATCTGAGAATGAATTCGCGGAGAAGTTCGACTCTGCGAAAACGGCTATTATCAGAGATATCCCCTCATCTAGAGCAGTCGAGGACTTTGCCCCTGAGTTCGGAGAATGCTTCGTCAATCTTTTCCGACATAGCAAGATTGACGCGTGGAGGATTCGCGATGTGGCACCCATGAATAGCTGGTTCTCTGGCAAAGCGGTGCTCATTGGAGACGCTGCCCACGCTGTAACACCTCACGCCGGTCAAGGGTGCAATATCACGATTGAAGATGCAGAAGCTTTAGCCTACTTTTTACGAGACGTTGACTCCCCCAATGGAATCTCTGACGCCTTGCAGAACTTCATGTCGCTCCGCAAGGATCGCGTCGCGTTCGTAATACGTCGCTCACGCGAGCTGGGAAATTTACGAACGGATGAGGACAAGACCAAGGTGCCCATCTCGTCTGAGGAATTTGCGAGAGAGATCTATACGTACCAGGGAGCGGAACACGCATTGAAGGCACCAAAGCCCCCTCCTACCGGGTTAGATGTGAAGGGAACGAGCTAATGCAGCCGACTTCTCGTCAGTAGACTTGGCAGAGTCCCGGGGCAACCTACGATGCAGAGAATTGCAATAGTACAGATTGACACTATATAGAAGCAGAGATCTGTTCATGTCTCACGAAGGAGACATACTAGCCGATTAGACCCCACGTTCTAGCCAAGGGCGTTCACTATGTACCTGGTACCAGAACCGTTAGGTGCCACATAGTGAGTTAATACGATTCTTAGAATATGGATGACCTATATAGTGGTAGTGACTATTCACTGATCTATCTATCAAAAATGTGATCTCACTTCTGCGGTGTCATCAATCCAAGGTACCCACACTCATGGCGGTTAGAGGCGGGTACTTACTTGGATCATCTCCCAGAGTTCCACCTGTACTTGTTGTACCTGGTTGCACATTGGCCGATACGATAAGTTGCAGTCAGAACTGATCTTTACTCTTGACATTTCTGCAAGTGCAGTCATATCCCGTAAAGCTCGTCGCATATGTGGCTCTGGGGTAGTGGGTAGTGGGCACTGGCCAAAGGTAAGTTTTCCCAGTGTTAGAACTGAAGAAATACTACGTATTCATTCTCTTGAGCAGCCAAGTGACTTGATATTGCAAGGTCAAACCACTAATGAAGATATTTGCTATTAGGTTTACGACCGTAAAGTGAAATGTCATCCCAGTTGTTTGGGTGGTGGGAAAAGGGGGCTCAGAGCACTTAGTGGAGCACGAACGCTGGGCATTTCGTTGAGTGAAAGAAGGGGTATGACAACCTGCCTGCTTGCCTAACCTAAAGAGGTTTCTTATGATAAAGGAACCACTGCGGTGATTTCGGATATGGCTCTCTTCAATATACGTAGTTCAATTGGCCACGGATAAAGTACTACAATGGTTGGCGTTGGGTTCGTGACGCAGGCCGTTTCAAGCTGGCGATCTCACGCCATGATCTTTACCTTTGGCCAGTCAGCCCAGTGAAATAAACACAGCAAATTCTGCATATTGTGAAGGAAGCTATCTTGAGATGTGTAAACTAGATTTTTGTTCATATGGGGGATATATAAAAAATGTATTCTTTGGACTGCTAGGGGTGCGAGCGCATGGCTAGTCCGAAGCACAATTAGACAACGAAGCGACCGCAGGAAAGCCAAATCGTGTCAAATCCGTATTAACACCATCTACAGCATACTAAATAGCAGAGGATACCCCATAGAACCCGGATAAATACAATCCAATTGATCATCGTACCAATTGTCCATGATCGTCTTCAGAAACACCATGCATCAATGCTTCAATACGTCTTATATTGAGGCCGAGGAACTGGAGGCAATAGTAAACTCGAGCTACCCAGAACTCGCACTCTTTCTTTCATATCTCATAGAGCGCGGAGCGCCCATATAAACATGAATATCATAGGAATATTATTAAGTATTATTATCACAGCCTCAGTTGCTGGGGCAAGCACAATACCTCGACGGAGGTGCCCTAACGTCCACATCTTCGGCGCCCGTGATACAACCGCATCGCCGGGGTTCGGCTCGGCCTCAACAGTCGTCAACCTCGTCCGAAGGGCGAATATCGGTGTCACGTCGGAACCCATAGTTTACCCTGCTGTTGGCGGGGACCTTTACGCCGCAAGCGTCGCTGCCGGCGTGCTCGCGGTAGCGAATCAAACGGATGCCTTCAACCAGAGGTGCCCGAAGTCGAAGATCGTCATGGTAGGGTATTCACAGGTGAGTTGCCCCGAGAAGCCTCCTCAACGAGGTACTAAAGTGTCAATAAGGGCGCGCAAATTATAGATGATGCTTTCTGTGGAGGCCCTGATGGACCCAGCTTGAATACGACAGGACGGAGTGTCTCTTCAGGCGTCAGCAAGATGGTGGCTGCTATTATCTTGATGGGAGATCCGCGCCACGTAGACGGCCTCCCTTTCAACGTCGGAAATGCAACTGCAGGCGGAGTAAGTCTCAGCGGATTCGTGCGTTGGTTCTCAACTTAAACTCATTTGGTTTTGCAGTTTGCGGCTCGCCCGGTCGGGTTTCGGTGTCCAGCTTTTGAAGACATCATCCAATCATACTGCGACGCGGATGATCCATTCTGCGCAAAGGGGAATAGCACGGCTACGCACCAAGGCTATGGTCGAGAGTATGGACAGGCTGCGTTGAAGTTTGTGCAGAGTAAGTTGAAGGGGTCGACTGCTAGACCGTCCAATAGACCCAATTTTCATACCAGTGGCGGACCAAGGCCTAGATTGGATAAGAAGTACTTGTGGATGTTTCTGGTTGGAATGGCTTTTCTATAGAGTTCATTATATGTATTAGATGTGTAGCTTTAGTAGACACTTCAAGATCAGGCATCTTCCATTCCCTAGGTTGTGTCTTTACTAGATCGATGGGTGGCGGGATGGAGCGCCACGATTCCCGGCAATGTTACAATAGTCGAAATATAAACGAAAAGGAACATTCAGCCCCTACGACATTGAAGTACATGGCGGATTGCTCGACATAAATGGAGAGTAGACGAGATTTTCGCTTCGGACTGTGCCGACTCCTGAGCTTACGTAATTAGTAGAGGAAAGGGGGGTGAAGGAATCACACCCAGACCAACCCCAATGCTAGCAAGTAGCAAGTGTACCTCTGCAGCAGACCATGCGTAGGGCCAGAGTACGGAAGTGGAGCATTGGCGTTATCACACATTGGTTTATTAATAAATGCATCTGAGTAGGTGATACATACTATGAATACCGTAAACGCTATTACAGTCCATCGCTCCTTGTTTTGCTCTAAAGTAGAAGCACGAATGTTTAGGTTAGACGATGTTCTCTCAAACCCACTCACAACTCGTCGATCTTATCATCCAGCTTCGTCGGGTCGTCCAGGTCCGCAAAGAGCTTGACGCCCCAGCTCTTGCCAGGGTTATTCATTCTGACCTTTTTATCTTGATCACGAACAGCCCTCATCTCATCTTCCGTGAAGCTGATTTTCAGCGCGCCTAGGTTTTCGACGATGTACTTCTCATGAACGCTCTTCGGGATTACGGCGGTACCTCTCTGAATGCCCCAGGCAAGAACGGCCTGCGCCACCGTCGCGTTCTTCTTGCTGGCCAAATCCTTCCAGAACGGATCTTCCAATAGAGGTTTAATATCCTTGTGATAGGTTGGGTTGGTATTCGCGAGTGGTGAATACGCGATGACTTTGATGCCAACTTCCTTGTGGAAGTCTACGAAGTCCTGCTGCTGCAAGTAAGGATGCGTCTCGAACTCGTGTGCATATGGGCATATGGTGCACATGTCCAAGATGGCCTCGACGTCCTTTTTGGCAAAGTTGGAGATGCCAATATGTCGAGTAAGGTTGGCTCGCACAAGATTTTCCAGGGCCCTCCAGGTATCGAAGATCGATGTCTCCTCATCTAATTTGTTGCCCTCACCAGGAACAAAGGCGACTGGCCAATGGATGAGGTACAGATCTAAGTATTCCACGCCGAGGTCTGAAATTGACTTCTTGATTGCCTCTGTAGCTTTATCCGGACGATGGTGCTCATTCCACAGTTTGCTGGTCACCCAGATGTCCTCTCGGGCGACACCAGAAGCAGCAATTCCTTTGCCGGTTTGATCTTCATTGCCTAGGTACAGATTCAATTAGCTGGCGAGATAATTGGTGATTTTTATTTAGTGCCAGTGGTCTTACGGTATATAAGTGCGGCGTCAATGTGGTTATACCCTGAATCCAAGGCATATTGGACAGCATGCGCAACCTGTGAGCAGTGGTAAGTCCATGACTGAGGACATCTTGATTGAATATCTGGCCATATACCTTATCTCTATCAGAGAGCCAAGTCCCTAAGCCGAAATGAGGTATATCACGAACATGTGCACTGTGGCTTTCTGCTACGACCGATGGAGCTGAGTAGGATATTGAGGCGAAAATAGGTGTAAGGATAGCGGCCACGGCCGATAAAGCTCGAATGGAAGTCATTTTAGTCATATTCTCTCAGCCTACACCGTCAATGAGAAGATGGGACTCGAGCCATGGATTTCTCAGTCGCGAATGGCTTCTTTTGCATCGATGGTGTCTGTATTGTACAGTATGAAAGGCATGGGAAGAACCCGGCCCGGATCCGCATAATATGTATGGAGCTCCGACGGTGTATCTCATCATCATGCCGATGCATGACATCATCCAGCTGCAACACTCCGAACTACATCGCTGCTACAACATTTAAGTTCAAATAGATCAGCATCACGTAGTAACATTGTGGCTACTCGAGCCTTCACATACTGTAGATCTAGATGGGATATGGTCCGGAGGGACTGCTCCAACTACGTCGCAATGATGACGTTGGTGCGTCAGGGACACACAGTAACTGAGACGGTGCGTGACGATACAGAGTTATAGATACCAGTGGAACCCCCGACGAAATAATGGACGCAAGTATTTAACATTATCACTATCAAACTTCCTTTACGTTGTCCAGATTTCCAACATCATCACTTTTGCGAATCACTTCTGAGCTGTATTGCATTCAAACACACCCAAGAATACAATCAACACCACCACAACATGTCTGGCAACCACGGATTCTCGGGCATCTATGAACAGGGGGACCAGATCAACTATCCCCGATCCAATGTCGCAGAGGAAGAGAAGCACCACTTGATTAATGCTGAGGGTTACAGACGGAGTGAGTTTCGGATCACCCCGCGTCTCCTGTCGTGTTCCATGCTAATACATCGTATCACAGAGGACCTGAACAAGGCAATGAACCAGATGCGTGAGGAAGATGTACGTCGTCTGAGAAATGATACAAGCTAGCTCCCCGGTGCGGGCATCGAGTCTAACCTGATGATATCTTCAGATCCAGAGCGAAATTGCCGAACGAGAGAAGCATGATCCTACCTACCGCGTACGTCGCAGCGTCCACAGAAAAGCATATGTCAATTGAGCCAAGACTTACCCTAGATTACAGGCAACTATGCACGGCAACGAGCCGTCTCGGGGCGCGAAAGCCGATGCAGAGATCCAGCGCGAAGAAGAGGAGCTCTTGAAAAAGAAGAAAGAGAAAACCGACAGTATGCCAGGGAAGAAGTTTTGAGTTGCGGAAGCCAGTATGATACGGTGCCTTTACGTAGCAGAATGAATGAAAGAATTCCAAATGAGAGTATTTGATTCCCTTAGAGTGCTGATAAACGGATCGGATAGTTGCTCTCTTGTGATATCATTTGCTAGGGAGGTAGCCATCAAACGGGGCATACCTGAACAACGAGTCCTATCGGGATATTGCATGCGAAACGAAGAACACGCGGGTCCAAATCATTCCTTCGTAACTAATATATAGGATATCACTCGACGAAGGTTCCTAGCCGAAGAATGCAGAGAATAGCGATATAAACCTTCCGGCAACCTCTCGAGTAGAGTCCACTGTAAGTGACGCTAGAGGGGCATCATGAACCCCACTTAGCGAGCTACTACCACCAGTGTAGCTGCATGGAGATATGGGGGATCCGGAGGCATGGCTTACATAGGTACCTAAAGTCGACATTTTCGCGCGATTCGCTATAAATCGCCTCCGTATTTCCTGCAATTGGACAGTTCGCGAACGGTTTCGGCGCGGAGCTCGCAGCATAGAATGCCGGCGTCCCACTGCGGACAAAATGGCGATCAGCGGATACCACCTTGTAGCCAAGGTCGATAAGCCGTCGGAGTTTTGCAATTACCTAAGGAGGGAATCATGATTCCTCACGGTGCCACGCAAAGCAGGTTCCGACCGAGTAGCCGAGTAGCAAGGAGACGAAAACTAGTGAGAAACATGAGATCAGAATTCAGACTATTAAACGATAAAAGAATCCCGGGGCGCGATACTAGGTTGCACAAATGGATTCATGTATAGAGCATTCCTATTCACGCCTGGCAGGCTCATTTGGTATCTCAAAGCGCATTGGCGTTAACAGAATCGAGTGCACCAGAGTCGAACATCTCATCTCATCATGGCCTCCAAAGATCTTTCGGCTCCCTTCACCCTTTATGCTGCCACTTACTCCATCTGCTCCCTGATGGTACTTATGACTTACGAGATGCGGGGGACGCCGCGCGAGGGCCGACCAGAGATGAAGTTGGCGAGGAAATTTATTGATATCAGCATCCACGCTCGAGAACAGCTGAGCGAGTTCTTCCTACTCAAAGTCAACCCCAAGGGCACGGTCCCCGTTCTTGTCAACGAACGGCTCTTAGAAAAGCCCATCGCCGAGAGCGTCGATATCTCCTATTACATCGCGGACTGGTATCCGACCCTGCTGCCGCCTCAACATGAGCAGGTGATCAAGGAGCTCATCTTTGAGTTACATGAGATCAGCTACAAGCTCCTGACATTCGGCACTAAGACGAAGTACCCTCATCTCAATCGAGACTGGCTTCTTGAGCAGGCCAAGCGCACGGACATCTCCGACGAATATAGAAAGGCTTTAGAATACAAGGCCGAGTTGTAAGCATTACGATCCTCAACCAAAACATCGTAAGCAGTACTATGCCACAGCTCTTCTAACGGACTTAACCAATCAGGACGAGGGGCTGGGCGGATCATCACTCTGAGGAGGACCTTGCGGAGAACGAAGCACGTACGCGCGACTTTTGCGCCAAGATCCTCGCGCTGATGGAGAAACGCCCTGAAGCGAAGGACAGGTTTACCTACATTTTCGGGCCTGAACCAACAGTGCTTGACGCACATGCGGTGGTGTTCTTCGGTCGAGTGTATGACAAGGAGAGACTCGATCTTCTTCCACCGATATTGGTTAAGTGGCATGAGAGCATCAGAAACACGGACTTGTGGAAGCGAGCGGTGCCGGATGGGACGACTTTGCCGCCGGCATGGTAGAACCGAAAACAATTGTCTTAACTGGTCCGAAGCGAAGGCTGCATGGTTGTCAGGTAGGAGGTAGTTATTCCGTGTAAATTCATCTTGAGACCAGGGGCGGGATTAGGATTAGTCATCCTCACAGGCCCTTGGGGCCTGTCTTGTAGCTGTTAAGATAGGCCTTCTAGGAATACAGCTTCAACTTGTGTCATTTTGTGTAAGGCTTAAATTCAGAGAGTGAAGCCAAGAGCGGTTTCTTAGGCATTCTTCCGAAACCGAAAGGGGCGTTGGCTTACGGCGTTGGCATCAAGGCTCTTATGTTTTGATGTAAGACAAGGAGACACTGCAGCTGCGACTATGTCATGAAAATCCCGTATTCCTACAGCAAATCTTATGTTATATAAGAGCTTACCTAAGCTTAATGAAACGTATACTGTAAAGGGTGATTAGCCGACAGGCGGCGTGGGATCATATTTGAAAATCCCGATCGGGCCAGTTCCTCCTCATTCAAAAATAGGGAGCCGCGTTTCTAGAACCGTCCCATTGAGTCTCGAAGATGAAAGTTTCGTAGAGATCTACGATTGGAAGGTTTCTGTAGGCTCTCACATGTTTATACACCCGAGACGCTCCCGATAGCTCCGAAGTGATACAAACCCCAAAATGGTACGCCTTGCCCATACCTATGCACCTGCCGAAATGTTATTCCTAATGAATTGGACCCAGGCCGGACCCCTTCAATCTCCTATCCGCCTGGATGTTATCGTCGTAGGTGCCGGTATCAGTGGTCTAGCAGCCGCTATAGAGACGGCGCTTTCTGGGCACCATGTCACGGTTTTCGAGGCGGCAACTGGTCTCCATGAGGTACCCTGACTATCCTAAAGTTCCCGCATAAGATGTTTCCGAATGTGTCTTTACTCATTTTACCACAGATAGGGGCAGGGATACAAATCACCCCGAATTCGGCGCGAATATTACAACGGTGGGCACTTCCGGATGAGCTGTGGGCGTCGGCCGCCAATCCGACATCCCTCACAGTTCGTCGATACTCAGGCGAGGCTCTTGTCTTCGAGAAGGACTTTGGTAAGGAGATGAATGAAAAGTACGGGGCCCCTTTCATCGAATTGCATCGCATCGACCTCCAGACAGCACTTTATAACCGCGCCAAAGAACTCGGCGTGGACTTCCGTTTTGGCATGAGAATTAGCAATGTGAATTTTGAGACGGGAGAAATCACAAGCCAAACCGGAGAGAAGGCACGGGGGGATCTAGTCATTGCTGCCGACGGTCTATGGTCCCTCTGTCGGACGCAATTCCTCCCCAAGGACTTTGAGGGTGTTCCAAGGCCGACGGGAGACTTGGCATACCGGCTCGTCATCACGTTAGATCAGATTGAAGATCCAGAATTAAGGGAGCTGGTAAGCAAACCGAAGTGCAACGTATGGCTCGGGCCCAATTCTCACGTCGTCGGATACTCGCTCCGAGCGGGGACCGAGTTCAACATTGTGCTGCTGGCTCCAGATGATCTACCCAGCGGCGTCAGTAAACAAGCAGGTTCCGTTGAGGAGATGAGGGCTCTCTTCAAGAACTGGGACCCCATCTTGAATAGGTTTCTTGCTCTGGTCGACTCGGTCAAGAAGTGGAAACTCATGCATCGTGAGTCTGCTAGAATACGCCTCGATACTCCCAAGAGTCTAACAGGGAAACTTATCTATAGGGAAGGAGATGAGAAAATGGATACACGTTTCTGAGAATAGCAATTTTGTTTTCGTGTAAGTATCGCTCGGGGGGTTGCTACCACGCACAGAGGTTTCTGCTGGCCCGGCTAATGTATGCAGTGGCGATTCCTGCCATCCCATGCTGCCATATCTTGGCCAGGGAGCCAACTCAGCTATCGAGGATGGCGCTGTTCTCGGCCGCTTGTTAGGGCACATTCAGACCAAAGAGCAAGTAGGAAAGGCACTGAGACTGTACGAGCAACTACGAAAACCACGAGGAGATGCCATTGTGAGAGAAACCTTCGGCCAGGTAAGCTACCTATCTATCTGATCCAATATTACATCAATTTTGGCCGGAGCACTCGCTAAAAGCTACGGTTATAACAAGCGCGACGTCAATCATATGGTTGACGGCCCCCGCCAACGGGAGCGAGATCGCCTATTCCTGTCACAGATAGACAAAGAAGTCAAAGAGCCCCCTTTCCCAATTCGCTGGTGTTGTCCTCGAGTCCAACCCTGGCTATTTGGCTACGATGCTTGGGTAGAAGTTGATAAGCTTGTCGAGAAGGAACCCTTTCGTTCTTAAGAATAATGCGGGTTCGGGCTTTGATAGGAGCGGTATTTCTGTAAATGGTTGATTCGCTATTTAGAGATTCCCGGCATGATGTAGACGCAATGTGGTACATACAGTATAGCAAATCTACCCACTAGCATATATGAGTCTACGTGTAAGTCTACCTTTGTAGAATTCTTAGTGAGACACTCCCATCTTCAGATCCACGACTAAAAAGGGATCGCGCCAGATGCCTTTGATTCTCGGCCCATTAAAGGTGTACACTTCACAGCTTGCCTTGCCTCTCGCCAGGTTTCCATCGGCGTTGTATTATGCCATCCTGGTATTCCGTAGCCACGTGCACGCCACTGGGGCTCCAGATCTTGCTCATAATGATGGCCCTGCCTGCCTCAACTCTAGGGAAGCATGCTTCTTGGATCCACCACTCATTCTCGCCGTAGGCCATGACCGCATCCTCGAAGTTCACATGGACCACAAATGAATAGCTCAAGGTCGCAGCACGACCAAAGTCGTACCCGAATCCTATGTGGTTGCCTATCATGAGTAGTCCGTTCCTGTCGGCTTCATAAGCGTGAGCGAGGATATGTGCATCGGGGTCCTCAGCGGGAAGAGGTGCGAGGAGTCGATAGAGTATGAGCTCCCGACGCTCGTGGAGAGGTTTCCCCTCGTTGAAGGCGGTCATGTCAACCTTTCTCATGTGGACCGCCGGGAAGGTGCCGGGATTTCGCATCGGAAACGCCTCTACCTTCTGCGCGATATCGACGTGTGGGGCCAGAGGCCACGCAGAAGGCGGCCGCGAGCTTAGAATTTCCGCAAATCGTGTCTGCGCTGACAGTTCTTGAGCCACGTGCTGCGAGACCGTGGATGGTCTGAAAGACACTAAGGCGCTGAAGCAGACTGGGCCAAGTGGGAGTCTGGCGTCTGCCAGTGGATAGTGGTCTCCTTCCAGATTCGTGCTTGGCGACAGAGGCTGTCGCGCTGTGACGAGCAGATTTGGAAAAGCAGAATTTGCCGCGATGGTGGTCACGTTGTATATGAACGGCCTATCTATAAGTCCGGCTTCTGAGAAAAGCCCATGGACAGTCTACGGGTGTTAGCACGCTTCACTCCAAGTGGCAAGGTTAAGTAAGTAGCAGAGGCAGTCGAGCATGTGCTGCAGACCAATCTAAACTTATTGCTAGTTGTAGATGAATCCCCATAAGGCGTGAGAAAGGCTTACATGAATACCAAGCTTCTTCCGCGTAGTACCTGCTTGGGAATTCTGAATTTCTGCGAGGGCTCTCGAGGCAGCCATCCCCGCCTGGCTATACACATGGGCGCCGTACGCTACTTTACGCTTCTGAGACTTTTCGCTTGCTTCCGGATCGGGCGTTTCGCTCGCAATTGGCACGTCGCCTTCCGGATGCCATGCTTTGCGTTGGCTCATATAGCGCTTCACGACTTTCCCATTCTCGGTCTCATCTGGGAGAGGGGCCAGGCTCATAGTCTCCTGAAACGTGAGACGCCTATCAACGGCCGCATTGGAGGACATGATTGCCGCAATACACAAGAGTCTCTAATCATTGACAGAAAAGCAATTAGAAAGGTTCGCCCATCCCTTATAAGGAACCTCGAGCCATGAAGTTGGTAATTACGCGTCTGCGATAGGAGAACGCGAAGCAGCTGGCTGACATGAGCATGGGAATAATGAACCTCGGGATGACACGTCGGGGGGCGGCCGCTTTAAGCCGAGAATAATAAAGTCACGTGACAATTACACACACAACCCCTGAATCAACCCCTGAGATGACCTTTTGCTGTATTGTCCAGGTGTGAATACCATAGATATCTCTATAATTGACTTGAGGATACGAGTCTACGACATGAAAAAGAAAGTTGATTTTTCGGTTCGCGGCATTTGAATCTATCTTAGATTTTGATCGACCGTCTTGTCTAACCCTAACCCTTGGATCTTGCCAAAGCCTCTGTCTTAGAGTTACATGATCGCATCCAACAACTTCTGTTAAACACGAGCCGTCTTTCAACTAGCTACTTACATGCAATGCCAACTAGAAGCGGCATTTTGATTCCCTCGGCCATCCCATTTCGCCGTTTGCGGATACGGGCAGAGCGGCCGCTGTCGGTACATGACAATGTTCTGCAGGGTGCTGTCCGTGAAATTGAACTCGGTCGCAATTATCTGAGACACTGCTCTGCCCTTCTCGACCCAGTCCATCAGCGCCAGCAATGCGTCATGCGCACTGTCGTTGTAACCCAATGGTACGGAATGTCCAGCGTTGTAAGGCGGCATTTGGGCTGCTTGGCCGGCACCGCCCATCATCCAGGGAGCTTTGACGTTGTCGGGAGTGCCCCAGCAGTGGGCCATTCCTGGGATGTGGAAATAGCGAAAGAAGTCGTCAATGTTTCCCATGGCTTGCACGGTTCTGTTGTAGTATAAATCCGTGTGCTGCACAGGTACAGTGGAATCTGCAAGCCCGCCATACATGACTGCAATTCAGTGGCGTCAGCAACGATGAACTCGTACGAATAAACCCTCGCCCTCTCAGATAGGCGAAAATGCAATATCCTCTTCTGAGGTCGGGGTAAAGATGAATGCTGATTGGTATACTTACTAATTTTGCCCTTCTTTCTGAAGTTGCCGAGATTATACTGATCTGCACTAGCCTGTACCGACTGCTGATCACGAATTCTCGCGTCATCTACCACGGAATCATTGTATGAAGTGATTTGCCAGTTTGGGCCATAGTCCATAAAGGTTCGCTCGTATTGCGCATCAAAGTTCCTCCTCACGTTGTTGGGGTCGCTTGGGTTAGCTGGCAGGAGAAACGTGCTCCAACCGGCTTCTGAACTGTAGTCTAGTCCCTTGTAAACAAAATCTCCTTTGTCAGTGTAATAGTCGCTGTATAACTTCTGTGCTGTGTCGATCTGCGCTTGGGACCAGCAGGAAGTCTTGTTTGTCGTCACATCGCAGCGTATCTGGGTGATGTCGAAATGTTGCCTGCAGGCGGAGAGCGAGCTAACGATGTTGTCGTGGACGCCATCAAGAGAGTCGCACTGCTTTACCACCTCCGCTTCAAGTCGCAAGAAGAGATTGTTGTCGTTGATACTGCCTGGGGCACTTTCGGGGAGGTTCCATATCGCGGTCTTAGAAATCCAGGGCATCAGATTCTTTGTATCCCAGGCAGGCGCTCCAATCAAGGCTCCGTCGAACATATCGGGAGTCCTCTGCCAAAAAATGTTAGAGACGAAAACGAATATAGAGTAAAGCTAGAAGGAATGTACCTGGACTTGTTTCAGGCCTTGTCTCCCTCCTGTTGAGCAGCCACTGTAATACGAATAGGCGATTGGCCTATTGTTGTAGTAAGTTTTTATGAGCGTCTTTCCCAAAGTTATGGACCCTTCCAAAGCTTGGTATGCCCAGTTGACTCTCAGTTGCTGGGTCGTGGCCCACGTTATATCTCCCTGTCCAGAGTTGTCTACAACATCAAGCGTCAGTTATGACTTCTACGACATGGAATAGAAGCGCTAGGCATGTCTCGAGCTCGATAACTTCTCAGCCATCTTGATTTGGTCGTTTCAGCTTGTAAGAGGACACGGGAGAAAACAACTCTTAATATCACTTACGACCAGTATCAGTTGAAAGGCTAGCCATGCCATATTGGGTTCCGGCTCCCATATCAAGCCAATTAATTCCGCCAAGGAAAGCATAGTTTCCTACGACAATAAGCTTTGAGTTCCAATTGTCCGGGAGGAACATCCCGAAGCGGTAGTTAGCTGTCTCATTTTTCACTATAACTTGACAAAGCGGCGGGAGTCCAGCAGCCGCTGCTGGATATCCCAGGTTACCGCTCTCCGCGTATGACCCGGTGGTGATGTATTGTACTTGCTCGATCGAGATGCCAGATGGGACAATTCCATTGAAATAGTCGACGGTACACGCCGCTGATTGGTGAGGAAGCTTCGCATTTGGCAGACCAACTACATAGTATGCAAAGAAGCTTATCAAGACCCAAAGGACTGGAACCGATAAAGTGGCCATTTGGATAAATTGGGTAAATGTAAGGTCGCTCAGTGACGCAGCCCTACCATGGAATGGATTTATCGGTACGGAAGACTTGATACTTATATGTCCGCCGGTAAGCCGCAAGGATTTCTGGACTTCAGCTTAGCTTCATGCGTACATAGGTATCTTATAAGCTGATGGTTACACTTCCGTATAGGCCGAGTAGAGTACTCCCTGTGTAGAGACGCTTTGACTTAATAGGACCAATGATACTACGGATCCTCTATCCACATGGCTAGGCAAGAGTGAGAACATGCAATGCATTATCTAGTTCCAACGTAGCGTGCCAGTACGCAGAGCGGCATTGGGGGCTGTTTGGCTGACGTTGATGTCTTGGAAGTCAGATGGTGCTCCTTTCGTCATGCAAACCCGAAGCGGACTCTATTCGTTAGTGTGCCCTTGCATATCCGAGATCTCTTTGATCACACCTCCCGAAATCTTACACGACGGGATTTATGACGCTAACACAGAGTTCAGGCGGACCCGAGCTCGGGTAACTTTTGAGGAAACGGGCTGGTATGCATTAGAATACACGCAAGGAGCCTGGCGGCAGCATAGTGGAAGGCATAATCCGTCGTTCCCGCTTTACCTCCACAAACTCGGACCTATTGCAGCCATTCATTCATGATTACCAGACTATAGCGGTAACAGCATCCTGGCTACCTCGGTTACCTGCGCCGTGGACCGAGCTAGAACGCTTAAGTCGGGTAATGAAGATTGCCGAGATTTGCAAGATGCCGCACGGGGCGCAGAAGAATCCTTTGTCTATTCCGGGTTGGAATGAGTTATATCACAGTTGCTATTAGGGAGCATGCTGAGAGCACGAGCTAGGCAACGTGAACGATTACAACATCGGGCCATGTAACCCCACTGGTCGCCAAGGATCCAATCCGGGGTACTGGGGAGCTTGCTATGCAGCCATTCTCCGCATTGCTCCGCATTCTTTGTCCTCGTGGGTTGCTAAAGATGTCTCCTGTCGGATTTAAGCACCAAAATGTCTCAGGGAGTTACCGAATGCGATCGTGTCTCTTGTAAGCCGGGCTACCCAAAATAGAGTCGAGTGTCTTGAAAAGGGAAACTGCCAAGTTTGCATCTGTCACTGGATGTAGGTCTCGGAGATCTTAGGTGAAAATCCTCCGATATGTATTTCGTAGTTTCTAGCATCGGAAATCCTCAATCAAACTCAAACTTCCAAGATTTAATGTGAATAGGTAACTTGAAGAGGATGTGACTTTCAAGGCTAAAGTGCTGTGATATCGCTCCACCAGGCCGATGCACAAACCTTGGAACCTTCCTAATTGTAGGAATAATAGGTACCTAATGTAGTCAAGGGCGCCTCAATTGAGCCTTGAATGAATTTGGGTGGTATGGATCTGTGGATAGGATGAGTCTCCATAAAGCCATCACCACAGAGTGTGTGCGGCGAAGCTGCGCATCTTTCCAGCCCCTTATGGTTCTTCGTCGAGTGCCTGATAATTGCCTTTTCTCGGCCTTGCATGAGTCGAAATCGGACAGATGAAGTCTCATAGCAACGCATCGTGTGCTATGTCGCCTTCATTGTCTGCCTCTACTGCAGTCTTGGAGAACTAACACGCACGTCGTCTACTTCGGCAGCATTCGATAATGGATTATATCACCAGGTCTCCTCTATGTGACAGCTTATACTCATCTCGATGAGCTCCCGCTCGAACTGCCGCCTTTTAATCGATTTTATTGTAATGTAGGGGTGCTATCTAGGTTGCGTTACTGTCGAAAATGACGCCATATTGCGAGCTAAGTTCTGCGACGATGCTTACATATGAGGTAGGTAGGTATGAATGCTGGCAGACTGGCAGTGTGAGGTTCGGATGTGATTATCCACAGCGCCCCTTAAATATGCGCTGGCCATATTATATAGCCCCACTCTTAACCCCTGAGGCGTGTGTCGCCCTCATTTTAAATCGAATCAGGGGTAACAACTGCACAATCGAAAGTGACCTGTATAAACCTGTGCCCTCCATAATTGATTTTCAGCATACTGTGCTGATGGATTGTCCGCCCGGCATTTACCTCTTCCCCATTCTCCTTCTACCTCTCTTGCCAATTCTCAAATAGCTCAGCGATCCTATTATTCGACTTATATCCTACCTAATACAGCTCGTTAGAAAGCTGCCCAGACATACTATGAGGATTTTTCGTACTAGTGAAGTTCGTCTAGCTGAGATGTATGGATGTTTATGCCACAACTAGGTGTAGTTGATAGTTGAATACCTAGCTATTGACCGCCAAAGGTTTATCACGCTGGGCAAATCGCACACACAGTTATCTCTTCCAATTAGACACCATTGTCATACTATTATTCCCGTTCCACCATGAAACACCATTCTGCGAGGCTTAAGGTCCCCTGAGATTCCTAGAGCTGACGGAAGAGAGGGGAGTAAAGAACGTTGGAATCCTCTACTAGTATTGAGACGAGGGGCTAAATATGTTAGGGCAACTGGATTTCGGCATTTTCTGAATATAGACGGGTGACGAAGAAGTTGAAGGTAATACTGGGGATATCTGAACGGCGAATGTCAGGGAAGATAACATGGATTCCATGTTGAGAAATGTCGCCTACTCATGCAGTCTCAATTGGGAGCTTAAAGCCCCAGGCATCGCGCAGCACAACGTTCGTGCAGTTCGAAGACGATTCGCAACCTAAAGCGCTTGGAAGATCTGATGAAGGTGACGGAGAAGAGGATGATAAAGAAATTAAAATATTATCTATCAAGCGGCCAGCAGCACTTGCCTTCGATTTATTTATCTCCCTTGCTCCATCACCTTCATGATCAGGAGCCAGATACAAGCGAGCTGCAGAGCCTCCAACCACCTGTTCAAGTTTACTAGTGGTGACACTGAGTTGACGTCGTTTATTTCACTTCGTTTTCTACATGGGCCACGTCGTCAGTATCGACTACTTGAAGGGATCTGCTAGCAGTGCACACCTGCCAGCAGCTTGGATTGTAAGGCCCGCTAAGTGCCTCGCAATGATCGACTGGTGTTGCGAACGAACTTTTACTGGTCATGACCAGCACCACCTTCCAGCTAGATAGAACCCGTGTCTCGTATTATATCCACCTGAGTTAGGTAGGGCCTTCGGGACTTCTTGAACCATTCGTAGTTGATTTCTCTCTGGGCATACTCTTCCTTCCTCAACCTTCACTGGTCAACAACGGCACAACTTTCCATGATCCAGTTCTTCAGCGCCAGGTCGCGACTTACATAGGAGATACCTATTTCATAGGAAAGAGTATCCAAACTACCTAAGTAAGTTGGGAGGGAACGGAAGGAGCTGCTTTAAGGAGTGATTGCTCAAAAGAGGTATATAAGACCAGCATAGTGCCCTACACCAGCTTGCAACTTACCTTTTCCACCTTCATCACATATCACTTGATTTCCAACATACATTATCTCGCCTTCAACACTCCCTCCTACATATTCGACTTCCTTCACCCTCCACTTACCATACAGTGTGCCCAGCAGTCTGAGTGGGCGTTTCCAAGCTCTGAATCAATAACCCGACATCACGCATCATCTAGAATGTCTTCAACCCAGTGCGCTGTCTGTTGGAAGGAGGGTGCTTCGCGATGCTCGACTTGCAAGAGCTGCAGCTATTGCTCGAAGGAGTGCCAGAAGAATGACTGGAAGTCCCACAAGCTCTTATGCCATCTCGTTGCGGCTGAGCCGGAGCGTCCGTCACCTTCTCACATAAGAGCGATTCACTTTCCAGTCACTAAGCCAACCCCGGAACTCGTCTGGATACCTTGCGTCGAGAATGATGAGATACCCGAAGAACCCAACTTCCCCAGGCTCGAGGCAATGAAAGACCTGCTTGGCAACAAGTTCCCTGTGGGCGTGAAGAGAGTCGACTGGGATAAGTCCGGCAAGAAGCCCACTCCGCGCCCGATCGAAATATATCACCGAGACACGTTCCTCGTTGATGAATCGCCACCTACAACAAGCTTAGAGGCGGCTATGCGTCACCATGGACAGGCAAAGTTCGGTTGGCGAGGTCCGCTGATTGTCGTCGCTGTATCAGTCGAAGAGGGGCCAGATGAGGAGCCCATTAATCGATACGTGGACGCGACGCTGGCGGACTTTCGAAGCACCATCCACCATTCTCTCCACTATGGAAATAAAGTCGAGGAAGCCGATAAGATCGACCCAGAGATGGTAGAGTTGGCGAGAGCTATGGGCTTCGGAACGATTGCAACCCATGACGGCGCCTTCCAAATTCTACGATAAGTTATTCGAACTCTTATGAAACGAGCCTACGTACTTGCTGATGCTTTGTGCCTATATGAGTTGCAAATGATGAAGGTACAGTCCCCCGACTCCTACTTAGCTAGTCTATTTCTTCGTGTTAATAATTTTAGTCAAGGCCTTGGGAACTAGAGAGCTCAATTTACTGCCTCATAATGCTAAGTCTCACTATACGACTATACGACAATTGCGCTGAATGAGTGCATGCGATCGATGAGATATTGTTTGCTCGGACGGATGGCCCTGATTCGGCGACCGGAGCGATAATGAACGTGGGCAACTTCTGCGAAGCTTTAATTGATCTTTTATGCGATGCGATGGAGGCGGAGACCAGAATAGCTTGAATGGAGGGCGATTTGTATTCTTCTCCCCGAGGAACAATCAACGCGAGTCTAGAAAGAAATAGTGTTCATTAGATGGGCGTAGATACTGATACTTCGCGATGACTTGATACGCGCGCAGAGTCTTGATTTAGTTGCAATCGACGAGCCATATTTGACTGGTGCTGGTGATTGGGTGACTAGTACGGAATATGATAACAGAGGAAACCCGAATCCCATGTCAGCCCCCTATATGTTCCCCTTTTATCCCCGGTTGCCCCGCAGCCCAGCAGACCCCTCACGATATCGACCAAGGAGGATCCCTCAAAACTGAGCTGAATCTGAAGATTTAACCCCACGCACCCACAGCGGCGGGACAGGATCTGCTTTGTAACTTGCCAACAGAAGCGAGCCAAGAGTCCCCGTAATCGATCGTGAGATGCCTTGCAAGTCTGTTCTCATCACAGGCTGCAGCGAGGGCGGCATTGGCGCTGCCCTAGCCGCGGAGTTCCAGGCACAAGGGTGCCAAGTCTTCGCAACGGCCCGCGACGTTAGTAAGATGAAGTCGCTTTCCGAACTGGGAGCCGAAACTCTCGCGCTTGACGTCAACTCGGATGCGTCGATCGCCGCCGCTTTTGCATACGTGCAGAAAGCTACGGACGGGTCTCTCGATTACCTCATCAACAATGCCGGCGTCCATCATGTGATGCCCTTCGCCGACGCGCAAGTCGACGACTTCAGACGCGTCATCAACACCAATGTCATCGCCGTCCTGGCCGTCACTCACGCTTTCTTACCTTTGCTCATCCAGGCCCAGGGCACGGTGGCGACCGTCGGCAGCATCAATGAGATCTTCTGCCCTCCGTACCAGGTGGCCTACAACGCATCCAAAGCGGCAGTCCATGCTATAGCGCGGACACTGCGCGTCGAGCTCGCGCCACTCGGCGTCAAGTTCGTCACGCTCATGACGGGAAGCGTGCGCACCAAGCTCTTCGATAACGCGCCGACCAAGGTCCCCGAGGACAGCCTGTACTATGCCGTGGCGGAGAATGTGGAGAACCGCGCATTTCTCAAGAACGCGGGCTGGGTTGAGCCGGAAGTCTTCGCGAAGCAGGTTGTGAGCGACTTGCTGAGGCCAAAGCCGAAGCTGAATATTTGGCATGGTGGGTTGACGACAATGGCTTGGGTTTTATCGTGGTTTGGATGGGAGGGCATATTGGTAAGTCTCCCCAATTGGCAATCACAGGCCCCGAAAGGCAGCCAAATTGACCGTCGCAGGATTCTACTATGGTTAAGGGTAATCAGCTTGACAAGGTGCATCGATGACACGGATTGATTTATTATCTATAGCTTTTTACGAGATAAATGCCCTTATATAAGACCAATTCTTCAGAACATTTCAGCTGTATTAGGAGGGACTTAAGGGATGTAGGCACGCCGGAGCGGTACGCATCACCACATATCCCGCAGTGGCCATTTGCCGAGAAACCGAACGGAAGCCCGGAACGTAGTGTCAGAACTCTCCTCATGAATACGTCGGAAGAGGTGCTACGCAGCTCCCAAGGCATGCTTTCGAAGATACCCATGTTTATTGAGGCCTACTAACCTAGCGATTTCAAAGCCGATCTGATCGAACCTCCATGCACCTCTCGACGTACGGCCCCAATCTATCCGCTCAATGACAGACAATTCATCCGCTGGGCCCTTATGGCCTGTGAGATTTATCCTCCGGGGCTGTATGAATCGTCGCTCTCTAGTCTTCGAATCTCCGCCCCTATCAACGGAACCAAGGAAACCAAATACTCGAATTCTCCGACCATGAGCGAGATGCCCTTCTTCCCCGGTCTTAATGTCCCACCCCGACTATACCATTCTCGGATGTCGACCTTGATCTTTCCCTCAAACCAGTTAACAGAGACGTACCGATCATTACGGCGCCAATGTGTCGTGGCAGGGTCGAGTAACCTCTCGCGCCAAACATTCGCGTCATTGCTAGCCGGGGTCGGCTCGGGTTTTTCGGATGAGCCTCTTGGCTCGGATTCGATGCTGACGTTGTCTTCCGCGTCGGACATGGTGGTTTCTACTCAGTTCGCAGAGAGGCTTTAATTGATTTCGTCCGTTGTCTGTTGTGATATGGCTATAGAGCTGAACACTACCTAAGGAGCAGGGCGTCAATCTCTACTTATACCCATCAGCGATCTTCAGTAATGACAGAGATTACACTTTCTGGCTTCGCTTGCATTCGACGAGTTATTCCACACGACCTCTGGCGAGTCAGCTGCATCCTATGTGACTTATCACTCGTGATACTATCGTTTGCGACCGCGATACTTCCACCGCCTTCAAAGAGCCATAATAAACATCCAAGAGCGTTAAGTGACGAGCCACCAAGGCGGTGGGCAAGAAAAACAGGAGTCATTATGACAGAATCCCAACATGATAATACCGAAGTATTATCACATGTGGAATTTGAGCAGTCTTTTCGATCAATCTCCTAGTAACTTAGCTGTTGCCGGCCCTCAACGGGATTTCCTTGTCCGAAATAATCGAGTGGCAAGGTGATATGCGATCATTTGTTCTGTCGTACCCAGTCGTAGTCACAAAATATCATTGATATCCGGTCTGCGGGTTTGTGAATGCAACATACGATCGGCTAGTACGATGAAGATCAACACTCCCCTGTTTTCTGGTAGCAAAGTGACTGGTATCTTATCAGGCTTGTGAAGGCTGGAGAAACTTGATTTGGAATAAAAAGGTGTCTGAACGGAGGCCGATCCTACAACAGAGCCGTCCTACGGCTTTGCTACAGAAACAGCGCCAAACTTGGCACTTGCATTACGAACTCCTACGCCCGTCGCACCACTCACGAAAGATCCGTCCGTAGCAGAGACCACTGGTTCTGCCGAATTACCTATGAAGACGCTGATCTGACTACTGACAGCCGTAACCTTGACTCGGTATTCCGTTCCGCTGGAGACTTCCGCCGTGGCTTCGCTCAGCGATGTCCAAGTTCCTGCATCTGCTTTCAGAATGCTAACGGTGCCGGCCGGAGCAATCCCCACATAGTATCCCTCGAACCCGGCGGTGCCTGCTGAAAGATCTGTAGCGCGGAATACTAGCCCGGCATCACCGTTTCCACTTGTGATAGCAATAGTAACGTCAAAGACTAGATCTGTGAAGTTGGTGTCAAGGACAGCTATGACGGAGTCTGAATTGGCGACGCTAAGTCTCTGGTCTGTCACCGACCAATCTCCGCCGTACGTTTTCCAGTCGAACATCTCGCCATTAGCGAAGTTGTCCTTCACCAGCATCTGGACTGGTGCGATGGTCCCATCGTCGTTGAAATACATGCGGTCATACGCCAAAACGCGGTGATTGCCATCCGTCTCGCTCAGAGGGCGGCGATGGTATACTATGTACCATATGTCTGTGTCCGGGATGTGAATCACGCCGTTATGACCGCTTCCCTTGGCCACTGCGCTGTCCTGCTGTAGGATCTTGGCTACCCGATTGAATGGGCCAAGTGGAGAGTCAGACATCGCATACGACACCGAGTAATCTGGCCCCGTCCATCCGCCCTCTGACCACATGAGATAGTAGATGCCGTTGCGCTTGATCATCTGCGACCCTTCTACGTAGTTCTCCGGAGTGATCTCTTTGAACTGCGTCCCGTCATCGAAGGTCCCAACGGAGATCATGTCCTCATTTAGTTTCGCTACGTTTGCGTGTGAGTGTCCTCCATAGTAGATATAGGCCTGGCCGTCCACATCGTCTATAAAGACATCTTGGTCGATCGGTTGCGCACCGTTGTGGTATTCGCCAATCAGAGGCTTGCCGATCGCATCGACATACGGGCCCTCCGGCTTGTCCGCTACTGCCACCCCAATGCCTCCAATTTTGCCCTCTTCAGGCTCGCCCTCCTGAATATCGTTGGCACCAAAGTATAGGTAATATTTGCCATTTCTCGAGATTGGCGCGGGGGCCCACACAGCTCTCGTCGCCCAAGTCACGTTGGCTGTGGTCAGGATATTGGGATGTTTTGTCCAGTTGATCAAGTCCGGGCTTGAGAAAGCATCGAGATATGTCTGTTCATCGTAGGCGTATGACGATGTCGGGTATACCCAATAAAGGCCGTCGTATATTTCCGTATCCGGGTCAGCGTACCAACCTTCAACGAATGGATTGCCCGCTTCCGCCGTAGTGTAGTCAGGTATAGCTCGATGAACTACTGGTGACGTGCTTGCCCGCTCTAAGGTTGCCATACCTACAATCAGGTAGGTGAGGAAGACATTGGCATGGAGACCTAACCGGAAGCCGGCCAGAAACCGAACAATTTCAGTCAAGTTAGGCGGGGAGGAATGCGCCATGGATGTCGAAAACTGGCTGGGCCTGTGTGGGGAACTCCTGAGAAGGTCCCAATGCAGATTCACACAACCAAAAGCAAATGGACTCTCAGTAACATATAATCCAAGAATAAGTATATCTATCTTATAGGTATAACATGAATCCAGTAACGATGAAATGTCAGAGCGTTCAGCATAGCCTGGGTCGGCGGCGAGAAGGTAGGATTTATACACCCAAGCTCATTCCAGCGACCTGCCTCCTCCCTGCCCTCCGCACAAATTCAAGATCACGAGGAATAGTCTCGTCTACACGTTATATCAGAGGGGTTAAGTCGCAAGCACCATGTCACCTCTTTTGATAGTTAGAAGCATGTCGACCATGTCAAGCATGATAACGGGGAAGGCCAAGATATTTACTTGCCTTCCTTATAGGGCTAAATGCTGCGGTGGGACGTCCCATCAGGGCCGGAGTTTGGCATGTACCCCCGCCTAGAACATTAATGGTACGTTACAAGGATACAGTAGAAAAAAGACCAGCCAGCGAAACACTGAACAATTCGAAAAAGCTGTGCTTCTATTACAACAGCTTGAATATGCTACCATTCATATGATGGGGAATTGATGAAGGCTATTCCCCAAAGTACATCTTTCTGGAAGTGATACACTTAGGGATATATAAACCTCTTTGATTTTATTGTGATTACGCCAACAGTGAAATCGTCACACCCTGGACCGTTGGCATGATAATGCGCTAACCCGCCTTCTACATATGATGACTACGATGCCGTCTCGCTAACCTAAGCCGGACTTCCTCTGAAGTGTCGCTGTCAGCAAAAGCTGGCAATTTGTTCGACTTGGCATTCCCAGTAAATCCAAAACGAGCCCTATATCTGAGATGGATCGGACTCAGAGCTCTCCTTAGCCAGACAGGCGGGTGTTGTAGATACATTAGGTACCTAGGCACGTTCTGTACGATAACGGTCTGCGCTGCAAGTCTCGGTGTCAAAATCATAGCATATGATAAGACAAGTAGACAACCGTTCAAATCTCAATCAATAGATGAGCGATCCCAGTGAAAGCCAAATCTATGGAAGAGTTTTCATAGTCATACGGTCAGTACTTGTACGGCGAAGCCACTTGGCGCACGGACCGAATTAATGGTCCATCATCTTCAGCTCCCAGCCCTTTACCCGTCAGAGAGGCCACTACCAGAACGATAACCTGGGAGAGTCAGGTAGGTCATGATGGTTTCCTGACGCTAAACAATAGAACATTCAAAGATTAAGACGTACAGGAATGAGAGAACCTCGTCTAAGCCCTCTGAGAGCTCTGGGGCGCCTTCTCCAAAGCCGCCGTCGTCTCTTTAATTGGCAAAGCTCTCTCTTCGCCCTTCCTCGGCGGGCTAGCGCGCTCCATGGCGCAGTGGTGCGCCGTACCCGTCGCTTGGAAGTCCAGCGCGATTGGTGCTGAAATACAAAAGTTGTCAGATTTCTGAACGACGATCCTTTTCCAATTTATCAATTGGGCGGGAACTGCGCTGCAGCATGTGGACTGCCAGTGCCAGTCGTTTTCTTCGTCCTCTTTATCATCTTCAACTCCAAGCGACGAAATGAGATGACTGAGTGCATCCACTCTGAGTCTTCTATGCGTGTCACGACATGCTGAAGCGCATGGTCCCGAGCCCAGCCAGCCAGAACCGCGCAAGACGCCATCAGGTGTAAATTAAGGCGTAGAGGAGGAATATTTAGATTGAGAATGAGCGAAAAGGCTAGAGAATTTCCAAGCGGTCTAGGGCATTCCGAAAGAAAGTTGATCTTCGGGTATTGGGCGTATTAATTACTGCCTTGACGCCTTGCTAATAATCGCCTTTTTTCTAGCATTACCTCGTTCCTTCAAGGTTTCTTTGTCTTGTTATCCACTGCTAAGGCGTCTATCATGCATGCAAATGTATTGCAGGTACGGCGTGAAGGCCACGAGGGTGTCAAGGAAAGAATGTCTATGAGGTGTGGAGAAGACGCCATGCGTTTCGACCATCAAGTCAGAAATATCGAGTTCTACTAGTCCGATGATTCAGCAAAGACGGTCGTACTACATGTGCCTTTGTCTAGAACTGACATAAGACGGTGCCCTTTCAGAAATATATCGTAGTTTCTACTTACTTACAGTTCTGTGAAAGGAATTGTGTTCCGAAACAAGGGAAATTCTTATAATGGAGCAGCATAAATATTCCCTTAGCCACCTTGCTGTTAACTAGAAAATTTCCACTGACATATTTGCAAGGCATTTAACCCGAGTTGTAACTTGACTTTAAACCCAGGCACCTGACTTCATCCTCGTGCAACTCCTATACTTTTCATCATGAACAATTCGGTCACTTGTGAAATAGGCCATGAGCACCATGGAAGGTTCGGGGCAGCAGGTATCCTCATGCATCGCTATAACCCAAAGGGCGAGCAGGAAGTGCTGATCGGACAGCGGGCTGATGATGGCACCTGGTCGACAATAGGAGGAGCTCTAGAGGAGGGCGAGTCAGCAGAAGATGCCGCAATGCGGGAACTACAAGACCAGATAGGTCTTGACGGCCGAGAAATCCTGGAGCCTACGGCTATAAATGTCCAGGACCACAGAGGCTGGGAGTACACGACCTTTTTCGCCGAGCCGAACGTGCCACTTGATATAACCCAGTTGAAGCTCCAGAAGTCCGAGATAACGGCCCTTGCTTGGGCCACACGTGAAGAGTTGGATTCGGGTAAATATATGCTTCACCCCGGATTTAAGGCCACAACGCGCGTTTTTAATTACTACCTGCCGTTTGATCTTGATCCTGAAACGGGACGTATACCGGAGGAATATTCTGACGATTGGGGAAAGGAGTGATAAGGAAACTACTGATAGGGGCCACCTAGCTAGTCTTCGCTATGTTTTGTACTTTAGCACTCTCTCCGTGTGGCTCATGTTTGCCTCTAAGGACGTCGGTCCTTAGACATTCGCGATAGACAAATCCCTACAATTAACTCTTGTCCAGCAATGATGGGGCATTGGTCATTCAATTTACATCTGGTGCCGTTATTGTATATTACTTTTCATGAGACAATTTTCTTTCCATTACCTAATTTTTGAAAGCCGCTGAGACTAACCCCTGATTTTCGGCATACCCTCGTAATTCAAGTGACTGATAATCAAGCCTAGCAGAAAGGCTTGGCTCGTAGCACGATTAGAAGTTCCTAGTTAATCGAATCTGTCGACGTCGAGTGGGAATAATTGTCGAGTTAAACCCACAACCAGGGTTCACACAAGATGAGAGAGTGTGGATGTATCGGATCTTCCCCTCCTCTACTCTGAACATGTGAGAGTCCGGCATTGGCTCGTCACCCACCGTACGGTCGAGTCCCGGAAATCCCAGATAGATATCCACGACGCCCATCTCTTCGTCAATGACGTAGCGGCGGTTCGTGACAGTGGTATTCGATGGTACCCCAAGATTACAAGTATTTCCTCCTGTGCCGTTGTTGTCGGTGTATGCTCCACCTTCGAGACGGGCACAAGGTGTCCCCCATGGAACGCTGACACTGGTGTTTTTAAATCTGTCAAAGTAGGCATCCCCGGCGGCCTTGATGACTTCTCTGCTGTCACGTTTGTCTTCGGGAATTGGATCCCAATTTTCGAGAGATGCCCAGTGTAAATAACCAGTTGCGTTGAATAGCCAGTCGCCTTGGTCGGTCACGATTGACTCAATAGTGGTGACTTTATCGTCGGTGAAGAGCATTCTCGTACCGATAACGTACGGGTGCTCTGCATTGGCAGCAATGAGCTGCGTGAAAGTGGCGCAAAGCGTTGTGTCGTGAATACTAAGGTTCTGGTCCAGCTTTATGGGTTGCGACAGCACCCCAGTCTTGATGTCCAAGGGCTTCTCATTCTCGGTGTATGACAGATTAGTCGCCAGCGCCTTGAAGGTGGCGATTTGGCCGCTGCTTTGAGCTGATACGTATTGCTCGGTTGCGTCTCTGAGAAGAGCGCGACTACATTCTGCAGACACACTAGCTGCAAGCCAAAGGCAGGTTAGAGGGATTGATTGAAACATTTTAGAAGTTCTAGGCTCGTCGGATGTTGTGGAATGGCCGTGTAGCTACTGATGTGAAGGCCCTGCTGTACTTAAGACGGATCCAGACGAAGATGCAAAGGCCTTAGTGAGCCTCTGGGGTGACATACGCTACATGTTTCCTGTTTATATCTAGAGATATGAGAGGTATCCTAAATGAACCCCAAACTACAACGTCAATACAGGCCATCTCGATCTACACCATTTATCCTATTAACATTGGTTCGGTTGAACACATTTATCCCATGGCAGATTTACGCATATATTAGTTTTGTTACACCCCACACTACAGCCGCTCTCACCGACTCCTCATCAAGAGTCCATACTGTCTTACCGGTTTTCTCTTCGTATGCCCCGGTAATGGATGCTCGGGATTTCTGCTCAAGTCTAGTTTCTTACTCAGGCTTTACTTTAACGTATTCACGCTGTCTCATACAAGTTCGCTAAGCGCATCAGTCCTGCAAAGCCATCAAGTGTGGCATTAAGGGAATAAACCTATCAATCAAGTCTCTAGCACTAGTCACTCGACTATTTCCCGGAGTCCAAGCCTTGGTTTTCCGAAGAGGGGCCAAAGACGAGGGCCCTCACCTCAATGCTCCTTCTCATGCCTCCAATACGATCCGGTATCTTGAAAGCAGCATGTGGCGAGTCTGTGGGATGTTAACAAGTTACAAGAAGTGGAGGTTGGCTTACTCACAGCGTGCCCGAACATGTTCCGAGGTGTCAAAATTCTTGAAAATGATGATTTCTTCGGGGGTCTGGTTACTAACATAATACCAAGAGTGCTGCGGCCTATCAAGGAGGTATATTGTTGCGCCTACGTAGCGACGGCGGATGTGATCGGTTTCGACGAGGTCCGAATCGCTCACTGTCTTAGCATCACAGAATGCCATGGGCCAGTCCGTCACTGCTTGTCCAATGGGACGCCAAACGCTGTAGTCTTGATTAGACACCGCGGATATGATAACTGTTTTCTCTTAAACATGGCATAGACGAACTTGATGACGCGAATCCGACCTCTCAATAGCGCTTCTGCTTCGTCGGGAAAATGGAGCCGGATCCGCTTTATGACTGCGGTGGCGCTTTGATCTATGAATAGAATATCAGACGAGGTATAGCGAAAGATATATCCATGAGACCGACCGACATGGACATTTTCAGATGGCAATAGCCGATGCATTGGATTGTTAAAATCCACGACCGTGTCTGCTTTCAATGGTTCCGAGCTTCTCAACTGCAATCGATCAGTAGCCTTTAATCTAGGAACCGGAGCGTATTGAAGGAGATATACGCACCCTCCAATCAAATATGAACACCTTCCAATTTGGTCACTTAGCAAAGACGCGGTTGGCTTATTGTATGATACCAAGACGTACCTTCTCTACATTGTCGAGTTCTGACCTGATGACCTCCTCCACTTCCGGAAGGTATGTCGAAGTTATTTTCTCCTTACTCGAAAAGTCTATCAGTCGTGACGGTCGATGCCGGAGCGTGAAGCCGCAATCATCTAATATGGGCGGAGCTTCGAGGTGGCGGATATCACGAATCAACTTTCGCTTTGTCTCAAAGGAAAGATTCGAAGACCTCTTGTCCTCAGCATCAACTGGTATGTCGGTGGTTATCTGGAAAGGCTTCTCGATGTTATATAAATCGTCCCATTGAAGGAAACCGATATTTGCCTTCATCTCTCCGTGCATTTCTTCGGCCATGTTGAAATTGAGAAGACTCTATGGTTACCTAGTAAGTCTTAAGCCCCGTTAGATGAGAAAGGGCACGGATGTTGGATCTAGATAGAACTCACATATTAATACTGAGAATCTCGACGTTTGGAATAATAAGGTCACAATCTGGCTGGGGTTGACGGAACATAATAGGTTATTATATGCGCAAGGGATCCTCTTCATGCGATTGTAAAACATCATTACACCTGTGAGACGACGGTCAGGTCTTCGTTGACCACTCGCGATTCATACCAACTGACCTCTAGAATTAAGAGTGACGTGACATTATGAAAGGATGTCTACCATATAGTGCTACCAGGAAACAGGAATCCTTGTCTGATCTGTCAAACGAAACTCTGGCTACTAAAGAGTGCCCATCAAGTACCTCCATTCCTCGAAACACATCGTGTACCTCCTGGTACGAAACCATGGCCCTTTAAATGCAGACTCGATCCAGCTTCAAGGTTTTAGCCCCTCTTTGTAGAAATGAGTGAAACCAGAACGCCTAAGATAGGTAGGTATGCATCCATAATTCTGCTTAGAAATACTCTGCTTTCCCAACCTAAATTCGAATTTGGAATGTTCCTGTTGTAAACCTCATGCCGCAACACTGCTCTGGAGTCGTCGGAATGGGTGCGTAGAATTCGGGTCTTCGACGGTGACTAGCTCAGGCTCGTCGTCTAGCTTGCCATCAATAGTATCGCCAAACGCTTTCTTCCATGGCTGGGCTCTATTATCGCTAGAAGCCTTCTTTGAAACCTGCGTGACCCAAGAAGGAGTATTGTCGTACTTCAATCCGCCTACTGACGCGCCCGTCGAGTGCTGGTTCTGCTTCAGGGGGTGGGATTCCATGTTGCGAGTAGGTCTGTGACTTTGACGTATGTGGTGAATACCCAGTTGGGCTGCGGCTACGGAACTATATGAATTAGGTAGGTAGCCGGCGTGGTAATGGAATTGAAATTGGTGCGATCAAGTATTCAGAGAGGTTGGAAATAATCGGTCCTTGGAGCGATGTTTGGAAAAGTCCAGGGAGACATGCGTAGTTCTCAATGAGTAAAGGCGCCTATTTATGTTATTTGATCCGAGTTCCCTGCCTTGAAGTCGTCATTGCTACCCCTTCGCACTGAGGTATATGTCATAGCAGTGTCGTTCGTTTGATATTACGGACCGGTTGACTTTTTGATGGTGAGGAAGGATCGCGATGTCAACGATCGTAGCACGAACTGCTTTGTCTCAAACATGGAATTCCTATGATGCAACCGCTGTAATCGTACACGGCGGGCTGCCACTTCGTAGGCTTGATTCTTCTGTAAAACCAAATGACGATCGGGCGCTCTGCTCATATCTAACGGCCAGGGGGATCGGGGCAACGCTCCTAGCTAGCGTTGTATGCGATTGTTTTGAACCACGGCTCGCGTTCGACAGAACTCTTCGAACAGGATCGTGTAGATAGCTCTGGAACAGACAGCATCTTGCTTTGGCAAATGGTTATACAAGAAGAGTTCTCTGCGCCAGCAAATACTGCCATCTTGTACATAGCTAGGTACTAAATTACGAAACAGTACATGACATCGGTTATCATCCATCCTCATATTTCCAATCGTCGACGTAATCAAGGCCACATACCATCAAACATGAAGAGCCAATCCTCCCAGTACCTGTCATACCGCCCAACAAGCCAGCTCCTCCCATCGCCACGTCCGCCCACCTTCCACGGCCGGGTATACAGCCCGTCTTCCTTCAAGTGTCTCTTCAGTGCCACGTTGATGCTGAAACTACTCGGGCTCACCCCGACGAAGTAACCACAGTCCAGCAACACGGCAAAATCGACAAGCGCCTGCTGGTCCCAGCTCAGCGCTTTCAACTTCTCCAGCTCGTCCTCGCGGTCCTCGAGCAAGTCGTACTTAGACCTCACGTCCAGCTGCAGCGCCGCCATGCCCTCCCTGCCAAACCTGCGCGTCTCGGTCTCGTTGCCCGAGGCCAGGTACGCCGCACGTCCCTGGTACCCCTGGCTGGCCGCCTCGCGCAGGTAGTTCTTGGTCTGGTTCTCGTACGACGGCCACTGCGCCAGCGCATCCGCCTCCGTGCGGAGGTGTACGCCGAGGAAGGACTGGCCGGCAGCCGTCTCGGTGCCCCTTGTCGAAGCGGCGAGCGTCCTCATCGAAGCCACGATTGTGTCCGCCAAGTCCAGGATATCCTCGCGGATCCTGAGTAACCCACCAAAGGTAGCGGCGAACTCCGGGCCGTCGCGGTACACAGGCCAGTCCCACAGCACGCCCCAGGAGAAGCGTATCAGCCGCGGGTTGTCGACGTCGTTAGGGGGCGCCCACCCGCGCTCCGCCGCGGAACTGCGCACCCAGTCGCGGAATGCGGCACCGAATTGGTCTGTATACCGGTTCGGGTCCCGCTGGTCGCAACCTGCTCGGCTGCCGCCAAAGTGCTTAGGCGTTACGCGCTCAATGATCTTGTCAAATGTGCGGCCTTCGCGGCTAGCTTTCTCTCGCGCGCCTGGAATTTCCTCGAGGCTTCCATAGACGGTGATGCGCGGGCACGCGTCAGCCATCCCTTGCCGAAAATGCGCTTCGTCGAACATGTATCCGAATGGCTGGTAATCACGAAATAAGTTTGCCGGGTCAGAGGGTGAGCGAGTCCGTATGCGCGGCAGAACGAGCCCCGTAGCGCCGGCATCCACGGCGTATCGCACGCACGTCAGGATGTAGTTCCGGATATTACCAGGCCCGCCGCTGTTATTGTCGCAAAGAAACGTTACGCCCGGGACGTAGGTGCTTTCCGCGCAAACGCGACGGAAGGGCCAGACGATGAAGGGCGCACGCGCGCTGGAGAGATCGACGTCAATTTCCTCATCTCTATCGGGACGCTGCTGTTGCTGTTGCAGTAGCGCCGGCACTTGCAACAGCCTATGCACGTCGGAGGTGCGCTGCGGAGCGAAAGATGTCGGGGTGTCCCCGGTACGCCTTGGCAACACAAGGGAGTCTCCGAAGAGCAGTAAGGATAGACTAGCAGAGCAGGCTAGTAGTAGCAAAACGGCCTGGCGATGCGTGCTCGGCCTCTTGAGCTGCCACACCGCCATTGATGTGTCGCTGCGGCTAGAGTTAGGTGATAGGTATCGTCATCCGTACTGCGTGCTTCCGTCGCGTCGACCTCTTCTGAAGCTAGGATAGCACTATGAAGGTTGGAATGAACTTCTTCCCTCATAAATAAGTCAAGTCCCGACCTTTCCATCGTTGGAGAGTGATACACTATGACTCTCAATGCATAGCCGCCCCATTTAAGGAGTTGCGGAATGAAGGCTCCGAGGTGGCTCAACTACCTTATTTGAAAGGCAATGCGTCTCACCCGTTGCAATAAACTCGGAAATCACCGTTATAGCATTCCCCAGAACGCCTGTTGAGGCTGATTGTCGTATTTTGGTATCAATGCGCTTAACTACGCGTTTTCAGGGATGCGACCTTTAGGAAGAATAAAATAGAAGTAAGTTATGCGATATCAAGTAGGAAGTGTAAAGCTGCTATTCAATCGGCAGAATACGTACCAACCACTGACAAGCTGCCGAAAGTCAGCGGGAAGTTCGTCGAGAATCTTTTCTGTAGATACATACGGCTTAGTGAAGCGTCCAATCTCATTATAGGTAGGTATGTACTACTATAGGGGTATAAGACATTTCTTCCTCCCATCATTACACATTCTCTTCACCGTTGTCCCTCCAAACATGGGTATCTCCAAGACTAAAGGAACTAGACACGCTACCCGGTCCGTTATGAATCGTCGGTACCGCCACCTGACTGTCACTGTTACCATTGATGCTTCCCGTGTTGGAGTCGAAAGGCGACTCGGGGATGAGCGGCGGAGGGTCTTGGTAAACCCAAGGTTGTTCTAGGGGCATAACGAGGCTAGGATTAATAAACCTCATTCCCTTCTCCTTGTCTTCGTCTATTGTGCTCAACCGTCTCGCTAGTCGAGTTTGCGGTTGCACTTGATTCGGATCTTGGTCAGGACGACTTTCTGAGCCGGGATCGGAGGCGCGCTTGATGCTCCGCAGCGCGATGAATTTGGTGAGTGGAGTAAAGCGACGCCGAGAATAAAAGTGATACCAGAAAGTCAAGACCACGAGCGGCACTATGAGTGATGCGGCTTCAAAAGCTGTTTGCAGCACCAAAATAGCAATCATGATACCCTGAAAGGCGATTAGCCCAACGATGATACGCCCGCAGATAATCGGCCACGCGCCCCCAGTGGCGTGTTGTGGCTGATCCATTGAATACAGCAGTTGATACTTGTAGACAAAGTATCCAAGGGAAAAATAACAGAGGCCAAGGAGCAAGACAATATGAGCTCCTGGAAGTATACTGTAAACCAAGCAAAGGATAAACACGAGCAGGGCAGTCGGGAGATAAAATCCGTAGTTAAAGAGACTAGGCTGAACAAGCTCAGCAAAGTCTCGAGGCGTCTTGGCCCCCATACGATATATGGCATACAGTGATATGCTCCCGAATTGTAAAAGCTTGAATGGGAATAGACCAAGACCCTGTAGCATGATGAAATTGAGATAGAAGTTGTTTAGGTCCTGGATCGAACCGGCTACTTTGCTTGCAATGGTCCTGGTATCTCTCAGCGAGTTTCCGATTATGGCCCAGAAATCAGCGAGCGCCGCGCTACCCGAGACTGCGTAGACCACAAAGATATTGAAGAATATGAAGAAGAAATTCTTCGATATAGCTGAAAGTTCAACATCACCCTGCGACACCATTCCCTGTATGTTTGAGAGGTAGTCGTAAAGGTATGGTACCAAGACATTAAGCAACGAGACCACGAGGGTAGGTAACCCAGTCTGTATAAACGCTTTGGTAATGTCATGTTCCGAAAGGGAATCGGCTAGGGAGGGCGCTATCTTCCTAATGCTGCAGATACTGAGTAACTGTGCAAGCGCCGCTACTGGGAAGAACCAAAGGACCGATAGAAAGGTGATGAAAATAGTGATCGCCCAAGACTGCATTTGCCGCTTATACCGTGGAGCGTAAGTATTCTTCCAGATCACGTCTGAAGGAGCTGGCGCTGGCTTGGTCAGCAGTTGCCCAGGTCTGGGGTCCACCGTGGCTTGCACAGCCATCTGACAAGCGGCGATGGAATCCATTGTCACAAAGGCCGTGTCCGTTGGAGGATACTCTTTCCTCCTTGCAGCCCTTATCTTCTCATCAAGGCGACGCAGCTTCTCTTCGTAATAGTCGAGAGCATCGATTCTGCGGTTTCGCAGCCTAAAAAGGCCGAATCGAAGTCGGACTTTAGGTCGTGGCCTCTCCCGTATGAGACTTCGTAGACTGTCATCGGCAAGAAGACGTCTATTCTCCCCAGATTCATTATTAATCGCATCCTCTTGTGCCGTGTCATCCTCTGCCTCACGCGCCTGACCACCAGATGGTAACCCCACTGCTGGCTGTTGAGCCAGATAAACGCTCCATGCTTCCTCAAGCTTCCGCAAAACCACTTGTCGTTGGGCCACAAGAGCGTCGATTTCAGCCCAGTTCCGACACAGGGTGACACTTCGGACATGTCCAATCTCAAGATTTTCCACGAACTCCTTGATCTTCTCCTCTGATCTGAGATCTCGCGGAATCCCAGTCAGTCGAAATGTTCGGTCCGTTATAGTCGATTGGGTGCCCAAGTAATCTTGTCTTATTTTAATCACCTTGATCGTTTCGGAATTCATAAAATATATTGCGAGGACAGAAAAGAACCACGTAAAAGCTAAGTACGACCATAGATACGTCCAACTCTTGTCTTCGGGATCGGGGGCTATTAGGATATTATCGACGCTCGTTGGAAGATGGAGATCGTGACTTTGCATTAGGGGGGTATAAGAAGTGGCGTTTCCAGACGTGTCGCCCGGCGGCGTGCTTGTCCCAGCATCGAAGGTGTTATGAATAGGCCAAAGGACGGCGACGGCGAAGAAGAACATCGTGGCAAATAAACGGAGGGACATCTTGAAGAAGGAAAGGAACTGCGAATTAATGTATAAGCCAACTGCCATCAAGTTCATGGTCACCATGCGCACTACATACCACAAAAGCATCTAGGCCTGCAGATGCCAGCACCTGCTCCTCCGTGACCCTATATAACGCTGGAATCCATCCGAAGAAACTGTCGGGCAGTGTAGGTAAAGCAATTTGAGGGTCGCTGTGGCGCCTTCGGGCAGCATAGAGGGACTTCCATCGCGGTCTAAGGATCTACTCAAAGCACAAAACATTAGCTTGACGACCAGTCTGATGGTCAAATTGAGCGAAGTCTTACGCAGAAAGCAATAAAGGCCGTAACACCTAATCCAAGCGAGATGACCAGCTGCACGAAGATGTCCTTGCTGCCAGGGCCGGCGGCCGTTTCCCCCTTGCAGTATGGAGGCACATCGCCATCGTCGTCATCAGAATACATGTTTTCCAGACGATGTGGCAGCGCCGAAGAGGAGAGATATCTCAAACATTAGGTGCTGGCGGTGCGAGGGTATTTGGAGAAGATATTCGGAGAATGAATAATGAATGGGGTTTTTTGACGTTCGGAAAGCTCGAAGCGACAAGTCAGAAGCTACAGTGGGGCCCTAATGGCAAGTGACGTACCCTTACGGTTAGGGCGCCAATACTTTCTGCGACGGCAGCATGGCATCGGTGTTTGTGGGACCTTCAACTCTCAATTCCGTGGGCGTATCACAATATTGAAGTCTCGCCATAACCCTATTATCAATGAAGAGCTAAATTCCAACTTGAATACTCAAAGGCGCACATCGCACAAAGAATATGAAGTATGTTATTAAGTGATTAAATTCAATCTAAGACTTGGGTATTTGTGATAGGCTGCTGTCTCTCCTCATCCATCATCCATAGCCATTATACTGCTCATGCGCCACCCTCCCTCTTTGCATACTCGTCCTCAATGCGCTCCTCATACAACCTGTCGTTCTCGGCTTGCTCATCTGTTACATCTTCAATGCGACGACTTGAATCTGTACTGCTGCCGCCCAAAGCTCGGCCCTCGGAGGAAATCAGACGTCCCGAAGCATCGTAGTCACGGCGCTCGCGGTGAAGAGGCTCGCCGGAACGCTGCGAGGCGATGTGTGTTGTCGTGCCTGACGGGTCGCTTTCGGTGTGTTCAACGTAGCGTGACCCAGTGGTCTCCCCGTTGTGAGAGGTGGAAGACGAGAAGGAGAACGAGGACGAGCTGTAACTGTAGCTGTTTGACATGATGCGAGGTTTGCTTGACTGTAAGAGTGTTTGTAAGAGTGTTGATAGTAGATTACTGCAGTTATTACCTGGTTGAAATTGGAGTAATTAGACTGTCATAACATGAAGACAGGAGCTAGATATTATACTGCTGTGAATTGATGAAAGACGGGACTACTAAACGTCATAGGTGGCGTACTTACGTCTAGGCACCAACTAGCTACCTAACTTACGTCATACAGCTATTTTGCTCTTTTATGTACTGTATTCACTGCCGCCATTAGGTCAAGTTTCTCGTAATCTGTGTTACCACACCTCCAAGATTAGGTAGGTACCCCTTGAGAAGAAAGCATTCTCGAAGCTTCAGAAAGGAAAAGGGGGACTCGGCAGCTGCTGATAGGACCTTATACCTACATGTACCTACATACAACTAGGTTACCTCCTCCCCTATCCAAGTCCCTGCAGCTCTTAGCAGTTGCCCCTTACATGGCAGCATGGACCCCGCAGAGCGCTAAACTTTACTTTCACTACCGTACATTAAGTTGCCGCTAAGGCTGGCCGGCCTCAACTCTAACTGGTGGGCCGAGCATATCCTTTGCATCTCGCGAAATTCGTCATCTCGTCTATGAAGATTAAATTAAACGGTGGTCGTCGATACAGTCGATGCTATAAACCTTAAGATAAAATTTAACATATTTGATCAAGCACCTAGGGCAGTCAATGTCAGTTTTCACCAGCAGGAGTTCATCATCCCCATGAGTTGAATTAGCTAAGTGAGACCAATACTCAAATCCGCCTCATGTATTCTCTCTCAAATGTACCTACAGCTCGCGTCAGCGTTTGACGACCGAGTCCTTGTGTACTACCATCGCTCTCCTATCATTCTTCGTAAATGAGAAGTAGATGCAGCTCACTCGCATATGCCCCGAATACCATAGATGCCATTAAGTGTCTGACCAGAAGGTAGAGCATAATTATAGTGAGTCTATAGACATACAACCAACTAAGGACTTAAACCTGGAAATACGTTTATATTTGTAAAGAGCCTGCGGCGATAATTCATGCGAAGATACAAGATATTTCTCTCATGTATACCGTACGCCACACAGAGGACATCGAGAAAAGGCTTAGTCCTCAACTATCTATGCTCACCACAAATAGTATGGGCCCGAATAGTTTCTAGACCCCTATTTCCACTACAACGCGTCCCTCTGAACCGGCATGTGATAACAAAGCTCTGTCTCACTATGGGAACTATTTACCGCGCCTATATATCGAATAGGTATCTCAAGGTTAGAATAGGCATGTCCTTCCGATTCTTCACGAGACTAACCAAGCAGGAAGTGAGGTGCAACGTTGTTCTGCAAGGAACTATGAACCTAGCTAAGGGAGGGAGACCTCCGTACGTATGGACAAGGCGCTCTATGTCCTGCTGTCTCAGGTCCCGTAGGTATAACTCCTGACACGATTTCCTCATCATTCGCATAATGTGTACCATCGCCACTACTTTAGTAAGCTGAAGGAGAGCACACGATGTCGATAGTAGGTCCGTGCACGAGATGAGCAACCCCTTACCCCTGAGATGCTTCTGCAGCGGTAAAGTTCGTAAAGACTGCAATATGTTCGAATATTATCATTGACCTAGCCTTGCGAGTGGCCCATGGCGTCTTTCAGCCTCTTTATGTTTCTATACTCGCCTAGGGCATCGCGTAGACATCAACCCAAGCCGTGCCACGTCGCACTCAAACCCACAGGACCCAGAGCACTTGATTTATCACCTCCTAGGAAGGTCGCAAGGTTGTATCTGCGACTGAATATCTAGACGCCTTAGATCCTTCACTCTCATGGTGTTTAGTTGGCAACTTACCGAGCTCTAGGCCACATACGGTCCGGTGAGGCCGTAATCTACAGGGGAACGACTGACTTTGCCACTCGAACACTATTACTTAGCAAGGCCGATTGACCTTAGAATTGTCATACCCGAGGCGTCAAGCCATGGATAGCTGGTAGTCTAGAACGTTTGTTGACTTGAAAATAGATATGTATCAAGTTGAGCTGGCGACTCGATGTTGTCATACCCCTGGCGGAGATAAGCAATTAGCAACTATGTTGGATAGCGGGAGTATCAAATACAGAAGTAATTGAGCAAAGACCGTTTCTATATCGATGAATGTGCCGCTTCCATTCAGACGTACATTCGCCTATTTTACAGCGAGTAAAGTGGAATCAGTGGCGGCCCCGTTTTCCCTTGCTGCGGGAATAACTATCACCACCTAACGGTGTCCTATAAGAGAATAAATGTAAGGCATAACCTCGGTACCTCGGTCGATAGGGCGTCGATAGTAACTTGTGGCCTCCGGAGAACTGAGACCGCCTGCCAGTAGAGCTGACATAAATTCCATACTTTCAGCCCCAATGACCGCAATTCCTCCAATATCAGGGCCTTTCCATGTGTTGTGTGACTGGAGGTGATCTCCTGTGTGACCGTCATGCGAGCATGCGTATAATAGTCCCGATTATGTCCGCGAGACATGTCGGAGAACTATGGAGAAAAAAGTTGCTGTTCACATTTTCCTCAGTGGAATCTCTGTAGACCCTGTTGCGGGGGCTGCTCACGCTGAACCGCGCCAAGGGATGATATCGCGGCTTCGAAACTCGATCCGAACCTCATATGAGTCTCGGAGCTTCTGCCTAGCTGGAGATGAGTATCGGTTTGCCAAGTCTTCTTCGGAGGTCCCGTGAAACTTTTCTCCATCTGATATTGAAAATAGCATAACGAATAGTCACTACAAGGTAGTCATGAGCAGTCTTCGTAGTGGCACAGGATGTCTAGGGCATAACAAGAAGTTTGCAACTTCCCTGACGATGGCGAGTATAAGAACATCTATGAAGCGAGTCAATGTTGGCCTCTTCAGATGCGTACACCAACCGACTCACTGATCGACCTTCTAAGCTCTTCGGCAAATTGTGCTGCGTTATATCTTAAAAGGGATCGCTCCATTGTCGACCTTAGAACATCATCACCATGAAGGTCTCTCATTTGCTTCTCGTGGCTCTGGCTCCCCTCGCCCTAGCTAAAGCGCCTCTCGTCAACAGGGACATTGCGGATCCCATTGCTGATAACTACATTGTGGTTATGAAGAAAGCCAACTCGAAGCTGCTTCAATCGCACTACACGCAAATCCACACCAGTTCTCAAAGCAATGATGATGGAAAGAAGGGGATCTTGACGACATACCAGGTTGAAGGATTTAATGGGTATCACATCGAGTGTGATAAAGCAACCCTTGAGACTATCCGAAAGAACCCTATCGTAAGCCACGAATCCACTCATAATGAAACTAATCTGACAGATATAAGGTTGACTATGTTGCTCGAGATGGGCGGGTGACAGCGCAGACTGCAATTCCTCTCGAGGTTCCTCGGTCAGGCCCAGCCTCTAATACTTGGGGCCTGGGTCGAATTTCCCACCGAGATGCTGGTATCGCGATTTATGCTGAGCAGGTTGCCGCCCCAACTCACGCTTATATACTAGACACCGGGATTCGTATAACTCATCAAGTGAGTCAGCCCTACTCTAGGCCTTATTTACATAGCTAACCTGCAGTAGGAATTTGGAGGTCGAGCAACGTTCGGCCAGAACTTCATCGCCGGATCCCAGGTTAGCTACCCCGATGAAAAGAGTTGCAAGTGATTTGCTAATATTTGCAACAGAATGTTGATGACAATGGGCACGGCACGCACACTGCCGCAACGGTCGGTGGCAACACGGTTGGAGTCGACAATAGCACAAGGCTCATTGCAGTCAAAGTCCTGGATCAGAATTCATCCGGAAGCTGGTCCGGAATCATCGCCGGGGTGCAATGGGGTAAGTCTCACTGCGAGTGAACCGTATGTAGCATGAGACTGACAGTCGCAGCGGTGGACGATGCTCAGTCGCAAAACAGGATCACTCGGTCCGTGATCAACATGTCGATAGGCGGGCCTAAGTTCCAGGCTCTAGATGATTGTGTTAAGAACGCGGTTGGCGCTGGGATGACGATCGTCGTGGCAGCTAGTAACTACGGCGCCGACGCGTGCACGTACAGTCCGGCTTCCGCCCCAGACGCAATCACTGTGGCAGCTATTGACGAATCCGATGCGCGACCTAGCTGGTCAAATTACGGCGCCTGCGTCGACATCTTTGGCCCTGGAAACAACATTTATTCCGCTTGGAAAGACAGCGACACATCGTACCAGACGGTGAGCGGAACTAGCATGGCAAGCCCTCACGTTGCTGGGCTGGTGACATATTTGATGTCGCGAGAGTTTGTCTCAGGACCGAAGAATATAACCAGTCGCCTTGTCGCACTCGGGACGCCGAACAAAGTGCAGAATGCGAATGGAAGCCCCAATTTGATTGCATTCAACGGAAACAAAGCTGAGTTGTAAGACACGGTTCTCTGACTCGAGATCGGCACCTAGCCATGAGCTAGAGCCGACGAAACGTTGGAAAGATGGTATTGGGGTTAATTCGGAAAGTTGAACACGGATCTGCTTTGTAGTAACTATGTTGCTGAGGAGGATAGAATGTATAGTATATAGGGTAGTAATAGATTGTTACATGCATTGCATTCCAAAAATGAGAGAGTTTGAAGAAGTGATGAAGGCAGTAACCGCTAAAGTGGAGTGGAGGACTTCACCTGTGGCGGGGCGATTGTATGTAAATGCAGGGGTACATAGTACCTACCCTGCCGTCCCCCAGGCCGCCCCTATAACCGAATGGGGCCAGTGGCAAGGATTCCCCTGAAGCTGAATTTTGGTTTGTGCTTTAGGTAACCTGGCACTTAACGCGTCGGCAGGTTTCAGACGCGTCCACCTTCAGCTCCATCATGATCAAGACCCATCACCAGAAGCCGCCACGGAATCGAGTACTTATCTCAAAGTCCGAACTCGACTGTCTTCAACCTTTTTCAGGATGGCCGGTCCATCGAAAGAGAAGAAACAGCAGTTTCTTACCAACTTCTTCACCCCGAAGACCGTAAATGGCCTGGCGGCGTCCCTCCGACAGCCCCAGAGCCAAGATGCCGACAGTCCCATCAATACCCCCGATAGCTCCCGCAAGCGACCGTTGCAAGAAGACACGGATAACGGAAATGATACTCCGCTGAAGAAACGTTCGAAGGCGGTCGATGTAGAGAATGAGGACGATGACGTTGGGAAGCCATCTCCAAAGTCTCCCACCTTGGCTCGGAGCAGGCCTGGTGCTCGTACGGAGCGTTACCTTTATAATGGGTCTATCTCGCGAGAGGATGTGCCTGGAGTCGACGAAGAGGAGAACACTGCTGAGAAGCGGAGGAAAGAAGAGCTGCACCGGAAGTTTGTGCAGAAGCTCGGGCGGCCGGACAGCATGGCATATGGCAGACGTCGAAATGGACAGGGAGACGACGATGCTCAGGCTGTGGATGACGACGCAGAAGACGGCGAAGAGGAGGAACCGCCACCACCTACAAAGGGGAAGAAAAAGGGTGCTAAGACGGGAAAGCTCACACCAATGGAGATCCAATTCCTAGACATTAAGAGAAAGCATATGGATACATTATTGATTGTCGAAGTGGGATACAAGTTCAAGTTCTTCGGCGAGGATGCCCGCATTGCCGCTAAAGAGCTTAGCATAGTGTGCATACCCGGCAAGCTTCGATACGATGAACATCCATCGGAAGCCCATCTCGACAGATTCGCGTCGGCGAGCATCCCGGTACATCGGCTGCCAGTACACGCCAAGCGACTGGTAGCCGCCGGTCACAAAGTCGGTGTCGTCCGCCAGGTTGAAACTGCGGCGTTGAAGAAAGTTGGAGACAACCGCAATGCCCCCTTTACGAGGAAGCTTACGAATGTCTACACCAAGGGCACCTACGTCGACGAGATTGGAGAACTCGACCAAGCGACTAGCGGAGCTCCGGCAGGTGGATACCTACTTTGCATCACGGAAACGAAAGCCAAAGGCTTCGGAACTGACGAGAAGGTTGATGTTGGTATTATCGCAGTACAGCCTGCGACCGGGGATATCATCTATGATAATTTCGAAGACGGTTTCATGCGAAGCGAGATCGAGACGAGATTGTTGCATATTTCGCCGTGCGAGTTTCTAATCGTCGGCGAGCTCACCAAAGCGACGGACAAGCTCATCCAGCATCTCTCCGGAAGCGCCACCAACGTGTTTGGCGATAGAAGTAGGGTGGAGAAGATTCCAAAGTCTAAGACTATCGCTGCGGAGGCTTACTCGCACGTTGCTCAGTTCTACTCCGCCAAGCTGAAAGAGGCCTCCGAAGGAAGCAACGAACAAGCCAGCGCACTCCTGGACAAAGTTCTGAAGCTGCCGGAGCCTGTCACGATCTGCCTGTCTTCCATGATCAACCACCTCACCGAGTACGGCCTTGAACACATATTCGATCTAACAAAATACTTCCAGTCCTTCAGTGCTCGTCAGCATATGCTGATCAATGGCACGACATTGGAGAGTTTAGAAGTATATCGTAACCAGACCGACCACACCGAAAAGGGTAGTCTCTTCTGGGCTCTCGACAAGACCGTCACTCGGTTCGGGCAAAGGCTTCTGCGTAAATGGATTGGTCGCCCGCTTTTGGACAAAGAGCGTCTCGAAGAGCGAGTTGCTGCTGTTGAGGAGCTTCTTGAGAACTCCTCAACCGCCAAAGTCGACCAACTTGAGCATTTATTGAAGAACATCAAGACGGATCTTGAGCGTAGTCTGATCCGAATATACTATGGGAAATGCACACGTCCTGAGCTCCTAGCCGTCCTCCAAACGTTACAGAGGATAGCGATGGAATTCGCGCGAGTCAAGTCGCCGGCTGATACGGGCTTCAAATCGGTTGCAATAGCCAATGCTATCTCTTCGTTGCCGCTCATCCTACCTACCGTCCTATCGTACCTCGACCGTATCAATGCGGACGCCGCGCGTAAGAATGACAAATACACATTCTTCCGAGAAAGCGAGGAGACGGACGCTATTACTGAGCACAAACTGGGCATCGCGTCCGTGGAGCAGGAGCTCGATGCTCACCGCAAGGTAGCTGCCCAGACACTAGGGAAGAAGACGCCCGTGCCCTACGTCACCGTTGCTGGCATCGAGTACCTTATCCAGGTTTCCAACGCCGACATCAAGCGAGTTCCCGCCTCCTGGTTGAAGATTAGCGGCACCAAGAAGCTTTCGCGCTTTCACACCCCTGAGGTTGTCCGACTCATCTCCGAGCGCGACCAGCACAAGGAGGCGCTGTCGGCTGCGTGTGATACCGCCTTTACTTCCCTGCTCGAAAGCATCGCCGCCGACTACCAGCCCCTCCGCGATGCCGTCTCCTCTCTCGCCACCCTCGATTGCCTCCTCTCCCTCTCCAAGGTCGCTGCTCTCCCAGGCTACTCCAAGCCCACATTCCTACCAGCAGACGCGCCCCCGACCATTTCCATTAGCGAAGGCCGCCACCCCATCGCCGAGCAAACCTTAGCCACATCCTACATCCCCTTCAGCACGACCCTCACCTCGCCCGAACCCCTCGCGCACCTGATCACCGGCCCGAACATGGGCGGAAAATCCTCCTTCGTCCGGGCGGTCGCGCTCCTCGTGCTGCTCGCGCAGATCGGGTCCTTCGTCCCCGCCACCTCCTTCACCCTGACCCTCGCCGACGCGATATACACGCGCATGGGCGCGCGCGACAACCTCTTCGCCGGCGAATCCACCTTCATGGTCGAGGTCAGCGAGACGGCCCGCATCCTGCGCGCCGCCACCCCGCGCTCCCTCGTCGTCCTTGACGAGCTCGGCCGCGGCACCAGCACCCACGACGGCGCCGCCATCGCCCACGCCGTCCTGTCCCACGTCGTCCAGGAGACCAGGTGCCTCACCCTCTTCATCACCCACTACCAGAACCTCGCCCGCGTCGCCGACGGCCTCGGCGGCCGCTGCAAGAACGTCCACATGCGCTTCACCGCCTCCAAGCGCGGCGGCGACGGGCGGAAGCGCATCGACGGGGACAGTGATGCGGACTCGCCGGCCGAGGGGAGCGGCGATCGTGGTGACGGCGACGACGAAGAGATTACGTTTTTGTATGAGGTGGGCGAGGGCGTAGCTCATAGGTCCTACGGTCTAAATGTGGCGAGGTTAGCTCGGATTCCGAGGAAGGTGTTGGATGTCGCAGCGAAAAAGTCTAGGGAGCTCGAGGAAACGATCAAAATACGCAGATTAAACGGGGCAACAAGGCTCTTGACTGACGTGTTAGAAAACGGACCAGATCAACTGGATCATCTCATATCGAGCATTGAGCAGCTCTAGTTAGGATAGTTCTTGTGACGTCCTCCCAGGACGTCATTGTTTCTTGGCGGAACCCATTGAAATTCATGTCATAAGAGCGTCTAGATAATAGCTACCTAGGTGAGAACTAATTTACATCCTTTGCCATGAATTTGGATGCCAACTACCAAGACAGCCAGGATGATGCAACCTCAAGGTTTGGTATGGCCTTTGTTCCATCGGATAAGTCCATAGTTCGACGCCGGCCTGACTAAACCAGCCCTATGCCATCTCAGTCCGGTTGGGGAATGTCATCGTAATTGAATGAGTTTGCAACGCCTAGCCCGAGAAAGAAAGTTAACAACTCCCCACCCGACCGACCCGCGTTCGAAAGTATGAATGCGATTAGCAAACCAGATAAACCCTGACCGCAGGGCAAACTGATGTGAACGGACAGACAAGATAGAATAAGGGGAACTACTGGCTAAGACGCCCGATGGGGACACCGAGATGACGACACTCGTTCCAATCCAGGAATAAATTGTCGTTAGATCTGATTGAATCGGGTTTGTCGCGAGCTTCAAAATGATAGGACTTGCAATGTTGCTCGCAACGGCAGCAACTATGCAGGAATTAATGTCCTGAACAATATTAAGCCCGGCCCTGGCCGATTCCGAAGGAGGGAGTTAATAATAGCAGTGGAGTCTCCCAGACTGGTTCTCAACGCCAACCGCCTTTTCCTAGAATAAAGAGATAGGGCACGAACGTGCTGGCCCATGCAGGTATCGATCAGATTTCGAACGGAACAAATCCATGACTTAATTTGTTTGCCATCTAGTGGCGAGTTGCATGACTGCGATCTCTATAGATCAAAGTCAGTGCCACCCTGGTTTGGAGAGAACAGATTATTAGGATGGGAGGGCATGTGCAAAGAGTTCAATCCACTCTGGCCGTTGATCGGCTGAAACCCGGTCGTGTCGGGCTTCATATCCTCTTCATACGATGGATACATTTGAAATCCGAATCCGTCTCGCGGCTGGACGTAAAGAGGGTTATAATTCTCTCCGTGCCCGGGATTAGTCAACTGTAAGTAAGGATTAGAGGACGCGGTCGTCGACTTCAGTGCCAAGTTATCGTTCTCCTTCCTAAGAAAATGCGAGGGAGATCGTTTGAAACTAGGTGTCGGAGACGCGAATGAGAGGTTCGGGTTGCCTGGTCGCAAAGCCAGGCCCGGCAAGCGATCCTGACTATCATCATAAGTGAGTTCATCGTACACGCCAGAAGACTGATGGTCTTGCCATGACTCACTGCCGTCTTCGACTTGCATGGGGAGTGTGGGCAGAATCTGTTGTTCAGCGTTAGCCGGAGTGTTTCCGGCGTAGGTTGGGGACATATTCCAACCTAAATCGTTGTCCACGCCCAGTGGATCACGATATAGATCAGCGTCTCCAGGGAACCCGTGGCCATGAAGAGGCAACTCTTTCTGGGACACTGAACCGCGGTTGACGGCTGACCTGGCCAGCCTTCCTCCGTTGTCCAAGGCGCGACTATGTGCCGATGCGACAGCATCCTTTGGGGGCACGAGCCGTTGCGCGGTCTGCGTCGCTGCTCGAGTAACGCGTGTGCTTCGGGTATCATAAGAAACAGGGATTTGGCGTATCTTCCTAACGTTCAAGGCTGCACGAGCCTGGGATACACGACGTTTGCCTTTGCTATCTTCATCTCCCTCGTCCTCCTCCTGATTTCTGGTCAGTTCATCGTACTAAGTGAACCTCACGCCGTGTCCTTTTCACTCACCTCGCTGCCACCGGTAGATGGATCATCGTAGACATCCCTAGTTCGCTGATAATCCAGGTTGCTATCAAAGACGATCTCGTCTGTCGTGACCAATGTCGAATTAACTTCTAGTTGCTGCAGGACAGCAGGATGCTTGCGCTGGTTTCTCTTGCGCTTCTGCTCCTCTCCAGCAGCATCGAAAAGGCTCATACCAGGGTAGACCATACCCTTGAGACTCTGAGCACCTGCGTCGATCTCAATCATCTCAGTGGTTTCAGCGATGTTTTCTGACGGGTAAGAATCACCGCCCTCTGAGGTTGCATATTTTGAAGAGTAGTTTTCCTCTTCTAGAGTCCCAACTCCTTCAGGCGGCGCATCTAGCTCGCTTCCGTTGGGCATGAGTGTGTTAAGACCTTGCCAAGACTGCATTGAAGGGCTTTCGAGGCCGTCGTAACCATCCGTGAAACTCAATTCTTCGTCTGCTTCGTACTTAAGCTCTGCGAGCTCATCGACTCTACGGTTGCGAGCACGGGGGTTCTGTGGTTTAAACCTGTTAGAATATAGGTGTATCTAGGTTATAGTTGTAACTCACGATATTCCCACGTTTTCCACGGCCACCACGGCCGCCGCGGCTGCTGCGGCGCGAGGCCGATCGACCTGTTGCGGTAGCTTTTGGCGTCTGGCTACGTCTCTGCTGCTGCGCGCCTTTCTCGCCCCTTGCCTCCATTCGTTGAAGAACCAATTGGCTGATCTTATATGTCTTATACCATGTATCGAATCTTTGGCAACGAATAGCTGCAGCTCTGTTGACTTGGCTCATTACCTGTAAATTGTAGAGCTCTAGCAGGTGAGCCTTTGAGCTGACGTGAGTGAGAAGGTGAGAAAGGTCAGAAAATGACTGCTGCTTCTCGCAAGAATAGCAGACGAGGGGAATTCGCGCTGGATCCACACTGTGAGACGATTGAAGGTGTTCTTCCTGTGCTCGATTCTCACGTAGGCTCACATCGCAAGCGGCGGTGGCGTAGCCTGAATCCATTTTTGAATACAAAGCCATTTTCTGTCCCGTCAGTTAGTGGCAGTTCATAGCATAATAGTTCGCGTAACGGAAATGGGCCTCGGAGAAGTGTACTGTAAGCTAATATCATTCGTATCGAGGAGGTCGGGCGTATGAGAGATAGAGGTCTATTAAACGACGAAAAGGAAATCGGAAGATGGGAAGGAGAGAGGGTTCATAACGGTAATACAAATGGAGGGACCCTAAATGAAATGGCTAGAAGAGAAGAGATATTTGAATAGGGCCAATGGTCATAATACACGGTATTGGAGGATACCTACCTTTGCGAAGAAATAGCCTCGCGTCTGGGAGGGAGTCCAGTGGATATTAGAATGGTCGAAGGCAGGCGGATGGGTTCGTATAGATATCGATATAATAGTCGCGTCGATAAAACTGACCTACAGTTGGAGACGACGTGGGCGAGCTCCTTATATTATAGACGGACGAGCCTCTATTATGGGAGTTGCTTGGGGGAAAAAATCGTACTCTGAGTGGTAGTGATTCCACGGGCCGAGTCGAATGTGGTGATGTCTGATCGCCAAGGTTAGTTTGCCAATAGTTTCGTAGACTCTCAATCGCGTTGGAGCCGAGTGGTGTGAAAGTAGAGCCTTCCGTAGGCATTAACTTTAGGAAGTGACTTGGGTTATATGGGATCGAAGAGACCGATTGGCGGGCCGGAAACTAGGTATTCGGAGTTCTGTTTGAAGCCGTTACATTCGTGTAGTAGCAAGAGAGCCGCAAGACCGACGCATGTAATACAAGAACCGAGTAATTGCCTGTCGAACTTCCGAGTCCTTACCGCGGGTTAGTATGTCGAGAGGGAAAGCTTGAGATGTGTTTCAGAGACTGCGCGCCCGCGAGCACCAAATTAATGGTTCATTAATTTTCGTAGTTCTGCGGCTCTTTTTGTTAGCGTTGTAGGAAGCCGTATCAGGGACCACGTTTGCTGTGCTTGACTTCGGGACGCTAGGATGTGACGCGTAGAAGATTTAGAAAGGGTTTGGGTAAGATTACTGGAGTTTCTTAGAAGTCAGGAATGGCAATTGAGGGACCATGTAAACAGAGATCCCAGCGTGGAAGAATTTCTGTCCAGTCTGAGGCCTTTGTTGATGCGTATCGAAGCTGTACGCTTAAGGCCAATACTAAGTTGTGGTATGGATGTAGTAGGAGTGATGGGTGTCGGTGGGCTACCCGGGTGACGGGGCGGAGATGACCCGGAATTGACGTTCATGGAGTCATGTATAGACCATTTTCTTTACATAAAAGATAGGAGTAATGATGCAATCAAAAGGAGCGTGAGTGAGGGTCCGTTGGGATATTCATTTCTTTGGATTGCTTAGATATATCCGAAAAGACAAGAGGTGAGACCTCTGCAGACAGAGGAGCTGGGGTGAAGGAATCTCAAGGGGATGGCGTCGAAGAAAAAGTTGGTGATGCTGAGCAGGAGCTTACCTTGGATGATGTGAATTCTTTCCAGAAATCTGTGAAGGTCCTTGTTTCCAGGAGTGATGTGCTTCACTAGAAGCAGTCGAATAAATTGTTGGCTCCTAGATCAGTTCTTGAAACTTGAGGCTGTGGAGGAGCTGTCCACATCCACCTGTAATTGGCGCCGAGTTGTCTCTCTGGGCGAAGTTACCTGGTTAGATGGGAGGATTGGTGGAACGTAGAAGGGGAAGGTTGTGTCAAGTATCCATAAGATAGGAGTAGTAGTATATCTGCATGGACAAGTGCTTCTTTCCCATATCGAAAGATAGCAAGAAGGCATGGGTGCCAAGACTTAGACTCAATTTCGATTGGTTATGTACATCAACTACCTATACTCGTCGAAGTCTACCGTTCCTTCCCTACGTACGTAGTCGAGGGGCTTCCATCATGTTCACGCGTAGGCTCTCATATCACTCTGGGCAGTTGTATGGGGTGGAACGTGCTTTCTTGATATGGAATAACCAGAGCTGCCAGGCTAGAAAAGGTGGGTCCGTGTTGGATCTTTAAACCGCATCGAGAATAGACTATGTTTCGAGCATTCAGAGGCTAACGCGATTTGTAACTAAGCTGGCACCGCCTTGACCATGCAAATTGCATTGTGTACGTATCTCGTAGATTGATAAGAGGTACATACCTTATGTACATTAACAAAATAGGTACCTATATGTAGGTGAACATATGTGTACCTACGCAATATCTTGTCTGGAATCAAGTGCTTGAACAGCTGTCAATACCTGTGCTTCATGGGTCGCGACAGCACGGAAGATTGGGACACTTGCAAGTTATGTCACCCATGACGCTGGGATACGTGCATGTACGTACAAGGGACCCGCAACTTGAGGCTCAAGTGAATTCCTCATGTACGGCATCGCTATCATCACATGATCCGTTGCAAGGTAATGTCTATCTACACTAGCGTCAGAATAAGTGGCTCATGTGCGAGTAGCACGGTGATATACTATGCTATTCTACGTACTGTATATACAGTACTATACGCACATGGGCCACTTAGTCTGACACCATTCTGCTAGGGTACCTTTGTACATGGTGCAACAGATGTGCACGTTCAACTGAAGATGCTTCGCAGATGGTGGCAAGTGCAAGGCACTGTAGTGGTGTATATAACCCACCTCCTCCCAGGGCTTCCTAGGTCCTGGAACCTTCTCAATACAACATCTCTTACTCCCACTTATCTCCTGCATACCTTGCATGCCTAGGTACACATATATCTAGCATCAAATTTCAGGAGGCAACATTGATACTTAGATCAGGCCGCGTAGATAAAACTACAGACACGCAACTTCAATTCCCCGAACGAGATCAACCTTGTCATTTCTCCCTCTTTACCACCATTCGCGTTACTCTCACTCCTACCCGAGATTCATCGTATACATGCCATAGTTTCATGGGAGGATCTCTTTTTGAGGACCAATTAGATATTGTCTAGTAGTTACTATCTCTTCTAAGGTGTCCCCTCAGCGACCTCCCCTTATGAATTGCCCAGTCGACCTACGTTACTGCATCGTTTTTCCGAGCTCATCGACGGATGACAACAGAACTACACGTCTTAGATATACAGCGGGCAAGAAGCGTGCACATTCCACATGTAGACCCTTCTATGAATATACGAGTCAACTATAAATGCTACTGGCCATAAGGTTAACCATTTTATAGAGGGGTATATCACATGTTTAACGATTCCTAGATGAATTTTGTATCTCTGGATGGAAAAAAGTTCTGAAGTTGATAGAAATATGCCGAATTCATATATAGGAAAACTATAGCATGAAAATGGCATGATAGAGAGGGAAGAATGCTTCGCCTTCTTCAAGCGCGCTATATGGGCCTTGGAGTTCTTTCACCATCAAGTAGGCCATCCTCTTTACACGACGGGGTTTTCGCCCGGAATACTAGTTAGCCCTATAGAGAAAAGATTAGCCAGGCACGAGAAAATGCTTTCTGATACGGGCCATAAAATTTATCAACTTACAGCCGTCGATATTCTCCCCAACCATGTCGGGAACTTTGCACTTGTTCTGCAGGGCAATGCTTTGGGTCTTGAGCATTGGAGCGGAGACGTAGGTGTGGCCGTCCATAGCCTTCTGGAGAGAGTCATCCTTCCAGCCGAAAAGGTAGTCGGCGTGGCTAGAGTAGCCACTGGCATCTCCGGTTGACCAAACAAACGGCTGCTTGCCATCGGCAAAGTCTTCCGGGTCAAGATTGTTGAATGCCCTCGTATCCCAGACTGTTTCGAGTAGAATTTGGGGCAGGCGAACTCTGTAACTATGACAGTCAGTATTTGCTTTCTCAGATAAGGGCACCGAAATTTTGCGCATGTCTTCGCAAGAGAATCGTAACTCCCAAGACAAACCACGAGGGTGGAAAGAAGATTCAATTAACATACGGGTGCGTAGCAGGGCAAGGGCCGCCTGATTCAAATGTGCCAGACTCAGGATAAGCGACATGGTCCTGGTGATTAGGGGAATCAAGGTTCTTTCCGTCCCAGCACGTCGGGAACCTGTGGTTCGCCATAATTCCGCCCGGGCAGGGCTTAGTGGGAAAACCAATCGTCTCCGGGGCGCGTGTGCCCTGGTTTTCCATGCAGATATAGGTCAACTGCCGGAACTTCCTGGCCTCGTCGCGGGTTCGGTATCCCGCGTCGCCCACAAGCATACGGAAGCCTGGTTTGAAAGCTGTGACAGTCGACTTCTGAGCGGTATCGAATAGAGCATCCGTCATGTAGTACACCATCTTGGCATCAAGTTAGGTGCTGTCATACCAATGCAGGACATTGCTAACGCTTACCATGCCACCCTGTGTGCCGTCAATACCTGCCTGGGCTATCTGCGGGACCCTTTTGAATGTGCCATTCTTAGCACGGTAGAAGATAACAGCGGTCCAGTAATTAGAGAAGTCCTCCGAAAATTGACAGCTCGTGCAAGTAGAGAGCCCTGGTAGGTCATGTGTCTCCGGGGGCATCGATGCGTTGAAGGAATCCTGTAGAGTGTGAGTCATGAGGGCACATTAAGCTGTAAAGGAAGATATAGAGCATACGCCTCCTATGATCTGATGAAGATGCGCTGACGGATTCATGCCTGGGTTGACCAAAGGATCTAGGCGCTGAACGGTCAGACTAGCACAGCCGAATCGTAGCAGCGCGCTGGCGGGCGCAAAAAGCCCCAAGGCAGCAATGAAGTTGTTGAAATGCATCTTGATGAAGATCTCGTCAGTTACCTACTCGATAATTACACTCCGTCTAGAGTGTAACAGGGAGTGGGAAGAGGGCGGTCATAGTTATGACCTTAAGATCGTGGTCATCTCTCTCCGCAGACCATTGCCGTATCATACACACCCCCTGAGAAGACGAGCCTGCTTTTCGGTCTCGGAACATGTCGGTCATTAATATCAGAAAAAGTTTCGATAGGCGAACGGTTCTGACCTTGATTCCGGATAATGTGGAGAACATTTACTGGTTCGGGACTTGTAGACAGGTCAAGATGCCAACAGCTTGGCTAGACATGCTGTAGTCAGCCTTGGCTGCTGCTTAATCCTTGTGACGTATCACTGTATCTAATATCGATGTCTGGTCGGTAGATGATTCCCAATTCCTCGCCACAGAACCTTTTTCTACCTCTTACTCATATGCGTAACAGATCATCTCGGGTCTTACGGTCCCTGAATTCATTATTGCTACGCCCTGCTACGACAACTACGCAAATATGCCGTATATTCGGACCACAGTCCCCGGGATGCTCATATGAAGGCTGAAGGGAATTCTTTCTGTGCATTGCGACAGAGTCAGTACTTTATTCTAGTATGGCGTTTCAAAGGCCGGTAGGTCCTCTATATAAAATCGATAGCAGGCGTATATCGCGACGATGCCTATAACCTCGGAGTAACTGATCCCGTTCCCTTATTCACAGGGCCCCGCACTATATCAAATATTTACTACTCCTGGCGAATGAGGGTAGGCATTCCGGTTCTTAGTTATTGCTTACATATGAACCGGAAAGATTGCAGGTGTCATGTTAGGCTAAAATCGATAATTAAAGGACACCAAAAATTTGAGTTATGGTAGACGCTTCAAAGAGACCAGACAATTATATTGCACTGATGTCAACTAGGATAGTCTTAAATATGTATTTTGATATTCTACCTATGCTTCTGTTCCCTGTCTATCTAACCAGGTAGCTAGTCAGCCTTATCCTGTCTACACGCGATATCATCTTGGTGCATCACGGACTCTCCAGCGTTCACAATGAAGCTCCCACTCGCATTTGCCTTGTGGCTCACAGTGACTTTGGGTCAGCAATTTCCAGAATGCACCCGAGAGCTTGCAGAAACCGACGACTGCGCCGATGTTATCAACGCCAATGCTTGCTATAACCAATTCCGATTCAGAGATAACCAGACGCTGTCATGTATTGGCGGGGCGGACAATAACGCAAGGGCCAAAAAGGCGAGTCATGCGTTATTCGAGACTTCTGTACGTGGACCGACTAACCAAAGACTGTAGGCATGCGAGTGTTGCAGCTGTGTCGGCAAGGTGATGTGCGACTGGGTCACGCAGCAACGGTTCCAATGCTAGGACAACGTCCAAAATTAGAAATGGGTAGCCACGAAGGTCTCTCTAGTCAAGCATTCTCGGAGTATATCCCAAGACATATTCTAGACTTGGGTGTCTTGAATCTGGAACTGCTTGCAGGATTCAGGTGGAAACCCTTTGGCGTCGGGTTGGGGTTGGTTGAATTGGGATAAAAATTGTTGGTGCAATTGCCTAGTACCTACCGAAGGGACGAATGTAATAAGTGCATTTATTAAGGCACATAGTCTCTTTACTTCATTGTACTAAATTGTATAAGAGAGCTGAAAAGTTTCTATTGACTTGTCCATACCGCGAGAATATCTGTGGGTGTCAAGGATCTGAGACAATATGACAAAGAGCGGCTCACCATATATACGGAGGACTCCTCCCCCTAGATAGGTTCATGGTTTTTGCGGAATAATGTTGCTTTTCCCTTTTTGCTTGGTCGGCCTCGTGACAGTGGGTGCCCGGTGATCATTGACTGCTGTGTAGCAGCTAGGACGAGAGCATGATGGTATAGAACTCATTCTATCCTCTTCAACAGCATTAACTCCCGAAGTAGTTGCCTTTATAGAATGATATCATCCGATTTTGTTAGACATATTAAGTTGTAATATTCGTAAGGTGGAGGAAAGAAGTGAGCTAGGTGAACCTACGGAGCTCGGTAGAGGGCACTTCGAAGGGACAAGTCTTTGACGGCGCTCGGCTTCGGGAAATGCATTACATGTAAGGTGACTACCTCTAGTCTAGCTGCGTTCTGATTGGTACAAAATGCCATTGCGCGGCGTGGACCCGATTGTTCATCAGATAATACGTCCGACGCGGGCCTCGGAGCTCGGCTTTCGTACAATTTCGAAATGTGACTTCCATCTTAGACCTCTGGTTTATTTGAATACACTTGGTGGGCTAATCTGGATGGTCTATGTTATTCTATCCTATCGCACCGTTGTGAGAAAGGACAAGAAACAGCATGCCGTCCACTAATCTAACCGGCGACGCAGCGAGGGAGGAAAATATGCAAGTGTCGAAGTCGGAAGAGAACCCGGTCTCGAATCCTGCCACGAGCGATCCCGAGAAGGGTCCAGCGCAAGACGTTTGCTTCAGAGAGGAGAAACAAGAACAAGATGCCGTCACAGCAGGAGACCGTTTTCTCGTCAGTAACTACTCTAGTTCTTAGTAACAGCGACTAACTTTAATGCAGGTCACTTGGGATGGTCCAGACGATCCTGCTAACCCATTCAACTGGCCACGATGGTTAAAATGGGCCGTCACGCTACTTACGTCGTTAGGAGGCATGGTCACCTTGATGTCATCGACGATGATAGCTCCAGCTCTGCCTGATATCTCTCGGGATCTCCATACTAATGATGCAACGACGCAAATGACTCTGTCGATATTTGTGCTCAGCTACGCCTTGGGTCCCATGGTGTTGGCCCCTATGACCGAGGTCTTTGGCAGGAAGCCGGTCTGGATCCTGTCGTGCTGTTTCTACATCTTGTGGAATACTGTCTGTGGTTTCTCGCGGACTAACAGCGTCTTGATTGCAAGTCGTTTCTTCGCTGGCCTAGGAGGCAGTGTCCAATACGCAGTACGTAAATTAGAGGCTTTACCTACTCCAGGCTATGAATGAACATTAACCATTTCTAAAGGTCGAGAACCCAGTTCTGGCAGACTGTTGGCGGCCTGAACAGCGCGGGCTCTCGTTCGCCATCGCTACCTTCCTCCCCCTTTTCGGCCCTGCAATTGGTCCTATAATTGGTGGTGTTCTAACTGGTTCTGTTGGGTGGCGTTGGATCTTCTGGGTCTTATCAATCTTCGACGCTGTGCTCATGTTCACAGCATTCGCTGTATTTCCCGAGACGTATGCCGGCACCATTCTCCATCGCAAAGCTCAACGACTGCGTAAAGAGACTGGCCACGAGTACTATACTGTGTATGAACAAGAAGGTAAATCACTTTCTCGCGTTCTTGCGGTCAGTTTGGCACGTCCGTGTCGTATGCTTCTCAGACAGCCCCTCATCCAGCTCATGTCATTTTTCCTCGCCTATAATTATGGTATCCTCTACATCGTCCAATCCACCTTCGCCACACTCTGGATTGAACGATACGGTCAATCCGTATCCGTCTCGGGACTGCATTACATTGCTATAGCAGTCGGCTGTATCATTGCCGCTCAGGTGGGAGCGCGTGTCACAGACAGCATCTGGCAACGTCTTAAGGCCCGCGCGAAAGGCGAAACTCAGCCCGAATATCGAGTCCCCCTAATGATTCCCGGCGCAGTCCTCATTCCGGTCGGGCTCTTCTGGTATGGATGGAGCGCGGAAGCGCGCGCCTTCTGGATCCTCCCTGACATCGGCATTGCCATTTTCAGCTGCGGCATCATCCTTGGAACTCAGGCAATGCAAGCATATGTCATGGACTCGTTCCCAAAGCACGTCGCTAGCGCCAGCGCAGCGAGCCAGATGCTTCGTAATGTTGCGGCCTTCGCCTTTCCATTGTTTGCCCCGAAGATGTATCAGACTCTAGGATATGGCTGGGGTAATAGTCTGCTAGCTTTTGTGTTCCTTGCAATTGGCATCCCTGCACCGCTCATCCTATGGAGATATGGCGCAAAATTGAGAACTAAGGGTGACACCGAATGAGAACGATTAAGGGCGAGAGAAAGAGAGAAGAGACAAAAGAATTTAACTAGACGGAGGTTCGCATGATGGTCGTACGGAGCTGCCACTGGATATTAAATTGGTGTAGATTTCTCGTTGGAACGTACAATGGGGGGACATTGCCAAGTTCCCAGAGCGTCAAATCAATTGGGGGCCAACAGGTACCAAGGTGCTTCAGATTTACGAAGCCGTGTTTGGGCGGATAATGGTAGGAAAAACTAGGAGAAATTTCTAAGATGAAAACATAACGTTTTAGATCATAATATTTATTTTTCCTAATCGCATTCTGTTCTTGGTTGTTGTGTAATGGCTTGTTTGATTCAGTGCTTTCTGCAACCGCCGTCCCAAGAGCTTTTCCCCACAATGTGAAGGTTCCTTGGAAGCCTAACATCGAGCATCATAGTACCTTTGGAGGTACCCATAGGGACTTTGGGCCCCAATTCAGCCCACAGAACCAGTGCATCAGCCTAGAGGTAAAAACCAGGAAATATTGACATTCTTGGTATCGAAGACGGCAAGCCTAATGTAGCTAAAGTAGTAGGATATAGTGTAGATATATATGCAATTCATGAGACCGAGAGAGATACATAACCATTTTACAAAATGTGATATTCCAAGCTTGATGGAGATGCCGCATTTAGAGGTGCCTAAATCAAACCATCATAGTATGTACCAGGCTTTACTACTCCTAAACCGGGTGCCTAGCGCCAGCTCCTTCAGGGCGGGGAACCACTACAATTTGTTCTGTTAGCGAGAACGCCAAGAGCATAACAGGGCATGCAAGCCTAAAAGGAAGGGAAATCAGTGACGTACCGGAGTGCCCCACCCGCTGGCAGCATCCCATCCGGTCCTCGTCGGGAAGCCGGTGCCATTGCATCCCTTATTACTTCCCTTCGTCACGTCCATGAAGCCCTTCCCGCTTCTCCCAGCCTCCCAGATCCACGGGTTCAGGAAGCCCAACGCCGGCTTGCCTTCCGCTAATAATGCATCATTAACAAGAGCGATGATGGCTGCGAACGTCGGTGCACTCGCGCTCGTGCCGCTCATCAATCTCTTGGTGCCGTTCCAAACCACGGCGTACTCGTAGCCCTGGGCACTTACGTCAGGATACGCGGCGCCGTCCGGATTGTACATTCCCCTGTGCTCTTCTCCCAGGCTCTCGATGTATGCCTGCACCGTCCCCTCCTGCCACTTGGGTCTGGGGAAGTAATGAGAGAACCCGCCTCCGGAGACGAACTTCTTCCTGTCGAGGACGGCCACCTCTTCCGGGTTCATGTTCATAGTCGCGCCGACGCTCGTGACGTACGGACACGCATCTGGAAAGCTCACAAGGAACTCCGGCGTCTCGGGTGTTCCGTCGTTATGGTTGGTATGGCACATGCCGTCGCGGCCTACGCCCGAGTCGCCAGAGCCAAAAATGAGGGACACGCCCCGCGCGCCGAGCTGTGCAAACGAGTTGCAGACGCGGCGTGCGTAGGATGGCGGGAGCGTGTGCTCGATATCCCCATAGCTCGTGCTAATAACTTTGGGCAGTTCCGAATCCGGGAGCGAAAGCATGTACTGAAGCCAGACGAGATAGGGCTCGTTGGTGTTGTTGGGAGCGAACTCCGTCGGCTTAAATGGTGGCGGAGTCCCGAGCGTGCTGTAAATCGTGAGCGGTGTAGGCCAGGCTATCCCAAGCATGGCTTGGATATCCAAGTTGCCTTCTTTGCCTTTGCCATGCTTCAATTGATAAGCATCCGCTGGTCCTTGCGGGTTAAGGCCTCCTGCAACCGACACGTCGGTGAAGTTCCACTCGTCGAGGGGAATATCGGGGCGGTACTCCGAGAGAAAAAGAGAGGTATCGGACTTATTATTGAATTGTCCCAGGTAGTTCGTCAACGACATTGAATTCTTCTCTGGAGCTTGGATCTGATAATCGATGGTGCCGTAGAGTGTTCGCAGACATGTAGGCGTAACATCGCTGGCGTTGCACGCTTGCTGGACACTCTGTGCACGGGACGAGAGGTTCTCTGCATTCTCCGCATCCGCTGACCTCTTGGTGCTCGATAGATATTCCACGGAGTCCTGGGAGCTCCATTTCTCCCGGGAACCCGTTGAGGCGCCGAAAAAGGAACTTGTAGGCTGGATGCAATCAACGTGGTCATGCAGATGCTGAGGTAAGGACCATTCCGAAGCCCTCAGGGCAAAAGCATCGCCATCGTCGCTTTCTTCCCGGAATGAATGATATTCGGTTGATAGTAAAGTCTCAATTTGGCTGATTTGGAGCGTTACAGAGATCCAGTCCCGACTTGAAGAAAACGTGAGAGCGTTCTCGCTGATCCCATTCTCCGCCAGCCATTCCACTACAAGAGCGACGCTCTCATCTTCCGGCTCGATGAGAGAGCGCACCTCGTCTGCGCTGAGATGCTGTCCATAGCGGGGGTGTGACGGAGACGAGACCTCGATTAGGTGCCGTTCGAGCTCATCAAATCGGCCCTGCCGCAGGCCTATTTGAAGCTCAATCTCATGGTCTGCGGGCGCTCTGCCAACACGTGCCCAGTTCCGCGGAACATGATGTCTTTCTTTAAGTGAATAAGGAGACCTGGAACTCAAGCCGACGCCGGAGCCGCTTACAAGACAAGCCAAAGCGCATCCGGATAGAAGGTATGAGGCCAATGGGGCGCCCACCACTGAAGGCATCGTCACTCTGAATGTTCACAGCTCAAGGTTCCAGCCGTGAACAACTTGTTCTTAGGCCCAGGATCGAGTATAACATTCGACTAGTGCACAACCACTCTGCGTGACGGAGTTCTTCGCTACTGAAAGTGGGAGGCCGGATTGACCCGGTAGAACGATCCAGGGCACGGATACACGGCGGCATCACGATAGCAGGTATCCCTTCGTGTCTAGAATAGGTGGGCCAGTAGATACCGTAGACAATGCCGCGGAGGATTCTTGGTGCTGATGCTGTGTCAATGCCGATATCTGACATGCTTCTAGGTGTTGTAGTAGGTTCCAAAAGTTGCATTTGCAGCGGCTGACAGCCCCATGCCCGCCTAGAGCTCCGCTACTAATGCACAGTAAACGTCCAGGATTACCGTACATTAGCCCTACGACGCTCAGTAACTGGCTCTGACCATACATTCACTATACCATTTTCCCCATTCGTTTATTCCAGCCTGAGGACCCAATGCAGATATTCGAGTATACCAATTCAATCATGACGATCCGTCAGCATCGGCTATCAAATTCGCACAGCTTTATTTGCGGAGTTACGCCTTGCACTGCTGTGTTTCTGCACTGTCAATGATGCCATTGATATCTCTCTCGGCGGCTACCGAATGCGAATAGCCTGTCAGCTCTCTTACCTAGCCCGGGGAATGTGTTCTGGAGGATAGCAGATCGAACGACTAACATTCCTAGCTGTCCTTCCGGTTCGCACTTTTGTTCTTAGGAACTGTCTTCTTTCTCAACCTCCTTCTTACAGGACCTTTTTCTCTCAGGAGGCGGTAAAGAAACTTTATCATTTCCTATCCGTACTTTCCTGCCTGGATGAACAAGACAATATGTCATTCCTCTGGCGCCAACAGAAGTCTCCCTTCAAGGCCCGTCAGGAGTATTCCAAGGTAGACGACGGTTCTAGAGGTTCGTCCGAAACCTCTCAGGATGGCCTCCTAGAAAAGGAGATCGATGAGCTTCGTCGCAAGAGATCCCTCTGGCAACGCCATGCCTCACTGATCGTGGGGAACGCGATCCTGTTCGTCATCTACATAGCAATCCTTGCCGCCGTTGCTTCCTACGTCCCGAAGCAGTGTGCTCAGGGCCCCAACCTCATTCAATGTGCGTTACTTCGTCCGAAACGCATCTATGAAGACTCTAGCTAATCGAACCAGCACCGGCATACGAGGCACTGGAGTGGGAGGAGTACACTTTTAAAGAAAACTCCCAATCGCATGGCCCCTTTTCCGGCTACCCACGACCGGAGATCGACGAGAATTGGGACAAACTTATCAATGGTAACACATTATCAGCTGCTCGCTTGCTCCTATGATTGCGGAAAAACATAGGCTTACTGGTGCGCCCTAGCTGAAAACATCGTCCTCGAGCCCGAGGTCCTGCGACGATTTGATCGTGAGGAACTAGGTGTCGCCGTCCCAGAGGGAGGAGGCTACATTGGCACCTTGAATGTGTATCATGAATGTAAGTCCATCTAGACCCAGTGTACACGCCTCGTCGCATTCTAACAAGAGACAGTGCACTGCATCGTAAGACATTCGCCTTCTCGACTCATTCACACACTGCGCTTGCTCACAATTACTTCTCTAGAAACGACTTTGGCAATACATGTACCCAGAGCATTACTGGCCCAATCTTAGCGACAGCCAGCGTGAGCTCAACAGACTCCACAATGGTTCGTCCCTCCACTCCATGAAAGAAGACGTCCCTGAAACCACGTATACCTCCTGAACCATATCCATATTAACCATCAACCAGAACACTGTCTCGACTTCCTCCGCCAAGCCTCGATGTGCCACGCGGATATCGGCATCATCACCTTCCAATGGTCCGACACGAGCTTGATTCCCGTTGCCAATGCTACAACCCACCAGTGTGCTAAATGGGATAAGATTGACAAATGGACCAAGGCCAGAACTGTCGACATGATGAAGCCGGGCTGGCTTGTGCACCCCACAAAAGGTAAGTGTCGTCCTAAGCATTGCTCGAAGAGGCTTAAAGACACTAATATGTTGATGAATCTAGGACCTGCATTCCCCATTGGCGAAGGCGATCGCCTTGGTGCTATGAAAAAGCCTCAGGAAGAGCCACACTTGGCTGGCCATGAACATACCGGTTGAGGTTCCTAAACGCAGGATACCGCGGTGGGGAGATTGACTTTTCCCGCGCACCACTTCAAAGGTCTTGCTCGACATTTATATACAGATCATGTGAAGAGTGATGAGGTGCTCAAAGACACGAAGAAATGACACAGAAAATTATGTATTTTTGTTTTGTTGTCATAAAGCCATCCTCATGTAGTCTTATCCAATAGTTTGCATGTGATTGAATGGCCAGTCCAAAGAAATATACACTCCAACGGAAGACACTTAGTGAAAATGTATATTAATGAGGAACATTGAAATGGTTGAGTTGAGAGATAGGACGCGAAGTGCTGAGTGAGAACTAGCTTATGAACTAATCCAATGGCCCACCTACGTTGTATGAAATAAATACACGAGTCTTATGAATTAACTCTTTCAGAGCAGCTATTGCAATTCTATGTTCATGCTTCATTGTATCATTTAAGAGGAGCGGGAAATTCAATAAATGGTTTAATTACGAGTCACTAGATCCATGAACTGGAGGTATGCTTTCAAAATCAAGAGTTTCTTCATAGCGTGTCAGAAATGCCGCCCCTTTGAATCATACTGGGGTATCTTTACAATGAAAGTCTTTGAACTATGCATGTATGATTGCTCAAAATTATAAATAGCCAAAATACACATGCCACTTAACGTTACAGATGTTTTTCCTAGTTTTTACTACCATTCGTGGTTGAGAAAGCGGCTCGTTGGCGCGATTGATATTGGCCAAGAGGTACCTATCTAGATTTCTACAGTTGGAGGAATTACCTAACAGCTTCCTGCAGGACACAAAAAGGCGGTCCCAATCTTGTCAAAGTCGACGCCCATGATTGTGAGAGCAGCATTCACCACTCCACCAATGCCCTCGCCAGCCATAAACCCAGCGGCAACAGCAGACCCAAACGTAGCAAACGTTCGCGGGCTCTGCGAATGCCAAGCCCACGCCACGCTCGCCCCGATAGTCATCGCTGTGCCGTAGTGCGTACTAGGCAACAGGAAAGCTAGACTGATAATCATCATGTTGGGATGATACCTCCTCATCCATTCCCAATTACCTGTCCATAAGCAATGCCGCACGAGTACCATGGAAGCGCCGAAAACGGCGAAGAAGATACTAAACCATTTCGACGTCGCGGGGAGAGTGAAATCCGGACTCGTCACTGCAACCGCGACGGCACGCCATGCCGAAACCGAAGGCGCTCCGAAAGGACAGCTCTCTGGTGATGGTTCCAAGATGCATGGATACGCCGTGGAGAAGAGGACGAATATTGACGGGGCGAGAAACACCGCGACTAGCGTGCCTATACTTTGAGCAAACCATTGGAGCTTGGGGGAAGTTCGCAAGAGGAACCCGACTCGAAAATCTCCTGTGAGGTCTAGAACGAACGAATTAGCTCTAGTGTTTAACAGGGTCATGAGTAAACTCACCAGCTGATTGATTCGCCCCGATGCTTGAAAGCGCTCCTCCGATGAGATTTAATCTCTGAGCTTGTAGTAGAGTCCATCCTGGACCACTCGTTGTAGCTCCAAGTATGACCTGGGAAGCCTTGGAGGCAGCCGTCAAGGGCGTGATATCTGCGCTCTGTTAGATCTGCTGTTACTGTGCGATGGAGTGGTTAACGCTTACCAGTGGCGCCAGTGGCCTGAATTGCCAGAAAGGAGAAGAAAAACGCCAGAAATAGTGCCAGCAGGACTTCGAACACTGGCATGTTGAACTCTACCTTCATGACGACGCAGGTTATGAATAGGATTGCAATCAATCCAGGCAGCCACATCCACGTTTCCACTTGCTCGTTCCGTGGAGCTGGATCAGCAGTTCTCATTGCGTTGCCTTCGTCTTCATCGTCCCAATCATACTTATCCGTAGAGATTTCTTGGTACCTCTTGGATTTCTTCAATCGAGCCCATGTCCTTGACATGCTTCTCCATAAAACTTTTCCAGATAGTAGGAAAACTCTCCACTGACAGGCAAGTTCTGGATTCCGGTCAGATTTTCAGACTTGGGCTGAGAGCTGCATGTACGTACCTGTGAATGAAACAGCAATCATGCAGGCGATACCAGGCCACAGAAGCCAATATCGTGGGCTGGGATGATTAGGTGACGTGAACTCAGCGGTGAGACTGGAATAAGACATATAGCCATCCCACTCATAATCATTCGTTACTGGACGTCCGAAGGCAATCCCACGGCGGACGAGAATGGGGCCTATGATACCCCTGAAAGGTTAGGCTACGCCGACGAATGAACGATTTACCCCATATAGACTTACCAAGCCAGGAGACTCCCACCGACGAAAGACAAAGACACATTCATACCCACCAGCATACCAGAACCAATGAAGGCGGGACTCCATTCGATAAACCAACTCCAGCTTTCGATTGCTAAGAACGCCTTGGACCCGGTTACCAGGTACAGCCATGTAAAGGGGTGCCAGTCCTTTTGGGTGTCAGTACACCTTCACGAAGACCCTTCTTGGCTTGGTTTCAACTCACCCAGAAAACCCCAATGGCAAATTGGGATACTACTCTGCATACTGTTGCGAAAGCAAAGCCCAAGGAAAGAGCCCTCATTTTCTTCTTTGCCAAATGCGCGCCATCGACAGCTAGGTGCATACTCCGTATGGTCGTTGCCGTCGCATACGACGATGGGAACACGAGCTGGAGCTCCCGTGCGGCATGTACGACGAAGAAGCCTCTTACTATCGGGGGAATATTAGCGATTGTGTCATCTTCACTTGAGATCTGCAGTAGGGGGATTTCTATAGCTTACATGGAGTAGCGAAAAAGAGGCCAAAGTAGGCTCCGAGCGCTGTCAAAACAGTTATCCGCCAGAAGTCTTGCAGAGGAGTCCGCATGAGGTTGAGTTGATACAGGGCGGGCATCGCTGAGACGAAGACGTTACTCAGGCCTCCTGCCGCTGTCGCCACCGTCTGGGCGATATTGTTCTAAGGCCTGTCAGAAAAGCACCACTCTATCTTCGCTGATGGAAAAGCTTGCCTCCCGTGGGCCAAAGGGGCCTCCCAGTATGGGAACTCCTCTGAAGTATTTGGAGCATGACTTCAACACAGCAAATCCGACGATAGACTAGTAGTAATTCTGTCATTAGCGTTTTTACGATATAGGGCGACTTAGAAGTAGGATCATACGCCGAAGATATTCGCCCCCGCCGTCCATCCTGACTTCAGTCCGAGATAAATATTGGACGCATTAACCAGTCCACCGCAGAGCAAGCCAATGGCAATTGCCCTCAAAGTTAAGATGTTTCGGTCCTCATCTGGCAAGTCATCGAAGGGGAGGAATGGATCGATCGTTGTGGAAGGCTCGCCATTGCTTGAGGATTGATCCGAATGGGAGTTTAGGAGAGTGTCCTCGTCCCCTGCTGTCTCGTCCGAGTTGGACTCGGAGGTCGAATATCTCTCATACGAGAAACTGCTTTCATCAGTACTCAAGACCAGCCCCAAATAGTGACTCGGGATACAAACTTATTGGAGGACTTCTCTGTCGCGTTGCTTTCCTCACATCCCCGTGATGAAGCCATAACTTGACAATTGTCCAAGGGCCAAATCTGCGAATCGAACCCAAACCTACCGAAGAGACAGCAGGTCCATATCGAACGAATCTCAGCATTCAGAGGTTCGCCAATGCTACTGAGCCATGACGGCCTAGATGCCGTCAACGCCGGTCGGGATTAGGAGGCAAGGTAACATCGGGTATATTCGGCCATGTGCTGGTTAACCATCGACGCCCTCTACCCCTTGTACATGCAGAGTCAGAACCACAGATGAGAAATAGCGGTAAGGATTATATAATATGGGACCCCTTCCTGCAAGCTAAAGTCCCTAGACGACCGCATGCCTTTCCTGGAGCTGACTGCATAAGGCTGTAAGCTGCAGTGAGATCGATAACTTTACTCCGAGCCGCCCTACTACTGCCGAATAATAAGCACCTTGCTTATCCCGTGATCGCAGGGGGGCGATTCGAACAGCATATTACGTAAAAAAAATAAATTCTGGAGTATGATGACTGATCATTCGAGCAGCTGGAATACAGTCAATGGGGACAGCAATTAAAGGTAAAGCACTGAGTGGTGAGACATGTGTCTGCCGTGATAACAGGACACCTTACACATACACTCGCAATATTAATATTTACATTGAAATGGTTTTAGTTATCTTGATGGAATCTATACAGTAGATACCAGAAGCTTGCTAACCGAAATACCATGGCCTTTGGGTCCTGAACCTATACCCGAGAGCAATGTCCTTCAGCTGTGGGAACCACTAGAGAGAACAGCATTAGCTTAGGAAGTCGTCAAGAGGGGAATCACTTAGACTTACCGGCGTCCCAAGCCCACTAGCGGCATCCCAGCCCTTCCTCGCTGGAAACCCCGTAGTATTGCAGCCGAAATTGCTCCCAATGGTGACATCCGTGAAGGCCTCCTCGCCTCTCGAGTACAACAACGGGTTCAGGAACCCTAGAGTAGGCCTGCCATCAGCAATAAGAGCATCGTTGACCAAAGCTATCAAGGCGGCGAACGCCGGCGCCGAGGCGCTGGTGCCGTCCTGTAGATGCGCTTGTCCGTCAACCCAGACGGCGTAGTGGTATCCGATCGCAGACACGTCCGGGTAGCCCCGCCCCTGAGCGTTGTAGTAAGGGGCGAGACCGACGTCTAGACCCTGCAGGTACTGTTCGACGTGCTTATCTTGATACGACGGCCTTGAAAAGTAGTTGCTAAAACCTCCGCCGGATACGAATCCTCCCCGTGCGTCGAAGGCGACGATCTCCGGGCCGACTAGACGCGTAGCTCCCACTGAAGTGACATAGGGGCACGATGCCGGGAACACAGGTATGAACTGGGGCTTTTCAGTCCCGTCGTTGCTCTTGCAGTATCCCTCCTTTCCAACGCCGTGGTCCCCGCTCGCGAAGATGACCGACACGCCCCGCGCACCCAGCTGTGCAAACTCGTTGCACACTCTTCTGGCATATGCCTCTGGGACGGTTTGCTCATTGTCGGCGTAGGAAGTGGTGATTACGGGGGGCAGGTCATCTTGTGCTAGGACGTATTGCAGCCAGTCTAGGTACGGCTCATTATCGTTCGACGTTATCAACGCGTCACTTTGGAATGGAGGTTTCCCACCGACGTTGTATGCAGTGACAGGTGTCGGAAAGCTGGCTCCTATAACCGCCTGGATATCGAGATCGCCCTCAAGATCGCCCATGCCCCCAATGCCCGCTCCTTCGGGATTGGATTGCTCGTCAATTCCGCCATTGACGAGCACGGTTTTGAATGTGTGTGCTGCGTTGGCTGCTGCTGCGTCCTTGCGGTAGATATTGAGGAACGTCTCCAAATCCGAGCGATTGTTGATCTGCCCGCCGTAGTTGACGAGTCCTATGCCATTCTTCTCCGCAGCCTGAACCGTGTAATCGAGGGTGCCATACATGGTTCGAATGCATAGTGGCGATACGGCCAGTCGGTTGCATGCTTGAGCAACGGTCGGATTCTTCGGGAGATTCTCCAGTTCAGGGACGTCTATGTGACCGCGGTCTAACAGATCTTCCTCTACCATTTCCTGGTAAGTGGGAAGTCGGCCCTCTATAAACCATTGTGGCTCCGGCGGCTCGGCTCGTCGACTTTGTGGTTCTAATCGTAGAAATGAGCTTGTCGGCTGGATCGTCTCAATGGAGTCGTGCAAGTGGTCGGGTAGAGACCACTCATTAGCCCGAATAAGTGTCTCTGTGTCGTCTTCATGCGAGTACACATGATATGTTGTGTTCAACAACCGTTCCACTGCCTCGATTGGCAAGGTGACTGAGATCCAATCTTGAGCTGGGCTGAAGGTCAAGTCGCCGATACCGTGTGTGCCCAGCCACTCGGTGACAAGTTTGATAGTACTCTCTTCTGGTCGAACCAGATCACGAATCTCATTAGGCGACAGATGTTTCCCGTAAAGCGCATGGTCGGGATGCGAGACTACCAAAAGTTACAATTAATAAGACAAGCCAATGCACAAAGGAACATCCTCTTACTTTGATTGAGCCTCCTCTCAAGCTCTGCGAAGTTTCCTTGCTTGAGCGCAATCCGAAGATTTAGGATATGGTTCGCAGGAGCAGCGCCCCTTCGTCTCCATTTCACTGGAACGGGATGACTTTCCTTTACTCGCAAGGTAAGAGCGCCGTCAATTACATGGCCGACACACGATATGATAACTGTGAAGAGAATTGCTAATATGGCGAGACATCTAGGATACGGCGCCATAGCTGTATACGCCCAGATTCAAGACAGCGAGAGTAACGGGTGGCCTAGAATCTCAGTTACTAGAAGACGGAATCGTACGACCGAAATGAGAGCACCATTGTGTTGGGCATTCGAACACCCCATACGGGAGCTCTCCCATAAAGCTGACTCATGGCTCTCTCCATCTTCAATTGCCTCGTTCTCGCCAGCCGTCGTTAGCTCGGTGTAAAATGAGGGGTGAGAGCCTCGATGTGCGATACGATGTGGGCGGCGGCGGGGAATAGGAGCGACAACGTGCCCATGCACTGTCACCCTTCCTCTTCCAACTCCAGGGGGTAAGAGGAGAGAGGGTGCTTACACCCAGAGAGTGCTTACGCCTAATCAGTATCCAATTAAATGCCATGTAAATCCACGATATAAGACCTAGACGGCAGCCGGGGTTTGCTCCACTTGCTCCTTACGACTCGTGGTCCCGGCATTACAATGCAGCTTGGCGTTGCAGTGCATCGCAGCCCGCATCAGCTAAGATGGTGATCCCCGTCAGCCGCGGGCATAGCTGCTATGTCGCCATCAGCGTACACTGCATTTTACGCCGCATCTCGACGGGAAAGTCGGCTACCCCGCCTGTCGCGGTCATCTGGCAGAACCGAAGCATCGAGGGAGATATTCAAGTCGAGTATGTCTGGTTTCCCCCCTTCCAATGGTGTTTTCTGTACTCTCCTCTCCAGATCCGAGTCCCTCAAACTTGGACATAGAGAAACTTCGAGATGAATTTTCGAACTCTCTTCTCGCTGGCCGCCAGCGTCGTCCCTCTCCTATCTTTTGTTGCCTCGGAGCCAGTGCAGTACTGCAAGAATGGCGCTGCGACGAACGAGATCGATTTCTGCATGGGCTTGCTGATGCACCGCAACATCTCAACCAACTCCGATGATCTTTACCTTTCCATGAGCGTGACCCGACCGGGCCTCACATCACTCGGATGGACTGCCATTGGGTTGGGCGAGGTTATGGAGGGAGCTCTCATGTTCATCATCTACGGCGACCCAATGTCCTCCGAGCAGCCCATCGTCAGCATCCGGAAGTCCATCGGTCACAAGCAACCAACCCTCGTCACCAGAGAGGACATGAACGGAGCCGACCTGCGCGTAGTACGTGCCGACTGGCATCCTTCCGCCTCGGATCCCAAAACGGCTGTAGCAATGGTCTCGCTCGTCTGCTACTCGTGCCATCTCTGGCCTGGGACCCAAGTCTCGGCCACGTCCAAGTCACAGCCGTTCATGTGGGCGTGGAATTCCAAGCAGGAATTCGACGTCTTCACGTACGATGCACATCTCAAGATGCATGCCCACCACGCAGGCGCAGGCGGATGGGGCAATTTCTACGTCGACATGGCACGCTCGCTAAACACTTGGCGCAATCCCCCGGGTTTCCCGCCCATCGTCCCCGGAGTGCACGCTATCGGTACCAGCGAGAGCCCGGGACTGTCAGCCGCCTACAGCGTCGCCTGGTTTAAGCATGATCCGGTGTTGCATCTACACGGGCTAATCATGGGAGTCGCATTCCTCCTACTTTTCCCCATCGGGGTCTTTGCTATGCGGTCTGGCAGCACAAAGGCCTTCAAGTACCACTGGGTAGTGCAGGTCGTCGCGTCTGGTTTCACGCTCGCCGGCTTCGTGTTGGGGCTCACGATCGGACGGAAGCTCAATACCTTCCATCAATTTCTTGGAATCACGCTCGTGGCCTGCCTCGGCGTTCAGAGCATCCTCGGCTGGCGCCATCACATGGTCTTCCTGCGTATCCGACGCCGCACTTGGCTTTCACACTCTCATATCTGGCTTGGAAGAGCCATGATCATTGGCGGTTGGAGCAATCTTATTACCGGTCTTGTTCTTCGTGGATATTCCCGTGTTTCCATTACGGTGATGGGATTCGCGGTGGGCCTGGAAGCGATCGCGCTCACGTCCTGGCTGCTGTGGATCAAGGTCAAAGCGGCCCGTGCCGAACGGACGAGCAGGCCCCCTGCGGACGAACACAAGGACAATACCGCCAAGTATTTCGCCTTGGGAGATGACGAGGACGAGGATGAGGATGAGGCTTCGTCTTCGGGGACCTTGCAGGATGAAGAATCGAGACCCATGATGGAAAAGGTCGAGAAAGTTTAGGTACATAGTTGTAGTGCTTGGAAACCCACATGGAAGAATAAGTCGCTGTAATTTAGGCATAAAGTACAAGTCCATTGTCAGTATCTTAAGGTTATCGTTTCCGCGGATGGCATTCCACAGTGTGCCCTCCACAGCCTCTAGATATTGTATGGCTACCAGGAGCGCAGGTATCGCTGGGTCGGAGAATGAAGTCAGACCTTTACCTGAACTGATAGAGTAAGAGCTGTCAAATCCATGTAGTCCAATTGAATATGGTTTGAGGGTCTAGGTACGCATCTTTCCTAGAATCTAGTAATGCCATAAGAACAGTGCCTTTTCGCCCTAAGAATATCGCGGAATAATGCGGAGATCGGTAAGACGAGTGAAGTTGTTCCGTAGGGGGTAAAAGTGACTAATACGGATTATCCATTATGATTCATCTCCTATCATTCAAACCATTATTCATTCGTGGCCAAGATCGCAGGTTGCACTTTTCTAACATCGTACATTGGGGTGTGAGCCTCCCTATTCCTTACTTTGCAGTCACTTAAAAACCGACAATGCTTTAAGCAACACTGGGCACAAAATACCCGTAATCGTGACCTTAAATCCCTAATTATTCATAGGTACCTATCAATTGCCATCGTGTATTGATGAAGGCATAGGAGGCAAGGTATGCTCCTCATCGTGCGGGCCACCGTGGAGAGGCTCCCCATCTGGATAAGCAGGGCCTAAAGTAGGATGAACCAACCACCCCGGCTTAAACATGTTAACTGATCTTTCTTCGGTCCATTGAGCAAGCTTATCCCAGTCTATACACTGGTGGTCCGTTGTATTCGCGGATGGCTTCTCATGGTTGGGATTCCAGCTGTAGGTTATGAGGCCAACGTCTCCGTGGCAGAGAGCGAATTTCCGGAGAGTACTCAGGCAGTGTTCTAACCAATCATGTTAGAATTAACTGAGAATTTAAGTTGCGTCTGAGTCCTTGGAAAGGGACTTACCACTGTGCACTCTGTTCTTCTCCCTCTGGATGTCGTCAAGGTCCGGCCAGTAGAATTCCTGATACATGTGTTTATGCAACCATCTCTGAATTACCATTAGCCCACCAGTCACTCGTTAAGGGTACTCTTCATACAATGCAGTGTATCTCATGGTACACATTCAACGTGCCGATATATCCAGATCCGTCTGGAATCGCGACGGCGGTCTCCTCTCGCCCAAAATGTCGCACATCTTCCTTCGAGATTCGAATATTCATATCTGCCATCATTAATCAGTATTTTGAAAAAGAAAGTCGTGATTAAGATGTAACTAACTTTTTAATAGTCCATCCCACGCTCTCTCTAATTCGGGTCTTGGGTATCCAACGTACGGCTCTGTTAGCCCATCTCCCGAAGGCCAAGGAGCCACATTCCATTCAAGCACCGCATTCGCCGGGGCTATCATGGTTATTAGGATCGTATAGCATATACTTCTTAAGGGTCCTTACAGTATAAGGAAGTTCTCTGGAGCTCTTTTCGCAAATTTGAGTTCCACGCAGCGAGAAAGGCCATCGTACTGAGATAGAAGAGGAATAATATGAGATGACCGCAGATAGCGCGAGTATGTCTCTTCCAGAAGGACTTCCGCTGCTTGAGCCGCGCGAACTCCTGTGAAAGGAGTCCATCCTGGTCAGTCGATCCCTCTGAAGACTTCCTCCATGAGTAGTCATCTCCAGACGGGTCTCGAATGGACTTAGATTTCTCAAGAGCAGATGCCATATTCAACAATCTCCTCTTGGGGATAAGTACGCATTAGTCACAAACGAGTAGAGCCGTGCATCCGTCAAGAGGAATGAATTTCGCGAGAAGGGAGGAGAGGGCATCAAGGTCCCTCGAGCTTCCGAGGACCATCATCTCGCTCATCAGTGTAGCTGGGTCCGATCGGCATTATGCCATCAGCTAAGTAGACCAGTAGCCTAGCTGACAGGGTCGGTAAAATATTGAGCCTTATCGAAGTGTTCTAGGTCAGATGGTGGGCCCATGGGGAGTTTACAATGCATGATTATCTTACACCCTATGCAGCGTCACCCTCACCCTACCCCCTAGTCCATCCCCACTAAACGCTCCTATGGAATGGTTCCGGAACTTTTCAGGGTTCTTATGCATGTGCGATCCCAATATCCGCTATGACGGTAGCTATTGGTCCGTGTGTAGTCTACCTATTTCCGCAGTGTATGAGTAGGACTTGTGCAATACCAGTTTCGTATTCGCGATACCTGAAGGTCAATTAGTAGCGAGGCAAACGTAGATGCACGGTTACTGACTATCGATTATTTGGATAATATGACTAACAAGATTATTGAATCTGTGAGCGTTGATCTAATGGGCAAATTCCTATTGCGCGCTCCTTTCTTCCGCTCGGCTTACCTCTTCTCATCGGGTTACTGTGCATTGTTTTCCATAGTATTAGGTCTTTCCGTCGTCCATTTACGCCTCAAGAACAGTTTACTTACCCTATGTATTCTCTGAAAGCTCATGCTCATGTGTTGTCAATCCCCAGTAAGACTCCACACGTCGTGGCATCCATCTGCTTCCAAGCCCCGTTGACATTGCTTGTCGACACCGGAAAATGGGGATGACACGTGGGAATGTTTGGAGGTTACTATGTCTGCCCTGCCCTTACTCCTGATGTAGTGGTCCCAGTTTACCGTAGAGTGCTTCCGTGGTTGACTTGACCTGGTGCACAGTAACCCCCAACCTGCTCTGTGCCTGCGGAATAATTAGGCACGCTCATGCCTAGTCATGTGTCGGTCCTGAAACTACAGAACATGGTCTAGCCTAGTTGACTTTGAGCTTGCGTGAGATTATGCCGGTATCCAGAATCAGCAATGCGAGGTGATGCGGAGTGTCTACCGCTTTTCCGTTCTGGTCTGTGAATAATCAGCTATATCCCTCATCGCGACAGCTCGAAGATTGATATAAGACATACTTGCAACTTCTATTCTGGTTCCCGTTTAACCAGACAAGCCTCGGTATTCCGAACAGCCTCAAGTCTTCAGATCTTCCTCTCAGTCCAGTAGCCTCAAGTCACAGTCGACGCTAGCACGTCCTTCATAAATCATTCACAATGAAGCAATCAGCACTTCTTGCTCTCGTCCCTTTCTTCATCACCCTTTCGGGTGCCGTTCCTATCTCCGGAAGTACGTACTCTTAGTCCTGTTCATACTCACATATTAGCTAACCTTTACATAATAGCTGTTGCGAAGCGTGGCTCCGCCGATGAAGCTACTGCGTATGTCGTTGACAAGCGCAGCTCGGCCGACGAGGCCACTGCGTACGTCGTCGATAAGAGGAGCTCGGCTGATGAGGCTACCGCATACGTGGTAGATAAACGAAGCTCTGCCGACGAAGCTACTGCCTATGTCGTAGATAAGAGAGGATCTGCTGATGAGGCTACCGCATACGTCGTCGATAAGCGTGGATCTGCCGACGAGGCCACGGCTTACATCGTTGACAAGAGGAAGCGTGGCTCCGCCGATGAGGCTACTGCCTACGTTGTGGACAAGCGTGGCGCTGCCGACGAAGCAACCGCTTATGTAGTCGACAAGAGAGGATCTGCCGATGAAGCCACTGCTTACGTCGTCGATAAGCGAAAGCGCGGCTCTGCTGACGAGGCTACTGCCTACGTCGTTGACAAGAGAGGCTCGGCTGATGAGGCCACCGCCTATGTTGTCGACAAGCGCTCCTCCGCTGATGAGGCGACTGCTTATGTTGTCGATAAGCGATCTTCCGCTGATGAAGCCACCGCTTACGTCGTAGATAAGCGAAGCTCAGCCGATGAGGCGACCGCATATGTTGTGGACAAGCGATCCTCTGCTGATGAGGCCACTGCGTACGTAGTAGACAAGCGCAGCTCAGCTGATGAAGCTACTGCTTATGTTGTCGACAAACGCTCCTCTGCCGACGAGGCTACCGCGTACGTTGTGGACAAGCGAAGCTCGGCTGATGAGGCCACCGCATACGTGGTTGACAAGCGTGCCTCTGCTGACGAGGCCACTGCATACACTGTTGATAAGCGTGCCTCTGCCGATGAGGCCACTGCTTACACTGTCGACAAGCGCGCTTCCGCTGACGAGGCTACCGCATACACCGTAGACAAGCGTGCGTCCGCCGATGAGGCCACTGCCTAGTAAGCCATACACCCCTTCTACGGACTGGCCTACGGTTGACTAACCCATGATTACAGCACTGTTGACAAGCGCGCGTCCGCCGATGAGGCTACCGCGTACACGGTCGACAAGCGCGCCTCTGCTGACGAGGCCACCGCCTACACCGTTGACAAATAAACGCGTCAACCCCCCTACCAATACTGGCAGTTGCTCGCCTGTCAAGTCGGAACTTTTCCGGCGCTGAGAAAGTTTTTGCGCACGGATTTCTCCGGAGAAGTTGATGGCGTCAGCGCGGCTTGAGCATTGCCGGATGGGACCACGTCTTAACGATTTTGGAATTCGGGTATCGATTTGGGAACAAGGAACGCGGATATCGGAAGTGGAGAATGAACTGTGGGGAGCGGGCTGCCGGGATGGGAGTTTAGGGCAATGACACTCTTTTAGCTGCAATGGAATGAAGTTATACGTCGAACCTGTACTGATGTGATTCCGTATCTTATGTTTGTGATCCTTTCTCTTACTGCTGTCTTGATCCGCGGCTTGGATCAATCGGAAAGGGGGTTCGAAGGTCGTGGGCATGTAGTCGTGTGATGCTGTTACGAAGTATATTCCAGCTGTCTCCTAGGGGAGTTTTAAGCTTAAAAAGGGGCCATGCTAGTGAGGGGTAGCAATTGGAGAGAAAAGATCGGACTAACATCTCAAGCCCACGTGGAGATACTAACAGATCCTGGTCCAAACGATTAGTGTATCAGATTAGATAAGGTAGGGACTTCGCCCCAAAAGCGCTATGCCCAGCCGCGTAGTCATAAATCAACTGAAGATCTTGAATTGTCACCACATGTATGTATAATAAAAGTATGTATTATAACAAGAAGTTTAAGCTTTACGGATATGCAACTTATATTTAACCTTATTTTACAGTTCTTATTGTGGCTACAGTTGATGCTGTTCATTTCTTGAGCAACATACTCAAGAATGCTGACACAATCTGTGCATTTTGCGCCGGCCGCAAACCCACGGAATTCCCCAATTCTGTTAATAAACTCCAAGTTTCGGTTGCCTGCTCATTGATTTGTCAGCAGATGGTCTCCTCAAAACCCAAGCAGCGACTTACCCGTTGAGTGAAAACTCTCTTATTCTCCTTTGTCGCTTCATGGCCCTCTTTGCTAAGGAACACCGACTCTATCTTACCAAGAAAGTTGTCATTCCCAGCACCCTTTACACTATTTAAATCTAATGATTGGATTTCGTCGATGAGTATGTCCTCCGCACTGCGCATGATTCCTTCGCGGAAATTCTGAAGCTCTTGCGCATCCCAGCTCTTGGCGCTCTCATGCAACCCGGCAAGCAGCCTCCTGAGATGTCGCTTTTTAGAAAGGGATTGTGCGGAATGAACTGGGGATCCGTGCGGGAATACGGCAGCGTAATACGCGGCGGCCATGGAGTCGATGCTGTCAAAGCCAGCTTCATCTATGGCCTCGAGCACTCTCTCGAAGCGAGACACTTCATCTTCACTGCAACTTTGTTGAGAGGTCTCCGACGGCGGTGTGCATATGGAGCCTGTCGGCTGATAAATGTAGCTGGTGGACGGATTCGCATTAGCTAGCATTGCAGCTGAACTTGAACTTGAATTCGAAGATGGTACGACTACATAAAGAGGTGTGGTCGAAAAGTTATTGCCGAGGTCCCGATTGGTATTAGGGCTGGTGGATACGGTCTGTGACGGCCAACGCGACGAGTTGGAGTGACTGGATCTTGGAGAAGCACTAACGTGAGAGGCTACTGAATTGTGGCGGTTCCTTATCTGGCCTTTGTAGCCCACCTTGTAGGACGACCCCTTTCCAAGCATATTGACAGGTACCTGGCTAACATCCGAAGCCAGCGGACCGCTACAGCTGCTGAAAGGTATCTGCGACAGATCGTAGTCATACCCGTACTCGGAGTGGCCAACTCGGGAATGTCGAGAAGCATTGGATCCGTCCGTGTCCATCGGGAAAAATGGACTGTTGAACCCGGCTATGCCTCCATCACCAGACAGCCTCCGTACTTTGTCCTCACTATCCAAAGAGGTGTTGCTATCCATGCCAGGGCTCATTAAAGCGCCCATCTCTTTCGAAAAGGTCCACACGCCATGATTCACCGAATGGAGATCGATAGCCTGTAAAGAGGGCTCTTGCGACGAATCCGCACCATATTGATCATCAACTATGTCCTTCGCCGTACCGGGATAACGAGAAGTATACTTTGGGCTTGCAGCATAATACCCACGATCGCTACCGGCATCTATGGGCACTTGACGATATTTTCGAAAATTTTCTACATCGTTCTGGTCGTAACCGCTCTGCGAGTCTTTGTCCATCGATGCTTCACGTGACTCCTTCTGAGCTATCTCTGGGGCGTCCTGACCTCGATCACTCGAAACATTGCTAAGTGACTTCATCTCTGCAAAAAGAAAATGAACTAGGTCAGCTAATGTTCCAGCATTATTAGTAATAGAATTTTTCTCGTACATACTTTGCCGATGCTTCCTCTGCGCCAACCGATTCTTTTTCCGGGCTTTCGCCAGAACTTCATTTTCTTGCTCGAAGGAAAGTTGTAGGGGCTGAGACATGGACATAGACTGGTGTTGTGGAACGTCGTCCACAGGCCATGGTGCTTGATCCATTCGGGGCTTGGTTGTGCAATTCGATAAATTCTCCCCAACGGAGACTTTTATCGCGCGTCTGCGTGAGGATGCGCAATAAATCACGGTAGGACATGTTCACTACATGTATAGCAGCCCTGCACTCTCACAAAGACATACTCAGCTCACGCAATGGCCCATGCTCGAGGGGCCCGCCAAGATGACGCCGCCTCACAGTTGCAGCTGACTGCAACGGGATATCTGAATCCATCTCATCTAGTGTTCGCGAATCATCGAATTTAGCTAGGTATACGCTCAAAAGGACCCGGGCCTCTACAACGACCCCCAGTATGTGAGCCCACCAGGGCTACGTTGTATGCTGACCACCCCACCAAACATGACTCCTTCGCGTCGATATGATTTGCCTCCTTGTCGTTCTTACTAAGGTGATAGGGCAGATGTAGGAGAACGTACCCAGGCAATAGGCTAGCTCGGCGATTGTGGATAGTCCGAGCCGAGCATACTTAATCGGGTAAGTCTTTTCGGCGCCAAGGAGATCCAATTGGCTGCTGGGACAAACGCCGAGCGGGCCGACCCCCCTTGCTGTCCCACATTCTGTTCCCATCTTGCTTGTCTGGGTTAGTACCTTAGGCAGGTATAGGTAGGTAAGAGCTAAAGAAGACTTGGCTGAAGCTTCAACGCCTGCACACCAGCAGCCTACCTCGGTACTGGAATACCCAGGGGTTTCATACTTAAATCACGATGCTTCTAAACCACGTGAGCCGTGTTGCAGCGGCCGTATTCATTCACCGCTCGCTTCCAGATACGCCTGTGTGGTTCGGGTCATTTATCTTTCCTTAATCCAATGTCATCCACCCAACCTTAAGTTACCGCTGCAGCTGACAGGAAATTCGATCCCGGTAGCCTATAGCATGCCCCTACTCTCCAAAGCCGAGGGCCGCAGGATTCAACGCTCTAGCCTCCTGCGAGCTGACCAAAAGGCTACGCGGGTTAGGCGATGACGAAACGCCCAGGGTAAGTCCACAGCCGGAGCACGCCTTCGTCTCGCAAGAACGCGTCCAATAGCAGTCTCCAAAGCTACCTAAGCACAGCTCCTCGCACATCTTAAGTCTGGTCTTCCACCATCGATCCCAAGAATTGATGATGCCAGCAAAATATGGAGACCTATAAGCTATCGGCACCGCAACGTGATCTAGCCGGTCAATCACACCTGTCCCGGCCCCAGCTGCCGAACAGCATTGGCATCTTCCTCCAGGAAGTCCTGCATATGCTAAAACGGCCCCTCGAGGGCACTTATCAAGGACCCGCTCAATCACAATACGACGATGATCGGTACTATCTCGGACACGAGATTACTGATTTTCGCATTTCTGTGATAGGTTATCATTCTATCGTCTCGAGTATGCCCAGGTCCCTTCAAGTAAACGAGCCGGCGAATCAGGCGTCTTGCCTTAGGTAAGCAGCTAGAAACCTGGTTAAACTCACCTCGCCGTTCTAGATGAGGAAATGATACAAGACGCGTTGGGCTTTTATTGGGAAATCCAAGCAGTAGGAACGACGTTTCTGGTAATAAAGGACTTCTACGCATGCAGGGCTGATCAATGAACTCGTGTCAGAAGGGCGAATATGCCACGCCATGAAACGAGAAGATGATCTACGATGGAAAGGGGGAAGCCATATGTCATAAGGGAAAGAAGATAATGTTATGTCATCCATAAGAAAAGGGTGTATAGAACATCTCTTATTCCACCAGGCAAAAAGAAACTCCGCTCATCTCCATGGCCACTTTCACTTCGAGTCATTCAAGATAGATGCTGTTCTTCAACGCAGGACATTCATAAATCATATGCTCCGATGAAGAACTTCATGATAGCTAGCACGAGACAAATTACATTGTTGATGAAGTAGACCTAGAAGCTCCCCCGAAAATACTTTCCGCTAGGCCGGATTTCCGGACTTCCGGTGCATTCTCGTCTATCTTAGCCCGGTCATCTCTCCCGCCTCCGCATCCAGTCAGCTTTAGGTACCTAAGTAGGGCACTTGGACGGATGAGTAAGGGAAGGTTTCAAGAAAAAGCTTGTTTTCTCGGCTTTTCATCAATCCACTCTACAGAAATGATCGTCCAAAGTTTGCGTCAATTAGGTAATACAAGACGTTATCCAATGGGAATCGAGATTGGAATATGACTGTGGCTTGAGACTAGGGATAGAAGAAGATGATTACGCGCATACAAACTAAGAACCCAAGACAGTAATATGACTCTACTATTTCCTCCACCCCGAGCACATCTCGATGATCCTAAAGGTCATTGTCAGAACGTAATCATGACTAGAGGTGCTTCTCAAGTCGGTAGTAGAAACGCGGGACCGGGTCCTGAGTCCCAAGTAGACGTCTGTCCATCACGTTACATCCCATATGTCCTAAGCAGAAGACAGACATTGATGCCCGTCATGACAGAGTAAAAGGCCTCAAAGTCCAAGAAGCTCCAGGACTCCCATCTGACAGAACGTGCAGAATACCTAGGGTACCTCGCCCCAGTCTTTTCTTCCCGCTCGCCCATGAGTTCACCCCGAGCCGGATCGTCCGGCGGGAAGCACATGTACCGCAGAGGCGTCAGACAGGTGGCGAGGACCTTCAGCAAACGCGGGGCGACCCAAGCAAACTCCATCCACAAGGCCGAATGCAATTCTCCGCGATCTTGTAGAGCGGCAAGAGGATTAGTTGCAGCTTGTGGCACCATGCGACGCATATGCGCGACGATGTAAGACATGTAATATATAATAAGCAGAACGTGGACCCAGACCCCGCAGCCGAAAACCGTATGTTGGATGCGACGGCAGAGAGGAGCTCGCCGAGTGGCGCATCTCTCATACGTGCTGTCGGATATGCTGCCGGTGGCTTTGAAGCCAGGCTCGGTGCCCCCGAGGCTTCGAGGAAGCAAGAATGAGCGAACTATGGCCGTAACGTAATCTAACACGGGACATAGGGTCAGTCGACCAGCTATGGCTTTCTCGTGCGGGAATAGCAATGAAGCATAGCGCAAGACTCACAAGGGGCCATGTACAATTGCAAACCCGACTCCCTGATCGCGGTGCGATAGCCGATCACCCATCCGCGGTCACAGTCGTGCAGCCAGTGGGTTAGGCTGGCTATGTAAGAAGCTCGTGTGAAGCGATTGAACGTCTTTAATTGATGTGGTCGGCTGTGGCTGAACAATAACGTAGGGATCATGAACAACTCGACGACATCCAGGATGTGACGGTACGCGCTTGTTAAGCTCCAGAATCCGCAGAGTCGTTGCTTGAAAGTCAGCCGGCCAGTATATGACTTTGACAGGTAGAATCTAAAATGCAGACCCAGCTGGATACCCCCGATGTTCTTGTTCGAATGCCTTCAAGTTAGAAAACAGCTCACGACGTGCTAGTTTCTAGGTAGCGTATGTAAAGGTGCTCACCCATCGAGTTTGCTGTTTGATATGGCCCAAATACGAGGACGGGACTAACCCAAACTGCAGAGACTCTGCGAGATAGGCCGACTTCCATCCTTTAGACAGCATCGTCATTGAGCTATGGACATCTTCAGTAAGAGAACCCGTCGAGAAACCACCTATGTCCTCAAGAGCGGCGCGGCGAAGGATGTATCCTGATCCGGAATTCCATGCACATTCAAAATTATCACGGACTATATCAGTGACAGCCCATGAGATCTTATTGCTTTGGAATAGGGGGTCGTTTGTTGGAACATTGTAGAAGCTCTGAAATGTTTGAGTCAGCAAAGTCTATAATCTTAAAGAGCCGCGAGATATGAAACTATAGAAAGCTCGCATATGGGTGGTGCTAGCACTGATGCGTTATCAATATACCTGTTTGGGTGTAGCAACTCCCATATTGAGATCCAGAAGCAGATGTGGGAGCACAGCACGTAGCCATTTCTTCTCGGGAATCATATCTGCGTCTAAACCAGCCACGAACGCTGCGGGACTACCGGGAAGAGTATTGATAAACTCCACAGCGTGGTTTAAGTTGCCTGCCTTGTAACCAGCAGGGCCTTGCTTCGCGCGCGCTGTATAGTAAAGATTAGGTCTCTCCAGCCCGAAAACCCACTCCTTGACTGCGGGAGAGGCGCCATCGTCAGTGAGGATGACGCGAAAGCGGTCTGCCGGGTAGTCGATAGCCAGAGCGCCGAGAACAGTGTCTTGTACAATATCCAGATTTTCGTTGCAGCAGGTTATCACCACATCAACTCGTGGAACGTCGTTGTCACCGACCAATCGATATCGTGGACGCCAAACATGTGAAATGGCGGACAAAATTCTGCATAGACAGTCTACTAGCCCAAGAGCTGCATAGGTACCTTTGTGAATATCATTACTCGAGCTGCGGTCAGTTGGATGGGTCCTTTACTCACCTATTCTCAGTAATTCAACACCCAAGGATATTCCCATAATGAGCCCTCCCAACGATAGTCTCCAATCATTGCTGTAAATGTCAAGGAAACATTGCCCCTGAAGGTAGAATGACCACAAGAAGAGAACTACGGGTGCTGCGCCCGTGATATGTGATAATCGAGTTGCTTTCCGCTTCCAGGGTGAACTTGCCCAGAAGTCTGGTTCTTCGTCAGAAGGGACCTCTCTGATGGTCCACCCACCTTCCTCTGCTTGGATTTCGACGGAGCCTAGGCTGTCTTGGTTGTTGTCAAGTATCGTATGTACGCGGCTGTCATTGTTTCCATGTTTGACCTGTGAGTCTGTATGCGTAGGCTCACTTGGGTCCCCGCTGGGTTTCTGGTTTTCTAATGTGGGAGAAGTCAAAATATTCTGCACAAAAGTGATTTTTCCAAGGAGAGTGGTAGAAACGAACCTTCCTGCCATTACAGACATTGTGAATAACTTCTACCAAAAAGACTGATATCCCTACAGGAAATAGTTTTCGATATTTGTTCCTTTATGAATGGTACCGCCATATTGACTTCTATATCCTTTCAGCCTCCCCTGCCCTCTCACCTCTACTTCGCGAGTGAATAATCTCACTGAATTGTGATAGTGTCCTGCTTGTATATTTCAGCAAGCAAACATTGGTCCATGCCTTCAATAACATAGCTAAATTAGCATGTTCATCCTGGAAACGAACGGCGTCATTTCGCTAAGGACATGGACGTTGGTGATACGTATAGAGGCAATTTCCCAGCAGACTGGTAACGAAGTTCCCCGGGCATCGTTAGCGGATATTGCCTCGAGATTAACTATGATGGGTCTTGTGTAGTTGCTGCGCGTGTTTTCGAGATTAGCAATTTGGCACCAATTCAAATTCTTCAACTTGTATACCGCAAGTCACCGCTTCCATACCCCCTATTCAAAGACGGCTTGACAGGGGACTACTTTCAAATGGGAAGATTTCCCATTGTACTGATACATAGGCACCTCATATGAACTAATATGCACTGGGTGTTGGTGTCTAACCATTGACTCCTGGCTCATCTGGTCAGCACAATATAAGATACAGAAAATGGCACGATGAAATATTTTAGGATCGCACGAACTATCGACTGCGGCGAATGGTTTTATTCAACTAACATACCAGCCGCTTTGTTGAACTGCCGGGGACTGTTGGTTAGGGGCGCTATTGCGAGATTCCTAGAGATACAATATTAGGAGGAAAAAGCAAAAGGCTACTCGAAAATCTCAAGGGCCAGTAGACGAGTACTTAACTTCTGTTACGTAAAAGGTCTTCAAAGTTGTTGTTTGGCTGATCGCACAATTGAGCAACATGGGACCGAGACAAGCCGCAAGTAAACGTATTCAAGATGAGACGGCTATATAATCTTCATCGCCACACGCAGCGCTGGATGGAAACTAAACTTGCGGAATGTGTCAATTCGTACGTGAACCAAGTAGCAGTCTGCATCCGAATAGAATCGTAGGTAATCTCGAATTTCAGCCGAGCTCAATGCGTAGCTAAAATAAGTCTACAGTTCCGAAGCTCCTCGCATTGCGATCCACGGTGATCAAAAAGGGCATCATTACAAATTATTGCGGTTAACTGCGTGATGATATAAATGTGTCCCAAATCCAATTACTTCCGTAGAAGTGAACAAATACTAGTACTAGAAGCGAAATGCGGGGAGAGCAGTGCGTTCCGTGGCACTCTGGCAAGCTGTTTATAGGCCGCGTCCCAAGATTCTCATTGCTAACACAAACTACCATTGACCACAAACTCCGCCTCGAGGACGCAAGTCTGGAGTCTATCGAATGCACGTCTTTGATAAGGTTCAATCCCCAGACTATAGCTTATCTGAACATGATGCCGAATCATCCCCATCCAATCGGGGCCGAGAATTGGAGCTAGGTTGGCGTAGATCTTGGAGCTGTTCACGATAATGCAGGGGTTGCGCATCCAACCAGAGCTCTTGACCCCGCCGTAAACGGGAAAGACGCCAGACGTAGGCCACCCGTCTTGATTCGCAGATGTAATACGAAAAGTGCAGCTGTGCTGTTATCTCCTGACCGGAGGTAGTGGACAGTAGCCTAGAAAGCTGCCCTGGCCGAACTCGGGATACGGAGCTAGGCGTAGATTGGGAACCCCCTCCGGGTGTCTTCATGGTGTATATAAGTTTGTCCTGAGCCGCTCAGGGCTCAAGCTTCCATCAGTCATAGCTCTTGCCCCAGCGCGTTTGAAGGAATAGAAGTTGAGACAATGGGTTCGTTTATCAGCAAGAACAAGTCTGGCACAACAGCGGGCCCCGTCCCGATGACCTATTACGCCAAAGCGCAGAGTGTCAAGCCACCACTAATTGCGAATGAGAACGCGTTTCTGGGGGATGTCTCCTCGTCGTAAGTTCTGCCATAGGCCCTGCTCTAAATCATCTATATAATGGGCGACGCCGTGGCTAACCCAACCATAGCGAGAAGCTCGACCCGGAAAAGCCCATATCCGCTGGATTCTACCGTCTCGAGAAGGGGACACCGCTGGTATATGAGTACACGTATCACGAGAGTAGGTGCCCCCACGGAAAATTCCCGCTGGAAGAGTTGCTGTATTAACTGTTGTCGTTGAAGTGAAAATCATCATCGAGGGTAGCTTTGATATAAGCGATGAAGTAGGCAACAAGGCGCACGCAGTTCCGGGAGACGTTTTTTACTTTCCGAAAGGCTCGAAGATCACCTTCACGACAGATGACTATGGGCTAGCCTTCTACACTGGACAGCGGAAGAAGGATGGTGCGTGAACAAGGACGTGGAGGGAAATACAACATGGTCCCGCCTGAAGAGACTCAAGACACGTCGGATTCAGCTACATTGAGCAGACAAATAATGAAATGATACCATGGGTCGATCCCGTCATGCTTGGCATGATCTAGGGGCGAAGAATTGAATGTGATTGCAAATCGATAAGATGTCCAAAGGATCCCTACAGCCCGCGTAACATGACGAAATGCGGGCAAGAAGGAAATCGTTTGAGGTCGATCTACTCTTGCCTTGTATCCTAGCTACCACTTGGAATGAGTTAGTAGGTTATTAGATTGCAAGAGATGATTGGTCCGGTTGAGTTTGGTATAACGTTTAGGATAGGTAGTCGCCGAGTAAAGATATAGAACTTTCCTAGGACTTCCGGATACCTGTTATCTCGATTTGCCTAAGACACGGTCTGTCGTGTACTTCGGTAAGGCATACACAGGGTCAATGGCTTCCACGCCGGGAAATTGCAGCAGGCTTAAGCCAGTCAGGCCAAAGAAAGTGTGCCAGACGTCAACCATATCACCAGGCCGGTCTGACAAACCACCTCGCTCGGTGTCCTGGCAACTCAAGGTGAACTGTATGAGCTTCTCCCGATCGATCCAATGGGTGCGGCCTATTATTTCAAGGCTGCCCAGGACCCACCAGTTGTAGCACACATCTTCCTTCTTCTCGGGCCTCCCATTCAGGCCACCACAGGAGACTTGCCTCTCGCTAAGCCAGCCACCGAGCTTGTCAACATCGATCAGATCCTTGCGCCCGGCGATAGCAAGAGCAGCTACGCAGGTAAATATCTGCCCAGAATGGGTCTCGGCGCCAGGGCTGACACCATATCCGCCGTCAGTGTTGGCGCAGGCAACAACGTAATCAACGGCTTTGTCGACGTCGACTAGATGCAGAAGGCCTAAGAGGGAGAGAGCATTCAAAGCGCCATATAGAAACCGCGTGTCTTCTTCGCCCCACTCGTCGCCAGCAAATGTGCCTGTTTCCCGGTTTTGAAGGTCTGCCAAGTCTACAGCTTGGATTAGCTTCTCTGACACATGGGCGGCGACGGCCATCCCAGGGTGCGGTTGGTTGACTCACACTTGCCCACTTGAGCCTTGCCGTTGCCCTTGCCGCGACTTTCTAATTCGTCCAGAGCGTCGAGCAGAACAAATATCTGCACAGCACTGACGGTATAGAGTATGTGTGCGTCATGGCCCGGCGCAGCTCCAAACCCGCCGGAGTCATGTTGGCATGAGAGAACGAAGTATATGGCCTCATCTCGAGGTAGGGCATCGGGACGCCGGAGTAGATGTAGTGCGGTCAGCCCCCAATACAGACCGTTTAGGCGAAGATGTTCTGTGAGCCAGTACTCGTATTCATCTTTTTTCGTATCTAGACTCTGGATGTATTTGACGTGTGCTTCGGTCGCGAGTTGCAGTTCATCTGGCAGCTTTTGGATTCCCGACATGCCTTGACGAGAGAGGAGATATGCTCAATAGGGGACCAATGGATTTCGCGACGGGTACAGCTGGTTGAGGAGAAGGCTGGAGCCACTTGAGCTGTCGGATTGTGTTGAAGTTGGTCTAGGAAGCTACATGTAGGTATTTGCGGAATTTCGCTACGTGCATGATTGATGGCTGCCTTTGCAGAATCCACATTGCATAGAGCTGGGCTGCCTGGGTTAAGGGGGCAGGGGTTATGGCGGGGTAGACCTATTTCACCGCCCGGCAGAATTGTTTCAGCACCTCTTAAGCATATAAACCCGGTCCACACATTCATGGTTTACGTAACGGGGTAGATTTTCCTCTTCCTCCACAGCTCTTTTGCCAGATAGCTAAGATGTAGTGTGGTCTTTATTCTTATCAATTTATTTGAGGACGGCTCACATAGTGATACCATCATATAATTACTGTTTTGGCAGAGAAAGTGTAGTATGCATTGTTTTCAGGAGATGCAGACTTAATGTTCGCTCTAGGTGAAGACAACCCCATAATGTGTACGGGCTTCTTGAAGAGTACCTAGGTACTTAAGCAAGGTAGAGATGTATCCATTGTGCAAGATGGCCATGATCGACGGACTGCATGCAGAGATTCTCTAGTGAAGGAGCCAGTCTTACCTGAGATACAACGACAACTGTATGACTTATTCTTATTCTTATTGCAAAGAATTCCGATTGCAATCGTGCTCAACCAACATCTCACTCAGCTTAGAAGAAAACATACACCGTTCTAGCCGGATTCTAGCTCACAAGAAAGCATTGACTTCAAATCACAAAGGTCGCATGGCAGGATCATGACTCGTAAACTACCGATAATTCATGATAATGCGTAGCCTATTCGTCTTGGCAGTCTGAAATGTGTTTAAGTACCGTAAGGAAACATGAATATTAATAAGCTAGAGGCAAGACAAGTAATATTGTTAAGCCACCGAGTCGGATACCGCAGGTGTGTATAACAGGATGTATGCAGGTACATAAGTCCGCTAACGAAATCTTAGCCCAAAGGCAAGTTTCATCTAATGCCGAACCTCAGAGCTCGACTAAGACTGGACAGGACAAGCTCAGGAATGTGAAGTGGCTTTTAATAAGCGAACATCATGCTTTTTATATTAAGCTACTTAAGAATGCCCCCATCTGAAGAGTGAAAGGATATATATTGGCTCCAACGAGCTCGAAATATTTAAATTAAATACCTACCAAGGTACCTTAGTTTTACAGGATAGTTAAGGATTTAGAGCTACGAATATCATCACATGATGGCTGAAACGTTGTAGATTTTAGGTGACGGAGATGCGGGCGAGGTGGATGTGCGTGGCAGCACGTTTCAGATGTCGAAGTCTTAAGGCGCACCTTCACACTTAGGGAGGGTAGTTTGGGTGGACCTTGGAAGGTCGGTATACCATCACAACCCCCTTACATACATGTAACTGTTGAAACGTTGGTATTGTATACGTGTACCTCGAAGACTCTATTTACAATCGGCACAGACGCCTCGTATATACATGTATTCATTGCAGTCGAAGTCCGAGCTAATAAAACAGTGAAGAATGTAAGGTAAGCTGTGGCATGCAATGGGACATCGAATGGGAATGTTCGTTGTTCATGTTACCGACAAGGAATTATTAGGTTTCAACGGGATGGCTTAATGCTTGAAAGCTGCGGACTACACAGCACACATTAATGTACACTAATCGAACCAATCAATATTATTACAAACTAAGCTACCCGATATGGAAAGCTTCGATCCAGCTTCCCAGGAGTACCTGCTAACGGAAGACTGTTATTGTCTACGACACAAGTTACATGTAACCAAACATATAACACCTCTCTAGAATGATAACCTCATTTATGTGCATACGTGTAGGCGCTGCAGATAAACTCAAGTGAGCACGTTTTTTATGACTTGAACCCCTGAGACTTAACCTATCTGTCCCAGGTCGTCAGGTACGAACGGCCGCCGATACGGCAGGTACCTACAGCACCCATGTGCAATCCATCCATGGATGCTTCCCTCATCCCCCTGTCGGCACTGCCTAGACTTGTCCCTGACCTTCGCCTAGTAATCAACCAATTCGTCGAATCAATTCCAATCTTGAATATTCAGTTCAACTCCTCCCCTTGGAAATATCAAGATTGGATCTTTTGGACCGTTTCTTTTTTTGCAGGGCATCAACATCACATTCCAATTTGCTTGTACAATATCTCTTTTTCCTTACTCCTCGAGTAACCCTTAATCAGCCCTTGTCGGGCGTCTCCTGTCGCAGGTTTCCAAGTCCACCCGGCCTTTTGCTAATCCCTCCTGCGATCAGTCTGATACCCCGATAACCTGATACAGCATTCCACTGCGCACGAATCAGCCTGTCCTCCTGCGGCAGTGAGCGAATCAGGTCCCCTCCCTGATATTCCCCGATCCTTGTGTTTGACTGGACGACAATAAGGGGAACACAAATACCATTCATAATGCGCCGAAAGCCTGTCCCCAACCCGCTGTCCTTGGCTGACGGCTCGAATTCCTTGGACCAGCAGCCTCCTTCCAGTACCAGTGCCGCCGCCCATACCTCCTCCGAACCCAGCGCCTCAACGACTGATAGACCAAGTCCACGTCCTACGCTCAGCAGCGAGCCTACCCTTCAAATCACCTCACCGACATCCTCTAAATCCCCCAAGTCACCGCGCTCCCCCTTTGGCAAGTTTAGCACGAGCACGGCAAGGAGACCCCAGGCGCCGCATCCAGCCTACCCTGTCGATGCACTCCAATCACTGCAGTCTCCCGACGACGTGCATGTTGCTCAACATCGCCGACGCCAATCTCCCCATCGTAACGATCCAGAACATCCCCCTCTGACACTCCTCCCGTCGTCCAACACCACGTCCACTGCCCCAGACTCATGTTCTCAGCCAGAGACCGAAAAAGAGAAGGAGAAGGAGAAGGAGAAGCACTCAAGAAGTGGCAGTCGCTTTTTTAACTTCGGCAAGGCTTCGAAGTCTGCCAACCATCTTCACGCTCACGCCGACGGTACGAGCAGGAGTGAGACAATGTCCCGCGGGACAGATAATACTATTATGTCAGAACGGGGTGTATCAAGTAAGAATTCTAAAAATTCAGGTACGTCAACTTATGAATCAAAGAAAGCTGTTCTTTTGTACGTATCAACCCAGTCTCATGATGCTGACTCTTTGTCACTTTGTCTATTAGACCTATCCTCTTCTGTGGATCTTTCAGCCCAGAAATCTGCAGTTTCCTTGCCGTCCAGATCTGATGTTTCATTGGCGTCTACCGGCGAGCAGGACGCGACCTCCAAGAAGAACAAACAGAACCCCTTCACTTTGCTTGGACGTAATAGGTCACTAAAGGATAGGGATGGGCATAGTCCAAAGGAGTCGATCACAATCAAGTTGAATGAACCTGAGAGAGACACATCAGCGGCGAACTTGCAACCTTTGAGGACGGCGCCAATGAACCCCGACGGCAACGAGAGGTCTTTCAGGCACATGATGAACTCGACGGTCCGGAATCATTCCGCCGATCGAGCACTCCCTCGGGATACGCCAGGGAACAAAGAACATCGGCATGATAAAGACTATTATAGAAGTCATCCTTCGTCACTCAGGGATAATACCAATAACGGCTCTACGTTCTTGAATGGTCTGAAGAGTTCTGGAAGTCGAGCAGCCGACATGATTAGCAAGGGATTGTTTGGGAGAAGTGGTCGAAGTGCCAGCACATCCGACAGGGACTCGGCAGTTGACGATGAGCACTACGTTCTGAAGGTTATTAATTTGCCGTTAGTCGAACAGACCCGGTTGACGAGAATATCCAAGCGACTTGAGGATTCTCGGGACAAGACAGAATTCTGGATGCCCGCTTTCCCGTGGCGAGCAATTGACTATCTCAATCTTAAAGGAACCGACGTTGAAGGCCTCTATCGTGTGCCTGGGAGTGGTCCTCAGATCAAGAAATGGCAACGGAGATTTGACGAAGGTAAACTACCATACCCAGCCCCCAATTCTACCCGTTGGCCTGCTAAACTTATGAAAGAGTACGATGTCGATCTCTTCGCCCAGGACGACCTCTATGACATCAATATCATCGGTTCTATGTTCAAAGCGTGGCTTCGTGAACTTCCTGACGAACTCTTCCCCAAGGAAGCCCAGGAACGAATATCGCGAGAGTGCGCCGGCGCGGAAGATGTACCACAAATGTTGATCGATGAGCTCTCCAACCTGTCTCCATTCAACTACTATCTACTTTTTGCCATTACATGCCATCTCAGCTTGCTCCTCGCCCATTCCGACAAGAATAAGATGGACTTCCGCAATCTCTGCATATGCTTCCAACCCTGCATGAAAATCGACGCATTTTGCTTCAAGTTCCTCGTTTGTGATTGGAGATTATGTTGGCAAGGGTGTAAAAACGAGGCCAAGTATATCGAGGAAGAATATCAGTTATTCCAGCAACCTCTACCTCGGGGGCTTTCAGCAGAATCTCGGAGTAATAATGGAGGTGATACTCCAGACGATCGGAATCTGTCTTCGTCAGACAGTAAATTATCGGCGCCACCTACCGATCTCCAACATGGGAAGTTAAAGAAGAAACCGTTGCCCGGCCAATCGAATGGAAGCAAGTCTAACTATGCAGGGATATCGAATTCACTAGCCATTGGCGGCGGGCAACAGACGCCCGAGAGGCGCTCGGGAGAACGAGAATTAAGGCCGCTTTCGCCAATCAAACCTCTTTCCCCGATGAACTTTTGATTTCAAGATTCATACTGCGGTGTACGCAATTGGAGAGTACGGCTGGGTTTGCTCCGTGCCTAATGATTCCTTTCTTTTTTGTCCGATAATACCCCCAGGAGATGAAGTGGTGCATATGACGGCATTTGGCCTGGCGGTTCTCTTTTGATTTTGACGATATTACGCTCCGTTTACGATTTCCACCTTTTCTACTCCGAATCTTAGCGTTCTACGATTATCCTGTTCCCAGCCGTGACCTCGTGAGTGGAAAAGCACGGCGCACCTTTGGATCATTTCGACAATGGTGGACTTGAATATTTGAAGGAGGGGTTCGTCTGGTCAAGTGGCCTCAGGGTCCTAAATGAGCAGGCTCGACATCTAATTTAGCCCGAGCCCTTTTCCCGATGTTGGCGTTTTCGAAATTCTCCAGTCACTAATCTCGAATCTCAGTGGCTTTGCGGTGGCATTTGATTACAATACCACAATCTGCAATGCGCGCTGCGTACTTGGATGTTGAATTCCTGTCTTGGCTATAGGGCGAAGGCTGCGCATGTAAGAGGACACAGTCGAGAATGAGCAGAACGTAGCGGCGGAGTTTGGAGAATCAAGGATGAGAAAAGATTCTGTATTATAGGTCATGGGAAGCTCCGCAATACCAATACGAATAAATGGCTAGCCCGCAAAACCTATAGTCATATTCTACCAAGAACGCCTAACTCCAGCCTTCTACTGTGATCGTATTTGCGTGGGTATCAACATAGTGTCCCTTCCAATCTTCCACCATGAGATGGCATTTCCTAATAAAGTCGTCAAGGTTGGACGTCGGGTTTGCTGTTCACGTATTCCTATTTCATCCACTACCACGAAACTGGTCAAGCCTTTCTCCTCTTCTTGTTCTTGGCCTCCTTCTCTTCCCTCTCCTTTTTCTCATCAACCTCCACGAGCCAGTCCTGCTGGACCATGCCCTCCTCGCGCCGCTTTTTGGCGCCGCTCTTGTCATACCCCCACGTGCGCTCCCACTCGCCCGTCTCCTCGTTGTACGTCCGCGACTTGGCCCGTCGCTGCTCCCGCGTCTTCGGCTTGATGCCCTTGCGCGCGGCGAACTGCTCCCACTTGGTCGGCGGCTTGGGCGCCGGCAGCGGCTTCTCGCGCGGGAGCGGGGTCGTGATCGGGGGCAGCGTGAGCAGGACTCCGGACGTGGTCGTGGCCAGGGGGAGCGTCGTGAGGAGCTGGTTGATCAGGGCTTGCGCGCCGTCCCGCGCCGTCGCGGCGAGCTGTGCTTCGAGCGCTGCGGAGGAGCCGGCGGCTTCTGTTGAGGTGGAGGTTGCATCTGAGGGTGTGGATGTGGAGAGTGGGTTTGGATCGTTGGCTAGCAGCAGTCCGAGGTCGAAGGTGTAGGGTGTTGGTTTGCTGACGGAGACGTCGAGCTTGGGTTTGGACTGCGGTGCCATTGCGGACGAGGCCTTGGTCTGAAGTGACCCGGGAGGAATTTGTTGAATTGCTGTTTTCTCTGGATATGCTATAGGGGTCTAGAGCTATCGGTATTGCTCTGTTCTTTGACTTTGCGCTCGACTGCAAAGCCGGTAGAAGTCAGAGGGTGATAACAGCTAGGTTAGTGGGATGCGATGCAAAGAAAAAGTTCCAATGGAGATGGATCCCAAGAATTTTTGGTTAGACCCCTGGAAGATCTGCGCTATCAGTCTATCGATAGCGGCTCGGAGCCCTGATTTCTCCGCTATTCATTCGAGGTCCCATTCCACCCTTCAGCGATTCAATATGGTTATTTAGCGATATGTACTTATCAGAGGTCCGAAGAGCGATTGGAAATTTTAGTTGGGTCCGCCCGCGATTTTGATGCCGAAGCCATCTTGATGCTCCGAATTCCCTGATAGCAAAGCTCGATCCCAATTCGCACCAGCATGGCAAGTGCGAATTGCTGGAGATGCCTGGCACGGCCCTCGCAGCGGCTCATACTGCCGGCGTCGCTCTTAACGCCAGCGAGTGCCACAGCATCGGCACCATTCACGACTTCGGCCGCACAACTCGCTACGGCGAAACCTGCTCAGAAGAGTCAGGAAGCTGGACTGTCGAGACACGTTCGCACTGGAAAGAGGCTCGTCTTAGGAAAGAAGAAGAGGCAGCCCGACAAGACCAAACCGCCGGCATCGGGAGAACGAAAGGCTTTCCGCAAGCGCATCCAGCTCAGCAACGATAATGCGCTGGAAGTTCCGGGTCTCGACAAACTGACGGCCGAAAATGTTGTGGATTCCAGCTCTATAGGCCAGATCCTTGGCCTCCCGCCGACTTTGGTCGACCAACTGAGGGCGAGCGAGGCGTTCAAACCTACACAGAACTGGGGCTTGTTTCGGTCGCCACATACCCTGATCAGACCGGAGACAGTAGACTTGGCAAAGCAGCTCGCGGATGCAATTGGTAAAAAAGAGACGTTGAGGCTGGTCATCACAGGGGATAGAACATCGGGGAAGAGTATACTTGACCTTCAGGCACTGGCGACTGGGTTCTTGAACAATTGGGTCGTAATTCATATCCCAGAAGGTATGCAACAAAATCGCCTTCATTCTGTCGTATCTAGTAACCGAAGCTAACCTCTGTTCCTCTACACAGCGCAAGAGTTAACCACAGCGGCAACTGAGTACTCGACTATACCCAACTCCGAGCAGTTTTCCCAACCCGTATATACCATAAAGCTCTTCCAGGCTATCTACAAGGCCAACTATGATGTCTTATCGCAGCAAAGGGTCGAGCTGGACCACATGCATCTCCCGGTCTCTGTAAACAGAGGCACGACGTTGGCCTCCCTCGCCAATGCTACCAAGGAGCCCGAGTTCGCCTGGCCCGTGTTCCAGGCCTTCTGGAAGGAATTGCTTCTCCCCGGCCGGCCGCCGATCCTCTTCTCGCTTGATGGCTTGAGCCACATCATGCGCATTAGCGACTACCGCTCTCCCGCCTTCGAGCTCATCCACAGTCACGATCTAGCCCTAATCCGTCTATTCGCCGACGCGCTAGGTGGCAAGTCGCGGTTCCCGAACGGCGCCGCGATCTTGGGCGTATGCACCAAGGGCAACTCGCCCGCGATCCCGTCCATGGAGAAGGCGCTAGAGCAGGCCAAGGCCGCCCAGGAAGGACGACCGATCCCGGAAAGGGACCCCTTCTTCGCCAAGTACGACGAGCGCGTGTTCGACGCGCTGAAGGGCGTCAAGGTGCTCAACGTCAGCGGCGTCTCGAAGCCGGAGGCGCGCTCGCTCATGGAGTACTGGGCCGCGAGCGGCATCCTGAGGATGCGCGTCGACGAGAAGAACGTCAGCGAGAAGTGGACCCTGGCCGGCAGCGGCATCCTCGGCGAGATGGAGCGCGTCGCGCTGTACGATGTCAGGACAACCGCGTAGAATTAGCTGCATTCGGGTAGCCATGGCCGGTCACGAAGTCTACTAGGGAGCGCGTGGGGTGCTTCCGTGTAAATTTGTATAAAGAGACTAGATTATACATCGTCCAATATGCTGATGGTGACAATGATAGGCTATCTTTGATGGTGTGAATGTATCGTGACCTTTCTATATTCATCTCTTATTCGGGTTTAATTACAGCGCGTGGCTGTCGGCACGGGTTTCTGACGGTGTGTGGTCGCAGTAGAGATTAAGTAGGGGCATCCCAATGCCTTTGAAGAATACGTAAGGGAATATTGTAGAAGGGCGATTTAGGTGGTGCCGGCAATGGGGAATAAGTTATACCGTAGATGAGTATAGGTATTGGATGAATGGAAAGTCTCGACACTCCTGGGCGGCGTGGACATATCATGGCGAAGGAGGTATACTCAGGATTGCCCTGGCTCGACTCTTGCCCGTTGTTTCGGAATGTATTGATGTGAGAGAACACGTAGTTAGCCACAGTGGGATCTACATACTTAGGTACCCAGTGATATGTACCAAGAGTCGAAGAATTATATCGAGTCTATTCGACCGAGTTCCTGTTCTGGAACCCTCATTCCGCGCTTTGGTTTTGCTTGTGTCACAGTTTACATGCAGGTCCATCACGATGTTGGTGTCCGGGTACGCCGGGATATGGAACTTCATGTCCGGCCGTTAGACATATCCTCCTACCTTTTTTTTTAAGTATCACTCGTTTTGATCCCGTTCGCCATTGTGTCTGGCAGCCAGTGCAGTCACTCCTATCTTCATAGAAATCCTCGAACCATTATGTGAATTGGAACCAGCACCAGGTGAGAACTGCTCGGTACTTTAGCTCGGAGGACCGTGTTGGCTACTTCCAAACTGACGCTAGTTCCGAGACCGAGCACCTTCTGTTCTTGTAGAAACGAGCAGTCCACCCTACCACTGAAGATGTTGATCTTACTCACTACCTTTCCTCCGAGTATTATTCGCAACCATGAATAAAGAGAATCTAGATGCTCTTCTGCACGAAATGCTCTAGACTCAAGTTAGATCTAAAACTCGGGAGAGTGACTCGTGCCCTGTTCATTATTCCCCGACATCTTGTGAGCCACTTTTGCTTCGAATGAGACAAGGGACGGTCGTAGGTATCTTCACTTTCACTTTCTAGTGAGACCTCGCTTCTTAAGAGAGAACTTAACTAACTGGCCAGAAATATGAGAGAGTCATGAGGGCAATTAAGGAGGGTTATGGCAGAGAGGGAATTGGACGTAATGGGGAGATGCTGGCTGCGGAATGTCACCACTCTACCCGCGTGGAAATCGATCGCGAGATCAGAACTGCCAGACAGCCAAAGGAACCAGAATATAAGCAAGTGACACACACTACTACTCATTAATAGTTGATTCTTCAATCCTGACATAAAACAAAGTAGTCTAGAAGACTACATAAGCAGGGCAGAGGATCAAAGTAGAAAGCAATTCATTCGTCATCTCGGTGCTATTCTTGAACCCGGAACCATAACGCCGTAGCTCTGTTCTTACCCTCGTACTTCTATAGCATCGCCCATCAGAAAGCCTGGCCCTCATATCGATGTATTTGACCATGGAAGCATCTCATTCCTCGTCTTCGTCCCCGGCATTATCCGTCGCCGTGATGAACACCAACCTACTGCCGTTGCCAGCCGTTTGCCAGACCTGTTTCATTCTCTGTCAGTTATTTACGTCCCGGGAACATAACCGCAAAAGAGGGGAGATTAGGGGAAACTCACGTCAAGGGTTGTGTACTCATCCAGCGCATTCAACCACTGGTCCTCAGTGAACCCCTTGCCGAGGACACGCTCCCTCACCTTCCGCATGCTCAGCTCAACCGTGCCCTCCTCTGCGTCATCATCGTCGCCATCATCACCAGCTCTGCAAGCGCCGCTGTCAGCCAGTGACTTGACCAAGTTATAGATGCGCGAAGCTGCGTTGAGTGTTCTCCTGTTGCCGGCGCCCTCATGTGCTGCCAAGCTCTCCTTGCTAGCCTCGATTAGTCGGAGCGCTTCATCGACGTCGTCGCGCTTGACCACCGTATCGAACCGAAGTCGCGCTAGCGCTTGCGCGAGACGGACGACACCTAACAGTGTTCGCGGCGTTGTGTGGCTAAATTGCTTGTTCTTCTTCTCGGCGCGCCGCTGCGCTTCACGTAGGCGGACGTAGGTCTTGGTTAAGTACTCCGTTACGCTTTCTGGCACCGTGGGTCTGTATGTGCGTGCTTGCGCCACATATGCTCGCACCTCGTGGGGCGTGAAGACGACGTTTGATGGTGTGGCCTCGTCGGCATTGTCCGAGTTGGGGTAGAGGTCAGGATGTTTGCTGTGCATGTGCACGTATGCCACGTGCTTAGCCAACTGCGCGTCACTTTCGCGAGTCGGGGTGTCAAGTAGCAAGAACAGGACGTCGAAACGAGAGAGCAGAGCTGCTGGTAGGTTGATGTTTTCTACAGGCGATATGCGCGGGTTGTAGCGGCCATAAATAGGGTTGGCCGCAGCTAGGATCGATGTTCTGGCGTTGAGCGTAGTCGAGATACCAGCCTTTGAGATGGAAATCGTCTGCTGCTCCATGACTTCGTGGATGGCGGTTCGGTCGTTCTCATCCATCTTATCGAATTCATCGATACAGCAGATACCATTGTCGGCTAAAACTAAGGCGCCGCCCTCGAGAATCATCTCGTCGGTTACAGGATCGCGCATCACTGCAGCAGTAAGACCGACACCGCTTGAACCACGGCCGGAGGTGTAAACACCACGAGGGGCAACCTTTGAAATGTACTTCAACAACTGGGACTTGGCAACACCAGGGTCACCCATCAAGCAGATATTGATGTCACCACGGATCCGCATACCATCACCCATGTTCTTCGTCACACCACCAACCAGGAGTAGAAGAAGAGCCTTTTTCACATCGAGATGACCGTAAATTTCTGGAGCAATCGACTTTGCCAACATCTCGTATACGGTACCAGACTGGCTGAAAGCGCTGATGCGTCTAAGAAGCTTATCGTCGATAATCATCTCCTCGTACGCTTTCTTGTGCTGGACAATGTGATGGGCTTCAAGATACGTGTCGGTCAGAAGCCCGGCTCGCATCGCCTTGAAGCCGGTGTAGGGGGTAGGTAGGAAAATACCGGAAATGTCGACGATATCTCCAGGATTAATCTGGCGGACTGCGCTACCATAGCACATGACCGTGAGGGTTCGTGGGATCTGTCCGATGGGGGCTTGTTCTGCCAACTCCTGAACCTTGACTTCCTGGAACGGTTGGAACTTGGACGCTCGAGAGGATTGGAACAGTTGACCCTTGGACTGGTTCTCCTTGCACTCTTGTGACGGACAAGCAGTAAGGGGTGCATATTGCTTATCGTTGACAGGCTGGAAGATCTCACATCCACATCGATCGCAAGTGTACGCACCAACTTGTACGACGGGCTTGACATCCGAAACTCTAGTTGCAATAGCACGTACAGTAATTAGGCGTCCAAGGTGTTCTCCGCGTACCTGTCGCACAGCTAGAGCTTTGATTGGCTTATCGTCGGAAGAGGTTCTCGGCTTGAAAACGAGCGTATAACGCCTTGTGAGCTGAGCCGGAAACGTGGACTCGAGAAGTTCGGGGTTGTTGGTGTTAGCAGCAGCCTCAGCAAGATCTCGGTTTCGGGCTTGTCTTCGTTCCATGATCACATCCAAGACGTCGTCCTTGAAGCTAGACTAGTGTCAGCAACTAGGTAAGGTATAGAATGAGAAGGGATTGGAATCGTACGTGACACCTGTCGTGGGAGCTGGCATTTTCTTGTCGATAGCTCTAGATAGGATCTCGACGTAGTGTTTGGTGTTGGCTTCGATGGACTCGACAAGCTTCAGTCCCTCGTTTGTCTCATTTTCCCACTACAAACTGTTAACCCTATTCTTCCTCCGAGACGGTATAGATCTTACCGAAGCAACATCGTCCAACTCTATTAAAACTTCGTCAATTGTGCGATCTGCTAGCTTCTGCATCATATCGGCATATTTATGCGTTGGTAATTTCGCCGCAGCTTTCTCTCTTCGACGTCGCTCATGTTCTTCATCATCTTGGTCCATAAAATCATATTCATCGCTTAAGTCATCTTCGTCGATGCTAATCTGGCCGATAGCGTGACTTATTGTCTGTTCTGGCGAAGTCTTGAAGTTCTCAAGGAAGTTCTCGAAGGCGGCTACATTTGACACTCGTTAGCTTTGACTCTGCAATCATAGCACACAATAGGCGACCAACTCTGCTGTGCCTCGTAATCGACAATGTTTCTGTACTGAAGGAGCGCCATTATCAATTGACTCTATTCCGGGGTATCTAGTTGTGGAAGTGGAATGTGGAAGAACTTGCGACACAATGGATCAAGTCGCAACGGTTGTTCAGCGGTCTAAACCTTTGCGCAGAACATTACAGGTGGATGGCCAGGTGGAGGCTGGAAGTGCCAACAGGGGGTTAGAGGGGCGGCCGGTTCCCTAAGAAATACGCGTTCACGCGAATTTTCGCGTTCTACTAGCCCCAGCCATTAAATAGTCCATTTAGTTGGTTGGGTGGGGCTTAGTCCGTCAGGTTGTGGCTGATCCCATCCCACCCATGTGCTCTAAATCTTGGCTGTAGCTCAGTGCCTTGCATATGTACTTCTTAGGTACCTTACGTAAGCGTTCAACTGAAATGGACCTACCTAATTCTTGCCTCGGTCCACGGCACATGCGAAAGTCGGTGATTCCTTGAAGTCGGGCTACAGCGCCGAGCTATGTACCTAACCTCCTAGCAGCCGATTTTGGAAAACGGGAAGCAGTCACATCATAAAGGGAAGAGTCACCTTCGTTTTGCTTCTACGACTACCGACGCCTTGGCGCGCCCCTTTATACTTCATCTAGCTCAGTATGGCGCCCTTTCAACGGAAGAACGCGCAGTCAACCGCCGCCGAGATCTCGCTCGTACACCTCAAGAACTGTCTCGTCAACCTCCCGACATCATTGGTCAATTTGCTTGTAACTATTAATACTGTAAGCTTGTCTTGCTCCTAGAATCAGACTGTGTGTACTGAACGGCATTGGTAGCCTGCCCAGAATGTCATCGTCGAGCTCAACTACCGTGTTCCCTCGCCCGCCAATGGCTCCCCTCAAGCCAACGGCTCGACGTCTTCGCAACGGTCCATATATGTCGGATGGACAGGAATGCCCAGCAAGCGCAAGATAGCTCCCATAGTGGACCGTGACGGCATAAGCGGGACACGTGGTAGTGGAAGAGACCAAGAGGTGGCATCCGTCGAGATCGATGCTACCTTGGCGGCGACACTCGGTCTCCTGGACGGCCAGAAGGTTATGGCTACAATACATGTTGACCCTCCTCTAGCGCATACAGTCAATATTGAACCTCTTACACCTGAAGATTGGGAGATCATCGAATTGCATGCAACATTCCTAGAGTTAAATCTACTGTCGCAAATCCGCGCGCTCCCGAATCCTACCTATACCGCTACTCCGGGTCAACCTCCTAACCCCCACCCATTGACTCTTCATCTCTCACCCACATCCACGGCCAATATAAAGATTATATCCCTTGAACCAGCTCCAGCAGCAGACGTCCCGTTTGTGAAAATCGCACCCGATGCCGAGGTTATCGTCGCGCCGAAGACCCGATCAAAACCATCGAAAAGTACTCGCGAAGACCGAAGTGTGGGCGGCACGTCCAGGAGGAGCGGGAAGAGTGCAGCCAGTACGGTTCGTAGGAAAAGCGCGCGAGAAGAAAAGAAGCCAGCTTTGTTTCTAAGAGGGGTGGATCGCAGTCTATCCGGCGAATGGTTTGACGAAGAATCAGAACCACAGGACTTGAGCGTCTGGGTTGATCGCGACTTGTTACTATCAAACGAGTTCCGAGGTGTGACGTGGGTCGCTGTAAACATCATCAAGCCGGCCGGGCTTCAGCCTCCGCTTGACCCTCAGAAACAGCAAGAAAATGTAGCAAATGGAGAGGCAGTCAAAGCGACCGACAAAGTCGTTGCTCATTTACATCCATGGGACGATCCTCCAACAACCCAGACAACCGCTCTGTCTACACCCTTGTGTGCTGTGCTCGGTTGTTCAAGGATAGTTGGAGGAATCGTCAAGATCGAACCTGCGCCGCCGCCGCTGCCACGAAATGCGTTACAAAAATTGAAAGTATCACCATTTTCAGTCGACAGTTCAAGACCTTCTGACGGGTTGAAGTTCGGAGGAGAATCGAAAGCTGAGAAAGAAGAAGCGTCTAAACGGATATCACATATTTATGGCCAGAAAGGCAAGGTGAATGGTCTCTTGCGCGGCCCCTTGACTGATGGAATGATACTGCCGGTATATGATAGCCTCGAGCTATCCCAAGGCTGGGAGGGCGGCGTCGCGAAATTCGATGCTACAAATTTAGACACCAAGGATCACTTGAACTGGTACCTCGGATCCGAGAAAAACGTACCAATTGAGGTACAAGCGCCGATATCTCGCCCTTTGTGGCTAGTTGAAAACGATATAGGCCAATACTCCCCCCCAAGTGACTTAACCCTAGTTGGCATTGATTCGCTCCTAGCCGACTTGAAGTCTCACCTCTCTCATATGTCATCTGTCCTCCTAACTGGTGCCTTGGGCGCTGGCAAGACAGCCGTTGTGCAATCCCTAGCACATACGCTTCGAGAAGGCTTCCTATTCCACACGACTTATTTTCCATGCCGGAAGCTTGTCAATGATGAAAGCAGAATATCCACGATCAAGGAGACACTGAGTCGGGTATTTATGAACGCAAGCTGGGGCGCAAGGTTAGGCGGGAAGGCACTTGTCATACTCGACGATCTAGACAAATTGTGTCCAGTCGAAACCGAGCTACAAGTGGGAAACGACAACAGCAGGAGTCGGCAGGTCAGCGAGACCATTAGCTCGATTGTACGTGAGTATTGTGAGCGAGAAAGAGGCGTCGTTCTTCTCGCGACAGCCCAAGGGAAAGAATCACTCAACAATGTGATTATTGGAGGCCATGTTGTCCGAGAAATCGTAGACTTGAAAGCGCCAGACAAGGAAGCACGGAGGAGAGTATTGGAGACTATTGTGCAACAGCAGACCGTTTCTCCGGATGCTTTACAAGCTCCTGCTTCCCTTGGCAGTCGTCCTACCACTGCTAACGGGAGCGTTGGTGGTGACGATAGTGGTGCGTGGATGGAGGGAGGGGACCAACGCAGCCATGCCAACTCGGTTTCCACCAATCCCAAGCAAGACGGTTTCCTCTTAGATCCGGATCTTGACTTCCTCGACCTCGCTGGAGAGACTGACGGCTATATGCCGGGGGACCTGATACTTCTCGTGTCTCGGGCTCGTAATGAAGCTCTAATACGGTCCGTCAGCGAGGAACCTTCAAAGGACGCGTTGGATATTATCCAGCTTGGCCACGCCGACTTTGACAAGGCCCTGAAAGGATTTACCCCGGCATCGCTCCGGAACGTCTCGCTGCAGACGTCTACGACGACGTTCGACTCAATTGGTGGTCTCAAAGAAACACGTCAAATCTTACTTGAGACGTTGCAGTATCCCACGAAGTACGCACCGATATTTGCACAATGTCCTTTGAGGCTCCGTTCCGGTTTGCTCCTGTACGGATTTCCGGGTTGCGGTAAGACTCTTCTCGCAAGCGCCGTAGCTGGCGAGTGCGGACTCAATTTCATATCCGTGAAAGGACCTGAAATCTTGAATAAGTACATTGGCGCCAGCGAGAAAAGTGTCCGTGATCTCTTCGAGCGCGCTTCGGCTGCGAAACCGTGTGTCCTCTTCTTCGATGAATTCGACTCAATTGCACCAAAGCGAGGACATGATTCAACAGGCGTTACGGATCGTGTAGTCAATCAACTTCTGACACAGATGGATGGTGCAGAGGGGCTGTCTGGAGTTTACGTCCTAGCCGCGACGTCTCGACCAGACCTGATTGACCCCGCCTTGCTCCGTCCGGGTCGATTGGATAAGAGTCTGCTATGCGGGTTCCCTGATATAGAGGATCGTGTCGACATTTTACAAGCTTTGGGCAAGAAAGTGAAGCTTAGTGCCGAGATACTGTCTTCGAAAGAAGGGCTCATTGAACTCGCGAGGCGCACCGAAGGGTACTCCGGTGCTGACTTGCAGGCGCTCATGTCGAACGCCCAGCTGGAGGCTATTCACGATGTGCTCAACGACATCGAAATGCAGACCTCGGGTGATAAGCGTACTACTGCCAGTTCTCGAGCTAAAGTGGACATGACCGTGCGGACCCGGAATTTCGTGCAGTTTCGCTACGGTATAGAGGCTGCGTTAGCTGAGGCGGAAGAACGGGCGAAGAAAGGATACAACAAATCCTCTCAACTAGCTGAGAACGCTGCGATCGCAGCCAAGCTGGCCGAAATCAAAGCTGCAAGGAAACAGACGAAACTGGCCCAGAAAGGAGCAAATAGCGCCAATGGAGAGAATAGTCAAAAGGGCAAGGAGGGAAATAATACGGAGGTCCTCATTGGCTGGAAACATATGATGAAGGCATTGGAGTCTACTAGGGCTAGTATCAGCCCGCAGGAGAGAAGTCGGCTGGAACGCATTTATAGAGAGTTCGTGGTCGGACGTAGCGGCGAGATGCGCGACGGTCAGGGTAGCATGGAAATCGGCGGACGAAGCAGCCTCATGTAGATATAACTGTTCACGCCGGGAAGTAGGCTGAAAAAAGTTCTGATGATACTTTTACAACTGATAATACCATGTTGACACGCTTCTCTGCGTTAGAGGTCATGCCAGGCTACTAGCATATCAAACGGCAATTGGGTTTGTGGAGACTGAATACAGCCGTGTATTTGAAGAAAAGCAGGAATTACAATACCTAGTCATGACTTCTGGGATAATTGAAGATAGTAGGTAATGGTACAAGGGCTGAATTCACGATGGCAGTTGCAGGATGATCAGGCTGACCGGGCGAGTACAATGCTGAGGTTGACAGGAATAGTTCTGATTGGTTAGCTATATGTACCTAGTGGTTAGCCTTTGACTCTGCCCCGCCAACTCGTCCGGCTCGGCCGTAGCCGCGGGCCCGTGCACCCGCTTTTTGTGTACCTCAGTTTTGTCCCAAGTTCCAACCTCCGCCTCCGAAAGTCACCTCCGTCGACCTCTCTCCAAGTACATGCAACCAGGAGGCTCAGGAACACCGTATATAGAGCTTATGAAACCCATTCAACTTATAATGGGCTATTGAGACGATATTGAAGGTCTCTCCAGTTTATCCGGACAGATTAGGGGCCTGTAACGTTGGTCGCCGGCCATCCCTTGTCAGGGGACATATAGCATCGACTGCGAGTTGCTGCCGGTTTGGTACACTTCACCTGGCACACAACCCTATAGCCTTGGGGTACGTCCCTTACACAGCGTCGCTAGGGCATCTTCGACTGCTTAATTCCAGTTTTCATCTGTAAGTATGTGCGCAATTCCCTCTTCCTTCCTTCACCGTCCTCCAACATTTCATGATTTCCCACCGCACACTCGCTATGATGGCATCTCGTAAACCTTTACCTATGACTACCGACGCTACTACGAACGCATCACCAACAAACGCTCCCGCAATGGATTCTTCCAAATTGTCACCGGGGTACACCCCGGGGGCGGGCTCTCGCAAGACATCGTCTATGCAAACTTCGGGAACGACGCCTAGCAAGGGGTCGGCAATGCCGACAGCGACAGCGACATCAGCATCCAGCACACCTTCCCATTTGGCCTCCCCTGGCAGCGAAATCCCCGTTGGGCCCCTGAACATGAGTCTCTTTATAGATCCATCTAATCCACGATCCCCTTCCCAGTTAAGGGACCTTTCGTTAACACCTAACCCAGGTGTCCGTGGTGGACCGTACGCTCCGGTATTTATGGAGCACCCGCCCCTGAGAATCCCACTTCGCGATCCTAGCCCAAAGAAAAAGCAAGTAACAAGTGTATAGTCGCTAACGACAGACTTCATGCCTAACTCATGCCCTATCCACCGTACCTTATCCTTTCCCTAATCAAACACTACATTTCATTCCATCGCCGCTTCGCTCACCTTGATGTAGTTCCCTGTTCATAACGTTTATTGTCCTTCTCACCGTTCTTATGAATGAGTATTCTATAAGACTACTTGCTAACAGACTCATAGTCCTCCACCCGGACCGCAAACAATATGTCAACTCTGCAAGTTTCTCTGGCGGGACCTACGCCAACGCGCCAGAAGGCTGTGCAAGACGCCCAGAGGATGGAAGAGGCGGTCCAAGAAGAATGCGCCAAGTCAGGAAAACCAGCCCCCGGATATCGACTTACCGAACTTATCGGGAAGGGAAGCTTCGGCCGCGTCTACAAAGCAACAGATCTAAAAACTGCCCAAGTGGTAGCCGTCAAGATCATCGATGTCGACGAAAGCGACACGCTGAACCCGAAGCTTGCAGATACTTACAGTGAGATTCTGAAGGAGATTAACGCACTACATCGATTGAGCCAGTCTGGTGCGCAGAACATCAATCATGTGATCGAGGCTTTGCCCGTCGGCAAAGCTATGTGGATGGTGACGGAATACTGCGCTGGAGGAAGCGTCGCTACCCTAATGAAACCAACTGCACCCGGCGGACTACAGGAGAAGTGGATAATCCCGATATTGCGCGAAGTCGCCGTAGCAATTTACTGGGTGCATAAGGAAGGTATTATACATCGCGATATCAAGTGTGCTAACGTCCTAGTTACCGAAACGGGAGCAGTTCAGCTCTGCGATTTCGGCGTTGCCGGTATGATGGAAACGAAGCTCGATAAACGATCAACTTTCATTGGAACGCCACATTGGATGGCACCAGAACTTTTTGACCAGAATTCCCAATACGGAACAGAGGTCGATATATGGGCCTTTGGGTCTATGGTGTACGAAATTGCTTCAGGATTACCGCCAAACGTCAGGGCCAATGTGGGCCTCCCCCAACTTGGAGATTACCTCAGAGAACATCTGCCACGCCTTGATGGTGATCAGTATTCGGACGAATTAAAGAGTCTAGTCGCCTTCTGTCTTGAAGAGAACCCAGCCAAAAGACCTTCTATCGAACAGGTCCAAAAACACCCATACATTTACAACACCAGCTCTAGATACCCTACTTCATCTCTCTCTAACCTCGTTAAAGCCTTCAAACTCTGGGAAGAACGTGGCGGAAGCAGAAAATCTCTCTTTGCAGCTGGCGGAGCCCAAGCACCGACAGATCTTGGTTCGACATCATTAGCAACCGATGAATGGAATTTCTCCACTACTCTTGCCTTCGACGAACAGCTCCACGATGCTTCAGATGGCAGATCAGACGCTGAAGCAGTGCGTGATGTCTATGGCTCAGCCGTCGATTTTCCTAGTACGTTCGGTGAAGACACAGCACGACCCAAGGCTTTAGTAAAAGGTCGACGCCGGCCGCCACCGCAAGCTTTAGCCGCGACAAAAGTCAAAGCTCCTCTTGAGAAAGTTTTCGACCCGAACACAATTTCCAATTATGATGAGAATTCCCGCATGTACTACGGCCGTCCTGCTCCACCTCCAGAACAGCCCATGACAAATGAGCTGCCAACATCCGATCTCCCGCTTCGTGATGATTCACTTCATGCAACACTCCGTGAATCCTTGATTGACCTCGATGCATCTCTTGGCGGCGGTGATCTCTCGAACTTCGTCGATATGGGCACGATAAGGCCGGGCCCAGGACCAGGACCAGCTCCGAGACCAGACCCCGGACCGCGAGCTTCGATGGACAACAACTGGTCCTTCTCAGCAGCCACGGAGGCATCATCTCACGACAGAGCACCTTTAAGCGATCCCGCTGATATGAATAATGGCCGACACCACGCACCTGATTGGTCTTGGCCCACTAGCATTCCCCCCGCATCTGCCAATCCCGAGATGTCGCATTTTACCTTCAACGATGACCGCGATTCCGATAGAGGCATGGAAGTGAGACCCCGACTTCAACATCACCCTACTGAACCCATTGGCCTGCCATCTCAAGGCTACGAGATACAGACCACTAGTACATCGAACGACCGCATGTCCATGACCAGCCTAATCGACCTCGACATGAGCATGCCCGAACCTAGTCTCCCAGAACTCACCCGCCCTTCTACCGCAAACTCGGATATCGGCTCCATGGCGGGGTCTGACATAGGAGCGCGCGAGCCCTTCGAACTCGAACGCCACGCATCTGTATACGCACCTGCCCACTTTACCAGCCGCGAGCCATCCATCTACGTATCCGACGGGTCGGAATTCGCATCGCAAGTAGCCAGCAAGATTGCCGAAGAAGCAGCCGAGTCCGATATACACACGGTTATCCACGACCCCTCCCAGCAGCAGCAACAACACCATCAGCACCACCAGCAGGACAGCGACTTTACCATCGCCTCCTCGGAGACATACGTGGATAGTTACAGGCGTTCAAATGGTACCGGACCGCTGCATTTACCCCCCATCCCCCCTCCCTCGAGTAGCGTGATGGAAGCCAGGGCCACCGCCGGCGACGTGGCGAACGAGATGAGGAGACTTATAGGCAGCCTAAGCGACCATCTATCCATCATCGGCGAGCAGGTCGCAGGCATGGAACCCCGGCGCGCCGGGAGGAATTACGAAGGTGCGGAATAGCAAGGAAAGGAAGAGTCTTATAGAAGGAACTTGGAAGCCGTTAGTACCAGATCGAAGACGGAGAGGAGGACGGCTATTGAGGAACCCGAGTGTTTACCTCGTCTGCGGAGGATACCTAGGAACCCGGATTGTGTCGCGCGTGGGCGCTTGAGGAGGATAGGTCGATATCAGGCCTACAGTGTTTTCCTAGTCTTTTTCCTAGGTTTCTTTCCGTTTCTTTTTCCGTTGTTCTTTATGAAATGAGATACCACAACTTCGCCTCGAGGCACAGTTGAAGCAAGATTGAAATTCGCGCGACTGGAGTTGGTGCAGTAATTCTACTTTTTCCTTTTTTTTTTTTTTCTACTCTAGTCTAAACGACTCCGTATAGTAACATTACGTACCTAGAAGGTGACGGTGATTGGCGATTACTAGTAGAAGGGAGAAAAAAAAAGTACGGAGCGTTGAAAGAGGTTCAGAGAGCCATGGACGTGGTGACCTGTCAAGGCTCCATGGACATACAATACTACGTCTCTCCTGCCATTTTTCTACGTAAAGCCTATCAAATCCCCCATCAGAACAGCCTGGTACTTATCTACCGCCTCTCGTAGGCGTATGAGCACACCTGCCGCCAGCATCTTGACCTCGTTCTCCTCGCCACCCACATCGCCGCCCCGCGTATTGCCGAAAACGGCGTTCACCCACTCGGAGCTCTCGACGACCTCGCGTCCGTGTCTCTCGCAGAGGCCGCGCATATCGCCCTCGTTCACATCCAGCAGAGCCACGAGCCCGAATAGGACGGCCTGCGTAATGCTTAGATCGCCGACGCATTGCCCCCGGACGCCGAGAAGCAGGTCCCAGAACTCGGCGGTCATCTGCGGCAGCGCGAGCGTGCTCGGACCCGCCGCGTGGAGGAGGATGGCGAGCGTCTTGAGGTATAGCGTCAGCAGATACGGCTGGAAGAGTATGCCTCTCGTCGTGGCGGACAGCGAATGCACAGCCGCTTGAAAACGCGAGGTCAGAGGGAAGAAGAACGAAGACGCGATCAGCGAGGCCGTCGTGTTGGGTATAGCACGCACGCGTGGCTTCGTCTTGCCTTTCACGGGATTAGGGGATTGCGAATTTAGGCGTGAGGTGAAGGATGACAGTTTCAGAGCGTCTGGCCCTGTGGCTGCGTCCGCCGCCTCCGCTGCTAGCGGCGCGAGGAACGTCTGCGAAAGGGACTGTGCGAGACTATCTAGAGCATTTGCGGGGAGAGGCTTGAGGCCCGCTGCCGACGACTCAAGCCTATTCGACGACGAAGGCGAGATGTAGTGCTTCTCAACCTTAGCAGGTAACGTCTTTGAGGGGAACTGTGCAACCGCAGCGTATTCGGACGCCTCGAACCCTGCTATCTCTCGGCCGCTGAGACCTAAGGTGATAAGGATGGATGCTCGCTGGGACAACGAGTAGTCGCCATCGAAGAACGTCTTTGCGAACCACTGCCCCATCTTCTTCGGCTGTGCGACGACGACGGCGATCATCCCTTGAAGTCGGAGGTTGTCGAAGTTCTCGAGCTCATATTTATCCTGTAGGCCGACTAGAAGAGTGGCGAGTTCCTCCGCATGCGAACTAACCTCTGTTCCATAGTTCGCTTTCCGACGAATTAATGTAGGAGCAGTCGTCAAAGCCAGCTTCTGCTTATCATAATTCTCCGTGTCTCGGAAATAAGCAATCAGGTCCCGAATGTAGACTGGAGCTTTAGGCTTGTCTCGATTGACGAGCGTAGCGTCCTCGTCCGAATCCTCAGCGTCTGAATCAGGCTTTGCATACGGTACTAAATCAGGATCCTCGCCCTCCTCGTCATCTTCAATTTCCTCTATGATAAAACCCGATTGAGCGGGGGGTTTTGCAGGTCGTTGACTTGCGGTCTTTCGGGCTCTAGCTGGCTTCGGTGCGCCTGCGGGTTTCGGCAGGGAATCCAACTCTCTTAGCGGATCCAGAGGACCGGGCTTATCAGATATTTGGACCAGGTACTTATACCATCTTGCTTCTTCTGTATCCATCTCATCCATTTTGAAGTCAAGTTTCGTCTCCTTCCCGTGTACGAGTCCCGAGAGTGCCTCGCCGACCACCATCCCCAGGAAACGCGCACGGATTTGAGATGCGGCAATCCGATTGGAGACGGCATTTAGATAGGAACTTGATCTTAATAGAATCGTAAGTTTGATCGGCGCCAGCCTATGGACGTACCCGGCGCTGAGAAGCAGCACCTGAGCATGTGCTTGTCCTCTTGGTTAGCTTCCTTAGCAAGTATAGTATGTCGATGGATCTTACCTTCTTGCTGTAGTAATGGAGCGTGTCTGATGTATAGCTGATCGCCAAATTGACCCAGTGCTTTCTCCAGAATGGCCACCATGTACTCCTTGTTCTCGAAAAACACAGCGACAGCAGCTCGTCTGATCCCACATCCTTCGCCAATCCCCGCCCCGGTTCCGCTTGTCAACCAACTCAAGAGATGTTCCATGCGTGTCTCATCATCTCCTACAATCACCCGCAAGGCGCCAGCCACGGCAGAGATGATAGTGTTTCCCTTTGTTGGGCTACCGTCATCTAGGCTGCTCAAATACCTATCAGAGAGTTGCTTCAGAATAATACCGAGTATCTTGCGTTGTTCAAGAGGCGGGAAGAAGCCTAGCAGTTTGTTTAAAGTCGTCTGGCTATCCATATCCTGGAGAAGCAGACCTGTGATCAGCGGATTGACGAGGTTCTCTTACGTAGCCGTCAGTCAGCGTATGAAAAATTTCCGCATGACGATTAGGACTTACCTGGGTTCCCTAACCGCAGTGCGCGGGTCGATATTTCAGCACATAACTTGAGGACGTCTTCGTTGGCCTCTGACTTAGCACACTGTACGATATTTCGACCCAGCCAGTCGATATACAGCCTGGGATTGCTCAGCCAAACATCATTCTTGAGTTGGCTTGTCTGTCGGCAGAGGTCCTCTGCTTCCGCGGATAGTGAGACAATCCTCCCACTTGTAAATAATGATACAAGCTCCTGGCGCATTGGACGAATCCGAGCCTGACTCTCCAAGGAGGCAACGCTATTCCAAATACGTTTTATGTCATCGTCATCATGGATGAGTTGGGAGAGTAGCTCCAGAGCGAAACTCAGGTTAAAGCCGATATGGGAGTCTTTTAAGGATTTTGGGTCCGATTTTGATTCCTTCAATAGAGCACGCAGGTATGCCAACACGGCATTGACACCTGTGATGCTCTGCAAGCAGGAGATCAGCACATGGACATCTCCTTTGCTCTGCCCTCTAGACGCATCCCGCAGCACAGTCCAGTAGTTCGGGACAATGTCGGTAACTAGGACGTGTACTATTTGGGCTGCTTGGGGTGTGGGCTTTCGGATGTCGAAGGCGCTTTTGCCTTGTAAGCCTTTTTGCACATATCTTAGTACAGATAGTAGAGTGTCGTAGCTGGGCTGGCTCTTGAGGGCTTCGAGAGCCTCCTCTGGGGATGAGCCTCGAAACTCGGCTTTCACATCAGGCGCGGGACTAGGAGACTTAGAAATCTCCAACAATTCGTCTTGTTGATTGGATTTCCGGTAAGTCTGGCTTACCGGAGTGAGCAGGTCTTCCATGTCGCCGATCGTTGTTCTCCAGCTTCGTTCACTTGTTCAACTGCGTTCCTGAAGTCTGAATAATTGAATTATCCGAGATTATCGCCTCATAGCAGGTCTGATCTTCGAGGTAGCCTTGAAGGTAGAAACGGCATGCTCAAAGTAGCCTCATTTAGGACGCATATCTCTTCAAAGGCAAATATGTAACGACGTCTGCCTTGTAGACTTCGTGAACTACTTCATCTGTTGAGATTGTACAGTAAGTCAGTCATAAACTGCGATGATGTTTAGATGGATGTCAATCGTTCTGATTCTTAAAATATGAAGGTTCCATCCCTTCATTGATGCATGAAGTATGCTACTACACAGGGCACGCGGGGTAGCGTTTGCGCTTTATTGCATGATCCCAGCAAACCCAAGGTATCCTGCCATATTATCCCGCTATAATACTATCAATGATAAGGATGACATCAAACCGCCGTACGCCCTTCCTGAACCGTCCCCAAGCTCCATCCTGACCACCTGGCGCGTGCTCAACACCAGGAGAACCAACATGGCGACCGTCGCAGTGGATACTGCCCCTTCGAGATGGCAGTACCTCGACCGAATCCGCAGGACCCCCGGTCCTTTCAATCAAGATTCCGATGTCAGTGAAGAGGCTCTGGCAGCGTTGGACAAGGCCAAGATATTGGTCATCGGTGCTGGCGGTCTCGGCTGCGAGATACTCAAGAACCTCGCCCTCTCTGGTTTCAAGGACATCCACGTCATAGACATGGGTAAGCCACAGTAGTTTCCTCCTCGGTTGCCTCGATTATCATTCAAAGCTAACCAGTGTATGCTTGTGCCAGATACCATTGACATCTCCAACCTCAACCGCCAGTTCCTCTTCCGCAAAGACGACGTAGGAAAGTTCAAAGCTGAAGTCGCCGCGAAGTTCGTCGAGAAGCGAGTCAAGGGCGTCAAGATTACGCCTCACAACTGCCGAATACAAGAGTTCGACGAAGATTTCTACATGCAATTCCAGCTCGTCGTGTGTGGTCTTGACAGCATCGAAGCACGACGATGGATCAACCTGATGCTCGTGAACATGGTCGACATGGATGATCAAGACTCTCTCAAGCCATTGATCGACGGAGGCACCGAAGGTAGCAAAGACATCCAACCTCGACATCCCGTGGCCTGAAGTAATCTAATCGGGAGCAGGATTCAAAGGTCAAACGAGGGTCGTATTCCCCACCCTAACGGCATGTATCGAATGTCAACTGGACCTCTACACACCTAGAGCCGCAGTACCTCTGTGTACCTTGGCTACTATTCCGCGCCAGCCCGAGCACTGCATAGAGTGGGCCCATATCATCGCATGGGAACAAGAGAAGCCATTCCCGACCCTAGATAAGGACGATCCCGAGCATATTACATGGCTCTATCAGAAAGCCCTCGCACGAGCCCAGGAATTTGGCATCACTGGCGTTACCTATTCATTAACTCAAGGCGTGGTCAAGAACATCATTCCAGCCATAGCGTCGACCAACGCCATCATTGCTGCCAGCTGCTGTAACGAGGCTCTGAAGATTGCCACCACGGCCGCTCCAGCTCTTGGCTTTGAAGAGAGCTACATGATGTACTCTGGTGATGACAGCATCTACACGAGTACGTTCAAGTACGAGAAGAAGGAGGACTGCGCCGTATGTGGCGACGTCGCCAAACCACTGATAGTCGACCCTAACTGGACACTGAGAGAGCTTCTCGACTCTTTCGCGACGCAAGCCGACCTCCAACTGAAGAAGCCCTCGATCAGAGCCGAGGGCAAGACGTTATACATGTCGTTCCCTCCGAGTATCGAGGAGCAGACACGACCAAACCTAGATAAGACCTTGAAGGAAGGCTTGGGCTTGGATGTGAACCACGAGGTTGTTGTAACGGACCCTGCGTTCCCAGCACTGATTTTTAGATTCGTTATCCGATTCAGATGAGCAAAGATAGTTACGAGGGCATGATACCAAAGTACGTAGAGAGACCTGGAGTTTGCTGATTTATGTGGCTGGCCCAATCCAGTCCAAGATCGTCGATTGCAGCATGATGCACATTACCTAGGCTATGCTGGATGAGCTGTAAATAAAAGTCTATCCACCAAGTTCAACCTCCAGCCAGAATTCCCAAGATATCCAAGACGTTTTTACATCTGAGAGTGTAAGTCGCGTAGCGCCGTCGCGCTATCAGCCGACCACCGTGGTCTACGTCTTGTCTGGAATACTGATCACACACTGCCAGCAATGAGGTCTCAGACTAACAATTTCCATAAACTGTGCCTTAGGCAAGCATAAGGTTATTCTTACAGTGTGAGGCTCACCATGACCAGGAAGAAGTTCTCGAGTACGATTGGCTGCCTAACATAATAGGGTATTCTTAAAAGCTCGGGACCAAGTTCAACTTGCATATTCCTTTCGCCACACTGCGCACGCCCTCAGGTCCAATCTCCAGCTTCTCATCGGGCAAGCTCTTAACCGGGTGACCCCAAACTCTGACGCCAGTCTTATCCTTCCTGAAGTTATGCTGGAAGTATCTGGAGAGCTCGACTGCCTGGGCTCCGCGAGGTAGCATCTCGGCGTAGAATGCGGTGAGAGCACGGTGGAGGGCGGCGTCGTCGGGCGACTCGAGCTCGGTAAGCAGCTTGCCCAAGTGGAGCGCGTCGCGCATCGCGTGTATGCCCCCTTCGGCTTTGTATGGCATCATGAGGTGGACGGCGTCGCCAAGGAGGGTCGCTCGCCCGAGCGGGAGTTCATCCAGGTGACAGTCTGTTGGTACCCAGCCAATATCGCGAATACCCTCGGTGGTCGTCTCGTCAATAATGCGTCTGAACTTGGGGTCCAGATGCGCAGTCATTTTCTTGGCAATCACGAGTCTCTCTTCTCTCGGAAGGGTGTTTACAGCGATGCGGCCAGTTTGTTGAGCGAGCGGGTCATGCCACGAGAGCACCCAGAAGAACTCGCCGGATTGGCCGTCGGGTGCTATCTTGGTGAGACCCATGTAGAGGTTATTCCACCCATCTCCTGTTGTAACTGGTATGATAGCCATGCTGTGAGCGATTTCCAGTTGGCGTACAAAGGCCTCGCCACTTAGAGTGGTCTCTCCAGTTATCGAGCTAATGGGAACATTTCTAAGCACCTCCTTATTCGGCTTGCCCAGGACATGCTCCCTCACTATTTACGTGTTAGTTGCTTGTCTTAACAGGAGATTAGGGGTTTTTACCGATACTGTTTGCACCGTCAGCACCGACGACGAGATCGCCCGTTGCGGTGGTGCCGTTCTGGAAGGTGACCACCATCTTGTCGCCCACCCTTTCAATCTTGTTCGCAACTCTGCCGTACTGGACGTTGATGTTTGTCGACAGCCATTTCCGCAGTAATAGACGGTTGCATCGCAGCGTGGGGGTGGACGGGGAACATTCCGCGCCCAGGCGGTCATTATGAAAGTAGAAAACGACCTGGGTTTCTAGGTCGAGAGGGTTGAGATGATGGACGGTATCTCGGAAGTTGGGCATATCCTCCGGGAAAGCCTTGAATAACTCGTCTAGAACACTGGGTATTGGAAAAGGGGGTCTTAGATTCCGATACACAACTGCGGAAGCTGGATAGTTGACGCTCACCTGTGCATGGTCAGCGACCACCCCTGGGCTCTGGCAACTTCGTGCTCATCTCGCTCGAAGATCTCGAATGGGACTCCATTCTTGCGGAATACTTGGGCGAGAGTCAAGCCGCCAAGGCCAGCGCCGACGATTAGAACTTTTGGTTTATACCCGGCTTCAGCCATATTCGGTGCGATTACTTCTTTCATCCTACACCTATCAATGAATAGCACTTGATGAGTTACGAAGAATGTGCCATTTCAACTTGCGTGAGCCCTCAGGGCTTACCATCTTCTTATTGTAATGTATGCACTCCCCATCTTCACTGGAGTATGCGCGGCAGCAGAACGTTCAACCAATCAGGCAACAGAGTGGCGCTACGTTTGCTCTCTCTCCTTTTCAGCCAGCGCTCGGCGACGGAGTATCTCCCCGCCCCCTGCACCACCATCAGTTCACGCGTGTCATCTTTCTGTTGCACATAAGATGGGCGAGATTGGGTTCGGTCTCTATCAGATTAGTATTATTATATTAGTAGTTTGAGAGCGCGTAAGGATAGCGCTACACCCGGCAATCCCTTCTCCGGCGTTAGGTAAGACGGATTAATGTCCATCTCATACCCTCAACCCTATCAGTTACTCCGTAGCGTATTTGATTCGCTCATGACGAATGTCTTCGCTGTAACGCTGCCGTGCTGGGTTCTGTTCTGCAATAGAGGTAGGTCGAACATTCTCATCATACCTACCTCATGTAACCAAGAAGCAATGCCACGTAACCTTATACGCACCTGGATCTGGCAATCTGTTACAAGATATAAGGTTTGCACTTAGGCAGGTGACAACAACCTGAGAAACTCTGGTGATGACACCACCTGGAACTTCCGCACTCTAAAAGATGATGCTAGGTCGCACACATTCAGAGCAGGTTTCATCAAACCGGCGTTTGTCAAAGTGCCTTATTTTCAGCTTATGTTGCCATGCCCCACCTAAAAATCCAAGGCGCAGGTTTTAGCGCAGCGCGATCTACAGGCCCAATGCCCCTATGCGGTTTAACGTACGATGCATCCTGCAAGTACGTGTGTATGAGTATTTGATAGCCTGCATTAGTTGTGTCACTGTCAGATAATAGGATTTTCCTTAAGAGATCTCTATGACACATCAACTGGAGATTAACCTTTAAGAGCAAGTAGGGCACGTGCGTGTCCCAGGGCAGTCACGCTGTCTCAGGTCAGACCGGAATAAAGATTGATCACTCAAAGTTGGACCACAAGACTCATAAGATCTGGAAGGTATAGGAAGGTGCCGGGGCCCGTAATTCCCCTTTCCACCCATTATATAGGTATACTACCTAAGGTACCTAGGCTAACTCTCAGCTCTCCTTAATCACGACTGCTGATACACCGAGAATAAGCGCAGTTATGATCCAAAAATTCCAAAATAGCAATGAAAAGTCGATCAACTGCATTGACCACTAAAACTCCCTCAAGATTTCGTAGGGCTGACGACGTACCCAAATCCATGGAATAATATTCCGTAGTGACGGGTCGATCGCGTTTGCTCACTTGTCCGCACCGTCATAGGTTCTACTGTTCCTAAGTGCCTGCATGTCCGTGAACGCCAAGAGAAGTCCCTGATGTGGGACTCAGATCCCGCATGCCCGTTCTGTGCTGAAATCGCTACTTTTCTCTGTCGCTAGGATGGGTCCTGCGACGGGATCTCAGGTCCTAGCTCAAATTTCACGGACAAAAAGTAGAGAGAACGAAGTATTCGTCTCCCGATTCCTCGCTAGCAACTCGACGAAGAACCGTACTACACCGCTCACCAGCCAGATTGCCGAGTAGCCACTGCAGCCGAGAGCAGATCTCGTTTGCAATAACCGTAGTTTCAGAATCATAAATGCATATAATGGGGATTGTATGAGTTGCAGTGCAGAGCGCATACAGCTCAGTAACGGAGTGAACTTCTCCAGACCCTGATTCGACCCACTTCGTCAAATGGACCCCGAATTAGATTAAAGTATACTAAATAAAGATATATCGAGGATACCAAAGAGCTTGGAACCTTCGAGGATTTCAAAGTATCCGAGGTAAAATGGGACGATGAAGTTACGCACAGAAAGGCACTCGGCCGAATGTGAAAGGTTGCTTGAGAAAATCAGTATGCGGAGGTTGATGTGGTTTTGGCGTAACACGATAAGATTTATAAGACGTAGTTCGCCATTCTTGGATCGAATTGGAGGAAAGTTAGATTGGATGGGATGACAGAACGGCATTACACCTTTATACCCATTTTCGCCCCCCAAGAGCCTCTAATATCGAACGTTTCCAAGCCAGATACGAATCATTCGTGTATAAACTTCGTCAAGCCTCCTCGTCGTCTTCGTAAGAGATGTACGATCTCTCGAAAATCCTTAACCAATAATCCAATGACTTGTCGATAAACTCATCTAGGCTCCATGGCTTATCCATCACATACTTCTCGTCGCCACTCCAGACATGGAGATCCGCTTCAACGATCTCCTCTGTAGCATCCCCATGGCCATCGATGAGCATGACGGCGACGGGTTTCATTGTTGACGTGTCCCCCAGGAAACGCTCCAGCTTCCTGCGCTGGGCGGCCGTGTCGAGAATAAGCAGGTAGCCAACCACCCATGTTCGTGGGTTATGCTTTATGACTGCTGGGTAGCTGCAATGTAACAGCGTAAAAGGCGCATACCCGTATATCTTTGCTGGTCTCGCGAGAGCTGATACCGCGTCAACATTTGATGAATCTTTCGTCAAGACCCATGCGAGAAGAGGCAGGGCACATAAGGGACCGCAAACGAATAGCGGTTTTGGTTTTGGCGCGGGAGTCATCGGTGGCTCAGGGGTTGGTTTCGAGTGTGCGAATCCCATTGTTACGGGTTTGCAAGAGTGTATGTGCGTCGATGGTACTATCAAGCAGGGAGGGATGAGCAAAAATCGTCTGGCAGACGCTTAATAAGGAGGCGTTCTCATTCCTTCAGAATCTGGAAGCTAGTCGAGGACAAGAGCCCAGATATAGACTATGATTTTCTTTGATAAAAGGTGCATTAAATGGAAAGGAGATAAGGTTTCAGGCTAGATCGAACAGACACGCAATGCCTTGCTTGGACGGACGTTCTCAGATATCAGGCTAGGTAATCAGGAGCGAAACACCGCTGGGTCATACGAATTGACAGCTGAGTGAGATTTAGTCTTGGGAAGGTTTGGCTCCTTGATGCTTAAGAAAGTCATTGAATACCTTATACATCTAATGCAAGGCACACGAAGTAAACCGCTCCTAGTCTTTTCATATTAGTGCATGTCTCGCAGTTAAACTGTTTGCAATGTAAAAACAGGGGCAAAACAATTCCGAATCGGGGAATCGAACCCCGGGCCCAAGAATGAGAATCTTGGATGTTAGCCACTACACCAATTCGGACATGACTAATTCGATCACAATATACCCTATCAGCTCGGCAAACTCCCTGCTTGCTTCAAGCGGAAGGGGCGAACACGTTTGCTGCCCCTGAACCCCTCTTTAGTCAAGGCACCTACCCGGTCTACATAAGACTCTTATCTTGTACATACAAGCAGACACGGCTAGGCCACTATGCTCATGACTCCCATTCGGGTTTGGAAACAGGCACCTAATTCAGTATTTCATGTAAGCTGTAACACTATATCCCTAGGTATCTAACAATTCTTGTGATAGGCACTTCCATCTCCTGGTATGAATTGTCAGGAGCCATGTGTCAGAGATCAGGAAGCGCCTAGGAGTTCAATTCTGAGTTAGCGGGATAGTAAAGGGGGCTATCACGCATATGTACGGAGCTCTCTGGATAGAGGTCCATAACTTCTTGCCCCCTATTCTAGGTCGGCCACGTGACATGAATGACGTCTTGGGCTTCTCTTAAACGAGAGCATATACACTTACACGTCTGTCAGATAGAGCTAGTGTGATAGACAAGACGTCAAAACTACCTAATGAGTTCTATCAGATAGACATTTAGTTCCACAGAAAAACAGAGCACATCGAGGATCCGTCGTGCCCATTAGTTATGTCTTAGACTTTGAATTTTCCATATTCCATGACTCAGGAGGTCCATTTGAATATGGCAATTAAAGAGCTTTCAAATTTAGTCTCTCTTCATTATAGCTTCCTGCTCATGGAGAATCTAGTTTCCTCATTAATATGCAGGGTTACATATATAACGGCTTCCCAAACTAAAGCATAGCATCACTTATGGCAGTTCACGATCTCTAAGTTCCCGTACTCTAGCTAAGAATCTAGGTAGAGACTCAGGGCATAGACCACCTCAATCCAGACGTCCAGTTTTTCATGGAATAAGAGGTACCTACTAGATATTTAGTGAAATGACAAGATGCTGGAGCACTTTGGTTAGTGTATACCTTGGGCACTCAAGTTTCTGGGCCAATTAAGCCTCAAGGTATGTGAGCACTTACCTCTTTCGTTTGGAAACAGTATGAGGAAAGAACCGGAGAGGTGCATCTGCCGCGTAAATGTGCAGGCGTACGGTTTGTTATGTGCGTTAAGAGGAAGGAGCACAGTACGTTGAGTTCGAATTTGAGTCTAGGAAAGCGCTACAAACGTTCGCACACGACCACTTGGTACATGTGCCTGAGGATCAAACCAGTTCAACCAATAAGAAAAATTGTACAATACGTACTTATATACCTCGCCGCGCACCTGAGTCAGCAGTGATGTGTGTTTTGGGTGCGGCTCTGCATTGGCCAGACCTGCGCTGATGCACCGGTCACTTGGACGATTCTGCCTCAGTCGGCCGCCAGCCAGCAAATACTATATAAACACACGCTCTGCTCGCCCTTCCAAATATTTTCCCCTTCTCCATTCAACAACAAACCCAAACAACCTGACCACCATCGACTCCGGACATGGTCTTGACTCTCAACTTGCCAAACAGACTCGGTGGCCTTCCATCTCTATTACACTTGACGATACTGTCTACCAGTTGCAACTTGTCACTCACTCTTCATCGCATTGTGTCACTGTCGTCGCCAACCATGGCCAACCTTCACATCAATCGCCTTCATCATGTTGACTCCGACCAACATCGTCACCCACCACTGACATATATCGCACCAACACACCAACATAACAACATAACAACATAACAACATAACAACATAACAACATAACAACATAACAACATAACAACATAACAACATAACAACATAACAACATAACAAAAGTATAAGTTATACATCCATAGCTACACTTTATCATCGCGCTAGATTTTATCTTTCTTAAGTAACATTTATCCTTTCGCCTCGTTTAGATCATCGCAAGACCAACTATTGCCTACACGGGCTTCCAGTTATTACCTTACTACGATTCCCTACTTATAAACTAAGTTCCTTATTACCTAGCAACAGACATGAAGCGGGAGTAATCAACTCCTACAAACAAGAACAGCGACAACAAAACAGAAACAACTAGACTGGTAACCTAGGTCTCATCTAAAATCAACAAACCTCAATTAACTCACATACGCTTCTGCTCCAGTCACCATCCCTATTAACTCCAACGCCACTTGTCACTGAGACAGCAGCCCTACTACTTCACTTAACAACCGCAGTCTTCGCTCTCATACATCCCGGTACGGTGAAGCCGCCCTGGGGGAAGTGACCGCGGAGGGGGCTGGTCTCAGTCGAAGATCAAGTTACTCTTACATCACCATGCTCAGAGCATTGGAAGATATGACATCTCCATATTCTATACTCTATAACAATACCAGGATTAAAACGTTAGAACGCAGACACGCCTCCGGCAAAGGCCTTATTGCCTGCCAGTCCCCTGTTCCTCCTGCCCTATCCGCCAAACCCATAAAAATAAAATATAAACTAGAACAGGGAAGAGATAAGGAGAAACATAAAGGAAAAAGAACTAAAGAGCACAAAGAAGATCGGTTGGTGCAACTATTACTTCTATACTCGAGAAGCTAAACCTCCCACCTACGCAGATCATTACATGCACTAACTCCTTCTCACTCTATAAATGCCTAACCGCTAGTCAAACTTGGCATAACTTTATATATCTACCTAATATATATATATCTATTAAATTTCTCAAAAAAGGGCTCGATGATTGATATCATATCGCTCCGCCAGTCATACGAGCGAGGAGAAGTTGCCGAAATAAGATGGATCCATGGTGAGGACAACCCGGCAGACGCCATAAAGCCAACGCCAACAAAGCACTCAAAACGCTCGCTGACACGAACAGTCTCACTATGAGACTATAAGGTTAGGCGAAGCGGACTTAAAGCATCTGAACCCAAGGAAGCAGATAGCGGAAATACGCAGCTTCCCGAAACGAAAAGAAAAGCAGTCAGAAGGGACTACGACGAAACAAATCCAGCAACGAAGGCGATCGACAGGCCATCTTCACCGAAAACCTCGCAACACCGCAGGAGATCAATGCAAAAGGGACGACAAAACTCTACGAGTCCTACCTCCGACCATTATGAGCCCAACACATTAGTTCCTTCACGGGGCTGAAATACAGAAGCAGCCATGAGCATGATAGAGTCAACACTTCTCGCCTCATACTAACCAGCTACCGCCGCGACAAGCCCTGTCGCACTGATCCTTGCGGCAGAGGATCTCCTCAAGAAGCCTGAGCACCGACAAGTCTCAATACTCTTCTTGTTGGTAAGTCATGTCATTCACTATCCCTTGTTTTTCCATACTAGCCGTCCTAACAATGATACCAGCTCGGCCCGAACTCAAGTTTTCAAACCACACCGTCGCTCCTTAAACCCACACATAGCTTAACCACCGAGGAGCGCAAGAGAACCCGTTTCGGTGGCTACAATGCTCCCGTCCCTGTCCCCACTCAAGTTTTCAGCCCACACCGTCGCTTCTCAGATCCATAATAGCTTAAGCACCAAGGAGCGCAAGAGAACCCGATTCGGTGGATACATTGCTCCCGTACCTACCTCCCGGCATGCAGGTACCGGGTTACCACGACTCTTCTATCCAAGATGGAGAAAGGAGAGTAGAAAGGTGTGTAGTAGTACTTTTACCTCGTGCACTTACTAAACTGTTCAAGAAAGGGGTTCGTGCTGACGGCTTCAGAAGACGAACTCATCGCGACAGCCGACCTGGAGTAGAGGACAGTTCCAGGGAACTCGCTTTTAAGAAGGAACGTTGAAATACCATTTGAACAGGTAAATACGGGGACCGGTCGTTATCCCTTAAAGCATCCACCGCTAACTAAATAGAGTAGGACAAGGAACAGAAGGAATCAGCCATAGGAAAAGGGGTCTGGATGTGTCGGACAAGGTGTCAGGCAACCCAATGCGCCAGCTCTGTTGACTCCATCGTCAATTCAATAAAGTCAACCACACCTTCCAAGGTTCCAAGCTTCTAATTCAGTTTCGTAACCTGGGCTACTAGGTAGTAGACCCTTGTCTACCGACATCACTGAATCTGAAGTTTTTGCTTAATTTCCTGAGGATGCTGTGACATTGTACCTGGATATTCCATCTCATAATATAACTCTCACTGCATCGAAAACCTCTCCTTGACTGGGCTTTCGACTACCTAGCAGCTTACCTTAAGTACTTAACGTTATGACTCTGTACCTACCTGGTAGGCACTTCTAATATGATTCAAACCTGGAAGCCGGTGATTAACCATGTTAACAACTGGAGCCTACAGATGTCTCGGCTCACTGCTTACCCTATGCGCGACATGCGTAATCACGTATTCAAGACAAGATTCAGAAGACGACTGGCAGTTATGAGGTACGTATGTTTCGACTTAAAACCGTATCTTGGACTTAATGCCCATGTGTTTTATGTACATATATTGAGAAGCCTTCGATATTTAACCTTTTCCTATATGTACATGCTGAGATGGTTGGGTATGTTCCTTGCAACTGATATTCTCCGTGGTGGCCTATACTACCGCCCGGATATCCTTGTTCATAAATATTTATATAGGTAGATATAACCCAGAGAAGATATGGTACAGTTACTGCCAGGTGGCAGCTTGGTTGGGGTCTTGTAGTGGCGTCTGGTTCGCGTAGGCGCTCATTTGAGGCGGCTGGGCGACCCCCATGAACCCGCCGTATTCCTGCATCAGGTAGTTCCAATCCATCTCTCCGCCGAAATTGACGTCTGGGAACGCGGCAGCGAATTGCCTGTTCATGTCAATTTGTGGCACGCCGCCGGCAAACATATCGCTGTCCGGATACAGGGGGACGGTAGGAGGTACGCTTTGTTGCGATTCTGGTGGTGTCTGAGACGACGCGACGTAGGCGCCGCTTATAACGGGAATCTTGGGTGACGGTGTTGGGACTGGCGTCCTCTTCTTGGTGGTCTTTGGTAACCGCGCCGCAATCTGCTTCATGTGGGTAATGAGTCGGGGAGGCACCACGGTACGTCCGAGTGCAGCTTCAGCAGCTTCACGGGCGTCCCACGCTTTCACGAAGAGTGGGCTGAAGGAAAGATGCATCGGACTACGCATGTGAGTGGTCATCTTCCTCCTGTCAGCATGTCCGCAAATTGTTTCCCAAGCGCGTTCGCACAGTTCTCCAGTCGTGCGATGGCGGAGCTCCGTAAGCAGGCAAATATAGGCCGGGAAGGGAAAATGCATGTTCGTGTACCAAAGGAAGCCTTTCAAGCTGTCCCGTGATTGAATCATGGTGTCATATTCGATCATCTTGATTGCTTCAATGAAAAGTTCTTCCCTCTCAGGTGCCGGTAACGGAGCAGGTGCAGTGAGCGCAACACGGAAGAAACCGGACACTATCTTGAGTTTGCACATGTTTGCCCGGGTCATGAGAAGTGTCATGTAATGAAGCGGGACCTTCGGATCGCAATATTTAAGGTATGTGTCTTCCATATAAGCGGAGAATTGTTCGAGATAGCTTGAGAGTCGATGATCAGCCACACTGGCGACAGCTTGTGGGTTAGATTCTGATGATTGGCCTCTCATCTTGTCGTTGCCAGGCGCCTTCGCAAATTCCAGACGTGCAAGAGAGAATATCATCTCGGTTGCGCCACGGTGCGGTGGAGGTGGATCCTTCGCGTGCAGATGCAAGTCTGCGTCGTTGATGTTGAGCGGTAATTTGCAGTTCCCTCCATTGGAGATGGCAGTGATGATGGAACCGCAGAGCTCCCCGATACGCCGGTCAAACCCCGCGAGTGTCCACCATAGCCGTCGCCTCTCTTCCACCTCGAACGGAGAGAGGTTGAATTGGGCTCCGTCGCGATGTAAGCCTATCCGCTGAGCAAGGCGTACACCTATCCCTGTTAAGCAGAAAAGCGCCCGTGGGTCTGAATACTGCCGGATACCGATCTGATACATGTTAGAGCAGACCTGAAGCGGGTAAATCTTGATTTCATCTTACAAGGTATAGCAGATAAGCTTGCAGCAAGGTTAGGTCTGGATTACGCATGAAACCTGCGTTCATGAGGGCCTGTTGTGTTGCATAATAATATTTGGACAGCAATGTGGTCCTCGACTCGTTGAAAGTGGCTTGGCATTCTTCCTCGTCTATACTCGTGATGGCCGTCAGGTAAATTGAAAACATCAGAGCCTCCAGCGATCGAGATACCTTGTCGAGGTTTGCCCCGGCCTCAATAATCCGCACTTGCAGTGTTGGCGTATGTGTTAGCTTGAGAAGAGGATTGACATTGTTCAGGTATATCTGCCATAATTGGAATATTTGAATGGCAGTTGGATGTTGGTCAGTGACGCTCTCGAATTGGCCGCCAATCACAAAAGGGAAGCCGTCAGCGGTTTCAAACATCTTGTCGTACGCTTGGTTTATCGACGATCCCACGTCCTCTTCATCAGATGAGTCTTTAAGAGAGTCGTCGACGGCCCGGAACTAGGTGGTTGTTAGCATTTGCGGATCTGCAGGGGAATAAGTAGTTACGAGCCTCCTTCTGAAAAGGAAACCACTTGAAGGTCCTGGTGAGATGCGATGTTAGTCTCGCTCACGGATCAGACGTTCAGCCTCGATGCGGACAGTGCTTACCTGGGGACATGCGCAGTCTCGCCCGGAGATGAGATCAGATCGGGGTCCACTCCGGCTGGAGACTCCTTGTTCCTCTTCCTTATAAACTCGGGTTCAAGCTCGTCACCGTCTTCGACAGATCCGGGATCCACAATCTTGACATCGGGGCCTAGCGAATCAAATTCGATGCCGTGCTGGGACAAGAGCGCCTCATACTTCCGTAATCGTTCGACCAGGTCTCGCTCGGGGACGCGCTTCTTGCGCCGCCTAGGCGGTTGAGGTGGCACAACGCGGCACTCGACTCCGGCCTTTACGCAATTGGAGCAGGGTTTACTTTTATCGCAGCGCACCTTGCGCTGTTGACATAAGACACAGCTATGACCTCTTGTGACTTTCACCATGGAAGCGTCCGGATTGGAGGGCGCGCCGCTATGCGAGGACGCGGCAGGCGGCGTGGTGTCATTGTTGATCGAGCCCTCGCCAATCTGGGACTCTGGGGTCGGGGGCATGGTGAGGTTTTTCAGTCGGTCCCGAGAGGGGCGACGGGATCGTACACCGCTAACGGTTGGCGTGCAGCCGCTTACCGATATGCTAGTGATTGATAAACCTCAACTAGGTAACGGAGGCGACTCTGTTCTACATGAGACGAGAAGCGATCAGGCCGGGCGCGGCGCTGATTGGCAAGCCAGAACGAGAACAAAGCTTTTGATGCGGGAATTTCGGGACCGAGGAGGGCGCCAGAACAGAAAAATAGGGACGGGCTTTAGTCTTGTGAGCGGGCTCGTGCAGGAGCCTCTGGGGCTGCCGTGTCGCTTTCGAAACTGACAGGTTGGATGGGGGTGGGAGATGGGGATGGGGATTGGGGATGGGGGGGAGGCCGTCCCATCAAGCCATCCGGACTCAGATGAGAGAGGGGAAGAATATGCAGGTCAAATCAAAAGGGAAAGATGTGTGCGTATTCTGATACAACAAGACTAACCTAGGTAAATGAACAAAGAGGCGTTTCTATGGAGGGTATGTATGTATTTTAGATATTGTACGGATTGGATGCGGTAGGTTCGCTTGAACTGGGGATGAATCCCACACATCTGACGCAACGACTCAAGAGACGAAGTAGGTTAGGGGCTGTTGTTACAGATTCAGTGATTCTTGATTGCGTAGATAAAGATGGAGTCATAGGATTCGGGGTGGGCATCGAGGTACTACTCTGTTCCAGTCTGCGGCGCGAGTAATTGTGTAGGACACGTCTAAATGCAGCGACACAATCCCTTTGTTAGGTAGAGTGGCAACGAAGGCGGGGAATTGATCAAAAGTCGGCATCCTTCCACATCATCAAATGCGTTTCTATCCATCATCGCATCACCATCGACTCGAGGAGTCGGTAGTTAGATGGTTGTCAATCGCCGACAGGGTTCAAGTCGTAATCAGATCATAACGCTGAACGCGGTCGTGGCCTTGAAAGGAACGGGCCTCGTATGTGTTAAATGCCGACCACCGATGCGGCTGGAAACATGGAAAATTTGTAATCTGCCCCTATCAAAAGCTTCTGATAGACCACAACCTGGAAGCGTTGATCAAAAGTTGTTGGTTGAGTCGTGGACAAACTAATTGCAATTCTCGTTTTTTGTGTGTTCGGGATCGAGAAAGGGAGGTTCGGGACCGAAGCTGCTCTGTTCCAAAAACAGGACAGCACTTGGCAGCTTGGCCCAGGTGCGATTTCCCTTAAGGTCCGCCCGAAATTGCAAGAGCCAGGCCCTGTAGGAAACCTTAGCTTCCTTGCTGCCTGCAACCCTAAACTTAAGATAACTTAAGCTAATTTTGTGTCACATAGTCACGTGATGCAATCTCGATACGTACCTCCTGTTCTTTTTCTAGAATTCGAAGCTTCGGTCATCTCAGCCACGCCTCGCCTCCGAGCTCACACCCGTCCCTATGGTTCTCGGGACTCCCCAACTCTTCCACCGTCCGTTGCCCTTCATATTGCCAATAGAAAGTGTTAGCGTGCACATACGCGCAACTGGCCTGTGGCACGAGTGAATCGTGCAAGCCCACAATCTGCTGCTTACAGTCACCTCAGGTAGGACGAAGAAAAAGCCATGAATTACGTATATCTACTGTGTGCATGTGCCGTTGCTTTACAAGGGAAGTTTGTGCCATGTTGTGTTTGTAGCCCGGCACTGCATCGTCCGAAATTCTCCTCCCTTAGCAATTAAGTTTACCAAACCCTATGGCCAAGTGAAAAGAAGAAGGGCATCTCATCGCCGTTCACTTCGGATTTCCCTGGCTTACCTCGTAACTCTCCGAGACTTTTATCCTCTTTGTTCTCGAACTGATCCCGCCCGTGCCTCGAAGTATTCATGGCCGAGTCGTCGCGAAGGACATCCGAGACGGGTGGTCCTCTGACACCAGTTGATATTCCTGAAGATGTCGAAAAGACGGCCCAGGCATCGCCTGAACTGGTAGATCAGGCCGAACAGAATTTCAAGCCCAAAACCCTCAAGTTCTGGTCCGTCATGTTGAGCATATACCTTGCCTTGTTCCTCGTTGCCCTCGATCGAACCATCATCGGTACAGCTATTCCCCAGATAACGCAAGATTTCCACAGCCTCGGAGACATCGGCTGGTATGGATCAGCGTATCAGTTGACAACAGCGGCATCTCAACTGGTATTCGGCAGAGTTTATAAATTCTACGAGGTGAAAAGGTACGTCCGAGGGTCTCGGCTTTGGTAACACGGGGCCGATGCCGCTGACTTGGTATCTACTCACTAGGGTATTCTTGATCGTTGTCGCACTATTCGAGATTGGCTCCGTCATTTGCGGTGCGGCTCCAAACTCGATTGCGTTCATTCTTGGCCGTGCGATTGCCGGTTTAGGCGGTGCCGGTATCTTTACCGGCGTCATGATCATCATGCTCCCTCTGGTACCTCTCCGAAAACGACCGATGTTCCAGGGCATCTTCGGAACTGTCTTCGGAGTTAGTTCAGTCATGGGCCCTCTTATCGGAGGCGCCTTCACCGACCACGTCACTTGGAGGTGAGTCCTGTCTCGTCCCACTACTGAGATACGTGAGCTAACAACCTTGTGCTCAGATGGTGTTTCTATATTAACCTTCCCGTTGGCGCTGTCGCGGCGCTGTGCCTTCTGATTGTGAAGCTTCCGTCGAGACCTCCCCAACCGGCGCCATTCTGGGAACATTTTACTCGATTGGATCCGCTGGGGACCTTTTTCTTCGTTCCGAGCATCATCTGCCTTCTGCTCGCATTGCAATGGGGAGGATCGACGTACTCGTGGGGCAGTTGGCGCATCGTTCTACTACTGGTTCTTTTTGCCGTGCTGTTACTCGCTTTTGCTGCGGTTCAAGTCTTAATGCCCAATACTGCGACGGTTCCAGTAAGAGTCATTTCACAACGGAGCATTGCAGCCGCGTTCTTGTTCATGCTTGCAATCGCCGGAGCCATGCTGATGACCATCTATTATCTGCCCTTGTGGTGTGAGTATCTTCTGCTGAAGTTTCCCTAGTTTTCCCCTTGGCTGTATTCTTCGACCGCACAATATACTAACAGGAGATATAGTCCAGGTTGTAAAAGGCGTGAGCGCCACGCAGTCCGGCGTTGATACCCTACCCCTCGTACTATCGCTTGTAGCAGCCAGCATATTCTCTGGGATTATGACTCAGAAAATTGGATACTATGTCCCAGTCATGATAGCTTGTCCGACAGTCATGGCTATAGCGTTGGGGCTATTGACTACCTTCAAGGTGGACGAGGATTCTGCCCACTGGATTGGATATCAATTCCTCCTCGGCTGGGGACTCGGTTTGGGAATGCAGTCAGCTGGTCTTGCCGCGCAAGCTGTTCTTCCCGCACCAGATATTCCAACGGGAGTTGCCATGATGTTCTTCGCCCAGCAATTAGGCGGAGGCGTCTTTACATCCGTCGGCCAGAACCTTCTAAGTAGCTACATGGTTGCCCATGTATCAGAGGTCCCCGGTCTCGATCCTCAGCAGGTTACCAGCGAAGGCGCTACGGACCTCGTGAATGACGTTGCGCCCGAGTATCGGGATGGTGTGAGGCGGCTTTACAATGATGCGCTCACAAGGATATTCCTTTGTGCTATGGGAGTGGTGCTTGTTGCCTTCGTGGCGGCCTTCTTCATGGAGTGGAAAAACATCAAGAAGATCAGACGAGGGGGGCCTTCGGAAGAACCGAAAGGAACCGAATCGGTTTCCGCGGGCGAAGAACGACAGACACCAATGGTACACGATGCAGCAGAGAATGAAGAGCTACATACTATCCAGCTTGACAAGGACAGGCGCACGTCCGGTGAGCCAAATCGCCAATCCGAGACAGTGTCCAACTCGAAGGGTGTCGTTGAGCGATCTGTGGTTCAAGCAGTGGATTCAGACCCACGAGATCTATAAATAACACTCTTGAAATTCGCGATGGCGTTGTGGCGTGGAGGCGTGATGGCGATGGTCTCAAGCCGTTAGATTTGTAGATACTTGTGGTGCAAAGGACCAGTTTGGAACTAAATAGGCTCGATATTAATGAACAGATAGATGGACCAATCTCTCAGGTATATACGTCAACCAGAAATAACCATAATTTAAGTTAAACAGGGGATCGATAACGAGCGCGAAGTGTGTAGAATATAATTGACACTGCGGTTACCTTACCTACCTACCTGTGTTGTGGCGGCCCATTCCTCATTTGGCCTTCCCTTCCCTATCCTTCGTTAGTCCGATGTGAGCATTAGTTGAATGGATCTAACCGTGTGGCTATTCTAATCGCGAAAATATCAAAGTAATGAAAGCAAAATCTAAAAATAGACGGCTACCCTCGATGCTTAGTCAATTGACTACAAGCCTTGGCGCAATCTTGACTGCAACAACAACACGAAATATTGAGGAGCTGGTGCGCGAACTACCAGCCCGTCTGCGCTGTCCTTTTGCAGAATACTGGGTACCGACTCGAATCAGCGCAGGATCGTTCCATATCACCCTTGTTTTCCCTCCCCCTTCCGATCCAGTTGGTATTGAAATTCACTGGCCTCCGTCTAATCGAGGAGTATCAAAATCGCAGCATTTTAGCTTACACTTTTTTCTCCTCCGGAGCTTTTCGATTGGCGGATCTTGTACGAGATGATCATACCCCAGTTTCTCGCCTACCAAGCCTCTATACTAATACCTAATGTGGGGGCAATGGATACCAAGGACAAGGTTGGTTCAGGGGCCGCTGATCTGAGTGCTGGCGATGGTCGGTCAGCGGCTTGACAACATGCTGACGGTTAGATAGAGGCTTTGATGTCGTTTCTGTAAGATTCATGCCACTGTGGAGTTGCAGTGGTCATCCGTAGAAGTCTACTGGCAGGTTTCGGCGACGGTTCTTAGCCAATAATCGCCTTGCCCGTGAGTTGGTCGAAGATGCCCTCGTTAGCCTCAACGGCCTTGACCAGCTGAAGTCCAGGCGGATCACTTAGCTTTTTCTTAGCTGCAGAATACCGTTCCATCCGCTCCACCCTGTTTCTTCTAGAAGCTCTTAAGCGGGCTTACTTGGAGAACCATATCTACAGATGTGGATACTTTCCTTCTGGGAAGAGACTAAGAGTACAACGTTATTTGGAATTACGCACCAATCGGTTCTATTTTGCTTGAATGGCATGCCCATTTGCATGATAGCGTCATCTTCTTTCGTCTTAACTTGGGATCTCTAGCCTCGAACTAGTCTGGATAACGAACAGTGGCCGTGGGTGAGGAAGCCCATTTACCTGGGACACTGGACACGGACGTGCCAACATACTCATACATGTGAAAACCCCCTCTCTCACAGAGCCGGGACCGCTAGATGACTTGCCGTAGTCATTGTAGGCACCAGCAAATTCTAGTAATGGTTACAGACTTACGTAAGGACTCAGTTCACACCGCATTATCTGTGTGATTCGGCATTGGTCACCTACACTACTTCGTGTGGGTATTTTCTGCGTGGTTAGTCCAAGCACCGTCTGCACCAGTAGGCTTCCCTGTCTGTCTCGGTAGGTTGGCTATTACATTGATTAGAAAATAACAGACGGGCTTACCACGGTGCAACATGGACAGGGGTTTCTAGGTACTCAGATCCCATGGCTGTCAAGCTTTCTTCCCGCAGCCACGCCACTTGAGTACATGCGCTCATGCAGCCCTGTCTCCAGATGCTTGGTAAAGCTGGAGATAAAAATGGAACGGCAGCATTGTTCCCGCCAGACCAAACCTAATACCCTTAGTCAGGATGGGCCTCCCTATGTCACCTTACCGTTCAAGCAGACAGGCCAAGTTAGTTCGTCATCATAGTATGGTGCCAGCTTGATTCTACCATGCCCCCTCCGTCACCTTTTCAGGGGGAACTCTTGCCAAAATAAGGTTGTCAGGTAGTAATGAGAGGCTATCTACCACAGGAAGGAGTTTAGTATCCTATAACGAGCGGGGAGGATGGATGATCGGCGCGCAGGGCTAAGCATGGGGGTAGCTTCGGTACTTTGACCTGCAACCCGCGGAACGGAATACGCGATGCGTATCATCGGATAACGGTAGCAAGTATGGAGACTCCATGTCTTCAGAGTGAGATTGAGCCACTCAAAGGGAATAATAGGAGACGACCCGGAGATGCGGCAGTACGTATATTAAGTATGACGAAGTGCTCATGCCCTCCAGTTCAGTCCGCCGGACGTACCTAACCCACATGACAAATTCGAAAAGCAATCTACATTACTGATACCACGATCTTCACCGTCTAACACTGAAAAAAAGGAACCGCATAGAACGTTAACTACTAATTCGCATTATTCAACATCTCATAAGCGTCTGCTGAAGATGGTCCCGAAGAAGCGCGAATGGATGACTGGCCCGACCTTTTCGGTTGAAGCAATGGTCGACCCGGCGCTGTCCGTCGACGATCCAGCGGCAGCCACAAAAGCACCAAAGCGAAAGAGGGCAAGCAAGCCTAAAGTCCGAACGGGGTGTATCACCTGGTAAGTCCGCCGAATTCTTCTATCCTTCGAATCATCTTCCATTAACTAACTGCCCTCGAATAGCAAGTAAGTAATCTTTCTCCATGTCCCAAGACAGGATCATGATGCGAACCTCTCCGCCCAATGGTTCGCTCTTCCCCGAAATCACATCGCGCGTCCTCTGTCCCCTCTGCCCTGTGATCCTAGGAAGATCAACTAACGCAGCCACTTCGTAAACTAGAATACGACGCGTGAAATGCGACGAAACCAAACCGGCGTGCACACGCTGCACAAGCACGGGGCGTAAATGTGACGGATATGAAGGGAACGCGCCGCCGCGGCAGAAGAAGCCGCCCTCGCCGCCGGCCGCGTTAGCATCGACGATTCCCACGCTCCCAGCGGATCCGTACCTAGCAAAGCGGCACGAGCTAGCGCGGCACAGCTTCGCCGCGGCCTGCAGGGGTAATTCCTCGCTCCGGATACTGCGGCCCCTGGTAGCCGACATCGAAGGCACGGAGCAGGAGCGGTTATTCTTCCACCGATTCCGAGAGGCCGCCGAGGCCGGCCTGGCTATGCACGCCTCGAGTCTGGGAGCCGGCTTCTGGCGCCGTCTGGTGCCGCAGGTAGGACAGTCGGACCCGGCGGTGCGGCACGCGCTGATCGCGCTCGGCGCCGCGTACGAGAGCGCGCAACTGCAGCAAGACCACCAAACTGCGAGGCCGGGGACAAGTCACGACCCAAGGTTAGGAGGGAGCAACTCATCGAGGTGCGGCAGCCCAGCCGCGCCCATACCCCAACCGCAGCCGCCACATCAGCCGTACATATCGACGCCTCCGCCCGACGACAACTCCAACGCCCAGTGCATAGACCAGCTGGAGCTCTTCATGATCCAGCAGTACAACATGTCCATATACCACCTGCAAAAGCACGTGCAGCCGACGTCCCCTCCGGAGAGCGTCGAGATAACGCTCATCTGCTGCTTGGTTTTCGTCTGCATCGAGACGTCGCGCGGCAACGAAGGGGCGGCTCTCGCGCACGTCGCGAACGGGCTACAGATCATCAAGGCTTTGCCCCCAGAGTCCGAGTTTGCGTATTCCTCTGGCAGCGGCGAAGATAGTACCAAGACCAGCAGTAGCAAGCACAGCTCTAGTATAACAACAGCAAACGGCCCATCACCACGTATATCGCGGTCCGACTGGCAGCAACTCCTCGACTTCTTCCTCGCTCTGGAACCTAGCGCTATGACGTACGGCTTTTCTAGCAGCCAGCCGCCTACTCCGCCTTGTCCAGCCGTCAGTACGTGGGAGAATCCGTTGGAGTGTTGGGACGAGATGCTTCCGCAATGGGAGATGCAGGCTGCTGAGATGGAGATATGACGTTACGCTATCCTAAAATAGTAAAACAAATAAAACAAATAAAACTGATGAATGCAAAGAAACAAGAATTATACGCAAACGTATGTGTGCCGCCTGTTACGTCTACCTTAGGTAGGTAGTGTACGGGTTTGCATATTGTAATTCATTCGCGAATACCTAACTAGGTACCTAGGTACCTACCTAGCTTATTATGATTATGTAGTAGCATGTCGAATACGAGGGAAGCCGTCAGGCCCAGTCCCTCTCCTGTATCCTATAGTCAAATGAATCGACCAAACACCATGCAACCAGCGAGAGAGGGGTATTTTGCCGGCTAAAAAAGGAATAAGACACCTCGTGAAGAAAAGAAGAAAAAGAAGAAAAACAGAAAAGCCCACCCTAACCTGCTCCTGAGATCCTTGAGGGTCCGCTAAACGCTTGGACCCTATACTTCCTTTCGACGATAGTTCACAGTCGTCCATTTGCAACTTCTTTCTTGAAGATCCGAATACCGTAGATGTCGTAGAATGCGAAGCCTTCAATGACCTGTAGCTTGTTAGTCGGGAATATGCTATCTTCGTTGTCGTCTTCGCTTTCGCTTGAGGCGTCCGATTCTACGGGCACCATTGGGAACGGCGCATCGACGTTATAGTTGGTCTGTGTATTGGTAGCAGGTTCTTTGCCCTTGGTTGAAGTCTTTTTCGGAACATTCGGTGCTTCTATTGTCTTTCGAATGATCCTCACCGCCCGTTCGCCGTCGCCCAACGCGAGCCATTCCAGCTTCAGTTGCCGGTGTTGGGAAATAGCGTCAACTATAAAACAACGCGTTTCACGGATGACGGAGAGACAGGTGTCCTCTGTTCTGAATGAGATGAGCTGTAGTGCGCGAAGGTTGATCAAGCCACCTATGTTTTGAATGAAAGTGTGCTGCATATTATTAGCCGAATCCAACAAGCATATAATCTAGTTGCATGGGTGAATATTCCTTACAATTGCACGCATTCCCATAATTACGGCCAGCTCTTCAAGCACCTTTCCTCGCCTACAGATGAGCTGGATCGTCTTCTCGTCCACATCCCAAGTGCTGTCGGCTTGATTTTTTATCATAAGTCGCCGAAGAGAATGCAAGTCTGTACTAGGATTAGCGCTTTCAACACACTCAGAACCGTCGGGGTAAACAGTAGTAAGGCCTGATTGATGAGCCTACACGCTCCCAGGCCAGCTCCATGAAATAAACCTCGAGTGGATCGATAAAGTGATTCTGGGAAATACATACGCTTCCTCAAGACAAATTTCCGAATTTGCTCAATAGTCGTTCCCGGGTTTGGTGCGAAACTTTCTGGCTTATAGTTGGGAGAACGCTGAAGCATGAATACCTCCTCGACGCAGCTAAGCTCAGAAACCAGTTGCAGAAACTGCAGACAGACGTCGTCTGTATAAATCTTCCGTAGTGGAAGCGGCTTTAGCTTGTTCTCTTTCATCATCAATACCCAGAACCTTTTCTGCTCCCCAACATTCAACAGGGTAACTCGATTGAGTGTATGAAGATCTATGGCTTTCCCTAAAACTGAAGCCTTGATCGGTACGAGGTGAATACTCAGCGAACGGAGGCCGATGCCTCTCGTGGCTCGGGCGTACCCATTGGCATCCTGAAGCAGTCGTTCCTTGTCGTTCGCAGTCGGGTCAGGTAGGGTTGTGGCATCGTTGAACTCCGCCTTCATGACCTTCAAGGTCTGTCTCATATCCTTCAGGGACTTATGGCAACCTGAGAGTTTTTGTAAGTGATCCTCAGCGTCTTCAGGGGAGAGCTTTTCAGCTTCCTGTATCTCCTTGGCGAGAGCGTCAGTATACTTTTCTATTTTATGAAAGAATCGATTTAATCTGCGAAGGTTACGGAGCTGGGCCTGTACTGTTTTTGCAGGTATACCAGAAGGAACACTGCTTACTATTGCGTCTTCCAACTCCTTCAATGGCGACGCATCTGTCGCGATTGTGTCGACAGCCGGTTGGGACTCGACAACCAGCTGTTCTTCTGGGGCTGCGATGTCGATATCATCTGGGTTCATGTCGGCTGCCGTGTCTTTCGCCTTGGCTGGACGCTCTTTCGTTCCGCTAGTAGACGCCTGCGTCTTGTCCCCGTCACCACCCGGAGCCAAGCCCTGCTCAACTTCTTTAGAGGATGAATACATTCCGTCGGCGGTACGGTCGTCCTGAGTTGATGAATCTACTTTGGACTTGGCCTCCTCGGATTTTACGTACTTCTTCGCCGCTTCTGTGATCACGTCTAGTGCATTCTGTTGATCTAGATAGGTAAAATCGCTTGTGCCGTTGACGCGGGCCGTCATTTTCCGGAAGTGGGCGTTGAGGCGATCAATGAAGTGTTGACCTTCGGAAGAAATTGGCTCATCTGGTGACTCTTCCTCTTTCTCCTCCACGCTAGGCACGAGGAAGTTCTTTGCTTGAAACGGCTCTAACTCGAATATACGACCCAAGACAGATTCTTGCGCCTTCCGTTCTTCCTGAGCTCGAAATACCTTGGCTGGTGCACTGTTGTAGGTGGCGGTAATGCCTGCCAAAGGGACGTCTTGAAAGCCCTCATCCTCCGAGTCATCCAGTTCCGCATCAGCGGATGGTTTTCTTGCTTGCGATGCGAAGGAGTCGGAGAAAGATAATTTCAATTTTCGCAGGGTCGAGGAAGAATTGCGTACGCAGATTTTGATCTCCGTTATGATATCATGGCTGTCAATGTCAAGAACACTGAGGCTTTCCAACTTTCTGAAGCCCGAGATCGTAGGCGGCTCCTTGGTAACAGGAGACTTCTTCGAGACTCTACTTTTCCAGGAAGGTTTCAAAGCCGCCGACGAAGACAGCAAAGTGGGAGGTCCACCGTAAATCGTAGCGGGGTCAGGTGTGCCGGAACTGAAATTAAGCCATTGCGAGACTGGTGTGCTTCCTGAATACTCAGGGTACTGTGCGCTGGAGTAGGGAAGCGGCGGAGGAGCTTCATAAAGAGATGGTCCGGCCTGTAAGCGGAGATGAAGATGCTTCAAGGACTTGATGCTATGCAGTTGTTTGAAAACAGGCCTGCTAAGCTCGACTCTGATATTCCACTGGAAGGTATCGAGTGACTGGGCATTCCGTAGGGTGAGAAGGAATAGGGTGTTCATGAACTTTCCACAGCTGACAGTAGCGAGATATGGCTTGTAAGCTGCTTCAGCTCTATCACCGACGCTGAGCGTATCAAGAGAGATCTCCCTCAGATGTTGAGCATAATTGTAGTTGCTCGACGCAAACGTAGATAGACCGCCCGCGAGGCCATCGATGGGGGAATCAAAGTACGGGTCATCCTCGTCAGGGAAGACAATGTGGAAATTGCGATACAATTGGGCGGCAGCGAAGTCTCGAAAACGACGGCAGACGAGCGAGAGACAGACCCAGTCGCATTGAAGGCACTGCAAAGCTTTTGTTAGCCATCCATCAATCTCGTGGAATTAAGAACTCGACCTATTCGTCGACCACAGTTGGAACGCACCTGGCTACATATCTCTTTCAGGATCTCGTCGGGTAAATCGAGAATATTGGAAACCTTGGTGGGCGTCCCAGGTGAAGTATTGGCGCCAGGATCCATGCTGGCTATGTGATGAGCCAACGGCCCTGCACTCGGCGAGATATGAGACTGATACCGAGTTGGGAAGAGCGTGTTGACGGGCTGGTAATATAGTCGCACTAATAGTCGGTTGTCGCGGATGTCCTACTCTTGAGAGCAGTCATGCGATGGAGGAGTACTGGAACAAATCAATGCGCCAAAGGTCTCAAGATGGACGATACCACGGGCTTCGAATTGTTCGAGTGGAAGTTGAAGTGCTGATCGCATCTAGTCTGGCATATATTGCAGAACTGTACTCGCACTGAATCTACTGTCTCTTTGACTCGGTGATGCGAAGGAAGCAAGATGGGAGGTAGGGCAGTACGAAGAGGTAGGTATGCAAGATTGATGCAGGTGGGCGGGCGGGAATGTATGAAAGTGGGCGAATGGATGAGCTGTGCAGGTGCTGAAGAGGCAACTGCGCGGTTGCCTTAGCTTCAATGTTGCTTCGCTACCCGTTCTTGGTATAACTTGAAGACGAAGCAAAGAGGTCGAAGATGTATGGTACTAGGTATGTCCACCTGCAAGTCAAGCCGTTCATTCACCAGTCGCTAGTTACCTTAGGTTAGTCCTTGATCGACGAAGCTAAGCTGGACCCCACTGCTGCGACGGGCTAGCGGGCTGGCGGGTTGGCGGCGTGGAGTAACTCAGGTACGTACATATTTCCAGCGAGTGGGGTAGGCTCCAGCCGGCGGCAACGATCATGTAATCCAGATAAACTCTAAATTTGGACGAACTTGCATAAAGAGAAGGAGTGTTTGGGGAAAATCGTGCAGGTCTAAAGCCCTTTCATTATCTAGAAACCCCGATTCAACACCCCGCTTTATGAGAACATAGCATCCAAGCTTTAGGTACCTTATATATACATACTTGGAATTCCATGGGGTCACAGCTTGGGACCCTTAAACGACGCCCCCATGCACTTACCATGTAGTTACCAGTTTGGTCAATCATATGTCTCACACTTCTCGAGGAAAGCCCTGGCGAACTTGAACAAAGAAAGATTAACGCATATCAAATACCTACACATATATATGATGCTCCATGCGCCCTCGAGCCTTACAACCTCGGTTCTAGTCTGATTCGAGGTTGCGAGAACCGGCGTATCACTTCCCGCGGATGCGAGCTATGGACACATCCACACTTCCTCAAATCTCCCTTATAACCTATTGACGAAAGTCCCGAACCAAGTAGAGACCCTCCAGAAAAACGACGTTCTGAGACCTAGCCGGTTTAAGATTCCAACAATTTTATCAAGTTGCTAAGCTACATCTCATTCATGGCGAGTGCAACGATAAGAGGTCTATTGCTAGCCCGTAGTCGGATACGCTCGGGTTCTATTTCAGAAAGGGATTTCAGCCCTCCGAAATCGACCTTTATGCTTTCACAAGGAAACTTGAAACGTAAGCTAATCACTTACACGTGAGTATGTGTCCGTTGGGTCTATTTTGAGGTGGGTTGTTTGGGGGATGGAGGAAATTGGAAATCCTCGTGTGAAATTCCCGAATCTTTGGGAACCCCGGCAAAGAGAGCGTGAAGCCTATTGGTACGAGCTTATTGCGAACCAGTGCCATCATTTCATCAATTTGGGTTAGCCCTGGTTAGTAAGGCTCCTGTACATAATTAGCGGCGAGGGGCCGAAGGATCGTCACACCCCGCTTCCACAGGGCTGCGCCTAGCGCTGCGCCTCAATAAGGTTATCTCCAAACCTACCTATCATCAAACCTGTCATCGCAACCAAATACTTCCGCCAAACATACGCCTCTCTCTGGCTTACTTACTTACCTGTATATTCACAATTGGTTGAGCCTACTTTATTATCTGAATTGATCTCTCAACCGGATCCTCGTCTTTCTCTATTCGTTTCAATTAATTGTGTCTTGTATTATCTTGCTGATGTCAGCGCGCGTTCGATTTATTTTCCGCACATCCTGATAGGTGGAGGAGGTGAACTGCACCATTTGACTGCTTAACGAACTCAAGATATACCTGAATCACCTGCTTTCGAGATGGCGGACGTCGAAGAGCCGAAATTCAATTCCCTCGCGGAGCGTATCGCTGCTCTGAACCAACAGAAGAATTTTACAGCTCCTCCTCCGTCTACAAAACGACCTCCTCCACCTCCTCCTCCGGGGGCTGGCAAACATCCGTCTCACGTCTCCGCTCCCAAGACAAACGGCGTCGTCTCGTCACAGAGTCCTAGTTTACCTGCTCGACCGAAAAGACAAAACCTACCAAACTTGCCACGACGAACCAATACCTCGGAGTCAGCCGTCGAATCACCAAGCGTACCGGGGCGTGATGCGCCACCGCCGCTCCCGACTCGCAAGAACTCCACGCAGCCATCTCCCGCTTTGCCGGCTCGCAGACCGTCGGCGCAACCATTGAATAGCAGAAGAGGGTCTAATTCGTCTGATGTGTCGCATATTTCTACTCTCTCGAACCTCTCGTTAAACCCCGTTTCCTCTCGCACAAGCACAATGTCCACAGAAGTGCAGCCTACGCGGCGAGTCCTCGCTCCTACACTAGACCAGGCGAAATTACCGCCTCTTCCTCCGTCCAGACAAGAGAGGGAGGCGCAAGAGGCTAGGGAAGCCGCCGAAAAGCAGGCCATGGAAGTAGTCAAGGCACCTCTTCTGTCCGCACGATCTGCTCCAGCTGTACCCCAATCGCGGCCTGGCTTGCCGCCTAGGCTGCCCTCGAGACCTAACAACTCAACAGCGCATTTGCAAGTCGATGAGAACTCTTCCGTAACTCCACGCCGTCTTCCGCCCCCACCATCAGCATTCGTGCGTCCAGCAACCACATTCGAATCTACCCGGAGACCCGCGGCGCCTGGGCCAAGATCCGGTCCAAGACCAAGCGATGAAGTCCCACCGCCGGTTCCTATCAGCTCGCGGCCGACCTTTTCGCAAATTGATTCAGTCGCTGAACGCAAAACCACGAGTTGTCTGATCTGCCGAGACTTCTCTGGCCCAGATAGTGTGGCTGCGCAATATCCCAGTCACTCGCTTCCGAGACATGACCCAGTGGGCTACCTAGCGAATGTTCTCTGTGGTCCCTTCCCGTCAGCCACAGATAAGGCGAGAGCTATATTCACGTGGTGTCATCATAATATCGCTTACAACGTAGAGGAATTCTTCGGAAAGTGTATCAAGGGTCGGAATGTGGAAGAGACCATATTTCATGGCAAGGCTGTTTGCCAGGGTTATGCGGAAGTATACCAGGCGATTGCTCAGCGAGCCGGGCTCCAATGCGTTGTAATCGGCGGTCATGGAAAGGGCTATGGCTATAAACCTCTCAGGAACGGCGAACCGCTGCCGCCAAGAGATCCCTCAGGTCGTATGTACAATTTCCATATTGCCTTCTCCCCTTAAGCTGCATGCAGCCAGCGTCTTATCCCAACTTCGACGTATCTGCATGTATAGCATTTACTAACACTAGATTCCGCAGATGCTTGGAACGCAGTTTGCATAGACAATGGAGAATGGAAACTGCTAGATGCTTGTTGGGGTGCGGGTTCGGTGGGCGACCAGCAATATCATAAGCAGTTCAAACCCCAGATGTTCTGCCTGAGCAACGACCTGTTCGGGCTCAAGCACTTCCCTAAGGAGGAGAAGTATTTTTTCCGAAACGACGGCCGCATCTTGACCTGGGAAGAATATATCATCGGCCCGACCAAGGGCGAGAAGGCCGAGTTTTATGGGACGGACGAGGGAATCTCAGAGTTCACCTTCAGCCCTGCCGAGAAGCACATCCCTGTATACAGCGGCGAGGTCGTGCGGTTCCAGTTTTCCAAGGTGTGCGAGCACTGGATACCAGAGCGTCATGGGAGGGGCAAGAGTTATCTGCTCCTCATGAAAATCCATGGGATGGACGGTAGGAAGGAAGATTTGGTACCATTAGAAACAGACGGGTTCTGGTGGTGGACGGATATCTCGGCGAGAGACCTGGGAGCGCCAGGCCAAACCATTTTCCTATATGGGCTGACGACTCTTAATAATAAGGACGCGAGAGGTGTCACTAAGGAGGAGTATTACCGAACTAAGAATAGTGGTGGCTATAGCATGAGCTGGGCGATTTATGCGAAATGGGAACTGGTATAAAAATATTGATCTAGATTGAGGGCGGAACTGGAAGAGTGGCTAGTAATGAGTGGTATTATACCCAAATATTAGAAGCGTATTTCAAGATTACACTCCTGTGGCTCTCTACAGCTTCAGTATCCTTTTCGCCAATAGAACCTGAGAGGCCCACCTATATTCTAGATATTAGATGCCCAGGCCTGAGAAGCCGGTCTAAGGTTGTATGCGGGGCTACGGTACACGGAGCTGAGACGCGTGTCCGGTCTGAAGCGGGCGTTGCCTCCGGGTTTACTACCCACATGTAGGTACCTAGGTACCTAGGTTTCTCGGAGGGGCGGTATCGAAACTGACGTCAATGTCATATTTTTCTATATCTCGATGCGCATGTTACTTATCTCCCAAACATTTATTGTAGAAAGATTTCATCGGGTTCCACAAAGTCGGAATGTCTTTGCTCTTCGGATTTACGAGAATGCCGAATTCGGCTTTCCAGGACCCGTTAGTCAGCACAAGCTGAGCTCTCAAAGTCGCGTGGCTTGGCGAAGTAAAACTCCGACTCCTGCGCACCCAAACCGAACACATTCCTTTTTCTGGAGGATTGTTTCTAGGTGTCTTCAAATGACCCAATCGGACTAGAACGAGCTCCACGAAAGAGCGGCGCCCTGTTGAATCGACCATGGGGAGAACACGCTTCAATTGCTGGAGCGTACTGTTCTTTCTCGGCTTTGCTTTCCTGACCAGCGTCGTAGCCAGGGATAGCTCCGAGAGCGCGTCGCGTGCTTCCTTAAGTCTAGAGGAGTTGGACGAGAAGCTTCAGGTACGCTCTTCCGACACGCGATATTTGATTCTCATGCTAATTCCGAGTGTTAGGCTTGCTCAATCGTACAAGAGCTCAACGCGGAGAAGGCTGCAGACAATTCCGAAGCGTCGACCTTGGCCTCGCAGATATTCGCCGTCTTGTTCCCCGGTAGCCCCGCCGTGAATGCCCTCCTCGCGACGCTCTACATCTCGGGACCACCCAATTTCCTGTTGGCGCTATGCCCACCGAATATCGATCCTTCCTCGCTGTCCATAATGGTGGCGTTCGCTGTGGGGGGCTTGCTTGGCGACACGCTCTTCCATCTACTACCCGAGATCTTCCTCGGTGAGGACAGCCCCGAACAAGTGCGGTTCGTCCTTGTCGAACCGAACAGGAACCTCCTCCTAGGCGTGGCTATTATGGTCGGCTTCATGACGTTTGTTGCTATGGACAAGGGGTTGCGAATAGCGACGGGCGGTGAAGGACACGAGCACAGCCACGGAAGCCACTCTCATGATACTCCAGTGCAGACCAAAGCCATTTCGACATCCGTAGAAGCGTCGAATGAGGGGGCCACAAAGCGTAAGAAGGGCGGTAAAGAGAAGAATCAAGTCCCTGAACAGGAAAGCGAGAAGGAGGTCAATCCCAGCGTCAGACTAGGAGGCTATCTCAATCTAATGTGAGTCTAGAGTCCTCGCAAAGCTAGCGTACATGATCGCTAACTTTGTTGTAGTGCCGATTTCACGCATAATATTACGGATGGGCTTGCCATGTCGGCCTCCTTCTATGCGTCACCTACCATTGGCGCCACAACTACAGTAGCTGTGTTCTTCCATGAAATCCCTCATGAAGGTAGGCACTTATTCTCCCAAACGGATTCGTCGCAAAAGCTGATTTTGTCTAGTGGGCGATTTTGCCCTGCTCGTACAATCCGGTTTCTCGAAACGAGCTGCAATGGGGGCTCAATTCGTGACAGCCTTAGGAGCTCTCTTGGGAACGTTGATTGGCATTGCTGTCCAAGAATTTGGCGGCGGCAATTCGGATGGCAGTGGAATCGGGATGACTGAAGGTATTTGGGGTACTAGTCTCACGTACGGCGACTTATTACTCCCATTCACCGCCGGTACGTTCCTGTACGTCGGCACGGTAGCTGTGATTCCTGAGCTACTAGAGACTGGCCCTAACAAGGCTCTGGAGCTTCGGAAGATGCTTGTGCAGTTTGCGGCCATCGCATTGGGTGCTGGAATCATGCTCTACATTTCATGGGATTAAGCATTAGATTTGGCGGCATAGACTGGTTGGTTATAGAATAGCATCTTGTATTAGCTAGACGAGACGATGAACTCATAGAGCCATACTCGCTTACTAGGAGAGTCGTAAGTGAGGAAGATTACTATACTACCACTAAGTCAGCCGTCTCGCCCTACTGTGTGTTTTTTCTTTTTCATGCTTGAAACTCGCTTACAACGAGGACGAGTTGAACTACCTAGCTTCGCAAAGGCCAGAAAGATTCTGTGTATCAGCAGACTTTCTGTATCGCCTACGATATCCGTTAGAGGCTATAGCGTAGTGGAGACCATCCATTCCATTTGCTGGCCAAGAAGATCTAGCATTGCAACCCTGTTCCTGCATATGTCTGCCAGTGCCGTTTCAACGTGTGTAAATGGTTCTGGACTTTTCAATTGGGGGTCTACGTACGTTAGGTACCTAGGTACACTACGTACATATCTTCATCAGATCAGTCCACGTGGTTTCACAAACATCTGAAAACATTTGAGGATCATTGTGCACCCTTGATGCGGCGTTGCCCGCGATGGAATTGAGAGCCTTCTGGCATTGATGATGAATCCATTGCTGTGTATACTAAAAGATTTACTTGTTCCAACTATAAACTGGCCTAGCATCACATTTCCAGTTCCCGCTTGGTTGGTTGGTTGGTTGGTTGGTTGGTTGGCTAACAAGGTGTTGGATCCCGTACCTAGCTTCACGTAATATAGCTACAGGGCTGGATCTGTAATGGTGGAGTGCCGATGTCGGAGTTGAAATTACAGTATCGATTGGCGATCTGTATCCCTCTACACTGTGAAGACCGCTTGCAGCCAAAGGTAATGATACCGTATGTCGCACACGGTACAAATTCCTATCCCTCCACCATATACCAAGGATCGCATCCAGTTGCTGTTAGAGAACAAGCGTTTCAGGGTTATATGTAGTGTACACTAACTGATGAGTCTTCGGCCAAGTGTGGTCCATCCATCCAGCTGTATGGAAATTCCCACCGCCGCCCACGCGTTAGGGAAGCTGTGGGCTAGTGCCGCTTTAGGCTTGATAGCGACGCCTTACGTACGGGTATGTTTGCGGGTTGGATCACGCCTTTTAGTACAATGTGTCAGTTCATGGCGCCATGTGGAGGGTTTATTCCGTTCGGATGCGATTGGCATATGAACGCAGTTACGTACAGCCGAAGAAAGAAGTAGCTTACAAATATACCTACTCTTTAATTCTAGACACGGCGTATTGGAGTTGCAAGTAGCCAGGTAGCCCAGGTTAGCTCATTGCATTATTCGAGGTAGGCTTCATCGATGACTCTTCGATCGAGCTAAGTCGCTGTGTTTCTTCCCAATCAAGTAATTGACAGGTCTCAATGCCGGCTGCGATAGGCTGGTAGCTTAGGTCCTTGTTAGCGAGCTAGCGCATGTCAAAATCCCTGGGCGTTGAAGGGCGCGCGCATATTATAGCGGAGAATGTCTATGCTGGATTACGTTATCTCGAGGTGGATCTCAGGCGGGCCCCCCTATCCCGGCTCAGGCTGAAGCGGTCAACTTTTAGCTGTCAAACTTGGAGCTAGATAGCGGCTACAGGTGCCTATGGAGCCCTAAAGGCCTGGAAGCCGACGGAGGTGTTCCGGGATATCGTTGACTGCTCGTTAGACTTCTCCGTCTGTAATCCCCATTGTCCTACCAGAGTCAGAAGCCGAATTACGGTATTTCCGCCAGCCGTGTGACAGCCCACAATCATTGTTTGATTATTCACACCTGTAGTCCTCGAGCTTGATAGCGCGTATTGAAAGGCGCAGGCTTCGGAATGACTCGAACTCCATCTCGCTGGCTCCACTAGATTACTCTCCACGTTATACTTACGTACGATTATTGGATGCCCTTCCTTTGGAGGTTAAGGCTTCGTGATGGCCACCTTTAGAGGTAAAGCGTAACGCAAGGTGTTTTTCTTCTAAGTCGGCCCCCCTCAGAACCCAAGACCCCAGAAGTGCCCCAAATCACAACGCATGCCAGTTGACAGCAATGGCGCGATAACCCCTGCCCCAGAGCAGATCCGCTTCCCATGTCAGGCCACCAGGGTCTCCAACCTTCAAAAGGCGTGAAGGGCGGACTCATCCAATACTCCTTACGTCAGAACGGAGGTTGCTTCTGTCAACTCTCCCCTTAATAATACATTTCAAGTCTAGCAATCTACATGAGCATTTAGCTCTCCTTCATCGAGGATGACTCAATAGACTCATCAAGTATACTTCCAGAAACCTCGTTCGTTCTTGGTTTCGCGAGCATATAACTATATAAATCGTTTGGCCCCCGTCGCGACGTTTATAGACTTGGAGCTGCATTCGAATATCAATATCAGAACGCTATATCTCCCCCTTTTTTACGACCCCAACGTGTACCATATATCGAGACTTGGCGGCGAGGCTGATGCTACAACTCACCTTTCATACAATCGTTGTCGTTTGATTAAGTGTGGTGTTCACGGATATAATCAGCTTTTATATAACTTGTCCCGACCCCGCAGATCAAAATCGCAAGCTCTGTTGGAATTTCGATCAACGTACTCCTTCCTACTGAGGCTACAGATCCTCCGCTTCGGCTCGAGTTGTTCGAGACTCAGATTTAACTCTCACAATGTCACCCGCATCTTCAGAGTATAGCAAAGCCTTGTCTCTAGGCGGCTATGCTCGCAAACTGTCCATTGCCCCTAAACCGAGCATGAGCATTCACCTCAACGACCACTATAACTCAAGGGTTTACACGACCGGCTCAGAGGTTTCGGGACATGTTACAATCTACCCTCAGAGCGATGTCAGGTTCGATAGCCTCCAGGTTGTGTTGCTTGGGACCAGCAGGACCCTGATGGACGCCGTCAGTATTCCGCAGACAACCTCTCATACCTTCTTAAAGCTCGTCATGCCTATTCCGGAATCCTCATATCCAGTCCCACGCGTTTTCGAGGCGGGTGTAACTTATAAAGTACCATTCACATTTGTCATTCCCAGCACTCTCACGCTCAACGCGTGTAGCCATCAACTTGCCATCGACACAGTTCAGGAACACCATGTGCGGTTACCCCCTACAGTTGGCTCTTGGGAGAAGGATGACTTCGCGCCGAACATGAGCCGCATTCAGTATACGATCAAGGCACGGGTCTACAGGGAAGATGTGGCCGGTGAAGTCCCTACAAAAGTCATGGACGCAGGGAAGGAGATCAAGGTTCTCCCGGCGGTCGCGGAAGACGCCCCTCTGAACATTACCAAACATGACGATCTATATACTATGGCAAAGAGCAAGACGCTGCGGAGGACTATCTTGTCGCCAAAGTCAGGGAGAGTGACTATCACGGCCACGCAACCACCTGCAGCTATGCTGAGCCCCGATGGACAGACAATCACGCCCACCACGATACCGCTCGACCTCGAATTCGATCCGGCGTCCAGCGATGTACGTCCCCCGAAAATAACTGGTGTAACGTCGAAGGTAACGGCGGTGACGTACTTCAGCGCCGTCGGCATCAACCACTACCCCAACCTCAGGGATTGGCATCGAGCATTCGGAACCGAAGGCCGAGGCTCATACTCAGGCACGACATCCGTGGTCGTCGGGCCCTTGGGAGAAGTAAAGTGGAATCGGCATCTAACAACACAGGCGAGACGGGATTCCGGATACGGTAGCGAAATAACCTCATCGTCAGACTCGGATCTGCCTACTAGACCAGCGCCCACGAAGAGGAGCAAAGACTCCGTGCCATCTCCGATCATCCACACGGCAAGACTCCAAGTTCCTATCCAACTGCCGGCGCACAAGAGGACTTTCGTACCGACGTTCCACTCGTGCATCACGTCCCGCGTCTACGTGCTGTGGTTGACGGTCACTCTGGTCTCAGGCGGCTCCAGCGCCCACGTCACGTTGGCAGTGCCGCTGCAAATCGGCGTCCGCGCCACGGACTTCCATCGGGAGAGCGCGGAGCTGCCGCCGAGCTTCGAAGAGGTGGAGGAGGCGGATGTGAACGAGTACTTGCGCCCGCGCGTCATGAGCGTGCCGACGGTCGAGTTCCATCGAAGTGCGGTTCTGCCCCGATACGCGGATTTGGATCGTTATAGACGGCCGGTGGCTGCACACTGAACGGTTGAGGACTTACAGAATTGCGTTCCGTTTACTTTCTAATGTATCCCAAAAGCACCACATACACGATTTGATACCACGTCCGTTGAGGAACGGTTTTCTTCGAGGCGAATATCTTGCAAGCGCGGCGTTTGGGATTGGAGACAGGTTGTGGTTGGTAATAGGGGTTCAACCAGATTGAAGGATGGTCATATATATACCACCCTGCTTGTCTAAATCCCATGGGGCTGAACGGTTTCTGGGAATGGCTACGATATAGAAGGATTTGGGGCCGACGGGGTGGTTCATATTCAACACGCATCTGCCGATTGCAGACCAGATATATTGAATAATGATATTTACTTGCTACACCTGTTTGTGTTAATACCTACTAAGGTACTCGATGTGTCCTTTCGATTCTTATCTATACGTTCCTAGCGTAACTTGTAGGCTTCGAGTTTCTAGTCATGACGAGGCTCATACGAAGCCGCAGTCCTACGAGGTTACGAGGGTAGCCAAACCTATGATCATTTATTCATTGGAGTCAGTACCCCTCAAGCAACATTTCTTATTCCTATTCACCGATGACGAGCGTGGTCGAGTTTACGCGTAAAGATCACCCGAGAAGACGGGAACACCTAACCTCACAGCCCTTTCTGCTCGCTTTAGCACATCGAGTCACCCACGATACCGTAGTAAGCGATATCGGGAGATAGCTTCCTCCCATAAGGCTAAGCTAGATCCTTCCCGCGTACCCACCCGCCTAAGCTGAGCGAATAGCATGGGGCCCCATCATGGGTCAGGTCAGCCCTATGATCATTGAGACAAAATCACGACAGCGCATGTCGGATCCCGAGGAAAGGTGTATAGTAGCTGGGGATCCTGCATTGGCTTGGCATTTCACTTGGTTGCTCAACTGACTAAATTACCTCAAAAACAAGCCGAGCGAGGATACATCACAATGTCCACGATAGTCACAACCTAATTATAGCGAAGTATCGCACGCTTATACATACCATACAAGGTCGAGAAGGCTTTAAAGACAGTGATAAATCGACACTTGACTTAGGTTAATGGTCTGGCGGTGGCAAGGCCGGCATATGATTGCCTGTTATCGAAGGCGAGAATCCACTGGTTTATTAGATATTACTGAGAACATTTACGATGAGATACTTACTAATCTGACTCAATATAGCAGAAAAGATTAGGACTTCATGATTTCTCAATAGTGTGATGAAATTTAGTTGGTGATTGTGCAGCTGCCGTTGAATATGCTTGTCCGTGTTAAGGGGGCAAGGCGTATGCAGCAGTGATGGAGCGCGAAAAACTCTAACCTGATGCTGAGAAAGCCAAAAGCCGGCTTTCCGAAGATCTAGGTAGTTGTGAGCCTAAACAGGGTGGTCTAGTAGTCTAAATAACAAGTACCTAGGCCGGTATGTTAATGGGCGAGGACGGGATCTGTAGCATTGTGAAATTTTCTTGTTTTTAATTCTATCGAGAATTAAAAGACTCCATAACTATTCAGACCATACTCTTCGCTTGAATATCATTGTGGAATCGCTATCTGAGTCTTCGAGTGTAAAATTTATTCGCTATATGTTAACAACCACATATATACATCTTCTTATCTCGGAATGTGCCACAACTCCGAAGTCGAGATCGTCTTATGAGACTCGTGCGGGTATAAATAGCTATGCCCGTTAAGCACCCACATTTCGGCGTTCGCTAAATGTGATGTATCGTATCAGCTGTAGATATGGTCTTTCATGTAGTATACTCCTTCTGGAGCAGCTTGGCGATGGTGTTTAGTCTAGGGTTCATTGTTAGCATCCCTTTCCCCAGGAAGAGCCCCGTTCGAGGAGGTCAACTTACTGGATGTTGCTGGTTCCCTCGTAGATAGCACCAATCTTGCTATCTCGCCAGTACTTCTCGGCAAGGCCTTCCCGCACGAAGCCCATACCGCCCATCCACTCGATGGCGAGGCCGCTGACACGGCCCGCGACCTGGGAAGCGTACAGTTTTGCCATCGCGGCATCTCTTACGAAGTCTTCGCCTGCCTCCTTCTTCCTAGCCGCGTTGTACACCAGCGCACGCGCGGCCGCGATCTCGGTGTAGGACTGGGCAATCTGGTGCTGCATGCCCTGGAACTCGCCGACCAGCTTGCCGAACTGCTTGCGGTCGTTCCATACGTACTTGACAGCGTTCTCCCAGGCACCCAGCGCGAGGCCCGTCATCTGCGCTGCGATACCGATGCGGCCCTCGTTCAGGAGACCGATGGCGTACTTGTAGCCCTGGCCCTTCTCGCCCAACAAATTCTCCTTGGGAATCTCGACGTCGTCCAAGTTGAGGGCGCAAGTGCTGCTGGCCCTGATGCCCAGTTTCTTTTCCTTCTTGGCGATGGAGAACCCTTTGGTGTCTTTTTCAACGATAAAAGCCGTTATGCCCCGGTGCCCCTTGCTGGGATCTAGATTTGCGAAGACGATAAAGAAGTTGGCCTCCATGGAGTTCGTGATCCACATCTTGCTGCCGGAAATCCGGTACCCGTCGGCTGTCTCGGTGGCTCGGGTTGCGAGCGCGAAGGCGTCAGATCCCGAGACGGGCTCGCTGAGGCAGAAGCTGCCCACGGTGTTGGTGGCGAGGGCGGGCAAGAAGCGCTTCTTGACGTTGTTGCTACCCCATTTGAGGACGGCCGTGTTGACGAGCGTGTTGTGGACGTCGACCATGACGCTCACACTGGGATCGACACGCGCCAACTCCTCGATTCCTACAATTGCTGCTGTGAAGTTCATGCCCGCGCCGCCAAACTCCTCGGGGATTTCTATTCCCATGAGTCCTTGCTCGAAGAGCTGCTCAACAAGCTCAGGGTCCATGTTCTCGGCCTCGTCCATGTCCCGGACCTTCGGTAATATGACATCATTGGCAAACTTTTGGACGGTCTCCTGCATTGCCGCCTCCGTCTCAGATAGGTGTGTTATAGGCGTAGGCGGGATGTCCGTTATGTCGGTCATCCGGCGGGCTGTGGCGGACAGCGGCCTTAATCTGGCATCCCCGGCGTGTTAATAAAGCAAGCCATTGAGACGAGAGCGTCAATTAGTGAGACTCACTGTTGCGCATTGAACTTCTGCGCTCTGCTGCAACATCGTGGTGATAACGGGGCCTTGGAAGCCACAACAGAGGCCCGCCGTAAGGCAGGCCGAAGCAATCTCGCGATTGATGACATGTTGGGGTGATTCAGCAGCGGGGGAATTCAAGTTCAATAGGAAGTTAACCACACAAGCCCAAGTCGCGGAGGAAAAACTTGTCTATTCTTCAAGATATAGGATACAAAAGAAGCCACATTACTCGTGCAGACATAAAGCAAGTAAGGAAATAAGAAAAGAGAATACTTCCCGTCTGAACATTCCCCGGATTTGAGCTTCCCTGATCGCCGAGCGGCTTACACTCGTTCTGCCGAGGATAGCCATGGACCCACGAGCCGTGGCTGGAGAGCAATGCATCGGAAAATGGGGGGATCTCGCTGACGTCGATCAGCTGAACGACTGTCTGGGGAGGCGAAAATAGCGAAATCAGATGCTGGCTAGCCTCTCCGGACGGGCTGGGTGCTAGGGGGTGCTAGGGTGCTACGGACAGCTAAAACTGTCAGACATGTGAATGCTCAGGTACAGTAGGTACCCTCCCGGAGCTTGGTGGAAGCAATAAACGCCAAATAAACCGTTTATTTTCAGTAAACCATTTGCTAACCAATAGGATTTAGGTAAATTTTTTTCAGCCTTTCAGATAGCGTTTACTAGGGGTTTAATAGTAATTACTATCTAAACGTTTGGTAAATATTTGAATCTTTTTTAAACATTGCTATTCTAATTGTATATGTGTAACTATGCAATCTCTTATTCTCTTGACCTTAGCCAATCAGGGCCTTAGATCAATCAGTCTTGTTGACATTCGCGTCGCCAGTGCTGTTCCTAGACCTGTTGCCAGACCTGTTGTCAGACCTACCTAGACCAGTCGTCTATATAAGGATGACCTCCCTCCTCCCTGATCTCCTGATCTTTCGAATCTTTTAAGTCTTCAAGTCCTCATCCGCCAACAGGTAAGTCAACAGGTAAGTCAACAGTCTCCTATCCAGTCTCGCAACCAGTAAGTCGACATCTCTTAGTCAGTCAACCAGTCAGTCAGTCAGTCAGTCAGTCAGTCAGTCAGTCAGTCAGTCAGTCAGTCAGTCAGTCAGTCAGTCAGTCAGTCAGTTAGTCAGTTAGTCAGTCTGTCAGTCAACCATTATCTTAGTCATCTAGATCTAGAGGGAGTTTAATCTAATTGCGTGACCTGTCCTGTAATTACGTAATCCTGTAATCCTGTAATCTGAATAGTGGCATCCTGTCACTGGCGTACCTACCTACCTGCCCTGCCCTGCCCTGCCCTGCCCTGACTTGACGTCACCTAATTTACCCTTCCCGTAGCTTCCTGTCGCTTCCCGTGAGTGTCTATAAACGTTTGAATTCGATTCAAACGTTTGAATAAACCCAAATAGTAAATATTTCCTAGCGCTCGTTCCGCTATGTGGGAATTCTGAAACGTTTATTTTTTTCCAACGGTAAATTAACTGTCAATTGACGGTTTATCGTCTTCAGCAAACTCCCGTAAGGTACCTAGGTACTTTCATCGACACCGGAGCGGAGCTGAATGATGCCGGCCCGATGTCACCTGACATTGAATTTTCGAATCTTCGTCAATGGAGATTCAATTTGCTTGGCGGCATCGTACCCGTGCGTATGAAGCTGCCTTTAGACTGAACAACGAGGCTTCAACATAGCAGCCGAGTACGTTCCATTATGGCTGCTCCCATATTAAGACACCTCTACCCATCGCTGGCGAGGCGGACGGCCGCCATACCGACATTTTCCCCCAAGCTCCCCAAGCTACCTGTGCGGTCATTCTCGACAACGCCGTCACCAAACGCGACCCTAAATCAAGTGCTACGAGTACGCTTTCCTTTGCCCGTCGCCATCTCCAAGAATGGCCAGTTTGCTCACAAATGGAAAAATAGGGATGTCGTAAACCCCAGCGAGCGCGCCACGCCGTCTCTCCCGCCCTGTCCGATACGAAGTGTCCGCAGCAAAAAGGCGTGTGCCTAAAAGTCGGCATCACGCGCCCCAAGAAGCCCAACTCGGGCGAGCGAAAGACCGCCCGTATACGCCTGTCCAGCGGCAGGATGATCACGGCTTATATCCCTGGCGAGGGTCATAATGTCCAGCAGCACTCCGTCGTTCTCGTCCGCGGTGGCCGAAGTCAGGATTGTCCCGGTGTGCGGTACCACTTGGTTCGAGGAGCATTGGATTTGGTGAGTCGGCGAAAAGCTCTGTGCGATGTGAACAGAAGATGCCTCGAGACGGAGGGCAAGTGGTTGGAGGCCGAGTTTGCTAACTGACCTGTTTATCTAGGCCGGTGTCGCCAACCGTAAGTCGAGTCGAAGTAAATACGGGACGAAGAAACCAAAGAAGGCATCGGTGGGCGCGTAGAGTGAGCGTGAGAACTTTGGCACGATACGCAATCTTTATGGCATGATTGCCGAAGATTCTGAGTCAATAGTGGACTTTGGGGGTGATGACACAAACTGTACTTTTTACACGATGCGATGTGAATTACTTCAGCAGTTGCATTGCAGGTGGCGCCGTCATGAACTTGTATCTACAATGAAGAAACCCGATATCGTTGAATTGATGAATCCGTGGACGCCAACCCCCCTGTGCCCCGGTGAATACCCCAATTGAGCCTCTGGTAATGCGTTATGATAGACCGTCACTAAACGATTGCCGCCTACTTTACATTAAACTGTTTCTTGACTCAAATGCTTCTCCTTAGTCCTGTTGAGTCTCATAGCCCGATGGTTTCGCGAGCCCGTTGACTTCAAAGTATCTTGACGTGCCTAAGATATCAGATTAGTAAGGCTGTGTTCAAAAGCGTAGGAGCTGACAGAGAACATACAAGAGTATCCTTTCCAGTCAAAGTTATCCTTAGGATTGCAGTGGCAGCGAAGATCTAATCGCGTCTGCTCGCCAGTGGGACAATGAGTAAAGGGGACGTGATAGTATGCGATATCGTTGAAAAAGTGAATTTCTTCCTTCTTTAACAGAAGGGCCGCGGCAATAGAATGCACAGGTGCATCACCCCATCGCTCATAGAAGAAGCCGCCGTCCTGATCGAGGGACTCGAAGAAGTCGACATAGGCCTTGGATCGTAGCCATTCGAGATTGCCGACCTCGAAGTTCGACCACTATAAATGGATTAGTCACATTACTTTTAGCTTATGTAAACGTAACTTACGAAGTGGCAGTGGTTGTACGTCTCACCACCATCATCACTCAAGAAACCCATAGAGTTACCCTCGGCAATGTGCTCGGGGTAATTCTTCATGAACTTCTTCACACTGTCCCAGAGGGTAGGGATGGTCTCAACGTATTCATACAAACTAAGCACGAAGCTATACTTCTTCTTGTTCTCGGCCATGAAACGGAAGGGGTCGTAGTGGATGTCGCAGAAAAGCTCAATGCTAGGCTCTACTCTCCAGTACCATTCGTAGTTCATCATGAGCGGTTGGCGGAAGAAGAAACCTGACTCGAAACGACACATGTGTCGGTAGCTAACGGAGTCCCCGTAGATGATTTTTCGTTGCGCCATATCCTCACGAACCTTTCGCGCCTTGTCTTGGTCGATGTGGTCGGGGAACGACCAATGCTCGTGGGGAATTTCGCCGTAGTACGTTTTCCCAGAAACCAGCGAGCTCGTAACTTTCTTGAAGGTGGCGTCGAACGGCTTATCGTTCAGGAAGACCCAGTCGTAGTTATATCGACGGTTGAAGCGATCCTCGACTTGGCGAATAGAACGAGCGATCTCCCACACGTCGCTGTTGCGGGCAAGACTGACGAAGGTGGCATTCATGCGAGGGCCGGGAGCAGTTCCCAGAAGTTCGTCCCATCCCTGATCCGATGGTGTTAAGGCCATTGGAGCCTCGGCGAGGTCTGGGTGTTGCTTGGGGGAGCCTGTGGCTGGCTTCGATGGCGAACTCTTCGGAGAGCCTGGCGCATTTTTTGTAGAGTCGTCTGCTTTGCTTCCGCTTCCACTTCCACTTCCACTTCCACCCTTGCTTCCACTACCCCAGCTAGAAGACGCTTGGCTGGTATCACCTCCGGATTCGCCCGAAGTCGTCGATGAAGAGCCTTTACCGACTCCGAAGGTCGAGGGCTTCAGCTGTTGTACTCCCTCATACGAGGAGTGAGATACGAAATAGAGTACTGCAAGGAACTGTAATGGTTGCCGTTGCTGTTAGCGACATGGATTCAAATCATTCAAACGCAGTTCACTAATTTGGTTGGCTTACAAAGAAGGCGAAGAGAATGTATCTCACGATGCGCGCGCTGCCGGCGGCCATAATGACGGATCTAGAGCGACGGGTTGTGCGCCGCCAAAAGCTGTTGTTCGAGGGAGACCGCTAAATGTATAAGGACCAGAAAGTTTCGCCGGCCGGAAGCGTGGCGGGGACCTCCAAAGGGGAAACTCTCTTTGCCTAGTGGTTGCAGGAATTGAACAAAGGGGTCTATTAAGTCATCACCGAAAGTTCAACGTAACTGACTCGACTTCTCATACCCGAGCCAGGTTTCGACTTGAACGATTAAGGGAGTTTAAGAAAGGAAGAAGAGAGAAAAAAAAAACGAGATGGTTTAGAGTAGGCGATGCAGGATGTGAATACGAAGTGGCAGACCAGGTAGGAAGTGGATTAGGGGTAGGTACAAGTAACAGGGCTGCACGCACAACGGCTGCGAGCATTTGCAGGGTGCGAGTTTGGGTTCAGTCGAAACGGGAAAATGGAGACGACGGGTTAAAATTTCGACCTCAATGGATCGACGCGTCAGTGGGAAAGTGGGCAGGTCCCAATTCACCTCCCTGGGCTGTACACCACAATCTGTACTTCGTACCTTATGCAGTTGCCCCCACCTTCTGGTGTACGGATATTAGGTGCATCTGGACCTGTTGGTCCCTTCCGTAGCAAAGTGTCTTTATGCTTGGCACGCCGCAGTCCGCCCCCGGCCCCGTCACCAGCTCTGCAAGCGCAACCTGAGCTTCATCAATTCACCATTGATGCCGCTTTATCATCAGTTGACTTACGATTCTTATTGATGAGTCTATACGTATACATTCTTCTCCCCCAGCATTTAATATGATGTACTTTAAACAGGTAAATTTGGTACACATGCTGTGGTACACTCATAGGATAAGTTTAATGTCTTATGTAACCCATCGAGTTTGCTCGAAACGCTGGCTTGGATGTAGTTTTTCCGCCTTCATTTCTATCCTGCTCAGCTTATACATGTCTCTATTCATGGATGCTGTGCTCCGCGTTTGTCAAGATCGTACCCGTCTTACGTATTAATCTCCTTAGGTACCTACTTAAGATTCTCACCTACTTATCTTCGTTATATTTGGGCACTTACACATTTAATCTACGCTCCACGGCGCTGGCCCCCCAGTTCAGGTTTCTACTGACCAACATACACCTCTTTAGAGCTGCTCATCGTATAGGTTATCTCGGAGAAAATTCTACCCTACCTGGTACTATTAGTCCGGAAGAACCGTGTAGAAGCTAACGCTGACGTACTGCGCCTACGTAGTGAGTACGTACGCATTTGAAGATAGGGTGGAATCCTCTAAAGATATATTAGTTACAGGTAACTCATTTCTCTAAGCACATGCCCATTGTAGAATGTTTCAGTTTCGGATTCATCATACAAACTGGCCAAATCAGAAGCTCTGACAGGGTACTTGGTCCAAGTTGATGTAGGAGGTATGATACTGACGTTGGACAACTGACTGAGATGCAAATGCCCCTGAGACAAGAGATAGAATTAATGTATAGATGGTAGGTGTTGCTTCAACGGACCCTATGAATTTTTTTTTTATCACAGTTGAATGAGATCGTGCCTATCAATACATACATGTAAGGACCTCTCGGCCTGCAAGAGATGGCTTATGTACATCTAGCTACGTAATACTCCCGTTGTGACCTGACCTGACCTACATGTACCTTATATGTACATGGAATGTTGCGTGCGTGCACGAGCACATGCATGCATGCAGAATGGCGGTACCAGCTGCAGGCGTACCGCAATCGTCTATGCACATAATATGGATTTAAGCATATCACGTGCCTCGGGTACGCATTAATCCTAGCCCCGCTCTCAACTCTCTGAGTTGATTGGCTCAATCATTCCTTAGGTCAGGTCGGGTGCCCATTCTTCCAATTCCCAGCCAAATTGCTAGTCGCCAAACATTTCGCCATCTGCCATGTTAATCGTCTCGATAGAAGCTGACGACATTCACTTCAGTCAAGACTATTCGGCGTCTTCTCTTCGGCCGTGACGGTTCTTCTATATCTTTAACACCCTGGGCGGTCACTTGTGCATCGGCCGCTTCTCAGCTTGGAGCCTTACTTGACTATTTTCCACAGCATCACTGTCATCTTTGACCAAATTGCCCCTCCACCTTCACTTATTTTCGCTTCCACATCATGATCCAGCAAGCCTCTTCGCCCGCGATCTACCAAGTTTTCCACTTCTTTTAGCTGTGAGTACCAATAGAAACCCTCTCTTCCACCTAATACTTCCTTCCCTCCCGTCACTCTCTTATTTCAAAATCTCGCACCTGGAGCATATTTGCGCATTTAACCTCATCCGAAAGGCCTGGCTAGGTGGAAGCCCTTTCAGGATCTTTTGTGCGCCCTTTGGTGTCAATTGTCTCTCTTTCCTCGTTGCCCTACCTTGGTGTTTCCACTTCCCCTACGTATGCGGCGTTCTACTTTCTTTTCCTGACCCTGCAAGGATCTGAAGCAAGCAAGCAAAATATTAGCCACAAGCCCCGTACTGATCGGCTTTACTAGGTTTTTCTTAACACAGTAGCTCACTCAACTACGTCCCGTATTTCAAGGACAGACTTGTGAGGAGCATCAAGCATAGGTCATTGGCCATGGCCTTCAACGCGAGTACTTCGCGCCATGATTCGGCGGCCCCTGGTTTTGGCCAGGCCTACGACCCGTTCGCTGACCTCTCGCGAAACGCTGACGACATCGACGAAGCTCTAGACTTTGAGGATACGTATGACGGATTGGGCGATCAGTTGGATGAAACGGACGATGCTTTCAACGACGATACCTTTGGTGGTAATGATGATTCTGCTGGAGTGTCGCATGCGCCAGTCGGCAAGGATTTTGACTTCTTTGGTCAAACCGCTCGAGTTGCGAATGCAATTGAGGAGGAGCACCAGCGCTTCCACCGCCAGCAACCGGTTCCGAAGGCAACCCAGGTTCCTTCGAGAACAAACTACGGCCCCGGTTATGCGTTCCAATCTGCACCCAAACCTGCCAGAAGCGGCTATGAAAAGTACCAAGCGTCCGAACCGATCTCAGACTTGCAAGTGGATGCCTCAATATGGGGAGTTCAGCCGAAGAAACCAGCTGCTCCTTCAACATCCTCTCAGCCTCAGCCGACAGCACCACCCTCGGGCCGAAAGATGATGAGTCTAGAGGAAGTCGAAGCGGCAATGCGAGCCCAGTCAAAAGCTTCTGCTGCTCAAACTCAACAGCCGACCCAGCCACAGCCCGCTCCTAGAGCTGCCCCCGAGCCTCAGATTCCGTTCCCACATGCTCATTACCCTCAAGAGCCGGTCGACTATCGTCAGAACCAGGGCTTCTACCCTCCCGAGAACCACCAAACCGCTCAAGGGGTAACACATGGACATCCCATCGCAATATTGCAGCGTCCCTCTTCGAAGCATACCCCGTCTGGCGGACCCGGTGTACCCAGTCCTTTATCCCAACAGTCTCAGCCGCCTCCAATGGGACCGTCTCTTATGGGTTTCCCAACTCAGATCTTGCAGAATCCTAATCGTTTGCCCGGCGATGTCAATAGGATGCCGACACATCCAACCCATCAACCGCATGACTCATTCTCTCGCCAGCACCCTGTCCGCCCGAACCAGTCGCAAGTTCCGCAATTGAGTGAGCAAGAGAAGGCAGCCTTCCTCGAAGCTGAGGCGAGACGTGCTAAGCGCAATCACAAGATCCATGTTCTTTCAAAGGATAATGGTCTAATGACACCTCAAGATAAGAGTTTCATTACTAGGATCCAGCTTCAGCAGCTCGTTTCTGCTACCGGTGATCCCAGCGAACATGGGACTGATGCAGCTCTTGCGGAGGACTTCTACTACCAAGTTCTCAGTTCTTTACGCGCAGGTCAACGGCCGAATCCAAATCAGCCTTTGAACAACTTCGCGCAGACGTACCTTTTCCAGACTGGTACTCGTCATGGAGGCATGCGACGTCAAGGACGAGGTCCAGAGAACCACATGCAACGTATGGAGCAGCAGGTTCAACGTGCTGTTGAGGCCGCTAAGAACAAGCCTAAGAACAAGCAGCTGGTCATCGAAGGTAGCCTAGGAAAAATTTCATTCAGCAATGCTAAGACGCCCAAGCCTTTGCTGAACATTAAGAGAACTGAAAGCAGTACCGATGCCAATCGACCTGGCAGTGGACATCGTTCGCATCCGGCGGCAAATGGTACCGACAAGAAGGAGACCTTGAATAACATTGAGAAGGTCTACCTGACTCTAATGACGATGGAGGATTTAGAGCGCAATCTCCCTCCGCCTCCGCCTAATGGCAGTCCAGACCCCGATTTTCAACGACGGGCTGAATTGCAACAGCAGTTGCAAAAACTGAATGAGCAGCTTTTGGACGAACTCAAAGTTTACGAGCCTGTCGACTCGGCGTCTGTACACCCTTTCGTTGCCTTCCTCTCTTACCCCAAGGGCAAGAAAGCGATCCCCCGTATTTTCAACCACATTACCCTTACACAGCAGACGACTATCCTAACGCTCATCATCATACATCTCGATCAGCTCGATGTAGTCCGGGGCGCGCAGGTACAGACTGGAGAGCCCATCAACCTCAACGCCGCTCTTCGTGAGAGCATAGAGCTGTTCATTATTTCGGTCATGCCAAGCCTACTCCAACTCTTAGGCAAATCCGAACTGGACATAGTCACTGGTGTACTGGGCTTGATAACCCAGAAGCTGAACGTGGACTTTATTGCTCGAACTCGCATCGGCGTCTCGATGTTGACCATGATCCTCAGTCGAGCCGAGCTCGCCAAGCAAGCCGGACAAGCGACTGAGCAGTCATGGCAGCAATGGTGAGTATAAAGACAACTACGCGGAAGACAATAGCTAACATCATACTCAGGGTGGCAACCTTCAACCAGTTCTTCAATGCGTTAGAACCTACGCTCCCAAATATCTTCCCTGGTACCGTAGCGTCTGGAGAGGACATCTATGTTTGGCAGTTCCTTGCTGCCATTGGTATCGGAGCGAACCTAGAGGAACAGCAACGGCTTGTCCTTGCCGTGAAGGACCGTGTCATGGACACCTACAGTCTTTCCAAGACTCTCCCCCCTGATATGGCGAAAGAGCGCCTGGATAATGTTAACCTGTTTATGCGATCTATAGGCTTGGACGTTGAATTGTTGGAGTAGGTGTTGAACAGTGCTTGAACTGGACCACATCCTACGACCGACGACTCATGCCATTATCCTGTATTATCAAGTCTCATCGGTGCCTTGTTTGGCCAAAGAGGCGCGTGAAACAGGCATTGGATGGAAGTAGTCACCGTTGCTGCTTGATGCGACTTGGCATCTGTCAAAAACTTGCGCGAAGGGGCTTTACGAATATTGGGGCGCTATACGCTCAGGATATGAGCAAGAATCAGTGGAATCTAAGCGAGTTCTCACGAACTCATATGATACCCTTGTTCAATTGGGGGAATAAGTCCTGAGAAAACAGACCATAGATTGGTCTGGGTTTGTACTTTCGTAGATGGTATATCTACAGACATTGCTGAGCATGAAGTTGTCGCGACCGTTTCTCATATTTGCACTGCCGTGGCACTTCATGCTCGTGGAATCTATCGTGGTTCGTTTGCTCTTATTAGCAGGCGTCAGTCCTGTAGTTAGGCGCGGTTGAATCATTTGATGCAACATGAATGATTCAACGATGATGATAGCCCTAACAATAGCTAGTAATAAAACGGGTGCCAGAAAAACACTGTAAACGCCGAGCCATGCAATACCTGCACCCTGTAAACATCGAGCCTAACCCCTGTCTGATTCTATTCCTTGAAAACCACTGATTTGCCTCTCTTCGCAGTTGACGTAGTGGCTGGTGCAGCAGGTGCTTTGCCTTTCCCCTTAGCCGGACCGGCTTTCTTGATAGCTTCCATGGGACCTTGATTAGTCACTTCGGCCTTGATCTCGACCTCGTCGTCGCCGAGGGGCTTCGCATCTCCCTGTTGGTTATCCTTCAGACCGCTGACTGCCTGCAGAAATTCGTCCTCAGCCCACTGCGCCTTGTAGGTTGGCGGCGCCTCGTCACTACCCCCCGCCGTGGTTCCTTTCTCATCATCATTCTCCTCCTTCTCTTTGCCTTTTCCCTCCCCCTTGCCATCCTTCGCGAATTTCGACTTGTCCACACTCTTAGCGCGAGGGTATACCAGACTGTTGGTAAACATGCTCCACGTTCTGTCGCTGTACTCGTCCTCGTACTTGAGCTTGATCCACTGCTCCGTCTGCACGTTGCGCAGTCTCCGCTCCATCGTGTCGACTGTCACCTCGGCGTCACCCGAGCCAGCGCTCTTGATCGACATGTGGATCGCCTTGGCCGCGCCAGTACCTGCCTGCGGTCCGTTGCCAGCCGGAGCACCCTCTTTGCCTGCAGCTCCGGCGCCCGAGGCTGGCCCTACTGCGGGGCCTTCGCGCGGACGGCTGAGGCGTTCTTGTTCTGCGTAGGCGTCGAGGTGGTGTAGTTGTGGGCGTAAGTTGACGAGGGATGTTGCGGGCGTTAGATGTAACTGGTCTAAGACATGTTGTCAGCCACACTTGGGTATAATATCCGAGACGTCTCAAATAACTTACCTCCTTTGAACACTCCAATCATCCAGCGGCAGTTCGTATCCTTCTCGACTGCGACCTGGCCACCCAGGGTCTGGGTTCGTAGCACCTTATCCTGTCGCACCGCCTCGTTCCAATCCAGCATGCTGATCTCGCGCTCCAAGTCGTTCTGCCGGTTTCCTCCCCCGCGACCTGCTCCGCCCGCGGCTCCTCTGTTCGGGACGCCCACGCCGAAGCCGCCGGCCAGGCCGTGTGTTCCGCCGCTCTTGGCGCCCATGCTGCGCGCGAGTGCGCTGCCCCAGCGCAGGCCCTTGTCGCGGTCGTAGTCGGCGTGGCCGTGGCTCATGGGCACGTCGACCTCGATGAAGCCGGCCTTGTTCTTGAGGCGCACCTCGCTGATGCGCCCGTAGGAGCTGCGCACCGGGCCCTGCTTGTTCGGGTTCTGCAGGACGAGCAGCTTGCGGTTTTCGGGGAGCTGCGGGTTCGTGTAGACGTCGTAGCTGGCGACGATGGGGTCCGGGTCGTTGTTGGCGTTGTTGGCGTTGTTGGCATTGTCGCCGTCACTGTCGATTTCGACGGCTTGCGGCTTGGAGGGGCCAGAGTCAACGTCCATTTCTGACATGTTCGGCAGCTTTGCGTTATTGGAAGCTGTAACGATGAAATCGGGACTAGAATTTTCTAGTTTGCTTTGGTATGAAACTGTGTGTGAGTCAACTCATTTTCAGGATTGATTGGGATTTATCGACGCCGAAGGTTGCGCCTGCAGCGTGAACTTTTGAAATTGGGAAGCTTCAATGACTTTTTTGGCGGGGCATTTCTTATCGGGAGTCATGGGTGGGGCTTATCTAAGTCTTGGCATTTAAGGGGTCCGCCATGTACTCTTGTACCCACGCAAACTAGCCCCCTATTTTCGTTGACTCTTTCTAACGTTGACTCCCCCTGCATCTTCTCGACTCATCGAATGCTAAATGAAGTTCGATTAAATACGTATAAATACTTTCTATTGCAGGTGTTGTAATTGAGATCACTGCCGTCCATATATAGACGATAATTGTGTATCTTTCCAACAGAGTCGGGGTCGTTAACTCTTCCGTAACAGACAGAACTTGCGGCTTGACCTTATTTGCGACACATCCTTTATCTATATCATAATGTGAATAATTTAATCAGGCTTCTAATACGGATTTATTTCATGCGATGCCACTTCTTCTAAACCATGTCTAAATCCTGTTGAGTGCTCTTGTCCTTGCTTATTATTAAAACTCAGCTAAATTGTTCAAGTTGCCTTATAAGCCTAGCCGATATCTAATACCCAACATCTAGCTTTCGTTACATCTTATAATAGCAAAGCTACCTAATAATCCTATACTCTTTTTAATCTCTTGGAGTTAAGATTACTTCGGAACCTCACAGATACGAATTAGCAAGTCGTAGGATAACTAGAGACAGATATATTTCATTCTGCATAGACTGCCTGAGTAGCAGCTGCTAGATTCATAATAGGACTCCCAATCTAGCAAGGAGCGTTGTATATAGCTTTAAGAGTTCATGCTTTAGGGCAAATCAACCTTCAATCATACAAGGCCAAGAAATACCCCCTCATGTTATTTCACCATAAGCATCGCTTCTATAGTCCTTATACTATAACGGCATCCAGATTCACGAACTCTTATGCTCCTATTTCTGTAATATTTCAGGCTTGGAACTACCATACCTACCTACCCCTGATGCTGCACACTTTCCCCTATTGAGGTGTCACTGTTCCTAGAGTAGCCCGGCCGATGAGTCATCGAGTATACCTCGCGTGAGCCGGATGTTGACAGTAGGTGGAACAGTAACGCACGAAATTTGTCATGTTCTATGCAAAAGCGTGGTGTAAACATCTTTAAATCTTGTATTCCCTTTTGGAAAATTCTTAGCTGACTCATCTTGCCTAATCTATTTAGGCCCAGACAGTTCACCCCTATTGTAGTCCGGCCGATTCAAAGCTGACAATCAGCTACTGATTTTATTCAACATTGGCCCCTATAAAGGTCCATGAATTTTTTCAACTTTGTTTCTAAACAAACAACCCCAAGCATCTTGATCTGCATCACTGCCTGCCCATTCTCCACGTTGTTTTATATCTGAAAACTTCTACGAGTCATTAGGTTTCTATTCCTTGACACTTCTACCCATCATCAACTTCATCGGTACAACTATTACTACTAGTCATATTCCTTCTTCGTTTACCCAAGTATTCAGACGTGTCAATCGTTTACCTAGGAGATCCAAGATGCTCGACAAAGGGGGTCGTATCTACCATGTATGTGGTATTCGCTGTTGATTGAGATAACTCGCTTTCTCCAAGAAGCTGTGTCTAATACTTCTGGTTTCCAAGCATCTTCCGGTAATCACCGGCAATGTTCCTGCCTCTCCCTCTCCCTCTCCTTACAGATCTTTGTTACAGTCCGCGCAAGGCTTCCTCAGCCTTTCTATCCATACTGGAATTCGAAGATAGAAAGCCTAGGTATTTAGTTGTTCGACCCTAGCTCTTTCTGTCTATCTACGTTGGCCTTGAAGGCCGCGCCCTGAAATACGTAGAAGGTCAGTACAGATACAATTTCATCTGATCTTACCCTCCTCAATTACCTGCGCGGCGGTGACGACGACGGCGACGGAAATACGAGACTTCTTCAGCCTCTGGGCCGCCTACTTTTCCTCCCCCACACTCTTTTCTGATCAGGGCAGCTGGGCGATGGGAGTAAGGCTCTCGGGAAAACGAACTCCATGCCGGATGCCTTCGGTTAGCTTGTGCTTCTCGGCGTAATTCTCAACATCTTAGAGAAACACCTACCTAACATACCTATTTTAGGGGAGGGTACAACGACCCGAAACAAAAGTATGTTCTATCCATATGAATCGTCTAGTGAATCAACTACTAACCCTACTCCTAGAAGAATCATTATCACCACTTAGCAAAAACACTTCCGCCCTACGCCGCCCCCCTACCTTTCCTTTTTTCTTCTCCACACTGTCAGCTTGCGGCAGAAGATAGCACATTGCATTCGATCCTCTCGGAGAAGACCTGTCAAGCCCCGGGATTGCTTCGTCGTGTCAAAGCGACCATGAAGCACCGATACCACAGGCTATCCTCGCTTACATATGTAATCTCCGACCCAGAACTTTCTCCTTTTACTTCACCTGCTCACTCATACCTGTGCGACACTCATACTTGTAAAGATTCATCTCTTGTGTCTCTCCTCAACTGATACCCGACTATGTGCCCGACTATACATGTCAAAGACTGGAATCAGTGATCCAGACTTCCAGTGCCTACATTGCGGGAGATGCGAGTCATACGCATTCGCCTTAGGGCGCACACACGGGGCATCAACACGAGTATGCAGGACAGTTGGAATCTCGCCTGGAAATTAAATCTTGCAACAAGAGGTTTAGCAAAGCCTATTCTGCTTGAATCGTATGAGATGGGGCGTAGGAAGATCTCGCACGATCTCATCAACTTCGATTACGAGCGCGGCTCAGCCAGTAGTAGTAAGACTACTTACAGTTCTGGGTGTCAACAAGTTCATGTAAGTGTACTCCGGTTTCCCTGAGCTATCATGAGAGGAGACTAATACCTATAAGCGGTGCATCGTACGACGATGTATGTCAGTTCTTGGTGCTCGACTCCCTAGACACGGTACACCAAGAGAATATCAAACAACCCGACGTTTATCTTGAAGAAGACCAGCAGGCCAGCTAATATGTCTGCCGCTGAAGAGAAGACAGAGGGACAAAAGGACTTCGAGATTGAAATGGTCGAACAGAACATTCTTTCTCTCGAGCATATTAGTACCTTATCCTATCAAACACATTTGCTTTTCCGCTATCAGCAGCGAGATTCCGGAGCATACCCATACGGTCTAGACTCGAACGTTGAGAGTATATATAATTAACAGCCATGAGGCAGTTCACCAACTATCCTGGAATTGGATCATTTCGCGCAGGTTTTGACAAGTACACAGCAGCTTAGTAAATACGATCCCATCGCCTTCCAATTTGCAAGCCTGGCTCCTCTTGCACATTTAATTTCTGGCAGCGCACATATGCAAGGCCACTCAAAACAGAACAAAAAAAAAAAAAAAAAAAAAAAAAAAAAAGGAGAGAGAGAGAGAGAGAGAGAAAAACACATTGTTAGGAAGAAGTAGACCACCTTTCTTCGTAAACAGCCCGTCTTTCATTCCAAACTCAGCTTCAGCAGTTATAAAATTCTCATAACACCCCCTTTATGAATCTTTTACCATCTTGCAATAATACCACCCGTTAGGATAGATAAAATGGCGACACGAACACCTGGTGCGTCGCCTGGTCCTCAGTCAGAGTGGTATGCCACCAGGATAGAAGACATCTTGCCCACCCGTGGGTTGGCCTTCAATACCGACTCCTAAAGAATCCTTGAAGACGCCGCTCTAGCTGCTATCATCAAGACAGCTAAGACACATTATCCGCCACCACCTGCAATGTGGGGGGGGGGGGGGGGGGGGGGGGGGGGGGGGGGGGGGGGGGGGGGGGGGGGGGGGGGGGGGGGGGGGCGCGA